>CM062297.1:765089752-766339752 GCA_031216915.1 Pictodentalium vernedei
AATTTGTACCAAAATTAGTGCAATCAGTCTTTTGTACAGAACTTCTGTATGAAAGTTCTGATTTGAATAAATTTTTGTATGAATGTTTAGTAACATGGAATACATCACATATTTTAAGGGGGTTTTTTTTGTGCAGAAATTATGCAAATTAGATGAACTTTGATTTATTCAGTGCTACTTACACAGTGTAAGCACCCATGTCAATACGGCTCAGGGTAGAGGTTGTATTTATGAACCGATCTTCACAAAACTTCTCGGGTACCTTTGTTATCACCTTGGGACAAGAATGAGTGTTTCTGGGTGCGGTCCAAAATTCAAGATGGCTGCCACTGGCCATTTTGTACCGAAATTAGGTCCAGTCAGTTTTTTGTCACAAGTTCTATACAGCTCTCATTTATGAACTGATCTTCACAAAACCTCGTGGGTACCTTTGTTTTCACCTTGGGACAGGAACGAGTGTGTTTTGGGGTGCCTTTGTTATCACTGTGCTATGAGAACAAATATTTTGGGGTTCAGTCAGACCCACTCTGGGACTCAAAAGATTTTTTTCTAGTTTAGCATCTGACTGTCACCCACCTTTACAATACTTTACCTCTACATTTGTTACAGGCAATGGTCAGTATTTATGTACAGATCGTTACAATACTTTATATGTACATTTCTTATCAGGTCATTACCTAGATGTTTGTCATTGCTGTGTCACATACTATACATGTACATGTCTTTGTCTTGATAAGTTGAGCTACAGTGTCATTGACAGTTTCATTTTTCTACTGCACACACATCCTGGGCTTCGAGATGGGTCAGTACTACTGTGCCAACTTGCACTTGCAAGTTTTTTTTAGCCAGCCTTTCAAAAAACAATGACCACAGACTCTTAATTCACTCCGCCATGATAACAGTGACCGCAAAAGTAACACAGGGATTCCCAACTTCCTCTATTGTTAAGGAATGGAAACTGATATCATCGGTTCGACATTTTTCAGTTGCGCTCGATACGATATTCGATATGGGAAAATTCAATAGATCGCACATCTCTAGTGCACATAAATGTTTCTTTTCTGGTTTCTTGGAAACATTTATCTGATTCCTGTATGAATGTCTTTAATTTAACCCTTTCAAGATTTCAATGTGGGTTTCAAAGATTTTATTGATCAATGCCTTGATCAAACCTTTTCAATGCTGTGTACATATATGTTTTTTCTGGTTTGTTGGAAAAAAATTCTCTGATTCCTGTTTGAATATCTTTAATTTAACCCTCTCAAGGCTTCAGTGTGGGTCCAAAAAAAGGCCACAGTCACCCGCCTAAAGTCAAAATTCTGCGGACGGTAAACGTCTACCCAACCCTGATTTCTGCAGACCATTATTATTACCACTCAATCTATAAGTTACTAGTCGATTAACATAAGTTTGGAGGCCCGTTAAAACTCCATAATTTCAGTGACGTCATTTGACGGAGCCGGGCCGCAGGCGACAATGGTATAAATAGCCATTAGCGGTCCACGGCCCGTGGCTATTTTTAGATTCCATGGCCTAATGAATTACTCCCATTCGGATGACATCCCTTTGTATTTCTGAACTGAAGTCGAACGGACGATCGAAACAGAAATATCGGGGGGCGCGGTGGCTCAGTTGGTAGAGGTGCAGGCTGCAAGCCGAGAGGTCCTCGGTTCGAATCCCACCTGCGGCAACCGCGTTGTGTCCTTGGGCTAGACACTTCACCCCGATTGCCTACATGGGGGCACGATGACGCTGTGTACTGAGGCGTACTGCACGTCGATGGTGCGCATGTCTTCAACCAATCTAACCCTGCCTGTGCTGCGGTGCAGAGTTCAGAGTTACGATGTTGGAGAGCTGACAGCTGCTCGTCGTTGCTCGGTGGTTCTCTCCGGGTACTCTGGCTTCCTCCACCCGTAAAACGGTCACGGTCGCGATTAGCCATTGTGCATAAGTATGTGACCTTAAACACCAATAAATCAATAAATATAACAGAAATATCGAACCGACTTATTTCTTCCAGCAATTCCCTCGGGCAGTTAGTTAGCTGTAACAGGGAGTGGTAATAATAGTAATAACATGATTGTTGTCAGGCATCATGATTCATTAGCGGCCCTGCAGCAATGATGAACAGCCCTTAGGCTTATTAACAGCCCTCGACTTTGTTTCGGGCCTTTAATAAACCCTCGGGCTGTTCATCATTGCTGCAGGGCCACTAATGAACCGTAATGACCTCCAAAATCGTGTTATTGTTATATTAATTCTATCAAATGCACCGCAAAATAGTCCACCTCAAATGACAATCTTCGCATACAAATAATTTTGTAAAAAACGAACCTCTACAGTCGAAATTAGGAGAGATGTTGGTGAAAACATTGGAGTGAGTAATTATCAAAAGTGATTCAAATATCACAATTTTCTTCAATAAATGTTAACAAAATCAGAAGGAATATGATTTGTGTTGTGTTTCTTTTATTTCACTGACAATTGAAGCTGGAAATATAAAGACGTTTTTGTATTCTTGGAGGGATGACTAATTACCAAAATAAACAGAGCAGTTGAAAATTATCTCAGAAAACCATGGTAAGAGCTTAGTGACTCCTAAAAAAATTTTTGATTTTTTTTTTTGGGGGGGGGGGGTGCAAGTTAATAGTGGGGAGGAAGTGGATTCTGACAATTAGGCCTGTGTACTTATATTAAGGAAAGGAAATCAAAACAGTTATTAGCTTAACTTGACAAAATCAAGATAAGCTATTGCCATCACGCATGCAGAAGTCTGTAAGTCTGTGAGTCTGTTCACATTTTTTTTTAGCACAGGCTACACCCCGTAGTTCTTGTCTGATCATCACGAAATTTCATATGCAGGTTTGGGGTCATGTCTAAATGAGAATGTCCTCTTTTGGTCGTGATCGGTCAACTGCTATGGCTGCCTGAGCCCAAAACCCGAAAACCATTAGCACAGTCTACAGGTCGTATTTATGAAGGGATTTCATTGTAACTTGGTAGGATGCCTCTGTATAATGCCTAGATGAGAACGTCCCCTTTTGGGCATGATCTGTCAACCGTAATGGCTGCCCGAGCCCGAAACCCAAAAACTTTTAGCACAGTCTGCAGGTCATGTTTAATGTGGAGGGATTGTAACTTGGTAGGATGACTCCGTATGATATCTAGATGAGAATTTCTCCATCTGGGCGTGATCTGTCAACCGTAACGACTGCCCGAGCCCAAAACCCGAAAACCTTTTGCACAGTCTACAGGTCATATTTATGGAGGGATTTCATTGTAACTTGGTAGGTTGACTTCATATAATGTCTAGATGAGAAAGTCCCCTTTTGGACGTGATTGGGCAACTGTGATGGCTACCCGGGCCAGAAGCCCAAAAACATTTAGCACAGTCTACAGGTCATATGTTTGAAGGGATTTCATTGTAACTTGGTAGGATGCCTCCAAATAACGTCTAAATGAGAACATCCCATTTTGATCGCAATCATTCAGCCTTGATGGCTGCCTGAGCCCAAAAACCTTTAGCATAGTCAAAAGGTTGTATTTATGGAAGGATTTCATTGTAACTTGTTAGGTTGACTCCATATAATGCCTAGATGATGACATCCTCTTTTGGGCGTGATTGGTCAACTGTGATGGCTACAGGTGCCCAAAGCCTGAAAACTTTGAGCACAGTCTACAGGTCATATTTATGAAGGGATTTCATTGTAACTTCGTAGGATCACTCCAGATGATGCCAGATGAGAATGTCCCCTTTTGGTTGCGATCTTTCAACCATGATGACTGCCCGAGCCCAAAGCCTGAAAACCTTTAGCACAGTCTTCAGGTCATATTTCTGAAGGGATTTCATTGTAACTTGGTAGGTTGACTTCATATAATGCCAAGATGAGAACAGCCCCTTTTGGACACGATTGGGCAACTGTAATGGCTACAGGCGCCTGAAGCCTTGAAACCTTTAGCACAGTCTACAGGTCATATTTAAGAAGGGATTTCATTGTAGCTTGGTAGGATGACTCCAAACCAAATAATGTCTAGATGAGAACGTCCCCTTTTGGTCACGATCATTCAGCCTTGATGGCTGCCCGAGCCCAAAAACCTTTAGCATAGTCTATAAGTCAAAGGATTTCATTGTAACTTGTTGGGTTGACTCCATATAATGCCTAGATGATGACATCCCCTTTTGGTCATGATCGGTCAGCTGTGACCGCTACAGGGGCTGGAGCCCAAAAACCTTGAGCACAGTCTACAGGTCATATTTATGTAGGGATTTCATTGTAACTTCCTAGGATCACTCCAGATGATGCCCAGATGAGAATGACCCATTTTGGTTGTGCTCATTCAACCATGATGGCTGCCTGAGCCCAAAGCCTGATAACCTATAGTACAGTCTACAGGTCATATTTATGAAGGGATTGCATTGTAATTTGATAGGTTGACTTCATATAATCTCTAGATGAAAACATCTCCTTTTGGATGCAATTGGGCAACTGTGATGGATACAGGGGCCCGAAGCCCGAAAACCTTTAGCACGGTCTAGAGGTCAAATTTATGAAGGGATTTTATTGTAACTTGGTAGGATGACTCCAAATAACGTCTAGATGAGAACGTCCCCATTTGGTCGCGATCATTCAGCCTTGATGGTTGCCCGGGCCCACAACCCAAAAACCTTTATAGTCTATAGGTCGTATTTATGGAAGGATTTAATTGTTACTTGTTAGGTTGACTCCATATAATGCCTAGATGATGACATCCCCTTTTGGTTGTGTTTGGTCAACTGTGATGGCTTCAGGAGCCCCAAGCCCGAAAACCTTGAGCTCAGTCTACAGGTCATATATATGATGGGGCTTCATTGTAACTTCGTAGGATCACTTCACATTATGCCCAGATGACAACGCCACAAAACCCGGAAAACTTTAGTACAGACTACACGTCGTATTTGTGAAGAGATTTCATTGTAAGTTAGTACAATGACTCAGTATAATGTCGAGATGAGGACGTTCCCTTTTAGTTGCAATCGGTCTACCATCATGGCTACACAGGCCTGAAGCCCGAAAACCTTTAGCACAGTCTACAGGCCATATTTATGAAGCGATTTCAATGTAACTTGATAGGATGATTCATTTTGGAATAATTTCACTGTAACTTGGTAACTTTCATTGACATACTTGAACTGTGAGGGCCACATACATTAACTGTGAGGTCATATTAACCCACCCCTCAGCTCTCAAGTACCGTGTACACCTCATATTATTTTTATTAAAAACATAGCATACAGGGAACAGAAATTAACATATTCCCAATTATCACAATTCTTGTCTTATTTCATAATCCTTTCATAAACATTGAACATTATCCTTTTCATCAAACACAACACACAGACAAGTTAAGCTACAGTGTCATTGACACTTTCATTTTCCTATTTGGGGGTGGGTGGAGCCAACTGGTCGAATGGGGGGAGGGTTAGGGTGCTGAGCCACTAACTTGATTTTCAGTGTTTCATATATTTGGCCAGTGTACCTCTCCTTATTATGGTGGTCCATTAACTGAAACTGAATTTATGCTACTCAATAAGTTCATTCCCTTAATTCAACGCGTTCCCATAGTTTTCAGCTTTCTAATTGCTTGTATGGGTAAACTTGCCGAACTGGAAATATATCACTCTTGTAACTATGTCTCGGAGACTACTGTGGTGTCATGCACACACAAGCTTTCACTCATGGTCTCCTTACACCAAAAATGACACTCATATTTATTTATTTATTTATTGATGTTTAAGGTCACATATTTATACACAATGGCTAATCATGACCGTGAAAGTTTTACAGGTGGAGGAAGCCGGAGTTAGTACCCGGAGAGAACCACCGAGCAACGACGAGTAGCTGCCAGCTCCCCAACATCGTAACTCCGCACTGCAGCACAGGCAGGGTTAGATTGGTTGAAGACATGCATACCATTGACGTGCAGTACGCCTTAGTACACGGCGTCATTGTGCCCCCACGCAGGCAATGGAGATGAAGTGTCTTGCCCAAGGACACAACGCGGTTGCCGCAGGTGGGATTTGAACCGAGGACCTCTCAGCTTGCAGCCTGCATCTCTACCTACTGAGCCACCGTGCTCCCAATGACCCTTATAAATAAAAAAATGGCCAACCTGGGGTCATTTGAGGCGAACCAAAAAAATGGCCCTCCTGGAGTCATTTAAGGAGAACCATAAAGGCCCTCCTTGAATTTTGAAAATGACAGGCCTGAATTACTATATCCCTTGGGATGTGTTGATGCTCCATAAGCCTAAAATGCTTTTATAATCCTCTTTTTATAAGCCACTTGCAATAATGCTTAGATTTCTTGTTTGAAACTTACTTTAGTGATGCAGATTTACTTCTTTTCAAAGAAACTCTGTAAGTCAAAATTTGGGCTCCCAAATTTTGGGCTACATTCAAAATTTCTGTTTTCAGATTCAATAGGCAGATGTGAACCAAATTTGTCATATAGTATAAAACTGGGCCTTAAGTATTTCATTTATGCTGGAATTATTTTTTTGGTGGGGGGGGGGGGGGGGGGGTGGGTAGGGGTGGTAAAGAGAACCACAGGAGTTGAAAACAAAACAAAAATTTCGTTCGGTTATTGTTTTTTAATATTTCACAGAACAGAGCATGCTAGGAAGTTTTTTTTGGGCCAGCAGAAAAGAATGGCCAAAAAAGTTGCCTTTGGTTGTGTCATAGCAAATCAAAAAATTGCTCTTGCTGCTAATCTTCTGACACACTCATCTCTTTTGACAATTTGAGCCAGGTATGCGGTTTAGGCTCACTTGAGCCTCTGGTTTTATGATTGTCACTGGCAAAAATCTCCGACAAGTAGACAGGCCTTATTTCGATCTCTGCACCAAAATGAAGGTTGTGATGTTTAGAACTCAACAAATATATGCAATCAACTCACAGAGCTGACATCAGGCCCCAATGGTTCCTGGAAGTCTGTTACCGTATTCGTTCCAGAACTGATCTAAAAATAATATTTCACAAGAACAATTCATGGCCAAGTGTGCTTCAGATATCCAAGAACAAAGCTAGGCATTCAAAACACTTTTTGATGCAGTGACAGGACCACATTTGGGGAAAGGACAACACTGTCTGCATTTCTGTTGAAGATGGGTTCCATGGCCGACAGGCATGCAAATAAAATGTGATACCACAAATTTTCATAAAACTAGAGGGGTGTCATTTGTGTGCAAAGCACACTATAGTATATCCCCGCATTCGCATTTGTGATTATTGTCGGGGCCGAATCAAAAATCCAAAACCTTTATGCACATCTACAGACGCTATTGATTAACATGAACACACTTTTAGTGTTTTGAATTGAAACCCCTAGGAGTTTTTCTCTGGAAACCATTCCTCTAACGACAAAAATGGTGCCCCTTGCACCCCTCGGGGCCAAATAAAAAATCCAAAACCTTTATGCACATCTACAGACCCTATTGATTAACATGAACACACTTTCAGTGTTTCAAATTGAAACCCCTAGGAGATTTTCTCTGGAAACCATTCCTCTAACGACAAAAATGGTGCCCCTTGCGCCCCTCGGGGCCGAATCAAAAATCCAAAGCCTTTATGCACATCTACAGACCCTATGAATGAACATGAACACACTTTCAATGCTTCGAATTGAAACCCCTCGGAGTTTTTTGCCGGAAACCATTCCTCTAATGACAAAAGTGGTGCCCCTTGCACCCCTCGGGGCCGAATCAAAAATCCAACACCTTTATGCACATCTACAGACCCTATTGATTAACATGAACACACTTTTAGTGTTTCGAATTGAAACCCCTAGGAGTTTTTGTCTGGAAACCATCCCTCTAACGACAAAAATGGTGCCCCTTATGCCCCTCGGGGCCGAATCAAAAATCCAAAATGTTTATGCACATCTACAGACCCTACTAATGAACATGAACACACTTTCAGTGTTTCGAATTGAAACCCCTATGAGTTTTTCGCCAGAAACCATTCCTCTAATGACAAAAGTGGTGCCCCTCATGCCCCCGAGAGCCGAATCAAAAATCCAAAACCTTTATGCACATCTACAGACCCTATGAATGAACATGAACACACTTTCAATGTTTTGAATTGAAACCCCTAGGAGTTTTTCGCCGGAAACCATTCCTCTAACGACAAAACTGGTGCCACTTACGCACCCGAGGGCCGAATCAGAAATCCAAAACCTTTATGCACATCTACAGACCCTATGAATGAACATGAACACACTTTCAATGTTTCGAATTGAAACCCCTAGGAGTTTTTCGCCGGAAACCATTCCTCTAATGACAAAAGTGGTGCCCCTTACTCCCCGAGGGCCGAATCAAAAATCCAAAACCTTTATGCACATCTACAGACCCTATGAATGAACATGAACACACTTTGAATGTTTCGAATTGAAACCCCTAGGAGTTTTTCGCCGGAAACCATTCCTCTAATGACAAAAGTGGTGCCCCTTATGCCCCTGAGGGCCGAATCAAAAATCCAAAACCTTTATGCACATCTGCAGACCCTTTGAATGAACATGAACACACTTTCAATGTTTTGAATTGAAACCCCTAGGAGTTTTTTGCCGGAAACCATTCCTCTAACGACAAAAGTGGTGCCCCTTATGCCCCCGAGGGCCAAATCAAAAATCCAAAACCTTTATGCACATCTACAGACCCTATGAATGAACATGAACACACTTTCAATGTTTCGAATTGAAACCCCTAGGAGTTTTTCACCGGAAACCATTCCTCTAACGACAAAAGTGGTGCCCCTTACGCCCCCGAGGGCCGAATCAAAAATCCAAAACCTTTATGCACATCTACAGACCCTATGAATGAACATGAACACACTTTCAATGTTTCGAATTGAAACCCCTAGGAGTTTTTCGTCTGAAACCATTCCTCTAACGACAAAAGTGGTGCCCCTTATACCCCCGAGGGCCGAATCAAAAATCCAAAACCTTTATGCACATCTACAGACCCTATGAATGAACATGAACACACTTTCAATGTTTCGAATTGAAACCCCTAGGAGTTTTTCGCCGGAAACCATTCCTCTAACGACAAAAGTGGTGCCCCTTATGCCCCCGAGGGCCGAATCAAAAATCCAAAACCTTTATGCACATCTACAGACCCTATGAATGAACATGAACACACTTTGAATGTTTCGAATTGAAACCCCTAGGAGTTTTTCACCGGAAACCATTCCTCTAACGACAAAAGTGGTGCCACTTACGCCCCCGAGGGCCGAATCAAAAATCCAAAACCTTTATGCACATCTACAGACCCTATGAATGAACATGAACACACCTTCAGTGTTTCGAATCGAAACCCTAGGGGTTTTTTGCCGGAAACCATTCCCGGACGTACGTACGGATGGACGGATGAAGTCGACCAATATATCCCTGCATTTTTTCAAATGCGGGGATAAAAAACCAATCGCATAATTCTAAGAAATTCAAACAGGTATCATGATATCTTGCAAATAATATGGCAACTGTACAGTTTCTATATTATAGTAGTGTTTAGTGTGAAGGAAACTGTCTCATGCTTTCATTGTGGCCGGCATTGTTTATCGATCTTTTTTCGGCTCGATGACCTTTGACCAAAATGTAAACAAACCAAAAACAAAACAAAACCAAGCATTTTTGAATTTACCCTTCACGCAGCTATGTTGCCGCATTTCGAAGAATTTTGTAGTGTTGCTCTTGGATATCTAAAGCACACTTGGACACAAGTTGGTCTTGTGAAATATTCTTGTTATCTGTTCTGGTACGAATATGATAACAGACTTCCAGGAATCATGGGTGCCTGCTGTCAACTCTGTGGATTGATTGCATACATTTTTCATGTTCTGTTCATCACAAACTTCATTACGATGTATAATCTGTGTATATTTAAATTGAATTTATGAAATATCAGAGGTTGGAATTTCAAAGTAAAACAAATTTCCCTTACTTCTATAGGCCCTTAACTCAAAAGGCCCATCTTACCATTTTTTTTCCAACATACATAACAACAGCATAAAGACCATTTTAGCATAGCTCCATCTTACATCCAGGACTCGATTAGTGATGCGGACCAGAACATCCCGGCAAAAAACTGGCATGGTACCAGTCCAAGGCTGGACTGCAGTCTGTACTGGACCACCCATACTGTACCAGTACATTGACATCAGGGTCACCTCAGGGTGGTCCAGGGAGCAGTTCTGAGCTGTCCATACTGCCCAGTGGGTAATTTTAATTTCTGATTCATCGGTAGTTTGGCATAAAACACTCGTTTATATTTTTCTTTGATTTGCTACTTAAACAAACAAGTCCATCACAAAATCAGTTACGAGAAGTTGAGAAGAAATTTCTCTCACGCTATCTTGGCAAAGTGCCACATTGAATAGTCAGACAAGGGGCACAATCTGCAGCTGCAAACTATGTCATATGCTGATTATGCCCGTCTGTTTGTGTGTCTGTGATTAAAGGAGTCACTATGCTGACTGCACACACTCATGTTCACTTCAGCTGGATTAAAATTGTTTTGGTTTCATTTAAGAAAATATCCAAGCGAGGTTGAATATAATTAGCAGGGCATCTGTAGAATGAGGTCCCAGCTCCCTAATAGGTTAATGTAGCGACATTAACCAGGTAGTCAGATAGACAAGTTATCGGGCACCTCTGTACCCCGTAGCAGGAAAAAACCAACAGAAAATTTATTCAAAACAGCTTGGAAAAAATATTTTTACTCCTTTAGAAAACAAAACTCACAACACACTCTCACACAAAAAACTGACCAAAATATATAAAAACAGCATGTAAAAACAAAATGTGACAGACATTATTTCATGTAGATAGCATGGTAAAAATGTTGTCAAGAACCAAAATTAAAATATGAAGATCAGTAGTGAAAATGGCTCGATTATTCGGTACTAGTAATTTGTTTATAATATAATGTTGATGTTGACTTTTAAGTTGAAAGTTGTGATGAATGTTGGAATGAACATGAAGGGTTGTAATACGAAAATAATAAATATGGAAATATAACGTCGCAGAATGTACAAATTTCTAACACACAACCTTTGTTCTCTTTCAACAAAGTTGATAAATTCTTAAATATTATTTGATGAAATGGAGACAAAAGACAAAGCATTCAATGCCAGTCATCTGTTCAGTACACATGTATGCAATGTTGATAAACAAAACCAGTTTTAACGGGAATATCAAGTCCCAGATGTAAGATGGTGCTATGCTAAAATTGTCTTTTATGGTTCACACTTCTAGCGCTGAAATGGTTAGGGGGTTTCTTGATCGATTAATCACGTGGATTAACCTTGGTTAAACAATTAATCACTTCTCCAAATAGATATCTGAATAATTGTCTTATTTCATAATCCTTTCATAAACATGATGATTTGCAGCATGAACCCTTTACCCAACATAACAAACAAAACCGACTAGGCCTATATACAAAAATCTCCATTCAAATTTATTATGTTTTCAATTTTTGTCTCAAAAACATAGCTTATGACCCCTCATTGGAATGAGCTCATTGAGCTCGTTCCAATGAGGGGTCATAAGCTATGTTTTTGAGACAAAAATTGAAAATGTTTAGTAATTCATGAATTTATTTTGCAAGTATCGTTTGCTACCCGCAATGGGTAAAATGTTAAGAATGATCATTTCCAGCCACTGATACAGTATGATGATCATGCAAGTGAACAAGTATGTCATCATGTTACTTGTATGCTTTACTCTGTGTCATATAATTGATGTGAGTTAGTGTGACAATGTTTGCCTATTTTGGAGCAAGTTTGTTCCTTTGTTAACCCAGAAAATACAGAAGTTCAAAAGTAATGGTTAATCGATCAATTACTTTTTTGAGTGATCAAGATGTTGATCATTGGTTAATCAGTTAATTGGTTAACCGTTTCAACTCTAATGAAAATGAATACAAAGTTGATTCTTAAATATTATTTGTTAAAATGGAGACAAAAGACGAAGCATTCACTGCCAGTCATCTGTTCAGTACACATGTATGCAATGTTGATAAACAAAACCAGTTTGAACGGGCGTATCAAGTCCCAGATGTAAGATAGTGCTATGCTAAAATTGTCTTCTGCGGTTCACACTTCCACGGATATTGTTTTCTATTCGTAATTTGGGTATTGAATTGGTCACATGTACATACAAACAATTCTTTATTGGTGGTTTAGATTTAGAAAACAAGGCCTGCTACGTTATTTGAACTTGGTTTGCATCTATCATGTTCAACAGATATTTGACTGTTCTCACCGATATGTGTATCCTCAAGCGAAGTATCACAGTATACGGTTGCACTGGTGTATCTTTAAACTCCTAACAACCTCCATTTTGATGTATAAGTTTTGTATAAATGTATATTGGAATTTTATGCAATTTGGGTCTTTCATAATAAATTGTTATTCTTTAATATAAACAGGACTTAGCTAATGTGGGGTAGAGTTGTGCAGTATTGAAATTTCAGGTTTGGTATCAGTATTTTTCAGGTAAATACCTCGGTTTCAGTACGGTATTCGGTATATGCAGAGAACACAGAAAACAGTCGCAAACTGACCCAATTTCCCAGCCTTTAACCATATAGTAACTTAACAGGTTCAGCGCTGACCTCTCATGCACTTGAAAAGTTAATTCAACTGTGATAACTGATTAGTCTAGCAAGTTATTTAATGAATCACTCAATTCAGTTTGAATCATCACACTGAATCGAGAGATTCATTAAATAACTTGCCAAGCTAATCAGTTGGCCACGGTGTCCTTTATACCATGCCCCTCCTTAAATGAATCAGATAGAAGAAGCATATATGTTCTTCACCTTCAAAGTTTTTCAGTAGGTTTTCACTTAGTAGTACGACTCTTTGTCAGTCCCTCCCCCCTTATCTTTCAAAGTGGCAACAAGACTAATGTCCACTGTCCAGTGAATTCACTATCCAATATGCACACAAATATGCAAGTAAATTGAAGTACAGTACAGGTTGGACTGATTGTAATCTACGCGTGGGCATGATGTCCACGGATTCGTTTACCGGATAATAAAAATCATCATCAAAATTTTAATTGATGAAGCACCCCGGGGCATCATGCTAGGGAAAAATCTGGGGTTGCGGGTCGGTAACACCATCTAAGCGGAGCACCACCATTCGTTGGCACATAACAAGCCCCAAAATTTTGGCAAAAAATGCCTCTCAGATTGCTGGAAATGACACTTCCCAGGCCTACAAATCAATGATTTACAAATAGCAGCAAATCATATTAAAGTTTGGGGGCTTGCATTTTAATAAAATGGTCAGTTTAAGTATCTGCAACTTAAAATAGCAATGGTGAATTGAAAGAAATGCTATCAAAAATCTTGGAGAAGTGACAATCACAGGCTGTGATACCATTTGTATGTCAAGTTGTCAACGTATCAAGTTGTCAATGCCAGTGGATTATTTCCCACCAATTGTCAACCAGTCAACCACCCACCTGACTCCTAATGTCCCTTCAGAAACGGAAGTACCAAGTTAACAACTTGCCATTTTTTTGCCGTCGCTTTTTTATTTCTTTCACTGGTGTATTTGAGGCGTCTTCTGCTACCTGTCACTAACAAAGTTCACATTTGCACGTTTTCCTATCAACTCGATCAAAATGTGCCGCCCACAGGCTTTTAGATTTATGATCCACCTCAATGATTTTGCAGTTTCGGTTCGGTTTTCGGTATCCCTGTAACACCGAAACTGTACCAAAAATTTGGTATACCACACGGCACTAGTGTGGGGCCTGTAGCAAGTAGTACATGTTATAAATAGGCCCTAAATTAAAAAAAAAAAACCCACATAAATACTAAAACATCCAACAAGACAGGGTTCAGCAAATACTGTGTTTAGTTGCTAATTGGAACTCATTTCAGTTGGAGAAGTAAGTCTTTGGTTTGGGTGGTGTTGTAGTTCAGCGATCTGAATGTAGTGGCTACCCCTCTATGTTCAGTTCTTCCCATTCAATCCTATGGAAAAAGTTCCCATCAAGTTTTTATGGGAACTCAAAACTCGAAAATAGAAATATATATCAAGCTTTCGTCCTTATTACCGGCTGCAATCGATAATACACATATTTCCTTACATTTGAGCAGAGTTTATTGATCCAAACTGTGTTTTATCCTTTAATTATCGTTATTTGAATACTCTCGAAGCGTCAACGAATGTTTCGAAATCATCCATGTTTTTGTATAAATATAAAACAGTAAAAACAAAAACCTGGTAATGGTGCCCAAACGAATAGACCTTTTCATCGATGTGGAATTGGAATCTCGATTTCATCTATTGAATGCAGCTGTTAATAAGGGCAAAAGCTTGATATATATTCCTATTTTTAGCTCACCTGACTTTCAGTCAGGAGAGCTATAGTGATCACTCACCATCCGTCGTCCGTCGTCTGTCGTCCGTGAACATGGTGTTTGCATCTTCTCCTCCCAAACCGCTGAACCAATTTAATTGATATTTGAGATAATAGTTTGTTATGACATCGCAATTTGATTTTGTTCAAATCAAGTTGCCTCGCCCGTGGGTAGGGCCACATCCAAAAAGTGTGCTGAAATCTTAAAAAATCTTCTTCTCATGAACCAGCAGTAGCAGAGACTTGATATTTGGTGTGCAGCTTCCTTTTGAGGTGTAGACTCAGATTTGTTCAAAAGAAGTTTGTGGGGCTATACATATACTTGGCGTCGTAATGGGAGGGGAAAGAATATTTGCCCCTCCCAAAATTTCTATTTTCCAAACCGAGAGGCAGATTTGGTCCAAATTTGATATGAGGGCTTATTGGGTCATAAGTACTTAATTTATGCAAAAAACAATTTTTCCCGTCGCCCCATGAGGACCGCAGGAGCTAAAAATAGAAAAAAATTAAAACGCCCATATCTCCAAAACTACATGGCACTGAGAATTCTTATATCTTGTGAAGCTTCCTTAGGACCAACAGAATGGAATGGTCAAAAAAAATTGCCATCGGTTTTTATCATGGGGTACTTTTTAGGGAATTTGAAAAAGTGCTGAGTCAGCATTTTTTAACATTGTGGGTAATGGGAAAAACATATAAGACTACTTTTCTCCCAAACCACTGCTCCAAAAGCTTTCAAATTTCACATATAACATCATATGAAGATTGTTTCACATGTTTATTGAAATCAGTTGCCTGGGTCGATATTTGGGCTCTCTATGGGAGCCCAAATGTTTAAATTAGTGCAGTATGAGGAGTATTTTTTAAAAATCATCTTCTTCAGATCTACCAATAAGAATGTTTTGATATTTGGTATGCAGCATCCTTAGAGGGGTGAGATTCAAGTTTGTTCAAGCCAAGTCCCTGGGTTGATATTTAGGCTGAAAATTTGGGGTCCCGTTGCG
The DNA here is from genome assembly GCA_031216915.1 of Pictodentalium vernedei. Taxonomy (NCBI): domain Eukaryota; kingdom Metazoa; phylum Mollusca; class Scaphopoda; order Dentaliida; family Dentaliidae; genus Pictodentalium; species Pictodentalium vernedei. The sequence continues at coordinate 765,105,171 of CM062297.1, forward strand.
GACCTAGAAATTTTGGACCAAAATCTGGCAATTTTTTTTGTTTTTTTATGCGTTTCGGTCAGTTTTATGAACCAAAAAATTTTTTTTGCTTTTCAGTCAATTTTAAGACAAAAAAAATTTTTTTTTTTACACTGAAAATTTGGGGTCCAGGTGGGACTTAGAAAATTTTGGACCAAAATCCTGAATTTTTTTTATTGTTTTTTATGCGTTTCGGTCAATGTTAAGACAAAAAAACAGTTTTTTTTTACACTGAAAATTTGGGGTCCGGGTGGGACTTAGAAAATTTTGGACCAAAATCAAAAAAAATTTTTTTTTGTTTTTTATGCGTTTCGGTCAATTTTAAGACAAAAGAAAATTTTTTTTTACACTGAAAATTTGGGGTCCAGGTGGGACTTAGAAAATTTTGGACCGAAATCCTGAATTTTTGTTTTTGTTTTTTATGCATTTTGGTAAATTTTAAGAGAACAAAAAAAAATTTTTTTACACTGAAAATTTGGGGTCCGGGTGGACCAAAATCCAGAAATTAGTTTTTTATGCGTTTTGAGAAGAAAAAAAAATTGAGGCTGAAAATATTTTGTTTGGGGAAAAAAATCTGCTTTTTATGCGTTTATCTCAATTTTGGGACGTAAAAGTGCAGGAACTGAAAATAGAAGGAAAATCCTGTGTATTGTGTAGGCACAATCGCTTCATCTAATTGGTATATGCTTTTCTTAGGAGGGGCGTATGCATCTTATTCAAGTCCCTGGTTTGATATTTAGACTACCATGTCAGGTGAGCGACCGCAGGCCCCCTGGGGCCTCTTGTTGAGTTTTGAGTTCCATTAAAAACTTGATGGGAACTTTTTCTATAGGATTGAATGGGAAGAATCTGAACGTAGAGGGGTAGCCACTACGTTCAGATCGCTAAACTAGGTGGTATTGGTATAAACATGAGTCCTTTGCTCAGCACAAATTATCAGTGATAACTGAGGGTAAATCGTAATTTCAGGGAATTCTAATATGATATGCCTGGAGTAAAAGACCCAACAACTGGCAAAAAATTAGCTTTGGCATATTCATTTTCCCCAAATTCATATTTTTTGTCTTATTTTCATCTACTAATTCATAATTATATTGATACATATTTCACATTTATTTGCCCATGTTTTACAAAATAGAAAACAAAAATCATTCATGACTGACCCTATTTTTAGCTTAACTTGACAAAGTCAAGATAAGCTATTGCCATCGCGCGTGCGGGGTCTATTAGTCTGTGAGTCTGTTCACATTTTACTTTAGCACAGGCTACACCCCATAGTTCTTGTCCGATTATCACAAAATTTCATATGCAGGTTTGAGGTCATGTCTAGATGAGAATGTCCCTTTTCGGTCACGATCGGTCAACCATGATGGCTGCCCGAGCCCAAAACCCCAAACCCCAAAACCTTTAGCCTAGTCTTCAGGTCATATTTATGAAGGAATTTCATTGTAACTTGGTAGGATGCATATGTATAATATCTAGATGAGAACGTCCCCTTTTGGTCATGATCTGTCAGTCGTGACGGCTGCCCAAGCCCGAAACCCAAAAATCTTTTGCACAGTCTACAGATCATATTTAGTATGGAGGGATTTTTATTGTAACTTGGTAGGATGACTCCGTATGATGTCTAGATGAGAACTTCCCCTTCTAATCGCGATCGGTCAACCATGATGGCTGCCCAAGCCCAAAACCTTCAGCATAGTCTACAGGTCGTATTTATGAAGGGATTTCATGGCAACTTGGTTGAATGACTCTGTATAATATCTAGATGAGAATGTCCCCTTTTGGTCATGACCTGTCAACCGTGATGGCTGCCCATGCCCGAAACAGAAAAACTTTTACCACAATCTACAAGTCATATTTAATATGGAGAGATTTCATTGTAACTTGCCAACTTGGTAGGATGACTCTGCATGATGTCTAGATGAGGACGTCCCCTTTATGTCGCGATCGCCACACAGGCCCAAAGCCCAAAAATCTTTAGCACAGTCTACAGCCTGTATTTATGAAGGGATTTCATTGTAACTTGATAGGATTCACTCGTTTCGGAGTAATTTCACTGTAACTTGGTAACTTTGGTTGACATACATTAACTGTGAGGGACGCATACATTAACTGTGAGGGCTACATTAACCCACCCCTCAATTCTCTGCAAGATGGCCACACTCCCCCTCCCATGCCTCTGGGCCTTCAAGGCCTGGCGGTGTGGGAGGGGCAGTGTAGCCGTCTCACAGAGACTACCTTGTTCGCAACACCAAATAGAATGTACAAAGCCCACTAGGCAGAATTCATTAATAGTACAGGGGGCACGGTGGCTCAGTTGGTAGAGGTGCAGGCTGCAAGCCGAGAGGTCCTCGGTTCGAATCCCACCTGCGGCAACCACGTTGTGTCCTTGGGCCAGACACTTCACTCGATTGCCTACATGGGGGCACGATGACGCTGTGTACTGAGGCGTACTGCACGTCGATGGTGCGCATGTCTTCAACCAATCTAACCCTGCCTGTGCTGCGGTGCAGAGTTCAGAGTTACGATGTTGGAGAGCTGACAGCTGCTCGTCGTTGCTCGGTGGTTCTCTCCGGGTACTCCTGCTTCCTCCGACTTTAAAACTGTCACGGTCACGATTAGCCATTGTGCATAAGTATGTGACCTTAAAACACCAATAAATAAATAAATAAATTAATAGTACAACTTCATTTTGCCACTTTTACATTTGTGGGCTTGAGGAGAGCTAATCGCTTCCCTAGGCTATGTGAGGAGAGCGATTTTTAGCCCTCCTACATTTTTAAGAATGCCAGGCCTGAAGTTGACTTTAATGGGTTATTCTTCTTGAAAAGTGGATCATGAAATTTAATAATAATCCCGTTCCTTGTATGAACGTATGTAGACATGTATGTAAGTAAGTGCCAAAAATCTAAAGTGAAAAAATGTGACTGTTTAACCCCCTCAGGGTTAAAAGTGAGGAGGTAAAGTATCTTTCCCCAAATTTTGCATCCAGTAACTTGATGTACATGTCCCAGCATTACAAACTCCATTAATAGGCTTAACAGCTATTTTTCCAGTGATGCATGGGAAAGGCGCGCGATTGCTCTCGCACACCATCGCTCACGCAAAAATTGTCCAAGGTGCGCAAATAATCACTCGCCTCCATTCTTGGGTATGTTTTCATCCTTTTGAGTTGCGTCAACAGAAACATTCAATTAAGTTTTGATGTTGGGAAATTTTTAACAATCACTCACAATTTGAAGCGTTTTAAGTAGAATTGCAAACAATTTCCTTTCCGTCATTATGAACATGACACACAGTAGTTTGCTAAAACATCCACAAACGACACGCTAACAGTAAGAGGGTTGCACATTGACAACTCGCCCAGAGATTACTCCCGCCATAAAACGAACACGCATGTTCAGATAAAAAAAAACGGTGCCCATTCTGAGATATGAGAGACGTCCTGAAAGTTGACTTTTTATCTCGAAATTTCGACATAAAATCTCGAAATTTCGACTTAAAATCTCGACTTAAAATCTCGAAATTTTGAGATTTTATGTCGAAATTTTGAGATAAAAAGTCAAAATTGGGAGATAAAAAGTCGAAATTTCAAGATTTTAAGTCGAAATTGTGAGATTTTATGTGTAAATTTTGAGATAAAAAGTCGAAATTTCGAGATAAAAATTCGAAATTTCGACTTTCTGGGTCTGAGAGTTATTTTTTATCATGTCCGTAATACGCTTCCAGAAACGTTTTAATACTTCCGTATTTTTTTTATCAAAGACATGCGAAATGTTGCTCCGTTCCTTGTTTTCTTTATACTCATGACACCTGTCGCTCCAATTCACCAGTGACACAAATTAATGTGCCCGATTTGGAATTTACGCATCCATTTTCCACGATTTTAATAATCAGCCATTTAAAATCCAGAACTAATTTTAGTGGGTTACAAGTATTTTCACCGTCAAATTTCCATCCGTATTCAGTTGTAATCATGCATTTGTTTCGAAGGACGCTTGACAGTTGAAGGTAAACATTGAAATCAACACTCAATTGAATTCACTCTCCTCACAGTTTTCACTCTCGCAAACTTTATTTGCGGTGAGCGATTTTCCACTCGCCTCCGTTTTACTCCCATTCGTCACTGTTTTTCTGTACAAATATTGTCTCAGTTAAATCCCCCTCCCACAAACACATGTCCCAGCATTATAGACTCAATAGGTTGTACAGCTGTTGTCCTGTATAAAATTCAAATTGACATTGTCACAGCTAAATAACCCTTCTCCCAATCAGTGACATTTCTGACAGTGAATTTATTTTGATTAGAGAATTGAACAAAGAGAGGGAGCTTACCTCCTGCTTCTCCCCAGTCCCATCTCCTCTTACATTTAGAATGAGGGAGGGGCATGGCCTGAGTGGGTCCTTTGTTTGTTGAACATGTTTGTTATATATTTTTTCAAAATGATGGGCCTCTTGTATTTGAAGTGACTAGCAAGTAAATAGCCTTAGAAATTTGTTGCCTCACAATGAACTGAGAATCAGTGTTGGTGGAATTAAAATGTAAGTGTTTATCTGGATGGGGCACTAATTTTTAAAAATATTTTTTAGGCCTCAAAAACATAGCTTTTGACCCATCATTGGGCAGATAGAGCTTGTTCTAATGAGAGGTCATAAGTTTTGTTTTTGTTGTCTTCTGTTTGTATCATGTAAAGGGTTAATAATAAATATTAACACTTTTACTGAGGGATTAGCCATTAGTTCCATCATGTTGAAACATGTTCAGAAAAAATAAATATCAGGAATGTTATATACATGCATGTACAATGTTTTTTTTTTTACAATTTCAGTTTTTCGTCAGCAGTTTCAAGGAGTTTTTCCCTCAGCGGTAACCGTGAATTGTGAAGATACTTGTCCAGATAAGGCACATAAGTCAAAATCACTTCAGTGTAGTACAGACCAGCAAGAAACAGAATCAAAGATATGCAGGTAATACTGTTTCTCCGATATCTGTAGGCATCTACATTTGTATACTGTAAATCAAAGAAAAATGATTACCAATACAATGCAAGATCTTCACCTAAACATGACAAAAATACATCTTGACCTACTCTGCAGGGCACAAAATTTCTGTAACCAAAAATTAAATAAAAATACAAATGCCCATATTTCAAAAACTGCACAGACCAGAATTTTGTTTTTTGGAGTGAAGCTTCTTTAGGACCAATCAGATGGACCCAAAAAATGCTATCGATTTTGTTGTGGGGTGCCGTATGGGGATACCCATTTTAACACTGTTGGCAGTGGAAAATGCAGAGTCAATATCTTTCTTTTGCCCCCATCAGCTATGTATTCTTCAGAACCTTTTGGCCAAATCTAAACTAATTTGGTCTGAAGTATCTTATGGAGTATACTCTTCTGAGTTTTTTCCCCAAAAGTTGCTACTCCCATGGGGTGGGGTTAAGGCCCCAAAAAGCCTTAAAATCTTTAAAATTCAAAATCTTCTCATGAACCACCACAGAGAATGCTGTGATATTTGGTATGGAACTTCCTTTGGCGGTGGAAGTTAATCTTTGTTCAAGGCAATCTGGCAGGTCAATATTCGGGCTCTGTTGTAGCATGTCCATTTTGGGCTCCACCCCAAACTTTTTTATTCCATGAACCAATGGGCTGGTTTGAACCAAATTTGGTATGTAGTACAATTGGGGCATAAGTACTTGATTTATGCCTGAATCTTTTTTTTTCGCAGCCCCACAGGAACTCCAGGTGCTCAAAATAGAAAAAATTCAAATGCCCATGTTTTAAAAACTGCATGGGCCAGAGTATTGTTTTGGGGTATGAAGCTTCCTCAGGACCAGTTAAATCAGATGAACTAAGAAAATTGCTATTGTTTTTGTCATGGGTTGCTGTATGGGGATGCCCATTTTAACACTGTTGGCAATGGAAAAATGCCGAGTCATTATCTTTCTTGTGCTCCATCAGCTAAGTATTCTTCTTCAGAAGAACAGAGCTTTGTTTTTGTCTGAAAAGCTTTCCTAGGACCAGCAGAAATGAATGGTCCAAAAAATTGCTTTTGGTTGTGTCAAATAGAAAAATTGATCTTGCTCTCCATCACTTACTGACATACTCATCTCTATTGACAACTTGAGTCAGGTGAGCGTTTTAGGCTCACTTACGCCTCTAGCTTTCTTAATCTTGTTAGATTTAAAAAATCACTTCAAATATCACCAAAATGTTAGCACACTTTTAACAGTGTGAATGTAGGTCAAAACAAAAGTGTACTTGATTTACAGCATTCTCCAATTTTAAAAATAACTTGAGTATGCAGTGCTATTCAATAATTTGGCTATTCAGTTACCAGAGTTTCACTGTAATGACTGTATGGTATTTTATTTGATATTAACAGATTATTGATACCAGTACAAATACCAAATGGTATTTCACAATCCAGTTCTAGGTCACCGTCTATAGTAAAATCAGAGACTTGGAATGCTGAAATTCAAGAAGATGATGATAACACATCAGATTTAATGAAAAATAAATGTACTGCTTGTCAAACAGTTGGAAACAACACAGGAACATGACAATGGGCCTTTGATTTAATAAAAACGCTGAGAGAAAATACCCCAGATCTGACAATTATACACAAATTCTCAGCATTCTTGACAATTGGGATGTTGTTTGATTACTATAGATGGCAAGTGCCACTGGAAATAGGTTGTCCAAGTGCTCTTCTAATCAATCATCTTGAGTATTATAATGTTCTGTTGTCTGAAGTAATTTTTAGCTAATGACAGGAATATATTTTAAAACTGAAACTTCAGCATTTTGAAATTCCCCTGGTGTGGGAAAATTGGTATTCGCATATCAGTATCGCACAGTATATACGGCAGAGCTGGGTGGGTTTGAGGTTTTCTGGTTTATATAGGTTCCAGTTTTTGTAGCAAACTGGAAAGCAAACCACAAGACCCAGCAAAAAACTGGGTGAATACATCACATTCTCATTGTCACATTTTCACCCTTATTGACCCGTCCACTAGACAAGTCAATAAGGGAGAAAATGTGACAATGAGAACACAATGTACTACAATTACCCCAGCTCTATACCCCAGCCCTGCAATTTAGATGAAATGAACTTTAATCATCTGTTACCCTAATTTATGTTTTTTCTGACTCTATAGACTTTGTAACTGATCTCCTAGAACGATTAACCCTTTACCCAATGTAACGGCCAAAACCGGCCAGCGCTATTCTCAAAAATCGCCAATTAATTTTCAAAATATTTTCATTTTTTGTCTCAAAAACATAGGTTATGACCCCTCGTTGGAACGAGCTCGTCGAGCTCGTTCCAACGAGGGGTCATAACCTATGTTTTTGAGACAAAAAATGAAAAAAATTAATTATTCAAGAATTTTTTTTGCAAGTGTCGTCTGCGTCTCATGTTAGGTAAAGGGTTAAGAGTGATCAAAGTGAAGTTAGGCCGAACCCAATGGTGATCCTTACAGACAAGGCTTTCTTTGCAGTGTTGTACAAACTATTGCAGACTTTTTCCAAGTAAAGGAACCTGAAGTGTTATTTATTAGATGTTCTTAACACACAGAAAAACCAAACCAAAACAAATTTTTTCCTGAAACCAAATCTGAAAAACAAAACCTCCCAGTTCTAATAGATGGTATACTGCTCAGCACTGTTGATCACGGTTCTCAACCAATAATTATGTTCTGTCATCTTGTTTCTGTATTATAGAGTATTTGTTGAAGATCATGGAAAAGCTGACAAATCAGGGCAAGAAAAGACAAGTGAAAAGCAACAGAGAACAAAACACAAGAATTTTTGCTTTGATTTTTACAAGGAACACACCCCATTAGAAGCACTAGGATGGGTAAGTTAGATGACTTTTCTTTATTTAAGCATCTAATTCTGGACATTGTGACACATGTACTTGGAAAAACTTTGTAAAGCATCATGATCTTTCAGTTCATCTTTTTACACATTTTCTGAATTAACTCTTAGCTTAGCAAAGATCATATGAGAATTTGTGAATTGACGTGGGGGCACGGTGGCGTTGTGTACAAATGCGTAATGCACGTCGATGGTACACTTGTCCTCAACCAATGCTAACCCTGCTTGTGTGGAGTTAGTATGTTGGGGAGCTGACAGTTGCTCGCCATTGCTCGGTGGTTCTCTCCAGGTACTCCAGCTTCCTCCACCTGTAAAACTGTTGTGGTCATGATTAGCCATTGTGCAGAAATATGTGACCTTAAACACCTATAAATATCAGAATTTGTTATTTTAATTTTTTTTCTTCGAATTTTTCAAGAAAAACATTTCATGTGACAAGCTCGTTCCAATGAGAGGTTAAATCCTGTGGGTTTGTTGAATTTTATTTTAAAATAATTTTTTTCTCCACTGCTCATTTTGTATATTACCTGGGTATATTTTTTTGTAAAGGGTTAATCAGCAGTTCTCATTATTATCCCATTATAAACACACTGACCTTTTTTAGCTCACCTGACTGAATGTCAGGTGGAGCTTAAGTGATTACTAACTGTCCATTGTCCTTCTGGTGTGAACTTTACTTATTCACTTCTCATAAACCGCTGGGCCGAATATTGCCCCCTGAGTTCCAATGTGTTCTATGTGCCTACTGACACATAGAACACATTGGAACTCTGGGGACAATATGTCAATTCAAGTTTGTTCAGATAAAGTTGCCATGCCCACATGGGACACTAAAAGGCAGCCGACAGAGGAAAAGTTATGATGAATGATTAGTTATCAGATACAATTTGCAACTCATAATAATTTTCTGATAAGTATTCGGTGTTTGTGAGTGTTCACTATTTCAAATTCAACTAAAAAATTATATTTTTATACTGTACCAATGACCCAGACTTAGCTGGTGCTAACTCTAACAAAACCAGGGCCAAACACAAATTTTGCCCCCCAGTCCCCAAAATTTGCATCCAAAACAAAAAGAAATCATGTCCTAAAGGACCTCCATACTACGCCTCTACTGCGCATGCGCAGTGACGCAGACGTCCCGAAATTGGCGCCAATAGCATTTGTGCTTGTAAATCTCAGTTTAAAGGATGCCAGACACATAATTTTTGGAGAAAATGTGATTCTAAGAAGGATAGAAGGAGGAGAGGAAAAAGAAGTGACAAAAAATAATCAGGGCTGTACTTAAAATTTTTTGATGAAATTATGTTAAGTTGCCTATTTTCGAGGCATGGGCCTCTTGTTGTCATTCTTGCTAAATGTTGCACTGCTTATTCAGTGTTTCCTCTCCCCTAGCCTTCTAAAGTCCCCCCTTGCAATTCTCCCATGCTTTTGGCATATTTTTGAGAAAGTTCATTTCTAAAATTTCCTGGGAGAGTTGCTTGGTTACAGAATGTTTTCTGTTATTTTCCCCATAGCTACGTTTTCACCCATGGGTGTATAACGTTGTGTTCTGCATCTTCCATCTGATGTTCTGCAGATTCTCCCCTGGGAGTCTCTGTTTTGCATCAGATAGAGTGTAATTTTGATGACTGATTCCGGGCCAGTTTTTTCAGTGCCTGGAGTCATGTTTTCTGGTGTTTTACACTGTTTGTTTACATTGGCAACAGCCTTTTTTGAGGGGGGGCTGTTTGCCTTTGCTGTAGTTTGTCTCACTATAAGATACATTTATATTATCCGTAAGTGTCTCATTAATTATTTAATATAAATTTAAAATTTTTGACCACACTTTGCCATCGGATCCATCGGGGCTCAACGTTACTTTTCAGCAACTTGGGCTTCGCTGAAAAAATATTTTTTCAAAATTATTTTGATTTGCAATTGTTTTTTCATTTATTAATGGATCATGTTATTATGTATCTTTGTGTCAGGGGTTTTTGCGAGTAACTAGGACTTGTTGTTGTCCTTTCACAATGAAGGGACATTGTTCAAATTGTAATAGGAAGAAATCTTCCTCTGACTTTTCATGATCATTGTATTAATTGTAGTCAGTGTTCTCGCATTAATCCCTGTCCTATATGTGAATATTGGGATGAGAAACATTGGAAACGTGTGTCACGATATGTTGTTTCTGGAGAAAGGGCTATGCCGGCTCTTTCTCCGCAAGGTCACTCTACTCTCTCAGTTTCTATTTCAGAGGAACAAGAACAGGGTGATGTTTCCATGTTATCTTCTACAAGTGTGCGTCCGTCGTCACAAATGAATTCAGAGCTAGCGGCAAAAGTGCTCATGGAGATTAGACAAATGTCGTCCGCTAGCTGGCCCGGTGTAGCGTCCATTCATCGGCAGCCGGGTTCGTCCGATGCGGTCCAGGAGGAAATTTTGGGTGATGCGAGCACTATAAACATAATAGATGCACACCCAGTGACGGCGGATAGTAAGCGAGAACGGAGGAAGCCTTTGAGTCCGGTTCCTAGCTCGTCCAGGTCCAGCCGGGCCGCGAGCGAGAGAGGCCCCTCTCTCGTACAACAACATCTGGGACCAGATGTTGTGGTACAAATGTGTCTTTAGCGGAGCATACGTCCGTCGCTCGGGACGCTCCGTTGTATAAGCAGTCCGCGGAGACTGTTAAGGCTTCCTCTTCTCGTCAGCGCACACGACCGCACCTTGGCTGCGTGACCGCCGATATATTACCAGCTTCGCCGATGAAGTATTCTTCGGCGACCAGGTCACACCATCCGGCAGCCAGGGATTCGAGACCGATGGACTCCAGACGTTCGCATAGGAAAAGTATGCGGGAGCCATCTGATGCGGAGCTGCCCTCGGCGAAGCAGCGAAAGACTGCGCCTCCGCAGGTCTCGACGCCGGACATTCTTGTGCAGATAGCACAGCTTATCGCAGCATCCCAGCAGCCGACAGAAACGGTGTCGGATCGAGAATTATCCGACGGCGCTGGGTCGGTACGCTCTGCCGAAGCATCGGGGGCGGACGACCGGGAACATCATGAGGTCCGACCGGATGGTGAAAGGGATACGGATGACTTGGAGCTATCCCTTTCGGAACAACATAAAGCTGCCGTGGACTTCATCCGGCACTTTCTCCCTCAAGTTGTTCCGTCGGGCCAGACTTCTGCGGTTCCGGACAAGAGGATTATAGCGTCATTGGACTCTGAATTTTTTGAGCGGTTCAGGGACATCGCTCCCGAGTTTCCGTCGCAGTCCAATAATGTTGCAAGAACATTTGAATTATTGAACGACGCTATATTTAAACTTGCTTCCAAGACGGGGAAAGCAGGTTTCTTGTCCGCTAATACTCTCAACCTGCCTTTCATTAATGCAAGGAATAAATTCGATACGGCAGGACAGGGTATTCCGAGAGTTCCTCTGCGTATGGACGATGAGGCGGAAGACTTAGAGCTATCATTACCGTCGTCGGCTTCTATTCCAACCGCGGTGTTCGAAACAGCTATTGCGTCTAACAGAGCCAATTTAGATGCCTTATCTTACGCAGATCACCTTACTAAGGCGTTATCACTGCGCCTTCAAGGGAAAGAGTTTCAGGATATACAATCCTCTTTAAGACTTCTTTCAAGGGCAGTAGCTTATTCCACGTGTAACTCCGCCCTTTCAGTGGCAAATCTGGAGTTGGTTAGACGTGACGCAGCCCTAGCTACATCCACACTAGTGGATACTAAGGTGAACTCTCTTAGAGTCGCTTCGGTCTCAGGAGAACTTCTCTTTGACGGCAAGCTTTCTGCTATTTATGATAAAATTACAAAGAAAGCTTCGGATTCTCTGTTGTTCAAATCTGCTTCTAAGAAGTCGGATACAGCAGACAAGAATAAGACAGGCACTTCTGGGTCTAATGCGCCCAAGAGAGGTTCCTATAGAGGTTCCGTTGCGTCCTGTTGGTCTTATTTGAGAGACCGTCAGGGTAGCGACTCTCGTTCGGGACGTCCTTCAGGCCGGGACAATCGGTCGGACGCCCTGAGGTCGACGGGGCAAGGTGCGGGTCGTGGAGGACGTGGTTTCTCCTACCGCAGGCCTCGCAGGTCCAGGAGGTGATGGCTTAAACCTCTATCGCGTACCGGTTGGCGGAAGGTTGTCGAGCTTTTCACAAGAATGGGCGTCGATTACGGACGACCCTTGGGTGAGAGGAGTGACTTCGGAAGGTCTAAAGATATCCTTCAAACGAAAGCCTCCATTAACTCGAAGTCCAAAGTGGACTCATCTTCCGTCAAATCCGCAGAAAAGAGACGCTCTGTTATCAGAGGTGCAGTCTCTTTTAATGAAGAACGCGGTAGAGGTCGTAGAAAACCAGGAATCTCCGGGATTCTACAGCCATCTGTTTCTGGTTCCGAAACCAGACGGCTCGTTCCGTCCAGTCATAGATTTGAGCTGGATAAACAAGCTGATCGTCGCTCCGAAGTTTTATATGGAGACGATTCGGTCGGTTAGAGCGAGTATTCGGGTGAACGATTATGCAACAAGCATAGATCTCAAAGATGCGTACTTTCACGTCATGGTACATCCGACATTCCGAAAGTACCTACGCTTCGCAGTCCTAGGAGTGGTGTATCAATTCCGGGCGATGTGCTTCGGATTGAATCTAGCACCCTGGGCTTTCACTCGGGTAATGAACTCGGTAATGATCTATTTCCGAGCTCATTCGTCTGCGGTAACGTCGGCCTACCTGGACGACATTCTTCAGAGGTACGGCAACGAGTTAACGCTTCAGAACGATGTTCAGAATCTTCTTCTATTGCTCCGACGTCTCGGTTTTATAGTAAACGAGGAGAAGTCGGATCTGGTGCCGTCCAAGTCATTCACTCATCTGGGAATGAGCTTCGAGACGCACAACAATCTCGTTCGTCTGCCGTTAACCAGAGCGAAATTAGTCAGTTGTTACGCTCGCTATTGTCTGCACGCAGACAAAGTCACAGCGAGAGAATTTATGAGACTGATAGGTCTGTGCGGAGCCGCCGCGGATCTCATTCCGATGGGGCGGTTACGCACACGTCCTCTTCAAATTTTCTTGACTCAGAATTGGAGAGTGAAAATTCATTCGCTCGATGTAGATGTTCTCTTGTCAGATCAAGTGAAACAAGAGATTCAGACTTGGGCAAACATTCAGTGGTTAACTCAGGGAGTTCCGCTGCAGTTGCCGGATCCGAGTTTTACCATTATGACGGATGCCAGTCAAACAGGTTGGGGTGCATCATTAATCCCAACGGATTCGAGATGCCAGGGTCTTTGGGATCCGCTATTTCTGTGCAAGCACATAAACATCAAGGAAATGATGTCAATTTGGCTTGCGTTACGTCACTGGATGGACATTATTCACAATGCTCATGTCCAAATCCTATCCGACAATACGACAGTAGTGGCGTATATACGGAATCAGGGAGGCACTCATTCAGTTCCGTTGTTCAATCTAACGGAAAGAATCCTTCTGTTTGCACTAGAACATCACGTTCTTCTTTCGGTCCGTCACATACCGGGTCGTCTGAATGTGCTAGCAGACTCCCTTTCACGAAAGGGTCGCTTGTTGCCGTCGGAGTGGACTCTCAACAAACAAGTATTCAATCAGATTTGCTACCAATGGGAACGGTCAATGATAGACTTATTTGCGACACATCTCAACAATCAGTTGCAGACGTATGTGTCTCCGTGTCCGGATCCAGAGCATTTGCAGTAGACGCTCTGTCGATCCCTTGGGACGGAATGATAGGATATGCGTATCCTCCAGCGCCGTTAATTCAACAAGTATTGCTAAAGATAAAACAATCTCAATGTAAGATTCTGTTGGTAGCATCTCTGTCGCCACAGAGACCGTGGATAAATCTACTCAGGTGTCTGTTGTGGGACCTACCGCGAAAGCTTCCTCCACGGGAGGATCTTCTTTCGCAGGGGAAATCGCGCCAACTCCATCACAACCTGCAAGGTCTCAACCTTCACGTTTTTCCGTTGTGCGGTCCTTCTTGCATGGCAAACACTTTACAGGACGAGCAGTGGACGCGATTTCTAACTGTAGGAGGACCTCCTCTTCGCTAAACTATGTGGCTAAGTGGAAGGTTTTTCGTCGTTGGTGTAGGGATCATTCTGTAGATATATTCGATCCCTCTATACCAGACATTGCAAACTTTCTAGTATACTTGTTTGACGAAATCAAACTGCAGCCTGTTACTATAAAGGGTTATAGATCTATGTTATCTGATACCTATGCACATCATGATAGTTTACAAATTGGATCTAATGTCTCTTTATCTAAGTTGGTTAGAAACTTTTCGATAAATAGACCCAGAACTCTTAGACTAATTCCTAAGTGGAATTTAGCTTGGGTTCTTCTTAAGGGGTCGTCCAACCTAACTTTGGTCAATTTTTTGACATTTTTCCCAATGCCTCAGAAACAGATAAGAGAAGTAAGGAAAGGCAAATTATATATCAAAATAATGAGTAAAGTGCATAGAAAAGGTACATATAATTTTTTTCAGGAAAAAAAGTGAATTTTATGATTTTGAAGAAGATTAATTTGCAAATGGCATAAGTAACGAACCGGTAAAACCACAAAATAATCGGTAATTCGAAAGCCTTGTCCTCAATATAATGATAACATACTACAGACTCGGAGAAAGCATTTTTTTGACACACACTCTGGTGGGTTTTGACGTTTGAATGTAATAACATCAACACAAATTTTTGATGTTCCGGATGTGGCCATGCTTCAACGATGTTTTTCCGGTCATGTGATTACGATGTGGTTCTTGCAGAAATACTCAATTTGGGCAATCGTATGAATGCAAAGACGTGATCACGCCCTTTATTTGTTCGAGACAATGTATGAGCGGATTTGCAAACAAGTGACAGCAAGTACTTGAGCTGTTAATGTCATAACTGCAAAATATGGTTCGAAATTCCCTCTTGCGTTTACAGGCCGTCTGAACTTTTTTGTTGGCAAAAAATCTGAATTATTGCGCACTAGAAAGACAACATGAACCACTTGTAAAAAAAATAACCGAGTGTATAAAATCGGGACGATACACACAAAATAAGGCAATATTCATAACAAAGTAAGCAGAATGCTTCAGAAATCACTTTTTCACGAAGTATATTCCAAGTGACCTGGAACTATATTGAGCGTGTTAATTTCCCCCTGTCGCTGCGAAGTTATTTACTTCCTAGTAACCATGGAATTTGAAGGCGGGTATGTTTGATGTCTGCAAAGGACCGATTGAAGATGGGTTGAAAATGATGCATTCGTGCTTTTAAATAAGGTGCGCTTGGACGATGCTGAGAATTTAGTTTTTTCTTGCAATCAACCATAGTAATACAAGCGTCGATCAGTGTCTTTTATGATCGTTTTACACTGACAAATGTGACAAATCTCCTTCACCGGAAACCATCCCCCAATTTGCATATCACAATAAACATAACCGCTGTCACGGAGTGTCAGCGTGGCCGTGTGGTCAAAACCGAAACGAATTATCGAATGCATGGTCAATATTAGCTGCAATTGGCTTTTAAATAAATGAAATACACGAAATATTCGCAATTTCTTCATTATTCATGCCGAGTTACTTTTTAACCAAACCACATGCGTTCAGTTTCGTTTGTCGGCATCAAACTGATATTGTTTGTGGTAATTAAATAGTACGAGAAGGCGCAGGAAGCCAAATATTTTCCATCATCTATTATTTAATTCAAATTGATAATTTCTTTTATTTTACTGAAATTATGAACTGATAAGGTGGGTGTGTTGCGATTATTATGCCCCAGACCTGGAAGTTGGAAAATCAAAGGTGCATCTAGGGCCGTGCAGTGGTGACCCCTGTCCTCTTAATCTTAGTCTTACCCATTCATCATTACATGTACGAACATTCCCCCTTGTATCTCAACCATTGCTACTCCAATTTGAAGGATATTTGGTTTTGTGATCAAGCATCATGGGGAAACAATGCCTGTGTAGCTGCTGTAGCATGTGTTTCTTCCCACATTTTTTCAGAGTTGTGGTACTTTTTCACTCTTTTAAGTTAGAAAATTTTGTTTATAACTAGTTGATTTGTTACAATTTGTTGCAAAGTGCCTGCTAATACCCTCAATTGTATTGCTACAGAATTTTCTTGTGAAGATTTTGTTCCTATTACTTATCAAGCAACAACCTAATGAATATTCTGTATAAAGCCACCAATCTGATGTTTGACACTTTTATCGGAGCTGTTTTGAAGGCTTATGGAACTCGAAATGTTGATTATGGCAGGACTTTTCTATTCACCCATTAATTGATAAATTAAGTGTTATAGTTGGAAGTAAGAAGCATGAAAGGTCCAGAACTAAAACTCTAAAAAGAATGTTTTGCAATGTAACATGATTTTTGCAGATACACTTATTTGGAGGTTTACCTGTCTGATAGTGTTTGGAACATGTGTGGCCAGGATCTTCAAAAAGAAAAAAGAGTTAAACTTTGAGAAAAAAGGCATATGCCTTGAGTGCCGGAGGTAGAGTCATACAAGGAAGAGAGCCCCCCCCGAAATATTTTGTGTCAAATGGAGCTCACTTGTCATCTTTTTGGGATTGCTTTGTGTACTGCGTTCTTGAAAAAAATATGTGAGAGCCTCTGGATGTGCCCTTCTGATCTCAATATGTCAATAAGCCTCCTTGGGGAAAGTACATGCAATAATGGTTATGTAAGGTTGATTTGATGTGTTTTGAATAACAATGCACTTTTAAGTACATTAGATGGTTTATTGCAGTGACAGGTTACAGTTACCCTTATTTCTTCTCCAACAGATATCATGAGTGTATTGGTGTTCAAGAGTTAAACAAAGCTAATATACTTATTGATAAACCAGACAAATTTAACAATTTAATCACTATCAAATTGATGCATGGGATAAAAGGGGTTACAGTGCAAGGGGTTTGTATATATATTTATTCAACTACAATGTATGACTTTGCAGTGCATTCTACATAGGAGAATATCATATTTTCTTTCCAAACCATTACAGTAACACATAATCTTGATATTGGGAGACACTCTTTTGTCCTTCCATACTTCTTCTGCTGGACTCCTTCAAGTTGACCTTTGTTGAACTCCCCAAATCAAAACATAAACAAAAGAAAATGTCTGCCTTCAATCAGTGAGCACTCCACTTATAAAATTTGGTCTCAATCTTCATTACTTTCATGAATTAGGAAAAGATTTCTTCGAGTATGTACTTAAATGTTTATAGAATACAGCTGTTATTTTATTTTGAGGTATTTTATTGTAAAAATTTTGTTCTCTTACTTATGCCATAGCAGACTTTCAGGTGGTGCTATTTACACATGGCAGCAGTTCCATGGCAAATTTCAGTTTCCACATGTTCTATGTTTCATTCCAAGCATTTTGGTATATAATTTATTGGGGTTATTCATTTTGGGCCTTTTTTAGACTTGAAAGAAAATTACATGAAATTTGACCAAAGTTAGGTTGGACGTCCCCTTAAATTGAAAGAAAAGCCATTTGAACCTCTTGGGACAGTAGATTTCAAATTCTTATCTTATAAGACAGCTTTTCTCTTAGCTTTCTCTTCTGCTAGAAGAGTCAGTGAGCTTCATGCACTGTCGGTGGATGATTCTCACTATCGTAGTGTCGGGAACACTATCACCTTCACTACTAATGTGGGTTTTTTAGCTAAGAATCAGGCTCCTAATAAATATCCGGAACCTATTGTTATTAAGGCTCTTCCGTCTTCAAACGGGCATAGGCCTTTACTCTGTCCTGTTAGAGCGTTACGTATCTATAAACAGAGATCTCAGTTTATCAGAAAGGGACGGAAACGTTTCTTTTTGTCTTTGATGCCTAATAGAAAGGACATTTCGGTCCATTCTATTGCTAGATGGATTCAATTAACTATCCGTACTGCTTATGAAAATTTATCTTCTTCTCAGCAGTCTGTGCTTAAGATTTCTGCTCATGAAGTAAGAGCTCTTTCTACTTCCTGGGCTTATGCTAATAGTGTTGCTATTACAGATTTAATGAAGGCTGCTTATTGGTCTCAGCCATCCACATTTACAAATTTTTATCTCAGAAATATTGAGTCCATTTCTGGAGACCTGCATTGTTTAGGTCCGTTATCTGTTGCTCAGAATGTTGTCCACTAAACAGTTGCAACTATAGTTATGCAGGCTTTCTGTTCCGGCAGTGACTCCGTCCGGCTGCCCTCTTCGCTCTGGGCTATTTGACCCAGGGCAAGGGGAAGGGGGGGGGGGGGGGGGCGGGTGTTCCCTTAGGTCACCTGCTTTATAGTGAAAAGCAAGGGAATGCCTCCTCCAAGTCAGTATTTCTGAGTCGCTTCCGGGATGGTTTTAAAGTGTAATATTAATGTTAAAATTCATTCATGTCTTATTTTTAAAGTGTAGCTCGGTGTGAAGCATTTGTATATGTCAAGTGTCAAACGGGCTTTAATATACAATACTCGGACACTTTTAAATGACTATAAAGAGTCTCAATTCTCTGGACTACTTTATTTATTGGTTTACTTTAAAAATAATTAGTATAAGGGATATACTGGATGTTAATAGAGAACATGAATGTTATTGTGCTCAATTATTAAGGGTAGTGTATCTTTCTAATTTAATATTAAATAAGAAAGATACATGTAAAGCCTAATACTCCTTTTCTCCTTAAGGGGTTACCTCTTTACTATATAGTTGAGCTTATTGGATTTTCCTCTATGTCCTAGGCCCTCCAGCCTGTTTACTATTCAGCTAAGTCTGGGTCATTGGTACAGTATAAAAATGTTAAAAAATTTATAGTAATTTATATATTTTTTATACTTACCAATGACCCAGACGGGGATGGCCCTCCCTGGAGTTGGGAACTCTTGCCTCCCCACTGAGTACATAGCGCTGACCAGGCACTGCCAGTAAGAATGATAATTGGCGCCAATTTCGGGACGTC
Organism: Pictodentalium vernedei; assembly: GCA_031216915.1. Classification (NCBI taxonomy): domain Eukaryota; kingdom Metazoa; phylum Mollusca; class Scaphopoda; order Dentaliida; family Dentaliidae; genus Pictodentalium; species Pictodentalium vernedei. The sequence continues at coordinate 765,124,053 of CM062297.1, forward strand.
TGCGTCACTGCGCATGCGCAGTAGAGGCGTAGTATGGAGGTCCTTTAGGACATGATTTCTTTTTGTTTTGGATGCAAATTTTGGGGATTGGGGGGCAAAATTTGTGTTTGGCCCTGGTTTTGTTAGAGTTAGCACCAGCTAAGTCTGGGTCATTGGTAAGTATAAAAAATATATAAATTACTATAAATTTTTTAACTTTTTATACATTTTTCTTTTCAGGGTGTAGCAGTTCTTTTGGGTATTCACATCACCAGATATAACTGGAAGAGGAGTCACCATGCTGAAGTTGTTGCACAACCATCCAGTATGTGCCATGTAGCATTTGCTCTTCCTCAGAATCATGGTGCCCGGCAAAAGAAAGCTGTTTCTGCAGCTGACAAAAAGCAACAAGAAGATGTTTTTGAGAATAAAGAGGTAATTAACTCATCCTTAACCATTTTCACCAGTACAGTGGAACCCTGTCAATTGAATAGCCACTTTGCCAATGAAAATTATTCAGTTAACAGGATTATTCAATTAACTGGGATTGTGTCACTTTCCTGTATTCTAGAGATAAACTTAGCATTTATTCTATTATATCTTGTTTAACAGAGCTCCATGAGCTCTGTCAAACAAGATATTATAATAGATTAAATGCCTGTATTGGATGTACTGAGGTCAAATAGGTCTATAAACAAAAGAAAACTGGGGAGAGTCCGGGTAATTTCTCAACAGGTTATAAGATTTTTTATTCAATTAACAGGAGTTTACTCTATAACCTATATTCAATTAACAGGTCAAATTTGTACTGGAGGTATGGTAAATGGTTTTGTGTTGGGAAATTATATTCAGTTAACAGGGTTATTCAGTTAAGAGATATTCAATAAAGTGGGCTCCACTGTATGTCCATGTTGATGTAAATAGTAAAACGATAGTTAACCTTTTGCAAGTGTCCAGAATCTGATTCTTGTAAAGATTCTTGCTCACTCTTGGACACCTCAAAGTGATGTACAGCAGGATTCTGATTTGGATTCTCGCAAAACTGAATGGAACTGGGAGATCATTTTTTATCCCTGATACCAAGAAATGTTATCTCACATGTTTGTCAACCCTATGCACATTGATGTCAGAATATCAAAATTTAAACTTGCAAATCTTTCCCAAAATGCAATTAGGAACTTAACCAATTCAATTTTGTTTGACTGAGCTCATTGAGCTCTGTCAGACAAGATTAAATTGGTTAAATTCCATATTGCATTATGCAAAAACTTTACTTCTTGAAATTTTATAAACAGGGTTCAATTTGTTCTGAAAATTTTGTTTTGCAGGGTTTGCTAACCAAATTTGTAATGATTAGTAGAAATATGACTGATTAGCAGCACATTAGTACCACATGGATAATACTAATTTTGAATGAGACCTCAACAATTCAGGCGAATGATTATTCTGTTTGCCTGAAGGTTACGTAAACAAAAATTAAGATGATTGGTTAACCAAAAGGATCCATCGGTTAACCAACTTTTTACGATCATCATATTAGATGCCTGAGGAGAAAGTAGTACACATACAAATATTAAATTTGTGCTTATTATTCAGCTGTAAGCATAATTAGAAACATGTCACAGTTTATAGAAATGGAAATACACTGTTGCTTGATGTATCATGGGCCACTGCCAAATCAATTCTGGACATATTCACAATCACCGCTACACATTCTTATATGCAATGCTGCCAACAGAACTCTATATTTCTAGTGGTTGCGTATTTCTGCTTTGCTGATATTTTTATTGTCTGAAGTCATCGCATGTTGCCAACAGTAGAGGCATAACTCTACAAATCCTCCCAAGCTTAGGCCTACAGCCTTCGGAATATGCCTGTGGCATATCGTATTTGGATTTCTGGTTAACCAACAGGTTAATGAAACAAATTTACTTAACCTTCAGAAAAGGTTAATGAACAATTAAATGGGTAACCTGTGTATAGGTTTATCAAAATATGGAATTGTCAAGGCCTGAATGCTCATCAATAAAGCCGATAACAAGAGGCTAAATGCCTGAATCTCAAATCAAGTAAGAACATTAATGATGTTCTGTGCAACATTAGAGAGGCTGATCAAAATCAAATCATCTCATAAAATATATCACAATGACATTAAAAAAAAATGGCAAAAATGAAGACCCAAACAAGGATCCTGTGTGAAAAACTCCTCCTTAGACTTTTCGATAAGATTTTCGAACAGATGTTTGTGATTGCTAGCTGAGTGACAAATTCACACTTTACACTGTGTTTTCTATGGTTCATTCCCTTTAGACCAATTCCCACGAGGCCAATTCCCAAAAGACCAATTCCCCTTAGACCAACTGATGTGTTCTACTTTTAAATAATTCTATATCAATAATTTGATATATTTGTAAATATTTATAAGTGTATTTAATGTTATTGATATTCAAGCCTGAAAATAAGCAGTCTGTCATTTGCAGAATGAGGTCCCCAGAGGGTGAATTTCCTGATGCTATCCCATACAGTGGGCCAGTTTATCCTCTGGGTACCTCTTTCTGTTTATGTTTGAGACCTTGATTCAGGTTGAGGTTCACAGAGGGTAAATTTAGTGAGGCTGCTGTGCACGGTAGCATCACAATATTCACCCTCTGGGGACCTCATTTTTCAGATGATTGCTTATTTTCTGGCTTGTTGATATTTTTTCATAACAACTGTTATAGTAATCACACACTTTCAAAGGCTGTGATTCTTTTTATTATTTTTTTTAACAAATGAAGTGCTTATCAATAAATAAATGTTTTCTGAATTATCCTTAATCAACCCTTAATCAATAACAGTATGTAGTTGGTCTAAGGGGAATTGGTCTTTTGGGAATTGGCCTAAAGGAAATTGGTCTAAAGGGAATTGGTCTAGTGGGAAGACACCGTTTTCTACATAACAAAGGGCAAGACCCTAAAACATTCAATATGGAAAATTTCATAATGCTTACCAATGAAAATATCCCTGGACTAACTCCTTACCTGCTAAGTATTTTCAAGATATTTTTCTTCATATCTATAGTCATGGCTTCTATGAAGCAGCCATTACTAGATTTGACGAAAAAAATTCATCTAAATTTAACTCCAGAAATCATTGATGAAAAATTCCATACAATTTACAAGGGGGAATTTGATTAAATGTGCCCAAATTATACTTATACCCCACGCAACGAAGTTGTTGGGGTATAATGTTTTTGACTGGTCCGTCCGTCAGTCCGTCAGTCCTACTTGTTTTCCAGACGTTCTCATTTTTTGTATGTGAGTCTAACATGGTGGCCTACAGATCAAGTTTGCATTTTTTTCTGCTCCACTGATTTTTACCGAAATTACGGCCCTTGGACTCTGAAAAATTCATCAAAATTACAGTTTTCCGGACTTTTTTTCTACACGTTTCCAGATATTGAGCTGATTTTTGGTATGTTAGTCTAACATGGTGGCCTACAGATCAAGTTTGCATTTTGTTTCGCTCCACTGATTTTTTCTGAAATTACGGCCCTTGAACTTTGAAAAGCTCATCAAAATTACAGTTTTGCAGACTTTTTTCCTACACGCTTCCAGATATTGAGATGATTTTTGGTATGTTAGTCTAACATGGTGGCCTACAGAACAAGTTTGCGTTTTGTTCTGCTCCACTGATTTTTACCGAAATTACGACCCTTGGACTCTGAAAAATGCATTAAAATTACAGTTTTCCGGACTTTTTTTCTACACGCTTCCAGATATTGAGCTGATGTTTGGTATGTTAGTCTGACATGGTGGCCTACAGATCAAGTTTGCATTTTGTTCCGCTCCACTGATTTTTACCGAAATTACGGTCCTTGAACTTTGAAAAGTTTGTCAAAATTACAGTTTTCCTGACTTTTTTCCTACACGCTTCCAGATATTGAGCTGATTTTTGATATGTTAGTCTAACATGGTGGCCTACAGAACAAGTTTGGGTTTTGTTCCACTCCACTGATTTTTACCAAAATTACAGCCCCATAGACTTTGAAAAGTTCATCAAAAGTACAGTTTTCCGGGCTTTTTCTCTGCTTGAATTCTTTCAATACCGTTGAAACTACAGAACACTGTTTTCTGCAGTATTCCTAGAATCTATGTTTATTTTTAAAAAATGATTAGAGCTTGAAATATCGGTGCACGTGGGGTATGTGAGCGTGCTCACAAAGGTTCTATATTTTTAGTGGGAAGAGGCATCATGTCCTGGGCAGGAATATCTGCCTGCAGCATGCAAGGAGTTAAAGTAAAAGATATGAAGATTATATACCAGCTTAAGATTTTGAAATAACAAAATACACTCAATTTCGAGCCAATCAAAAAGTGTTGAAACAAAAATTGATACATGCTCATCATTTATCACATATTATGTGGTTCACTGAATAGTATACATTTGTCTGACACAATGTGTTGATGGTGGCGTTGATCCTCCATAAACAAACAAGTGTTCTTTGAGGGGTACTCTTCCTCACACTTTATTGTTGAAAATATCATATAAAGCATGTTTTCCAATGAAACCAGTGACTGTTTGGGTTTCTTTTTCTTTTCTCTAAAACAACCATCAAACTACAGTTCCAGTATTACCATAAATATGCCATGTTTATTAGTGTTGTGTGGTTAACCGGTTTTGTGAGTCGGTTTCAGTTTGGCTCTAAAACCGAAACCGTGTAATTGTTAAATCAATACGGTTTCAGTTTTTTGTCTGCAAAATGTTGGAAACTTATGTTTTCACTGTTCAGTTTGCATTGTCAACAACTGAAAACTAAATCTGTAACGTCATCTGATAACTTTGTCATCAGTATTCACATATTCAGACTCCAGCAAAACAAACACTGCCTAACAGGAGTCACTGTCACATTAGAAGAATGATCATGTGTCCCAAGAAATCCTGCCTTTTAGTCTTTTAAAGTATTTTTGTGGGATGGGGTGGGGTTGTGGTATTGGATGTGACCACCTACATAAGAGATTTATGTGTGAGTGTGTGTGTGGGAGGGGAAAATAAATTGATGCTAGCCATTGCCAGATGAATTACTATTTAAAATATGAAAGAATATGTATTTTTATTGCCACTGTGTGATATTTTTCAAGTCTACAACTTTTTTATTGCAAAAAAAACCAAAAACCGACCTATAAACCAAGCTTTTTTGACAAAACCAAACCGAACCGAAACCGAAGTCAGGAAAAAAAGCACAACACTAACGTTTGTAAATAAACACAGAGCAGGATTCTTGTAGTTATGCACACTTCCCAGTCACCTTCCAGTTCAAGGTTTTCATGGGTCTGAATCCCAGTACCCTACTGCAAGTGCGCACACTCAAACCAAATAAGATTATTGGCCCTCGACTCTTGTGGATTCATGAGCAAATAAAATTATTTGGGTCGCAAGGGATTTCAAATCCCACATCGTACCTGTGCGGCTTCGGCACGCTGAAACTTTTCATTCATTCAATGAAATTTGACACACTGCTCTATATTAATATTGTCTTGGACAAGTTTGAAAGCTACAGTGATTTCTCAAAAAGTTTGAGAGCTATTGTCCTTTGATTGTTGAATTTGGATCACAGTTTTCTTATTTATGCAATAACGTGTTCAGTAGATATCAAATTTTAATAAATTTCGATATCCTGCTTTGTATTAAAAAGGCCTTGAACAAATTTAAAAATTATGATGACTTCTAGAAAATTGAGGCATTCATTGTCTTTCATTGAAAATGTTTTATTTTCATACCTCTCCCCCCCCCCCCTTTCCTCCCCCCCCCCCCCTGCAAACAGTTGTGAGGGGGGTATACTGGAAACACCTTATCCGTCCATCCATCTGTCTGTCTGTGCATCTGTCGGTCCACAAGTCCTTTAGCACACACTACAGGCTGCAGCTCTCACCCGATCAGTCCCAAATTTCATATGTAGCTTTGGGGCAATGTCGAGTTGGGAGCTGTCAAATTTTTCCAAATTTCATTAAAAAGACACGGCTACCAATGGCCATCTTAGATTTGGAATATAAATTTTCTGAATTTTATTGAAAAACATGGTTGCCAGAAACCATCTTGGATTCGATTATAAACTGTCCAGCAGTTTCTTTAGCACACCTACAGGCCATGGCTTTCAGCTGAGCTGTCCAAAATTTGATATGTGGCTTTGGGGCAATGTCTAGATGGGATCTATCAAATTTTTACCTGCATCGCTAGTGGCAGAGCAGGTCTAGTAACCGCTCGACTCCGTCCGTCAGTCCGTCCGTCAGTCCGTCCATCCGTCCGAAACACTTTTTCCATCAAAGTTTTCTTGGCTTCTATGAAAGGGAATGATTTTATATTTGGTCTGCTGCTTCATAATGATGAGTTGTATCGTGTAAGCAATTTTCAGATCTGCCGTGCAGCCACTTCCTGTTTGCCGATACTTTGAAATTTTACTGTACCCACTGAACATTGAAATTTTCCGTCAAGGTTTTCTCGGCTTCTATGCAAGGGATTGATTTTATATTTGGTCTGCTGCTTCATAATGATGAGTTGTATCGTGTAAGCAATTTTCAGGTCTGCCGTGCAGCCACTTCCTGTTTGCCGATACTTTGAAATTTTACTGTACCCACTGAACATTGAAATTTTTCGTCAAACTTTTCTCGGCTGCTATGCAAGGGATTGATTTTATATTTCATCTGGAGCCTGATAATGATCAGTTGTATCGTGTATGCAATTTTCAGATCTGCCATGCAGCCACTTCCTGTTTGCCGATTCAATTGCATGCAGAGACACAGGCCCAGACCCGGTATTGATCTTGGCTTGTTCCATCAGCCTCCATCTTAGATTTGGCATATAAATTGTCAGCATTTCCATTTGCACACCCTACAGGCTGCATCTCGCACCTGATCTTTTTTAAATTTCATATGTCGCCTTGGCATGATGTCTAGATGGGAGTTATCAAATGTTTCTGAATTTTACATGGCAGCAGTGGCCTTCTTGGATTTGCCATATGAATTGTCAATAATCCCATTAGCACACCCTACAGGCCACATCCCTCACCTAATCTTTTTCGAAACTTCATATGTAGCTTTGGTGTGATGTCTGTATGGGAGCTATCAAGTTTTTCTGAATTTTGTTGAAAAACATGGCTGGCAGTGGTCATCTTGGATTTGGCATATAAATTGCCAACAATTCCATTAGCAAATGCCACAGGCCACACCTCTAACCCAATCTTTTTCAAATTTTGTTTGTAACTTTGGAATGATGTCTAGATGGGAGTTATCAAATTTTTCTGCCTTTCATTGAAAAAGATGGCCACCACCGACCATCTTGGATTTGACATATAAATTGTCAACAATTCCATTTGTACACCCAACAGACCCCACCCCTCTCCCGATTTTTTAGTCAAGTTGTGACGAAGTCAAACTCGACTTATAGTTTGACGAATGGCGGGCGGGCGGGCGGGTGACTCGTAAACTTTTGGTTTCCTGACGATAACTTGATAATGGTTTGACCCACGTTCATGAAACTTCATAGCTAGGTTGGCATCGGTGAGTGGAAGAACCCTATTTGTTTTGGACTCACTAGCTCAAAGGTCAAGGTCACAGTGACCTTGAACATAGTAAATCATAAACAATTGGTTTCTGGATGATAACTTGACTATGGTTCAACCCTATTTAATTTGGACACACTAGGTCAAAGGTCAAGGTCACAGTGACCCTGAACATAGTAAATCAAAACAGTTGGTTTCCGGATGATAACTTGATAATGGTTCAACCCACATTCATGAAACTTCATAAGTAGATTGGCATCCGTGAGAGGAAGAACCCTATTCATTTTGGACTTGCTAGGTGAAAGGTCAAGGTTACAGTGACCTTCAACATAGTAAATCGTAAACAATTGGTTTCCGGATGGTAACTTGATAATGATTTGCCCACATTCATGAAACTTCACAGGTAGGTTGACCTAGGTGAGTGGAAGACCCCTATTTATTTTAGGCATGCTAGGTCAAAGGTCAAGATCACAGTGACCTTGAACATAATAAATCATAAACAATTGATTTCCAGATGATAATTTGACCATGGTTCCACCCACATTCATGAAACTTCATAGGTAGGTTGGGATTGGTGCAAGAAAGAGCCCTAAATTGTAAACAATTGGTGTACGGACGATAAGTTGATAATGATTAAACCCACTTTTGTGATGTCACAACTCGACTTTGAATCGGCGATCCTATCGGCATTTTTCAGATTTCATATGTAGCTTTGGTAAGATGTCTTTTATGTAGAAACTTGAGTGAATGATTTGGCACTACTGGTTCTTTTTATTCAGTTCAGTCCCTTCTTGGACAGGTTGAGCTGCATTGCCATTGACAGCTTCATTTTATTTTTCATGTTTAGGCGATTACTTGAAAAGTAAACATCAGATTTCACTAAATTTTGATATGCTGCTTTACATCAACATTGGGATAAAATCGAAAATCATGGTGATTTGTCAAAAAATGAAGGTGTTATTGCCCTGTATGTTGTCTACTTTACGATAATTATACCCCCACTTTCGAAGAAAATGGGGGTACACTGGATTACATGCGTCTGTTTGTCTGTGCATCCATCCGTCCGTGTGTGAGTCCGTTCGAGAATATTCATAACTTTCATAACTTAGGCCACACAAAGTAGATCTTCTGTTTCTCAGGCCTTTATTTGTAAAATTGCACATGGACGAGCGTTTTTTTATTTTATTTTTTATTTCACTAATTACTTCTTTGCCATCAAAAGTTCATGTTCTTGGTTCAAGTTTTAGGCCTCATAATCTACAGAATAGTATGGGTGGTGGTGTATTTCATCCCTTGAGTGCAAGAAGGCTTTGCAATGCTAAAGCATTGCAAAGCCTTCTTGCACTCAAGGGACAAATTCATCAATATTTTCAACTTGGGTAAAATATCAGACATAAACCATTTAATTTTTATTTTTTTAAAGTTTAAATTGGTTATAAAAAGAGAGCATGCGGCAGCCAAAAGGACCATACGGGAGGGCCTGAGAAACAGATTTTTTATTTTTTTAGGCCTTAAGTAAATTATTATTTACTGTAATATTTGTTGGTCATAGGTATGCCCACACTAGTTATTTTTTTTTTTATTACTTAGAAATTGTGTCCGTCCGAGCCAAATTTTATCTGTTCAGCCTGTATCTCGGGTATTGAATGTTCTATTGCAATGAAATTTGCCGTGAACACTGCTTATGGTTTAGACTTAAAAAAAAGGATTCAACGATATTTCTCACATTCTCCTTTTTGAGTTATCCCCCTTTTTTGACTTAGAAATTGTATGAAATAGACATTATTTGTCTGTTCAGCCTGTATCTGAGGTATGGGTTATCGGATTTCAGTGAAATATGGCATGCAGTTTGCCTATGACAAAGGCTTCTGCCTCATTGCATAAAACTTCCAAACACCAAACAATTTAAGTTAACTTTTTTTTTTAACTGGTAGAGTGTTGGAAACCCATATTTGGGCTTTATTCTGAAGTGCAGGTACTACAGCTTGAATGCTCATATTCAGTGGATGTGCTTTGTATTATCTTTGAAGTGATATTATTTGGTCTGTAAGCACTTACCTTGCTACAATTTATGGGAGAGTGCCCATAGGCACTTTCCTATAAAATTAAAATGTAACAAGGCAAAGACACGTGTACAAGATTTGATGGCCAAAAATAATTTAAAACTCTACCAGTTAAATACCTGAATTTTTGACATGGAGAAGGCTTAAGTCTGAATGGTCTGAAGTTTTACATTATTGCCCCCCCCCTCCCCCTCCCCCCCCCCCCCCCCTTCTACAGAATGAAAGTCTGATGGCTTAGCAGCAACTTCAAGTTAAGTATTGGCTGCCGCCATACTTGACTTGACCGTATTCACTGCCATGGTAATTTCACTATGGTTTGCATAACTTTCTAAGGATTACTTGCACTCAAGGGACAAAATACATCACCACCAATGCTATTCTGTAGATTATGAGGCCTAAAACATAAAACAAACCAAGAACTTGAACTTTTGATGGCAAAGAAATAATTACAAAAATAAAAATCTGTCTGCCCACATGCAATTTTACAAAAATGGCCTGAGAAACAGAAGATCTACTTTATGGGGCCTAATTTTTAGCTTAACTTGACATAGTCAAGATAAGCTATTGCCATCACGCGTGCAGAAGTCTGTTAATCTGTGAGTCTGTTAGTCTGTGAGTCTGTGAGTCTGTGACATCTGTTCACATTTTCCTTTTGCATGGGCTACACCCCGCAGTTCTTGTCTGATCATCACGAAATTTCATATGCAGGTTTGGGGTCATGTCTAGATGAGAATGTCCCCTTTTGGTCGTGATCGGGCAACCACTATGGCTGCCCGAGCCCAAAACCCCAAAACCATTAGCACAGTCTACAGGTCGTATTTATGAAGGGATGTCATTGTAACTTGGTAGGATGCCTCTGTATAATGCCTAGATGAGAACGTCCCCTTTTGGGCATGATCTATCAACCGTTATGGCAGCCCAAGCCCGAAACCCAAAAACTTTTAGCACAGTCTGCAGGACATGTTTAATGTGGAGGGATTTCATTGTAACTTGGTAGGATGACTCCTTATGATGTCTAGATGAGAATTTCCCCATTTGGACATGATCTGCCAACCGTGACGACTGCCCAAGCCCAAAACCCGAAAACCTTTAGCACAGTCTACAGGTCATATTTATTGAGGAATTTCATTGTAACTTGGTGGGTTGACTTCATACAATGTCTAGATGAGAAAGTCCCCTTTTGGACGTGATTGGGCAACTGTGACGGCTACAGGGGCTTGGAGCCCAAAAACCTTTAGCACAGTCTAGAGGTCATATTTATGAAGGGATTTCATTGTAACTTGGTAGGATGACTCCAAATAATGTCTAGATGAGAACGTCCCATTTTGATCGCGATCATGCAGCCTTGATGGGTGCCCGAGCCCAAAAACCTTTAGCATAGGCAAAAGGTCATATTTATGGAAGGATTTCATTGTAACCTGTTAGGTTGACTCCATATAATGCCTAGATGATGACATTCCCTTTTGGTCAGTTGTGATGGCTACAAGTGCCCAAAGCCCGAAAACCTTCAGCACAGTCTACAGGTCATATTTATGAAGGAATTTCATTGTAACTTCTTAGGATCACTCCAGATTATGCCCAGATGAGATTGTCCCCTATGGTTGCGATCATTCAGCCATGATGGCTGCCCGAGCCCGAAGCATGAAAAACCTTTAGCCCAGTCTACAGGTCATATTTATGAAGGGATTTCATTGTAACTTGGTAGGTTAACTTCATATAATGTCTAGATGAGAACGTCCCCTTTTGGACATGATTGGGCAACTGTGACGGCTAAAGGTGCCCGAAGCCTGGAAATCTTTAGCACAGTCTACAGGTCATATTTATGAAGGGATTTCATTGTAACTTGGTAGGATGACTCCAAATAATGTCTAGATGAGAACGTCCCATTTTGATCGCAATCATTTAGCCTTGATGGGTGCCCGAGCCCAAAAACCTTTAGCATAGGTAAAAGGTCATATTTATGGAAGGATTTCATTGTAACCTATTAGGTTGACTCCATATAATGCCTAGATGATGACATCCCCTTTTGGTCGTGATTGATCTGCTGTGATGGCTACAAGTGCCCGAAGCCCAAAAACCGTGAGCACAGTCTACAGGACATATTTATGAAGGGATTTCATTGTAACTTCATAGGATCACTCCAGATGATCCCCAGATGAGATTGTCCCCTTTGGTTGCGACCATTCAGCCATGATGGCTGCCCGAGCCCAAAGCCCCAAAACCTTAAGCACAGTCTACAGGTCATATTTATGAAGGGATTTCATTGTAACTTGGTAGGTTGACTTCATATAATGTCTAGATGAGAACGTCCCCTTTTGGACATGATTGGGCAACTTTGACGGCTAAAGGTGCCCGAAGCCCGAAAACATTTAGCACAGTCTACAGGTCATATTTATGAAGGGATTTCATTGTAACTTGGTAGGATTACTCCAAATAATGTCTAGATGAGAACATTCCATTTTGGTCGTGATCATTCAGCCTTGATGGGTGCCTGAGCCCAAAAACCTTTAGCATAGGCAAAAGGTTATATTTATAGAAGGATTTCATTGTAACCTATTAGGTTGACTCCATATAATGCCTAGATGATGACATCCCCTTTTGGTCGTGATTGTTCAACTGTGATGGCTACTGGTGCCCGAAGCCCGAAAACCTTGAGCACAGTCTACAGGTCATATTTATGAAGGGATTTCATTGTAACTTAATAGGATCACTCCAGATGATGTCCAGATGAGAATGTCCCCTTTTGTTGCGATCATTCAACCATGATGGCTGCCCAAGCCTAAAGCCCGAAAACCTTTAGCACAGTCTACAGGTGATATTTATGGAGGGATTTCATTGTACCTTGGTAGGATGACTAAATAATGTCTAGATGAGAACGTCCCCTTTTGGTTGCGATCATTCAGCCTTGATGGCTGCCCGAACCCAAAACCCCAAAACCTTTTGCATAGTCTATTGGTCTTATTTATGGAAGGACTTCATTGTAACCCGTAAGTTTGACTCCATATAATGCCTAGATGATGACATCCCCTTTTGGTCGTGATTGGTCAACTGTGACGGCTTCAGGGGCCCGAAGCCCCAAAACCTTGAGCACAGTCTACAGGTCACATTTATGAAGGGATTTCTTTGTAACTTTGTAGGATCACTCCAGATGATGCCCAAATGAGAATGTCCCCTTTTGGTTGCGATCATTCAACCATGATGGCTGCCAGAGCCCAAAGCCCAAAAACCTTTAGCACAGTCTACAGGTCATATTTATTAAGGGATTTCATTGTAACTTGGTAGGTTGACTTCGTCCCCTTTGGACGCAATTGGGAAACTGACGGCTACAGGGGCCCGAAGCCTGAAAACCTTTAGCACAGTCTACGGGCCATATTTATGAAGGGATTTTAATGTAACTTGATAGGATGACTCATTTTGGAATAATTTCACTGTAACTTGGTAACTTTTGTTGATATACGTTAACTGTGAGGGCCACATACATTAACTGTGAGGTCATATTAACCCACCCCTCAGCTCTTTAGTACAGTGTACACCTCATATTATTTTTATCATAAACATAGCATACAGGGAACAGAAATGAACATATTCCCAATTATCACAATTCTTGTCTTATTTCATAATCCTTTCATAAACATTGAACATTATCCTTTTCATCAAACACAACACACAAGTTAAGCTACAGTGTCATTGACACTTTCATTTAAATATAATTTTTGTCTTTTTGGTAACTCAGGAAGAAGATAACACATTTTTAGCTGAGGCCATGAGCTATTTTAATCACATGTGTGAGAATTATGTTGCTGTTGGAAAGAATATAATAGGACTTCAAAAATTGGAGAAGGGTGACATCTCAAGTGCTATCCACAGCTGGGAGGAAGCTAGTAAATTGGGATATAGTAAAGCCAATTTCAATCTAGCCTTATGTTATGAAATAGGGCGTGGTGTAGAGAGGAATTTATCAAAGGTGAGTTATGCAGCAGGTTTCACTTAATTGGATATTTTCTATCTTCACTTAATTATTTATTTGTTTATTCAGGTTTAATGACACTTTTGACAGCCAGGGTTACCATTGTGTCAGACAGTTGTACGGGTGGAGGAAGCCGGAGTACCCAGAGAGAACCACCGAGCAATGGCGAGGAACTGTGAGGCTCCCAAACATACTAACTCCACACAAGCAGGGTGCACCATCAATGTGTAGTATGCCTTAGTACGCACTGCCACAGTGCCCCCCATGTGGGCAATGGGGTTGAAGTATCTTGCCCAAGGACACAACACGATTGCCGCAGGTGGGATTCGAACCTAGGACCTCTCGGCTTGCAGCCTGCACCTCTACCTACTGAGTCACCATGCCCCCCTCACTTAAGTTGAATAATGAATAATCATGATAATTGCATATAACTTTCAACCCCAACGCAATTACCATACCTTTAGTTCAGTCCTATATAACCTGGTAATTGCTTGTAAGGCCTATAAAAAAAATTCTTGTTTCTCATGCAATTTTTAGCTTAACTTGACAAAGTCAAGATAAGCTATTGCCATCACACATGCAGAAGTCTGTTAGTCTGAAAGTCTGTGAGTCTGTCAGGCTGTTCACATTTTCCTTTAGCACAGGCTACACCCTGTAGTTCTTGTCTGATCGTCATGAAATTTCATATGCAGGTTTGAGGTCATGTCTCAAAATTTCAATACTGCCCATCTCTATTCATGAGTGACATTTTTAATACAGCTTATCTCTTTTCAGGCAGTAGAGTATTACAAGTTAGCAGCTGAGGACAATCACCCAACAGCATTATATAATTTGGCAGTTGTGTATCTATCTGAGAATTCTCCATGTAATGATGCAGCAAAAGGACTGGAGATGCTAGAGAAAGCAGCAGATCTAGGTTTAGCTCAGGTATCCATTTCCTAATTATTAAAATCCCAATTTATAATCAGCCCTGGACTGGGTTTCTACTTTGAACTGTTTCTGTATTAATTTTTTACCTGCGTCGCCAGCAGCAGAGCAGGTCTAGTAACCGCTCGACTCCGTCCGACAGTCCGTCTGTCAGTCTGTCCGTCCGTCCATCCGTCCGTCGATCCGTCCGTCCATCCGTCAGTCCGTCCGAAACACTTTTTCCGTCAAAGTTTCCTTGGCTTCTATGAAAGGGAATGATTTTATATTTGGTCTGCTGCTTCATAATGATGAGTTGTATCGTGTAAGCAATTTTCAGATCTGCCGTGCAGCCACTTCCTGTTTGCCAATACTTTGAAATTTGACTGTACCCACTGAACATTGAAATTTTCTGTCAAGGTTTTCTCGGCTTCTATGCAAGGGATTGATTTTATATTTGGTCTGCTACTTCATAATGATGAGTTGTATCGTGTAAGCAATTTTCAGATCTGCCATGCAGCCACATCCTGTTTGCCGATACTTTGAAATTTTACTGTACCCACTGAACATTGAAATTTTTCATCAAACTTTTCTCGTTTCCATTTGGATTTGCGAATTTTTTGAAATGGCACACTTTTCTTCCAGAATTCTGCCTGCCTTTAATCCTAAGTATCTGGATTGAAACACATGATGCCATTTTGTTGGAGTCTGTTCAGTGAATGCTGTATTTCAGAATGTCTCGGGTATCAGCATATATTTCTCCCCACCCCCTGCCTTGCAAATCAAAGATGTACAGGCTGTGCTAACTCACTGATGTCAAAACATCAAAATTTCATGAAGGAAGTTTTTCCCTTAATACAACTAGAAAGTTAAACCAATTCAGTTTTGTTTCACTGGTTCACTGATCTCCGTACAACTGCCGGAATGTCAGCAAAAAACATTGCCACTCAACCCCCCCCCCACCCCCCCCCCCGCCCCCCCCCCCCCCCCACCTCCAAAGCCAATCAACATCTCAACAGCTTCTCCCAATTCATGAAGCGTGATGGTGTGAAAGTTGTTATGCTACAGTGTAACAACTTTCAGCTCATCGAACACCATGGCATCCTACCTTGCCTGAAAACTAATAACTTTCCAATCTCTGAACTTGTTTTTGTCAACAACAACAAAAAAATATGTTGTAAATATCCAATTTGCATTGCCACGAAAAATGTGTAAATCCTCAACATAATTATTTTTCGCAGACATCAGAGTATATTGTTTAAAAAGTGATCGAAGATAGCAAGACATCGGAAAACTGAAAATTGTTGAGAAATTCCCCCCCACCCTCCAAGATGACAAGTACAGATATATTTTTCTATATGTGACCAATGAGTGTTCCAGCAATTAATTTATATAGAGATCAGTTTAC
Source organism: Pictodentalium vernedei (assembly GCA_031216915.1). Classification (NCBI taxonomy): domain Eukaryota; kingdom Metazoa; phylum Mollusca; class Scaphopoda; order Dentaliida; family Dentaliidae; genus Pictodentalium; species Pictodentalium vernedei. The sequence goes on from CM062297.1 coordinate 765,139,910, forward strand.
AGGTCTCAATGAGCTCTGTCAAATAGTATAGGAAGTGGTTAAATTCTTTGTTTTGGAAAAATGCTGTTTGAAATATCAGTATTGAACCTGAAAAGCAGACGACACTTGCAAACAAAATTCTTGAATAACTACTTTTTAAACGCCCGTTTAAAAACGGTCGTATTATGTTATCAGTCTGTCTGTCTGTCCGTTCTGTCCGTCTGTCTGTCCGTAAACAATTTGGTTTCCGTTCATTTAAAGTCGAACGCCTTGACAGATCGACATCAAACTTTCAGAAGTTGTTTTTAGCATTAAAATACAGGTCAAGTTCGATATTGGTGTTTCTCAGTCCATCTGCTGCAGAGATATGGCCCTTTGAAAACACAATTTTTCTAAAAAAAATTGGTTTCCGTCCATTTAAAGCTGAACGCCTTGACGGATTGACACCAAATTTTTCAGATGTTGTTTTTAACTCAAGTTCACTTTTGACCACAATCGCATATACCTTTCCAGAGTTATTCCCCTTGAATGATTGCAAACTTGTGGATTTTGTGGTTTCCGGATGATAACTTTAGTTTGCCTTGACCGATGTTTTTCAAATTCTCAGATTTGGCCATAATCGCATGTACTGTTCCATAGTTATTCCCCTTGAATGATTGCAAATTTGTGAATTATGTGGTTTCCGGATGATAACTTTAGTTTGCCTTGACTAATTTGTTTCAAATTCTCAGATTTTGTTTATGACCACAAAGCACAGCTCAAGTTCACTTTCGGCCAAAATCGCATGTACCTTTCCAGAGTTATTCCTCTTGAATTTGTGCATTTTGTGTTTTCCGGATTATAACTTTAGTATGGCCTAACTGATTTTTTATACACCTGTTGAAAAAACGTTGAATTATGGAATCAGTCTGTCTGTCTGTCCATTTGTCCATCCATTTGTCCATCCGTCGGTCTGGCCGTTCATCAACATTTGGTTTCCAGATGATAACTTTAGTATTTTTTTTTCCATTGACTCCTAAACTTGGTATGTGGTTTAATCAAAACAAAAGACAGGTCAAGTTCGAATATGGAGTCAGTTCGAACTTCGAAGTTTCCCTGAATTATGGACCTTGTTGGACATAGAATGCATCAAATATTTGGTTTCCGGATGATAACTTTTATTATTTGTTTTTCGATTGGTTCCAAACTTGGTATGTTGTTTAATCACAACAAAATACAGGTCAAGGTCGAATATGGGGTTGGTCCAAACAATTTTCACCCTCACCCCCATCCTTATCACAACCCTTCAAAAATACAAAACGGGCGTATATTGTCTTGCTACGCGGTGCTCTTGTTTCATTTTGTTGTCTCAAAAACATAGATTATGACCCCTCATTCCAATGAGGGGTCATAACCTATGCTTTCGAGACAAAAAATGAAAAAATAATGAAAATTAATTGGCGATTTTTGTGAATAGCGCTGGCCGGTTTTGGCCATTACGTTGGGTAAAGGGTTAATATGTTACCAATGTTGCATGGGATTGGTGCTGTGTGTACTGGGGGATATCCTGCTTGATTGGATATCTTCCCATTCAGTATTGAAATTACATCAAAAGAAGTTGCCCACGTGGGGGCATGGTGCGCTGTGTACTAAGGCGTACTGCATGTCGATGGTGCACTTGTCTGCAACCAGTGCTAACCCTGCTTGTGTGAAGTTAGCCCGTTGAGGAGTCTGACAGTCTACGGGTACTCTAGCTTCCTCCACCCATAAAACTGCCCAACACGAGGTGACCTTGGCCATCAAAAGTGCCAATAAACACCAATAAATAACTAAATAAATAAAAGAAGTGTGTTGGATCTACAGCTATGCATTTAAAGTTACACCCTCCACCCCGTGCAACACCTGTTTGGAGCAGTTTAATTTGAATTTTTTTACCCCCACTCTCGAAGAAAATAGGGGGTATACTGGATTACATGCGTCTGTCCATTCGTGCACCTGTCCTTCCATGCCTCTGTGCAGCCATCCTTCTGTCTATCTGTGCACCCATCCACATCAATATCTTACCAGTGAATGGATGGATTTCAATGAAATTTGGTATGAGGGATCCTAATGGCAAGCTGCTCCTGCAAATGTTATAAAAATTCACAGCCCTTACTATCTTTTTAATTCATTTATGCTTCATCAGTCCAGCAATGGGGGGGAGAGGGGGGGGAAGAATTTCCTTCAGCAATAGCTCTTGTTTTCAGGGCATCTTATTATCCACCCTGCATGGATAGGGTATTGCATGAAGTCAGTGGGTGTGTTATTACAGCCCACATTATTCTTCTTTATTTTCCATATTTTGAAACTCCCTCAAAGATAATGATTAGAATGACTTGCCTATAATTTGTTTATTAGCAACACTGTATTAAATGAATACATATGTATTGGATATTAAAATCTACAGTGTAGTCCCTAATTGCATATATGAGTTATTATCCATCTTGGTTGAAAGGTAACATTGGGGCCTTTGTTAACTTGTAGAATGCTAAATTATTTTGGGTCAGCAAAATTTGTTTGCATGTCTTTACCTTGTTACAATTTATCAGAGAGTGGCTTTAGGCTCTCTCCCATAAACTGCCACAAGGGAAATCCTTATGGACCAAATTATTTCACTTCAAAGATGATATAAAGAATATCCACAGAATATGACGCCTTTAACTTGTGGTACACGTACTTCAGAGTAAAATGCAAATTTGGGCTTCCAGCACTAACCTCTTAATGATTGCTGCATAAATAATCTTTTGCCGATTTTACGGTTATTCACATTCCAGAATTACTAGCCTTCTGTATTCTAATTCTTTTATTAGCTCCCCAAAGGGAGCTTAACTTGTCACCGGCTGTCTGTCGTCCGGCGTACGTCATCATCCATCGTCGTGAACAATTTTCAAACGATTTCTCCTCTGAAACCACTGGTCCGATTTTCACGAAACTTCATGTGGATGTTCATTACTATATGGCAATACATGTTTGTTCAAATGAAATGGCCACGTCCCATGGGGGCTTTGTATGGGGCATAACTCTGATAGCACCGTATGAATTATAGAAAAATTATTAAAAAATCTTCTTCTCCAGAACCAGTGGGCAGAATCTTTTGATACTTGGTATGCAGCATCTTGGTATGGGTCTGATTCAAGTTTGTTCAAATCAGCCCCCTAGATTCATATTTGGGCTCACTATAGAAGCCCAAATTTGAACTTAGTGCATTTCAGGCAAATTTCTTAAAAAATCTTCTTCTCCAGATCCAGCAGGCAGAATCTTTTGATATTTGGTATGCAACATTGTGGCTTGATCTGATTCATGTTTGTTCAAATCGGCCCCCTGGGTTCATATTTGGGCTCAGTATAGGAGCCCAGATTTGAACTTAGTGCATTTCAGGCAAATTACTTTAAAAATCTTCTTCTCAAGATTCAGCAGGCAGAATCTTTTGATATTGGGTATGCAGCATGCTTAGGGGGGTGAGATTCAAGTTTGTTCAAGCCAAGTCCCTGGGTTCATATTTGGACTCACTGTGGTAGACTGAATTATAACTTGGTTCAAAATGGGGAATTTTCTTTAAAAATCTTCTTCTTCAGATCCAGCAGTCAGAATGTTTTGATATTTGATGTGCAGCATCTTTAGGAGGGTGAGATTCAAGTTTGTTCAAACCATGTCCCTAGGTCCATATTTGGGCTCACTGTGGGAGCCCGAATGATAACTTAGTTCAAAATGAGGAAGTTTCTTTAAAAATCTTCTTTTCAGATCCAGCAGATGAATGCTTTTGATATTTGGTATGCAGCATCCTTAGGGGGGTAAGATTCAAGTTTGTTCAAGCCATGTCCCTAGTTCCATAAAATTTGTCTCTCAAGACATCATTCCTTTGTAGTGTTGATGAACCATGTCTAACTGAATGTGACCCCAAATACTTCTTTGGACCACTTTGTTTGAATCACTTTGCCCGGTGAGTGATTAAGGCCCCTTGGGGCCTCTTGTTCTTTTTGGCCAACCAATTTAAGAATGCCTTGAAGAATATTTAATCAGCTGCAATGCAGCATGGAAATGCAGATTATTTCACTGCTTAGAAAGCAGATGTTGCATTATTTGCAGTGAAGTAGTCTGCACATGACATTGCTTGTATTTATGGTTCAGGCCTGTGTGATTGTTTCTCTCCACCTGTACATTTCTCCTCTCACCTCAGGTACATCTCCCCACCACCCTCAAAACATGTAGTTCATTTTTTAAAAATAAAAGTTGTGTGAAAAAAGTTCCTCTCGTTGGGAGTGCACTAATTTCACTAGAAGCCAATAAATGGAAAACCATAATTGTTGAGAAATTCTTAATATCAAGTTGGGGTCAGACAATCGTTTTCATTATTTTTTCCAGGCACAGACCTATCTTGGTGTATATTGCATGGAGGAGAAAAAGGATATGTCAAAGGCAGTAACATATTTTCAAAAAGCAGCCAGTCAGAATGTGAGTTTTCAATTCTATTTGGATCAGATGTATTTTTCATACATTTTTTCAGGGATGAGAAATTTCCGCTAATTGTTCCTAAAATGTTGAGGTTTGTGTTTTTTATGCCCCTCGACTTAGGTCGGATTTCAAAGGACCATGGGAGGATATGTCACACACCATAGCCGGGTTCGTATCTTCAAGGTCAAGGTCACATTTCAAGGTCACACTAAAAATTGGTCAATATTCATGTCTCATCTATAACTCAGAAACGAATCATAGTACAATTGTTAAACATTTTACAAATGTTAAGGACAGTCAGAAGGTGTGTCGCGTATAATAGTTTCCGCCGCATCTGCAAGGTGAAGGTCACAAGGGGGGGGGGGGGGCATGTGTTACCTCAGTAACATTTTTCTTGTTTGCTAATAGTTTTCAGGTAAACTTATAGAAACCAAATATCTCAATTAATCCTTTACCTAACACGAAAGGCAGAAAACACTTGCAAACAAAATTCTTTGATAACTATTTTTTTTTCATTTTTTGCACCCAAAACTGTGGAAACACACCTTATGACCCCTCATTTGAATGAGCTTGATGAGCTCGTTCAATGAGGGGGGTCATCACAGGGAGCAAATTGTTCTGAAAATTTTGCATAGCAGTTTTTTCTTGACGTTAACAGCAGATGACGTGAAGCGTCATCTGAACCGCGAAGCTTTTCGCTGGGGGTGAGCCCGAGAGGGGATGTCCCCCTCTCAGTGTTTTTGGGAGGGGGTCCCCGGGAAAATTGGAAATTTCAGAGGACAGGAGACGCATTCTGGTTGATACTGAGAGCATAAAAAAAATGTTATGTGATCAGATGAGAGAGGAATGAATCAACTTTATTAGGGATTCATGCCTATGCGGGAAAGGTGCGCCATTGCGCTCGTGCCCCTAAACGTCCCTGCAGTTAAAATGGAGCAAGCAGTTTTATTCACACCTCGATAATCATTTCCACGAGCACAACTCAGATTGCGAACACATCAGGGATGCCGCAAATTAGGTACTTCCAAAGTTGATCCTATTCTCTCAAATTTTAACGTTCACATTACCTCAGTTTTTTGATAAATAATCCCTTGAATCAAAAGAATAGTTGCTCCATCGATTTAGCTGTACACATGCGCAGTTGTGTCTGTTACCAAATATTGAGTCAGAGATTTCCCAAAACGTGTGCGCGTTTTGGAAAATCCCGGTCAATATTTGGTAACGGACGCAACTGTGCATGTGTACAGCACAATTGTCTCTTAAAGGGGGTCTGAACAAATGAATGACATTCACTCATTGATCGACCCAAAATGTGTAATATTGTTTGTGTCACTGTGTGTACACATGCATTTTCAGCTCACTGCCCGCGTTACGGGCAGTGAGTTGAAAATACATGTATACACACACGTGGAGTGTCTTCGGTTCTGTCTCATGTAATTTGTAAACATCTTCTATTATGTAGTACTGTAATTAACTGAAGGTGAGCGAGCAGAGCCACTAAATGCCATTATGCTATTACAATTCACAACCACCGTGACTTATTATAGGTCACGGTGGTTGTGAATTGTAATACCATTTAGTGGCTCTGCTCGCACAATGTGGCTTCAGACAATTACTACATACTACATGACCATGTTTACAAATTACATGAGACAGAACAATATTTCGTATTTTCGGTGAGAACATTTGGACGCAGAAAGTGAAAAAATGGATTGACCTAAATTGCTGTGAGGACGGGTGACGGGGTCGTTACGTACCTTTCCCGTTCGTCTCCGGGTCGTTTCGAAAGTCGTACTTGGCTTTTTAATAATAAAACTCCATTTGCCATTGAAGTGTGGCAATGCGGAATTTCCGAATGCATTGATCAGATCACCAGTAAGTAGTCCATGTCCTCATCAGCAATTAATGCATACCCAATGATTAACCTTTTTGAAATTATTCATTTTCACTGTAGTGGTGGTGGTGGGGGGGGGGGGGGGGGGGTTATATCACGGATCATGGTGCAACATTAGGTACCAAGCACAATCTTCAATGACTACCATCCATACCATAATGAATGGTGATCAGGAAGTGGTGCCCCCAGACTGTGAATTGTCACCCCAAAAGGCTCCATTTCAGAATCCCCTACAAAAATGATGAAATGTGCCATCAAAATTTGATAGCACATTTCAAATTTTTTCTAGGGGGAGATCCCCCCCCCCCCCCTCCTCCTGATCCCCCTTAGTTGATGGATGAACAAGGTGGCCTAAGTTTCAATTTAATTCAGAGAAATGAAATAGATATCGAGAATGATTAATTTATTGTTCAATGTTCCAGCTGAATGTCTGATTATGTCCCTCAATTTTCTGTATCAACAGTTTATATGTATGTAATAAAACACATTATGAATTGTCATCATCATTATTGTATGTATTGACAATTTTGTAATAAACACTTTAATTTATTTATGAAATTGAATTGTCATCATCATTATTGTCTCTTTCTTTCTTTTTCCTGGGCCCATATGGAGCTACATTAGGGTGACGCCTCTTTGAGAAAAATTTCCTTCCATATGGTGTTGCATCAAATTCAGTTGGTTGAACACCCTCCAAATTGATCCTTATCAGATGTGCAAGTGTGGTGGCTTTCAGGCGTGATATCCAGTCACTCTTGACCCTATTCACAGCATAGAAACCCCTCTCCACTTTAGCATTTGATACAGGGTATATTCTTATAATTTTTATGACGTGTTCTAAATTTGGATATGTCTCTGCTTTTTTTGTTAGAACATACTTCCACATTTCTTCGGATGGAAGGTGATTGATGCTTCCACTCCAAACAGCTTTGAGCTGGTTCCATTCTGGTATAATTTGCTGGTCGTCAACATTATTGACTTTAAGTAGATCACTGAAATGTTCGATAAAGTGACTGAACTCTTCGTGGCCAAATCCCGAAAGTGAATTTTTGTCCATTGGCCAAAGTGATGAATCGAGAAGTTTTAAAACAGAGTAATGGGACTGAGTGTCGACAATTCCATCTTTTAAGTCGTCAAAACACCTGTCAATGCATTCCTTGATCTTCTTCACAAGTTCTGATTGAGTGGCTTCGAAATTTCGCAAACCAGGGTTCACGTGTGTCAGTTTGACGCCCCTGAAAGAAACGTTGGGTGTGGCAGTTTCATTGCCGACTGCAGTGCATTCAGCCCGTGCTGTTGTTGAATTCGAGTTATTCCCCTTTGAGCAGTCCGACACAGTCTCCGACTCCTTAACAATCTGCTGAGATTTCGCATCAGAAAGAAGTTTATTTAAACCTGAATAGAACTTAACGCCACTGGCAACAGTTGAAACTTCCGTGTTATGCTGTATATCATCTAGATTTTGGCAAGTTCGTTGCAGTGTGGCAATTGCTTCAATTAAATTGATACTGTCTCCTTGCAATGATAGAGAAAGTTTGGATATAGGTTCTAATATCTCCGACAGAAGTAGCAATGTAGCAACGAAATGAAACGGTTTCATCTTGGATAGGTAGCCTTTTATTCTGGCTTGTTCATCGGGTCTGGTTGTTGAGTCCTCTGCTAAGTTTTCCATGTGACTTGTTATGGCAGAGTATGACTTAATCAGAGTTGAGCAGGCCCTGCGCTTAAACTGGACCCACCGTGTATGTACCGTTAGCTCTCTCTGGCTTTCTCACAGTCTCATCGAGGATATCCGCTAATTCGCCCAACTCCCGCAACCTCTTTGGGCTATACTGGTAAAATTTATACAGGTTCTCAAGCATGTCAGTGACGTCTTTAAATTTCATTCCACAAAATGCGTCCTTGGCAGCGAGTTCAAGCCGATGGTTAAGACATTGAATGCTTATGAGCCATGTCATGTTATTCTCCTGTTTCAGCAATCCGACAAGTCCCGTTTTCTTCCCCATATTAACACTAGCCCCATCTGCCATGAAGCCCACCATTTTAGTTTTGAAGTCTAATCCAGCTTCCGCGAACACAGTTTCCAACGCTTTTTTAATTCCATATGCCCTGGCATTTTCGACATCAGTCACGGAAAGTAACATGAATTGGATCTCGGCAGTCTCTGGATCATTGAATCGACAATAAATCATCTCATTTTCAATAACATGTTTGTCTGTTGCTCCGTCAGTAAGTATTGTGAAATAACCACTTTCACGCAGTTTGGACACAACTTGTTCCCTCATGCCCTCGCCAATGATACTTGTGAACTCACTGCACATCATTTCATTTACATACGTTGTCCCAACATCAACGCCGTGTTTTCTATCCATTTCAGCTATCGTTTTAAATTTCGTAAAAGGCAATTCTTCTTTTGCTAACATATAGGCAATGTCAATTAATTTGCAGACTCTTTCTTCTTCAACAGTTTTGGAATTGCTTATAGACTTGCCGATCGGGGTTGTCTTATATATCTGATCCAAAGTTAACACCGGCGGGGTTCTGTTTGCGCATGTTTCACAATATTATCTTTTTTAAGCGCCGGTCCTGTTATCCCTTCTATTGCTGCCCTAGAGAAATTCCTTATTTGATTAATTTTGCCCTCGAAATCAGTACACAACGAGCAAGTTATCTTTGTTACGCGCTTCTGTACGTTGAAAATAACAATTGCTCTACCCCCAAATAATGGATATGGACTGTTCCAATTTCTGCCATTTAACTGGCATGGAAGATACCACCAGTGTTCAAAGGGTTAATATATCTTTGATGAGTCCCTGATGAGTCCCAGTCTTTTGATTTTGAAAATGGGAGATGTGCTGTATACTGCTCACTGCCAATTCTCAGAAAGGGAAGTTTGATTAGTTTGAAATCCTAGAATGCAACAGCTTATAATTCATGGTGTATTGTGCACATTTTCAGGCACACATTGTATTATTTAACCTATTTCTCATTAACCCTTTACCCAACGTAACGGCCAAAACCGGCCAGCGCTATTCTCAAAAATCGCCAATTAATTTTCATTATTTTTTTCATTTTTTGTCTCAAAAACATAGGTTATGACCCCTCGTTGGAACGAGCTCGTTGAGCTCGTTCCAACGAGGGGTCATAACCTATGTTTTTGAGACAAAAAATGAAAAAAATTAGTTATTCAAGAATTATTTTTTCAAGTGTCGTCTGCTTTCCACGTTAGGTAAAGGGTTAACAGATTTTAACCCTTACAGAAAACAAATGATTTCAAAGTTGTTGATTTTAATCTATTTGTACGACTCAAGCCCATTGGCTAATAGTTGGGCTTTCAAAGGGTGCCTGAATTTTAACTTAGTGCAATATGAGGAATAGTCCTTAAAAATCAGATTCGCCAGTCAGAATCTTATGATATTTGGTATGCAGCATCCTTAGGAAGTTCAGATCTAAGTTTGTTCAAATCATTTCTCTGTGTTAATATATGGGCTCCCTATTGGAGCCTGAATTTAAACTTGGTCCAATATGAGGAATAATCTTTAAAAATCTGCTTCTTGAGATACAATCAGAATCTTTTGATATTTGGTATACAGCCTCCTTAGGGGATTCTGATTCAGTTTGTTCAAATAAAGTCCCTAGGTTGATATTTGTGTTCCGGTGGAGGGGTGGGTGTGGGGAGGGGGGTTGGGGGGGGGGGTATTTTAACATAGTGTAAAATTGGTAATATTCTGAAAATCTCCAGAATCACCAGTAAGATTCTTTTGATATTTGGTATACAACATCCTTCAACTTTTTTCAAGTTATGTCCCTTGGTTGATATATGGACTCCCTAGTTGTTTTGCATTACTGAAAATCTGGGCATTATTTCTGTGATAGCATAGCAATACTAAAAAAAAGCATCTGGCATGGACAACAGAGTTATAAATAATTAAATAACTTTATTCCTCTGTAGTGTTAACTCACCGTAGATGCCACTTAAATCCTTCTCAGGTGAGTGCCTCAGGCCCCATGGGGCCTCTTGTTTAAAAGTTTTTCTACTGCACAATTTGTATATTATGCAGCAGATGCAGCCATTTGTTAGGTAAAGATTAATCACCTCGCTAGGTGGATCCAAGGCATGCTATTGTTTACTCACTAAAAATTGCAGGTGCGATGACATGCAAGGGCAAAAGGTCGCCTCAAAATCATATGACTGCTAAGGCCGCAGCCACATGGCTGTGTGGCTAACCAGTATTTTTTATATAATATTTTTTTATATTGTTTAAAGAACACAGATCATAGAGATCAGCACATTCCATATACAAACACTGATAAATGCTCAAAAGAAGTCCTGCTATTATTAGGTGTGAGATACAGACTGATGATGAAAGGGAAATAATTACATGTTCCTTCTTCCAAGAGAATTCCCCTCCATTTCGAAATTGCAGTTGTTGGCAGAGAAATAATTAAAAGGGGTGATTATTCATTACCCTGCATATCAGTTGAATATTACGAAAGATAATGCTGGAGGAGCGGTGAACAGAAGCAGGTACACTTTTCAGAATTTTAATTCCATCCTTATAAATTTGATTGTTCACACCCATAGAGCACCTTACCTCCACTGCACTACATATCTCACGTGCAGTCCATGGGAAAAGTTGACAAATAAACAACACCGTGCAGTTGATTTGCTGGTTTGTTTTTAATTGAATTCAGATTAACAAACAACTATGATAAAGTATGAGCTATTGGGATGGGTTGTGATCATGTGTCCGCTGGACGTCCGAATATGGCTGTACGTCCGTATGTACATACGTATGCATGTCTGTCCGTCCGTCCACACTTCCTTTTGTACACTCTACAGGCCACAGCTCTCACCCGATCAGTTCCAAATTTCATATGTCGCTTTGGGGCAATGTCTAGATTTGAGCTATCAATTTTTTTTGAATTTCGTTGAAAAACATGGGCACCAGTGGCCATCTTGGATTTGGATATAAATTGTCCAACAATTCCTTTAACACACCCTACAGGTCGCAGTTCTCACTTGATATGTCCCAACTTTCTTATGTACCTTTGGAGCAATGTCTAGATGGGAGCTATCGATTTTTTCTGAATTTTGTTAAAAAACATGGCTGCCAGTGGCCATTTTAGGTTTGGCATATAAATGGTCATTATCACACCCTACAGGCTGCATCTCTCACCCAATCTTTTTTAGATTACATATGTAGCTTTGGTGTGATGTCTAGATGGGAACTGTTGAATTTTTCTGAATTTTGTTGAAAAACATGACTGCCAGCAGCCATCTTGGATTTGGATATAATTGTCCAACAATTCATTTAGCACACCCTACAGGCCACGACTCTCACCTGATCAGCCCCAATTTTCATATATGACTTTGGGGCAATGTCTAGATGGGGGCTATCAAATTTTTCCAAATTTCCTCGAAAAACATGGCCACCAGTGGCCATCTTGGATTTGGCATATAAATTGTCAACAATTCTATTAGCACACCGTACAGGCTGCATCTCTCACCTGATCTTTTTCAAATTCCATATGTAGCTTTGGTGTGATGTCTAGATGGGAGCTATTGAATATTTCTGAATTTTGTTGAAAAACATAGCTGCCAGCAGCCATCTTGGATTCAGATATAAATTTTCAACAATTCCATTAGCACACCCTACAGGTCGCATCTCTGACCTGATTTTTTTTAATTTCATATACAGCTTGCTGTGATGTCTACATGTGAGCTGTCAAATTTTTCTGAATTTCATTTCAAAATATGGCTGCCAGTGGCCATCTTGAATTGGCATTTGAATTGTCAACAGTTCCATTACCACACCCTGCTGGTCGCATCTCTCACCCAATCTTTTTCATATTTTATATGTAACTTTGGTATGATGTCCAGATGGTGTTATCAGATTTTTCTGCATTCTGTTGAAAAAGATAGCCGCCACCGGCCATCTTGGATTTGACATATAAATTGTCCAACAATTCCATTAGTACACCCAACAGGCCCCATCCCTCACCCGATTTTTTCAGATTTCATTTGTAGCTTTGGTGTGATGTCTTTTCTGTAGAATCTTGAGTGAATGATATGGCATTATTGGATCTTTCTATTTAGTCCAGTTCCTTCTTGGACAAGTTGAGCTGCAGTGTCTTTAACACTTTCATGTTTTTTTTGGTGAGTACTTAAATTAAAATGGGACATTAACAAAATAACCAACCTACAACTGTAGTATGTCATACTTGGTTAAAATTTTGCTTCCCTGTGTTGTCAGAATATCAATGTGATGTTCATTTCATTCAAACTTTGATGATAAACAGGTACTAAAATATTTTTACTTTTGTATAAGTCATACCCTGATTTTGGTTGTATGTTTTTAAGGTTCAAAAACGAGTGTCTGATACACAGATATGGTACTGTGATCTAGGTCAAAAACCAGTTGTGTATGTATGTTTCTGTAATACCTTGATCGAGTTAACTGGTTCAGTGCAAGAAGCCAATATCAGGGCTTTCAAAAAAAAAATGAGGGCACCAGAGAATATCTAGGTACCTAGGGTACCTTGCTCATGTTTCATGTTCTGTCAAACACAAATAATACTTTGTTTATATAAATTTGTTTTATTACAAATTATTGGAGAGTGTCTGTGGGTGCTCTCCAATAATTTGGAATAAAACAAATCTTGAACAAATTCTGACCACCAAAAATAATATAGCCATTAACCAGTTGATTATACCCCCCTTTTATAAAAGGGGTGGGGGGTATATAGTAATCACTTTGTCTGTTCATGCTTCCATTCATCCATTCGTCCATCCATTCATCCGTTCGTCACACTCGTTTCCGGGCAATAACTTTTGTTCCATTGGTCGCTCAGTTCCCATACTTCACAGGTGGGCTGCTTGTAGTGGGATGATGATTGGGGTTGCTTTTGGGATCTGTAAGCAAAAGGTGAAGGTCACGGTTTCTATAAATAGATTTTTGGTTTCCATGCAATAACTTTAGTTTTCTTTTGTGTACGAAGCTATTACTTCATATTTTGATTGCATTTGAGGTGTTGATCATTGGGATTGCGTTTGAGGTCAGTAGGTTAGAGGTCAAGGTCACTGTTACTAGAAATAGATTTTCATAGATTTTTGGTTTCCATGCAATAACTTTGGTTTTCTTTTGTGTACAAAGCTATAGCTTGATATTGTGATTGCATTTGAGGTGTCGATCATTGGGATTGCATTTGGGGTTAGTAGGTCAATGGTCAAGGTCACTGTTCCTATAAATAGATTTTCAGTTTCCATGCAGTAAATTTAGTTTTCTTTTAAAGTAATGAGTGGTGTCCATCTGTCCATCCATGCATCTGTCCGTCAATGCATTGAGACGCCCATCCGTGCATCGAGACGTTCGTCTGTCCAAAACACTTTGGCATCTGAATTTCAACTTGAGTTTGGGTGAATTCATCGTAACCAAATTTGATATACGGCTTACTTGGGAGGTTATGCAGGTTAAGTTGCAAAATGGTCCTGATGAGTATTCTAACAGTGCTGTAATCTGCCTTACAGAAACATGGCTTCGAAAAGAACATAATTCATCAGATTTCACATACTCGTCACAACATAACTTGTACAGACAGGACAGAGAGTCACAAAAAAAATCTATTCCACATGGAGGCGTAGCAACATATGTTCACAATGATTATTTAGTGCACAAGCTTCCAATTTACAGCAAGAAAATAGATGCACAAGCACTTTTGTTAAAGCCCCGTTTTGACAGAGATGTGTGCTTTGGTGTTGTGTTAGTTTACTGATCTCCACTTCTACAATCCCTCACATTTCTGGAAGAGCTGGAAAGAATCATGGCACAAGTACCTCACATGAATGTTTGTCACTGGAGATTTCAATATTGACTTATTGAAACATCATGTCAAATCTGCTTTTGGAAATGATTAGTTATTATGAATTCAGGCAGCTAATTATTCAACACACACATAAATATGGTGGCTTACTGGATGTCATCTTGATCGACAAACATGTCTCTCCTGTCATCAGCATTACTCCTGTTTACTACAGTGACCCTTTCATGTTAAGAGCGGCAATTCCTTTCCAGCAGTTGTTCTGCTAAGAGAAACATCTAAATATAAATAAGCTCTCAAAATCAAATTAAAAAGTTAATTTCATGAACACAAGAGATCATTGTAAACAAAAAGTCAAATCTGAAATGAAGCTCTTAGGTACCACACTAAATTTTACAGTTCCAGCAGCCTTTAAGGTTTCTTTATAAACTCTTCTCTATGTGACACTTTTGAACATTCAGTCTTTACCATGTCATGTTGAATGCCTTTGTCATGATGAGTATTCTAACAGTGCTATAATCTGCCTTTCAAAACATGGCTTTGAAAAGAACATAATTCATCAGATTTCACATACTCGCCACAACATACCTTGAACAGACAGGACAGAGAATCTTAACAAAAGTCTATTCAACATGAAGGAGCAAAATTAGTTCACGATGATTACCCAGATTAGTCAGCATGGGTTTATCGGAACTACACTGATCAGATAGATCAGCAAAGATTCACCTGTCAGTGTTGGTTTATCCACACTAAACAGGCACACTGAAATATGGGTGACATATTCCTGCTCTTCATACTACAGTGGAGCCCACTTAATTGAATCTCTCTTAATTGTATATCCCTGTTAAATGAATATAATTTCCAAACACAAAACCATTTCCCACACCTTCAGTACAGATTTGACTTGTTAATTGCATATGCGTTATAGAGTATACTCCTGTTAATTGAATAAATAAAGCTGCAATATATCAAGAAATTACTCTGACAATCACCAAAGTCCCCTTGTTTATAAATCAATTTTGCCTCAGTAAATCAAATACTAGAATTTAATCTAATATGTCTGGTTTGACAGAGCTCCTTGAGCTCTGTCAAACCAGATATAATAGAATAAAAGTTCAGTTTGTCTCTAAAATGTAGAAATATGACTAATCCCTGTTAATTGAATACTCCTGTTAATGGAATAATTTTTACTGGCAAAGTGGTTAGTCAATAAACGGGGCTCCACTGTACTGACAACAATCTGATATCCCTTCACCCAATGTGGATAGCAGACGACACTTAGAAAATAAATTCTTGAGTAACTATAAAAAAAAATGTGTCCGAAAAACATAGTTTATTACCCCTCATTGGAATGAGCTCAATGAGCTCGTTCTAATGAGGATTTTTAAGCTTGTTTTTGAGACAAAAATTGAAAACATAATAAAATTTGAAATTGAATAGACATTTTTGTAAAATAATGCTGGCTGACTTTGTTCATTTCATGGATAAATGGTTAATTGAATTGCCTTCAGATGGCTGAATGGGAAAGGGGGGGGAGGGGGTTATTTCTCGTGAGGCCCCACTCACTTTGTTTTTATTTGTTATGATTTCTCATTTCAATTATGACTTTTATTTGTTGATTTTTTAATGAATGCTCACCTCAACAGCTGTCATCACAACTAGACTGTAAGTACCTGCAAGGCCCATCTCTTGTCTTATTTTTTCAGTGTGTGTCAAAACACATAAATAAATTTTGAGAACAACAGTTTGCAGTTAAGGTAGCACCTGCTGTGGACATGTGGTAGGCAAAAAGAATGCAGATTTTAAATTATTATTTAATACTCAATGGAAGGCCTGGAGTTTTTTACAAATTTTTGCTACAATCTCACATTTTTCATCTGGTGGCTTTGCAGTTGTTTTTAGGCTTGTCATTTTGAGGCGGGCGATCGCCCCGGGCCGCAGCCGCCCACCCGAGTTCAAAATTCCATGGACGGTAAACGTCTGCCTAACCTTGCTTTCTGCCGCCCATTAATTCAATTGAAGGCACCTCAAAATCGGCTGTCTCAAACGGCAATTTTCGCAGATTGAAGGAGGTAACAAAGCGCAATTTGTGAAGTTCATTGTGTGTCATCGACACAGTCATCCAGAGACACTAAGTAAATTTCCAAATATGAGCTAGAGGTCTGCCAATTCCAAAGTTGTAATTAGTTATTACATTGTACATCAGACTGTGACAACTCTTGTGCCACGCGCGATTACAGGACGTGTCATCCCCAAGCCAGTTCGACCCCTGATGATTTGCCTGGGATGTTTTCATCCCAAAATCAAAGCCGGGACGATTCGGCCCCCCAAATCTGATTGATTCGCCCCATGTTATCGGCATCGGGCAGGGAGCACAGTGCACTGGCTTCTACAGTCATCATGTAATGTATATGGGCTTGGTTATTTGGATGCAAGATAACTATAATACTCACGGTTTGTGAGTGTCATGGGTAACCTGTTATCTTGCATCCAAATATTCAAGCCTGCATCTATACATTACGTGATGATGTACATCATAATTACACAAACCTTGTACCTTAAAATGATATTCGGTGTCTATCCAGCTGAAACAAAATGGCTCCCACAAACTATATAGGCCCTCCTGGGTTAATTTTAGGCAAACCCAAAATGGCCCTCCTGGAGTGATTTGAGGTGAACCATAATGACCATCCTGCAATTTCAAACTGATAAGCCTGTGTTTCTATGTAGGTGGCCAAGACTTGCCTAGAAACAACTGCCAAGGTAATTAGAATGTAACTTGCAATCTCACTCAGAGACAGCATGATGGGGCATCTATTCTATTTGAGTAAAAAGTGATCAGTCAGAACTTGGCACTTATGGGTTAAAATTAATCCAGCACCTAAAGCATTGCACTGAAAACAAAGCAGTGAAAGTACTTGTTTTTTTTTTCAGGATACAGATTCTCAGTATTTCCTTGGTATATGCTATGAACAAGGGTGGGGTGTGGAGAAAAATGAATGTAAAGCTGCTAATTTATACACCCAGTCTTCTGAAAATGGTCACGATTGTGCTTTATATAACCTGGCTGTCTTCCATGAATATGGACTTGGAGGTAACATTTTTTTTTTTTTGCGTTCTATTTTTAACCCTTTACATTATCATTCAAATCAACCCATCAGTATGTGATGCCTCACTGGAATGAGTTCAAAAAACTCATTCCATTGAGACATCCTAAACTTTGTTTTGGAAGTAAATATTGAAGATTTTCAGTTACAAAAAATAAAAAATCTACCCACCCATAACATTTAGCATGCTACTGCATGTAAGTGTCATGTGTTGATCATGTTAGATCGAGGAGAAATATAGAGGTTGATCAGATCCCTCCTAAATTCTGAACAGTTTCATATATCTTTTAACAAGTAGAGATGGGCAATAGACCAAAAAACTGATCTGATACCGACATCATTGGCATGCCGAAAAACCGAACTGAACCAATCATTGGATACCGAAACTGTTTGAATTTTCAAATTTTCTTACATTCACTATTTATAAGGCCTTTTTGAGGCTTCATAACAGTTGAAGGGTTCATTTTCATGAAAGAAGTGGCTGGTTTTATTTTCAGTTCTGTTAACCGCCCGGGAAGGGGCCTGGGCAATTGTCATGAATTCTTACTAGATTACGACCTGCACATGTCCAGCTGCTTGACAATGATTTCAAGCCAAGTCTCGGCTGCCTTAACAGGCAGACAAGACTTCTCTAGAAATCACTGCCCAGGTGATTTGTTTATTGTCAGCATGACCTCTCGAAGATGGCATGGTCAGGGCACATGCTCTGAGATTCAGTACGCATGAAATATTGTAGATTTGATTTGTTTCACAAAAGAATGCCACTGTTGAGCTCATTGGCAGTCATATTTGTGGTGCTGTGATCGAATGATAACGAGAACAACTTATTCTGTATTTTCCTAATATGAAATCCCCTTTGGAACTATCAGTAAATCTCAGTCAAGTCAGATATCGAATACTGAACCATTACCGAGGTATGTCCCCATAAAAATACTGAAACCGATGCCGAACTCAAAATTCCAATACCACCCATCTCTAATTACAAACTATGTTCTGTGACTAAGTAGTGTTTCTAATTCTAGTTTCAAGTTAGAAAATAAGCAGACTTGTCATCTGCAAAATGAGGTCCCCAGAGGGTGAATTTAGTGATGCTACCCTACACAGCAGGGTAGCATCACTAAATTTACCCTCAGTGAACCTCAGTCTGAATCAGGGTATCAAAACAGAACTGAAAGAGGTACCCAGAGGATAAATTGGCCAACTGTATGGGATAGCATCATCAAATTCACCCTCTGGGTTCCTCATTCTGCAAATGTCAGACCGCTTATTTTCAGGCCTGTCCAGTATATTCCCTATAATGGCAACCAACACTTTCCAAAAATAACTGCTTTCTTCCACTATCTGCCTATTGAGATATATATGTCCCAAGGGAGCTACCAGGGGGAACCTGACCTATCTTACCCATCCCACATGACCATCCTCATTTAATGATTTAACTCTTAAAGGCCTATTTCTGACTTTTACAATCTCAAAACAGGTACCCTTAACTTGCTGTCATGAGGAGGTTCTGCTGACAATAGGCAAATAATCTAAGCAGTGGTTTCTAGTTACAGTCTTGGCTACCTGTTAAGGCTGCCAACACTTGACTAGAAATCACTGCTAAGTCACTGGACGTTTTAAGGCTGTGCACTGGTGGGAATTCAAGATACTTGCCCAGGCACTTAAGGGTTAACCCTTTGAGACTTTAATTATCCTGACGTTCAAACGTCTCTGGGAATTCAGTTTCTTCAACGTTTTTCAAAATACGGCGTCAAACGTCGGAAAGTACATTCAACAAGATATTTTTATACCCCCCACTTTCGAAGAAAATGGGGGTATACTGGATTACATGCGTCCGTCTGTCCAAACCTCCATGTGTGCGTCCGTGTGTGAGTCTGTCCGAAAATATTCATAACTTAAGTAAATTATCATTTTTTATAATATTTGTTGGTCATAGGTATGCCCACACTAGTTATTTTTTTATTTATTATTTTTAGCTCAACTTTGACGAAGTCAAATTTGAGCTATTGTCATGGCCCGTCGTCCGTCTGTCCGTCTGTCCCTACGTCAACAATTGGCTATGGCTCGGGCTAGAGGTCGTATTTATGAACCGATCTTTACGAAACTTCTTGGGTACCTTTGTGATGACCGTGGGATGAGAACGAGTGTTTTTGGGTGCGGTCCGAAATTCAAGATGGCTGCCAGCCGCCATTTTGTACCGATGATGCAGAAATCTGTTTTTTGTACATAACTTCCATATGAAAGCTCTGATTTGAATAATTTTTTGTATGAATGTTTAGTACCATGGGGTACATCACATATAATACGGGGTTTTTTCTCGTGCGTAAATTGTGCAAATTAGACTAATTTTGATGTTTTTTGGTGTTAATTTCAGCACTGTAAGTGCAAATGCCAATACGGCTCGGGCTAGAGGCCGTATTTATGAACCGATCTTTACAAAACTTCTTGGGTACCTTTGGTATCACCGTGGGACGAGAACGAGTGTTTTGGGGTCCGGTCCGAAATTCAAGATGGCCGATGGCAGCCATTTTGTACAAAATTAGGTGCAATCAGATTTTTGCACAGAACTTCCATATGAAAGCGCTGATTTGAATAATTTTTTGTGTGAATGTTTAGTACCATGGGATACATCACATATAATACGGGGTTTTTTCTCGTGCAGAAATTATGCAAATTAGATGAACTTTGATATTTCAGTGCGACTTACACACATTAAGTACACATGTCAATACGGCTCAGACTTGAGTCTGTATTTATGAACTGATCTTCACGAAATGTCTTGGGTACCTTTGTTATCACCTTGGGACGAGAACGAGTGTTTCTGGGTGCGGTCTAAAATTCAAGATGGCTGCCAGTGGCCATTTTGTACCGAAATTAGGTCTAATCAGTTTTTTGTACACAACTTCTATACAGCTCAGACTAGAGGCCATATTTATGAACCAATCTTTACGAACCTTGTTGGGTACCTTTGTTATCACCGTGGGATGAGAGCGAGTGTTTTTGGGTGTGGTCCGAAATTCAAGATGGCCACCAGCAGCCAATTTGTACCAAAATTAGTGCAATCAGTCTTTTGTACAGAACTTCTGTATGAAAGTTCTGATTTGAATAAATTTTTGTATGAATGTTTAGTAACATGGAATACATCACATATTCTAAGGGGTTTTTTTTCGTGCAGAAATTATGCAAATTAGATGAACTTTGACTTATTCAATGCTACTTGCACAATGTGAGCACACATGTCAATACGGCTCAGGGTAGAGGCTGTATTTATGAACCGATCTTCACAAAACTTCTTGGGTACCTTTGTTATCACCTTGGGACGAGAATGAGTGTTTCTGGGTACGGTCCAAAATTCAAGATGGCTGCCAGTGGCCATTTTGTACCAAAATTAGGTCCAATCAGTTTTTTGTCACAAGTTCTACTATACAGCTCGTATTTATGAATTGATCTTCACAAAACTTCTTGGGTACCTTTGTTTTCACCTTGGGACAGGAACGAATGTGTTTTGGGGTGCCTTTGTTATCACTGTGCTATGAGAACAAATATTTTGGGGTTCAGTCAGACCCACTCTGGGACTCAAAGTTTTCTTTTCTAGTTTAGCATCTGACTGTCACCCACCTTTACAATACTTTACCTATACATTTGTTACAGGAAACGGTCAGTATTTATGTACAGACCATTACAATACTTTATATGTACCTTTGTTATCAGGTCATTACCTAGATGTTTGTCATTGCTGTGTGTCACATACTATACATGTGCATGTCTTTGTCTTGACAAGTTGAGCTACAGTGTCATTGACACTTTCATTTTTTTTATTACTTGTTCACTTAGAAATTGTGTCCGTCTGAGCCAAATTTTGTCTGTTCAGCCTGTATCTCGGGTATCGAATGTTCTATTGCAATGAAGTTACCCATGAACACTGCTTATGGCATAGGCTTTAAAAAAAGATTCAACGATATTTCTCACATTCTCCCTTTTAGAGTTATCCCCCTTTTTTGATATGAAATTGTAGGAAATAGACATTATTTGTCTGTTCAGCCTGTATCTCAGGTATGGGTTATCGGATTTTGGTGAAATATGGCATGCAGTTTGCCTATGACAAAGGTGTCTGCCTCATTGCATAAAACTTCCAAACACCAAACAATTTACCATACCTTTTGACTTAGAAATTGTTGAAAACTTTCAAAAAAAATGGGAGGGGGGGGGGGGGATACTGGATTGGGGTTATTGGATTTCAGTGAAATATGGCATGCAGTTTGCCTATGACAAAGGCTTCTGTCTCATTGCATAAAACTTCCAAACACCAAACAATTTACCATACCTTTTGACTTAGAAATTGTTGAAAACTTTCGAAGAAAATGGAAAGGGGGGATGTATACTGGATTGCGTCCATCCATCCGTGCATCCGTCCTTCAGTCCATACGAGAATATTCAAAAATGATATTTGTTGGTCATAGGTATGCCCGCACTAGGCGCTACACCACGTGGGGGTATGCACCGGACGAAAGTCCAGCTCTTGTTCACATTAGTGATTATCTGGTTGAGGGCCAGATTATTTTTGGCAGTCTGAATTTGTTATTCACAGGCACTCTCCAATAATTTGTAATAAAACAAATTTATATACACAAAATATTATTTGTGTTCGACTGAATTTGAAATATAAGCAAGTGAAGTGTTGGCTTTTGCTCTGGTATCTCATTTTTTGAGAGCCCGGATAGTGGCTCCCAACACTCAACCAGTTAAGAAGTCTTGACAGCAGGATTATATTAGTATTTTAAGCTGCGATAACATTTGGCTTAATGGTTGTCACTGAGCACTATTCGGGAGAAATAGGAATTGGGATTAAAACTTTAAAAAATTGAAAAGTAATAACAAAACAATTGACCACAAAGTATCAACGTGCTGTTTGATTTCCTACGTCATAAGACATACAAAAGTATCAAAGGGTTAATGATTGTCAAGAGTATTGAATCATCATCATCATTTTGTAAACAAACATGGCATCCTGCCTCACTTTAATTGACAAAGGGACTCATCCCATTCCACAATCAAGAGCATTTCTTATCAACCTTCCTTACAGTTGTTTACAACAGGCTTGCATTACAGTGGAAGTCCCTAACTCGGAAGTGCATTCTGTATTTTGATCTTTCCCACGCGATTTGGGAAAGAAAAGTTGTGCAAAAGCACCAAGAAAAATAAGCCAAAACTGGGTTGATTGCCTCCGATGCACACACAATAGGGGCGCACTTCTCCAAGAACAGATCCATGACTTCCGGTACCAAATGCGAAGATGTGTAACCAATGACTCATTCTTTTTCAGTCCGCCATCTTAGGAAGATATGTTTTTTTGTATATTCTCGTTACTACATACAACAACCTTTTTGTTATTTTATATTCTCTTTGTTTGCGTGAGACGTTCATGAACTGTGCAGTTTGGTTAATATTTTTCGGTTGACAATTTATATTATCCTTTTGGATATTATTTTTGGAGTTGGGTGTCAGTGGGGGCTGTTTTGGCAGTATTTCTCCCCTCTGTTGAGGGTGGAATTTCTGTTTTCTGGTTCCCTTTTGGCCATCTGGGTTCTGTTGTGTTCTCACCAGGCCTTTATTTTCTGCATCATTCCAAAGATCAGCTGCTGCTTTGCCAGCTTGATCAGCCTTCTGTCGGAGGCTGGGGCCATTCTAAGCCTAACAAATGCTCTTCTGCTTCCTCTGTGAAGCCAAGGGCTGATCCTCCTGCCGCCGCTTCTTCTTACTCACATGGTAAGGGTAAGTGTTGGCAGACCTGTGGGAGGTCTCAGGATCCTTCATCTAGTAGAGGAGGTGGTTTCTCCTTGCCAGGGCTCGAAATGAAGGTCCTCACCTCGATTCCTCCCAGGTTGTAGGAAGGATATCAGAGTTCACAGACCATTGAGCCAAGATCACATCCGATCATTGGGTGTTAGATGTTGTTCAGTCTGGGCTGCGGATATCCTTTGGAGGGACCCCACTCTGTCGAGAGTGCCTCTTCCAACCCAAGTTGCTTCAGACGTTTCACATTGGAAACTTTTGATCATGCAGACAGATAATCTCCTGTCAAAGGGGGTGATCGAGGTCATCAAGAACATTCATTCAGTGGAATTTTATTCCCACCTGTTCTTGGTGCTGAAGAAGGACAGCTGACTCTGACGGTTATCGATCTGAGTATCCTGAACCAGTCTATCATTGCTCCCAAGTTCGGTATGGAGACTTTCAGGTCGGTTAGCCGCTCCATTCAGCAGGGAGATTTTGCTTCCAGCATCAACCTACAAGGCGCTTACTTTCACGTTCCGATTCATCGGACATTGCAAAATAATCTCTGGTTCGCTTTTCTGGAACAAATTTACCAGTTCAAGGCCATGCCTTTTGGCCTCAACCTGGCTTCTTGGGCCTTCACCCAACTGATGTCGCTTGCGATAGTCTTCCATCGCACACAGTTCAGAGTGACTACTTAGGCATATCTGGATGATATCCTCCAGACGTACTCCAATGCTGCTCTTCTGGAGTCAGATGTCGACACATTGTTGAGCCTGCTCATGTTGCTAGGGTTCAGAGTCAATGAGGAGAAGTCGGACCTGGTCCCTTCTCAGTCGTTTTGTCATCTGGGGATGACTTCTGTACTCAGCTGAATATGGTGGTGGTTCCCGGGGCGAGGGCTGTGATTCTCTAGGCTTTCGCCCTCACTGACCCAGTCCACGTCAGGCAGTGGATCCCCCACCTTTAAAATCGTCAGGTTCTTCTGTTGTCTGACAATTTGATAGTGGTCGTTTACATTTGAAACCAGGGCAGCACGCACTCGATTCCAATGTACAAATTGGATCGGGATCTTCTACTGCTAGCTCAGGATGTCAACACCAGGGTGGTGGTTCATCACATTCCCGGTCGTCTGAATGTCCTGGCTGACTCGGAGTAGGGTGATTCCCACTGAGTGGATGCTTCACAGAGCAGTGTTCCAGTCGCTTTACAATCTCTGGGGTCATCCCCACATCATTCTTTTTGTGTCCTGTTGGAACCATCAGGTGGATACTGTTGTGTCCCCGGGTCCAGATCCTCTGGCTTTCGCCGTGGATGCTCTGTCACTCAGTTGGAAATGTCTAGTCGGCTACGCCTTCCCGCCGGTTCCGATTCTGCCTCTAGATCTACCCAAGATATGAATCTGCAGTTATCAAATCGTTCTGATCTTTCTCCTCAGCAGGTGTGGATCAATCTGCTCCGCTCTCTGTTGGTGGCAGTTCCGACAGGTTTCCCTCTATGTTGCAATCTTCTTTGTCAAGATCACCTGAGGAGGTGTCATGTCGACCCGACACGCATATCTTTTGTCAGGTCCTCCTCCATAGAGGTTTTTCGAGATGAGCAGTGGAGTGCATTTCTTCTTCAAGGAGGCACTCCACTGGTTTAGCCTTTGCGGCTAAGTGGAAGGTCTTCTGTCAATGGTGTGCTGATCACTGTTGATTATGCCGATCCTTTGATAACACAGATTGCAGAGTTTCTGGTATATCTGTTTGATTCTCAGGGTCTCCAACCTGTTACCATCAAAGGGTACAGGTCCATGCTTTTGGAGACCCTTTTCATATGTGAGAAAGTGCTGTATTGCCACTAATCTGTACCTCTCCAAGCTTATTTGGCACTTTTCTTTGAAAAGGCCTAGGATTTTACAGCTTACACCAAAATGGAATCTTTCTTGGGTGCTGCTTTGCTTGGTGGGGGGTGCCTTTTGAACCTTTATCCCAGGTGGATAAGCATATTTTTATACTGTACCAATGACCCAGACTTAGCTGGTGCTAACTCTGAATTATTCAGGGCAAAACACAAATTTTGCCCCCCCAATCCCCAAAATTTGCATCCAAATCAGAAAATCTAATGTCCTGTATGGTCCTCCATACTTTTACCTCCTGCACATGTGCAGTGGTAAGGAAGTACCAAAATTGACGCCAAAGCCTCATTCTTTGTTTGGCCCTTCTATCAGTAACATCTCACAGATATCTGTACTTATAATCTCAGTTAAAATGATGCCAGACACATAATCATGATGGAAATGGTGGATCCAAGGATGAAATAAGAGGATGAGAGGAAGGAACAGTGGATGGATGTGTTCAGGGCTGTAACTTATAATTTTGCAGCGTCCCAGCAACCTTCGGAAACAGTTTCAGATCAGGAACTGTTGGAGGAAGCTGGGTCGGTCCGTTCCTCTGCAGTGTCAGACAGGGACGACCGAGATTCGCATCTGGTCCAGTCGGATGGTGAAAGGGAAACTGCAGAGCTGGATTTTTCCCTTCTGGAACAGCATAAGGTGGCGGTAAATTTTATCTGTCAACACCTTCCAGAGGTTGCTCCATCGGACCAGAGAGCTGCGATACCAGATAAGAGACTGATCACGTCACTGGATACAGGCTTTTTCGGACTAAGAATGATGTTCCTGAGTATCCGGTCCAGTCCAGCAATGTCTCACAGATGTTTGAATTGCTGAATTAAGCTATTTATACCACCCACTTGAAAAGTGGGAGGTATGTAGTGTTCACTTGGTCCATCCGTACGTCCATCCGTCCATTAGGGGGGTACACATCTGCTATCCGCAACTCATCCTAAACCAGTGAACGGATTTCATTGAAACTCTCAGACATTCTTTTACATACATTGAAGATGTGCACCTCCTATTTTCTTTTCAGATATTTTCATTTTTACAGTTTCCCATATTGAAAAATGAACTTTGTCGGATTCAATTGACATTCTGTACAGATCTGCTATCCGCAACTCCTCTTAAACCATTGAAAAGATTTCTTTGAAACTTTCAGACCTTCTTTTACATACATTGAAGATGTGCACCTCCTATTTTCTTTTCAGATATTTTCATTTTTACAGTTTCCCATACTGAAAACTGAACTTTGGCAAATTCAATTGACATTCTGTACAGATCTGCTATCTGCAACTCCTCCTAAGCCATTGAACAGATTTCATCGAAACTTTCCGACATTCTTTTACATACATTGAAGATGTGCACCTCCTATTTTGTTTTCAGATATTTTCTTTTTTACAGTTTCTCATATTTAAAAATGGGCTTTGTCAATTCAAGCTTGTGGGCAGGGGGAGTGGGGGGGGGGGGGGGGGTTGTTGACATTTGCTATCCACAACCTCTTTTAAACTAGTGAATGGATTTCAGTGAAACATTGGTGTCAGTGTTTGTGCTCTCTTCATTAACCACACTTTTACTGTTGTAAAATTGTTTCTTGGTGGGAGTGGGTGGTATCATTTAATGAGCAGTGCTCACAGTTTTTTCTAGTTTTAAGTTAGCCTCTAAGACAGGCAGAACCAGTTTCTTATCGCAACATGCTCCAGATCTGCCATTCATCAACAATAGGAATAAATTTGCTACGGCAGGAAAGGGCGGGCCGAGAGTTCCTCTGCGCTTAGACGACTAGGCCGAAGACTTGGAATTGTCATTGCTGGCATCTATGTCGATTCTCTCCAGTACGTTGGAGACGACAATCTCATCTAATAGAGCCAGTTTAGATGCTTTATCATATGCAGATCACCTTACCAGAGCATTCGCGCAACATCTCGATGGTAAAGAATTCCAAGATGTTCAATCTTCCTTGAGAGTTCTTTCTAGGGCAATCGCATTTTCCATGTATAACTCCGTCGTTTCAGTGGCAAATTTGGAGTTAGTCAGATGTGATGCTGCCCTGGGTTCATCCACTAGAGTGGATTCTAAGGTGAAAAACTCTCTTCGAGTCGCTCCGGTTTCAGGAGAATTTCTCTTTGATGGTAAGCTTTCATTAATCTATGATCAGATTACCAAGAAAGCTTCAGATTCTCTGCTCTTTAAGTCTGTTTCTAAGAAACCGGACTCAGCAGAGAGGAGTAAGTCAGGAGCTTCTGGAGCGAGTACGTCCAAGGGAAGCTCCTATAGAGGATCTAAAAAATCCTCCAGATCTTACTCCAGAGACTGTCAGAGTAGCGACGAAATGCTGGCCGAGACAACCGGTCAGATGCCCCCTAGGTCGACTGGTCGAGGTACTGGATGGCGAGGACATAGTTTCTCTTCCTGCAAGCCTTGCAGGTCCAGGAGGTGAAGGTCAAGACCTCTATTGCGCTCCAGTGGGCAGAAGGCTGTCAATTTTTTTGACCAATTGATTGTCAATTATGGACGACCGATGGGTACAGGAGGTTATTTCGGAAGGTCTAAAACTGTCCTTCAGGGAAAAACCTCCGTTAACACGAAGTCCACGATGGACTCAGCTTCCATCCAACCTTCAGAAAAGAGATTCGCTTCTATTAGAGGTGCAATCTCTTCTGTCCCTGGTGCCAAAACCAGACGGCTCGTTCTGTCCAGTTATAGTTCTCAGCTGGATAAACAAGCTGATCGTGGCTCTGAAGTTTTATGTGGAGACAGTTTGATTGGTGAGAGCGAGCATTCAAGTGAACGATTATGCTGCGAGCATAGATCTCAAGGATGTGTACTTTCATACTTTCATGTAACGATACATCCGATGTTCATTAAGTACGTTCGCTTCGCTGTCCTAGGAGTCATTTATCAGTTCCGAGCAATGTGTTTCAGACTGAATCTAGCGCCCTGGACTT
Source organism: Pictodentalium vernedei (assembly GCA_031216915.1). Taxonomy (NCBI): domain Eukaryota; kingdom Metazoa; phylum Mollusca; class Scaphopoda; order Dentaliida; family Dentaliidae; genus Pictodentalium; species Pictodentalium vernedei. The sequence continues at coordinate 765,167,780 of CM062297.1, forward strand.
TCACTTGAATAATGAACTCGGTAATGACTCATTTCCAAGCTCATTCGTCTGCGGTAACGTCGGCCTACTTGGATGACATTCTTCAGAGATACGGCAACAGATTAACTCTTCAGAATGATGTTCAGAGTCTGCTTCAATTCCTCCAATGTCTCGATTTCATCGTAAACGAAAAGAAGTCGGATCTAGTTCCATCAAAGTCGTTCATTCACTTGGGAATGAGCTTCGAGACGCACAACAATCTGGTTCGTCTTCCATTACCCAGAGCGAAATTAGTCGTTATGCTTGCTTTTGTCTACACTCAGACATAGTAACAGCGAGAGAATTCATGCGACTGATGGGTTTGTGCGGAGCTGCCGCCGCCGCGGACCTTATTCCGATGGGGCGCTTGCGCACACGTCCACCCCAGATATTTTTCACTCAGACTTGGAGTGTGAAGATTCATTCGCTCGAAACGAACATCGTCTTATCGAACCAAATAAGAAAGAGATTCAGACTTGGGCAGATATTCAGTGGGTGACTCCATTGCAACTGCCGGATCCGGTTTTTACGATTATGACGAATGCGAGTCAAACAGGTTGGGGTGCGACATTGAGCCCAACAGATTCGAGGTGCCAGGATCTTTGGGATCCGCAGTTCCTGAACAAGCACATAAACATCAAGGAGATGATGTCAATTTGGCTTGCGCTACGTCATTGGATGAACATAATTCAGAATTCACATGTTCAAATACTGTCCGACAATTCGACAGTAGTAGTGTTCATTCTGAACCAGGGAGGCACTCATTCCATTCCGTTATTCAACTTAACAAAAGAATCCTTCTGTTTGCTCTGGAGCATCATGTTCTTCTGTCGGTCCGTCATATTCTGGGTCGTCTGAACGTTCTAGCAGACTCGCTCTTTTGGAAAGGTCGCATGTTGCCATCAGAATGGACTCTCAACAAGCGAGTATACAATCCGATCTGCTACCAATGGGATCGCCCAATGATAGACTTGTTTGCAATGCATCTCAGCAATCAGTTGCAGACGTATGTGTCGCCAGGCCCAGATCCTCGAGCGTTCACAGTAGATGCTCTCTCGATCTCTTGGGATGGAATGATAGGATACGCGTATCCTCCAGCTCCATTGATTCAACAGATATTGCTAAAAATCAAGCAATCTCACTGCAAGATTCTGTTGGTAGCATCTCTGTCGTCCCAGAGACCATGGATAAATCTAGTCAAGTGTCTGTTATGGGACATTCCACGGAATCTTCCTCCATGGGAGGACCTTCTTTCGCAGGGGAAATCGCGCACACTGCATCACAACCCACAAGGTCTCAACCTTCACATATTTCCATTGTGTGGTCCTTCTTGCACGGCAAGCAATTTACAGGACGAGCTGTGGACGCAATTTCTAACTGTAGGAGGGCCTCCTCTTTGCTAAATTATGCAGCAAAGTGGAAGGTTTTCTCTCGTTGGTGTAGGGATCATTCAGTTGATATTTATGATCCCTCCATTCCAGACATTGCTAATTTTTTGGTCTACTTGTTTGACGAGATCAAACTGCAGCCAGTAACTATTAAGGGTTATAGGTCTATGCTATCGGATACATATGCTCATCATGATAGCTTACAAATTGGATCTAATGTCTGTTTATCTAAATTAGTTAAAAAGTTTTCGATAAATAGACCTAGAACCCTTAGGTTAATTCCTAAGTGGAATTTAGCTTGGGTTCTTCTGAAGCTCAAAGAAGCACCTTTTGAACCCCTTGACACGGTAGACTTCAAATACTTGTCTTATAAGACAGCTTTTCTCTTAGCCTTCGCTTTCGCTAGAAGAGTTAGTGAGCTTCATGCTCTATCTGTTGATGATTCTCATTATCGTAGTGTTGGTAATACTATTACTTTAACTACCAATGTGGGATTTTGGGCTAAGAATCAGGCTCCCAATAAGTACCCTGAGCCTATTATTAGGGCTCTTCCGTCTTCAGATGGCCATAGGCCTTTGGTGTGTCCAGTTAGAGCTATGCGTATTTACAAACACAGATCTGAGTTTATCAGAAGGACATTACGGTCCATTCTATTTCTAGGTGGATTCAGTTGGCTTTTTGTACTGCTTATGAAAGTTTATCTTCAACTCAGCAGTCTGTACTTAAGATTTCAGTGCATGAAGTTAGATCGCTGTCTACATCTTGGGCTTATTCTAATAGTATTGCTATTACGGATCTGATGAAGGCTGCATACTGGTCTCAGCCTTCTACTTTCACTAACTTTTACCTTAGAAATATTGAGTCGATTTCTGGCGACCTTAGATGTTTAGGTCTGTTATCTGTTGCTCAGAATGTCGTCCACTAAACAGTTGCAACTATAGTTATGTAGGCTTTCTGTTCCAGCAGTGACTCTGTCCTGCTGCCCTCTTCATTCTGTGGTGATTGACCCAGAGCAAGGTGAAGGGCCGGGGGGTGGGGGGATGGTGTTCCCTTATATCACCAGCTTTATAGTGAAAAGCAAGGGAATACCTCCTCCTGAGTCAGTAATTCCCAGTCATTGCTGGGATGGTTTTAAAGTGTAATGCTAATATCTATCTCAATTATGTAATATTTTTAAAGTGTAGCTCGGTGTGAAGCATTTGTATATGTCACGTGTCATACGAGCATTAATATACAATCCTCGGACACTTTTAAATGAGTATAATGAGTCTCATTCTCTGGACTATCTTTATTTATTGGCTTTCCTTTAAGAAATTAGTATAATGGGTTATACTGGATGTTAATAGAGATCATTGATGTTATTGTGGTCAATTACGCACTGGTAATGTGTCTTTCTTATTTTTTATAAACAAGAAAGATATATGTAAATCCTGTTTCTCCTTGAGGGGATAATTCTTTATATGTAATTGAGCCTATTGGATTTTCCTTCATGTCCTAGGCCCTCCAGCCCTTTTTCTATTCAGCTAAGTCTGGGTCATTGGTACAGTATAAAAATATGAAAAAATTTAGAGTAATTTATATATTTTTTTATACTTACCAATGACCCAGATGGGGATGGCCCTCCCATGAGTTGGGAACTCATACCTCCCCGCTGATTATATAACATTTAGCAGGCACTGGTTGTAAGAATGAGGCTTTGGTGCCAATATCGGTACTTCCTTGCCACTGCGCATGCGCAGTAGGTAAAAGTATGGAGGACCATATAGGATATTAGATTTTTTTATTTGTTTTCAAATTTTGGGGATTGGGGGGGGGGGGGGGGGCAAAATTTGTGTTTGGCCCTGAATATTTTAGCGTTAGCACCGGCTAAGTCGGGTCATTGGTAAGTATAAAAAATATATAAATTACTATAATTTTTTTCATTTTCTCACATACAAGATGGCTTTTCTGATGGCTTTTGCCTCAGCCAGAAAGGTTAGTGAGCTTCACACCCTCTTGGTTGATCCAGCCTTTTTCAGGAGCTCTGCCAACAGAGTTACTTTTACCACTGATTGCTCCTTTCTGGCCAAGAATCAGATGCCAGAAACTACTCCTCCTATCTGTATCAGGGCTCTTCCTTCTGCTGAGAGTAATTGCCCTTTGCTCTGTCTGGTTCGTGCAGCTTGCATTTATCTCAGCTGGACGCAGTTCATTAGAAGGAAACAATTTTTTCAGTCTCTTATTCCTGGTCGACAGAAAATCTTTTCCGAGTCCATTTCTCAATGGATTTGTCTTGCTATTTGTGCATCCTACGCTTGTCTAGCGACTGATGATTGTATTAGCAGTCGTATTTCTGCCCACGAAGTACGTGCCTTGTCTACCTCCTGGGCTTATGCTAATTCCGTCAAGTTGTCGGATGTTATGCAGGAAGCCTTCTGGAGAAATGCTTCTACTTTCTCCACCTTCTATCTGCGCGAGTTGCAGGAGCAGCCTGAGGACCTTTTTTCTTTGGGCCCCCTTTCTTCTGCTTAGGCTGTTGTCTACCCTGGCCATTAGGCTACTTACAAGGTCAGTTTCAGCCATGTGCTTGGTTACTGTCCTTTCTGTCTGTGTGTCACACAGAGCCATATGCCTCATCTTTCATTGTCTTTTACTAATCTTTGTGATGCTATGGTTTTATAGACCTAGGGAACACTTCTGTCCACGGTTCAAGTACAGTCGGGTTATGTGGGAGTTGGTTATGCGATTCCCTCCTCCTATTGTCTATTCATCCTGTTGTAAACAATTGTAAGGAAGGTTGATAAGAAATTTAAATTTTATAGTAAATTTCCTTTCTTATATCTACCACAATTGTTTACGTGGAGGCCCTCCCGTCTTCTGAATCGGGTAAGAATCCTTCCTCCCCGCTGATCACATAACTCCAATCTTGGTGGATTCAAAAGAATGAGTCATTGGTTACAGGTCTGCTCACTGGTAACGGAAGCTGTGGATCTGTTCTAGGAGAAGAGCGTCCCCTACTGGGTATGCGCCAGTTGCACTCGATCCAGTTTTGGCTATTTTTTCTTGGTGCTTTTGCACCATTTTTAGCTCAACTTTGACGTAAGTCAAATTTGAGGTTATGCCATTGCCCGTCATCCGTCTGTCCGTCGACAATTCAATACGGCTCGGGCTAGAGGCCGTATTTATGAACTGATCTTTACGAAACTTCTTGAGTACCTTTGTTATCACCGTGGGACAAGAACGAGTGTTTTGGGGTGCGGCTCGAAATTCAAGATGGCCACCAGCAGCCATTTTGTACTTTAGCTAGTGCAATCCATTTTTTTGTACAGAACTCCTGTATGAAAGTTCTGATTCGAATAAATTTTTGTCTGAATGTTTAGTAACATGGAATACATCGCATATAATACAGGTTTTTTTCTCATGCAGAAATTCTGCAAATTAGATGAACTTTGATTTTTTCAGTGCTACTTACACACAGTAAGTCAATACGGCTCCGGCTTGGGGCTGTATTTATGAACCGATCTTCACAAAACTTTTTGGGTGCCTTTGTTATCACCTTGGGAAAGGAACGAGCATTTTTGGGTGCCTTTGTTATCACTGTGCTATGAGAACAAATATTTTTGGGTTCAGTCAGACCCACTCTGGGACTCAAAGATTTCTTTTTTAGTTTAGCATCTAACTGTCGCCCACCTTTACAACACTTTACCTATACATTTGTTTCAGGCTACAGTCAGCATTTATGTACAGACCTTTACAATACTTTATATATGTACTTTTGTTATCAGGTCATTACCTAGATGTTTGTCATTGCTGTGTCACATACTTTACATGTACATGTCTTACACAAGTTGAGCTACAGTGTCATTGACTTCCACTGTAATGCAAGCCTGTTGTAAACAATTGTGGTAGTATAATAAGAAAGGAAATTTACTATAAAATTTAAATTTCTTTTTAGCTCACCTGACTAAAAGGGTGAGCACTCTTCTACCAGTGTCTGTCATAAAGGTGATGTTTAGAATCTTCTCCCAAGCCACTGAACCGATTCCAATAATTTAATTTTAATTTAAATTTGTTCAAATCAAGTTTCAAATCAAGTCCTTGGGTTCATATTTGAGCTCTATGGGTGCCCAAATTTTAACTTGGTGAAATTAATGCTGAATTGGTTGACCATTTTTCTTAGTTGAATAACCATGGAACTGTGGGCTCCAACCGAATATTATTTGTATATCCACTGATTTTAACCACAGACCTCATTTGGGTTTTTTCACACAGAGACATCGTTGGATTACCAGCTATCTGCATGTGGTGAACGTTTTGGATTAGAACCCTTACGAAAAACAAAAATGTGTACGCAAAGTCGCAAACTATTCTGCCCTCAATAAAATTATCAAAAACTGAATTAGTACACAGCTATTTTATTCTGGACAGAATATTTAACCTTTCTAATGATAGAAAAGTGATGTGCAAGCTTCAAACATACCTGTACTCCTCTAGGTCACACAGAAAGCCAATCTGGCTATATTGCCTCCCTGCAGTATACACTTATATTGTCATGCTTGAGTAGTGTTAATTTACATATCTTTTTGTATCCATAAAACACACTTTACTACTCTATGTATCATTTCTATTTGTGTCACGTCTACTGCAAAATAAAGAAATCAATCAAAAGATGCCGGATCAAAGTAAAACAAAACATTTAAAAACAAGCCACAGACAAACCTTGACCTTGTCACAGGATTTCCCACCTATTTACATTAGTGACTATGGGAGTAATCTACCTGGGCTGTTATTATACCCCCACATTTTTTCAAAAAGTAGGGTATACTGGATTGCACCTGTCTGTGCGTCTGAGTCCATGCATCCGTCCATACATCTGTCTGTCTGCACTCAGATGTCAGTTTGCGTTATAACTTGAACATCACTGCTCAGATTCTGATGAAATTTCATACAGATGTTCACTATCATAAGATCTTTAAGGTGCATCAGCCCCTTTGCTGTTAAAATATTTTTTTCTGTGAGTTATGGCCCTCTGAATACACAAAAATAGACTATTTTTTGTCTGTTCACCTCGTATCTCAGGTTGGGGTTATCAGATCCCAATGAAATTTGAAATGAAGATTGTTTATGGAAAGGCTTTCAAATGAGTCTCCAATCATATTTCTTACTTTTCACTTTTCTGACTTATCCCCCTTTTTAACTTTGAAAATTTACTGTTTGCCTCGTAAAATAGCCGATACTTTGTCTGTTCGCCTCATATTGCAGGTTTGGGTTGTCAGATTTCAATGATATTTGGAATGAAGATTGCTTATGGGAAAAACTTTCAAATGAGTCATGTTCCTGCAGTAAAACAAAGAAGATACATGCAAATCACCTCCACACATATGCCATTATGTATTTGTTCTCTATCTCTTATGTGGATGATCCAATCGTCACTAGACTTCAGAAACAGTTGTTTATGGCCTTGGGTCCATATTTAGGAGCTTGAATTTTAACTTGGTGGAATATGAAGAATATTCTTTGAAAATCTTCTCTGAAACACCAGTCAGAATCATTTGATATTCTGTATACAGCATGTTAATGAGGGACAGATTCAAATTTGTTCAAATGATGTCTGGAGTTCATATTTGGGCTCCCTATTAGAGCCTGAATTTTAACTCAGTGCAATATGAGTATAATTCTTTAAAAAATTTTGTTCAGATCCATCAGTCAAAATCTTTTGATATTTGTTATGCAGCATTCTTCTTTCTTTTTTTTTTTTTTTTTTGGGGGGGGGGGGGGGGGGTGGGTGAGGTGGGTTAGGGGTGGATGTCAGATTTAAATTTGTTCAAATCAAGTCTCTGGGCTCATATTTGTGATCCCTAGGGGAGCCTGAATTTTAACTTAGGGCAGTATAATTCTTTAAAAATCTTCTTATTCAAGTCCACCAGTCAAAATCTGTTGATATTTGGTATATGAGATCTGTAGCGAGTTACCCCCAGTCACAATCTCTTGATATTTGGTATATGAGATCTTTAGTGAGGTCAGATTCAAGTTTGTTCAAAGCAAGTTCTTAGTAATCAGGGCTCATTTTAACCCTTTCCATTTTTTACTCTGTATTCTGTGGAAATGTTTTAACTTTCTGTTTCTGTGAAGTACTTGTAATAATGCAATTTCCTGGTGGAAACTCTGAGATGTGGCATTGCTTGTTCTCTCAAACCACTGTCCCAGTCAGCGGAAATCAATAGAACTTTGTCAGGTGAGCAGTTCAGGTCCCTTGGGGCCTCTTGTTCAAACTTCCTGAGTGCTGTAGAATCAAAAAAGAACACTGATTTTGTAGCAACCGGCATGATAGGGGTTCAAACCAACCACCTAACAAAACTATACCAACCATGCACACCATTCAGCCACTGACACACTAAAAAGTGAAAGTTAGTGAACACCTCTGCTGTGCCAGATGCTTGAACTGGTTGAGTGGCTCTATTGTGAAGTGTAGAAAGCCACTTTAGTGGCTTTACACTGTTTGCATCAGCTTGTTTGCTAAGCAGCAGAATAACAACTGTTTATATAAAATTGTTTTGTTACAATTTGTTGGAGAGTTCCTGCAGGTAATCCCCACCCCCAATAAATCATTACAAAACAATTATTTATGAAAAAAATCTTACCAAACAAAGGCTCACTTTGCTGGTAGTATGCCTCCATTGAAAAATAATTTAGCATGCTACCAATTAAAATAGTCTCCTTTCTTGATTCTATGCCACTCAAGAAATTTGAAAAAGAGATGTCCTCTGTGATGACCAGTGAAGTGTAGCATGTGGAGTTTGGTGATGCTATCTTCTGATACTAATAATTCATTGAGTATTCTTTGTCTTCTGTACTACCCTGTATGTCTTTGTTTAACTATCATTTCCTTTTCAGGGTCTGTTGGTGGCTGGGTGATGTGTGTGGTTGGTATAGTTTCACTAGACGCTTGGTGCCAAAAGGAAACTCTCTTGGCATGGGTTCGAAGCCCTATTATGTCATTTGCTATTTTTATATGCCCATTTGTAAAAACGGTTGTATTATGTAAATGGTCTGTCTGTCTGTCCATTATCCATCCATCCATCTGAATGAAGGAATGCCCGTCCGGTCTTCTGTCTGTCTGACTGACTGTCTGTAAACAATTGGTTTTTGACCGATAACGCCAGTTTCAATTATTTGCTTTCCACCAAAGTTGGTTATGTTTATTCCCCAGCTATTAATACAGGCCAAGTTCAAATAGGGTTTCCATCTGCCTATTTTTACTTGAGTTATGGCCCTTTTACAACTCAGAATTTGACATTTTGGGTTTCTGACCGATAATTCAAGTTTGGATTATTTGATCTCAACCAAAGTGGGTATGTTATTACCCAGCTAGTAATACAGGCCAAGTTCGAATATGGGTTCCGTCTAATTTTTTTTTACATGAGTTACATCCCTTTTCTTACTCAGAATTTGACAGTCTATTAACATTTTTGGTTTCTGACAGATAACTCCAGTTTAGATTATTTCATCTCAACCAAAGTTGGTATGTGTGTTACCCAGCTAGTAATACAAGTTAAGTTCGAATATGGGTTCTGTCCAGTTATGTTTACATGAGTTACAGCCCTTTTTTAACTTAGAATTTGATCGTCTAATTATTTTTACATGAGTTACGGCCCTTTTCTTACTTAAAATTTGACCGTCTCTCAACATTTTTGGTTTCCGAACTATAACTCCAGTTTGGATTATGTGATCTCTAGCAAAGTTGGTATGTGTTTTACCCAGCTAGTAATACAAGTCCAGCTCGAATATGGGTTTCGTCCAGTTATTTTTAAGTGAGTTACAGCCCTATTTTTACTTAGCATTTGACCGTCGATCAGCATTTTTAGTTTCCGACTGATGACTCCATAATACAGGCCAGTGTTCGAATATGGGTTCAAATCAATTATTTTTACATGAGTTACAGAGCTTTTTTTACTTAGAATATGACTGTGTATCAACATGTTGGGTATCCGACCAATAACGCCAGTTTTGATTATTTGATCTCAACCAAAGTTGGTAAGTGTATTTTCCAGCTAATAATTCTGACCAGGTGTGAATAAGGGTTCCGTCCAATTATTTTTATATGAGTTACATCCCTTTTATCGACTTAGAATGGGTGTATTTAGCCACGCCTGGTGGTGCTCATGTTTAATTGTTTCATCTTTATTCAGTATTATTTAAACATGTTCAATTGTTTTCTTGAAGGAATTCCGGAAGATAAAATATCCGCGAAACAGCTGTATGAGAAAGCAGCTGTCAAGGGTAATGAAAATGCAAAACTTCGGTTACAGGGACTTGAAGCTAGAGCAGTTCTTAATGAATGGAAAGGTAATGAAATATATCATTATGATGTTTTGTAACCCATTACTCAACAAGACTAGTGAAAAAAGTACCCAAAAGTTACCCAAATATTGTTTATGATTGTCCACAAGAAAAAGTTAGAAAACTATTGAAATAATCTCCATCTGTCCAACACTAAATACTCAATTCCACCCATCTATCTGCCCAAACTGGATTCTCCCAAACTGTGAGGATTACAGGAATGAAGTTGTGGACCTGGTTTTTTGGACTGTTTATCATGGTTGAAAAAATCAGGGTTGGTACGGGTCATGGAATCCTGGAAGAGTCATGGAAAAAAGAAAGATTTCTTCCAGGCCTGGGAGTTTTGGAAAAATGGGGGTTTCCTGGGCTGTAGTCTGGAAAAGTCATGGAAATCCATCATGATAATGATGCAGTAGGCCATTCCTTCCCTAAATCATGCTTAACCATTTACTCAATGCAGACAATATCAAAATTTATTATTTTAATTATTTTTTCAAATTTTTCAAAAAATTTCAACAAAACCATATCATGTGACCCCTCATTGGAATGAGCTCTATGAGCTCGTTCCAGTGAGGGAGTCACATGATATGCTTCTGTTGAAATTTTTTGAAAATTTCTTTTCTTTTTTTTTTCAACTTCTGAATTTGTATATTATTAGGGCACATGTGGCAGACTCCTTAGGTAAAGGGTGAAAAGTCCCAAAAAAGAGAATGTGGTGGTCATGCTAACAAGGTCATGGAAGTTTGGTACAAAGTTTTGGAAAAGTCATGGAATTTAATTCTCAAAAAAGTGTTCAAAACCCTGAAAAATGCAGACGAAGAAAACAAATGTTTCTTCAAGATCTGTTGACTTTATTGTCGTTGAAAACTGCTATATTTTGGTGGAAAACGATTACCCATGTCTTGTCATCAACTCCCACAACACCTTCTAATTTCAAGTACTGAAACTTTATGTTTTTTTTGCACAGCGTTTGCTGATGTGCATCATTTTTATGATGATGGAATTTTTAATATTTTATTTTGGTTAAAATAGTTTGATTAATAGTTTGATTAAAGAGGGCATCTGAGCATTTGTGCATGAGCAGTTGGTTTCTGGCAATAACTTCAGTTCTTTTCAGTATATGTCCAGTAAACTCACCTACCCAAGTGGAAGGGAAGAACTCTATCAGCGTTCAGATTGTCAAAAACTTTACACTTTTAATAAAAAGAGCACTTTTGGTCAATTACTTTAGTACTGTTCATTACAGATGAACTTGCAGAAAGTATTTGCATATGCAAAGAGATGAACCCTAACTTCAGAATAGAACTCATAGAGCTCGAAATTCTTGTTTCTCAGAACCCCCCCACCCCTCATCATAGAAAATCTGCCACATCACCTTTTTATACCCCTGAGAGAATCTCCGGAGCATTATGTTTTCATCATGTCTGTCCATCCGTCCATCCATCATCTGGCATTAACTTTTGGTTTCTGTCAAATAACTAAATAACCGCTTATTATACCCCAACCTTTAACCTTTTATAAAAGGGGGGGTATATAGTAATCACTTTGTCTGTTCATCCATTCGTCTGTCTGTCCACCACACTCGTTTCTGGGCAATAGCTTTTGTTCCGTTGGTTGCACAGTACCCATACTTCACAGGTAGTCTGCTTGTAATGGGATGATGATTGGGATTGCTTTTGGGATCTGTAGGTGAAAGGTGAAGGTCACTGTTACTATAAATCGATTTTTGGTTTCCGTGCGATAACTTTAATTTTCTTTTGTGTATGAAGCTATAACTTCATCTTGTGATTAAACTTCAGGTGCCTGTCGTTGGGATTACATTTGCGGTCAATAGGTCAAAGGTCAAGATCGTTGTTACTATAAATAGATTTTTGGTTTCCGTGCAATAACTTAGTTTTCTTTTGTGTATGAAGCTATAACTTCATATTTTGATTGCATTTGAGGTGTCGAACGTTGGGATTGCATTTGGGGTCAATTGGTCAAAGGTCACTGTCACTTACTATAAATAGATTTTTGATTTCCTTGCAATATTTAGTTTTCTTGTGTGTACGAAGATATAACTTCATATTGTGATTGCATTTGAGGTGTCGACCATTGGGATTGCATTTAGGGTCAGTAGGTTAGAGGTCAAGCTCTCTGTAGATTTTCATAGATTTTTGGTTTCCATGCAATAACTTTGGTTTTCTTTTGTGTACCAAGCTATAGCTTTTTATAACCCCCCCCCCCCCCCTTTATAAAGGGGGGGGGGTATATAGTAACCACTTTGTCCATTCATCCTTCCGTCCGTTCATCCATCTCTCTGTCCATCACACTCGTTTCCATGCAATAACTTTTGTTCCGTTGGTTGCACAGTACCCATAATTCACAGGTAGGCTGCTTGTAATGGGATGATGATTGGGATTGCTTTTGGGATCTGTAGGTGAAAGGAGAAGGTCACTGTTACTATAAATAGATTTTTGTTTTTGTGCAATAACTTTAGTTTTCTTTTGTGTACGAAGCTATAACTTCATATTGTGATTGCACTTGATGTGTTGATCGTTGGGATTGCATTTGAGGTCAATAGGTCAAAGGTCAAGATCACTGTTACTATAAATAGATTTTTGGTTTCCATGCAATAACTTTAGTTTTCTGTTGTGTATGCAGCTATAACTTCATATTTTGATTGCATTTGAGGTGTCGACCATTGGGATTGCATTTGGGGTCTGTAGGTTAGAGGTCACGGTCACTGTTACTATAAATAGATTTGCATAGATTTTTGGTTTCCGTGCAATAACTTTGGTTTTCTTTTGTGTACAAAGCTGTAGCTTGATATTGTGATTGCATTTGAGGTGTCGATAGTTGGGATTGCATTTGGGGTCAGTAGGTCAAAGGTCAAGGTCACTGTTACTATAAATAGATTTTTGGTTTCCATGCAGTTAATTTAGTTTTTTTTTACAGTAATGAGCAGTGTCCACTTTTGCGTCTGAATTTCAACTTAAGTTTGGGTGAATTCATCATAACCAAATTTGATATACGGCTTACTTGGGAGGTAATGCAGGTTAACTTTGAAAATGGACATGGTACATTGATTTTCCCCAGAGTGATGGGCCTTTTTCGACTTAGAAAACATGGTTTTTGTGTTGTCCAAATTTTAACTTGAGTTTGGATGAATTGATGGTAACCAAATTTGGCTTTGGGCTAACTTGTTGAATATAATATCCAAACACAAAACCATTTGCCATACCTTCAGTACAGATTTGACCTGTTAATTGCATATGCGTTATAGAGTATACTCCTGTTAATTGAATAAATAAAGCTGCGATATATCAAGAATTACCCTGACAATCACCAAAGACCCCTTTATAAATCAATTTTGCCTCAGTAAATCAAATATTGATATTTAATCTAATATGTCTGCTTTGACAGAGCTCCTTGAGCTCTGTCAAACCAGATATAATAGAATAAAAGTTCAGTTTGTATCTAAAATATAGAAATATGATGAATCCCTGTTAATTGAATACTCCTGTGAATGGAATCAATTGTCAGAAAAACATAGCTTTTTACCCCTCATTGGAATGAGCTCAATGAACTTGTTCTAATGAGGATTCTTAAGCTTGTTTCTGAGACAAAAATTGAAAACATAATAAAATTTGAAATTGAAAAGAGATTTTAGTATAATAATGCTAGCTGGCTTTGTCCATTTCATTGGATAAACGGTTAATTGAATCGCCTTCAGATGGCTGAATGGGAAAGGGGGGGGGGGGGGGTTTATTTCTCGTGAGCCCCCCACTCACTTTGTTTTTATTTTAGCAAATCATAATTTTAGGGGTTAACTTTTGGATGACTAGACGTTGGTTCCTTTCAATTTTGGTCCAGCCAGCCAATTCTATATGGCGGCCATGGCAGCCATATTGAATTTGGTTTCCATCAAATAATTATGAAGGCTGACTCGAATCATTTCTATTTTTAGCTTAGTATTGCCATCACGCATGTGGAAGTCTGTGAGTCGTCCTGGGTTTGATCCCTGTCCGGGAAGACCTGCATTGTGTCCTTGGGCAAGGCACTTTATCCCGGTTGCCTACATGGAGCATGATGACACCGTGTACTAAGGCATACTGCACGTTGATGGTGCACATGTCTTCAACTGCTGTAACCCTGCTTGAGCAGAGCTTGAACAGAGTTAAAATGTTGAGGAGCTGACAGTTGCTCGTCGATGCTTGGTGGTTCTTTCCTGTGTTTTACCACAGTCTACAGGTCCTCTTTTGGTCGCAATTATTCAACCATGATGGCTGTCAGAGCCCAAAACCTGAAAACCTTTAGCACAGACTACAGGTCATTTTTATGAAGGGATCTCAGCTAAACATTTGTTGGATGACTCAGTATAAATGTCTAGATGAGGACGTCCCCTTTTTATTTGCGATGGGTTAACCATGATGGCTACACAGGCCCGCAGCCTGACAGCCATTAGCGCAGTCTACAGGCCGTATTTATGAAGGGATTTTATTGTAACTTGATAGGATAACTCTTTTTGGAATAATTTCACTGTAACTTGCTAACTTTGGTTGACATACATTAACTGTGAGGGCCACATTAACCCACCCCTCAGTTCTTTAGTACAGTCTAATTATTTTTATTGAAAACGTATCATACAGGGAACAGAAATTAAACATATTCTCAATTATCAAAATTCTTGTTGTATTTCATAATCCTTTCATAAACATTGAACATTATCCTTTTCATCAAACACAACACACAGTCAAGCTGTCAAGTTAAGCTACAGTGCCATTGACACTTTCTTTTTTTTCTATGCATTATTGATGTCTAGAGGAAGATTCCTTTTGATTGGTTATGCCCCCGTGAGACTTAACATACCCTTTTATGTCCCCATTGGGGGCATATGCCATGTTTTGCGTTGCTCTTGTTTTTCACCTGGAAATCTCTTATATGACACTATTTTGCACTTGCAAGACAAATATATATCCAGCAATACATTTTTTGATAGAGCTGATAGCACTCTGTCAAACAAGATATAATTGGCGAAATTTTCAACTACTCTTTGGGAAATTTTCTCTGCTGAAAATGTTGGTCTGCAGTATAATAGCGTAAATAGTTAGATTTCTGACTATTTTCAGAACTGTTATGTGAATAAACAACAAAAAAAGCCTCCCTTCCACATCATAAAATTGAGGAAAAATTGCCTGAGAAACAAGAAATTTGTTTTTATAGGCCTAAATGCCTGTTATGGATGTGCTGGAGAAAAATGGGTCTATAAACAAAGGGAATTCAATAATTACCAGAGTAATTTCCCAGACATATTATAAGATTTTTAGCTCAACTTGACAAGGTCAAGCTGAGCTATTGCTGTCACTTCTTGTCTGTCGATGGACGTAAGAACGTACGTCTGGGTGTACGTACGTACGTCCACAATTTCATTTGGAACACTGCACAAGTCGTGTTTATGATCAAATCGCTTTGAAACTTAGTATGCTTGTTTAGGGTGACCTCTAGATGGGAACTATTGATTTTCTTCCATTTCTGTCGAAAAAGTTGCCGCTGGCAACGGCCTTAGAACTTAGTTTAGTCAGACCTCAATATTTCCCTTTGGCACACCCTATAGGGCACATTTATAATCAAATTTCTTTGAAATCTGGACTGCATATTTGTGGTGACCTGTAGATGGAAGCTGTTGATTTTCTTCCATTTACGGCAAAAAATGTTGCCCTTTGAACTTAGTTTAGTCAGGCATCAATATATTCCTTTGGCACACCCAACAGGATACATTGATGATCAGATCAGTTTGAAACTTGGTATGCTTGTTTGGGTGTTACCTCTAGGTGGGAGCTATCGATTATCTTCTATTTCCATCAAAAAATGTTGCTGCTGACAATGACGTTTGATGAACTAAGTGCACTTATGCATCAATATTTCCCTTCAGCACACCCTGCAGGGCACATTTATAATCGAATCATTTTGAAACTTAGTATGCTTGTTTGGGGTGACCTCTAGATGGGAGCTAGCGATTTTCTTCCATTTTCGTCGAAAAATGTTGCCACTGGCAATGAACTTTGAACTTAGTTTAGTCAGGCATCAATATATTCCTTTGGCACACCCAACAGGATACATTGATGATCAGATTGGTTTGAAACTTGGTGTGCTTGTTTGGGGTTACCTCTAGATGGGAGCTATCGATTATCTTCCATTTCCATCAAAAAATGTTGCTGCTGGCAATGACCTTTGATGAACTTAGTACACTTGTGCATCAATATTTCCTTTTGGCACACCCTGCAGGGCACATTTATAATTGCATCAATTTGAAACTTGGTATGCTTGTTTGGGGTGACCTCTAGATGGGAGGTATCAATTTTCTTCCATTTCCGTCAAAAAATGTTGCCGCAAGCAATGGCCTTTGAACTTAGTTTAGTCAGACCTCAATATTTCCCTTTGGCACACCCTACAGGGCACATTTATGATCAGATCGGTTTGAAACTTGGTGTGCTTATTTGGGATTATCCCTAGATGTGATCTGTCGATTATCTTCCATTTCCATTAAAAAATGTTGCTGCTGCAATGACCTTCAATGAATTTAGTGCAGTTATGCATCAATATTTCCCTTTGGCACACCCTGTAGAGCACATTTATGATTGGATTGCTTTGAAACTTGGTATGCTTATTCAGGGTGACCTCTAGATGGGAACTGTCAATTTTCTTCCATTTCTGTCAAAAATAGTTGCCATTGGCAACAACCGTTGCGTTGAACTTAGTATTCTCAGGCATCAGTATATTCCTCTGGCATGCCCTACAGGGCAAATTTATAATAGGATCGTTTGAAACTTGGTATTCATGTTCTGGGTGGCTTATGGATGTTAGCTGTTGATTTCTTTTCATTTCCATAAAAAATTATTGTTGTTAGTACCAGCCTTTGGACTTAGTGCATTTTTAGCTCACCTGACTGAAAGTCAGGGTGAGCTTTTCTGATCACTTTTCGTCCGTCGTCTGTCATCCGTCGTGAAGGTGGTGTTTGGGCCTTTTTCTCCCAAGCCACTGGCCACATATTAATGAAATTTCATGTGAGTAGGGGGTTATATAAGGGCATTTTGATTTTTTGTCAAATTAGGTCTCAGCTCATATTGAGCAGAGATGTGGGGAAAAAATGGCCAAATTTTTTGAAAATCTTCTTCTAATGAACCACCAGTAGCAGAGACTTGATATGTGGTATACAGAGTCCTTTTGAGGTTTAGAATCAAGTTTGTTCAAGAGAAGTTTGTTGGGCATTATTCAGGGACCAGCCTACAAGGTGAAGTAGGCGATATCTTCGCCCTTAACACCAGGTCTTCGCCCAATTTCTTTCTCTGGGCGAAGTTGAAGTCGCCTTGCAGTTTTGAAAAGTCGCTGAGGAAAGTTATTTCCGGCGATTCCGTTGCCAACTTCGTTTGGAAAAAATAGAAAAAAAATAAGTGCAGTGAACGCAAATAATTGGGCAGGTTAAAGAATTACTAAATATATTGATTTTACTTCCCATAAAACCCCAAAATAATACCAACCACGGCACGATTTCGTCATGACAATTCAAGTTTTCACTAGAGTGAAGTTAGATGACAAGACGAAAATTGCTCAAGTTCTTTTTTAATGTTTCATTTCAAAAGTGATTTCCACCATCAAACTTCGCTGTACAGGGTATTTATTTAAAAAAAAAATTTGGGGTAATGATAAAAATGCTTATTTTTTAGTTTGCACTTGTGAGTTTGAAACGTGATTTTTAAAAATTATTGTTGGGTGTGTTCCATTTGTGGCAGTCACAATAAGGGTCCTACTAAATTACCAAAAAGTAGTAAGTTACAGAAATAAATGGTGTAAAAAGCAAACTGACAAATTCAATTATCTTCCTTGATAACAGAACATTTGCCTGGAAGAAATGATTCTCTGAACTGAATTGAAATGATATTTGGTTGGCAAAAATAATTCACTAAACTGAATTTAACTCCCCCCACTAATAGCTTTTAAACTGAATTGAACCCTCACCTAAACAGCTTTTTGTGAAATAATATTTGGTTAGCAAAAACAATTTGCCAAACTGAATGTAACCCTTTACCTACACAGCTTTTTGAGAAAAATTTGGTTGACAAATATAATTTGCTAAATTGAATTTAACCCTTTACCTAACACAGTTTTTTTTAGAATAATATTTGGTTGACAAAAAAAATAATTTCCTAAACGGAATTTAACCCTTTACCTAAAGCGGCTTTCTGAGAAATAACATTTGGTTGGCAAAAGTAAATTTGATAAACTGAATTTAACCCTTTACCTAGCACAGGTTCTTGAGAATATTTGGTTGTCAAAAGTAATTTGATAAACTGAATTTAACCATTTACTTGACATAGCTCTTTGAGAAATGATATTTTTTGCTCACTTCTCCCTATTTTCACCTCACTTCTCCTTAAAACCTTGGGAGGGAGAAGTGACTACTCCCTAAATTTAGCCTCTAGGCTGGTCTCTGGCATTATTTGCCTTCATTATGGGAGGGGCAAAAATTTGGGCCACGCCTAAAATTTCTATTTTCAGAACCGTGAGGTCGGTTTGAACCAAATTTGATATGAGATGATAATGGGTCATAAGTAGTTGACTGATGCAAAAAAAAATTTTTCTCATTGCCCCGTGGGAACCTCGGGAGCTAAAAATAGGAAAAACCTTAAAACTACCATATCTCCAAAACTACACGGCACAGAGAATTCTTATTTTGTATAAAGCTTACTTTTATCCAGTAGAATAGAGAATGAATGGTTAAAAAAATCCCTATCGGTTTGATCACAAGGTACTTTTTTCAGGACTTTTGAAAAAGTGCAGAGTCAGCACTTTTTAACTCTGTAGGCAATGGGAAAAAGATTAAAAAATCTTCTCCAGATCCAGCAGGCAGAATCTTTGGATATTTGGTATGTAACATGGAAGGGTGGATCTGATTCAAGTTTGTTCAAATCGGTCCTCTGGGTTCATATTTGGGCTCAGTATAGGAGCCTGATTTCGAACTTAGTGCATTTCAGGCATATTTCTTAAAATATCTTCTTCTCCAGATCCAGCAGACAAAATCTTTTGATATTTGGTATGCAACATTGTGGGGTGGATCTGATTGAAGTTTGTTCAAATCGGCTCCCTGATTTCATATTTGGGCTCACTATAGAAGCCCGAATTCGAACTTAGTGCATTTCAGGCAAATTTCTTAAAAAATCTTCTTCTCCAGATCGAGCAGGCAGAATCTTTTGATATTTGGCATGCAACATTATGGGGTGGATCTGATTCAAGTTTGTTCAATCGGCCCCCCTGGGTTTATATTTGGGCTCAGTATAGAAGCTCAAATTCGAACTTAGTGCATTTCAGGCAAATTTCTTAAAAAATCTTCTTCTCCAGATCCAGCAGGCAGAATCTTTTGATATTTGGTATGCAACATTGAGGGGTGGATCTGATTCAAGTTTGTTCAAATCAGCCCCCTGGATTCATATTTGGGCTCACTATAGAAGCTTGAATTCAAACTTAGTGCATTTCAGGCAAATTTCTTAAAAAATCTTCGCCTCCAGATCCAGCAGGCAGAATCTTTTGATATTTGGTATGCACCATTGAGGAGTGGATCTGATTCAAGTTTGTTCAAATCGGCCCCCTGGATTCATATTTGGGCTCACTATAGAAGCTCGAATTCCAACATAGTGCATTTCAGGCAAATTTCTTAAAAAATCTTCTTCTCCAGATTCAGCAGGCAGAATCATTTAATATTTGGTATGCAACATTGTGGGGTGGATCTGATTGAAGTTTGTTCAAATCGGCTCCCTAGATTCATATTTGGGCTCACTATAGAACCTCAAATTCAAGCTTAGTGCATTTCAGGCAAATTTCTTTGAAAATCTTCTCAAGATCCAGCAGGCAGAATCTTATGATATTTGGTATGCAACATTGTGGGGTGGATCTGATTCAAGTTTGTTCAAATCGGCTCCCTAGATTCATATTTGGGCTCACTATAGAAGCTCGAATTCAAACTTAGTGCATTTCAGGCAAATTTCTTTGAAAATCTTCTTCTCAAGATCCAGGAGGCAGAATCTTTTGATATTGGGTATGAACCATGCTTAGTGGGGTGAGATTCAAGTTTGTTCAAGCCAAGTCCCTGGGTTCATATTTGGGCTCACTGTGGTAGCCCCAATTATAACTTAGTACAAAATGAGGAATTTTCTTTAAAAATCTTCTTCAGATCCAGCAGTTGGAATGTTTTGATATTTGATATGCAGCATCCTTAGGTGTGTGTGTGTGTGGAGGGGGGGTAGGTTCAAGTTTGTTCAATTGTTCAAGCCATGTTCCTAGGTCCATATTTGGACTCACTGTGGGAGCTTGAATTGTAACTTAGTTCAAAATGAGGAATTTTCTTTAAAAATCTTCTTCAGATCCAGCAGTTGGAATGTTTTGATATTTGGTGTGCAGCATCCTTAGGGGGGTGAGATTCAAGTTTGTTAAAGCCAAGTCCCTAGGTTCATATCTGGGCTCACTGTGGGAGCCCGAATTATAACTTAGTTCAATATGAGGAATATTCTTTAAAAATCTTCTTTTTTTTTTTTAGATCCACTGGTCAGAATCTTGGGATATTTGGTATAAGCTTTTCTTAGGAGGAGCAGATGCAACTTGTTGAAATCAATTCTCTGGTTTGATATTTAGGCCACCATGTCAGGTGAGCACCCTCGGGCCCCTTGGGGCCTCTTGTTGTAGCAACTTATCCCTTTTGCACTCTCTACAGGGAATATTTATGAATTTCCATGAGAAGATAAAAAGGCCAGGACCGTCAAACTTAGTGCTTTATCATCTTCCTTTGGCATGCTTCAGAGAGCGCATTCATTATCAGGTTGTTTTGAAACTTCATATGCTTATTCGGGGTGACAGAGATAGGAGCTATCGATTTTCTTTTCATTTCTATCAAAAACTGTGGCTGTCATCAACAATCTTTGAATCTATTGCATTTGTGCATTCACATTCTATTTTGACATGACCTGCAGGGCATATTTATCATAGGATTGTTTTTGGACTCTGCGTGCTCATTATGTGAAACCTCTACATGTAGATTAATTTCTGTGAAAAAAGTTGTGGTCTACAATGACCTCTGAACTTACTGCATTTGTGTATCAACATTCTTCCTTTAGCCAGCCTTACAGTTTACATTTAAAACGCATGGATTGCTCTGACATTGGCACTCACAGTGCTGTTATGTTGAAGTTTCACCAAATAACATTGGAACCAACGATCTTCAAATTTACCATTTCAAGTTTGTCAAGTTGAGCTGCAGTGTCATTGACACTTTCATTTATTGAATTAACAGTTGTTTACTCTATAACCTATATGCAATCAACACGTTTTTTTTTTACCTGACCTTAAAGAAAACTGATTACACATGTAAGGCCACCGTTTTGATAGAAGTAATTAAATGATAAAATCATCAAAATAAATTAGACTAGATTATTTTTTCCCATGATGATATTTTCACATAGGCGAATCATGCATTAACCCTTTACCCAACGAATGACCCGCATCTGCC
The DNA here is from genome assembly GCA_031216915.1 of Pictodentalium vernedei. NCBI lineage: Eukaryota > Metazoa > Mollusca > Scaphopoda > Dentaliida > Dentaliidae > Pictodentalium > Pictodentalium vernedei. Next base: position 765,189,041 of record CM062297.1, read on the forward strand.
CTCGTAATATGCAAATTCAGCAGCTGAAAAAATATCCTTCTTTGGAACGAGCTCGTTCCAAAGAGGGGGGTGACATGATATGGTTTTGTTGAAATTTTTTGAAAAAAATTAAAAAAATGGTATTTAAAATAATAAATTTTGAAATCGTCTGCATTGGGTAAAGAGTTAAACTTCAAAAGTAAAAGAAAGAAATAGACATCGGAAACACTACTATAAACTTTAGCAGTTGAAGTGGAACAATGAATGGGGGATTACATCATGCATAGAATAAGAACGTAATACCATAACGTCATTAACTATGTTTATAACCAGAGACAAGGTCTCAACATCAATACACCTTCTCAGAAACCCACATGGTGGTAGTAACCTATATATACCTAAATTTTGGGTTCCTTTGAATAACTTTCCAGATAAAAATATCCCCAGCTGTTTTCACAAGCCCTCCCAATATCAAACTTAGGTTGGACAGAGTACCAACTTAATCCCTAGATGTGGTAAAATTGTAGTTTTAGATATATATTTTCAAAAATTTTCTCCAACCAGGCCAAACCATGACCAGTCAATGAGTTCTGAGACCCTACCTGTTGAGCTTGAAATACGACAGTCTAAAGGCCTGATACTGTTACTGTGAAATTAACCTCTCCTATAGCTTTACATTTTGGTCATTGAAGCTCAGGAACATTGTTGATGGTTTGTTGTATCATATTAAAATTTGTTGATCATGCAGGAGTGATTGGCTTTGAATAACTTGAAAAATGTTGCATTTTTGTTGAACTCCTCCCATGTTTTACAGTGTCTAAGTCAATAGTTTGATGAATACAGATTATCATGATAATGTGCATGTCCTGTGATTTGTATCAGATTCAAGGTGGTGTCCAGAATGGGATCTCAATGAGCCGGCTTTGCAGGCGACTTGTGATCCCATTTTTGGACACCACCGAGAATCTGATGCAAGTCTTAGGGCATGCACATTATCATGATAATTCATTTATCTGATATCTGTCACATAAAAAGATTAAATCTTAAATTATTAATGCAGTTTTGGGACATAATGTTGGGCGAGAAAAAACATATTTTATGGGACTATATTGTTGTACAAACAATGAGTAACGCGGTCACCGCAATTTTCAAAGTTGTGTTGTCAAATTATTCACTCTCATTGTCACTTTTTTTTAAATAGTTTGTCCATTCCAACCATTTAACTAGTAAAGGTTTGTTTTTATTTTGTTTATTCAGTGTTTATTCTATTGAATTTTGTTTTGTTTTGTAAGCGATCAGGCGATTCAATCATTGAAATGCACATAAAACGTATTCATGCGTCTGTTATGATAACCCGCCGCATTACCGGAAACGAGTCGTCTAGGCCTAAATAATATGGGATCAGAATGGGTCGTCTATATGATATGGAATTGGAACACATTATGTGATACGTACCATTTCTCGTGGTATTCAGGCCCAAATTTATATGATTGTTAGATAAAATACAACATGTATTAGTATCCTAGAATATTTGAATTTTGTTGGAGTTCATGCCACTGATACGGACATTTTTGCATTTTCATTACATAGCCATTGATGCTGAAGGGACCTTAACCCTTTCAACACTGGTGCCCTGGACGGTATCATTTCAGTCAATACTGTCAACAGAAAAATGGAAAAAACCATCCCGGTTTATTGGGAGGTTCAATAATAATTTGATCCAATAGCTCTGTCAAGCTGTTGGAATTAAATTATTACCGAGCCTGACTTCATATTTTTGGCTCTTTATGTCATCTGCTCGTCCACTACCAATTTTTTCTTCACTCAAAAATTTATGCACACTGGGTTGTTCACAAATATACAAATAAATAAATGATGTTTTAAAATTGAAAGATTATGAAATATATTGGGTATGATTGAAGTTAGGGAAATAGGAAATTTCTCACTTACTGAATTTATCTTGTGTATTTATCTGTATTTGAAATATCTTTTAAGAGTCATTCAGGTGTTGTTTTTTTTATTTTCAGATGAACTGAAGAATGACTTGTCTTCAAATTTTAGAAGAATAAGTACTTCGAGCCCCACCCTACGATTAAGTCCCTCAAACTCTTCTCCTTCCCTCACAGACTATGTTCGAGACAATCTATCAGTATTTGGATTTTCAGTGAGTAAACTGCTGAAAGAAATGGACGAGCCTCCTGGTAATGCTAATGCAACAAGTCCAGTGACGTTTACAATTGGCTATGAGGCTGATGATGATTTTGTCATCCAAGACACTCTGTTTTCATCCCCTGGTGTTGATAGTTACTTATCATCAAAACAGTTTTTATCTGGACCTTTATCCAGAAATTCCACAATGCCAGATCTTCATCTTATAGATTGTCATTAATTCATGGCTTCACTAAATATCATCTGTATGTTTATTGTGACATATTCAGTATTATCAACTTAAATAGAGGATCTCCAATGATTCCCAGTTTATAGGGAAAATTACAGAACAAGCAGACCTTGAGATCAGTCTAATTTGGGCACAACAGCAAATATGGATGTGGTTGGAGAAGAAGCACTGATATTTTCTTCTTTTGATGACTGTTTTAGGTTTCAGGTCACAGTCTTCAAATGCTAGTTTACAAACCCTTGTTATAGGTCGTCACCATTATCACAGGTTCCCACCACCATTTGACGTAAGTTTACTCGACCAACTCGAGAAGGCTTCTTAGTTTCCTAGTGTCGACCCAAAGGCCTATTTGAATGTAAGTTAAATTACGCATGGCGTTTACTGAGAACTTCCACAAACATGAGTATAATAGACCGGAAGCTTTAAGTGCATGGTCATATAGAATTCGCCACAGAAAAGCAATCGGCGTTGACAGTGTCGTATACGACACTGTCGACGCCGATTGCTTTTCTGTGATGAACTCTGTGGGTTTTTAAAAAATTTAATTAACTTTTGCATTGTTTGATTCGAAGGTAAATTCCAAGCAACATGGCCAAACTTTTTATTGCCAAACCACTACAAAACTTTGGAAAAAGTCTCAAACTCCGCATAATTTGGGCACAGCGTTTACCATCGTTAGTTGGGAAGAATTTAAAGGCCTGGAACAAGCTCAGTGAAATAAGTGTGGAACAAGTCTCGGTCCATAACTAATTTACCAGACATGTCTTGCAAATTTCACATTATCCCTTTACCTAACACGAAAGGTAGACAACACTTGCAAATAAAATTCTTAAATAACTTATTTTTTTGCATCAAAACATAGCTTATGATCCCCTCATTGGAATGAGCTCAATGAGCTCTTTCCAATGAGGGGGTCATAAGCTATGTGTTTGAGACAAAAAAATGAAAAAAATAATGCAAATTTAATGGTGATTTCTGTGAATAGTGCTGACTGGTTTTGGCTGTTACATTGGGTAAAGGATTAAACTGGGAACAAATTGAAGACTCTTTTTGTCACTTCATCTGGATCCTGATAAAATGTGCCTGAATGGATCGAGGATCAAACATCGCCTCCAATAATGTTTTGAATTACATTTTTGAAAACAATGCATTATTTGACATACCGTCAGCTCCAAAAATAATCCCCAGTAACATATTCAGTATTCAGTTAACCAGAATTTGTTCAATTTCCTTCAGTATGGAGATAAATTTCACATTTATTCTATTAAAATGGTCATGGTATAAGATCATTTACCATGGTCATGATCTCTTAATCGCATGGTAATCAATCACTTTGTATGCTAGAGTTTGTTCGAGCCTCAGTTCCCTCACTACTCTCCAGATTTGTTACATTGATGCTGTTGACCGGCCATTAGCAGTTGGTGACTTGTGGGTGAATCTCAAAGAATGTGAGAGAAGTGTAGCAGTCCAGATGTAAGGGTCATTTACCAACCAGCCTGGTTAGTCCATATTTCTTAGGCTCATGGTAAATCAGTTGTATTGTATTCTAGAGGTCAACGGTTTCAAGCCTCGGCTCCTGCACTTCTTTTCCAATCTGTTACACTATATCTTGTTTGACAGAGGTTGCAGGACTCTGCCAAACGAGATATAGATTGAACACTTTTAATAGAATTACTGAAGTCAAAGAGGCCTGTACTGTATGCTGGACAGTTGGGAGCATGTTGGCTCCATGGTTACGACATTGGGGGTAACTGCATTGTGTCCTTGGGCAATGCACATAATCCAGAATGCCCACCTAGGGGTACGGTAACACTGTGTACTAAGGGCGTACTGCATGCTGGTGGTGCACGTGTCTTCAACCAATGCTAATTGTTCACTGCTGCTTGCTGGTTCTCTCTGGATACTCTCATCTGTAAAACTGCCTGACATAAGGTGACCTAGGCTCTTGAAAGTGTCATTAAGCCCCAATAAAAAAAAAGCTGGACAGTTTGATGCTTGACTATCTTTTTGATGTTGATAGTTTGCAGTGTTGTATATTCATTCAACAGGGATTTACTGTACAACCTATATGCAATTGACGAGTCAAATTTGAGGTTTTGAGACAATGTATTGAAGTATTGACCTCATCACTGGGGCATATTTTCAGAGGCAGCAGAACCAGGGGGCACAGGGGACATGCAGACCTGCTGCATGGTTACACAATGAGTTAAATGGGAGCAAACAAATGTGTCAATATACAAACATTCCTGTAACATATTATTTGTAAATCCAAACAACATTTGACCAAAGAATTCCACCTTTGTCGTTTTGATTGGTCCGTTTCTTCTACTTCAGCCATCTTCCAACCCGAAGGCTAGCCTACGGGTTGGAAGATGATTGAAGTAGAAGAAATGGACAGGACAGTGACCACACCACTGCATGCTCATTTAAACAAGAGACTATAGTGTGTCATGGTCCATTTACCGATATATGATTGTAACTTTTCTCCTACCCGGCTGAACCATAGGAGCCTTTAAAATTTATCGAGCTTCCGCCACCTCTGCATACATTGACCCATTGGAGGCAAGTTCTCAACTTCAGTACACCATCTCAGAACAACTCCAATTCAGCTTGTTGCAATGAGAGATCATTAGCTATGTGTTTGAAACATAAAATGACAAATTTTAATCATGCTAGAAAAAAAATTGCTTACGTCTTCTATACATTTTAGGTGAAGGGTTAATTGCATGTTGGTTAGAAAAGAAATCTGTTTAATAATGTGATGTCGCTGTTATTTGAATATTTTCGGCAGTCAATTTGTAATTTCACTATTCCCCTTCACTTATCTTTATCCGTCATAAATATTCTTTAAAGTATTTTTAACATGGAAAGTCTTTTAAGTCTATAACTGTTTTGAATCTGCCAAAGACTTATTTATGTTGGTATGATGGAGCTAGAAGCTATATTGGGTGTGAGATTATGCTGTAGTTGTGCTCATTTGCTTTAAAATTTAGTGTTTAACCCTTTTCCTAATGTAATGCTCAAAACCGGCCAGTGCTATTCACAAAAATTGCCATTTAATTTCCATTAGGTTTTCATTTTTTTGCGTCAAAAACATAGCTTATGATCCCTCATTGGAACGAGCTCGTTGAGCTCGTTCCAATGAGTGGTCAAAAGCTATGTTTTTGATGCAAAAAATGAAAAAATTAGTTGTTCAATAATTTTGTTTGCAAGTAATGTCTGCATTTCATGTTTGGTAAAGGGTTAATAGAAAAGAAGCATAATAAAATATAGAACACTGCATTTGAACATTTGTGCCAAAATAATACCATGTGGCCTTTTCTATGCCTGGTATATGTCCTTCCCTTAGGTAACATCACTTGTTGTCGTTACTTTCATTGTCATGTCATTGCCAGTGACTCACATTTTTGCTACCTTATATGATAGTGGTAAATGTATGACAAGAATTTTTTCAATATCTTACCTCTTATAAGTTTCTTAGAATTTCTTTTGTTTTAGAATGTCACATGCAAGCCATGCATAAAAAATATACAGGGGGAATCCATATATGGCTTACAGTCGGTGATTTCCCCTTTGTTTATTCATCTTTCAAAATGTTGGCAGACAATAATTGCTTCATGTTAAGCAAGTAATAATTTTATCTTCATCACAGTTGCTAGATTAGTAGTTAGAAAACGTAATAAGATATATTAATTATGTAGTTGTCAGTGACCAAATTAGGAGTGCCATGATTAATTGACTGATTTTTAGCTCAACTTGACAAAGTCAAGCTGAGCTATTGCCATCACTTCTCGTCTGTCGGCGTACGTACGTTAGTATGTTAGTACGTACGTCCACAATTTCCTTTGGCACACCTCACAGGTCGCATTTATGATCAGATTACTTTGAAACTTGAAATGCTTGTTTGGGGTGACCTCTAGATGGGAGCCATCGATTTTCTTCAATTTCCGTCAAAAAATGTTGCCGCGGCCAACGTTCTTAGAACTTAGTTTAGTCAAGCCACAATATTTCCCTTTGGCACACCCTACAGGGCACATTTATGATTTCATTGCTTTGAAACCTGGTACGCTTATTTAGGGTGACCTCTAGATGGGAGCTATCGATTTTCTTCAATTTCCGGCAAAAAATGTTGCCACGGCCAATGTTCGTAGAACTTAGTTTAGTCAGACCTCAATATTTCCCTTTGGCACACCCTACAGGACACATTTATGATCAGATTGCTTCGAAACCTGGTATGCTTGTTTGGGGAGACCTCTAGATGGGAGCTATCGATTTTCTTCAATTTCTGTCAAAAAATGTTGCCGCGGCCAACGTTCTTGAAACTTAATTTAGTCAGAAGACTCAATATTTCCCTTTGGCACACCCTACAGTGTACATTTATGATCGGATTGCTTTGAAACCTGGCATGCTTGTTTGGGGTGACCTCTAGATGGCCGCGGCCAACGTTTTTAGAACTTGGTTTAGTCAGACCATAATATTTCCCTTTGGCACACCCTGCAGGGCACATTTATGATTTGATTGCTTTGAAACCTGGTATGCTTGTTTGGGGAGACCTCTAGATGGAAGCTATCGATTTTCTTCAATTTCCGTCAAGAGATGTTGCCGCGGCCAACATTCTTAGAACTTAGCTTAGTCAGAAGACTCAATATTTCCCTTTGGCACACCCTACAGGGCACATTTATGATCGGATTGCTTTGAAACCTGGCATGCTTGTTTGGGGTGACCTCTAGATGGGAGCTATCGATTTTCTTCAATTTCCATAAAAAAATGTTGCTGCAGCCAACATTCTTAGAACTTAGTTTAGTCAGACCACAATATTTCCCTTTGGCTCACCCTATAGGGCACATTTATGATTAGATTGCTTTGAAACCTGGTATGCTTATTTACGGTGACCTCTAGATGGGATCTATCGATTTTCTTCCATTTCTGTCAAAAAATGTTGCCACAGCCAACGTTTTTAGAACTTAGTCTAGTCAGACCACAATATTTCCCTTTTGTACACCCTACAGGGCACATTTATGATCGGATTGCTTTGAAACCTGGCATGCTTGTTTGGGGAGGCCTCTAGATGGGAGCTATTGATTTTCTTCGGGTTTCTGTCAAAAAAAACCTTGACAACCAATATGCAAATCTTAGGCAGTGTTGAGTGACGTTTGATGGTTGGACGAAATCATTTTCCAAAACTTACTGAATGATGATCCCAGTCCTCCAATGAGGGGTCACATGATTAAGTCGGGTGGCATTTAGTGATTGAAGTGTGAATGTGTCCGACCGTGTGTGTCTATGTGTGTCTGAGCCAATAACTCGAAAACTGTTAGGGCCACAGTCATCAAACTTCACACAATTATAAAGGACCATGGGATGATGTGTCACACACCATAGCCGGGTTCGTACCTTCAAGGTCAAGGTCACAGTTCAAGGTCACACTAAAAATCGGTCAATATTCGTGTCTCAGCAATAACTCAAAAACGAATCATAGTACAATTGTTAAACTTTTTACAAATGTCAAGGAAAGTCAGAAGGTGTGTCGCGTATAATAGTTTCCGCCGCATCTGCAAGGTGAAGGTCACAATTGACCTTCATATGTTCAGGGTCACAAATCGTGTCTCAAGCATAACTCCAAAACTATTAGGGCTACAATCATCTAACTTCGCTCAATTATAAAGGACAATGGGTGGATGTGTCACACACCACAGCCAGGTCCGTAAGGTCAAGGTCACATTTCAAGGTCGGTCATTGCCACGTAGGGGGGCATAGTCACTTCTGAGTGAATCTCTTGTTTTGAATTGTTTTATATTTTTTTCTACTGCACAATATGTATATTACATGATGGATGCAGCTGATTCCTTAGTTAAGGGTTAAATGATCTCCGGGTGGAACTGAGGCATGCTGTTGTCTACTCCTAAAAAGGTCAACTAAAAAGTAAATTTTGCTGGTGTGATGGCACACAAGAGTGACAGCTCGCTGCAAAATCGAAAGACTGCTTAACTGGCTTGGTGCGCAAGGCCTGTATTTGGGCTAAATTGGAATGTGAAGGTGCCACAATAAAGCTATCGTATTCTAAATGTGTGCTCCAAATTCATCTGAAATCAAATTTTGGAGGCAGTCTCCAATACATTCTAACAAAATACTCATAAATAATCTAGCACACTACTAGTTAAATTATTCTTTTAGGCTGTGACAGGGATGAGGTTTTTGTTGACGGACACAAAGCCATTGCTACCTGTTACCATGTCAGAAAGCAGAAATTTTTTTTTTTATTTGTAGGCCTGCAGATAAGGGGTTCCAGTACGTGCCAATTCAGATATCGGCACTCAATTTTTTCAAGAACATTTTTTTCAGTGGCTCTACTTTATTCTTGTAGAACTCCAGATTTTAGCAATTTTACAGATCACAATGAACTCTTTAAAACAAAATATAATTGGTCAAATTTCTAAAGGTACAACTGAAAATAGAATGCCATTGATAATTATGTTACTTGGCAAGTAGTGTGCAATGAGCTAATCAACTGAAGAATATAATCCAAATTGCTTGATATGTAATAAAAACAAACTATTCATGTATGTCAACCCCTGTGTTCTATTTAGAGGTGGGGGCCTTCAGATTTTAACAATGTTGGCGATAGAATAACATTAAAAAAAACTCTTCACCTAACGTAATTTTTTTTTTTTTCATTTTATGTCTCAAAAAAAAACATAGCTTATGGCCCTGACATTAAGCTCATTCCAGTGATAGATCATAAGTTATGTTTTTTAGGGCTAGGGGGGCGCGGTGGCGTTCGGACTCCCGCGCTGTGTCCTTGGGCAAGACACTTCACCCCCATTGCCCATGTGGGGGCACGATGACGCCGTGTACTAAGGCGTACTGCACGTCGATGGTACGCCTGTCTTCAACCAATCTAACCCTGCCTGTGCTGCAGTGCGGAGTTCCGATGTTGGGGAGCTGGCCACTGCTCGTCGTTGGTCAGTGGTTCTCTCCGAGTACTCCGGCTTCCTCCACCCGTAAAACTGTCACGGTCATGATTAGCCATTGTGCATAAATATGTGACCTTAAACATAAATAAATAAATGTTTTTTGGGGCTAAAAATTAAAATTTTAGTTATTAAACTATTTTTTTGGTGCAAGTATCATATATTCTAGTTGGGTAAAGGTTTAATTATTTCAGTACAAAACAGGAACTTCCCCCACCATCCAGCATTCTTACTGAACTTGTTCTATTAATAAATCAGAAGATATGTTCTGAGAAGGTAAAAAAAACTTCAGGTACAGACATTGGAGATATTTTGGTGTGTTTGGTAAAGGGTCAGTATACCATATATTGTCAGATAAAAGCATTTTATATTGTTAATAAAGTATTATATACAGTGTGTTCATTTCATATTGTGCAGTTGCTGTACAGTGTTCAAGTAAATGTATTGTAGCCTTTGCTGTTGAATTGTGGGATATGCACTTTAGTTTTTTGGCGGGGGTGGGGGTCCACTCCTACACTGGAAAATTTATCTTATTAGAATTGGCTAGATCAACTTATTTTCATGAGATGAAACAATTTCTGTTTTTAACGGATAAAAACAGCTTGTTACCATGGTTACGAGACACTGAAATTGTGGCATTAAAATGCAGGGTAGAAACCGATGTTTGGAAAAACATGAGATTATGACATGCATATACATACTGGGAAGGGGAGTGGGACAGATTATAAGTAAGTCATGATGACCTATATTTCAGAAGATATGGCTCCAAATAGCTACATAGAGGTCATGATTACCTTTTGTGTCGACTGTTATAACCTACATTTTACAAAATCGTTGACATCACCGTGTCACATCTGTTCCCAAAACAATTCTGATTCATAATGTCTATACTAATTAGCATGGAGCTGTCAAGCTTTAGATGCATATTCATCTTGGGGAGGCGTGTGTCGCATAGACTATAAATGCATAAAGTTGACCTACTGTTTAGGAAATAGGTTGCACATGTACTATTCAAAAATCGAAACCAAAATTGCTTCAGTGTCAGTCACTTGTTAAAAAAAATGGTGGTGGTATTTTTTAACACTTTATCAAAAAGCCCACCAGATTTATCTACAGTGGTATGCAAAAAACATTTTCAAAATTTAATTTCATCATTTTTCTTCAATCTAGACCATTTCTTAGGATCTCCAGTTGGAATGAGGTATTAAGCTTGTTTGAGGATCTCAATACAACAAATGTCATATCAAATGGTTTTGAATATTAAGAAAATTTTTCAAAACATTTTTGAGAAAAACAATTGAAACTGATTTCATCTTTTGCAGGAAATACAGAGAACAACACACGTGTGTGAATGGGTTAATCGATATGGCAGGAGTATCCTGCTGCAATGGCCTCTCGTTTTATCCTTCCGTGCTGGCACTCATGTCATATCGATTAACCCATTCACACATGTGTCGTTCTGTGTTTATTACATGCTTTCACGTCTATTTATTATTAGAACACTCGGCAATTCATTTGACAGCTATCAACACAAAGAACACATTTTATCGCCAACCAAATTTGTGAGGGGAACCCGTGTTACTATTTCGTTCTCGGAGTTCCAATGTGTTCTATGTGCCTACTGGCACATAGAACACATTGGAACTCAGGGATTGATTTTTAGCTATCGCTAGCGATTCAAATTGTAATTGCAGTGCATGATTTGTAGAAAATTCCTGTGAAATTTTGCTTCTGTTTAAAAATAGTCTGTCACTGATTTCCATTCCACACATATGTGCAGAACAGCTTTTCATTTTCCACATGGTTTAGTGTTGCTGTAGATGGGGATTACATAGAACAGGCATGTAAAAAAGGGTTGGTGTGCTGGGGTGTTGAATTTCATGTACCAGTTTTCATGGCCTTGAAAACAGAAAAAAATGCTTTTCTCTCTGAAAATAGTCCTACCCCTTACCTAACAGAATCCATAATCAGCCAGCATTATTCTCAAAAATAGCCAGTCAAATTTGATATTTTAAAAAAATATTTGCCACCAAAACATAACCTCTCACTGGAACAGGCTTGTTGAGCTTATTCCAAAGAGGAGGGGGGTCGCCATGAATAAAAAAAAATGAGCGGTTTCAGTTATTCAGGAAATTTTTGTCTCAAGTTCTGCTTCTAGTTGTGTTTGTTTATTGGCATTTTCAACAGCCAGGGACATATTGTGGCGGAAGCCTGAATACCTGAAGGGAATCACTGAGCAATGGAGAATAACTGTTGGACTCTCAAACTTGCTAACGAGCAGAGTTGGCATAGGTTATTGGCAAGTGTACCATTGTCAGACCCTACACCTTAGTAAACCCTATAGAAAATAGGGAAGAATTGTCTTGTCCCAAAAAAAATAAAAAAATTACAGATGATGCATGTCTGGATTGAACTGTTAACCTTTCAAAACAAATACATAGGTTATCCCATCTGGTTTCCTTGATTCATGGAGTGACTTCCTCTCCTTACCATTCATCTCCAGCTTCTACCTGCATCTGAAACTGGAGTGACGGGATAGGTTCAGGAGATCTCCACACAGCACATGAAGATCTACTGGACGTCTTCTGGATAGCAAAAAAACACACCCCTGGTTTGTCTATTCTGTTGTGTGGATGGTTGAACACATTCGAGTTTCTTATAAATGTTTGAAATTTGTCCATGGCATGTATTTTGTGTTCGGAGAAAAATGAAGTCGATCATTTTAAGCCTCCAAGCTAATCAAAGTGCAATTGTTATTTCTGTTTAAATTGATTGTTGGACTTTTTGATATACCAAATATAATATTTGTTATCAGTTTTCATATTTTGTTTGTTTTTAATGACTGTAAAGTGCAGATGTCCAATCTTGACATTTTATGTTCATGTGATGATACAGTGAAGGACAGAAAATGTGACATTTTGCACCAAGAGTTGTGGTACTCTGTCACCTACTAATGTGTTGGTACATCTCAAGTGGAAGGGATGGAAAACGAACATGTCAATGCTCATTCACCTGTTGTACATACCTTCTACATTAATTTTGAATGGTACAGATGAATAATTTATATTACAGTAGAACCGATCTTGAGAGACCACCCTTGTTGCCAGCCAAAAGTGGGCTCAAAACAAGCCTCTCATGAGGGGTCCATTAAAGTAAAATGACCAAATAGAACAAGGTCACAGTGGTCTCTTAAGACCGGTGGTCTCTCAAAACAGGTTTCACTGTATACCACGATAGCCATGAGTCTTCAACGTTACCCGATACAATACAGACATTGAGAAAGTTTTTTTCCAATGCCTCTCATGGAATCCAGCCTACCAGGTGCATGCAAAAACATCATGTAAGAAACATCAGATTGGTCATTATGTATCCAATTGACATTTTGTCATGAATGAAATACTTCAACAAAAAACGGTGTCAAGCAAGAAAGTAAACAAACTGTTGAAGATATTTTCTTTAAAAATTTTACCTTCACTTTACCCTTTACCTAACATAGAGGCCAAAAACGGCCAGAAAATTAACCAGTATAAGCCTACTACAATAAAACCACACAAATATGGATATCATTAGAATCAGTTCGTCGAACTGATTCTAACGATATCAATATTTGTATGGTTTTATTGAGAAATTGTGATTTTTTTGTCTCAAAAAATGTGAAATTTAATTTATTTTTTAAAAATACTGTATTAGGTAAAGGGTTAATTCAAGTTTAATCATAGAATAAATATAGAAGGCAACTTTGGTAGAGTATGAGTGACAGGAATCAATGACCCTTGTTGGAGTTTTTGTTGTATTTCACATGGAAAAACTCCAATTCAGGTCGTTAATTCCAGTCCCTCCCCACCCCCTTCAATTGTCTTCTGTGTTAAGTAGACACCTTGGTTCATCTCTCACACTGCCATACCCTAATGCTCAGAAATTGTTCTTCAGATTTTACTTTTAAATTTTTGATTGCTTCCACACCACAGCTCAGAGACTCCTCATTGAGCTCATTCCACTGAGGGGTGATAAGCTGTGATTTAATTGATGATTGAAGTTTGTTACATACTATACTATTCAAAGGGCTCCCACAGTGGATCACATAAAAGTGTGTCCATCTGAATGGAGGAAGGGACTTAGTTCAAAACAGAAGGAAACATCAATCCACAGAAAGCTAAATTCTGCCTGCAAACCAGCTGAACTGTGCCACCAACAAATGATACATGGAGTAATAATTAATTGCCACACAGACTCATTACTGAATACAATGAATATAGAGTGATGAAGGAGCTGTCTTCCATGTTCAAGTAACAAAATTTAACTTTTTGGCATGCAACTCAATTTTATTTTTACAGACCAAGATTATTTATCTATTTATTGGTGTTTAAGGTCACATACCTTTGCACAATGGCTAATCATGATCACAACATGGAGATAAAGTCAAGGTCAGTCAATTGTATAAACCCCATGTTGCCTATTTTAGAGCACTCGAACCCCAAGCATTAGTGACTGGGTCTTATTTTACAAGTTTAAGAGCTTGTTTACCACAGTAAACAAGCACTGCTTAACTTCCCTGGGTTTCCGCAGGGGACAGACCAAGATGGTTTTTGATCTTATTGTGACCTTGTTAAACTAGAGAAGACAGACAGAACTTATTCTGAACTTCTATTTGCCTTTGCTAAGATCTACATGTACTGTGGATTCCCATTTTACAAGTAAAGCCAAACTAATCTCCTGCAAAAGACCAGCACATTTTATCAAAAGTTGATGTACGAATGAGATTTTCTCTCTGTTCAATTGAACAGACAGGATAAACTCATTCAAGAATCAAGTATTGATAAAATGTGTGTTGGTCATTTTGTGGGAGATTAGTTCAACTTTACTAGTGGAGCCCACTTAATTGGATATCTCTTAACTGAATAACCCTGTTAATGGAATATAATTTCCCAACACTAAACCATTTCCCATACCTCCAGTACAAATTTGACCTGATAATTGAAAATAGGTTATAGAGTCAACTCCTGTTAATTGAATAAAAAAATCTTGTAACCTGTCAAGAAATTACCCAGACTCTCCCCTGTTTTCCTTTGTATAGACATATTTGTCCTTAGTACATCCAATATGGGCATTTAATCTATTGTATCTTGTTCGACAGAGCTCATGGAGCTCTGTCAAACAAGATACAATAGAATAAATGCTAATTTTATCTCTAGAATTCAGGAAAGTGACACAATCCCTGTTAATTGAATAATTTTCATTGGCAAAGGGGCTATTCAATTAACAGGATTCCACTGAATTATGGTAATCAATTTTATACCATGCTCACCTATGTTACTGCCTGTAAAAAGCCTGTATATTAAATTTTTGCTTTTAACCCCACTACCGGTGTAAAGCTTCTACTGTGGTTAAAACGTTTTCAATGGAAATTCCATTACAAAAAAATTCACACTTTGCAATGTTTCATTCAAACAAACAACATATTGCGGAACTCTTTGCTACATGCAATGACTTATTACATTGAAATAAAATTTAAGAATTGTTAAAAATAATTTGACTGAAAAAGCAAGGTAAAAATCAATCAACTTTGAGGATGTGTCTAGCTGTCAATCAAGCATTCATGTGTAGCCAGAAGTACAGCCCACTAGCACAGATGTAAAAAAAACAAAAAAAAAACAAAAAAACCATGTGTTGGCACTAGAAAGTATCGTTTTTTTCTCCATTTTCAGTTACAAAGTTGATTATTTATTAAGAGCATGGTACAAATAAAACAAATAGGTACTAGGGACGGTTATTGGATTTAAACCACTTGTAAAATAAGGGTTTTAACCATTTGGCAGAGCCTCGTGGTTAAAACACTTATCCTGCTCATGGTTAAAATCTGATTTCTGGCCCAAGTACCTATTTATTCTATATGTAATCTCCCATAGGAATACAATGTATTGTAGAACAAAATGAAAAAAAAGTTCAATGGAGAGGTAATAGTTAAATATTCACATTCAAGATGATAATTATTATTATTTTGGAACACCTTCAATTGTAGGAAACAAGATGGCACATCACCATGGGAACCCCAATAGAATTGAAATGGAAATTTTATTATTTTGCCATCTTTTGCTTTCATAGCTAATGATCTCTCATAGGGAACAGCCTCATTCCACTGAGGGGTCATGAGCTGTGTTTTGGAAGCAAAAATTTGATAATTTTATCAGATTTTTTTCAAAAAACATTTTTTCAAGTGTCATCTGCTAGGTGTAGAATTCAATGGAGCTCCACCCTGCTGTTTCATTTTTGTCGTAACACATTTAATTCCTGCATGTGACAAAATGTTGTAGTGGGATTAGTATGTCATATAGCTTTGACAACCTAACTTCAGTTTTCATTACAATTCACTTTTTTCGTTGGAACCTGGAAAAATGAAAGTTCTTGTTTACAAGTTCTGCTTTGCTGGTAAAATGAATCCGGATAACCAATGCCTGGGTTGGAAGTCCTTTAAAGTCACACTACAATTGATTTGCATGCTCTTGGCACAAAAGGCTTTCTCTCTCTCAGCTGTCAGTCGTCCTTGCTGTGGAAATCTGCATTTTCTTAAGATATGGAGGCTGTCTCTTGTAATTATATAACCAGAAAGTCCAGAATGAGAGGTATGTATCATCAGTTTTACATTTGATAGAGGGATTATCTCATAAGGTCCAGTTCATTTGGTGTCTGCATTGCTTGCATTTTTTAAAGCACAAAAAATAACATGCACCAAATCCGAGGTGGTGGGCTGAATTTCCATCTTATTGGTCACAGATTGTTGAATGTTGTTGATAATTTGGCAGCAGAATGTATCAGAAACAAACAGAAAGGGGTAGGTACCATGAATAGTTTGAGAATTTGCCAAATGCCAATGAAAATTGCTTTGCACAACATCGAGTTGGTACAGCATTTCTTGAGCACCCAACCCACTTTTATCCTGAATCTGGCATACATGTATCTACAAACTTTTCATGGCACCTTTTGCCATTTGTGTTTTTCCACCAATACATTCTGTTCCATAAAATCGAAGGAAACTCAACATTTTATGCCTACATATTGGGTAAAAGCCCAGCAGACTGTCCAAAAGACAGAAATGTGCCCAAGCTCTCCAAAATTGTGCATTCAACTTTTCAGCTTGAAATACGAGCAAAACAGCTGCCCGACAAAATGGACCTCACAGGATAATTCCTCTAACTTATAAATGCAAAACTGTTTATGTATACCTTTCTTTTGAATTTCGGAACAATTGATGTGAAATGATAGCATCTGTCCTTTTTGGAAATCACAAGATTTCAACCAAGAGGATGACTGACAACACAGAGAAGATGCTGTTTGCATCAGGAGAATATCGATTAATTGGAGAGTGTGAACGTGGCAGCAAAGGTATAAACAATCAACGCAACTTTACTTTATATCTATTCTTGTGTTACAGTCATGTTATAGCTAAAGCTGCTGAAAGTGACCTTAAACATTTACAAATAGAGAGTAATCAATTTGTTTTGAGCGTTACGGTAAATAATTCATCGAGAGATGGGACGTGAGTAAATCACGATGGCATAGCCCGAGTGATTTACGAAACAGTCCCGTCTCGAGATGAATTATTTACCGTAACGCTCAAAACAAATTGATTACTCTGTTTATTACATGACATTTGGAATAAAGAGGTCTTTTACTATAATAATTCAGCCCAAACTATTGTCATATATAATCCAATTTAGTGTAAACACGGAAACATTTTTAAAATTAGCAGGAAGGAAATACGAAATAGTCCTGTCTTGAGGCGAATTATATACCTTAACTTGCCGTAAGAATGGGTCACTCTCTTTAGTAAATGCATTTTTAGACCAAAATGTCTTTCATTAAAAATAATTCAACACAAAATATTCGAAAATGCAACTCTGAAATACTTCTGAAATTAGCGCATATGAATACATCACTTTCTGTGTCAAATCTCCGATTGGAAATGGCCCAATTTTATTTTTGTGACTTTCGTTAGATATTATACTATTTTATGTGGCATTCCAGTCGCATTTGGGGAATGGCATTCAGCCATAGGATAAAACATTTCTATTTGGATTTTGTCAACTGTGCTAACGAGCCTGTTCATAGAGGAAAGAAAGAATTTTAAAAAATATTCAGAAGGAAAATTCATTTTAATTAACTGATGTGGAACTGGAAAACAAAACATCAACAAATCGGTGGGGGCGTGGCTTATATACGTCCGTCGTTCCAAAGTTACTATTGAAGTGACATAATTCACTAGTGACATTACCACTTTTTAATCAACATTAAATTCAATGCAAAACGAACTGAGGAATGTAATAAATATAAATAATAAATATTCAGCTCATTTGAATCTTCATTCAAATGAATTGATGGGTTTGTCTGAGAGTGTATGTTGTATGGCATGCGAAAATGTATGCCCAAAATTTGAAGTAACATGATTTTTCACTTGTATTTTTCAATGGATTAAGAGTGTACAAGAATCATTTGTTATGAACATATTTTATAATAAAAACATAAAAATATTGTTCGTGTGTATTTCAGTATTTTTAGCTCACCTGACTTTAAGCCAGGATGAGCTTTGGTGACCACTTTTCGTCCATTGTCCATCGTAAAAGTGGTGTTTGCTACTTCTCGTCCAAAACTGCTGGATCGATTTCAGTTAAATTTGAGGCGATTATTTGTTCTGACATCACATTTTGTTTTTGTTCAAATCAACTTGCCCAGCCTCATAGTGAGGTGGTGGGGGAAAATGCTCCCAAATTTAAAAAAAATTCTTCTCATGAACCAGTGGATACAGTAATTTGATACTGAGCTTCCTTTTGAGGTGTACAATCAAGTTTTTTCCAATGAGTTTCATGGAGCAATATTTGTCTTTCTAATGAGAGGGACAAGATTTTTGGAACCGATGCTCTTATTTGAACTAAATTTGGTATGTGGCACTATTGAGTCATACATGCATCATTCATGCAAAAAACAGTTTCTGCATTCCCGTGGGAAGAAAGACCAGAAGCTAAAAATAGAAATATTTTCAAACACCCATATTTCCCAAACCACACGGAACAGAGATCTGTTATTTGGTGTGAAGCATTCATAGGACCAGATGAATGGAAAGGTAAATAAAAAAAGGCCTCCGATTGTGTCATAGTGTACTGTAGAGGGAATCATATTTGGGCTCAATACAGGAGCCCAAATTTTAACTTGGTTCAATATAAGTTCTCTTTAAAGAATCTCCTTTTCCAGAACCACCAGTCAGAATTTTTTAATATATACTTCGTTTTAGGGGTCAAATTCACATTTATTCAAATGAAGTGCCCCAGTTAATATTTAGGCTCTAAAAAAAGTAGGATCACCGATCCAATGTCGAGTTGTGACAGTACAAAAGTGGGTTTAATCATTATCAACTTATAGTCCAAAAACCAATTGTTTACAATTTACGATGTGAAGGGTCACTGTGACCTTGACCTTTAACCTAATAATTCCAATATAAATAGGGTTCTTTCTTGCACCAATGCCGACCTACCTATGAAGTTTCATGAACGTGGGTGGAACCATTGTCGAATTATCATCTGGAAACCAATTGTTTATGATTTATTATGTTCATGGTCACCATGACCTTGACCTTTGACCTAGCAAGTCCAAAATAAATAGGGGTCTTCAACTCACCTAGGCCAACCTACCTATGAAGTTTCATGAATGTGGGTCAAACCATTATCAAGTTATCATCCGGAAACCAATTGCTTACAATTTACTATGTTGAAGGTCAGAGACCTTGACCTTTCACCTAGTGCATCAAAATAAATAGGATTCTTCCTCTCACCGATGCCAACCTACCTATGAAGTTTCATGAACGTGGGTTGAACCATTAGCAAGTTATCCGGAAACCAATTGTTTTTACTCTGTTCCAGGTCACTGTGACCTTGACCTTTGACCCAGGGAGTCCAAAATAAATAGGGTTCTTCCTCTCACGAAGGCCAACCTACATATGAAGTTTCATGAATGTGGGTTGAACCATAGTCAAGTTATCATCTGGAAACCAATTGTTTACGATTTACTATGTTCAAGGTTACTGTGACCCTGAACTTTGACCTAGTGAGTCCCAAATAATTAGGGTTCTTCCTCGCACCGATTCCAACCTACCTATGTAGTTTCATGAACGTGGGTCGAACCATTATCAAGTTATCATCCGGAAACCAACTGTTTACGCCCGCCATTCATCAAACTATACGTAGAGTTTGACTTCATCACAACTCGACTAAAAATCTTCTTCAGATCCACCAGTCCGAATCTTTTGATATTTGGAATATAGCATCCTTAGGGAGGTCAGATCTAAGTTTATTCAAACCATGTCCTTTTGTTAAAATATAGGCTCCGTACTGGAAACCAAATTTTAACTTAGTTCACTATGAGAAATAATTTTAAATCTTTCTACAGAACCACTAGTCAGGATCTTTTGATATATGGTACACAGAATTGGGCTCTCTATGGGAGCCAGAATTTTATCTTAGTGCAATATGAGGAATAATCTTTAAAAATCTTCAGATCCACCAGTCAGAGTACTTCGGTGTTTGGTATACAACATCCTTACAGGGGTCGGATGTAAGCTTGTTCACATCGTCTCTTGATTAATATTTGGGTCTATATTGCAGCCCTAATTTTGACTTTTTTTTGTGCAATGTGAGGAATATTCTTTAAAAAATGTTTTCTCAAGAACCCCCAATCAGAATGTTTTGATATACGGAACACACCATCCTCAGTGGAATCAAATTCAAGATCGTAAAAATCAAGTCCTTAGGTTAATATTTGGGCTCCCTATTGCAGCCTGAATTTTAACTTTGTCAAATATGAAGAATAAACTTTTAAAATCTTTTCTAGAACCACTAGTCACAACCTTTGACATACAGTATACAGCATCCTTACAGGGATCTCTTGACTCAAATTTGGTAGAAAGCAAGTTCCTTGGTTAGTATTTGGGCCTTCTGTGGGAGCCTGAATTTTAACTTGGTGCAATATGGGAAATAATCTTTAAACGATTTTCTTCCTCAGTTCCACCAGCCAGAATCTTTTGATATTTGGTATACAATGTCATTGGAGGTCAGATTCAAGTTTGTTCAAATCAAGAACCATGGTATATTGCATTCCAGAGAGGTCAGATCTTAGTTTGTTCAAACCAAGTCCCTGTGTCAACATTTTGGCTACCACTTGGGGTTCGGATTTTAACTTAGTCCAATATGAGGAATAATCTTTAAAACTCGTTCTCCAGAACCACTAGTCAGAATCTATATATGGTATACAGAATCCTCACAGGGGTCAGATTAAAGTTAGTTCAAAATAAGCCCATTGGGTAATAGTTGGGTTCTCTATGAGAGCCCAAATTTTAACTCAGTGCAATATGGGAAATAATCTTTAAAAATCTTCTTCAGATCCACCAGTCAGAATCTTTTGATGTTTTGAAATACAGCATCTTCATGGGGGCCAGATTCAAAGTTGTTCAAATCAAGTCCCTTTATCAATATTTGGGCCCCTAACTGGAGTTGTAATTTTAAATTGGTGCAATATGAGGAATATTCTTTGAAAATCTTCTTCTCTTGAACCCCCAATCAGGATTTTGATATATGGAATAAACAATCATTAGTAGAGTCGGATACAAGTTTGTAAAAATAAAGCGTGTACCAAATATGAAAGGATTCTGACTCATGGATCTGAAGAAGAAGATGTTTAAAGAAATTTCCTTATACTGATCTAAGTTAAGATTTGGGCTACCATAGGTAGCCCAAATATGAACCCAGGGACCAAATTTGAACAAACTTGAATCTGACCCCACCCCCGCCCCCTAGAGATGTTGTATACCTAATATGAATGCATTCTGACTGGTGGATCTGAAGAAGATTTTTTAAAGGCTATCCCCAGATTGCACCAAGTTAAAATCTGGGCTCCCATGGGGAACCCAAATCTTAGCCCACACACTCGAGTTGAAGAAACTTGAATCTGATCCCCCCACCCCTAGAGATGTTGTATACCAAATATGAAAGGATTCTGACCGGTGAATCTGAAAACGATTATTTTTAAAGAAATTCCCCCATGTTGCACCAAGTTAAAATAGGGAGCCCAAATATTAACCCTGGGAGGGTGTGCTTAGTTAAAGTTTGTTCAAGGCTCAGTATTTTCCATTGCTGGAAATCTGTGCATCATTTGTGTGGTACCATCTCAAAACCAGAAAAAGTCATCTTACTGGACAACAGATTTATGAATAGTTACATGACTTCTGTCCTCTGTAGTGTTTACTGGCCAAAGATAATAAAATCCTTCTTTAAACAACTTTGTTAGGTGGGTGTCTCCGGCTCCATGGGGCCTCTGTTTTTTTATCCCATCTACTACAAGAGTAAATGTTAGCTCAAAATGAGTGATCAGTAGACTGAAATTCTGTGTGGCCTATGGAACAGTCGGTTACATATGCTTTGTCTTGACCTTGTAAGTTTTTAGTTCAATTTCCTTGGGTATTTATTACAAAACACAGTAATGCCAAGTCTTTATTGTTTACCAAGACTGCAAATTCTGAACAAATGTCAACCGATCCAATTCATTTTCATCATGTGGGATTCCAGGAACATTTTCTTGATCAAGTTGGAAAATGGGCTTGTTCCGATATATATAACAGCAGAATTATTGGGTTGACTTGGTCATTTTTTGCAAATTTTGTGTTTGATAGTGCCATAACTTGGAACATATGTTAAGTCATTTGATTCTTTTCTCATCATATGGGTTTTCAGGAAAATTGTCTCAATCGAGTTCGAAAATGGGCTCAGTCGGATATACGGCAGCAGAATTATTGAGCTGACTTAAGTCATTTTTTGCAAATTTTGTGCTTGATAGGGCGATAACTTAAACGACAACAGATTCGATTCATTTTTGTTATATGGTTTTCTAAGATTATCTCAAATCGAGTTCGTAAATGGGCTTGGTCCGATATACAACAGCAAAATTATTGGGCCCACTTGGTTATTTTTTGCAAATTTTGTGCTTGATAGCCCAATAACTTGAACAAACGTCAACCAATCAAATTCATTTTCATCATGTGGGTTTCCAGGAACATTTTCTTCATAGTGTTGGAAAATGGGCTTGTTCCGACATATACGGCAGCAGAATTATTGGGTTGACTTTGTCATTTTTTGCAAATTTTGTGCTTGATAGTGCCATAACTTGAACAAATGTTAACCAGTTTCTTTTTTCATTATATGGGTTTCCAGGAAAATTGTCTCGATTGAGTTCAAAAATGGGCTCGGTTGGATATTCGGCAACAGAATTATTGGGCTTAGTCATTTTTTGCAAATTAGTTATTTAGAAAAGGTACTCTGATGCCTTTTAGTTCATAGCCACCGTTGCATTAGCCACGGAAAGTCGACCCGCATCAGTGATGCGAAAACTTGTTTGTTTTTACCTTAACATGGCAAAGTCAAGATAAGCTATTGCCATCACACGTGCGGAAGTCTGTGAGTTTGCCAGTCTGTTCACATTTTCTTTAGCACAGGCTATACCCCGTAGTTCTTGTCTGATCATCACAAAATTTCATATAAAGGTTCGAGGTCATGTCTAGATGAGAACGTCCCCTTTTGGTCGCGATCGGTCAGCCATGATGGTTACGCAAGCCCAAAACCCAAAAACCTTGAGCACAGTCTACAGATCATATTTATGAAGGGATTTCATTGTAACTTGGTAGAATGACTCTGTATAATGTCTAGATGAGAACGTCCCTTTTTTGGTCATGATCAGTCAACCATGACAGCTGCACAGGCCCGAAAACCTTTAGCACAGTCTACAGGTTGTATACATGAAGGGATTTTATTTTAACTTCATAGGATGACTCTGTATAATGTCTAGATGAGAACATCCTATTTTGGTCAGGTTCAGTCAACCGTGATGGCCACAGGGGCACGTTACCTAGATTCCTTTAGCACAGTCCTCTGCTTACATTTATGAAGGGATTTCACTGTAAATTGGTAGGATGACTCGATATGTCCAGATGAGAACATCCTATTTTGCCTGTGATCGGACAACCGTGACAGGCACGTGACCTAGATTTGTTTAGCACAGTCTACATAGTACAGGCGTTGAACTAAAAAAAGTGGTGTTACCTGGAAAAAATTTGATACAAGCTGATTTTGGTGTCATTCGACGCGGACTTTATCTGGGAACAACATATCCAAAATCTGCTAAAATCCGCCTTGGGGAAAATTTTTCATAGCGTCTCAACTGAGGGTGGGGTGGTGGCCATTTTTACCAATTTCCCGATGTCATTTTCCAGGCGGTTCTGTATTAAGGGCAGGAATTTGTCTCTTCTCAGATTTTTCCTGTCAGTAGAATACAATATAATGACTATAGTATTATACCAGTCCACGTAATTGATGTACACTGCGAATAAAGAGCGTTGTATAGCACACTGGAGAAAGATAATTACATCATATCAGTCGTGGGTATTCCAGCGATTCTGTTACACACAGCACATCGCTATAAGCTTATCGCCACATGCTCTCGAATTATTCGATTGTTTTGTCATTCTGTCATGTTTTCTTTGTTTCGGTGTTAACATACCCAGGAAACAATTCTTAGTCACATTGTCCTTTTTCATATTTCGTCAATATCATATTTCTTGTCTATTAATCCAGTTTCGATAATCCGCCTCAGGATCCGTACTACTTATAGCTAAGAGAAAATAATCCGTTCCCTCCATCGGCATATTTATTTCCACCATTTGATTAGATATGGCTTCACACCAAGGTGGTCACTTTCGAGATGATACCTGTGTAATTTGCCAGGTTGGTTTCGATGAAGTCAAATCAGTTAAAGTCACCAAGAAAGGTTGTCATACCATGCTTAATTTCTGTAATGTCAGGGAGAGATCAGACCTTGAAGCACACCTTTTGGATAAGCTTCAACAGGACTCCGTAGTTGTTGTTCTGGTTCATTCAGATTGCCGTAGGGATTTCACTGATGCGAAGCGGGCATCTGCTGCAAGGTCTTCTGACATCGAAGCTCCGTTGGCCAAGAAATTGAGATGTAATGTGCCTGTATTCGACTTCAAGACACACTGTTTGTTCTGTGGTAGCGCCGCAAAAATTGATCCACGCCACCCTAATAGGAACAAAATTATCAGGACCGTCGAGACACTACCTATACGAGAAACCCTCCTCGAACATTGCGAACTGAGAGGGGATAGTTTAGCTTCTGAAGTAAGCGTTCGGCTACTGAGTTGCATTGATCTGGTAGCTGCCGAGGCTGTCTATCATCCACTCTGCCATACGAAATTCCTAAACTATAGACAGTTGGAAATTGCGAGACCAGCTCGTCGAAAACCTGACCATGGCATGGAACATTGGTTTGAGTGCATATGTGAATTCTTAGAAACTCATTCCGATTCAGAACTGTACACATTGACCGAGTTGCATTCGAAGATGGAAGAGATCGCAGGTGAATCAACTGTGTACACAAAAAAGAGACTGAAGCAGAAACTAGAAGAGCGATATGGCGATTATATCTTTTTCGCCAGGGTACAGGGTCGCGACAATGTCCTATGCTTTCGCAACATGGCTGAATATATGATAAATGAAAAATGGTATGCGGACAAGAAAGAAAGTATAAGTGATGAAGCTGAAAGGATCATTGTTACTGCAGCAAAATTGATCAAGGGGCAGCTTAGAGAGATGGAGTATGATATAGATTGGTATCCAACCCCTGCTGACATACAGGACATTTCGCAAGGCAAAACCTGGATCCCAGCCTACCTAGTCTTTTCTCCAGTGCTTGACACCAAATGATATAAAACGAAACAGCATAGGTCACTCTATAGTCCAATCGGCTAGAACAAGATCAGTCATAACACCTACCCTATTCGGGTTAGGAGTAGAAATGGACCATACTTTCGGGTCAAAATGGCTCGTTAATGAACTAGCTAGGCTTGGGTTTTCTATCACCTATGAGGAGGTCAAACGGTATACACTTCCATCTAGCCTGAGTACTGACGTCCTATGGCATTGTGGGTGGCTATCTAGAGCAGTAGATGACACTGTTCCTAATTGGTCCGGATTCATGCAACTAGCACATTCTGTGCACGGTTCAGTGCATCAAGCGAAATCAGATATACTCTTTCTCCCAATAATAGATTTCCTCCCAACAGGCAGCACATGCATCTTTTCCACATTGAAATTCATCTCAGAGCAAGCTATCAGATTGAACATCCCATCCCCGTGCGTCACGTTTGACCAGCCTTTATGGTTGAAGGCAAATGAGATAATAATTGATCAATCCATGAACATTGTCTGCAGGTTGGGTGGTTTCCACACAATCATGAGCTTTCTCGGCAGTATCGGCTCGATGATGGCTGGATCAGGTCTTGATGAAGCTTTGCAGGAAGTTTATGGTCCACAAGCAGTTCGGTCGATGTTGACCGGCAAAGCTGTTTCCAGAGCTATGCGAGGCCACCTCCTAGTAGAAGCTGCACTGACGAATAAATTATTGGGTGCCATAACCACATCCGAAATGAGCGCGAATGTTTCTCCTCCGATGAACCCACCCATTGTTGAGAGTGTACAGATAAACCAGAGGGACTTAGATGGTGCGAAGGAGTTATACAAAAGTGTGCTTGAAGGCGCGGTCACCCTTTCTGATGTTAGCAGCTCATCAGCTATCATGACGGTGAACACTTGCCTTGACAACTACAAAGCCAAACTGTCAAGAGAATCACGCACCGCTAAGCTATGGGTACAATATCTAGAATATATTCAGGTACTGAAAGTTAAAAAATTTATAGTAATTTATATATTTTTTATACTTACCAATGACCCAGACATAGCTGGTGCTAACTCTTAAAATATAGGGCCAAACACAAATTTTGCCCCCCAATCCCCAAAATTTGCATCTAAAATCAAAGAAAACATGTCCTGAAAGGCCCTTCACACTTCGCCCCCACTGCGCATGCGCAGTGTCAAGGACGTTCCGAAATTGGCGCCATTAATCATTCTAATAACCAGTGCCTGGTAAGCGCTATGTACTCAGCGGGGAGGCAAGAGTTCCCAACTCCTGGGAGGGCCATCCCCGTCTGGGTCATTGGTAAGTATAAAAAATATATAAATTACTATAAATTTTTTAACATTTTTATACTGTACCAATGACCCAGACATAGCTGAATAGTAAAAAGGCTGGAGGGCCAAGGACATAGAGCAAAATGGAATACGCTCAATAAAATAAAATAGAGTCATCCCCTGTGGGGAAAAAGAAGTAATAGGCCTTACATGTATCTTTCTTATTTATGATAAATTAGAAAGATACAACACCTTCCAAAATTGAGCTTCATACATCCATGTACTCTATTAATATCCAATATAATCCTTATACTAATAATTTTTAAAGTAAGCCAATAAATAAAGTAAGTCTAGAGAATAGAGACTCTTATACTTCTAAAAGTGTCTGAGGATTGCATAATCATGTCCGTTGACATATGCAATATTCAAAAGCTATACTTTAAAAACTAAGACTTGAATGAATTTTAAAAACCTAAACTTCTCACTAAACAACCATCCCAATAACAGCTCAGAATTACTAACTCCGGAGGAGGTATCCCCTTGTTTTCATAGTAAAACAGGTGACCCAAGGGAACACCCTCCCCCCCCTTTTTTCTTGCCCTGGGTCAAATAGCCCAGAGCGAAGAGGGCAGCCGAACGGAGACACTGCCGAAACAGACAGCCTACCTAGCTATAGTAGCAACTGTTAAGTGAATGACATTCTGAGCAGAAGATAATAGACCTAACAATAGAGGCCTCCAGAAATGGACTCGATATTTCTGAGATAAAATTCATGAATGTGGATGGCTGAGTGCAATGAGCAGCCTTCAAAAATCTATAATAGCGACACTATTAATGTAAGCCCAAGAAGTAGAAGAACTCTTACTTCATGAGCCGAAATCTTAAGCACAACTGCTAAGTCAATGATATACCATAAGCAGTACCGATAGTTAATAGAATCTATTAACAATAAAATGGAGCGTAACGTCCTTCTACTAGACATCAAAGACAGAAGAAGTTTACGCCCATAGTAATAAACAGATATCTGTTTATAAATACATAAACTGTACCCAGAAAGAGTAAAGGCCTATGCCCATACGAAGACGGAAGGACCTTAAAATAATAGGTTCCGGATAATAGGAGCCTAACTCTTATGCAACAATCCAACCTAAATAGTAACGGAAGTAGTGATTCCGAAACTACGAAAGTGAACATCATCCATCGATAGTGCATGAAACTCACTGACTCTACAGTAAAAGAGAAACCAACAGAATTACTGTCTAAAAGGTCAGAATTTGAAAACTACTGTTTCCAGAGGCTCAAATGATTACTTAGCTAAATAAGAACCGAAGTTAAAATCCATATAGGAATTTAATCTAAAGATTCTAAGTCTTTTTATCAAAAAGTTACTAACTGACTTAGATAAAGAGACAAAAGACTCAATTGTAAACTATCGTAGAGTGCATAGGTATGAGGTAACATAAACCTATAACCTAAATAATAACAGGCTGCAGTAGATCTTGTGAAACAAGTATACTAAAAAATAGCAATGAGTAGTATGGAGGGATCCACAATATGAACATAATGATCCCTACACCACGACGGAAGAGCCTCTACTTTAGCCGCATAGTATAGCGAAGAAGAGGATCTCCTATAGTAAGAAATCGCGTCCAAAGCTCGTCCAGTACAGTGCTTACAATGCAATACGGACCACACAACGGAATACATGAAGGTTGCGACCTTGCGGGTTGTGATAAAGATGACACGATTTACCTAGTGAAAAAAGATCCTCACATAGAGGAAGATTTCACGTTAAGACCCACAGTAGACAAGAGAGTAAATTACCCATGATCTCTGTGAAGATAGAAATGCTATCAACAGAAATGTATTGTGGTTGTTTATCTTAGCAATACCTGCTGAAACAACAGCGCCGGAGGATACGCGTATCCTATCATTCCGTCCTATAGATCAATAGAGCGTTAACAACATTAGCTCAGTGATCTGGACAAGCCAACACATACGTCTGCAATTGATTAGCAAGCTGTGTCATAAATAAATCATCATTGGGCACTCCCATAGATAGCAAATCTGATTGAATACTTGTTTGTTGAGAGTCCATTCTGACAGCAACAAGCGACCCGTAAGAGAACGGGAGTCCGATAAAACAATCAGACGACCCGGAATATGACGGACCAAAACTGAACTTGGTGTACTATAACCAACAGACGGATTCTTTCCATTAAATTGAATAACGGAAACGAAAGAGTACCTCTCTGGTTCCGGAGATACGCCACTACTGTCGAATTAAAGGACAGGAATTTGGGCATGCGTTTCTGAATAATGTTCATGCAATGACATAAAGCAAGCCTAAAACATTATTCCGCGGAAGAAAACTGATTGCTAAGAGACTGCGGAACCCAAAGACCCTGGCACTTCGAATCCGTAGGGATCAGTATTATATCCCAATCTGTTTGACTGGCAACCGTCATAACAGCCACAGTCGGGTCCGGCAACTGCGGTGGCACTCTCTGAGTCAACCACCGAATGTTTGCCCCAGTCTGAATCTCTTGTAACACTAGATAGACAAGAGAACGTGTAAATCGAGCAATTCATGGATTGCCGAAAAGTTGCCGTCGAAGAGAAGCTCCTCCAAGAACGAAGCGACTCTGAGAGAGTTCTTAACCTTACTATCCACGCGTGTGGATGTAGCTAGGGCTGCGTCACGTCTAACCAACTCCAATCAGCCACTGAAGGGCGGAGTTATACGTGAACAAACCACTGCCCTCAAAAGAAATTACATTGAGAATAATATCCCGTAAATCTTTTCTTGAAGACGTAATGATAACGCCTCAGTAAGGCGGATTACGTATGATAAAGCGTCTAAGTTAAGTCTACTATACATCATGTCGTTCCCAACATTGAAATTGGAAAAGACATAAACGGCGAAAAAGAATATATGCAGTCTTTAATCACACCGTCTAGACGCATATGAACTCTCGGTATGCCCTGCTCTGCCAAAATAAACTATTCGTATAAATGATAAAATGGCAGAAATGAGCAACGCGGACAAGAAACTAAACTATCATGCTTGGTAGCAGGCTTGTATATATATATATATAGCGTCGAAAAATAAAACACATGTTGTAATGACAATATTGGACTGCGTCGGTAAGTCAGGGACAATGTCCCTGAACCGATCGAAAAATCCGAGTCCAATGACGCTACAAGTCTCTTATCCAAGATCGCAGCAATGAAGTCCGAAATAACAATCACTGGAAGATAATGCCAGAAGATATGAAAGGCATCTTCCGATACTACTAAAGGGAAAACTCGAAATCTTTCGAATCCCTTTCGCCATCCTGTCGGACCCTATAAAGCGTTCGGTCGTCCGTACCTGATGCAACCGCGGACCGCACCGACCCAGCGCCGTCGGATAATTCCTGATTCGACCGAGAAACAGTCAATTGCTGGGATGCTGCGAAACAACTGTGCTAACTCGGATAGCACGTCCGTCACTGAGGCCTGAGGAGAAGCAGTCTTACGATGCATTGCCGCTGGAAGCTCCGTGATCGTTACCCCGTGCATACTACCAATATGCGAGTGAACGGAGTGTATAGGCCTCGTGTGCCTTGGCTACCGGATGGCGCGACCTATTCGCCGTGGAATCACTGAATGCCGAAACTGATCGGATACTCGAGGTCACGTAGCCAATGTGCGGTCGTGTGCCCTGCTGTGAGGATGAGGAAGCATCAAGGACAGTCTCTCGGACTGTCAATATAACGGAGCATCCCAACCGACGGACATATGCTCCGAATGTAAAATATCTGAACCACAACATGCGGTCCCCTATGTTGTTGGACGAGAGAGGGACCTCTCTCGCTCACAGCCCGGACGGACCTGGACAAGCCAGGAACCGGACTAACAGGCTTCCTCCTATCTGTCCTCAATCTGCCGTCACTGGGTGAGTACTAAAGTAATTAAAGTGCTCGCATCACCCAAATCTCCTTCCTAGACCGCAACGGACGAACCCGGCAGCCGAACCATTCGATGAATGTACGCTACACCGGGTGAGCTAGCGAATGTCACTCCGTAGGCAATAGACATATTCCATGAGCACTTATTGCCGCTAGCTCTTCATTAACTATGACGACAGAGGCACACTTTTGAAAGACATCTCCATAACTCTTCGAACAAGAAACCAGAAATGCTTGGTTAGCAAGCATAAAATAATAATATATATAGCGACGTTCAATAATTCGAAAGTTTGTGTGACATTATTGGACTATGTCGGAACTGAGGGACGATGTCCCTGAACCGAACCAAAAATTTCTAAGTCCACCGACGCTATCAGTTTCTTATCCGGCATCGCAGCATTCTGGTCCGACGAAACAAGCTGTAGAAGACCAAGTCAGATGACATACACAACAGCATATGTTGTTCCGAAAGGGAAAGCTCGAAATCCTCCGAATCCCTTTCGGTATCCCGTCGGACCGGATGAAACTTTCGGACGTCCGTACCCGCTTCTGCGGAGCGTCCCGACCCAGCATCGTCGGATAAAATATATGCGACAGATTCAGTTGATGCTGGGATGTTGCGATAAACTGTGCTATTAAGGAAAGCACGTCCGTTCCCGTGGCCTGTGCAGTAGCGGTCTTACGATGCATTGCCGCCGGAAGCTCCGTGTACGTTGACTCCCACACACTTCCTATGCGAACGTCCGGAGTCTGCAGGCCTCGTGTCCCTGGCTACCGGATGGTGTGACCTGGTCGCCGAAGAATCCTTGATCGGCGAAGCTGGTAATATATCGGCGGTCACGCAGCCAAGGTGCGGTCGTGTGCGCTGACGAGAAGAGGAAGCCTTAGCAGTCTCCGCGGACTGCCTATACAACGGAGCGTCCCGAGCGACGGACGTATGCTCCGCTTGCGACACATTTTGTACCACAACATCTGGGGCCAGATGTTGTTGAACGAGAGAGGGGCCTCTCTCGCTTGCCGTCCGGATGGACCGGAACGAGCTATGAACCGAACTAAAAGGCTTCCTCCGTTCTCCCTCCGATCCGCCGTCACTGGGTGTGCATTAAGCTAATTTATAGTGCTCGCATCACCCCAAAATTCCTTCTAGACCGCAACGGACGAACCCGGCTGCCGAACCATTCGGTGAATGGACGCTACACCGGGCGAGCTAGCCGACGTCAAAGGCCGTCGAACCTACTAGGGTCCTCTTAGGCAATTGGCGTATTTACATGAGCACTTTTCCGCTAGCCCCTCATTAATTGTGACGACGGAGGCACACTGTTGGAAGACATCACGGATACATCACCCTAATCTTGATCGTCTGAAATAGAAATTGATAAAGTAGAGTGACCCTGCAGGGAAAGGACCGGAGTGTCCAAATCCCCAATAACATACCGTGACATACGCTTCCCATATTGTCATCGAAATCATACGATACAGAACAGGAGTTAATGCGAGTACACTGACCACATATAGAATGATAATAAAGTCAGAGGAAGACTTCCTCTTAAAACAATTGATCAATATCCTTTCAATGTGAAAAGAAAACAAGTCCTGGTACTCGCACCAACCCCTGGCAATCAAAATACATAATAATAATATGATCCATTAATATAGAAAAAATAATTGAAATCAAAATATTTTGAAAAAATATTTTTTCAGAACAGCCCAAGTTTCTGAAAATTAACGTTGAGCCCCAATGGATCCCAAGCCTAAGTGTGGACAAAAATTAAAAAAAAATTTTAAACAATTTATTCAACACTTACGAACAATAATAATGTATCTAGTTATGATTAAAATAACATCAAGATATTATTTTTTAGAAATCCCCCCCTCACACAGAGGGCTGTTGAAAATGTAAACAATGAGTGTAAAAACACTAAAATAAGACTCCAGGCACCCAGGCCCGAAATCAGTTACCAAAAATACACTATCTGATGCAAAACAGAGACTTCCAGGGAAGAAACTGCAGAACATCAGATGGTAGATGCAGAACACAATGCCTAACCACCCGTAGGTGAAGACGTAAACATGGGGAAAGAACAGAATTCATTCTGTTATTCAGCTAAAACTCCCAAGAAAATTTAGTAATAATAATTACAAAAACTATGCCAAAAGCATGGGAGAATAGCAAGGGGGAACTTAAAGGACAGGGAGAGAGGAAAACACTTAAAAAACAGTGTAACTAAATAATCAGAATGACAACAAAATGGCTGCTGCCTCGAAAATAGGTAACTTAACATAATTTCATTAAAAAATTTTAAGTTACAGCCCTGATAATATTCTGTCCCACATTTTTTTCCTCTCCTCCTTCTCTATCCTCCTTAGAATCACCATTTCACTAATATTTATGTGTCTGGCATCATTTAAACTGAGATTTATAAGCACAAAGATCAGTCAGATGTTAACTGATGAAGGGCCAAACTTAGAATGATTAATGGCGCCAATTTCGGAACGTCCTTGACACTGCGCTATGCGCAGTGGGGGCGAAGTGTGGAGGGCCTTTCAGGACATGTTTTCTTTGATTTTAGATGCAAATTTTGGGGATTGGGGGGCAAAATTTGTGTTTGGCCCTATATTTTAAGAGTTAGCACCAGCTATGTCTGGGTCATTGGTACAGTATAAAAATATGTTCATCCGTGGAGAACGTCTTGGCGATTGGAATCTCCATCTCATTGCTGTTGGTAGAATGCTGAACCTCTTCGCCGCAACAGGGCATGTACACTATGCCAAGAGTTGCAGAGTCTATCTGCAAATGATGCTTGAACTACCAGAAAAACATTCTTGGTTGTATGAGAGATTCTACTGTGACGGCTTTCCTGCTATACGTCGAAGTTCTAGGATTTGGGCAGGCCTCTCTAGTGATCTTGTTATTGAGCAAGTTCTTATGCATTCAATTAAAAGTCGGGGTGGGTTGACGCGAGGTCGTGGCATGACGGAATCTGTACGACAGGAGTGGATTTACAAGATGCATAAATGCGCAGAGATACATGAAGCCATGACAACGTTGACCGACCTAAAGCTCAATACCAGCGAACAGCATGTAGATATGGGCACATCTCGTCGAAAACGAGACAACTTAGACATGGCCAGAATACTAGAGTGGTTTGACACACACAACCCGTTCGCTGGAAACGAACGATTGCGTTCTCTGTCATCTGGTTTGTTAGCTTCCGAGGGAGATGGTATCAACTGCGGTATCACTGAGTCTGTAGGGGCAGAGATGCACTCTAGATTAGACAACGCTATTGTTTCCGATGCCACTATCAAACGAAGTGATCAAATCCGTACTCTAGCTCACCTCACCCCCGGGTTGAAGCTAGATGACCAGAGGGTGACAATTGACCCCTCAACTTTGTTTACTAGACTGGTTGCTAGTGCCCAGAGAGAGCAAGACATGGCACAGTTCTTTGCTTATGAACTAACTGTAATGCCAACAGCCCTCTTCAAAGATTTTTTCCTCAGAAAAGCAAACAAGGCGGACCTAGCAACTGCAATAACTGATGGCTTATCCCTTACTAAACCACCATCTGATGGTCTGTACGTGCTCGACGGGGGCGCTCTCCTCCACAGAGTTAAATGGAAGACAAACACCACTTACTTGGAAGTGGCAAACCAGTATGTTGGATACGTGACGAAGAAATATGGGCAGAATTGTCGAATTGTCTTCGATGGTTATGGTCAACGACCAACAACCAAGACTCAGGAGCAGAGAAGAAGAGCTCTCCACGTTTGTGCTGATATCCGTTTGACGAACAACACGACTGCCCACAAAAATCAGGAACCGTTCTTATCGAATGGAAATAATAAAATGCGGTTTATAAAAATGCTTTCCACATCACTGAGAGAGGCTGGGCATATTGTCGAATGCAGTTCTGGAGATGCTGACACTAACATTGTTGACAATGCAGTTCAACTTTCGTCCCAGGGAAAAACAGTTGTCATTGTTGCAGATGATACAGATGTACTAGTTATGTCCGTATACCATTGGGATCGTACTTGGTCTGATATCTATTTCCAGTCAGAAGCATGGAAGTCACACAGGGGTGGAGATGTATGGAAAATCGCAGATATAGTAGAGAAGATTGGAGAAACAACTCAGAAGAACCTCCTCTTCATTCATGCATGGAGTGGGTGTGATGTCACAAAAGCAACGTTTGGGCATGGGAAAACGTTGCTTCTCAAGAAGTTAGAGAAGTCATTGCCTATTCAAAATATATCAGAAGCAATGCACGACAGTACCATTTCTCAGACAGAGGTTGGGAAAATGGGGACTGAACTGTTCGTTATGTTGTACTCTGGCAAACATTCAGACACTTTGAATGGTTTGAGATATTCAAAATTTATGACAATGGTCACTTCCAGCAAATCGGGAATTGAACCACAAAAACTTCCCCTGACTGAGCGTGCAGCACATTTCCACAGCCTGCGAGTTCACCTGGGTGCAGCGCCTGAGGCTCTTCTCAAAGTTATCCGCTGCAAATGCAAAATGACATCCAAAAAGCCATGCGGAACAAACATATGTTCTTGTAGAAAGAATGCGCTCAAATGCTTGTCTGCCTGTGGAGACTGTCGGGGTGAGAATTGCTTCAATGCCGAGCCGATTGAGATCGGGGAGGAAATCGGCGACAATGAATAACTGTGAAGAACACCAACAAATGTCTTGTTAGACCTCATCATGTAGTTAAATTCCTGTTATTATATTGGACCAGTCAACATTATCTGCACCTCATTGTATGCGAAAACATCGATCAAAGAACCATTTCTAGTTTTGTATTCTGTGCAGAAGTATCTTAAATCGGGAGTGAAAATTTGAGAAAAAAATGTGATTTTTGGGGTTATTAACCCTTTTTCCACATAAAAATTGTGAGGATTTCATCAGGCAATTGCCTTTCAATATAATTAACATTTGTATCTGGTCGCCTGTGACACAAAATAATATATAAAACTCAATCTGTGACATATAAACGGCCGAAACCCCGGAAACACAATTTTCCCCCTTCACGAACAAACACCCTGACGGGAAATCTGACATGAAAAATTTTCCCCAAGGCGGATTTTGGATATGTTGTTCCGAAATAAATTCTGCGTCGAATGACACCAAAATCAGCTTGTATCAAATTTTTTCCGGGTCGAACCCTACTATGCCTCTACTAACAGTTCATATTTACAAAGCAATTTCATTGTAACTTTGTAGGACGACTCTGAATGATGTCTAGAGACTATCCGATTTTGGTCATGATCGGTCAGTCATTACCATCACTTGGGCATGTGACCTAGATTCCTTTAACACTGTCTACAAGTTGTTAGCTCACCTGAGCAAAGCTCAAGGTGAGCTTTACTAATCGCTTTCCATCCGTCATCAGGCGTCCGTCGTCGTCCGGTGTAAACTTTACAAAACCAACTTCTCCAAAGAAACCACTGGCCCAATATTTTTCAAATGTTGGGTAAATGTTTATTACCTAATGTCAATTCAGATTTGTTCAAATGAAGTTGCACCTCCTCCTGGGTGGGACCATGCCCCCAAGGGGCACCAAAATCTTTGAAAATCTTCTCCTCATGAACCAGCAGTAGCAGAGACTTGATATTTGGTATGCAGCTTCCTTTTGAGGTGTAGAATCAAGTTTGTTCAAGAGAAGTTTGTCGGGCATTATTTGCCTTCGTTATGGGAGGGGAAAAAATTTTGGCCACGCCTAAAATTTCTATTTTCTGAACCGTGAGGTCGATTTGAACCAAATTTGATATGAGAAGATAATGGGTCAAAAGTAGTTGATTGATGCAAAAAAAAATTTTCTCATTGCCCCGTGGGAACCTCGGGAGCTAAAAATAGGAAAAAAACTTAAAACTGCCATATCTCCAAAACTACACGGCACAGAGAATTCTTATTTTGTATAAAGCTTACTTTTATCCAGTAGAATAGAATGGTTAAAAAAAATCCCTATCGGTTTGATCACCAGGTACTTTTTTCAGGACTTAGAAAAAGTGCTGAGTCTGCACTTTTTAACACTGTAGGCAATGGGAAAAACATTAAAAACTCTTCTTCTCCAGATCTAGCAGGCAGAATCTTTTGATATTTGGTATGCAACATTGTGGGGTGGATCTGATTCAGGTTTGTTCAAATCGGCCCCCTGGGTTCATATTTGGGCTCAGTATAGGAGCCCGATTTCGAACTTAGTACATTTCAGGCAAATTTCTTAAAAAATCTTCTTCTCCAGATCCAGCAGGCAGAATCTTTTGATATTTGGTATGCAACATTGTGGGGTGGATCTGATTCAAGTTTGTTCAAATCGGCTCCCTAAATTCATATTTGGGCTCACTATTGAAGCTCGAATTCGAACTTAGTGCATTTCAGGTGAATTTCTTCAAAAATCTTTTTCTCCAGATCCAGCAGGCAGAATCTTTTGATATTTGGTATGCAACATTGTGGGGTGGATCTGATTCAAGTTTGTTCAAATCAGCCCCCTGGATTCATATTTGGGCTCACTATAGAAGCCCGAATTCGAACTTAATGCATTTCAGGCAAATTTCTTAAAAAATCTTCTTCTCCACATCGAGCAGGCAGAATCTTTTGATATTTGGTATGCAACACTGAGGGGTGGATCTGATTCAAGTTTGTTCAAATCGGCCCTCCTGGATTCATATTTGGGCTCACTATAGAAGGTCGAATTCATGCATTTCAGGCAAATTTCTTAAAAAATCTTCTTCTCCAGATCCAGCAGGCAGAATCTTTTGATATTTGGTATGCACCATTGTGGGGTGGATCTGATTCGATTTTGTTCAAATCGGCCCCTGGATTCATATTTGGGCTCACTATAGAAGCCCGAAATCGAACTTAGTGCATTTCAGGAAAATTCTTTGAAAATCTTCTTCTCAAGATCCAGCAGGCAGAATCTTTTGATATTGGGTATGCACCATGCTTAGGGGGGTGAGATTCAAGTTTGTTCAAGCCAAGTCCCTGGGTTCATATTTGGGCTCACTGTGATAGCCAGAATTATAACTTAGTTCAAATGATGAATTTTTTTTAAAAATCTTCTTCAAATCCAGCAGTTGGAATGTTTTGATATTTGATATTCAGCATCCTTAGGGGGGTGAGATTCAAGTTTGTTCAAGCCATGTCCCTAGGTCTATATTTGGACTCACTGTGGGAGCTTGAATTGTAACTTAGTTCAAAATGAGGAATTTTCTTTAAAAATCTTCTTCAGATCCAACAGTCGGAATGTTTTGATATTTGGTGTGCAGCATCCTTAGGGGGAGGGGGGGGGGGGGGGGGGGGGGGGGGAGTTAGATTCAAGTTTGTTTAAGCCAAGTCCCTGGGTTCATATATGGGCTCCCTGTGGGATCCCGAATTATAACTTAGTTCAATATGAGGAATATTCTTTAAAAATCTTCTTTTTTTTTTTAGATCCACTGGTCAGAATCTTTGGATATTTGGTATAAGCTTTTCTTAGGAGGAGCAGATGCAACTTGTTGAAATCAATTCTCTGGGTTGATATTTAGGCTACCTGGTCAGGTGAGCACCCTCAGGCCCCTTGGGGCCTCTTGTTTTTATGAAGGAATTTCATTGTAACTTGGTAGGATAACTTGGAATGATATCAAGATGAGACTGTCCTATTTTGGTCATGATTGGTCAACCGTGACCACTGGACCATCATGTGACCTAGATTCCTTTAGCAAAATCTATGAGTGAAGGGATTTCATTGTATCTTGGCAATATGACTCGTTTTGGAATAATTTTACTGTAACTTGGAAACTTTGGCTGAGACATTAACTGTGAGGGCCATATTAACTAACCCAGGCTTCAATTCTTTAGTACAGTCTACACCTCAAATTATTCTTATTGAAAACATAGCATTGTAGGGAACTGACATTTAACATATTCTTAATTATCACAGTTCTTGTCTTATTTCATAATCCTCAAACACTACACACAATCTAGTTAAGCAAGTGTCATTGACACTTTCATTTCATGAACTGGGACAAGGTTGTCTCTGACACTTCCAAGGAATGAAAAATTATTTCCCCACTCTAGAAGAGAATGGGGGTACATTGGATTACATGTTTGTCCAACCATCCGTCTACCTAAAGTAACATCTTAGCAGTGAGTCAATGGACTTCAATGAAATTTAATGTGAGCGATCCTTGTGACAAGCTGCTCCTGCATGTTACAAAAAAAAGTTACCCACATATTTTTCACCAGCTACAGTCCTTACTTTGTCAATTTTAAATGATTTTTTTACTATCGCAGTGATATCTCAGCAGTGAGTGAATGGATTTCAATGAAATTTGGTATGAGGGACCCTTGTGACAAGACAATCCTGCACATGTTATAAAAAAGTTGCCCATATTTATTCAACAGAGTTACGGCCCTTACTCTGTTTTTAATTCATTTATGCTACATCAGACCAGCACTGCAGTGGGGATATAAATTGCCTTAAGCAATAGCTCATTTCTTTTGGGTTTAGGCCACTGGATTTGGTTTAAGCTCTAGAATAGATTGTAGTAGTTGGGTAAGGTGTACTTTGCTTTTCTAGCAAATGTGTTAAGCATTGGCAAGTGTGGAATGCTGTACCATTTCTCAAGAGAGATTGTGTTGGAGTTTCAGGATATGGT
The DNA here is from genome assembly GCA_031216915.1 of Pictodentalium vernedei. Lineage (NCBI taxonomy): Eukaryota > Metazoa > Mollusca > Scaphopoda > Dentaliida > Dentaliidae > Pictodentalium > Pictodentalium vernedei. The sequence goes on from CM062297.1 coordinate 765,228,066, forward strand.
TAGCTGGGGTCTGTAATTTGTTCAAGGTTGGGTGGTAAATTTCATTAAGAACAACATTGGCCAGGTAAAATTGTTTGTAATTATGGAGAAGGGATCAAATGTGCGCTTCTTTATACAGTAGGAGCTGGTATTATTTTAATGCTACCTTGATCAGTTGTAGGCCCCGTGGGAATCCCAGGAGGTAAAGCAGTGCTTGTTTACTGTAGTAAGCAAGCTGTTTTACTAGTAAAATAGGACCTAGTCACCAATGCTTGGGGTGGATGTCCTCTAAAATTGAGTATAGTTGATCGACTAACTTGACTTTAATCTCCATATTATTGTCACAATTAGCCATTGTGCAGAGTATGTGATCTTAAACACCAGTAAATAAATAAAATAAATCTGTTGTGGGCAATTGGATTAAGCGTTTGGGTAAATTGTCACTGCAATTGGTAATATGTGAGGTCGTTTATCCCAGATCTGGAAATAAAATATCCATGTGGAGAGGAATTACTTTAACGTAAACCAGGCTTTTCAAACCAACTAGTGGTAAGGTAATCCTCGGGTAGGATTATAGCTGTTCTAGGTACAGGGTTAATATATGTCGAGTTTCACTGATGATTTACTCGGTCAAAGTGGATGTGGAATGGGGTTAATGTTATTCTCTATGACAGGTCTTTGGAGTAACAGCGTGAAAGAAACAGGATATCTCAACAAAGTGAAAGATGGGTGTAAAGACCAATAAGAGAGTGAAAGGTTTGTTGGACTGTGGGGATGGAAACTTTCAGCGTCGAAGTGTGAGGAAACAGGTTTTTTTTATGGGTGTGTGTCTGGTATATGTAGTGAGTAAACTTTGTGTTTAGGGTAAAAATCACTACAGTTTGTATGGGGAAAAAAAACTACTGGGTATTGGATCAACACTATGGAACAATATTTTTTGTATGAGGTCTTGGAGTGTGAAAAATAAGTAATCACTGGTATTTTGGTAAAGTAGGATGACAGGATTTGGGTTATATTGATACCAGACTGAGATTTGACAGGCCCTCTTAGCCAATGTGCAACAAGGTGGCCGTGATTGTCTGGTAAGTAATTTGCTTGTCTGAGTGACAGAAGTGGATTTGTGTGGTCTTTGGGTGACATGAATGTATTGGTGCTGAGAAATAGGCAAGACTACAATAACCAGGGTATTGTCAACGCAGTATTGATCAAAAGTAGTCAGGATACATGTATTTTGGATTAAGTCTGTATGGGAATGGGGCTGGATTCGGTTTGTAGCCAGTGGTAAAAATAATATGAGGGGATAGGGAACAAGAGGGAATTCCTTGGAAGGCTGCAAAAAACATTCAAAATGCAAGTAGTACATAATAAACAAAGGTCTGGTTGTCTGGCTGACAGGAACTGCCCTATAGGTAGTGAGAAAACTGCCAGAGCAAGGGACTGGAGTTGCCTTCTGAGCAGAGCCCATCCAGTTCTTGTTGTAAACGATCTTCTCCCAAGGATGGCCCGAAAGCAATTATACCATGATTAGAAAAGACAAAATATTGATCCATCCCAAGCTGGGCAGAAGTTTCCAGGTTGGAGGCATATTAGATAGAAAGGAAGGCATCAAATTGCCAGTTATTCAAGAGAGGGGATGTTACTGGGAGAAATCCTTTTGTGCAATGGGAAGTAGCAAAATAGAGGGTAAGGTGTAGATTAGGTTTATAACTTGTTTAACTTTGGTAATTGTAAAATTATTTATTATGGAGAAAATTTTTACTCATGTATATATATTCCAGCAAAATGTTGCAGTATTCACTGTTTGGCAGGAAGGTTTACCCTTACTTATTTAACCCTTTACCCAACAAAGACGATTTTAAAATTTATTATTTTAAATATCATTTTTTATAAAATTTCAACAAAACCATATCATGTGACCCCTCTTTGGAACGAGCCTGATGAGCTCGTTCCAATGCACGGTCACATAATATTTTTTTTGTTTTGTTTTTTAGATTTTTTTATTCAGACACAGCTGTGAAAAAAACATGTATATAATACAATTAGACATTGTTAGACATGGGTTTCTACATAAAGTTATACATGTGTGACTTCATACAATCGAGGTTATGTAATAAACAGTAAATATGAGTATAACAATGTAGGACTTAAATTCTATCAAGATATTAGATGAAAGAGTGTTGCAGAAGCAGGTTTGAAAGCTCAAGGAGGAATGGTAAAGCACAAACCGCTGTACCTCCCAGAAGTTTAAAGCGCTTGAGCAAGTCACACTCGAACTGAAAGTGAGCTGGGCCAAACTTTCAGCTATCATAAGATAGTTGACAATCCGGCCCACCTCGCTTTCAGCTCCAATGCCTTTTTAGATGAGTATACACCAATGGACATTAACTCTATATTTTTGTACACTTTCAGTTGTTCAATGAAGCTTGTGAAAGCTGGAGAGCACCCTCTCACCTTGCAGGAATAAATGAATTTTTTATAGATAAGAATACATATATCTATTATTGATTTCGTTTTCTCGTTGTTGTTGTACCCCAAAATTACATCTTGTTTTTCGAGCGGTAGTATGATTCCAAATCCCTCTTCTAAGTTTTTCTTCAAGTTTATTAATATAGTTTTCGAAAAGGAACATTCAAAAAAGAGGTGCAAGATGGTCTCTTTAGAATTATTACAGAACGTACACATTTCTGTTGCAGATAAATTACATTGCTAAAGTTTAGAGTTTGTGTAGAGAATCCTATGTAGTATTTTGTATTGCAGACTGTGTAAATAAGAATCATCAGTGACTGTGAATGAAATTTTATATATCTGCTCCCAGTGATCAGATTGTAAGCTGGTATTCAAAATTTCATTCCATTTTCTTTGTGTTTGTAGAGGAAATGTAGCAAACTGTTGCAAGAATATTGGATAAAAGGCCTGACAGACCTTTTGGGAGTGCTTAAGTTTTTCAATATTTTCATTTTTTATGTCGTCAATTTTCCCATACTGTCTGATCGTTTCCTTCCACAATTTTGGAATAGCATGAATGACTCCCTGGTAGACAGTGAATGGTATTTTGAGATTGTATTTTTCGCAAAAATCAGTAAAAGATAATATTTTTCTATCCTCTGTTAAGAGATCATTGATAAAAAATACATCAGCTTTGAGCCACCGTTTATGAAAAAAAAGTCTATTATTAATTTTTATGCTATTATTATAGTAAATTGGTTCCGAAAATATGTCTTCTGGAGTCAATGTATTATTTTCGTCCAGAAGTGACCAAGCAGTTAGAACATTTTTACCTGTGTCGTCAGCGGCAGAGCAGGTCTAGTAACCGCCCGACTCCGTCAGTCCGCCCGAAACACTTTTTCCGTCAAGGTTTTCTTGGCTTCTATGAAAGGGAATGATTTTATATTTGGTCTGCTGCTTCATAATGATGAGTTGTATCGTGTAAGCAATTTTCAGATCTGCCGTGCAGCCACTTCCTGTTTGCCGATACTTTGAAATTTTACTGTACCCACTGAACATTGAAATTTTTCGTCAAACTTTTCTCGGCTTCTATGCAAGGGATTGATTTTATATTTCATCTGGAGCCTGATAATGATCAGTTGTATTGTGTATGCAATTTTCAGATCTGCCGTGCAGCCACTTCCTGTTTGCCGATTCAATTGCATGCAGCGACGCAGGTCCAGACCCGGTATTGGTCATGGCTTGTTCCAGAATGGGTTTAGAAGTTCTCCTATTTTGTGTAGTCCTCCTTTATGAAGGTGCCATATTTTGTTGCTTCCGAGATTTTCGATGTAGTTTAAAACAAGAGTCTTCCAAGGAGCAAAGATATTTGGGCCTTAACAGTTTTTTGATCCAAGATAGTTTTAGTGAGTAACTGTAAGCTTTTAGGTGGGGGAATTTAATTCCTCCATTTTCTATAGTATTTGTTATTGTAGGTCTTTTTATCTTATCATTTTTCCCTGACCATAGGAAACTGAAGAATTTAGTTTGTATTTTGCAAAGAACATCTTCAGGGGGATCGGGTAAAACTGACAGGCAGTGTATCAAAATCGGTAAAACAAACGTTTTGACTACTGAAGTCTTTCCAATTTGAGTTAAATTTCTGAAGGACCAATCATTGAGTAACTTTTCAATTTTTTTCAGATAATTGTTTAGTATATAGTTTCCATTGAACAGATTATACTCTATTCCCAGTATTGTAAAAGAATTTTGGTGATTCCAGTAGACTTGTTTGCCAGTTTGTATTTCCTCCCCACAACCCTTCTTCGATATGGGGTCACATACGGTTTTGTTGAAATTCCTTGAAAAATATTTTTTCAGCTGCTGAATTTGCATATTACACGGGCGGATGCGGGTGATTCGTTGGATAAAGGGTTAAGAGGGCTTGACCTATAACTCAATAATGCTTCAATGAAGCCCAGAAAATTCATGTCATGTGCATCTCCAGTTGATATTGATTATGTGCACCATGCTTCCATCCAATTTCAAGAGAAATGTTTAAGTATTTAACTTCAGAACATTTCAACAGACCAATCAGGCATCTGGCAGATCGACCAACATTGAGGTTCAAAAGAAATGTTTTCCTAAAATTTTTCTCAATGGGATCTGCCAAACAAGCCTGAATTGGTTAGCTCTTAACCTACTGAGTATTCTAATAAAAGTATTTTTCAACAAATCTAGTCATGGCTGCTTTGAATGTCGATGGTACACTTGCCTTCAACCATTGTTAACCTTATGTTTACAGAGTTAGTAAGTTGGAGAGTCTGACATTTTCTCACCACTGCTCAGTGGTTCTCTTCAGGTGCTTCGGCTTCTTCCACCCATAAAAACTGTCTGACACGATGTCATCCTGGCTGTTGATAGTGTCATTAAATGCCAACAAAGAAACAAACAATTAAGTGGGCTCCACTAAAATCTTGATCTAGGTGCTTCAGGGGTAAATGCACTCAGAATAACAAGACTGAATGATTATTTGACCATTTTATTCTTGAATACAAAGGAAAATACTCCTTAATTAATGGAACCCAATGTTACCATATGAAACATTGTGTCACCGAAGCACAAATGTGGAATATACATTACTGTGGTTACATCATTATGGTTAACCCTTTACCTATTGTTACAGCTAAGCTTAAAGTTCAGACGAGAATCAGAATTGAATCAGAAAATGATTCTCACAAGGAAAACAAAGAGAATCAACTCTGATTCTTGGAAAGTGTTGATTCAATTCTTGTCCTATATTAAAAGCCTGGAGAATTCTTTATAAGGTAATAAACATTATTTAACAGTGGTGTCTAGTGAAGTCTTGGCAGCCAAAACTTTACCAGTCACCGTTGCCAAGGTACTGTAACTTCCATCAGCAAGACCACGCAAAGGTTGCATGTTGTAAAATTTGTTCTGCCTGAAAGACAGGAATAACTGCAAAATTGGAACAAGGCCGTTAAGGGCTAATCGCAACTTAATATATAACTAAGCAGTGTGCAAAATTTGACAAGGATGCTAGTTTCGTTCGCGTGGTGTTTACGCAAATTTAAATCTAGGCAAACGAATGACCGGTTAGCCAAAAGTTGCATCTTGAATGGTAAACTCGGAGTAGCTTGACTCAGCCTCAAAATGTGTTCACATATTTTTGTCTTGTTAAAATTTATGGGAGATTGCCTACAGTTACATTAAATTGCTGCTGTACTAAACATGTTGACAGACATATGAAACAAGGACAAATAACTGTACATATTTATTCGAGGGCATTAATTCCACCACATGAACTTCCAGGGTATTCCCCCATATCAAGGAACAAGCATACCAAAAAAGTATTTGAATCCAACATATGATGACAGTGCTAGAGCAGGAAATTTGTCAAACAGACACAATTTTTTAACCAGGTGAATGGACACCTGTGTGAAACAAGAGAAAATAACACTACAAGTATCAAAGCGGGGCCATTTATTTTGCTATAGGATCTGTTCCTCCATGATTAGGTACAAGAATGCCAAAATTATTTCAATCCAGCCACTAGATAGAGATGGGCAGTACTGGAATTCTGAGTTTGGTATCGGTTCAGTATTTTAAGGGGGTATACCTCGATATCAGTTCAGTATTCGGTATCTGACTTGACTGAGATTTACTGATACCACCAAAGAGGAACTCAAATCAGGAAAATAAAAAATAAATTGTTCATGTATCAATCTACCACAGCTCCACAAATGCCACTACTAATGGGCTCAACAGGGGTGAGTCTTTTATGAACGCAAATCATATCAACAGTAATTTTGTGACTTCTTCTAAACACACCTTAACATTTAAAGGCCTATTTGAGGTGTTTGCAATCTCAGAGTATGTACCCTGATCATGCCATCTTCAAAAGATCCTGCTGATAATAAACAAATCACCTGGACAGTGATTTCTAGTCCAGTCTTAGCTGCCTGTTAAAGCAACCAAGACGTGGCTAGAAAGCACTGTTAACCCTTTACCCAACGTAACGGCCAAAACCGGCCAGCGCTATTCTCAAAAATCGCCAATTAATTTTCAAAATATTTTCATTTTTTGTCTCAAAAACATAGGTTATGACCCCTCGTTGGAACGAGCTCGTCGAGCTCGTTCCGAGGGGTCATAACCTATGTTTTTGAGACAAAAAATGAAAAAAATTAGTTATTCAAGAATTTTTTTTGCAAGTGTCGTCTGCTTTTCACGTTAGGTAAAGGGTTAAGCAGCTGGACATGTACAGGTCGTAGTCTAGTGAGAATTCATGACAATTGCTCAGGCTCCTTCCCTGAGGGTTAACAGAACTGAAAATAAAATCAGCCAATTCTTTCATGAAAATGAACCCTTCAACTGTTATGAAGCCTCAACAAGGCCTTATAAATAGTGAGTGTATTAAAATTTGAATATCCAGACGGTTTTAGTATTCAATGATTGGTTCGGTTCGTTTTTTTAGTATCCCCATGATTTCGTTATTGGTTTGGTTTTTCAGTATGTTGCCCATCTCTACCACTAGTGGTGGAGCTAGAGCAACAAACATGTTGGATGGACATAATCTGTAACATACGAACTAACAAACATACAAACATAATAAATTATGCAGCTCTTTACTATATACCTCCCTCAAGAGGGTCATAATAATTTCAACTTATTTTTTCTCAAAATCACAGCCATGAGCTCAGTGAGCTTGTGGCACTGAGTTGTCATAAACTATGCTTTTGAGACTAAAAAATATAAAAATATGAATAATGATTTTTATGAATTGTGATATTCATTACATTTGGCAAAGGTTTAAATATGTACAGCACTGACTTTGTGTTATTTCTTGTAATTTGTGAGTTAATCTCAGAACAGATCTGCAATGCCTTCTTCTAAGAAACGTTTATATATTGCCATAAATTTTGCAACAAAAGCTTCAATGTGGTAGATAGCTTTTTGCCCCAGCCTTAACCGGTGTTCATAGTATGCAGCTGCTGCAATCACCTCCGTCTTCAACTGTCCATCACAATTGCCAACTAATTCTTGAACCAGACCCTACAAAAAAAAAACATTTCTTTCAAAACCTTTCCAGGGTTTTTCCTGCATGCTCATCATATATGCCACAATGTGAAAGCGGAATGAAGAGGAATTCACACCTTGCAATCAGTTGTGATTCCTGCATTAGGCTTGTCTGTTGCACAGAACTAATCTGGGCATTTTATAACCAATCATGCCTTTGTTAACCCTTTAACTAACATGAAAGGCATACAAACTTGCAATTCTTGAATAACTAAAAATTTCCATTTTTTGTCTCAAAAACAGGTTATGACCCCTCTTTGGAATGAGCTCTTTCCAATGAGGGGTCCTAAGGTATGTTTCGGAGTCAAAACTGAAAAAAAGAAAGAAAATTGTATGATGATTTTTGTAAACACTGCTGGTCGGTTTTGGTCGTTATGTTGGGTAAAGGGCTAATTGGATCAGTTTTATCGATATATAGAGATTATTATTACAGTAAAGTGATCTGGTTTGTTGCATTCCATCGAGTCAATGTGATCAGATTGCCGGATTACATGAACCACCAAATGCAGCTTGTGAGATCCGGTAATCTGATCTCATCAACTTGACAGAATACGACAAACCAGATCACTTCACTGTCATAATGATCTATTTATTATATGCCATTACAGAAATTCATCTTACACATGAGAAATCAATATACAAGAGCAACGCCTAGCGGGGCATTATACACCCGTTTGTTTTTTTTTTAGAGGAGGTGTATTTTTGTGAAGTTATTACCAATCGAAATGGAATATACCAATGTATATTTAGGGTTAAAAGGGCTAGTACTGGAAAACAAAACCTTGGAATAAGTTCCTGGACTGTAATGCACGGAAAGCATAATTCAACCAATTTCTAAGTATGAAAAGGGAAATAACTCCCACAAAAATGGACAAACATGATCCAAAATTGCACTTGTGCGAGATACCATGCTCATATTAAATTTCAAAAGAATCTGATTAAGTTCACAGACTGTAGAGCACAGAAAGCATAATTTGACCGATTTCTAAGTATGAAAAGGGCAATAACTCCTACGGAAATCGACAAACATGACCCGAATTTGCACTTGTGTGAGATACCATGCTCATGAAGCTGCATATTAAATTTCAAAAGAATCCGATTAAGTTCACGGACTGTAGAGCACAGAAAGCATAATTTGACTGATTTCTAAGTATGAAAAGGGCAATAACTCCTAAGAAAACAACCGAACATGACCCAAATATGAACTTGTGCGAGATATTATGGCCATGAAGCTGCGTATTAAATTTGAATAAAATCTGATTAAGTTGACGGTCTGTAGAGCATGGAAAGCATAATTTGCTCGATTTCTAAGTATTAAAGGGGGAATAACTATGAGGAAAACTGTCAAACATGACCCAAATTCGAACTTGCGCAAGATCTTATTCTGGTTGTGCAGTATATCAAATATTTTTTAAATCTGATTAAAATCACACTCTGTAGAGCACGACAGACTGCGGACAGAGCCATAACATAATACGTCCGTTTTTCAAACGGGCGTATAAAAATTTGTTAAAAAACAATATTAGAAATTCACATTATTCAATAGTGTTTATTTACACAAATGAAGCAAACCAGAAACAGTTGGAAACCTGGGCATACTTGACCGATGTTCTTCAGTGCGGTCCAAGACCAACCATCCGATAGGGTATCGGAAAACCACTCAGTGTGATCCGGCAATCAGGTTTCGATGGGGGAAAACACGTCGTATCATTGATAGGTATGTAATAATATACATTTTTTTAGCTCAACTTTGGCGAAGCCAAATTTGAGCTTATGGCATGGCCCGTCGTCCGTCAACAATTGGATACGGCTCGGGCTAGAGGCCGTATTTATGAACCGATCTTTACGAAACTTCTTGGGTACCTTTGTTACGACCGTGGGATGAGAACGAGTGTTTTTGGGTGCGGTCCAAAATTCAAGATGGCTGTCAGCCACCATTTTGTACCGATGATGCAGAAATCTGTTTTTTGTACAGAACTTCCATATGAAAGCTCTGATTTGAATAATTTTTTGTATGAATGTTTAGTACCATGGGATACATAACATATAATACGGGTTTTTTTCTCGTGCGTAAATTATGCAAATTAGACTAACTTTGATGTTTTTTGGTGTTACTTTCAGCACTGTAAGTGCAAATGCCAATACAGCTCGGGCTAGAGGCCGTATTTATGAACCGATCTTTACAAAACTCCTTGGGTACCTTTGTTATCACCGTGGGACGAGAACGAGTGTTTTTGGGTCCGGTCCAAAATTCAAGATGGCCGATGGCAGCCATTTTGTACAAAATTTGGTGCAATCAGATTTTTGCACAGAACTTCCATATGAAAGCGCTGATTTGAATAATTTTTTGTGTGAATGTTTAGTACCATGGGATACATCACATATAATACGGGTTTTTTTCTCGTGCAGAAATTATGCAAATTAGATGAACTTTGATTTTTTCAGTGCTACTTACACACAGTAAGTACACATGTCAATACGGCTCGGGCTAGAGTCTGTATTTATGAACCGATCTTCACGAAACGTCTTGGGTACCTTTGTTATCACCTTGGGACGAAAACGAGTGTTTCTGGGTGAGGTCCAAAATTCAAGATGGCTGCCAGTGGCCATTTTGTACTGAAATTAGGTCTAATCAGTTTTTTGTACACAACTTCTATACGGCTCAGGCTAGAGGCAGTACTTATGAACTGATCTTTACGAAACCTCTTGGGTACCTTTGTTATCACCGTGGGATGAGAACGAGTGTTTTTGGGTGTGGTCCGAAATTCAAGATGGCCACCAGCAGCCATTTTGTACCAAAATTAGTGCAATCAGTCTTTTGTACAGAACTTCTGTATGAAAGTTCTGATTTGAATAAATTTTTGTATGAATGTTTAGTAACATGGAATACATCACATATAGTACAGGTTTTTTTCTCGTGCAGAAATTATGCAAATTAGATGAACTTTGATTTATTCAGTGCTACTTATACACTGTAAGTGCACATGTCAATACGGCTCGGGCTAGAGGCTGTATTTACGAACCGATCTTCACAAAACTTCTTGGGTACCTTTGTTATCACCTTGGGATGAGAGCGAGTGTTTCTTGGTGCGGTCCAAAATTCAAGATGGCTTTTGTACCGAAATTAGGTCCAATCAGTTTTTTGTCACAACTTCTACACAGCTCATATTTGTGAACTGATCTTCACGAAACTTCTTGGGTACCTTTGTTTTCACCTTGGGACAGGAATGAGTGTGTTTGGGGGTGCCTTTGTTATCACTGTGCTATGAGAACAAATATTTTGGGGTTCAGTCAGACCCACTCTGGGACTAAAGATTTTTTTCTAGTTGAGCATCTGAGTGTCACCCACCTTTACAATACTTTACCTATACATTTGTTACAGGCAACGGTCAGTATTTATGTACAGACCGTTACAATACTTTATATGTACCTTTGTTATCAGGTCATTACCCAGATGTTTGTCATTGCTGTGTCACATACTATACATGTACATGTCTTTGTCTTGACAAGTTGAGCTACAGTGTCACTGACACTTTCATTTATTCACATAAAGATTTATATCAAGAACATAATAACTGTGAACACAAAACCAAAACAAATACCACACAAGTGTACCTCACAGGTATCTGCCGTCAAGATAGCTTTCTGAGAAGGGTGCCATCAAAGCAAGAGTTTTAGATTTTTATCAGCAGGGATTATTTATTTATTTATTGGTGTTTTAAGATAACATATTTCAGCACAATGACAGTTTTACGGGTGGAGGAAGCCAGAGAGAAGCACCGAGCAATGGCGATCAACTGTCAGCTCCCCAACATACCAACTCCTCACAAGCAGGGTTAACATTGGTTGAAGACAGGTGCACCATCGACGTGTTGTACGCCTTAGTACACAATGCCACAGTGCCCCCACGTGGGTAATGGGGGCGAAGTGTTTTGCCCAAGGTGGGCTGTTGCCATAGGTGGGATTCAAACTGAGGACCTCTTGGCTTGCAGCCTGCACCTCTACCTACTGAGCCACTGCGCCCCCCCTCCCCCCCCCCCCCCAATAATCAGGTGAGGCTGGAATGCAATCTTTTTTCATTTCATTGTCTCAGGTCAGAAATCAAAAATAATTGAAATAGTGATGAGCTAAGATGGGTGTTATTGGTATATGCCAATATCCAGTATTTCAATTCAATATCGCACAGATACCAATATTAGTTTTCCTGGTGATACAAGTGTATAATGACTTTCTGATAGGACAAACAAAACGTGGGGTTCTTCAGCAGTCAAGTAATTGTATGATGAATTTGTATCTATGTAGGCAACTGGTTTAATCAATTGAGCATGTTTCCCTTTCTAAATTAAACAGAAATTATAGAATTGTAGTAAACAACGAATCAAATAGACTAATAAACAATAGCAATTAACAAACACACAATTTCCAGATGTGGATACCGGTACCTGTATGCTAAAAATAAAATGTGGAGTCTTGGAGTAATCGAACTTAGAAACATGTCATTGGGGACCAGCAAAAGTGGTAGCCTATTACAATTCTGATTTATAGCGTTCAGTGGCTTTTGTCCTTCGGCTACTATTAATCAAATCGGACTACCTAGATATTGTACCTCAGTCCTGAGCATCTAGTCCAAACTTGAACCAAAAGTCTGAAATATAATGTTTTGATGTGGTATGGCCCACAGAACGTATCACATCAAAGTCTGAGCCACAGAAGTTGCTGAACACCTAATCTGGCCGAAACTGATCAAATTTGACATAAGTTTCTGAAACTGACCTAAAAAGATTATTTGACACAATCATGTCTAACTGTCTGAATTTTAGAATTCAAAGGTTTTCTTTTTCTCTTGATGATTGACAATGCCACTAGAACAAGACGACTTTTTGAGTTGAGTTTTTAAAAGATTGTGCTTCTTGAAAAAAAGAGTTCATGATGTTTGGAGAAAATTTAAAAAGAAGTAAAAAATTTATATAAAGATTTAAATGAAATTTGAGTTGGTTATTTTTCAACGAACCCCCTTACTGAGTACTGCTAAAAACTGGCAATGGTATTCCCAGACGGAATGCCCCCATTTCAGAGCTGGATAAGGCAAATTGATGAAGGCAGGACAGGCAACCCTGGTGCCTGCTTGCCTATCAGGAGCCGTGCTTCCATCCTACATTGGCACAAATGCCTTACCGTACATATGTCCTCAGTACCTCACACTCATAAATTGATTGCTTCCATTTCTTCACATAATGTGAAGTACTTTTTTGAAGTTTCTTTCCCCATTCTTGATAACCTGCACAATGCTCCAATTTAGACTTCTTTCTTCACTTCCTCACCCTCTTCTCAGTCTTCAATCAATTCTGCTCTCAGCTGGTGCACCCAGAACAACAAAATGTGAGTCATATGACGTTGTCTGTTCCAAAAATAATTAATTCTCATTTTGTAATTTTTTTTTCCAAACCACAGCTTATGAACCCTAGTTGGAATGAGTTTGGAGAGCTCATTACAAAGAGGGGTTATAACCTATGGTTTGGAAGAAACAAGGGTTATAACCCCTCTTTATAATGAGCTCACCAAAAGATGTTGCATGCCCAAATATCAAAACATTCCGACGGCTGAATCTGAAGAAGAAGATTTTTAAAGAAAAATTCCTCATGTTGAATTAAGTTATCATTCAGGCTCCCACATGGAGCCCAAATATCAACCCAGGGACTTAGCTTGAACAAACTTGAATCTCACCCCCTTAAGGATGCTGCATAACAAATATCAAGACATTCCGACTGCTGGATCTGAAGAAGAAGGTTTTTTAAGAAAATTCCTCGTTTTGAACTAAGTTACCATTCGGCTCCCACAGAGAGCCCAAATAAGAAACCAGGGACTTGGCCTGAACAAACTTGAATATCACTCACCCCCCCCCCCCTAAAGATGCAGCATGCCAAATATCAAAACATTCCGACTGCTGAATCTGAAGAAGAGTTTTAAAGAAAATTCCTCATATTGAACCAAGTTATAATTCGGGCTCCCATAGTGAGCCCAAATATGAACCCAGCGTCTTGGCTTGAACAAATTTGAATCTCACCCCCCTAAGCATACTGCACACCAAATATCAAAAGATTCTGATTGGTAGATCTGAAGAAGAAGATTTTTAAAGAATGTTCCTCATACTGCACTAATTTAAAAATTTGGGCTCCCATAGAGAGCCCAAATATGGACCCAGGGATTTGATTTCAATAAACCTGTGAAATAATCTTCCAAAGATGTTATATGTGAAATTTGAAAGCTTTTGGAGCAGTGGTTTGGGAGAAAAGTAGTCTTAAATGTTTTTCCCATTTCCCACAGTGTGAAAAAAATACTGACTCAGCACTTTTTCAAAGTCCCCAAAAAGTACCCCATGATAAAACCGATAGCAATTTTTTTTTTTACCATTCCATTCTGTTGGTAATAAGGAAGCTTCACACCACATAAGAATTCTCAGTGCAGTGTAGTTTTGGAGATATGGGCGTTTTAATTTTTTTCTATTTTTAGCTCCTGCGGTTCCCATGGGGCAAAGGGAAAAACAATTTGGGCATAAATTAAGTACTTATGACCCAATAAGCCCTCATATCAAATTTGGTTCAAATCTGCCTCTTGGTTTGGAAAATGAAAAAATTTATAGTAATTTATATATTTTTTATACTTACCAATGACCCAGACTTAGCTGGTGCTTACCCAAAAATATCTAGGGCCAAACACAAATTTTGCCCCCCAAGCCCCAAAATTTGCATGCAAAACCAAAGATTAGAAGTCCTATCTGGCCCTCCATACATTTTACCCTCTGTGCATGTGCAGATGCTGGAAAGTCACCGAATCTGGTGCCAATAAATCATTCTTTGTAAAAAAAAAAGATTATAATAATTCAGCGGGGAGGTATGAGTGCCCAGTACTGCCCACTAATGGGAGGGCCATTATCGTCTGGGTCATTGGTAAGTATAAAAAATATATAAAATAGGCCATAAAAAAAGAACCTCTGTTTCTCAGGCCTGCGCACATGGTCATTTTTGGTGCGCATGCAACCTTTTTATGACACCAAAAAATCTTCAAAAAAAATTTGAGATATTGTGCTCATTTCAGTAAATCGATATCGATGCGTTCACAAATTTTAAATTAACACACTTCAAGCTTTTTCTACATCATACTTTAATAAAGTGGGTGGGTTTTAGCAATATTCACGACAGAAAGTGTTTTATTCTGTAAAAGGTAAGTAAGTCATAATGACAGCAAGAAGGAAGGTGTCTTTCAGTCTGACAACAAACAGTCACAAAGGGGAATGGCCGATTCGCACCACGTTTGATTCGCACCAACCCTCAGAAAGTCTGCAAAGTCAGGTGCTATGTTGAATGGAACACAGTCTCCTGGCATTTATTTTTAATAACATTTGTATTGTAAATGGCCGTCATTGGGAATTTGTGTACTGTTATTTGAAACCGTTACGAGTTTCCCGTTAATTTAAATAAATGCATTTGAGATGCAGGATAATTGGATAACTAATAGTAACCGTTGCTTGATATAAAAGTAACCATCATAGTTGAAAATAAATCGCATATAGGCAGGTATGTGCGGTCGAATTGGTTAATAAAAACAAGTAAACATTTGTTTTGTATTTCATTTTCAGATTTAAAAAAAATATGATTTATGGATGAACTGCCCATTCAAATGGGTTGTGATAATTTTGAATATAATGGGGAAAAATTGCGATTCACGATTTTATTAGGCAGGCTGTGAAAGGATTTTTTTTTTTTTTGGTAAAATAAATCTCTGAAAGTTGGCACTTCGACATTTGATTTGTCCCAGAGACGTTTCAACCCGAGACGTTTCACCCACGAGGTGTTTCGTCCTGTGTTATAATTTTCACGTTTCACTGAAAAACAAACATTCAAACCCCACTTCATTTACGACCCAAAACTCCTATGGTGAATAACCAATATATTTGCGAAATTTTGCGTGGTCCACCAGGCATTTGGGTTGGCGTCAAATTACCACAAACAACCTCTCGGGAAGAAAATAAAAAAAAAAAAAAAAAAACGCCCGCCCGCATGCTTTTTTGGGAAAAATGGCCTGAGAAACAGACAATCCACTTTGTATGGCCTTACTATAAATTTTTTCATATTTTTATACTGTAACCAATGACCCAGACTTAGCTGAATCGTAAAAAGGCGGAGGGCCTAAAACTTCCGCAATAGTAGATCAACATAGATCAAATCCTTCAATCCATGATGAAGAAATTTACATGTATGTCTCTTAATACCATAATAGAAGAGACATATCCTAATATGGATCCCAATTATGTAAATCCTAAATTTAAGCATGAAATCATGTTAATTAGAATGTAACAAATAAACAATTTTTAAGACTAGTCTGGACTAGGCCCTAAAAATTAGAATGGTATATTGAGAATGAGAGAAAATTGCCCATAAACCTATGCCACACAATAATACTGCAGCTGATTACTGAACATAGTACAGACAAGACAGCTTCCTTAATGGTTACATACCCCATAAGACAGAGAAGTGGACAAAATCACCCCCACCACTTTTTTTTTTAACATATCTTCAAAAGAAAGAGGGGAGAGCTCTGGAATCAATAAGCAGAACCCGGAAACAATATAAATAAATAAATATTCAAATATATGTCGAAACCTCCTCACCCACATTACTCAATCATTGCTGGCCCAGACAGCAATAATATAGTGACCACAAAGCTCTTTCACGTCTGACATACTCCGTAATGCCACTGAGAGCGGAGAATGACGAAGGTAAGGCTACAACTAAAATCTTAGCCTGCTCAATCAACGCAGAGAAACTCTCAACACATCTTCCCCTGTTGTTTTTAAAAGTATGTGAACAAACACAAACGATTAAAAATAGAGAGGAAGAAGATAAGAAACCGAATTACTTTCTCCCGCAGGAAGTTAAATATGGTGTCGTCTACACAATCGAAGACCTGTGACACCCGTGTAGACTTAACGGGAAAGAGATCTTATTACCCTGCTCTTTATCTGGATGAAGTCAGCGTCAAACTATGCTAGCGGTTTCTCATAATAGCCCGCAGCATTGTGATTCACTGGAACAAGTTCAAGGAAACGATAATGTATGGTATCTATATCATCCAAGAGTTGTTCCGGAAGGGAAAGTTATCCTTTCCATCATTCGTCTAAATCAGAATCACAGTCACCAGCATCTGAACAGGCAGGTGACTGGACCAATTAAGCACCATGCAACAGCTCAAGTTGTTTTGAGACTGACGTTGAGTGCTTCTGCCTTAGCAGGAATATAGCGATTAGCTGCGCAACTGCGACAGCATGTCTGTTACGGAGACCTGAGGAGCAGCGGTCATGAATAGCCTGTTCGCCAGCTGCTCCTAGGACAGGGTGTCCAATATAGTTATTACTGGGGACGAGGGACGACCCGATGAATGAAGTCTCATCTCCTTGGCTACTAGATGGTGCGACTTTCTTCACAAAAGATAGACCTTTTGAAGATGCAGACTGGAAATCCGGAGTCACTTAGCCAAGGTGCGGTCGGGAGTGCTTGGTAGATGCTAAAGAAGCAAAACTGTAGATGTTCTCAGCTAAGAATTGAACTAAGCGTACCGGACAATAGCTATGTACGTAAGCTCTGACTGACGCAAGGTCCTGCCAACAACACCCGGCTCCAGATGTTGTTAAAAGAGAGAAAGGAGTCTCCCTCTTGCTCGCGGTCTGGGGAGACCTGGACGAGCGTACCTCAGAACTTGCTGTCTTCTTCCTTCTATCAACACTGGGTGAGCATGATTCGATTAAACAGTGCTCGCTACACCCTTATTCTCTCTCGACCGCTATGGATATACCCGACGTCACACCACTAACCTACATTAGTTCGTATCTTTATAGTGCTTGCTACACCCTTATTCCTCTTCTTGACCGCTACGGACATACCCGGCATCACATCACCCATATTTTATGTCGTGATAGATCTGCCGGTTGAGCTAGCTGTAGACAAGGGACGTAAACTCGCTTTTGTAGCCTAGCCCTTGTCTAATATCATTGAGCACTTTCCAGCTAGCTCTTATAGTATAATGCGACGATGGAAGCACGCTTCCTGACGGCGTCTATCTGTAAATAAAAACTAAAAAACTATAGTGACATTTTGACGAGAGGACCAGCAGAGTCCCCTCGCTGCGATAGGACTGATAGTGTCCACTCGCCTAACACAAACCATGATGCTCGTCATCCAGAGTATTAAATCTGACACATGGAGTAGAATTAGTGGTAGTACATCAGCTAAACTCATTACAACGACCAAGTAAATAGAGTAAAGGTTTCCCCTATTTGCCATACTATTAGATAAATATAATTACCTAAATTCTAATATATGTCATTGTACCACCGCCAAATCTACATATAATATAAGATAATATTAAAATATAATCAATGAAATAAATATATCCAAAAGAAAAAAGTCTTTCAAAAATAAAACAAAAATTTTGGAAAATGTTTTTCTAATATAAGAGCCCAGTTCCCTAAGGGAACGATGAGCCCCAAAAAGCCAAAGTGTGGACAAAATTATAAAATCTATGTAAAATTAACTTCCACACTATCAGAATATTTAATGTTACTTACAACAGTCGTTCCTAAACACAAATAGGAAACTACCTAGAGTAATGTAAAAGTAAACAAAAAACCGGAATCAAGACCCCAGGCAACACGGCCCGAAGTCAGTAACAGAAACAAGACTACCCGATGTAAAGCAAGATCTTCCTCAGAAGAAAAAATGATACATTGGATGTATGATGCATGACCAAAATGCCCAAACACCCTAAGGATGAGGACGTAACCTTGGGGAAGTACAGAATAATCTTCTGTATAATACGTTAAACTCCCGAGAAATTTTATAAAAAAATTTCATTAAAACAAGCCAAAAAGCTTGGGAGCTTAACTGGGGGGGATGAAGGGAAGGCAGAGAAGGAATACTAAATAAACAGTGGACAGATCATAATCAATCAGTGATAACGTCAGGCTCATGTCCCGAAGTTAGGGAACATGAACTAATTTTAATAAATATTATAAAATTACAGCCCTGAAAGTTTCAAACCGTTTCTTCCTTCCTTCATCCAGTTCTGTCCTTGGACCCACCAATTTAACCATTGATTTATGTCTGGCATCATTATTAATTGAGATTTAAAAAGCACAAATGTCAGTTTGTTGTTATCTGACAAGGGCCAAACAAAGAATAATTTATTGGCGCCAGATTCGGTGACTTCCTGCCGTCTGTGCATGCGCGAAGGGTAAAATGTATGGAGGGCCATATAGGACTTCTAATTTTCGGTTTTGCATGAATTTTGGGGATTGGTGGGCAAAATATGTGTTTGGCCCTGGATATTTTGTGCCTGTATATTACAAATCAGAAAATAAACACCGGAAACAAATGCAACAGAACTGCATATATGCCCATGAGGGCGCCATCCAACACGACCCAAACGCAAAGTATGTATGCATTAAAATATATATACGCGAATGTGTGACTGTGTGGTGGGAGGGGGGGGGGGATTCGAATATATGTCGAAACCTCACCCACATTACTTAATCATTGCTAGACCAGACAGCAATAATATAGTGACCACAAAGCTCTTTCACGTCTGACATACTCCGTAATGCCACTGAGAGCGGAGAATGACGTGAAGAATAAAACTTCCCATAAAGAAGAAAACCCTCTTGTGGGGAAGCTTCTGGTGAATGCTCCAGAACAGACCCCATAACCTCAATGAAATCAATAGAAACAAATGAATTGAAGGATACACATATCCTATCATTCATTCCCATGAAAACGGCTGAGCGTCAAATGTATGCACTCAAATGCCTTATGCTAGTGACACAAATAATGGAAACTATTATTCCCGTGCACCGAAACCTTAACTATCCTGAAGTGATCCCACATAAGATCATGTAATAGCCATACAGTTAGAATAAGTGCAAGATGTAGCCAGCGCTTTACTTATGCACTGAAATCTTAAGCACTAACTGCTGATTGGAAGATAAAATAACCAAAGCAGTACGAATAGCTGACTTATTTAACAATAGAATGAACATAAACGTCCCTTCTATTGGAAAATAATGACAAAAGAAGTGTTACTTCTCTTCTGATAAACTCTGATCTGCATCTATAAATACATGAATGGAAATAATTCAATGATGTAACGTAAACAATGAGACATCACTGAATATGTGGTTTCCAAGAACCGAGGGTCCCAAAATCCCTGCATAGAGAGACCCTTGGACTCAGGATTGTAACACAATATATGAACTCACGTCCGAAATAATTGAGAAAACCATTAATATACGCCCAAACTTGACCTTATGTTAAAAGATTCTCTAAAACAAAACAGGTCTAGAGGGAAAAACGTCTACCACTCCAGTTAATAACTGGAGTAGACATGTGTGTAAGCGACCCATCGAAATAACATTCAAAGCCGTTCTGCACAACTCCATCCGGAGCATAAAACTTTCGCTGTTAATCCGTCAGATAACAGACAAGAGGCCCCAGGGGGCCTGAGGGCGCTCACCTGACATGGTAGTCTAAATATCAAACCAGGGACTTGACTTGAATAAGCTGCATACGCCCCTCCTAAGAAAAGCATATACCAACTAGATGAAGTGATTGTGCTCACACAATACACAGGATTTTCCTTCTATTTTCAGTTCCTGCACTTTAACGTCCCAAAATTGAGATAAACACATAAAAAAAACAGATTTTTTTCCCAAACAAAATACTTTCAGCCTAAATTTTTTTCTTCTTAAAACGCATAAAAAACGCTAAAACTAATTTCCGGATTTTGGTCCAAAATTTTCTAAGTTCCACCCGGACCCCAAATTTTTGGTGTAAAAAAAAAATGTTTTTTTTGTCTTAAAATTGACAGAAACGCATAAAAAGCAAAAAACAAAAAAATTATGGATTTTGGTCCAAAATTTTCGAAGTCCCACCCGGACCCCAAATATTCAGGGTAAAAAAAAAATTTTGTTTTTTTGTCTTAAAACTGACCGAAATGCATAAAAAACAAAAATTTCCAGATTTTGGTCAAAAATTTTCGAAGTCCCACCCGGACCCAAAATTTTCAGTGTAAAAAAAAAAAATTTCTTTTTGTCTTAGAATTGACAGAAACGCATAAAAAAACACACAAAAAAAATTTACAGATTTTGGTCCAAAATTTTCTAAGTCCCACCGGACCCCAAATTTTTAGGGTAAAAAAAAAAAATATTTTTTTTTGTCTTAAAATTGACAGAAACGCATAAAAAACAAACAAAAAAAAAAATTTCCGGATTTTGGTCCAAAATTTTCGTAGTCCCACCTGGACCCCAAATTTTCAGGGTAAAAAAAAATTTGTTTTTTTTTTATGTCTTAAAATTGACAGAAATGCATAAAAAACAAACAAAAAAAAAATTTCCGGATTTTGGTCCAAAATTTTCGTAGTCACACCGGACCCCAAATTTTTAAAAAGGGTAAAAAAAAAAAAAAAATTTTTTTGTCTTAAAATTGACAGAAACGCATAAAAAACAAACAAAAAAAAAAATTTCCAGATTTTGGTCCAAAATTTTCGTAGTCCCACCTGGACCCCAAATTTTCAGGGCAAAAAAAAATTTGTTTTTTTTTTTTGTCTTAAAATTGACAGAAATGCATAAAAAACAAAAAAACAAAAATTTCCGGATTTTGGTCCAAAATTTTCTAAGTCCCACCCGGACCCCAAATTTTCAGGGGGAAACAATTTTTTTTTTTTTATTTTTTTGTCTTAAAATTGACAGAAATAAATGAAAAACAAAAAAAAAAAATTCCGGATTTTGGTCCAAAATTTTCTAAGTCCCACCTGGACCCCAAATTTTCAGGGGAAAAAAATTTTTTTTTTTTTTTGTTGTCTTAAAATTGACAGAAATGCATAAAAAACAAAAAAAATTTTTTTTCGGATTTTGGTCCAAAATTTTCTAAGTCCCACCCGGACCCCAAATTTTCAGGGTAAAAAAAAAAAAATTGTTTTTTCTCTTTAAATTGACAGAAATGCATAAAAAACAAAAAAAAATTTTTTTTCGGATTTTGGTCCAAATTTTAAGTCCCACCCGGCCCCCAAATTTTGAGGGTAAAAAAAACCAACTTTTTTTTTGTCTTAAAATTGACCAAAATGCAAAAAAAACAAAAAAATTTTTTTTTCGGATTTTGGTCCAAAATTTTCTAAGTCCCACCCGGACCCAAAATTTTCAGGGGAAAAAATTTTTTTTTTTTTTTTTTTTTTTTGTCTTAAAATTTACAGAAATGCATAAAAAACAAAAAAAATTTTTTTTGGATTTTGGTCCAAAATTTTCTAAGTCCCACCCGGACCCCAAATTTTCAGGGTAAAAAAAAAAAAATTTTTTTTCTCTTAAAATTGACAGAAATGCATAAAAAACAAAAAAAAATTTTTTTTCGGATTTGGGTCCAAAATTTCG
This sequence comes from Pictodentalium vernedei, assembly GCA_031216915.1. Taxonomy (NCBI): domain Eukaryota; kingdom Metazoa; phylum Mollusca; class Scaphopoda; order Dentaliida; family Dentaliidae; genus Pictodentalium; species Pictodentalium vernedei. The sequence continues at coordinate 765,250,036 of CM062297.1, forward strand.
AAGTCCGCAACGGGACCCCAAATTTTCAGCCTAAATATCAACCCAGGGATTTGGCTTCAACAAACTTGAATCTCACCCCCCTAAGGATGCTGCATACCAAATATCAAAACATTCTTATTGCTAGATCTGAAGAAGAAGATTTTTCAAAAATACTCCTCATACTGCACTAATTTAAACATTTGGGCTCCCTTAGAGAGCCCAAATATCCACCCAGGCAATTGATTTCAATAAACATGTGAAACAATCTTACAAAGATGTTATATGTGAAATTTTAAAGCTTTTGGAGCAGTGGTTTCAGAGAAAAGTAGTCTTATGTTTTTCCCATTACCCACAGTGTTAAAAAATGCTGACTCAGCACTTTTTCAAAGTCCCCAAAAAGTACCCCATCATAAAACCGATGGCAATTTTTTTTGATCATTCCATTCTGTTGGTCCTAAGGAAGCTTCACAACAAATAAGAATTCTCAGTGCCGTGTAGTTTTGGAGATATGGGCGTTTTCATTTTTTTCTATTTTTAGCTCCTGTGGTTCCCTGTGGTGGGGAAAAACATTTCGGCATAAATTAGGTACTTATGACCCAATAAGCACTCATGTAAAATTTGGTTCAAATCGGCCTCGCGGTTTGGAAAATAGAAATTTGGGGCGGGGCCAAAATTTTTGCCCCTCCTTTAACATCGTCAAATATAGCCCCTCCAACTTCTCTTGAACAAACTTGAGTCTACACCTCAAAAGGAAGCTGCATACCAAATATCAAGTCTCTGCTATTGCTGGTTCTTGAGAAGAAGATTTTTTAAGAATTCAAGCATTTTTGCCCCATCCCTCTGCTCAATGTGAGCCGAAACCTAATTTGACAAAAAATCAAAGTCCGCAGACACAACCCCTTCTCTCATGAAATTTCATTAATATGCGGCCAGTGGTTTGGGAGAAAAAGCCCAAACACCACCTTCACGACAGACGCAAAGTGATCAGAATAGCTCACCCTGACTTTCAGTCAGGTGAGCTAATAAAAGTGAGCCAAACAGCTGGCTAATTCGCCCTGTGAAACAACAGATGAACCAGCCAAATGAATAGTGGGATACGTGTATCCTATCATAAATCCCATGAGACATTATCTGGTTCACAATACAAGTGATTTAAAGAACTATACTCGCTACAATTGTCGAACGCTCGCTTTTCGACTGAAAGATAATCATAAATAACCTAATTATCCACTTCCAGTCAAAATCGGTCGGACCGAGCTCTATAAGAGCCTCAAGCCACCAGCTCAGGGGAGTCTGATCAGTAACTCAGACAGATGAGAAACCCCTATCCAAGTGGTTGTATAGACAATCCTAAAGAAATTTAAACTTAAAAGTAAATTTCCTTTCTTATTATACCTACCACAATTGTTTACTACAGGCTTGCACTACATTGGAAGTTCCTAACTCGGATAATATACTCTCTATTTTTCTCTTTCCCAACCAATTTGGGAAAGAAAAGTGGTGCAAAAGCACCAAGAAAAAATAAGCCGAAACTGGGTCGAGGGCAACCGACGCAGACCCAGTACGGGACGCTCTCTTCCAAGTACAACTCCACGACTTCCGTTGCCAGTGTGCATATGCGTCGCTAATGACTCATTCTTTTTGAATTCTGCCAACGTTAGAGTTATGTGATCAGCAGGGAGGAAGGATTCTTACCCGTATAAGAAGACAGGAGGGCCTCCATGTAAACAATTGTGGTAGGTATAATAAGAAAGGAAATTTACTATAAAATTTCAATTTCTTATCAACCTACCCACAATTGTTTACTACAGGCTGAATAGACAAGAGGCTGAAGGGAATCGCATAACCAACCCTACACATAACCCAAGTGCACTGGAACCGTGAACAGATGGAAGAGGTCCCGAGGCTTATCAACCATAGCATCACAAACATTAGTAAAAGGCAATGAAAGATGAGGCATATGGTTCTGTGCGACGCACAGACAGAAAGGGCAGTAACAGCACGGAGCTGGAACTGACCCTGTAAAAAGCTGAATGGCTGGGATAGACAACAGCCTGAGCCGAAGAAAGAGGGCCCGTAGGACAAAGGTCCTCTGTCGGCTCTTGCAACTGTCGCAGATAAATGGAGAATCTAGCATTTCTCCAGTAGGCTGCCAGTATAACATCCGACAACATGATGGAGTTAGTAAAAGCCCCGAGAGGAAGACAATGCACGCACCTCGTGACAGAAAAAACAATTGGTAATACAATCACCAGCAGCTAGACGAGCGGAAACTGCACGAATAGCAAGGCAAATCCATCGAGAAATGGATGCTTGAGAGATCTGGCATGTGAGAAAACGCAAATCCATCCAGGATAAAGGCGCGAATGCCCCCCCCCCCCACCACCACCCCCAAGCAGAGCAGCGCCCAAGAAAGTGTCCATCTTGGAGTAAACTGCAAATTCCAAGGCCTTTTCAAGGAAAAGAGCTGAACAAGCTTGGAGAGGCAAGGAGGAGTGTCGAAACAATGCGGTACCACAAATGAAAAAGGTCTCCGAAGCATGGACTTGTACCCATTGCTGGAGACCCCCAGAAACAAACATATACCAGAAACTCCGCAAGCGGAGTGATCGAAGGAGTGACAGAAGCAAAAGAGTGATCGCACACCATCGACAGAAGAACCTTCTACTTAGCCACAGAGGCTAAACCAGTGGAGTGAGTGCCTCCTTGAAGAAGAAAAGCAACTCCACTGCTTGTCTCGAAAAACCACTACGGAGGAGACAGGACCCGATAAAAGACATGTGCGAAGACACAATGAAGTCGGGTCAACTTGAAACCTCCTCGGGAGACATGCCGGAACCACCGCTAACAGAGAGCGGAGCAGATTGATTCACACTCACCGAGGCGACAGAGGTGTGATCGAAAGGATTCAACGACTGCAGGTTCACATCTGGGCGAGAACCTGAGGCGGAATCGGAACCGGCAGGAAAACGTAGCCGACAAGACCGTCCCAAAGGAGGGCCAGAACATCCACGCCAAAAGCCAGAGCATCTGGACATGGGAACACGAAAGTGTCCACCTGATGGTTCCAACGAGTTGCAAAGAGATCGATGGAACACCGCCATGTGGAGCATCCACTCGGTGGAAAAGAACCTGCCCCGTCAGAACAGGGAGTCGGCTAGGACGTTCAGACGACCGGAAATGTGATGAACAACCACTCCAGCGTTGACATCCTGAGCGAGCAGTAGATCCCGAGCCAATTCGTACATTGGAACTGAGTGCGTGCCGCCCTGGTTCCAAATGTAAGCAACCACTGTCAAACAACAGAAGGACCTGACGATTTGACAGGTGAGGGATCCACTGCCTGAAACTCAGAAGAGCAAGAAGCTCCTTCTGGTTGATGTGTAGAGATGCCCGATCCTGGTCCCACATCCCGTGAAGGGAAAGACCTAGAGGATCCAACATCGCACCCCATCCGAAATCGCTGACATCTGCCGTCAGAACACGATCGGAAGTGGGTAAGTCCAAAAGGAACACCCTGCATGATCCACTGAACATTCGTCCAGTGGAGAAGGTGAGGATAAGAGATTGTGATAACTGAAGCACCAGATCCAAAGAATCAACATTTGGCCTCCAACGACTGAGCAGAAAGTGTTGGAGAGGTCTGACATGCAGCCGACCTAGAGGAATGAGATTCGTCACCGAACCGCAGAGACCGAGCAGCCGGAGAATACCCCATGCTGTCGCAGATGTGGACTGGGAACAGAGTCAGAGCAAAAGCTGAGAGAATCACAACCCTGGCCTGGGGAACCGCCACCATATTGAACTGAGTGCGGAAGGCCATCCCCAGATGACAAAACGACTGAGAAGGGACCAGATCCGACTTCTCCTCGTTGACTCTGAATCCTAGCTACGTGAGCAAGCTCAACAGAGTGTCGACATCCAACTCCAGTTAGGCAGCATTGGAATGCCTCTGGAGGATATCGTCTAGATATGCCGAAGTAGTCACTCTGGACTGTGTGCAAAGTCAGTCGGGTGAAGACCCAAGGAGCTAGGTTGAGGCCGAAAGGCATGGCCTTCAACTGGTAAACTCGCCCCAGAAAAGCGAACCTGAGATACTTCCGCGACACCCGATGAATCAGAACGTGAAAGTAAGCGTCACACAGCGCAGGTCGATGCTGAAAGCGAAATCTCCCTGGTGAATGGAACGGCGGACAGACCTGAAAGTCTCCATGCTGAACTTGGGAGCAATGATAGACTGATTCAGGATACTCAGATCGATAACCGGTCGGAGTCGGCCGCCCTACTTCAGCACCAAGAACAGGTGGGAATAATACCCCACTGACTGAATGTTCTTGACGATCTCGATCGCCCCCTTGGCCAGGAGATTGTCTATCTCTGTGGACAAAAGCTCCCGACGTAAAACGTCTGAAAGAACTGTGGTTGGAAGAGGCACTCTGGACAGAGTCGGGTGCCTTCGGAAGGATATTCGCAGCCCGGACCGAACAACATCTAACACCCAAGGATCGGATGTGATGGTGGCCCAACGGTCTGCGAACTCTGCTATCCTTCCTCCAACCTGGACAAATCGAGGTGAGGACCTTCAGTTCGAGCCCTGAAGAGACCTGTGAGAGGAGAAACCACCTCCTCTACTGAATGAAGAATCCTGAGACTTCCCTCTAGCCTGCCGGCGCTTACCCTTACCCCGCGAGCAAGAAGTAGAAGCAGTGGCAGAAGGATCAGCCCTTTGCTTCGCAGAGGAAGCAGAAGGGTACTTGTTAGTCTTTGAATGGTCCCTGCCTCCCCTAGAAGGCTATCAAGCTGACGAAGCAGCAGCTGATCTTTGGAATGACGTAGGATGTCATCCCGGACCGTCGACACAGAACCCATGGAACAGTAGCGGACCTGCCAAAGAAGCAGATCGAAGAGCAGCGCGCTGCCCACAGGAAGGGATCGGCCTGTGTCCAGCACAGAGTCCCTTCAAACTAGTTCCAAAATAGCTGTCACAGACATGCGTGTGAGTAAGATGCATGAGCGCCTTGGACAGCACACACAAAGGAGCCTGTACATCGTCAAACCTATCTGGAGACAGATACGACGTGATCGGAGAGAGAAAGCATACCCAGCATTTCTCTCGATAAGCCCAACTTGGACTCCAACATAGGAATGACGGCCGACTTGGGTTTGGAATGCCCAAGGGAATTGGAGTCCTGATCCAAAACCGTCAAAGTCTGGCAGACTGACGGATTGGCGAAATCGTAGTAACGATAATGCACCAGAGGCAAAAAGGTGTCAACCCTGGTGAAGAACGGAGCCTTCATAGCCTTGGAACTCAGCTTAGAGTCCAATGCTGAAAATGCTTCAACCACCTGTACTGACTGGCATGGTTGAAGACGCCCAGAAGCAGGTTGCTCCACAGGCTGTAGGCGCGCGACCGATGATCACGGCCTGGCTGACACTGTCGGCTGGTTTGATGGTTTGAGATCAGGAAGGAACCCAAACACAAAGTCAAGAGCTGCCCCCAAGTCAGAAGACTGCTGGCTCTCGACATCAAAGATGTCTGACTCCTCCCCAGTGTCGGAAGACACATAGCCCATCGTGGGCAGACCAGCCGACGCCTCCCATGGTGTAGGCACCAGGGGGATCAGAAAGCGGCCTGTTTCCAATCCCGGGAGGCGGCACCATAGGGGGCGCCTGGAAGCCACTCGCTGCCTCGTTGGAAGCAACGGGAAGGCTCTTGGACAGAACCTGAGTGAGTAAGGAGAGGGCCGCCCTAAGCTCACTGCCTGTACCAGCCGGTTCGACATGGGAACGAACCAGCAAAGTGGCTTCACACCTGACCCTCTTAACCAGTGAAGGGTCACAATCCTACAATACACCCGAAGCGGGGCGACGGGCGGCAGCCGAAACATCTGAGGGCAGACGTGTATAGGGGTACGACACACCCCTAGGATCAACATAGCGGGAACTCGGGAGAGTTGCTGCAGACCTCTGCAGGGCAGAAGGTCCAGGCTGCACAGAAGGTGTTGGTCCCGCAAAACTGGCCGTGTGACCAGAATGAGTGGACAGAAAACGCCAATGACAAAACTGTGGTACTCAACGGCGCAGAGACCACAGTAGAGGGTACGGCCGGCAGCCACTTCCAACTTCGCCGAGTTGAAGTCAGGGAAGGCTGAGGCCGATACCCCCACATCTACACTCCCAGACACCGCTGCAGACCACTGCAGGTATAAAACTACTGTGCTCAACGGCTGAGAGGACACAGTAGGGGGTTCAGTCGGCAGCCACTTCCGACTTCGCCGAGTTGAAGTTGGGGAAGGCTGAGGCCGGTATCCCACAACCACACGACAGACATCCCTGCAGACCCTTGCAGGGATAAGCCGAGGCCGGCTAAAAACGGTGCCCGATGACGTTGTAAGACGGAACAGCAGTAGCAGCAGATACGACAGGAGCTGTTGGAACTGGCGGAAAAGGGGAGAGAGCCACCTAGCTCGGCCTCCAAAGGAGGAGTCACAAAACCCTAGTGACAGCCTCAGATGTTGACTGGAGAGGGCGCATAGTCCCGGAACCAGGCATCACTTCATCAGAAATCCAACAGCTCCCGCAGTATCCACCACGGTAAAAAACTGCACATCCCCCATGGAAGGGGAATAACTCTCACCAGACGTGGTCGAGTCGGGAGGCCCCGAAACGACAGCATGCCCCACCCTCCGCTGGTGCAGGAGGTGCTGCACATCCCCCACGGAGGGGGAGTAATTCTCACCAGACGTGGTCAAGTCGGGAGGCCCCGAAACGACAGCGTTCCCCATCCCCGCGGGTGCGGGAGGAGCTGCACATCCCCCACAGAGGGGGTATAACTCACACGAGATGTGGTCGAGTCGGGAGGCACCGAAACTACAGCATTTCACACCCCCCCCTCCCCACAGATGCGGGAGGAGCTGCACATCCCCCACGAAGGGCATATAACTCACACCAGACGTTGGGAGGGCCCGAAACGACAGTGTTCCACACCACCCATGGGTGCGGAAGAAACAGACACGAGAATGCACCAAGGCTAGGGCAAAAGGAATTGCCCTAAAGGAACCGAACTGGAAAAAACAGAGGTGAGAGCAGTAGAAGAACAAGAGGCCCCAAGGGGCCTGAGGGCGCTCACCTGACATGGTAGCCTAAATATCAACCCAGAGAATTGATTTCAACAAGTTGCATCTGATCCTCCTAAGAAAAGCTTATACCAAATATCCAAAGATTCTGACCAGTGGATCTAAAAAAAAAATAGAAGATTTTTAAAGAAGATTCCTCATATTGAACTAAGTTATAATTCGGGCTCCCACAGTGAGTCCAAATATGGACCTAGGGACTTGGCTTGAACAAAGTTGAATCTCACTCCCTAAGCATGGTGCATACCAAATATCAAAAGATTCTGCCTGCTGGATCTTGAGAAGATTTTTAAAGAAAATTCCTCATTTTGAACTAAGTTACAATTCAAGCTCCCACAGTGAGCCCAGATATGGACCAAGGGACTTGGCTTGAACAAACTTGAATCTCACCCCCTAAGCATGGTGCATACCAAATATCAAAAGATTCTGCCTGCTGGATCTTGAAAAGAAGATTTTCAAAGAAATTTGCCTGAAATGCATTAACTTCGAATTCGGGCTTCTATAGTGAGCCCAAATATGAATCCAGGGGGCCAATTTGAACAAACTTGAATCAGATCCACCCCACAATGTTGCATAACAAATAACAAAAGATTCTGCCTGCTGGATCTGGAGAAGAAGATTTTTAAAGAAATTTGCCTGAAATGCACTAAGTTCGAATTTGGGCTTCTATAGTGAGCCCAAATATGAATCCAGGGGGCCGATTTGAACAAACTTGAATCAGATCCACCCCACAATGTTGCATACCAAATATCCAAAGATTCTGCCTGCTGGATCTGGAGAAGAAGATTTTTTAAGAAATTTGCCTGAAATGCACTAAGTTCGAATTCGAGCTTCTATACTGAGCCCAAATATAAACCCAGGTGGCCGATTTGAACAAAATTGAATCAGATCCACCCCACAATGTTGCATGCCAAATATCAAAAGATTCTGCCTGCTCGATCTGAAGAAGATTTTTTAAGAAATTTGCCTGAAATGCACTAAGATCGAATTCGGGCTTTTATAGTGAGCCCAAATATGAATCCAGGGAGCCGATTTGAGCAAACTTGAATCAGATCCACCCCACAATGTTGCATACCAAATATCAAAAGATTCTGCCTGCTGGATCTGGAGAAGAAGATTTTTTAAGAAATTTGCCTGAAATGCACTAAGTTCGAAATCGGGCTCCTATACTGAGCCCAAATATGAACCCAGGGGGCCGATTTGAACAAACTTGAATCAGATCCACCCTACAATGTTGCATACCAAATATCAAAAGATTCTGCCTGCTGGATCTGGAGAAGAAGATTTTTTAATGTTTTTCCCATTGCCTACAGTGTTAAAAAGTGCTGACTCAGCACTTTTTCAAAGTCCCGAAACTGTACCCTATGATAAAACCGATGGCAATTTTTTTTTACCAATCCTTTCTGTTGGTCCCAAGGAAGCTGCACACCAAATAAAAATTCTCAGTGCCGTGCAGTTTTTGAGATATAGGCGTTTTAATTTTTTTCTATTTTTAGCTCCTGTGGTTCCCACGGGGCTACAGGAAAAAAAATTTCTGCATAAATTAGGTACTTATGACCCAATAAGCCCTCACATAAAATTTGGTTCAAATTGGCCTCTCGGTTTAAAAAATAGAAATTTGGGGTGGGGCCAAAATTTTTGCTCCTCCCATAACATCGCCAAGTATAGACCTACAAACTTCTCTTGAACAAACTTGAGTCTACACCTCAAAAGGAAGCTGCATACCAAATATCAAGTCTCTGCTATTGCTGGTTCTTGAGAAGAAGATTTTTTAAGAATTGGAGCATTTTTGCCCCACCCCTCTGCTCAATATGAGCCGAAACCTAATTTGCCCAAAAATCAAAATGCCGCTATATAACCCCTACTCACATGAAATTTCATTAACATGCGGCCAGTGGTTTGGAAGAAAAAGACCCAAACACCACCTTCACGCCGGACGCCGGACGACGGACGACGGACGAAAAGTGATCAGAAAAGCTCACCCTGACTTTCAGTCAGGTGAGCTAAAAAGGTGAACTCAACAGGTACAGAAAGTAGAAGAACACCCTCAACTACAAGAGAAGGTGGCAGAAAAAAGCCGGTGGGTACATGACAGAACCCAGACGGCCGACAGGGACTGAAAAAACAGCGATTCAGCCCTCAACAGAGTAAGAAATCCTGTCCAGAAAGTCCCTCATTGACACCCAACTCCAATAACAATTAAATTTATCAACTGAAAAAATTTCATTGTCGAACCGCGTTGACACGATGTCGAAAAAACATTCGCGAAAACGGAATAGTAAATAATATACAATGAGAATGTGGTTGAAAATATTAACGAGAATATATAAAACACAGTCCTGTTATTATACGATCTTCAGATCCATAATTCCAGTCACAGGAAAACCATTATCGACGAGGTGAATTATCACTGTTTCATAATGCATATGGCAGAGACACATCCTTCACGTGTCTCGGATAAAAAAGAATGAGTCATTAGTGATGCATATGCGCACTGGCAATGTAAGTCATGGAGTTGTACTTGGAAGAGAGCGTCCCGTACTGGGTCTGCACTGGTTGCACTCGACCCAGTTTTGGCTTATTTTTTCTTGGTGCTTTTGAATCACTTTTCTTTCCCAAATTGCTTGGGAAAGACAAAAATAGAGAGTATATTATCCGTGTTAGGGACTTCCACTGTAGTGCAAGCCTGTAGTAAACAATTGTGGGTAGGTTGATAAGAAATATATAGGAGAGATACCTATACCTTCGCTATGAGCCCTTATAGGCGAATTGAGTCCAGGACAGCCTCTCCTACTCTTTCTGTTGGTGTGGTCGATTAGACCCCAACTTAAAGAGTCGAGTATTGATGCTTTCTTGTAGTTAATCCTACAATAATGAAAGCTTACCATCAAAGACTTAGGTATACCTATACCTTCGCTATGAGTCCTTATAGACCATCGGAGTCTAGGACAACCTCTCCTACTCTTTCTGCTGGTGTTGGTCCATTAGACCCCAACTTAAAGAGTCGAGTATTGATGCTTCTTACCATAAAAGAGAGTTTTGAAGACTAAAGCAACCTATAGCAAGTTTTCCACCTAGTCAAATGCAAAGATGAAGACACAAGGCTTCGTCACATAAGAATAACTCCCAGTTAAGACTGAGATATATATAATAGGTCTGGAAAGAATTTTAAAAAGTACAAATGACCACAAAATTCCTTTACATATAGACGTTGCGTCACAGTACTTAAAATTGAAGTACATAAGACCATGAGACTAAATTCGCTCTGAAAAAGAAATTATCTTCTCAATTGTGTCCAAGCAAACAGCTAAATGATGAAGGTAAGGCTACAACTAAAAGCTTAGCCCGCTCAATCAATGCAGAGAAACTCTCAACACATCTTCCTCTGTTGTTTTTAAAAGTATGTGAACAAACACAAATGATTAAAAATACAGAGGAAGAAGATAAGAAACCGAATTACTTTTTCCACAGGAAGTTAAATATGGTGTCGTCTACACAATCGTGTAGACTTAACTGGAAAGAGATCTTATTACCCTGCTCTTTATCCGGATGAAGTCAGCGTCAAACTACGCTAGCGGTTTCAATTGCTCGCAGCATTGTGATTCAATTGAACATGTTCAAGGAAACGATAATGTATGGTATCTATATCATCCAAGAGTTGTTCTGGAAGGGAAAGTTATCCTTTCCATCATTCATCTAAATCAGTTAGAATCACACTCACCAGCATCTGAACAGGCAGGTGACTGGATCAATTAAGCACCATGCAACAGCTCAAGTTTTGAGACTGACGTTGAGTGCTTCTACCTTAGCAGGAATACTGCGATAAGCTGCGCAACTGCGACAGCAAGTCCGTTACAGAGGCCTGAGGAGCAGTGGTCATGAATAGCCTGTCCGTAAGCGTACCGGACAATAGCTATGTACGTACGCTCTGACTGATGCAACAACACCCAGCTCCAGATGTTGTTAAAAAAAAGAGAGGGGTCTCCCTCTTGCTCGCGGTCCGGGGAGACCCGGACAAGCGTACCTCAGAACTTGCCGTCTTCTTCCTTCCATTAACACTGGGTTAGCATGATTCGATTAAACAGAGCTTGCTGCACCCTTATTCTCTGTCGACCGCTACTGACATACCCGGCGTCACACCACGAGTCTACGTGATAGATCTGCCAGATGAGCTAGCTGGAGACAAGAGACGTAAACCTCTTTTGAAGCCTAGCCCTTGTCTAAAATCATTGAGCATTTATCCACTACCTCTGAATACAATGCATATGCGACACATCTGAAGTCACGGTCCTCGTATTCAATCTTAACTGTTTCACCAGCGTCAGGGAACTGAAACCACTCATCGGGTTTATAGCCCTGTGCAATACAAAAGATCACTTTGTCCGTTATGTAGAGGAAACCATAAGACTAGCCAACCCTGGCAGCCTATTAGACGGGACGTCCCGAACAGTAGGCATGGACGTATACTTCGACTGACGCAAGTTCCTGCCAACAACATCTGTCCCCAAATGATGCTGTAAGAGAGAGAGGCCTCTCTCTTGCTCGCAGTCCTGGATGACCTAGACGAGCGTACCTCAGAACTTGCCGGTTTCCTCCTTCCGCCGTTGCTGGGTGAGCATGGTTGCATATCACAGTCTTCGCACCACCCTATATCATCTCCTAGCCTGGATCATATACATCCGGCTTCACAGTTCTCAGTAACCAGTTCACCGGTCGACCTAGCTGGCGACAACGGACTTGTGCAGTCGTATGTGCTTTCCAAACATAGAGGAAGCTATAAGACTAGCCGACCCCGGCAGTCTATGGAAGGAGCGTCCCGTGGACTTTAGTTCCAACTGACACAAGTTCCTACCAACAACCTCTGACCCCAAATGTTGTTATAAGAGAGAGGGGCCTCTCTCTTGCTCGCGATCACGGAGGACCTGGACGAGCATACCTCAGAACTTGTCTACTACCTCCTTCCCGTGCCTCCTCCTTTCCGTCATCACAGGGTGAGCATGTTCGTATCTTTATAGTGCTCGCTACACCCTTATTCCTCTTCTCGACCGCTACGGACATAGCCGGCATCACACCACCCATATTTTATGTCGTGATAGATCTGCCGGACAGTGTGTGGACAAAATTATAAAATCTGTGTAAAATTAACTACCACACTATCAGAATATTTAATGTTACTTACAACTGTCGTTCCTAAACAAAAATAGGAAACTACCTAGAGTAATGTAAAAGTAAACAAAAAAACGGAATCAAGACCCCAGGCAACATGGCCCACAGTCAGAAACAGAAACAAGACTATCCGATGTAAAGCAAGATCTTCCTCAGAAGAGAAAACAATACATTGGATGTATGATGCATGACCAAAATGCCCAAACATCCTAAGGATGAGGACGAAACCTTGGGGATGTACAGAATAATCTTCTGTATAATACGTTAAACTCCTAAGAAATTTTATAAAAAAATTTCATTAAAACAAGCCAAAAAGCTTGGGAGCTTAACTGGGGGGATGAAGGGAAGGCAGGGAAGGAATACTAAATAAACAGTGGATAGATCAAAATCAATCAGTGATAAAGTCAGGCTCATGTCCGGAAATTAGGGAACATGAACTAATTTTAATAAATATTATAAAATTACAGCCCTGAACGTTTCAAACCACCGTTTCTTCCTTCCTTCATCCAGTTCTGTCTTTGGATCCACCAATTTAACAATTGATTTGTGTCTGGCATCATTATTGAGATTTAAAAAGCACAAATGTCAGTTTGTTGTTATTTGACAAGGGCCAAACAAAGAATAATTTATTGGTGCCAGATTTGGTGACTTCCTGGCGTCTGCGCATGCACGGAGGGTAAAATGTATGGAGGGCCAGATAGTACTTCTAATTATTGGTTTTGCATGCAAATTTGGGGGATTGGGGGGGGGGGGGGGGGGCAAAATTTGTGTTTGGCCCCAGATATTTTTGGGTTAGCACCAGCTGAGTCTGAGTCATTGGTTACAGTATAAAAATACAGAAATTTTGGGCCGTGCAAAGATTCTTGCCCCTCCCATAACGAAGGCAAATATAGCTCCTCGAACTTCTCTTGAACAAATCTGAGTCTACACCTCAAAAAGGAGCTGCACACCAAATATCAAGTCTCTGCTACTGCTGGTTCATGAGAAGAAGATTTTTTAAGATTTAAGCATACTTTTTGGGCGTGGCCCTACGAAGGGGCGAGGCAACTTGATTTGAACAAAATCAAATTGCGATGTCATAACAAACTATTATTTCAAATATCAATTAAATTGGTTCAGCGGTTTGGGAGGAGAAGACGCAAACACCATGTTCACAGACGACGGATAATAGCTCTCCTGACTGAAAGTCAGGTGAGCTAAAAAATGACATATCAACTGTCAATATCTTGAATCTTAACCCCTTACCTAACACGAAAAGCAGATGACACTTTTTTTGAATAACTAATTTTTTTCATTTTTTGTCTCAAAAACATAGTTTATGACCCCTCATTGGAACGAGCTCGTTCCAGAGGGGTCAAAACCTACGTTTTTGAGACAAAAAATGAAAAAAATAATGAAATTGGAGATTTTTGTGAAAAGCACTGGCCAGTTTTGGCCGTTACATTGGGTAACGGCTTAAACACACAAAGAAGATGCATTTGAAATTTCAAAGCCTTGTGAGCAGTGGTTCACGAGAAGATTTTCAAAGAATTTGGGGCTTTGGAACACTGCTCCCAACCTATCGTGCTTAGCAACTTCTATTGAATAATATTGGAAGAGCATACGCCAAAGATAAGTTGTGCAAACTTTGGTCGGATTTAAGCCAGTGGTTCTGAAAAAGAAGACCCAAATTCAAAAGTTAATGAATGACAGACACAGAGTGATAGCAAAAACTCACCCTGGCATACAGTAAGGTAATCTAAGAAAGTTAAAAAATTTATAGTAATTTATATATTTTTTATACTTACCAATGACCCAGACATAGCTGGTGCTAACTCTTAAAATATAGGGCCAAACACAAATTTTGCCCCCCAATCCCCAAAATTTGCATCTAAAACTAAAGAAAACATGTCCTGAATGGCCCTCCACACTTCACCTCTACTGCGCATGCGCAGTGTCAAGGACGTTCCGAAATTGGCGCCATTAATCATTCTAATAACCAGTGCCTGGTAAGCGCTATGTACTCAGCGGGGAGGTAAGAGTTCCCAACTCCTGGGAGGGCCATCCCCGTCTGGGTCATTGGTAAGTATAAAAAATATATAAATTACTATAAATTTTTTAACATTTTTATACTGTACCAATGACCCAGACATAGCTGAATAGTAAAAAGGCTGGAGGGCCAAGGACATAGAGCAAGATGGAATACGCTCAATAATATAAAATAGAGTCATCTCCTCTAGGGAAAAAGAAGTATTACGCCTTACATGAATCTTTCTTATTTATGATAAATTAGAAAGATACAACACCTTCCAAAATTGAGCATCATACATCCAGGTACTCTATTAATATCTAGTATAATCCTTATACTAATAATTTTTAAAGTAAGCCAATAAATAAAGTAAGTCTAGAGAATAGAGACTCTTTATACTCCTTAAAAGTGTCTGAGGATTGCATAATCATGTCCATTGACACGTGCTATATTCAAAAGCTATACTTTAAAAACTAAGACTTGAATGAATTTTTAAAACATAAACTTCTCACTAAACAACCATCCCAATAACAGCTCAGAATTACTAACTCCGGAGGAGGTATCCCCTTGTTTTCATAGTAAAACAGGTGACCCAAGGGAACACCCTCCCCCCCCCCCCCCTTTTTCTTGCCCTGGGTCAAATAGCCCAGATCGAAGAGGGCAGCAGAACGGAGTCACTGCTGAAACAGACAGCCTACCTAGCTATAGTAGCAACTGTTAAGTGAATGACATTCTGAGCAGTAGATAATAGACCTAACAATAGAGGCCTCCAGAAATGGACTCAATATTTCTGAGATAAAAAATTCATGAATGTGGATGGCTGAGCGCAATGAGCAGCCTTCAAATATCTATAAGAGCGACACTATTAATGTAAGCCCAAGATGTAGAAGAACTCTTACTTCATGAGCCGAAATCTCAAACACAACTGCTGAGTCAAAGATATACCATAAGCAGTATCGATAGTTAATTGAATCCATTAGCAATAGAATGGAGCGTAACGTCCTTCTAATAGGCATCAAAGACATTAGAAGTTTACGCCCGTAGTAATAAACAGATATCTGTTTATAACCGGACAGAGTAAAGGCCTATGCCCGTACGAAGACGGAAGGACCTTAATAACAATAGGATCCGGATATTAGGAGCCTAACTCTTATGCAAAAATCCAACCTAAATAGTAAAGGAAGTAGTGATTCCGAAATTACGAAAGTGAAAATCATCCACCGATAGTGCATGAAACTCACTGACTCTTCAGTAAAAGAGAAGCCAACAGAATTACTGTCTAAAAGGTCAGAATTTGAAAAACTACTGTTTCCAGAGGCTCAAATGATTACTTAGCTAAATAAGAACCGAAGTTAAATTCCATATAGGAATTTAATCTAATGATTCTAAGTCTATTTATCGAAAAGTTACTAACTGACTTAGATAAAGAGACATAAGACTCAATTGTAAACTATCATAGAGTGCATAGGTATGAGGTAACATAAACCTATAACCTTAATAATAACAGGCTGCAGTAGATCTTGTCAAACAAGTATACTAAAAAGTTGCAATGAGTAGTATGGAGGGATCAACAATATGAACATAGTGATCCCTACACCAACAACGGAAGAGCCTCCACTTTAGCCGCATAGAATAGCGAAGAAGAGGATCTCCTATAGTAAGAAATCGCGTCCAAAGCTCGTCCAGTACAATGCTTACAATGCAATAAGGACCACACAATGGAATACGTGAAGGTTGCGACCTTGCGGGTTGTGATAAAGATGACACGATTTTACCCAGCGAAAAAAGATTCTCTCATTGAGGAAGATTTCGCGTTAAGTCCCACAGTAGACATCAGAGTAAATTTACCCACGGTCTCTGTGAAGACAGAGATGCTATCAACAGAAATGTATTGTGGTTGTTTATCTTAGCAATACCTGCTGAAACAACAGCGCCGGAGGATACGCATATCCTATCATTCCGTCCCATTAGATCAATAGAGCGTTAACAACATTAGCTCAGAGATCCGGACAAGCAAACACATACGTCTGCAATTGATTAGCAAGCTGTGTCGTAAATAAATTATCATTGGGCGCTCCCATTGATAGCAAATCTGATTGAATACTTGTTTGTTGAGAGTCCATTCTGACGGCAACAAGCGACCCATAGGTGAACGGGAGTCCGGTAAAACAATCAGACGACCCGGAATATGACGGACCGAAACAGAACTTGGTGTACTATAACAAACAGAAGGATTCTTTCCATTAAATTGAATAAGGGAAACGAATGAGTGCCTCCCTGGTTCCGGAGATACGCCACTACTGTCGAATTAACGGACAGGATTTGGACATGCGTTTCTGAATAATGCTCATCCAATGACATAAAGCAAGCCTAAAAAACATTATTCCGCGGAAGATAAGTGCTTGCTTAGAGACTGCGGAACCCAAAGACCCTGGCACTTCAAATCCGTTGGGATCAATATTATATCCCAACCTGTTTGACTGGCAACCGTCATAATTATAACACTCGGATCCGGCAACTGCAGTGGCACTCTCTGAGTCAACCACCGAATGTTTGCCCCAGTCTGAATCTCTTGCAACACTAGATAGACAAGAGAATGTGTAAATCGAGCAATTCATGGATTGCTGAAAAGTTGCCGTCGAAGAGAAGCTTCTCCGAGAACGAAGCGACTCTGAGAGAGTTCTTCACCTTACTATCCACGCGCGTGGATGTAGCTAGGGCTGCGTCACGTCTAACCAACTCCAATCAGCCACTGAAGGGCGGAGTTATACGTGAACAAACTACTGCCCTCAAAAGAAATCACATTGAGGATAATATCCCGTAATTCTTTTCTTGAAGACGTAATGATAACGCCTCAGTAAGGTGGATTACGTATGATAAAGTGTCTAAGTTAAGTCTACTAGACATCATTGTCGTTTCCAACATTGTGGTTGGAAAAGACATAGACGGCGAAACAGAATATTTCCAGTCTTTAACCACGCCGTCTAGATGCATATGAACTCTCGGTATGCCCTGCTCTGCCAAAATAAATTATTCGTATAAATGATAAAAAGGCAGAAATGAGCATTGCGGACAAGAAACTAAACTATCATGCTTGGTAGCAGGCTTATATGCATATATAGCGTCGATAAATAATACACATGTTCTAATGACATTATTGGACTGTGTCGGTAAGTCAGGGACAATGTCCCTGAACCGATCCAAAATTCCGTGTCCAATGACGCTATAAGTCTCTTATCCAACATCGCAGCAATGTAGTCCAAAATAACAATCACTGGAAGATAATGCCAGAAGATATGAATGGCAGCTTCCGATGCTACGAAAGGGAAAACTCTAAATCTTTCAAATCCCTTTCGCCATCCTGTCGGACACTATAAAGCGTTCGGTCGTCCCTACCTGATGCAACCGCGGACCGCACCGACCCAGCGCCGTCAGATAATTCCTGATTCGACTAAGAAACTGTCGATTGCTGGGATGCTGCGAAAAAACTGTGCTAACTCGGATAGCACGTCCATCACTGAGGCCTGTGGAGAAGCGGTCCTACAATGCATTGCCGCTGGAAGCTCCGTGATCGTTACCCCGTGCATACGACTAATATGCGAGCGAACGGAGTGTATAGGCCTCGTGTCCCTTGGCTACCGGATGGCGTGACCTATTCGCCGTGGAATCACTGAATGACGAAACTGATCGGATACTCGAGGTCGCGTAGCCAATGTGCGGTCGTGTGCCCTGCTGAGAGGATGAGGAAGCATTATCGACAGTCTCTCGGACTGTCAATATAACGGAGCGTCCCGACCGACAGACATATGCTCCGAATGTAAAATATCTGAACCACAACATGCGGTCCCCTATGTTGTTGGACGAGAGAGGGACCTCTCTCGCTCACAGCCCGGACGGACCTGGACAAGCCAGGAACCGGACTAACAGGCTTCCTCCGATCTGTCCTCAATCCGCCGTCACTGGGTGAGTACTAAAGTAATTATAGTGCTCGCATCACCCAAATCTCCTTCCTAGACCGCAACGGACGAACCCGGCAGCCGAAGCATTCAATGAATGTACGCTACACCGGGTGAGCTAGCGAATGTCACTCCGTCGATCCTACAAGGGACCTCTTAGGCGATAGACATATTCCATGAGCACTTATTGCCGCTAGCTTTTCATTAACTATGACGACAGAGGCACACTTTTGAAAGACATCTCCGTAACTTTGCGAACAAGAAACCCGAAATGCTTGGTAACAGCAAGCATATAATAATAATATATATATAGCGTCGTTCAATAATTCGAAAGTTTGTGTGACATTATTGGACTATGTCGGAACTGAGGGACGATGTCCCTGAACCGAACCAAAAATTTCTAAGTCCACCGACGCTATCAGTTTCTTATCCGGCATCGCAGCATTCTGGTCCGACGAAAGAAGCTGTAGAAGATCAAGTCAGATGACATACACAACAGCATATGTTATTCCGAAAGGAAAAGCTCGAACTCCTCTGAATCCCTTTCGGTATCCCGTCGGACCGGATGAAATTTTCGGACGTCCGTACCCGCTTCCGCGGAGCGTCCCGACCCAGCATCGTCGGATAAAAAATATGCGACAGATTCAGTTGATGCTGGGATGCTGCGATAAGCTGTGCTATTTAGGAAAGCACGACCGTTCCCGAGGCCTGTGCAGTAGCGGTCTTACGATGCATTGCCGCCGGAAGCTCCGTGTACGTTGACTCCCGCACACTTTCCTATGCGAACGCCTGGAGTCTGCAGGCCTCGTGTCCCTGGCTACCGGATGGTGTGACCTGGTCGCCGATGATTTTCTGACTGGCGAAGCTGACTGGATATCCGAGGTCACGTAGCCAAGAGCGGTCGTGTGCGCTACCATGAGAATGAGGAAGCCTTATTGACAGTCTACTCCGGACTGCCTATATGTCGGAGCATCCCGAGCGACGGACGTATGCTCCGAATGTGAAACATTTTGTACCACAACATCTGGGGCCAGATGTTGTTGTACGAGAGAGGGGCCTCTCTCGCTCGTCATCCGGATGGACCAGAACGAGCTATGAACCGGACTAAAAGGCTTCCTCCGTTCTCCCTCTAATCCGCCGTCACTGGGTGTGCATTTGGTTGATTTATAGTGCTCGCATCACCCCAAAACTCCTTCTAGACCGCAACGGACGAACCCGGCTGCCGAACCATTCGATGAATGGACGCTACACCGGGCGAGCTACCGGACGTCAAAGGCCGTCGAACCTACTAGGGTCCTCTTAGGCAATTGGCGTATTTACATGAGCACTTTTCCGCTAGCCCTTCATTAATTGTGACGACGGAGGCACACTGTTGGAAGACATCACAGATACATCACCCTAATCTTGATCGTCTGAAATAGAAATTGATAAAGTAGAGTGACCCTGCGGGGAAAGGACCGGAGTGTCCAATTCCCCACTAACATACCGAGACATACGCTTCCCATGTTGTCATCGAAATCATACGATACAGAACAGGAGTTAATGCAAGTACACTGACCACATATAGAATGATTATAAAAGTCAGAGGAAGACTTCCTCTTATTAATATTGATCAAAATCCTTTCAATGTGAAAAGAAAACAAAGTCCTGGTACTCGCACCAACCCCTGGCAATCAAAATATATAATAATAATATGATCCATTAATATAGAAAAAATAATTGAAATCAAAATATTTTGAAAAAATATTTTTTCAGAATAGCCCAAGTTTCTGAAAAGTAACGTTAAGCCCCAATGGATCCCAAGCCTAAGTGTGGACAAAAATTTTTAAAATATTTTAAACAATTTATTCAACACTTACGAACAATAATAATGTATCTAGTTATGATTAAAATAACATCAAGATATTATTTTCAAGAAATCCCCCCCCTCACACAGAGGGCTGTTGTAAATGTAAACAATGAGTGTAAAAACACTAAAATAAGACTCCAGGCACCCAGGCCCGGAATCAGTTACCAAAAATACACTAACTGATGCAAAACAGAGACTTCCAGGGAAGAAACTGCAGAACATCAGATGGTAGATGCAGAACACAACGCCTAACCACCCGTAGGTGAAGACGTAAACATGGGGAAAAGAACAGAATTCATTCTGTTATTCAGCTAAAACTCCCAAGAAATTTTAGTAATAATAATTACAGAAACTATGCCAAAAGCATGGGAGAATAGCAAGAGGGGACTTAAAGGGAGAGAGGAAAACACTGAAAAATCAGTGTAACTAAATAACCAGAATGACAACAAAATGGCTGCTGCCTCGAAAATAGGTAACTTAACATAATTTCATTAAAAAAATTTTAAGTTACAGCCCTGATAATATTCTGTCACACATTTTTCCTCTCCTCCTTCTCTATCCTCCTTAGAATCACCATTTCACTAATATTTATGTGTCTGGCATCATTTAAACTGAGATTTACAAGCACAAAGATCAGTCAGATGTTAACTGATGAAGGGCCAAACTTAGAATGATTAATGGCGCCAATTTCGGAACGTCCTTGACACTGCGCATGCGCAGTAGAGGTGAAGTGTGGAGGGCCATTCAGGACATGTTTTCTTTGGTTTTAGATGCAAATTTTGGAGATTGGGGGGCAAAATTTGTGTTTGGCCCTATATTTTAAGAGTTAGCACCAGCTATGTCTGGGTCATTGGTACAGTATAAAAATATAGAAAATAGTCCAACTGAACTTGATCTTGGTGTTGTTAGTTATGAATGAATGGCAGAAATAAACTAATTCCAAATAGCTATTCAAAAGTTAGTGGACAGAAGCAAAATATATCGAAATTTTCCCAGTCTGTTTTAGATGAAAAATTTAACTGAAAAGTTAGAAAATTTATAGTAATTTATATATTTTTTATACTTACCAATGACCCAGACTTAGCTGGTGCTAACTCTAACAAAACCAGGGCCAAACACAAATTTTGCCCCCCAATCCCCAAAATTTGCATCCAAAACAAAAAGAAATCATGTCCTAAAGGACCTCCATACTACGCCTCTACTGCGCATGCGCAGTGACGCAGTCGTCCCGAAATTGGCGCCAATTATCATTCTTACTGGCAGTGCCTGGTCAGCGCTATGTACTCAGCGGGGAGGCAAGAGTTCCCAACTCCAGGGAGGGCCATCCCCGTCTGGGTCATTGGTAAGTATAAAAAATATATAAATTACTATAAATTTTTTAACATTTTTATACTGTACCAATGACCCAGACTTAGCTGAATAGTAAACAGGCTGGAGGGCCTAGGACATAGAGGAAAATCCAATAAGCTCAACTATATAGTAAAGAGGTAACCCCTTAAGGAGAAAAGGAGTATTAGGCTTTACATGTATCTTTCTTATTTAATATTAAATTAGAAAGATACAATACCCTTAATAATTGAGCACAATAACATTCATGTTCTCTATTAACATCCAGTATAACCCTTATACTAATTATTTTTAAAGCAAGCCAATAAATAAAGTAGTCCAGAGAATTGAGACTCTTTATAATCATTTAAAAGTGTCCGAGTATTGTATATTAAAGCCCGTTTGACACTTGACATATACAAATGCTTCACACCGAGCTACACTTTAAAAATAAGACATGAATGAATTTAAACATTAATATTACACTTTAAAACCATCCCGGAAGCGACTCAGAAATACTGACTTGGAGGAGGCATTCCCTTGCTTTTCACTATAAAGCAGGTGACCTAAGGGAACACCCCCCCCCCCCCCCCCCCTTCCCCTTGCCCTGGGTCAAATAGCCCAGAGCGAAGAGGGCAGCCGGACGGAGTCACTGCCGGAACAGAAAGCCTGCATAACTATAGTTGCAACTGTTTAGTGGACGACATTCTGAGCAACAGATAACGGACCTAAACAATGCAGGTCTCCAGAAATGGACTCAATATTTCTGAGATAAAAATTCGTAAATGTGGATGGCTGAGACCAATAAGCAGCCTTCATTAAATCTGTAATAGCAACACTATTAGCATAAGCCCAGGAAGTAGAAAGAGCTCTTACTTCATAAGCAGAAATCTTAAGCACAGACTGCTGAGAAAAAGATAAATCTTCATAAGCAGTACGGATAGTTAACTGAATCCATCTAGCAATAGAATGGACTGAAATGTCCTTTCTATTAGGCATCAAAGACAGAAAGAAACGTTTCCGTCCCTTTCTGATAAACTGAGATCTCTGTTTATAGATACGTAGTGCTCTAACAGGACAGAGTAAAGGCCTACGCCTGTCTGAAGACGGAAGAGCCTTAATAACAATAGGTTCCGGATATTTATTAGGAGCCTGATTCTTAGCTAAAAAACCCACATTAGTAGTGAAGGTGATAGTGTTCCCAACACTACGATAATGAGAATCATCCACCGATAGTGCATGAAGCTCACTGACTCTTCTGGCAGAAGAGAAAGCTAAGAGAAAAGCTGTCTTATAAGATAAGAATTTGAAATCTACTGTCCCAAGAGGTTCAAATGGCTTTTCCTTCAATTTAAGGAGAACCCAAGCTAAATTCCACTTAGGAATTAATCTAAGAGTTCTGGGTCTATTTATCGAAAAGTTTCTAACCAACTTCGATAAAGAGACATTAGATCCAATTTGTAAACTATCATGATGTGCATAGGTATCAGATAACATAGATCTATAACCCTTTATAGTAACAGGCTGCAGTTTGATTTCGTCAAACAAGTATACTAGAAAGTTTGCAATGTCTGGTATAGAGGGATCAAATATATCTACAGAATGATCCCTACACCAACGACGAAAAACCTTCCACTTAGCCGCATAGTTTAGCGAAGAGGAGGTCCTCCTACAGTTAGAAATCGCGTCCACTGCTCGTCCTGTAAAGTGCTTGCCATGCAAGAAGGACCGCACAACGGAAAAACGTGAAGGTTGAGACCTTGCGGGTTCTGATGGAGTTGGCGCGATTTCCCCTGCGAAAGAAGATCCTCTCGTGGAGGAAGCTTCCGCGGTAGGTCCCACAACAGACACCTGAGTAGATTTATCCACGGTCTCTGTGGCGACAGAGATGCTACCAACAGAATCTTGCATTGAGATTGTTTTATCTTTAGCAATACTTGTTGAATTAACGGCGCTGGAGGATACGCATATCCTATCATTCCGTCCCAAGGGATCGACAGAGCGTCTACTGCAAATGCTCTTGGATCCGGACACGGAGACACATACGTCTGCAACTGATTGTTGAGATGTGTCGCAAATAAGTCTATCATTGGCCGTTCCCATTGGTAGCAAATCTGATTGAATACTTGTTTGTTGAGAGTCCACTGCGACGGCAACAAGCGACCCTTTCGTGAAAGGGAGTCTGCTAGCACATTCAGACGACCCGGTATGTGACGGACCAAAAGAAGAACGTGATGTTCTAACGCAAACAGAAGGATTCTTTCCGTTAGATTGAACAACGGAACTGAATGAGTGCCTCCCTGATTCCGTATATACGCCACTACTGTCGTATTGTCGGATAGGATTTGGACATGAGCATCGTGAATAATGTCCATCCAGTGACGTAACGCAAGCCAAATTGACATCATTTCCTTGATGTTTATGTGCTTGCACAGGAATTGCGGATCCCAAAGACCCTGGCATCTCGAATCCGTTGGGATTAATGATGCACCCCAACCTGTTTGACTGGCATCCGTCATAACGGTAAAACTCGGATCCGGCAACTGCAGCGGAACTCCTTGAGTTAACCACTGAATGTTTGCCCAAGTCTGAATCTCTTGTTTCACTTGATCTGACAAGAGAACGTCTACACCGAGCGAATGAATTTTCACACTCCAATTCTGAGTCAGGAAAATTTGAAGAGGACGTGTGCGTAGCCGCCCCATCGGAATGAGATCCGCGGCGGCTCCGCACAGACCTATCAGTCTCATAAATTCTCTCGCCGTGACTTTGTCTGCGTGCAGACAATAGCGAGCGTAACAACTGACTAATTTCGCTCTGGTTAACGGCAGACGAACGAGATTGTTGTGCGTCTCGAAGCTCATTCCCAGATGAGTGAATGACTTGGACGGCACCAGATCCGACTTCTCCTCGTTTACTATAAAACCGAGACGTCGGAGCAATAGAAGAAGATTCTGAACATCGTTCTGAAGCGTTAACTCGTTGCCGTACCTCTGAAGAATGTCGTCCAGGTAGGCCGACGTTACCGCAGATGAATGAGCTCGGAAGTAGATCATTACCGAGTTCATTACCCGAGTGAAAGCCCAGGGTGCTAGATTCAATCCGAAGCACATCGCCCGGAATTCATACACCACTCCCAGGACTGCAAAGCGTAGATACTTTCGGAATGTCGGATGTACCATGACGTGAAAGTACGCATCTTTGAGATCTATGCTCGTTGCATAATCGGTCACCCGAATACTCGCTCTGACCGATCGAATCGTCTCCATATAAAACTTCGGAGCGACGATCAGCTTGTTTATCCAGCTCAAATCTATGACTGGATGGAACGAGCCGTCTGGTTTCGGAACCAGAAACAGATGGCTGTAGAATCCCAGAGATTCCTGGTTTTCTACGACCTCTACCGCGTTCTTCATTAAAAGAGACTGCACCTCTGATAACAGAGCGTCTCTTTTCTGTGGATTTGACGGAAGATGAGTCCACTTTGGACTTCGAGTTAATGGAGGCTTTCGTTTGAAGGATATCTTTAGACCTTCCGAAGTCACTCCTCTCACCCAAGGGTCGTCCGTAATCGACGCCCACTCTTGTGAAAAACTCGACAACCTTCCGCCAACCAGAACGCGATAGAGGTTTAAGCCATCACCTCCTGGACCTGCGAGGCCTGCGGTAGGAGAAACCACGTCTTCCACGACCCGCACCTCGCCTCGTCGACCTCGGGGCGTCCGACCGATTGTCCCGGCCTGAAGGACGTCCCGAACGAGAGTCGCTATCCTGACGGTCTCTCGAATAAGACCAAGAGGACGCACCGGAACCTCTATAGGAACCTCTCTTGGGCACATTAGACTCAGAAGTGCCTGTCTTATTCGTGTCTGCTGTATCCGACTTTTTAGGAGCCGATCTGAACAACAGAGAATCATTAGCTTTCTTTTTAATTTTATCATAAATAGCGGAAAGCTTGCCGTCAAAGAGAAGTTCTCCTGAGACCGAAGCGACTCTAAGAGAGTTCTTCACCTTAGAATCCACTAGTGTGGATGTAGCTAGGGCTGCGTCACGTCTAACCAACTCCAGATTTGCCACTGAAAGGGCGGAGTTACACGTGGAATAAGCTACTGCCCTTGAAAGAAGTCTTAAAGAGGATTGTATATCCTGAAACTCTTCCCCTTGAAGGCGCAGTGATAACGCCTTAGTAAGGTGATCTGCGTAAGATAAGGCATCTAAATTGGCTCTGTTAGACGCAATAGCTGTTTCCAACACCGCGGTTGGAATAGAAGCTGACGACGGTAATGATAGCTCTAAGTCTTCCGCCTCGTCGTCCATACGCAGAGGAACTCTCGGTATACCCTGTCCTGCCGTATCGAATTCATTCCTTGCATTAATGAAAGGCAGGTTGAGAGTATTAGCGGACAAGAAACCTGCTTTCCCCGTCCTGGAAGCAAGTTTAAATATAGCGTCGTTCAATAATTCAAATGTTCTAGCAACATTATTGGACTGCGACGGAAACTCGGGAGTGATGTCCCTGAACCGCTCAAAAATTTCAGAGTCCAATGACGCTATAATTTTCTTGTCCGGAAGCGCAGCAGTCTGGCCCGACGGAACAACTTGAGGGAGAAAGTGCCGGATGAAGTCCACGGCAGCTTTATGTTGTTCCGAAAGGGATAGCTCCAAGTCATCCGTATCCCTTTCACCATCCGGTCGGACCTCACGATGTTCCCGGTCGTCCGCCCCCGATGCTTCGGCGGAGCGTACCGACCCAGCACCGTCGGATAATTCTCGATCCGACACCGTTTCTGTCGGCTGCTGGGATGCTGCGATAAGCTGTGCTATCTGCACAAGAATGTCCAGCGTCGAGACCTGCGGAGGCGCAGTCTTTCGCTGCTTCGCCGAGGGCAGCTCCGCATCAGATGGCTCCCGCATACTTTTCCTATGCGAACGTCCGGAGTCCATCGGTCTCGAATCCCTGGCTGCCGGATGGTGTGACCTGGTCGCCGAAGAATCCTTCATCGGCGAAGCTGGTAATATATCGGCGGTCACGCAGCCAAGGTGCGGTCGTGTGCGCTGATGAGAAGAGGAAGCCTTAACAGTCTCTGCGGACTGCTTATACAACGGACCGTCCCGAGCGACGGACGTATGCTCCGCTAAAGACACATTTTGTACCACAACATCTGGTCCCAGATGTTGTTGTACGAGAGAGGGACCTCTCTCGCTCGCGGCCCGGCTGGACCTGGACGAGCTAGGAACCGGATTAAAAGGCTTCCTCCGTTCTCGCTTACTATCCGCCGTCACTGGGTGTGCATCTATTATGTTTATAGTGCTCGCATCACCCAAAATTTCCTCTTGGACCGCATCGGACGAACCCGGCTGCCGAACCATTCGGTGAATGGACGCTACACCGGGCGAGCTAGCGGACGACATTTGTCTAATCTCCATGAGCACTTTTGCCGCTAGCTCTGAATTCATTTGTGACGACGGACGCACACTTGAAGAAGATAACATGGAAACATCACCCTGTTCTGGTTCCTCTGAAATAGAAACTGAGAGAGTAGAGTGACCTTGTGGAGAAAGAGCCGGCATCGCTCTTTCTCCAGAAACAACATATCGTGACACACGTTTCCAATGTTTCTCATCCCAATGTTCACATATAGGACAGGGATTAATGCGAGAACACTGACTACAATTAATACAATGATCATGAAAGTCAGAGGAAGATTTCTTCCTATTACAATTTGAACAACGTCCCTTCATTGTGAAAGAACAACAGTAAGTCCTAGTTACTCGCAAAAACCCCTGACACAAAGATACATAATAACATGATCCATTAATAAATGAAAAAACAATTGCAAAACAAAATAATTTTGAAAAAATATTTTTTCAGAGAAGCCCAAGTTGCTGAAAAGTAACGTTGAGCCCTGATGGATCCGATGGCAAAGTGTGGTCAAAAATTTTAAATTTATATAAAATAATTAATGAGACACTTTCGGATAATATGAATGTATCTTATAATGAGATAAACTACCACAAAGGCAAACAGCCCCCCTCAAAAAAGGCTGTTGCCAATGAAAACAAACAGTGTAAACACACTAGAAAACATGACTCCAGGCACTGAAAAAACTGGCCCGGAATCAGTCATCAATTACACTCTATCTGATGCAAAACAGAGACTCCCAGGGGAGAATCTGTAGAACATCAGATGGAAGATGCAGAACACAAACGTTATACACCCATGGGTGAAAACGTAACTATGGGGAAAATAACAGAAAACATTCTGTAACCAAGCAACTCTCCCAGGAAATTTTAGAAATGAAATTTCTCAAAAATATGCCAAAAGCATGGGAGAATTGCCAGGGGGGACTTTAGAAGGCTAGGGGAGAGGAAACACTGAATAAGCAGTGCAACAATTAGCAAGAATGACAACAAGAGGCCCATGCCTCGAAAATAGGCAACTTAACATAATTTCATCAAAAAATTTTAAGTACAGCCCTGATTATTTTTTGCCACTTCTTTTTCCTCTCCTCCTTCTATCCTCCTTAGAATCACATTTTCTCCAAAAATTACGTGTCTGGCATCCTTTAAACTGAGATTTACAAGCACAAAGATCAGTGAGATGTTGACTGATGAAGGGCCAAACAGAGAATGATAATTGGCGCCAATTTCGGGACGACTGCGTCACTGCGCATGCGCAGTAGAGGCGTAGTATGGAGGTCCTTTAGGACATGATTTCTTTTTGTTTTGGATGCAAATTTTGGGGATTGGGGGGCAAAATTTGTGTTTGGCCCTGGTTTTGTTAGAGTTAGCACCAGCTAAGTCTGGGTCATTGGTACAGTATAAAAATATAAGAAATTGTTCAAATCAAATTAGAGCTAGATATTGTTCAGCTGTAAATGTATACCAAACACCAAGTGATGCCAAAGAGTCGTTCCAAGTTATTGGATTGAAGCAAAAATTTCTCAAAATCTCTAAGTCACTTGTAGTGAACTATCTGAAAAACAGTTGGAATTTGTTCCAAAATTGAACCTGACCTAGATATTGTTAGTTAATAGTGCATATCAATGAAAGTGTCAATTACACTGCATCTCAACTTGTCAAAGAAGGGACTGAGCTAAATAGAAAGATCCAGTAATGCGAAGTCATTCACTCAAGTTTCTACAGAAAACATCACACATCATATGAAATCTGAAAAAATAGGGCATCTTTTTCAACAGAATGTAGAAAAATTTGATAACTCCCATCTAGACATCATACCAAAGTTACATATAAAATTTGAAAAAGATCGGGTGAGATGTGCAGCTGTAGGGTTGGCTAATGGAATTGTCGACAATTTATATGCCGAATTCAAGAGGGTCAATGCCAGCAATGTTTTTCAACAAAATTAAAAAAAATATGATAGCTCCCATCTAGACATCACATCAAAGCTACATATGAAATTTCGAAAAAGATGGGGGAGGGATGTGGTCTGTAGGGTGTGGTATTGAAATTGTTTTTCATCAAAATTCAGAAAAATTTGATAGCTCCCATTTAGACATCACACAAAAACTACATATAAATTTTGAAAAAGATTGGGTGGCGGCTTGCAGGGTGTGCTAACGGAATTGTTGACAATTCATATGTAAAATCCAAGATGGCTGCTGGCGGTGACACTTTTTAACGCAATTCAGACTAGAAAAACTGTGAGCACTGCTCACTAAATGATACCACCCACTCCCACCAAGAAACAACGGTAAAAGTGTGTTTAATGTAGAGAGCACGAACACTGACCCCCCCCCCCCCCCCAACCCCCACACCTCCACCCCAAAGCTTGAACTGACAAAGACCATTTTTGATTATGGGGAACTGTAAATATGAAAATATCTGAAGAGAAAATAGGAGGTGCACATCTGCAATGTATATAAAAGAATGTCTGAGAGTTTCAATGAAATTCGCCCACTGGTATAAGAGGAGTAGTGGATAGCAGGAGTGTACCCCCCTAAAGCATCACAACAATTTGGCTAAGTTCATTTCGCCCTTTGGGAAAGAGTAAAAAATAAAAATACCTGAAAGCAAAATAGGAGGTGCACATCTATAATGTATAGAAAAGAATGCCTGTAAGTTTCAATGAAATCCACCCACTGGTTTAAGAGGAGTAGCGGATAGCAGATGTGTACCCCCAAAGCGTCACGGACGTACGGAAGTATGTAAGTACGGAAGTACGGACACCATGAATGCTATATACCGCCCACTTTTCAAGTGGGTGGTATAAAAAATTGGATAACTCCCGTCTAGACATCACACCAAAGCTACATATGAAATTCAAAAAAGATCAGGTGAGAGATTCAGTCTGTAGGGTGTGCTAATGGAATTGTTGACAATTTATATGCCAAATCTAAGATGGCCGCTGGGGGGGGTGGGGGGGGGGGTGGGGGGTGGCAAGTTTTTCAATGAAATTTGGTAAAATTAGATAGCACCCATCTGGACATTGCCCCAAAGCCACATATCATATTTTAGACTGATCGGGTGAGAACGCCAACCTGTAGGGTGTGCTAAAGGAATTGTTGGACAAATTTATATCCAAATTCAATATGGCTGCTGGCAGGCATGTTTTTCAACAAAATTCACAAAAATTCAATAGCTCCCATCGAGACATCATTACCAAAGCTACATAGGAAATTTGAAAAAGATCAGGTGAGAGATGCAGACTGTAGTGTGTGCTAATGGAATTGTTGACAATTTATATACCAAATCTAAGTTGAGTGCGGGCAGCCACGTTTTTTAATGAAATTCGGGAAAATTTGATAGCGCCTATCTAGACATTGCCCCAAAGCTACATATGACAGTTGGGACTGATCGAATGAGAACTTCAGCCTGTAGGATGTGCTAAAGGAATTGTGGACAGACATATGTACAGACAGACAACCTGCCATCCCAACAGCTCATACTTGACGTTAACAAGTTAAGCTAAAAATGAATTGATTTTGAATAGTCATTCAAAAGTTATCTTAGCAAAATGAAAGAGGATGGACAGATGGATGGATCAGTGAATAGACAAGCTGAGAAGATGAAAGTGTCAATGACACTGCAGCTCAACTTGACCAAGAAGACCACTTAAGTTTCTACAGAAAAGACATCACACCAAAGCTACATATGAAATCTGAAAAAGATCAGGTGAGAGATATGGCCTGTAGGATGTGCTAATGGAACTTTTGACAATTGATATGCCAAATCAAAGATGGCCACCTGCAGGCATATTTTTCAAATTCAGAAAAATTTGATAGCTAACATCTTGACATTACTCAATCAGGTGAAAGATACAGCCTGTATGGTGTGCTAAAGGAATTGTGGATGGAAAGAGGTACAGATGTACTGATGGACAACAGATCGCAGCCGAATCCAATAACTCACACTTGATGTTATCAAGTTGAGCTAAAAACAGTATACTTTGTTTGAGGGAGGGTACAATAAATTTTGTTGTTTTTTTTTTAAAAACAGGCATATTAAAATCAACTTATTTCCAAGTATTGCTGACCAGAATTTTGAAATTCAAAATTCGATCCCCAATGACACCATTATCAGAGATAGGACAGGCTGTGTAACAAGTGAACTTTTACCAGTGATGCAATTTACTTAACCTACCTTCATGATGATGGAGGGTGGAATGCAGTGAGTTAATAGCTCATAAATTCTTGCTCGGGCCTCTAACATCCTGCAAAATGAGAAATATAATAACACTTTAGCATACAATAATGTCAACATCATCAAACACGTGGGATTTAAAAATTTATTGGGGTAATTTGCATGTGGAGATTCATTAGGTAAAGGGTTAACAGGAGTTGGGTCATTTTCATGTCTTGTGGTTATATATTGAGCATTTATTCTATTATATCTTGTTTGGCAGAGCTAACTGCTAAACAAGATATAACAGACTAAATGCCTACATGTATATTGGATACATTTGGCCGAGAATGTCTATAAATGTGGAGAATTCAGTGAATGTTGGTGTAATTCTTGGACAGGTTACAAGAATTTTTATTCAATTAACAGGTATAATTTGTACTGAAGACATCATGGTAAATGGTTTGGTGCTTGTAAATGATATACAATTAACAGGGTTATTCAATTAAGAGATAATCAATTATGGGGACCCCACTGTACTAATATTAATTTTGGAGAAAAATGCTGACCATCCCTATTATTCGGTGATAAGACAGAGTGAAAATGGCATCACCATTATTAATTTCAACAGAAAATGTAGGCCAGAAATGTTATTCAGCCATCTCTATTTTTTGGCAGGTAAGAGTACCAAACACAAAGGATAAATAGGCAAGACTCAAAAACAAAAAACAGACCTTGAAACGAATTGATTTTAACATTTTAGCTTAGTGATCAGTCACTGATACAAACTAACCTATAATATTTCAATGAGTGATCAGTAGCTATATGAATTTTCAAATATAAATCCTAATAAAATGGATAGATGAAGATCCTTTTCTTATAAGAATCAACGGTAGCTCACTAAGTGAAATCCATCCTTTTCTTATAAGAAAAGGATGGATTTCACTTAGTGAGCTACCGTTGATTTTATTCCACTTGATAAAGGCCAAGTGGCCAAAAATTTGAGGTTAAAACAGAGTGACTTAAGAAAAGAACACAGTGGCTATATGGTTTGAGGGGATAAAAACTAAATGTATACAGAAAACAATTGCAACCAAGACACCCACAGATAAAATTTGGCTAAAAAGGGCATTTACCCTTCAACATTTTTTCCAATGCGAATTTCACCTTTTGGAAACTATCAATTTGTTTTAACTGGTAGAGCGATAAATTATTTTTCAAAAGTGATTTGTCATGTGTATTTTTTTTTCAAATATACCATGCTACAGCAAGGCGAGCTTTAGTTTAGCAAAACATTATTCATGATTGTTTTATTACCATTTATTGTAATAAAACTATTTTATATAAAAACATTTTTTTCCACTGCCGAACAAACAATGGGTTAATGTTTATAGTGTAAAGCCACTAAAGTGGCTTTCTGCACATTTCAGCAGAGCCATGAAAGTGGCTTTCAGCACTCAACCAGTTAATACCTAAATGCATCTTATCTGAAGCTCTGCACTCAACTCAAGATTCACTTTACACAACTAGAAGATACTTGCAAAGAAATTTCTTAAATAACTAAAACCTTTCATTTTTTGGCTTTTTTTTTTTTTTTGCCTTAAACACATAGCTGTTGACACCTCACTGGAGTAAGCTTGACATACTTGTTGCAATGAGAGGTCATAAGGTATGTTTAGGAGACAAAAATGTAAAAAATAGAATTTATAGTGTACTTATGGTGAATGGCAGTTGTGATGTACTGTCCTTTAGGTAAGGGGTTAACACTTTTACTAGGCTTGCCGCGATTATGAAATTCCATAGTCGATTAATCAGAGCCCAAAATCTACGATTAGTTGACTTTTTTGACGTTTTTTGAACAAAGGGTCGACTAAAACGAGATGGCTGAATGGTCCTAAAGGTTGGTATAACCGGGTTGTGGCCGTGTACATTTCAAATAACATGGTGACATAGTCAACGATCCATCATTCCCACATTATAAGGCTTGGTGAACGTCAGAATGAACGCTTCGTTGACCATATTCTGTTAAGTTGGTCGATCATCTGCCATACCGTTAAACAGTAATACACCCTGACGCCCAAAACTTAGATGAAACATAACAGTGAGCAGCCAGAGGGAACTAGGCCTGATCCGAGGGAAAGGGATTTTACAACTTACAAGGATTATTCTGCTGGACCCTGTAAGGGCACTAAGGATGTAAAAAGTCCCCCCCCCCCCCCCCTCCCCTTCTGCACACACATTCACGATAATTTATCAGTGGTGGGAAACGTTGTGATTTTCGGATTTCCAACACGAAAGAGTGACCCAAGGAGCTAACTCTAGTTTTAGATTACATATTTTGTGTTACAAAACTAGAGTTAGCTGAATCTTGACCCATGATTGAAAATGGCTACGCAAATTTCATCAAACGCAGCGAGTTTCATTTCGTGTTGTTCAAAATAAAAGATTTATGAGCAAAGAATGGTTATTGGAAATGATGTTGATTAAAATACGGACATGTTGTTGACATGACGAGTGCAGTAATACTTGAAAATAACTTTCATATTTTCAACAAAAAAAATCATTAAAGTGGGATGTAATTACCGCAAACATTTCTGAATTGGACTTAGAAAAATGACGATTTATTTGGGGGGGGGGGGGGGGGGGGGGGGCCTGAGGCCACCCTCCTTTACCTCCATATGGTCTACCCGTCGTTTATACATCCAGAAAAGTTCCCATCATGTATATACAGTGTGATCACGTTATGGCAAGTCAGTGGTGTAGTTATACATGCAGGGGCAAAAAAATTCGAAAAAGTCAACTTTCAAATTTAAAGACGATCAATCGGCACGACCGACGATTAGTCGACTTTTTGCATAATCGCGGGAAGACTAACTTTTACCTAACAAAACAACTACACCCATCCACATAATTTACAAATTGAGCAGTTAGGAAAATATTTCAACAAAACCATATCATGTGACTTCCTCATTGGGATGAGCTCATCGAGCTGGATCCAATAAGGGGGTCACAGGACATCGTTTTGTTGAAAATGGTTTTTAAAAGTTGTCAAAAAAATAATTCAGTAAATTATTTATTTGGGTTTTAAAGGCACTTTCGAGTGTGGACTCATGGAACCCCATTTGAACAAACGTTAATCTTATGTACTCACATTCACATTTACATCTAACTTAAGTTTACCAGCTCAGCCATTTGTTGGAACAGTTCATTTAAACAAATAAATTCTCTATTGGGTTCTGTGTTAAATTTCAAACCCCTCTGGTGCCCCTCAATATCAGTCAAGAGCAACACTTTGAACAAACTTTAATCTAGGAGTCACAGTAATGCTATTTCCCAAATATCAGAAGATTCTGCCTGGTGGGTCTGAAGAAGATCTTTTAAGAATACTGATCAGACTGCATAAAGTTAACTTTTGGGCTCCCTGTGGAAGTCCAAATATGAGCCCAGGGACTTTATTTGAACAAACATAAAACCTCACCATACTGAGGGTGTCAATACTATGTAACAAAAGAATCGTGAATGTGAAGATTTTTAGCTCAACATGACAACGTCAAGTATGAGCTATTGGGATGGTTGTGATGTATGTACATCTCTCCATCTACAATTCCTTTATCACACCCTACAGGCCACAGCTCTCACCCAATCAGTTCCAAATTTCATATGTGGATTTGGGGCAATGTCTAGATGAGAGTTATAGATTTTTTTCGAATTTTGTTGAAAAACATCATGGCAACTGGCTGTCTTAGATTTGGATATAAATTGTCCAACAGTTCTTTTAGTACACCCTACAGGTAGCAACTCTCACCCGATCTGTTCCAAATTTCATATGTAGTTTTGGGGCAATGTCTAGATGGGAGCTATCAATTTTTTCTGACTTCCATTAAAAAACATAGAAGCCAGCAGTCATCTTAGGTTTGGCCTATAAATTGTCAACAATTCCATTAGCACACCGTACAGGCTGCATCTCTCACCCAATCTTTTTCAAATTTCATATGTAGCTTTGGTGTGATGTCTAGATGGGAGCTATTGAATTTTTCTGAATTTTGTTGAAAAACATGGCTGCCAGCAGCTATCTTGGATTTGGATATAATTGTCCAACAATTCCTTTAGCACACCCTACAGGTTGTGGCTCTCACCCGATTAGTCCCAAATTTCATATGTGGCTTTGGGGCAATGTCTAGATGGGAGCTATCAATTTTTTTCGAATTTCGTTGAAAAACATGGCAGCCAGTGGCCAAGTTGGATTTGGATATAAATTGTCCAACAATTCCTTTAACACACCTACAGGTCGCAGCTCTTGCCCGAACAGTCTCAGATTTCATATGTGGATTTGGGGCAATATCTAGATGGGAGCTATAGAATTTTTCCCAATTTCATTGGAAAGCATGGCCACCATTGGCCATCTTTGATTTGGCATATAAATCAACATTTCTATTAGCATACCCTACAGACTGCATCTCTCACATAATTTTTTTCAAATTTTATACGTAGCTTTTGTCTGATGTCTAGATGGGAGCTATCAAATATTTCTGCATTTTGTTGAAAAACATGGCCGCCAGCAGCCATCTTGGATTTGGATATAAATTGTCAACAATTCCATTAGCACACCCTACCGGTTGCATCTCTCACCTGATCTTTTTTTTGAATTTCATATATAGCTTTGGTGTGATGTCTAAATGGGAGCTATCAAATTTTTCTAAATTTCGTTAAAAAAGTTAAAAAATTTATAGTAATTTATATATTTTTTATACTTACCAATGACCCAGACATAGCTGGTGCTAACTCTTAAAATATAGGGCCAAAAACAAATTTTGCCCCCCAATCCCCAAAATTTGCATCTAAAACTAAAGAAAACATGTCCTGAAAGGCCCTCCACACTTCGCCCCTACTGCGCATGCGCAGTGTCAAGGACGTTCCGAAATTGGCGCCATTAATCATTCTAATAACCAGTGCCTGGTAAGCGCTATGTACTCAGCGGGGAGGCAAGAGTTCCCAACTCCTGGGAGGGCCATCCCCGTCTGGGTCATTGGTAAGTATAAAAAATATATAAATTACTATAAATTTTTTAACATTTTTATACTGTACCAATGACCCAGACATAGCTGAATAGTAAAAAGGCTGGAGGGCCAAGGACATAGAGCAAAATGGAATACGCTCAATAAAATAAAATAGAGTCATCCCCTGTAGGGAAAAGAAGTAATAGGCCTTACATGTATCTTTCTTATTTATGATAAATTAGAAAGATACAACACCTTCCAAAATTGAGCTTCATACATCCATGTATTCTATTAATATCCAATATAATCCTTATACTAATAATTTTTAAAGTAAGCCAATAAATAAAGTAAGTCTAGAGAATAGAGACTCTAATACTCCTAAAAGTGTCTGAGGATTGCATAATCATGTCCGTTGACATATGCAATATTCAAAAGCTATACTTTAAAAACTAAGACTTGAATGAATTTTAAAAACCTAAACTTCTCACTAAACAACCATCCCAATAACAGCTCAGAATTACTAACTCCGGAGGAGGTATCCCCTTGTTTTCATAGTAAAACAGGTGACCCAAGGGAACACCCTCCCCCCCCCCCCCCCCCCCCCCCCTTTTTCTTGCCCTGGGTCAAATAGCCCAGAGCGAAGAGGGCAGCCGAACGGAGACACTGCCGAAACAGACAGCCTACCTAGCTATAGTAGCAACTGTTAAGTGAATGACATTCTGAGCAGTAGATAGTAGACCTAACAATAGAGGCCTCCAGAAATGGACTCGATATTTCTGAGATAAAATTCATGAATGTGGATGGCTGAGCGCAATGAGCGGCCTTCAAAAATCTATAATAGCGACACTATTAATGTAAGCCCAAGAAGTAGAAGAACTCTTACTTCATAAGCCGAAATCTTAAGCACAACTGCTAAGTCAATGATATACTATAAGCAGTACCGATAGTTAATAGAATCCATTAACAATAAAATGGAGCGTAACGTCCTTCTACTAGACATCAAAGACAGAAGAAGCTTACGCCCATAGTAATAAACAGAAATCTGTTTATAAATACATAAACTGTACCCAGAAAGAGTAAAGGCCTATGCCCATACGAAGACGGAAGGACCTTAAAATAATAGGTTCCGGATAATAGGAGCCTAACTCTTATGCAACAATCCAACCTAAATAGTAACGGAAGTATTGATTCCGAAACTATGAAAGTGAAAATCATCCATCGATAGTGCATGAAACTCACTGACTCTACAGTAAAAGAGAAACCAACAGAATTACTGTCTAAAAGGTCAGAATTTGAAAACTACTGTTTCCAGAGGCTCAAATGATTACTTAGCTAAATAAGAACCGAAGTTAAAATCCGTATAGGAATTTAATCTAAAGATTCTAAGTCTATTTATCAAAAAGTTACTGACTTAGATAAAGAGACAAAAGACTCAATTGTAAACTATCGTAGAGTGCATAGGTATGAGGTAACATAAACCTATAACCTAAATAATAACAGGCTGCAGTAGATCTTGTGAAACAAGTATACTAAAAATTAGCAATGAGTAGTATGGAGGGATCAACAATATGAACATAATGATCCCTACACCACGATGGAAGAGCCTCCACTTTAGCCGCATAGAATAGCGAAGAAGAGGATCTCCTATAGTAAGAAATCGCGTCCAAAGCTCGTCCAGTACAGTGCATACAATGCAATACGGACCACACAACGGAATACATGAAGGTTGCGACCTTGCAGGTTGTGATAAAGATGACACGATTTACCCAGTGAAAAAGATCCTCACATAGAGGAAGATTTCACGTTAAAACCCACAGTAGACAAGAGAGAAAATTACTCATGATCTCTGTGAAGATAGAGATGCTATCAACAGAAATGTATTGTGGTTGTTTATCTTAGCAATACCTGCTAAAACAACAGCGCCGGAGGATACGCGTATCCTATCATTCCGTCCTATAGATCAATAGAGCGTTAAGAATATTAGCTCAGAGATCTGGACAAGCCAACACATACGTCTGCAATTAATTAGCAAGCTGTGTTATAAATAAATCATCATTGGGCGCTCCCATAGATAGCAAATCTGATTGAATACTTGTTTGTTGAGAGTCCATTCTGACAGCAACAAGCGACCCGTAAGAGAACGGGAGTCCGATAAAACAATCAGACGACCCAGAATATGACGGACCAAAACTGAACTTGGTGTACTATAACCAACAGACGGATTCTTTCCATTAAATTGAATAACGGAAACGAAAGAGTGCCTCCCTGGTTCCGGAGATACGCCACTACTGTCGAATTAAAGGACAGGAATTTGGGCATGCGTTTCTGAATAATGTTCATGCAATGACATAAAGCAAGCCTGAAAAACATTATTCCGCGGAAGAAAACTGATTGCTAAAAGACTGCGGAACCCAAAGACCCTGGCACTTCGAATCCGTAGGGATCAGTATTATATCCCAATCTGTATGACTGGCAACCGTCATAACAGCCACACTCGGGTCCGGCAACTGCGGCGGCACTCTCTGAGTCAACCACCGAATGTTTGCCCCAGTCTGAATCTCTTGTAACACTAGATAGACAAGAGAACGTGTAAATCGAGCAATTCATGGATTGCCGAAAAGTTGCCGTCGAAGAGAAGCTCCTCCGAGAACGAAGCGACTCTGAGAGAGTTCTTAACCTTACTATCCATGCGAGTGGATGTAGCTAGGGCTGCGTCACGTCTAACTAACTCCAATCAGCCACTGAAGGGCGGAGTTATACGTGAACAAACTACTGCCCTCAAAAGAAATTACATTGAGAATAATATCCCGTAAATCTTTTCTTGAAGACGTAATGATAACGCCTCAGTAAGGCGGATTACGTATAATAAAGCGTCTAAGTTAAGTCTACTATACATAATGTCGTTCCCAACATTGAAATTGGAAAAGACATAAACGGCGAAAAAGAATATATGCAGTTTTTAATCACACCGTCTAGACGCATATGAACTCTCGGTATGCCCTGCTCTGCCAAAATAAACTATTTGTATAAATGATAAAATGGCAGAAATGAGCAACGCGGACAAGAAACTAAACTATCATGCTTAGTAGCAGGCTTGTATATATATATATAGCGTCGAAAAATAAAACACATGTTGTAATGACAATATTGGACTACGTCGGTAAGTCAGGGACAATGTCCCCGAACCGATCGAAAAATCTGAGTCCAATGTCTCTTATCCAAGATCGCAGCAATGAAGTCCGAAATAATAATCACTGGAAGATAATGCCAAAAGATATGAAAGGCATCTTCCGATACTACTAAAGGGAAAACTCGAAATCTTTCGAATCCCTTTCGCCATCCTGTCGGACCCTATAAAGCATTCGGTCGTCCGTACCTGATGCAACCGCGGACCGCACCGACCCAGCGCCGTCGGATAATTCCTGATTCGACCGAGAAACTGTCAATTGCTGGGATGCTGCGAAACAACTGTGCTAACTCGGATAGCACGTCCGTCACTGAGGCCTGAGGAGAAGCGGTCTTACGATGCATTGCCGCTGGAAGCTCCGTGATCGCTACCCCGTGCATACTACCAATATGCGAGCGAACGGAGTGTATAGGCCTTGTGTCCCTTGGCTACCGGATGGCGCGACCTATTCGCCGTGGAATCACTGAATGCCGAAACTGATCGGATACTCGAGGTCACGTAGCCAATGTGCGGTCGTGTGCCCTGGTGTGAGGATGAGGAAGCATTAAAGACAGTCTCTCGGACTGTCAATATAACGGAGCGTCCCGACCAACGGACATATGCTCCAAATGTAAAATATCTGAACCACAACATGCGGTCCCCTATGTTGTTGGGCGAGAGAGGGACCTCTCTCGCTCACAGCCCGGACGGGCCTGGA
Source organism: Pictodentalium vernedei (assembly GCA_031216915.1). Taxonomy (NCBI): domain Eukaryota; kingdom Metazoa; phylum Mollusca; class Scaphopoda; order Dentaliida; family Dentaliidae; genus Pictodentalium; species Pictodentalium vernedei. The sequence goes on from CM062297.1 coordinate 765,289,919, forward strand.
CCAGCCAGGAACCGGACTAACAGGCTTCCTCCGATCTGTCCTCAATCTGCCGTCACTGGGTGAGTACTAAAGTAATTAAAGTGCTCGCATCACCCAAATCTCCTTCCTAGACCGCAACGGACGAACCCGGCAGCCGAACCATTCGATGAATGTACGCTACACCGGGTGAGCTAGCAAATGTCACTCCGTAGGCGATAGACATATTCCATGAGCACTTATTGCCGCTAACTCTTCATTAACTATGACGACAGAGGCACACTTTTGAAAGACATCTCCATAACTCTTCGAACAAGAAACCAGAAATGCTTGGTTAGCAAGCATAAAATAATAATATATATAGCGTCGTTCAATAATTCAAAAGTTTGTGTAACATTATTGGACTATGTCGGAACTGAGGGACGATGTCCCTGAACCGAACCAAAAATTTCTAAGTCCGCCGACACTATCAGTTTCTTATCCGGCATCGCAGCATTCTAGTCCGACGAAAGAAGCTGGAGAAGACCAAGTCAGATGACATACACAACAGCATATGTTGTTCCGAAAGGGAAAGCTCGAAATCCTCCGAATCCCTTACGGTATCCCGTCGGACCGGATGAAACTTTCGGACGTCCGTACCCGCTTCCGCGGAGCGTCCCGACCCAGCATCGTCGGATAAAATATATGTGACAGATTCAGTTGATGCTGGGATGCTGCGATAAACTGTGCTATTAAGGAAAGCACGTCCGTTCCCGAGGCCTGTGCAGTAGCGGTCTTACGATGCATTGCCGCCGGAAGCTCCGTGTACGTTGACTCCCGCACACTTCCTATGCGAACGTCCGGAGTCTGCAGGCCTCGTGTCCCTGGCTACCGGATGGTGTGACCTGGTCGCCGAAGAATCCTTGATCGGCGAAGCTGGTAATATATCGGCGGTCACGCAGCCAAGGTGCGGTCGTGTGCGCTGACGAGAAGAGGAAGCCTTAGCAGTCTCAGCGGACTGCCTATACAACGGAGCGTCCCGAGCGACGGACGTATGCTCCGCTTACGACACATTTTGTACCACAACATCTGGGGCCAGATGTTGTTGAACGAGAGAGGGGCCTCTCTCGCTTGCCGTCCGGATGGACCGGAACGAGCTATGAACCGGACTAAAAGGCTTCCTGCGTTCTCCCTCCGATCCGCCGTCACTGGGAGTGCATTAGGTTAGTTTATAGTGCTCGCATCACCCCAAAATTCCTTCTAGACCGCAACGGACGAACCCGGCTGCCGAACCATTCGGTGAATGGACGCTACACCAGGCGAGCTAGCGGACGTCAAAGGCCGTCGAACCTACTAGGGTCCTCTTAGGCAATTGGCGTATTTACATGAGCACTTTTCCGCTAGCCCTTCATTAATTGTGACGACGGAGGCACACTGTTGGAAGACATCACAGATACATCACCCTAATCTTGATCGTCTGAAATAGAAATTGATAAAGTAGAGTGACCCTGCGGGGAAAGGACCGGAGTGTCCAAATCCCCAAAAACATACCGTGACATACGCTTCCCATATTGTCATCGAAATCATACGATACAGAACAGGAGTTAATGCGAGTACACTGACCACATATAGAATGATAATAAAGTCAGAGGAAGACTTCCTCTTAAAACAATTGATCAATATCCTTTCAATGTGAAAAGAAAACAAGTCCTGGTACTCGCACTAACCCCTGGCAATCAAAATACATAATAATAATATGATCCATTGATATAGAAAAAATAATTGAAATCAAAATATTTTGAAAAAATATTTTTTCAGAACAGCCCAAGTTTCTGAAAAGTAACGTTGAGCCCCAATGGATCCCAAGCCTAAGTGTGGACAAAAATTTTAAAAATATTTTAAACAATTTATTCAACACTTACGAACAATAATAATGTATCTAGTTATGATTAAAATAACATCAAGATATTATTTTTTAGAAATCCCCCCCTCACACAGAGGGCTGTTGAAAATGTAAACAATGAGTGTAAAAACACTAATATAAGACTCCAGGCACCCAGGCCCGAAATCAGTTACTAAAAATACACTATCTGATGCAAAACAGAGACTTCCAGGGAAGAAACTGCAGAACATCAGATGGTAGATGCAGAACACAACGCCTAACCACCCTTAGGTGAAGACGTAAACATGGGGAAAGAACAGAATTCATTCTGTTATTCAGCTAAAACTCCCAAGAAAATTTAGTAATAATAATTACAAAAACTATGCCAAAAGCATGGGAGAATAGCAAGGGGGAACTTAAAGGACAGGGAGAGAGGAAAACACTTAAAAAAACAGTGTAACTAAATAATCAGAATGACAACAAAATGGCTGCTGCCTTGAAAATAGGTAACTTAACATAATTTCATTAAAAAATTTTAAGTTACAGCCCTGATAGTATTCTGTCACACATTCTTTTCCTCTCCTCCTTCTCTATCCTCCTTAGAATCACCATTTCACTAATATTTATGTGTCTGGCATCATTTAAACTGAGATTTATAAGCACAAAGATCAGTCAGATGTTAACTGATGAAGGGCCAAACTTAGAATGATTAATGGCGCCAATTTCGGAACGTCCTTGACACTGCGCATGCGCAGTAGGGGCGAAGTGTAGAGGGCCTTTCAGGACATGTTTTCTTTAGTTTTAGATGCAAATTTTGGGGATTGGGGGGCAAAATTTGTGTTTGGCCCTATATTTTAAGAGTTAGCACCAGCTATGTCTGGGTCATTGGTACAGTATAAAAATTTATAAATTCAGAGTAATTTGTGTATTTTTATACTTACAAATAGCCCAGACTAGCTGGTACTTAACTCAAAGTTATTAAGAGCCAAACACAAATTTTGAACACCCCCCCCCCCCCCCCCCAATCCCCCAAATTTGCTTGCAAAACCGGAAATTAAAAGTCCTATCTGGCCCTCCACACATTTACTCTCTGCACATGCGCAATGCCAGGAAGTCACCGGAATTAGTGCCAACATCATTCTTTGTAGAAGAGAGTACTACATAAAAATTCAGCGGGGAGGTATGAATATAAAAATATACAAATTACTTTGAATTTATATTTTTACACTGTAAACCAATGGCCCAGACTAGCTGAATAGTAAAAGGGTGGAGGGCCTAGGACTTCAGAATTAGTAGATCAACATAGTTCCAATCCTGTAATCCAAGGTGAAAGGAAATTAAAATTATTAGGAATAGTGTTGTGCGGTTTTATTTTTCTTGTTTCGGTTCGGTTTCGGTTCGGTTTTTTAAAAAAACTTGGTTTATAGGTCGGTTTTCGTTTTTTTATAGTAAGACATCCGCAGTTTCCAACAGAAACTATGTAGTGTCAATATAATGCCCATACTGTCATATTTTCAATGATAATTTAATTGGTAGTGACTAGCATTTGTGCTTAGTGTATAAATGGCAGGCATTATCAAAACAAAAAAAATATGTAAGAAAATAAAATGTAACAGTGTTCGCAGAATATCACCACTCACCAATTCTAGGAACATCCCCCCCCCCCCCACACACACACCTCTGGTCTTTAAGTTCAGGCATAAGAGAGTCTATGATGAATTGATATTAACACATGGGTGTGAAAAGAGCCAATTCACAATTTCCCAGGGCTCTGTTCAGTGTTCATTCCTGGGTGGAGCCCTGGGCAGCCTAGCAAAGTGACCTTACCAGGCATTGCAAATAATAACAAGCGTTGCCAACTGGGTCACCTAGACACCCATCCTAACATATTTAACAATGAACTGATGTATGGACTCTTTTCAATACCCCCCCCCCCCCCCCCCCCCACACACACACACACATGCAGAGTGGTGACTAGTGCCACCACCCGCCCTAGTAAAATAATCAGCAATCATTTCATGTCAGCCTGGAATGGGAAAGTCATATTGTTTGTAGCTGGGTGGGCTTCAAAACGAACCACTTTACCAAATACCTATTGTCTTTCCTCCCCCCCCCCCCCCCACCCCCACCTCGCGCACGCAATGGTTTTAGTGCAACGGAATTGATTTCACAAATTCACTGGTGTACTGTTATATATTGTAACTTTTTTGCGTTCGCCTCTTGGCATTCCAATTTCTACCGCCGATTTGTTCCTTTGATTGGCCCCGTTGAAGTGTGGGAATGCAACCGTGGCACGTTGACAGCGATATTACGGAACGCAGCTTTTTCCCGTGGATATGGACGATTCGGTCTTGGGACGTTTCGGCCTCGGAACGTTTCGGTTCAAGACGTTTTGGCCTTCATATATTGAACTAAATAGAATAAGAACTTGTGGTTCTGTGTTTTTAGTGGGCTGAAGCCTTCAGGACAAATCGTTTCCGGTCGGAACATCACAAGACTGAATTGCAGTAAAACCTCTTCCCAGATAAGCACATCAAGGGAGGCAACAGACTACATCCGAAATACGTGGTGGGCAACCCGTGACAAATCTTATTTTCGAATACGACAATGAAATGCCAAGACCTTTTTCTGATATGATATTATTCCCTGTCCAACAGATTGTAGATAAGTAATTTTAAGTAATTTTAATTAAACTGATTGACTATGTCATACAAACCTGTTAAAAAACGAAGCCAATTGCTCAAGGTATTTCCTGTAATCAGTGAAATGTAGGCGTGTTGGCTGTCTGTTTTGTTATTCTCACAGAAAACACAACCCATTTTTACGTCAACGATGTGTGATTGACAACTTGTCATACATCATTCTCGAGTGATCTGGACATGCTGCAGTGGCCCATTTACACCCAGAATGTGGCATGCATTGACGACACTGTTATTTTCTGACAAAGCTTGACATTTCAGACATTGTTAGTGCAAACTGAATAAAGAAAACATCTCTTCCCGACATTTTAGGAAAAAACCGAAACTGTACTCATTTACCAGTTACACGGTTTCAGTTTTCAAGCAAAACCGAAACAGACTTATAAAACCGGTTAGCCATACAACACTAATTAGGAATTATATGTATGTCTCTCTATACAGTAATAGAGAAGACATATCATACCAAATGAGCCCAGTTCAAGTAATTCCATATACTTAGCATGAAAGCATGAAGACTATGCTAATTGGATGTAACAAGTTCCCAATTTTTAAGTTTAGCCCGGACTAAGCCCCAAAAATCAGGATGGCGTATTTGAGAATGAGAGAATATCCCCCACAAACATATGCCATATACAATAAAACTCCAGCTGTATGCAGGATATAATTACAGACAAAACAGCTTCCCTCATAGTTACATACCTATCAAGCTGGAGGAGAGGTGAAAAATCACCCCTCCCCCCCCTTTTCTTTTGAATGAATCTTCAAAAATAAAGAGGGGAGCGCTCTGGAATCAGTAAAAGCGGTACCAAAAAACAATATAAATATTCGTCGAAAGGCACTCAGGTATTAATTATTATTAATAAATTGTGCTTAACACCACTTCAGAAGCTAAGGCTATAGCAACGATCCCGGTAATTAATATCGCCCGCTATATTACGTACACCGGAGTCGGCATACACAAATAGGTAAAAAACTGGAGATATATATTTATAATATATAACATACACATGTCCAATAGAACCACAATGAACGATCTCTGGAAAGTAACACTCTTCCGAGGTAACCCACAGGCGACCCCATTCAGGCGTACAATAAATTCCAGTAACAACACTCCCCAATGTGTACTATCCGATATCTATGACACTATAAACGTTGCGAATATACGAGTGTAAACAAGGTGTATTCGTTTGAGTACCGACATTAATAGAAACCTGGATCTAGAAATGGAAGTAGGTATGATTAACAGGCTCGACACGGACCGCTCATGAAATAATTCATAATTTCTAAGGTCCATAACATACAATAATGCAACTGCCTAATAAAAAATTATTATGCGTGTGAGCATTGAAAACCCGCATGTAATCATCTGAATACCAGTCAACTGGCTATGCAGCCTCCGAGGCATCCAAAGACTAGCAATTTATTTATGATGAATTATGCGCTCGTATATGACATATAGACGAACAATCACAGGAAACCAACCAACTAAAAAGTGGATGTGCTGAAGAGGTCGCCATAGAACATGACCCAGCCGCCAATCGAGAAGTCATGAAATGCATGTATATATTTAAACTCATAAGAGGCTTGCGGAAAAAACTACATCTTACCCGGTAATCGCCTCTAAACACATTGGCGGTGGGTGGGGGGGGGGGGGGGGGGGGGGGGGTGAAAGGGGGGAGATTCGAAGTCATATCAAACCCTCCTCACCTGCATTACTTAATCGTTCTTGTGTTAGTCATAAAATAATATAGGAACTGCAATGGTTCCCTCACGTCTAGCCGACTCCATTTTGTCACTAAGGGCGGAGAAGGACGTGAAGAACAAAAACTTCCCCTGATAAAGAAGGTCCTCTCGTGGAGGAAGCTTCCGGGGAACGTCCCATACCGGACACTTGAGAAGACTGATCAAAGGTTTCTGTGATATTCGAAGTCATATCAAACCCTCCTCACCTGCATTACTTAATAGTTCTTGTGTTAGTCATAAAATAATATAGGAACTGCAATGGTTCCCTCACGTCTAGCCGACTCCATTTTGTCACTAAGGGCGGAGAAGGACGTGAAGAACAAAAACTTACCCTGATAAAGAAGGTCCTCTCGTGGAGGAAGCTTCCGGGGAACGTCCCATACCGGACACTTGAGAAGACTGATCAAAGGTTTCTGTGACGACAGAGGTGCTACTAGTAGGATTCACGAGACTGTTTGATCTTAAACATAATCTACTGAATCAACTGAATTGGAGTATATGCATATCCTATCATTCATCCCCATGAGATCGGCAGAGCATCTACTGCATACGCTCAATGGTCTGGGCATGGCGACATGAACGACGGTAACTGATTGTTCCAGTGCGTCGCAAACAGATCTATCTTGGAGCGATTCCTCTGGTAGCAAATCTGCCCAAATAATCATTTGTGAAGCATCCACTCCAATTGCAACAAGCGACCTTTCCAAGAGAGCGAGTCTGCTAGTACGTTCAGACGACCTGGTATATGACGGATAGAAAGATGAACATGATGATTCATGACATATAGGAAAAACTTCTCCGTTAGTTGGCATAACGGAAATGAATGGGTGCTGCCCTGGTTCCCAATGTACGCTATTACTGTCCAGTTGTCAGACCAAATTTTAACATGGACGTCTGTTATTATGTGAATCCAATGTTGTAGCGCTAGCTATATTAACATCATCTCTTGATGTATATGTGCATCTCCTGGAACCTAGGGTCCCAAAGACTGGACACTTCAAGACTGCAGGACTTAGGGTAGTGCCCCAACCCGTCTGACTCACATCCGTCATAATCTTGAAAGCCGGATCCGGCAGTTGCAGCAGAACTCCCTGAGTTAATCACTGAATATCTGCCCAATTTGAATCCTTGTTTTGCTAGGTCCGTTAAAACAATACTGGTTCAAGCGAAAGCGTCTTCACACTCCAGTTCTGAATAAAGAATATCTGGAGGGGACGTGCGTGTAGGCGACCCATCGGAATGAGATCCATAGCCGCTCCGCACAGCTCCAACAGTCGCATGAATTCCCTCACTATTAATGCGTATGAGTGCAGACAAAAACGAGCATAACAACTGACTAATTTTGCTCCGGGTAATGGCAGACCAACCAGATTGTTGTGAGTCTCAAATCTCATGCCCAAGTGAATAGACGACTTGTACGGAGCTAGATCAGACTTTTTCTCGTTTACGTTGAAACTGAGACATCGGAGTAGTAGAAGCAGACTCTGAACATCGTTCTGAAGAATAATTCTGTTGCCGTATCACTGTAGAAGGTCGTCCAAGTAAGCCAACATTACCGCAGATGAATGAGCTCGTAAGTGAGACATTACCGAGTTCATTATTCGAGTGAAATGCCCAGGGGGCCAGATTCAGACCAAAGCATATTGTTCTTAACTGATACACCTTCCCTTGTATGGTGAACCGCAGGTACATTTAGAATGCGGGATGTACCAGGACATGAAAGTACGCATCCTTAGATCTATGCTTGCTGCATAGTCGATCACTCGCACGCTCGCTTTTACCAACTGAATGATTTCCGTAAATAAACTTTTGGAGCCATGATAAGCTTTTTATCCAGCTCAAGTCTATTACAGATCAGAACGAGCCGTCTGGCTTCGGTACGAGGAACATGTGACTGTAAAAATCCCGAGAATCCTGATTCGACGACCTGTGTTGCTTCCTTGATAAGAAAGCTTATACCTCCAGAAGGAGAAACTCTCTTATGCAAGAATTTGATGGAAGATTTGTCCAACGCGGACAACTTGTTAGTGGGGTTTTTGCTCGGAATGATAGCCATAAGCCATCCGAGACTACACTTCTCACCCACTGATCTTCCGTGATTATCATCCCGTTTTTTGCGGATCTTGATAACCTTCTGCCAACTGGCCAGCAATAAAGGTCTGAACCATCACCTGTATGACCTGCGAGGCTTACAGGAGGAGGAAGCACATCCTCCTCGCAAAAAACCTTGTCTCATCGACCTAGGGGCATCTGACCTGACCTATAGTCTCGATCAGATCTACGCCCCTTTCCCGAGTCGCTATACTGATGACCTCCAGAGTAATTATAAGAGGGTTTCTTGTAACATTGTGAGTTTCCTTTTGACGATTTTTGTCTGGAACGCCCTCCTTACTCTTGCCTGCTGAAGTGGGTTGTCGATACGCCGACTTCAAAGCAGAGCACTATATGCTTTCTTAGTAGCCTGTTCATAGACTAACGAAAGCTAGTCGTCAAAAATAAAATGGCCGGAAACCGAAGCGACTCGGAGAGAGCTTTTCACCTTGTCATCTTATCAGTGATGACGACGCAAGGGCAGCATCACGCTGGATTAACTCCAGATTAGCCACTGTTAGAGCAGAGTTATACGTGGTATACATATAATTGCCCTGGAAAGAACTCTAAGAGAGGCACAAACGTCCTCAAAATCCTTTCCCTTGAGATGTTGCGCCATAACTCTTTTAAGGTGATCTGTGTAAGACATAACGTCCAAATTCGCTCTATTTGAAGAAATTGCCGTCTCAATTGTGTCTGAGCGAATTGTGAATGATGCAGGTAAGGATACCTCTAGATTCCTGGCCTGCTCATCCAAATGCAGAAGAACTCTCTGAACATCTTCCCTGACCGTTTTTAAATAAACGTGGTCCAAAAAACGGTATGTATACGGAAGATGAAGATAAGAAACCGCCTTCTTCCTCGCACTCAAGAGGATAAAAACAGCGTCATCTATATGGCCGAAGGCCTGCGACACCTGCATAAACTGAACCAGAAAAGAAAGGACTTCCTCCTTTGTCCAGATAAAGTCTGCACCTAACAATGGCAGCGGTTTCTCTCGTCACAGCATTCTGATTCGGCGGAACAAAATCAGGGTAGTATTGATGGATGAAAGCCATCGCAACCATGTACTGTTCCGAAAGGGAAGGATACTCCTCTTCCTTATCCTTTTCACCATCCAAGAGAATCAGTTGTGAATCTCGGTCCATTGCATGTGCGTGAACAGACGACTGGACCGACCCAGCACCATCTGACAGCTCAGATTCTGAGTCTGAGGGATGCTGCAACTGCACTTGTTGGGATGCTGCGATCAGCTGCGCAATCTGCGAAAGCAAGTCCGTCATCGAGGCCTAAGGAGCAGCGGTCTTCCGCTCCTTAGACACATGCTGCTCCTGGGACGGTGTGTCAGAAACTGATCCTCTCTCCGAACGTCCCAATGATCAAGGCCTCGTCTCCCTAGCTACCGGATGATCTAACTTCACGGGTGAAGAGTGGTTCCTTCTTCGTGCGACAGGCTGGATATCCGAAGTAGGGTATCTAGGATGTGGTTGTGTATGTTTAAATAACACAGCAGAGGAAGCTGTGACTGAAGCCGACCCTGGCTGCAGACTAGACAGAGCCTCCCGAGCAGTGGGCAGACATATGCTCCATCTCGTGCAAGTTTCCAACCAGAAAACTTCATTTCGGCCTTGTGAAACATAGCGGAGGAAGCCTTGACTGAAGCCGACCCCGGCTGCAGATTAAACAGTGCGTCCCGAGTGGAGGGCGGACATATGCTCCAGCTTGTGCAAGTTTCTCAAAACAACATCTGACCCCAGACATTGCTAGATTAGAGAGGAGGGCCTCTCCCGGTTGCAGTCTATCAGACCTCACCCAGTACAAGAACTTGCTGACGTCCTCCCTATTTCCATCCCCGCTGGGTGAGCTATTTATATTATAGTGCTCGCTCTACCCAATCTACTTCTTAAACTGCAACAGACTTACCTGGCGTCACGGCACCCACGGACAGAGTACCACTTCTCCGGTTGAGCTAGCTGCTTGCAAGAGATTAAAACCTTTAACAAAAGGCCCTAACTCTTGCAATAATGAGCACTGCAGCTAGCTCTATATGCTCCACAGAGCGCGACGACGGTAACACACTTCGATGGGTGTTAGAAAAACATCACCATGTTCATGTTCCTCTGAAATAGAAACTGACAGAATGAATTAAAATGTGGTGGGAGGCTCCGATCCCCAGAACCTCACCGCCAACAACGTACCAACATCAGTCATCCCAAAGCAACATAAGAATGACAAGAGTCTGCAGGAGTGCATCAACTAAAGTCGATATCAGTCCTCCAAACTCCACAACAATATATATATATATAACTGAGATACATGAATAATAGCAATCATAATTAAATTCAAAATATTTTTTGTAAACAAAAAATTCTGCAAAAACGCCCAAGTTCCCAAAGGGAACATTAAGACCTCAAGGGCATCCCGATAGAGCCTAAGTGTGGACAAAATCCAAAAATTTTTGAGCTACACTACCGGAATAATAATCCATGTATCATACAGTATTCTACAGTAATAGAATATAAAAAACTACCTCTTTATGAGGACATTGACAATGTAAACAATGTCAATGTAAACAAGACATCAGGCACACAAAAGGGCCCAAAGTCAGAACCAATTGAAATGCTATCAGATGCAAAGCTAGATATTCATACAAAGAAAAAACAATACATCGGATAGAAGATGCAAGACTAAACGGCCTAACAGCCCTAGGGTGAGGACGTAACCCTGGGGTAGAAAGAATAATATTCTGTAATAATTGAAGAAATTTAAATTTACTCCCAAGAAATTTAATAAAAAATTTCAATAAAAAATAGCCAAAAAGCTTTAACAGAGTTTAACAGGAAGGGTTCATGGAAGGATAGGGAAGGAATACTAACAGTGGAATAATCATTTTTAAAAATGATGACGTCAGGCATATGTCCCAAAATTGGGAAACATAAAATAATTTTATAAATATAAAGTTACAGCCCTGAACGTCCAAAACCACCGTTGAACACATCATTCATTCAATAACAGCCTTGTATCCACCAATTCTTGCATTGATTTGTGTCTGGCATCCTCAAAAAAGGAGATTTTAAAGCACAGATGTCATTTCATTGTTGATGACTTTAGGGCCAAACAAAGAATGATGTTGGCGCCAATTCCAGTCACTTCCTGACGTCTGCACATGTGCAGAGAGTAAATGTATGGAGGGCCAGATAAGACTTTTAATTTTCGGTTCTGCAAGCAAATTTTGGGGATTGGGGGGTTCAAAATTTGTGTTTGGCCCTTAATAACTTGGAGTTAAGCACCAGCCAGTCTGGTCATTGGTTTACAGTGTAAAAATATATGACTGTTTGAATTGTCAAGTATTTCATGAGCACACCCTGCAGGCTGCATCTCTCACCCAATCTTTTTCAAATTTAATATGTAGTTTTGGTGTAATGTCAAAATGGTAGCTTTCAAATAATTCTGAATTTTTTTGTAAAACGTGGCCAACAGTGGCCATCTTGGATTTGGCATATAAATTGTCAACAATTCCATTAGCAGACTCTACAGGCTGCTCCTCTCACTCAATCTTTTTCAAATTTTATATGTAATTTTGGTATGATGTCCAGATGGGAGTTATCAATTTTTTCTACATTCCGTTGAAAAAGATAGCCACCACCGGCCATCTTGAATTGGACATATAAATTGTCAACAATTCCATTAGTGCACCTTGCTGGCCCCATCCCTCACCCATTTTTTTTAGATTTCATTTGTAGCTTTGATGTGATGTCTTTTCTGTAGAAACTTGAGTGAGTGACATGGCATTACTGGACCTTTCTATTTAGTTCAGTACCTTCTTGGACAAGTTGAACTGCAGTGTCATTGACACTTTCATTTAAAGAATAGTCCTTATATTGAACTAAGTAAAAGTTGGGATACCACAGGGAGCCCAAATATGACCCAAGAGTCTTGGTTTGAACAAACTGAAATCTGAACCACCAAAGGTTGCTGCATATGAAATGCTAAAAGATTCTGAATGGTGGATCTGAAGGAGATGCTGAAGTATTTATTTTATTTACTGGTGTTTAAGGTCATATATTTCAGCACAATGGCTAACCATGACTGCAACATGGATATAAAGTCAAGTCCAGCCAATCGTTTATACCTATGCTGCCAATTTTAGAGGACTTCTGTCCCATTGGTGACTAGGGTCCTATTCTACCAGTAAAATAGAGCTTGTTTACCACAGTAAACAAGCACTTTATCACTTCCCAGGGTTCCCACATGGAGAGATTTTTTAAGGAATTTCCCTATTAAGTTAAAAGCCCAAATATGAACCCTGGGACTTGCTTGGGATAAACTGGAATTGGACCCCACTAAGGATACTGCAAACCAACTATTAAAGGATTCTGACTGGGAGATCTGGAAAAGGTTTTTAAAGAATAGTCCTCATATTGCACTAATTTAAAATTCGCACAACGAGCTTAAATATGACCTCAATCTGAACCTTCTAAGGATACTTAACATCAAAACAATCTGACCATAGATCTGAATTAGAAGATAGTTAAAGAATATTCCTCATATTGCACTATGTTAAAGTTCTGAGTTCCCATAGGGAGCCCAAAATATTACCCCTGGGACTTGATTTGAATGAACTTCAATCAGGATGCTACATACCAATCATCAAAAGATTCCGACTGGTGGATCTGAAGAAGATTGTTAAAGAATATTCCTCATATTGCACTAAACGAAAGTTCCGAGTTCCCATATGTAGCCCAAATATTATCCCAGGGGCTTGATTTGAATAAACTTCATTCAGGATGCTACATACCAACCATCAGAAGATTTTTTCTCGCATAACATAAAGTAAAGTTTTGGGCTTCCTAAGAAGCCCAAATATCCCTCTAGGGACTTAATTTGAACAAACTTCAAACTGGCCCACCCAAAAGACCAACATTTTCAAACGGCAAATATGGTACTAAGAGGCTACTAAGAGGTACTAAACCGTGAATTTTGCAACACAGACTGGGAAAACGAAGTACTCAAACACTCAGTATGTAACACTGCTGACCAGCTCCTACTCACCTACACATCAAAATACATTAGCAACAAGACAATAACATGTGGACCCCAACAGCCTCAGCGGACGCACAACATCTGAAAACTTATACGTCAGCATAAGTGCCTCTACCATACAGCAAAAAGGCAAAACAGACTCGAATCATGGGAGAGATTCCGTCAAAAGTTAAAAAATTTATAGTAATTTATATATTTTTTATACTTACCAATGACCCAGAGCTGGTGCTAACTCTTAAATTCTAGGGCCAAACACAAATTTTGCCCCCCCAAACCCCAAAAGTTGCATCAAAATCCAAAAAATAAAAGTTCTGTGTGGTCCTCCATAATTTTATCCACTGCATATGTGCAGTATCAAGGAAGTACCGAAATTGGCGCCAAATCTTCATTCTTTCAACCAGTGCCTGGTAAGTGTTATGTAATCAGCGGGGAGGTATGAGTTCCCAACTCATGGGAGGGCCATCCCCGTTTGGGTCATTGGTAAGTATAAAAAATATATAAATTACTATAAATTTTTCAACATTTTTATACTGTACCAATGACCCAGACTTAGCTGAATAGAAAAAAGGCTGGAGGGCCTAGGACATGAAGGAAAGTTAAAAAATTTATAGTAATTTATATATTTTTTATACTTACCAATGACCCAGACATAGCTGGTGCTAACTCTTAAAAACATAGGGCCCAACAGAAATTTTGCCCCCCAATCCCCAAAATTTGCATCTAAAACCAAAGAAAACATGTCCTGAATGGCCCTCCATACATCACCTCTACTGCGCATGCACAGTGTCAAGGACGTCCCGAAATTGGCGCCATTAATCATTCTTATAATCAGTGTCTGGTAAGCGCTATGTACTCAGTGGGGAGGTATGAGTTCCCAACTCCTGGGAGGGCCATCCCCGTCTGGGTCATTGGTAAGTATAAAAAATATATAAATTACTATAAATTTTTTATACTGTACCAATGACCCAGACATAGCTGAATAGTAAAAAGGCTGGAGGGCCTAGGACATAGAGGAAAATCCAATAAGCTCAATTATATAAAATAGAGTCATCCGCTCGAGGGGAAAAGGAGTATTAGGCCTTACATGTATCTTTCTTATTTATGATAAATTAGAAAGACACAACACCTTCCATAATTGAGCATCATAACATCCATGTACCGGTACTCTATTAATATCCAGTATAATCCTTATACTAATAATTTTTAAAGTAAGCCAATAAATAAAGTTAGTCTAGAGAATAGAGACTCTTTATACTCCTTTAAAAGTGTCTGAGGATTGTATGATAACGCCCGTTTGACACGTGATATATTCAAAAGCTATACTTTAAAAACTATGACCTGAATGAATTTTTAAAACATAAACTTATCGCTTAAAAACCATCCCAGTAACAGCTCAGAATTACTAACTCCGGAGGAGGTATCCCCTTGTTTTCATAATAAAACAGGTGACCCAAGAGAACACCCTCCACCCCCCCCCCCCCACCCTTCTCCTTGCCCTGGGTCAAATAGCCCAGAGAGAAGAGGGCAGCAGGACAGAGTCACTGCCGGAACAGAACGCCTACCTAGCTATAGTAGCAACTGTTAAGTGAATGACATTCTGAGCAGTAGATAATAGACCTAACAATGCAGGCCTCCAGAAATGGACTCAATATTTCTGAGATAAAAATTCATGAATGTGGATGGCTGAGCCCAATGTGCCTTCATAAAATCTATAATAGCGACACTATTAATGTAAGCCCAAGATGTAGAAAGAGCTCTTACTTCATGAGCCGAAATCTCAAGCACAAACTGCTGAGTTAATGATATACCATAAGTAGTACCGATAGTTAATTGAATCCATTAGCAATAGAATGGAGCGTAATGTCCTTCTATTAGGCATCAAAGACAGAAGAAGCTTACGTCCTTACTAATAAACTGAGATCTGTTTATAAATAAGTAAACTCTAACCGGACAGAGTAAAGGCCTATGCCCGTACGAAGACGGAAGGACCTTAATAACAATAGGTTCCGGATACTACTAGGAGCCTGATTCTTAACCAAAAATCCAACCTAAGTAGTAAAGGAAATAGTGTTTCCAAAACTACGAAAGTGAGAATCGTCACCGATAGTGCATGAAGCTCACTGACTCCTCAGTAAAAGAGAAGACTAAGAGAATTACTGTCTTAAAAGGTCAGAATTTGAAAACTACTGTTTCCAGAGGCTCAAATGATTACTTAGCAAAATAAGAACCGAAGCTAAATTCCGTATAGGAATTAATCTAAGGATTCTAGGTCTATTTATCGAAAAGTTTCTAACTAACTTACAAAAAGAGACATAAGACTCAATAGTAAACTATCATGGAGTGCATAGGTATGAGATAACATAGACCTATAACCTTAATAGTAACAGGCTGCAGTTGATCTTGTCAAACAAGTATACTATAAAGTTGCAATGTCTAGTATGGAGGGATCAAAAATATCAACATAATGATCCCTACACCAACGACGGAAGAGCCTCCATCTTAGCCGCATAGTATAGCGAAGAGGAGGTTCTCCTACAGTAAGAAATCGCGTCCATAGCTCGTCCTGTACAATGGTTGCCATGCAAGAAGGACCACCCAACGGAATACGTGAAGGTTAAGACCTTGCGGGTTGTGATGAAGTTGACACGATTTCCCCAGCGAAAGAAGATCCTCTCATGGAGGAAGTTTTCGTGGTAAGTCCCACAGTAGGCACCTGAGTAAATTTACCCATGGTCTCTGTGAAGACAGAGATGCTATCAACAGAATTGTATTGTGGATGTTTATCTTAGCAATACTTGCTGAATCAACAGCGCTGAGGGTACGCATATCCTATCATTCCGTCCTATTAGATCAATAGAGCATTAACAACATAAGCTCAGGGATCCGGACATGGAAACACATACGTCTGCAATTGATTAGTGAGTTGTGTCGCAAATAAATTATCATTGGGCGCTCCCATTGATAGCAAATCAGATTGAATACTTGTTTGTTGAGAGCCCATTCTGACGGCAACAAGCGACCCTTACGTGAAAGGGAGTCTGCTAATACAATCAGACGACCCGGAATATGACGGACCGAAGCAGAACTTGGTGTGCTATAACAAACAGAAGGATTCTTTCCGTTAAAATGAATAACGGAAACGAATGAGTGCCTCCCTGGTTCCGGAGATACGCAACTACTGTCGTATTATCGGACAGGATTTGGACATGCGTTTCTGAATAATGTTCATCCAATGACATAGTGCAAGCCAAAATAACATCATTTCCTGGAAGTTAAGTGCTTGCCTAGAAACTGCGGAACCCAAAGACCCTGGCACTTCGAATCCGTTGGGATCAATATTGTACCCCAACCTGTTTGACTGGCATCCATCATAATCATAAAACTCGGATCCGGCAACTGCAGTGGCACTCTCTGAGTCAACCACCGAATGTTTGCCCCAGTCTGAATCTCTTGTTACACTTGATAGACAAGAGAACGTGTATATCGAGCAATTGATAGATTGCTGAAAGGCTGCCGTCGAAGAGAAGCTTCTACGAGACCGAAGCGACTCAGAGAGTTCTTCACCTTACTATCCACGCGCGTGGATGTAGCTAGGGCTGCGTCACGTCTAACCAACTCCAGGTTGCCACTGAAGGGCGGAGTTATACGTGGAAAAACTACTGCCCTTGAAAGAAATCATATTGAGGATCATATCCTGGAATTCTTTCTCTTGAAGACATAATGATAACGCTTCAGTAAGGTGGTCTACGTATGATAAAGCATCTAAGTTAAGTCTAATAGACATCATTGTCGTTTCCAACATCGTGGTTGGAATTGACATAGACGGTAAAAAAGATAATTCCCAGTCTTCAGTCCCGCCGTCAAGACGCATAGAAACTCTCGGTATGCCCTGTTCTGCCAATATAAATTATTTCCTAGAATTGCTGAAAGGCAGAATAGAGCATTGCAGACAAGAAACTAGATTATCATGATTGGTAGCAAGCTTATATATAGCGTCGTTAAATAATTCGAATGTTCTAATGACATTATTGGACTGTGTCGGCAAGTCAGGGACAATGTCCCTGAACCGATCCAAAACTCCGGGTCCAATGACGCTATTAGTCTCTTATCCAGCATCGCAGCAATGTAGTCCGACGGAACAACCTCTGGAAGATAATGCCGGAAGAAATGTGTGGCAGCTTCTGTTGTTCCGAAAGGGAAAGCTCGAAATCATCCGAATCCCTTTCGCCATCCTGTCGGACCCTATAAAGTGTTCGGTCGTCCGTACCTGATGCAACAGCGGAGCGCACCGACCCAGCGCCGTCGGATTATTCCTGATCCGACCGAGAATCTGTCGTTTGCTGCGATGCTGCGTTAAGCTGTGCTATTTTGGATAGCACGTCCGTCACTGAGGCCTGTGGAGAAGCGGTCTTACGATGCTTTGCCGCTGGGAGCTCCGTGTTCGTTACCCCGTGCATACTTCTATTATGCGAGCGAACGGAGTGTATAGGCCTCGTGTCCCTTGGCTACCGGATGGCGTGACCTGTTCGCCATGGAATCACTGAATGGCGAAGCTGGCCGGATACTCGAGGTCACGTAGCCAATGTGCGGTGGTGTGCGCTGCTGTTAGGATGAGGAAGCATTATCGACAGTCTCTCGCACTGTCAATATAACGGAGCGTCCCGAGCGGCGGACATATGCTCCGAATGCGAAATGACTGTACCACAACATCCGGTCCCATATGTTGTTGTTGTACGAGAGAGGGACCCCTCTCGCTCGCAGCCCGGACGGACCTGGACGAGCTAGGAACCGGACTAACAGGCTTCCTCCGATCTGTCCTCTAATCCGTCGTCACTGGGTGTGTACTAAAGTCTATTATAGTGCTCGCATCACCCAAATCTCCTTCCTAGACCGCAACGGACGAACGCGACTGCCGAACGCGACTGCCGAACCATTCGATGAATGGACGCTACACCGGGTGAGCTAGCGAATGTAAACTCCGTCGATCCTACTAGGGACCTCTTAGGCGATTGACGTATTCCATGAGCACTTATTGCCACTGGCTCTTTATTATCTATGACGACAGAGGCACACTTTTGAAAGACATCTCAAAAACTTTGCGAACAAGAAACCAGACATGCTTGTTAATAGCAAGCATATAATAATATATATATAGCGTCGTTCAATAATTCGAAAGTTTGTGTGACATTATTGGACTGTGTCGGAACTGAGGGACGATGTCCCTGAACCGAACCAAAAATTTCTGTGTCCACCGACACTATCAGTTTCTTATCCGGCATCGCAGCATTCTGGTCCGACAAAAGAACCTCCAGAAGATAAAGTCAGATGACATACACAGCAGCTGATGTTGTTCCGAAAGGGAAAGCTCGAAATCCTCCGAATCGCTTTCGGCATCCCGTCGGACCGGATGAAATTTCCGGACGTCCGTACCTGCTTCCGCGGAGCGTCCCGACCCAGCATCGTCGGATAATACATGATGCGACAGAGATTCTGTCGACGCTGGGATGCTGCGATAAGCTGTGCTATTTGGGATAGCACGTCCGTCAACGAGGCCTGTGCAATAGCGGTCTTACGATGCTTTGCCGCTGGAAGCTCCGTGTACGTTGACTCCCGCATACTTTCTTATGTGAACGTCCGGAGTCTGCAGGCCTCATGTCCCTGGCAACCGGATGGTGTGACCTGGTCGCCGATGATTCTCTGATTGGCGAAGTTGACTGGATATCCGAGGTCACGTAGCCAAGAGCGGTCGTGTGCGCTACCATGAGAATGAGGAAGCCTTATTGACAGTCTCTCCGGACTGACTATATATCGGAGCGTCCCGAGCGGCGGACGTATGCTCCGAATGCGAAACATTTTGTACCACAATATCTGGGGCCAGATGTTGTTGTACGAGAGAGGGGCCTCTCTTGCTCGCAGTCCGGATGGACCTGGACGAACTAGGAACCGGACTAAAAGGCTTCCTCCGTTCTCTCCTCTAATCCGCCGTCACTGGGTGTGCATTTGGTTGATTTATAGTGCTCGCATCACCCAAACTCCTTCTGGACCGCAACGGACGAACCCGGCTGCCAAACTATTCGATTAATGGATGCTACACCGGGCGAGCTAGCGGACGTCAAAGGCCGTCGAACCTACTAGGGTCCTCTTAGGCAATTGACGTATTAACATGAGCACTTTTCTGCTAGCTCTTAATTGTGACGACGGAGGCACACTTTTGGAAGACATCACGGATACATCACCCTGTTATTGATCGTCTGAAATAGAGATTGATAAAGTAGAGTGACCCTGCAGGGAAAGGACCGGAATGGCCATTTCCCCACTAACATACCGTGACACACGCTTCCCATGTTGTCATCGAAATTAACATATACAGAACAGGAGTTAGTGCGAGTACACTGACTACATTTATACAATGATTATGAAAGTCAGAGGAAGATTTCCTCTTATTACAATTCAACAATATCCTTCATTGTGAAAAGAAAACAAAGTCCTAGTACTCGCACCAACCCCTGACAATCAAAATACATAATAACATGATCCATTAACATAGAAAAAATAATTGAAATCAAAAAATTTTGAAAAAGTTAAAAAATTTATAGTAATTTATATATTTTTTATACTTACCAATGACCCAGACATAGCTGGTGCTAACTCTTAAAATATAGGGCCAAACACAAATTTTGCCCCCCAATCCCCAAAATTTGCATCTAAAACCAAAGAAAACATGTCCTGAATGGCCCTCCACACTTCACCTCTACTGCGCATGCGCAGTGTCAAGGACGTTCCGAAATTGGCGCCATTAATCATTCTAATAACCAGTGCCTGGTAAGCGCTATGTACTCAGCGGGGAGGTAAGAGTTCCCAACTCCTGGGAGGGCCATCCCCGTCTGGGTCATTGGTAAGTATAAAAAATATATAAATTACTATAAATTTTTTAACATTTTTATACTGTACCAATGTCCCAGACATAGCTGAATAGTAAAAAGGCTGGAGGGCCAAGGACATAGAGCAAGATGGAATACGCTCAATTATATAAAATAGAGTCATCCCCTCTAGGGAAAAAGAAGTATTAGGCCTTACATGTATCTTTCTTATTTATGATAAATTAGAAAGATACAACACCTTCCAAAATTGAGCATCATACATCCATGTACTCTATTAATATCTAGTATAATTCTTATACTAATAATTTTTAAAGTAAGCCAATAAATAAAGTAAGTCTAGAGAATAGAGACTCTTTATACTCCTTAAAAGTGTCTGAGGATTGCATAAACATGTCCGTTGACACGTGCTATATTCAAAAGCTATACTTTAAAAACTAAGACTTGAATGAATTTTTAAAACATAAACTTCTCACTAAACAACCATCCCAATAACAGCTCAGAATTACTAACTCCGGAGGAGGTATCCCCTTGTTTTCATAGTAAAACAGGTGACCCAAGGGAACACCCTCCCCCCCCCCCCCTTTTTCTTGCCCTGGGTCAAATAGCCTAGAGCGAAGAGGGCAGCAGAACGAAGTCACTGCCGAAAGAGACAGCCTACCTAGCTATAGTAGCAACTGTTAAGTGAATGACATTCTGAGCAGTAGATAATAGACCTAACAATAGAGGCCTCCAGAAATGGACTCAGGATTTCTGAGATAAAAAAATTCATGAATGTGGATGGCTGAGCGCAATGAGCAGCCTTCAAAAATCTATAATAGCGACACTATTAATGTAAGCCCAAGATGTAGAAGAACTCTTACTTCATGAGCCGAAATCTCAAACACAACTGCTGAGTCAAAGATATACCATAAGCAGTATCGATAGTTAATTGAATCCATTAGCAATAGAATGGAGCGTAACGTCCTTCTAATAGGCATCAAAGACAGAAGAAGTTTACGCCCGTAGTAATAAACAGATATCTGTTTATAAATACATAAACTCTAACCGGACAGAATAAAGGCCTATGCCCGTACGAAGACGGAAGGACCTTAATAACAATAGGTTCCGGATATTAGGAGCCTAACTCTTATGCAAAAATCCAACCTAAATAGTAAAGGAAGTAGTGATTCCGAAACTACGAAAGTGAAAATCATCCACCGATAGTGCATGAAACTCACTGACTCTTCAGTAAAAGAGAAGCCAACAGAATTACTGTCTAAAAGGTCAGAATTTGAAAATTACTGTTTCCAGAGGCTCAAATGATTACTTAGCTAAATAAGAACCGAAGTTAAATTCCATATAGGAATTTAATCTAATGATTCTAAGTCTATTTATCAAAAAGTTACTAACTGACTTAGATAAAGAGACAAAAGACTCAATTGTAAACTATCATAGAGTGCATAGGTATAAGGTAACATAAACCTATAACCTTAATAATAACAGGCTGCAGTAGATCTTGTCAAACAAGTATACTAAAAAGTTGCAATGAGTAGTATGGAGGGATCAACAATATGAACATAGTGATCCCTACACCAACGACGGAAGAGCCTCCACTTTAGCCACATAGAATAGCGAAGAAGAGGATCTCCTATAGTAAGAAATCGCGTCCAAAGCTCGTCCAGTACAATGCTTACAATGCAAAACCCTGGCTACCGGATGGTGTGACCTGGTCGCCGATGATTCTCTGACTGGCGAAGCTGACTGGATATCTGAGGTCACGTAGCCAAGAGCGGTCGTGTGCGCTACCATGAGAATGAGGAAGCCTTATTGACAGTCTACTCCGGACTGACTATATGTCGGAGCGTCCCGAGCGGCGGACGTATGCTCCGAATGCGAAACATTTTGTACCACAACATCTGGGGCCAGATGTTGTTGTACGAGAGAGGGGCCTCTCTCGCTCGCCATCCGGATGGACCAGAACGAGCTATGAACCGGACTAAAAGGCTTCCTCCGTTCTCCCTCTAATCCGCCGTCACTGGGTGTGCATTTGGTTGATTTATAGTGCTCGCATCACCCCAAAACTCCTTCTAGACCACAACGGATGAACTCGGCTGCCGAACCATTCGATGAATGGACGCTACACCGGGCAAGCTAGCGGACGTCAAAGGCCGTCGAACCTACTAGGGTCCTCTTAGGCAATTGGCGTATTTACATGAGCACTTTTCCGCTAGCCCTTCATTAATTGTGATGACGGAGGCACACTGTTGGAAGACATCACAGATACATCACCCTAATCTTGATCGTCTGAAATAGAAATTGATAAAGTAGAGTGACCCTGCGGGGAAAGGACCGGAGTGTCCAATTCCCCACTAACATACCGTGACATACGCTTCCCATGTTGTCATCGAAATCATACGATACAGAACAGGAGTTAATGCGAGTACACTGACCACATATAGAATGATTATAAAAGTCAGAGGAAGACTTCCTCTTATTACAATTGATCAAAATCCTTTCAATGTGAAAAGAAAACAAAGTGCTGGTACTCGCACCAACCCCTGGCAATCAAAATACATAATAATAATATGATCCATTAATATAGAAAAAATAATTGAAATTAAAATATTTTGAAAAAATATTTTTTCAGAACAGCCCAAGTTTCTGAAAAGAAACGTTGAGCCCCAATGGATCCCAAGCCTAAGTGTGGACAAAAATTTTAAAAATATTTTAAACAATTTATTCAACACTTACGAACAATAATAATGTATCTAGTTATGATTAAAATAACATCAAGATATTATTTTCAAGAAATCCCCCCTCACACAGAGGGCTGTTGTAAATGTAAACAGTGAGTGTAAAAACACTAAAATAAGACTCCAGGCACCCAGGCCCGGAATCAGTTACCAAAAATACACTATCTGATGCAAAACAGAGACTTCCAGGGAAGAAACTGCAGAACATCAGATGGTAGATGCAGAACACAACGCCTAACCACCCATAGGTGAAGATGTAAACATGGGGAAAAGAACAGAATTCATTCTGTTATTCAGCTAAAACTCCCAAGAAATTTTAGTAATAATAATTACAGAAACTATGCCAAAAGCATGGGAGAATAGCAAGAGGGGACTTAAAGGAAAGGGAGAGAGGAAAACACTGAAAAATCAGTGTAACTAAATAACCAGAATGACAACAAAATGGCTGCTGCCTCGAAAATAGGTAACTTAACATAATTTCATTAAAAAATTTTAAGTTACAGTCCTGATAATATTCTGTCACACATTTTTCCTCTCCTCCTTCTCTATCCTCCTTAGAATCACCATTTCACTAATATTTATGTGTCTGGCATCATTTAAACTGAGATTTACAAGCACAAAGATCAGTCAGATGTTAACTGATGAAGGGCCAAACTTAGAATAATTAATGGCGCCAATTTCGGAACGTCCTTGACACTGCGCATGCACAGTAGAGGTGAAGTGTGGAGGGCCATTCAGGACATGTTTTCTTTGGTTTTAGATGCAAATTTGGGGATTGGGGGGGCAAAATTTGTGTTTGGCCCTATATTTTAAGAGTTAGCACCAGCTATGTCTGGGTCATTGGTACAGTATAAAAATATATTTTTTCAGAACAGCCCAAGTTTCTGAAAAGTAACGTTGAGCCCCAATGGATCCCAAGCCTAAGTGTGGACAAAAATTCTAAAAATATTTTTAAAAATTAATGCAACACTTACGAACAACAATAATGTATCTAGTTATAATTAAATTAACATCAAGATATTATTTTCAAGAAATCCCCCCTCACACAGAGGGCTGTTGTAAATGTAAACAATAAGTGTAAAAACACTAGAACAAAACTCCAGGCACCCTGGCCCGAAATCAGTTACCAATAATACACTATCTGATGCAAAACAGAGACTTCCAGGGAAGAAACTGCAGAACATCAGATGGTAGATGCAGAACACTACGTCTGACCACCCATAGGTGAAGACGTAAACATGGGGAAAAGAACAGAATTCATTCTGTTATCCAGCTAAAACTCCCAAGAAATTTTAGTAATAATATTACAGAAAATATGCCAAAAGCATGGGAGAATAGCAAGAGGGGACTTAAAGGAAAGGGAGAGAGGAAAACACTGAACAAGCAGTGTAACTTGATAACAAGAATGACCACAACAGGCTGTGCCTCGAAAATAGGTAACTTGCATAATTTCATTAAAAAATTTTAAGTTACAGCCCTGATTATTTTCTGTCACTCATTTTTCCTCTCCTCCTTCTATATCCTCC
This sequence comes from Pictodentalium vernedei, assembly GCA_031216915.1. Taxonomy (NCBI): domain Eukaryota; kingdom Metazoa; phylum Mollusca; class Scaphopoda; order Dentaliida; family Dentaliidae; genus Pictodentalium; species Pictodentalium vernedei. Next base: position 765,314,471 of record CM062297.1, read on the forward strand.
TTAGAATCACCATTTCTCTAATATTTATGTGTCTGGCATCATTTAAACTGAGATTTACAAGCACAAAGATCAGTCAGATGTTAACTGATGAAGGGCCAAACAAAGAATGATTAATGGCGCCAATTTCGGGACGTCCTTGACACTGCGCATGCGCAGTAGAGGTGAAGTATGGAGGGCCATTCAGGACATGTTTTCTTTGGTTTTAGATGCAAATTTTGGGGATTGGGGGGCAAAATTTGTGTTTGGCCCTACATTTTTAAGAGTTAGCACCAGCTATGTCTGGGTCATTGGTACAGTATAAAAATATCCAATAGACTCAATTACATATTAACAGAATTATCCCCTCAAGGAGAAAAGGAGAACAGGCTTTACATGTATCTTTCTTGTTTATACCAAAAAAGAATGACACAATACCATTCCATAATTGAGCACAATGACATCAACGATCTCTATTAACATCCAGTATAACCCATTATACTAATTTTTTTAAAGGAAAGCCAATAAATAAAGATAGTCCAGAGAATGAGACTCTTTATACTCATTTAAAAGTGTCCGAGGATTGTATATTAATGCTCGTATGACACGTGACATATACAAATGCTTCACACCGAGCTACACTTTAAAAATATTACATAATTGAGATAGATATTAGCTTTACACTTTAAAACCATCCCAGCACCGACACGGAATTACTGACCCCAGAGGAGGTATTCCCTTGCTTTTCACTATAAAGCAGGTGATATAAGGGAACACCATCATCCCCACCCCTGCTCTGGGTCAAATACCCCAGATCGAAGAGAGCAGCAGGACAGAGTCACTGCCGGAACAGAAAGCCTGCATAACTATAGTTGCAACTGTTTAGTGGACGACATTCTGAGCAACAGATAATGGACCTAAACAACGCAGGTCGCCAGAAATGGACTCACTATTTCTAAGATAAAAATGCCGCTCAGGATCACCGATCCAATGTCGAGTTGTGACAACAGTTCCTCGCACCAAGGCCAACACACCTATGAAGTTTCATGACTCTAGGTTGAACCACTATCAAGTTCTCATCCGGAAACCAATTGTTGCGATATACTATGTTCAAGGTCACTGTGACCTTGACCTTTGACCTGGTGAGTCCAACATCAATAGGGTTCTTCCTCGCACCAAGGCCAACACGCCTGTAAAGTTTCATGACTCTAGGTTGAACCACTATCAAGTTATCATCCGGAAACCAATTGTTGCGATATACTATGTTCAAGGTCACTGTGACCTTGACCTTTGACCTGGTGAGTCCAAGATCAACAGGGTTCTTCCTCGCACCAAGGCCAACACACCTATGAAGTTTCATGACTCTAGGTTGAACCACTATCAAGTTATCATCCGGGAACCAATTGTTGCGATATACTATGTTAAAGGTCACTGTGACCTTGACCTTTGATCTGGTGAGTCCAAGATCAATAGAGTTCTTCCTTGCACCAAGGCCAACCTACGTATGAAGTTTAATGAATGTGAGTTGAACCACTATCAAGTTATCATCCGGAAACCAATTGTTTACGACCGCCCGCCTGCCCGCCCGCCCGTCCGAAGTTTCATAAATGTAGGTTGAACTACTATCAAGTTATCATCCGGAAAGGAATTGTTGTGATTTACTATGTTCAAGGTCACGTTGACCTTGACCTTCGACATAGCGAGTCCAAAATCAATAGGGTTCTTCCCCTCACCAAGGCCAATCTACCTATGAAGTTTCATGAATGTGAGTTGAACCATTATCAAGTTATCATCCGGAAACCAATTGTTTAAGATTTACTACGTTCAAGGTCACTGTGACCTTGACCTTCGACGTAGCATGTCCAAAATCAATAGGGTTCTTCCTCTCACCAAGACCAACCTACGTATGAAGTTTAATGAATGTGAGTTGAACCACTATCAAGTTATCATCCGGAAACCAATTGTTTACGCCCGCCCGCCCACCCGCCCGCCCGCCCGCCCGCCCACCCGCCATTCACCAAACTATAAGTCGAGTTTGACTTCGTCACAACTCGACTAAAAATTCGTGAAAGTGGAAGGCTGAGACCAATATGCAGCCTTCATCAAATCGGTAAGAGCAACACTATTAGCATAAGCCCAAGATGTAGAAAGCTCTCTTACTTCATGCGCCGAAATCTTCAGCACAGACTGCTGAGTTGAAGATAATTTTTCATAAGCAGTACTAATAGTTAATTGAATCCACCTTGCAATAGAATGGACAGTAATGTCCTTTCTATTAGGCAGCAGAGACAGAAAGAAATGCTTACGTCCCTTTCTGATAAACTCAGATTACGTTTGTAAATATGCATAGCTCTAACTGGACAAAGCAAAGGCCTATGACCGTCTGAAGACGGAAGAGCCTTAATAATTGGTTCAGGGTACTTATTAGAAGCCTGATTCTTAGCCAAAAATCCAACATTAGTAGTCAATGTAATAGTATTACCAACACTACGATAGTGAGAATCATCAACAGATAGTGCATGAAGCTCACAAACTCTTCAAGCAGAAGAGAAGGCTAAGAGAAAAGCTGTCTTATAAGATAAGTATTTGAAGTCCAGTGTATCAAGAGGCTCAAATGGTGCTTCTTTTAGCTTCAGAAGAACCAAAGCTAAATTCCACTTAGGAATTAACCTAAGGGTTCTAGGTCTATTTATCAAAAAGTTTTCACTAATTTAGATAAAGAGACATTAGATCCAATTTGTAAGCTATCATGATGAGCATAGGTATCCGATAGCATAGACCTATAACCCTCAATAGTTATTGACTGCAGTTTGATATCGTCAAACAAGTAGACCAAAAAATTAGCAATGTCTGGAATGGAGAGATCATAAATATCAACAGAATGATCCCTACACCAGTGAGAGAAAACCTTCCACTAAGCTGTATAATGTAAAGAGGAGGTCCTCCTACAGTTAGAAATTGCGTCCACTGCTCGTCCTGTAAAATGCTTGCCGTGCAAGAAGGACCGCATAACGGAAATACGTGAAGGTTGAGACCTTGTGGGTTGTAATGCAGTGTGTGCAATTTCCCCTGCGAAAGAAGGTCCTCCCATGGAGGAAGCTTCCGCGGAATGTCCCACAACAGACACCTGAGTAGATTTATCCATGGTCTCTGGGGTGACAGAGATGCTACCAACAGAATCTTGCAGTGAGATTGCTTGATTTTTAACAGTATCTGTTGAATCAATGGAGCTGGAGGATAAGCATATCCTATCATTCCGTTCCAAGAGATCGAGAAGGCGTCTACTGCAAACGCTCGAGGATCTGGGCATGGCAACACATACGTCTGTAACTGATTGTTGAGATGCGTCACAAATAAGTCTATCATAGGACGATCTGATTGGTAGCAAATCTGATTGAATACTCGTTCGTTGAGAGTCCATTCTGACGTCAACATACAACCTTTCCGAGAAAGGGAGTCCGCTAGAACGTTCAGACGACCCGGAATATGACGGACCGTCAGAAAAACCTGATGCTCTAGGACAAACAGAAGGATTCTTTCCGTTAAGTTGAACAACGGAATGGAATGAGTGCCTCCCTGGTTCCGAATATACGCTACTACTGTCGAATTGTCGGACAGAATTTGAACATGCGAATACTGAATAATGTTCATCCAATGACGTAGCGCAAGCCAAATTGACATCATCTCTTTGATGTTTATGTGCTTGTTTAGGAACTGCAGATCCCAAAGACCCTGGCACCTCGAATCTGTTGGGCTCAAAGTTGCGCCCCAACCTGTTTGACCCGCATCCGTTAATATCATAAAAATCGGATCCGGCAGTTGCAGTGGTACTCGCTGAGTTAACCACTGAATATCTGCCCAAGTCTGAATCTCTTCTTTCACTTGATTCGACAAGACGATGTTCGTTTCGAGCGAATGAATCTTCACACTCCAATTCTGAGTAAAATATATCTGGAGTGGACAAGTGCGTAGTCACCCCATCAGAATAAGATCCGCAGTGGCTCCGCACAAACCTATCAGTCGCATGAATTCTCTCATTGTTACTACATCTGAGTGAAGACAAAAGCGAGCGTAGCAACTGACTAATTTCGCTCTGGTTAACAGCAGATGAACGAGATTGTTGTGCGTCTTGAAGCTCATTCCCAAGTGGGTGAATGACTTGGACAGCACTAGATCCGACTTCTTTTCGTTTACATTGAAACCGAGACGTCGGAGCAGTTCAAGCAGACTCTGAACATCGTTCTGGAGAGTTAACTTGTTGCCGTAACACTGAAGAATGTCGTCCAAGTAGGCTGACGTTACCGCAGACGAATGAGCTCGGAAATGAGTCATTACTGAGTTCATTATTCGAGTGAAAGTCCAGAGCGATAGATTCAAACCGAAGCACATTGCTCGGAACTGATAAACGACTCCTAGGACAGCGAAGCGAAGATACTTTCTGAACGTCGGATGTACCATGATGTGAAAGTACACATCCTTGAGATCTATGCTCGCAGCATAATTGTTCACTCGAATGCTCGCTCTGACCGATCGGATGGTCTCCATATAAAATTTCGGAGCCACGATCAGCTTGTTTATCCAGCATATGCTGAGTCCGACTTTTTTGAACCGGATTTAAAAAGCAGAGAGTCCGAAGCTTTCTTAGTAATCTGATCATAGATTATAGAAAGCTTACCGTCGAAGAGAAGCTCTCCAGAGACCGGAGCGACTCAAAGAGAGTTTTTCACCTTACCATCCACTCTTGTGGATGCAGCCAGGCAGCATCACGTCTTCCAGATTTGTCACTGAAAGGGCAGAGTTATGCGTAGAATATGCTATGGCCATCGAAAGAACTCTCAAGGAAGTTTGAACATCCTGGAATTCTTTTCCCTCAAGACGTAGTGATAAGGTGCTGGTAAGGTGATCTGCATAAAATAAGGCGTCTAAACTGATTCTGTTAGACGAGATTGTCGTCTCCAGCAAAAGAATCGACATAGATGCCAGCAATGACAACTCCAAGTCTTCTGCCTGGTGATCTAAACACAGAGGAACTCTCGGCACGTCCTGTCCTGCCGTTTCAAATCTATTTCTATTATTGATGAAAGGCAGCTGTAGAGCATGAGTCGATAAGAAGCCGGATTTGCCAGTCTAAGAGACTAGCTTGAATATAGCGTCATTAAGAAGTTCAAATGTCCGCCGGACATTTCTGGACTGGGTCGGAAACTCAGGCGCAATATCCCTATTCTGGCCGAAAAAGTCTGTGTCCAGTGATACTATCAGTCTATCAGGTAACGCAGCATTTTGGTCTGAAGGAATAACTTCTGGAAGGTGTTGCCGGATGAAATCTACAGCCACCTTATGTTGTTCGGAAAGGGAAAATTCCAGCTCTGCCGATTCCCTTTCACCATCCGACTGGACCACATCAGAATCTCGGTCGACCCTTTCTGACTCTGCAGGGGAGCGAACCGATCCAGCTTCTGTTCTGAAAAAGTTTCTGATGGCTGCTGCGACGAGTTGAGCTATCTGTGATAGCAAGTCCGTCACGGAGGCCTGTGGAGCCGGGGTCTTACGTAATTTAGCCGCTGGAAGCTCCTGGGACATTAATTCCTGCATACTTCTTTTATGCGAACATCCCGACTGGAAAGGCCTTGTGTCCTTGGCTACCGGATAGAGTGACCTGGTCAACATGGAATCCCTGGTTGGCGAAGCAGGCTGAATATCTGCGGCCACGTAGCCAAGATGCGGTCATGTGTGTTGCCGTGAGGATGAGGAAGCCAATAGACTAGCCACGCCGGGCTCTCTATGTGACGGAGCGTCCCGAGCAGGAGGAGTAGACGTACGTTACGTACAACAACATCTGGGCCCAGATGTTGTTGTAAGAGAGATGGGCCTCTCTTGCTCGCGGTCCGGGTAGACCTGGATGAGCTAGCTACCAGACTGACTGGCTTCCTCCGTTCCATCCTCCGATCCGTCATCGCCGGGTGTGCACGATCCCTGTTTATAGTGCTCGCAACACCCGATCTCCTTTCCTGGACCGCAATGGACGAACCCGGGGATCACCACCATTTCGTGAATGATTGTTTCACCGGGCAAGCTAGCGGGCGACAATGCCGTCGATCCTACTAGGGACCTCTTAGGCATTTGCCAAATTTCATTGAGCACTTTTGCCGCTAGCTCTTCAATTGACTGCGACGACGGAGGCACACTTCTTGAAGACATCACGGAAACATCCCCCTGTTCTTGTTCCTCTGAAAAAGAGAATGAAAAACTAGAGTGACCCTGTGGCGAGAGGACCGGCATGGACCTCTCACCACTAACAATAAACCGTGACACACGTCTCCAACTTTTGTCATCCCAATTGGCACACACTGAGCAAGAATTAGTGCAAGTACACTGACTACATGAAATACAATGAACGTTAAAAAATTTATAGTAATTTATATATTTTTTATACTTACCAATGACCCAGACATAGCTGGTGCTAACTCTTAAAATATAGGGCCAAACACAAATTTTGCCCCCCAATCCCCAAAATTTGCATCTAAAACTAAAGAAAACATGTCCTGAAAGGCCCTCCACACCTCGCCCCCACTGCGCATGCGCAGTGTCCAGGACGTTCCGAAATTGGCGCCATTTATCATTCTAATAACCAGTGCCTGGTAAGCGCTATGTACTCAGCGGGGAGGCAAGAGTTCCCAACTCCTGGGAGGGCCATCCCCGTCTGGGTCATTGGTAAGTATAAAAAATATATAAATTACTATAAATTTTTTAACATTTTTATACTGTACCAATGACCCAGACATAGCTGAATAGTAAAAAGGCTGGAGGGCCAAGGACATAGAGCAAAATGGAATACGCTCAATAAAATAAAATAGAGTCATCCCCTGTAGGGAAAAGAAGTAATAGGCCTTACATGTATCTTTCTTATTTATGATAAATTAGAAAGATACAACACCTTCCAAAAATTGAGCTTCATACATCCATGTACTCTATTAATATCCAATAATCCTTATACTAATAATTTTTAAAGTAAGCCAATAATAAAGTAAGTCTAGAGAATAGAGACTCTTATACTCCTAAAAGTGTGTGAGAATTGCATAATCATGTCCGTTGACATATGCAATATTCAAAAGCTATACTTTAAAAACTAAGACTTGAATGAATTTTATAAACTTAAACTTCTCACTAAACAACCATCCCAATAACAGCTCAGAATTACTAACTCCGGAGGAGGTATCCCCTTGTTTTCATAGTAAAAACAGGTGACCCAAGGGAACACCCTCCCCCCCCCCCCTTTTTCTTGCCCTGGGTCAAATAGCCCAGAGCGAAGAGGGCAGCCGAACGGAGACACTGCCGAAACAGACAGCCTACCTAGCTATAGTAGCAACTGTTAAGTGAATGACATTCTGAGCAGTAGATAATAGACCTAACAATAGAGGCCTCCAGAAATGGACTCGATATTTCTGAGATAAAATTCATGAATGGATGGCTGAGCGCAATGAGCAGCCTTCAAAAATCTATAATAGCAACACTATTAATGTAAGCCCAAGAAGTAGAAGAACTCTTACTTCAAGAGCCGAAATCTTAAGCACAACTGCTAAGCCAATGATATACCATAAGCAGTACGCTAGTTAATAGAATCGATTAACAATAAAATGGAGCGTAACGTCCTTCTACTAGACATCAAAGACAGAAGAAGCTTACGCCCTTGTAATAAACAGATATCTGTTTATAAATACATAAACTGTACCCGGAAAGAGTAAAGGCCTATGCCCATACGAAGACGGAAGGACCTTAAAATAATAGGTTCCGGATAATAGGAGCCTAACTCTTATGCAACAATCCAACCTAAATAGTAACGGAAGTATTGATTCCGAAACTATGAAAGTGAAAATCATCCATCGATAGTGCATGAAACTCACTGACTCTACAGTAAAAGAGAAACCAACAGAATTACTGTCTAAAAGGTCAGAATTTGAAAACTACTGTTTCCAGAGGCTCAAATGATTACTTAGCTAAATAAGAACCGAAGTTAAAATCCGTATAGGAATTTAATCTAAAGATTCTAAGTCTATTTATCAAAAAGTTACTAACTGACTTAGATAAAGAGACAAAAGACTCAATTGTAAACTATCGTAGAGTGCATAGGTATGAGGTAACATAAACCTATAACCTAAATAACAACAGGCTGCAGTAGATCTTGTGAAACAAGTATACTAAAAACTAGCAATGCGTAGTATGGAGGGATCAACCATATGAACATAATGATCCCTACACCACGACGGAAGAGCCTCCACTTTAGTCGCATAGAATAGCGAAGAAGAGGATCTCCTATAGTAAGAAATCGCGTCCAAAGCTCGTCCAGTACAGTGCTTACAATGCAATACGGACCACACAACGGAATACATGAAGGTTGCGACCTTGCTGGTTGTGATAAAGATGACACGATTTACCCAGTGAAAAAAGATCCTCACATAGAGGAAGATTTCACGTTAAGATCCACAGTAGACAAGAGAGTAAATTACTCATGATCTCTGTGAAGATAGAGATGCTATCAACAGAAATGTATTGTGGTTGTTTATCTTAGCAATACCTGCTAAAACAACAGCGCCGGAGGATACGCGTATCCTATCATTGCGTCCTATAGATCAATAGAGCGTTAACAGTATTAGCTCAGAGATCTGGACAAGCCAACACATACGTCTGCAATTGATTAGCAAGCTGTGTCATAATAAAACATCATTGGGCGCTCCCATAGATAGCAAATCTGATTAAATACTTGTTTGTTGAGAGTCCATTCTGACAGCAACAAGCGACCCGTAAGAGAACGGGAGTGGGATAAAACAATCAGACGACCCCGAATATGACGGACCAAAACTGAACTTGGTGTACTATAACCAACAGACGGATTCTTTCCATTAAATTGAATAACGGAAACGAAAGAGTGCCTCCCTGGTTCCGGAGATACGCCACTACTGTCGAATTAAAGGACAGGAATTTGGGCATGCATTTCTGAATAATGTTCATGCAATGACATAAAGCAAGCCTAAAAAACATTATTCCGCGGAAGTTAAACTGATAGCTAAAAGACTGCGGAACCCAAAGACCCTGGCACTTCGAATCCGTAGGGATCAGTATATATCCCAATCTGTTTGACTGGCAACCGTCATAACAGCCACACTAGGGTCCGGCAACTGCGGCGGCACTCTCTGAGTCAACCACCGAATGTTTGCCCCAGTCTGAATCTCTTGTAACAGTAGATAGACAAGAGAATGTATAAACCAAGCAATTCATGGATTGCCGGAAAGTTGCCGTCGAAGAGAAGCTCCTCCGAGAACGAAGCGACTCTGAGAGAGTTCTTAACCTACTATCCACGCGTGGATGTAGCTAGGGCTGCATCACGTCTAAACACTCCAATCAGCCACTGAAGGGCGGAGTTATACGTGAACAAAATACTGCCCTCAAAAGAAATTACATTGAGAATAATATCCCGTAAATCTTTTCTTGAAGACGTAATGATAACGCCTCAGTAAGGCGGATTACGTATAATAAAGCGTCTAAGTTAAGTCTACTATACATAATGTCGTTCCCAATATTGAAATTGGAAAAGACATAAACGGCGAAAAAGAATATATGCAGTCTTTAATCACACCGTCTAGACGCATATGAACTCTCGGTTTGCCCTGCTCTGCCAAAATAAACTATATGTAAAAAAGATAAAATGGCAGAAATGAGCCACGCGGACAAGAAACTAAACTATCATGCTTAGTAGCAGGCTTGTATATATATATATAATATATAGCGTCGAAAAATAAAACACATGTTGTAATGACAATATTGGACTGCGTCGGTAAGTCAGGGACAAAGTCCCTGTACCGATCGAAAAATCCGAGTCCAATGACGCTATAAGTCTCTTATCCAAGATCGCAGCAATGAAGTCCGAAAAATAATCACTGGAAGAAATGCCAGAAGATATGAAAGGCATCTTCCGATACTACTAAAGGGAAAACTCGAAATCTTTCGAATCCCTTTCGCCATCCTGTCGGACCCTATAAAGCGTTCGGTCGTCCGTAGCTTGATGCAACCGCGGACCGCACCGACCCAGCGCCGTCGGATAATTCCTGATTCGACCGAGAAACCGTCAATTGCTGGGATGCTGCGAAACAACTGTGCTAACTCGGATAGCACGTCCGTCACCGAGGCCTGAGGAGCAGCGGTCTTACGATGCATTGCCGCAGGAAGCTCCGAGATCGTTACCCCGTGCATACTTCCAATATGCGAGCGAACGGAGTGTATAGGCCTCGTGTCCCTTGGCTACCGGATGGCGCGACCTATTCGCTGTGGAATCACTGAATGCCGAAACTGATCGGATACTCGAGGTCACGTAGCCAATGTGCGGTCATGTGCCCTGCTGTGAGGATGAGGAAGCATTAAAGACAGTCTCTCGGACTGTCAATATAACGGAGCGTCCCGAGCAACGGACATATGCTCCGAATGTAAAATATCTGAACCACAACATGCGGTCCCCTATGTTGTTGGCTTCCTCCGATCTGTCCTCAATCTGCCGTCACTGGGTGAGTACTAAAGTAATTAAAGTGCTCGCATCACCCAAATCTCCTTCCTAGACCGCAACGGACGAACCCGGCAGCCGAACCATTCGATGAATGTATGCTACACCGGGTGAGCTAGCGAATGTCATTCCGTAAGCGATAGACATATTCCATGAGCACTTATTGCCGCTAACTCTTCATTAACTATGACGACAGAGGCACACTTTTGAAAGACATCTCCATAACTCTTCGAACAAGAAACCAGAAATGCTTGGATAGCAAGCATAAAATAATAATATATATAGCGTCGTTCAATAATTCGAAAGTTTGTGTGACATTATTGGATTATGTCGGAACTGAGGGACGATGTCCCTGAACCGAACCAAAAATTTCTAAGTCCACCGACGCTATCAGTTTCTTATCCGGCATCGCAGCATATGTTGTTCCGAAAGGGAAAGCCTGAAATCCACCGAATCCCTTTCGGTATCCCGTCGGACCGGATGAAACTTTCGGACGTCCGTACCCGCTTCCGCGGAGCGTCCCGACCCAGCATCGTCGGATAAAATATATGCGACAGATTCAGTTGATGCTGGGATGCTGCGATAAACTGTGCTATTAAGGAAAGCACGTCCGTTCCCGAGGCCTGTGCCGTAGCGGACTTACGATGCATTGCCGCTGGAAGCTCCGTGTACGTTGACTCCCGCACACTTCCTATGCGAACGTCCGGAGTCTGCAGGCCTCGAGTCCCCGGCTACCGACCCAGCGCTGTCGGATAATTCTCGATCCGACACCGTTTCTGTCGGCTGCTGGGATGCTGCGATAAGCTGTGCTATGTGCACAAGAATGTCCGGCGTCAAGACCTGCGGAGGCGCAGTCTATCGGTGCTTCGCCGAGGGCAGCTCCGCATCAGATGGCTCCCGCATACTTCCTATGCGAACGTCCGGAGTCCATCGGTCTCGAATCCCTGGCTGCCGGATGGTGTGACCTGGTCGCCGAAGAATCCTTGATCGGCGAAGCTGGTAATATATCGGCGGTCACGCAGCCAAGGTGCGGTCGTGTGCGCTGATGAGAAGAGGAAGCCTTAGCAGTCTCAGCGGACTGCCTATACAACGGAGCGTCCCGAGCGACGGACGTATGCTCCGCTAACAACACATTTGTACCACAACATCTGGGGCCAGATGTTGTTGAACGAGAGAGGGGCCTCTCTCGCTTGCCGTCCGGATGGACCGGAACGAGCTATGAACCGGACTAAAAGGCTTCCTCCGTTCTCCCTCCGATCCGCCGTCACTGGGTGTGCATTAAGTTAATTTTATAGTGCTCGCATCACCCCAAAATTCCTTCTAGACCGCAACGGACGAACCCGGCTGCCGAACCATTCGGTGAATGGACGCTACACCGGGCGAGCTAGCGGACGTCAAAGGCCGTCGAACCTACTAGGGTCCTCTTAGGCAATTGGCGTATTACATGAGCACTTTTCCGCTAGCCCTTCATTAATTGTGACGACGGAGGCACACTGTTGGAAGACATCACAGATACATCACCCTAATCTTGATCGTCTGAAATAGAAATTGATAAAGTAGAGTGACCCTGCGGGGAAAGGACCGGAGTGTCCAAATCCCCAACAACATACCGTGACATACGCTTCCCATATTGTCATCGAAATCATACGATACAGAACAGGAGTTAATGCGAGTACACTGACCACATATAGAATGATAATAAGGTCAGAGGAAGACTTCCTCCTAAAACAATTGATCAATATCCTTTCAATAAGAAAAGAAAACAAGTCCTGGTACTCGCACTAACCCCTGGCAATCAAATACATAATAATAATATGATCCATTAATATAGAAAAAATAATTGAAATCAAAATATTTTGAAAAAATATTTTTTCAGAACAGCCCAAGTTTCTGAAAAGTAACGTTGAGCCCCAATGGATCCCAAGCCTAAGTGTGGACAAAAATTTTAAAAATATTTTAAACAATTTATTCAACACTTACGAACAATAATAATGTATCTAGTTATGATTAAAATAACATAAAGATATTATTATTTAGAAATCCCCCCCTCACACAGAGGGCTGTTGTAAATGTAAACAATGAGTGTAAAAACACTAAAATAAGACTCCAGGCACCCAGGCCCGAAATCAGTTACCAAAAATACACCATCTGATGCAAAACAGAGACTTCCAGGGAAGAAACTGCAGAACATCAGATGGTAGATGCAGAACACAACGCCTAACCACCCGTAGGTGAAGACGTAAACATGGGGAAAGAACAGAATTCATTCTGTTATTAAGCTAAAACTCCCAAGAAATTTTAGTAATAATAATTACAGAAACTATGCCAAAAGCATGGGAGAATAGCAAGGGGGAACTTAAAGGACAGGGAGAGAGGAAAAACACTTGAAAAAACAGTGTAACTAAATAATCAGAATGACAACAAAATGGCTGCTGCCTTGAAAATAGGTAACTTAACATAATTTCATTAAAAAATTTTAAGTTACAGCCCTGATAATATTCTGTCACACATTCTTTTCCTCTCCTCCTTTTCTATCCTCCTTAGAATCACCATTTCACTAATATTTATGTGTCTGGCATCATTTAAACTGAGATTTAAAAGCACAAAGATCAGTCAGATGTTAACTGATGAAGGGCCAAACTTAGAATGATAAATGGCGCCAATTTCGGAACGTCCTGGACACTGCGCATGCGCAGTGGGGGCGAGGTGTGGAGGGCCTTTCAGGACATGTTTTCTTTAGTTTTAGATGCAAATTTTGGGGATTGGGGGGCAAAATTTGTGTTTGGCCCTATATTTTAAGAGTTAGCACCAGCTATGTCTGGGTCATTGGTACAGTATAAAAATATGAGAATCAGAGGAAGACTTCCTCGAATTACAATTTGAACAATATTCTTTCATTTTGAAAAAATATTAAACAGTCATCGTACTCGCACTAACCCTTGAAAACAAAGATACATGATAATAATATAATCCATTACAAACATTTCGAAAAATAATTCAAAAGAAAATTTTTTTTCGAAAAATTTCAAGATGAGCCCAAGTTCCCAATGGGAACGATGAGACCAAATGGATCCCAAAAAAGCCAAAGTGTGGACAAAAATTTTAAAACATATCTAAAAATTAATGTTATACTTATGGACAATATTAATGTATCTGACTATGAGCAGAACTAAATAGAAGACAAGGAATCACTATCAGAAGTATCTGTTGTCAACGTAAACAAAAGTTAATAAAAACCGGAAACAAGACTCCAGGCACTGAAAATATTGACCGAAATCAGTAACCAATTTTAAACACTATCCGATGTAAAACAGAGGCTTCCTGAGAAGAAACTGCAGTACATCGGATGGTAGATGCATGACCAAAACGCCTAACCACCCTAGGGTGAGGACGTAACCATGGGGAAAAACAGAATAAACATTCTGTTACCATGCCAAAAACTCCCAAGAAATTTCAGTAAAAAAATTACTAAAATTATGCCAAAAGCATGGGAGAATAGCAAGGGGTATATCAAGGAAAGGGAGAGAGGAAACACTGAACAAACAGTGGAAATTTCATCGCAAGAATGAAAACATCAGGCCCATACCCCGAAATTAGGGAACATGAAATAATTTTGCATAAAAATTATAAGTTACAGCCCTGAACACATCCTTCCACTGTTCCTTCCTCTCATCCTCTTATTTCATCCTTAGATCCACCATTTCTTTCATGATTTTGTGTCTGGCATCATTTTAACTGAGATTATAAGCACAGATATCAGTGAGATGTTACTGATTTAAGGGCCAAACAAAGAATGAAGATTTTGCGCCAACTTCAGTACTTCCTTGACACTGCACATGCGCAGTGGATAAAAGTATGGAGGACCACACAGGACATTTATTTTTTGGATTTTGATACAAATTTTGGGGATTTGGGGGGGGGGGGGGGGGGGGCAAAATTTGTGTTTGGCCCAAGAATTTAAGAGTTAGCACCAGCTAAGTCTGGGTCATTCGTTCAGTATAAAAATAAGCAATATCATTGATTCAGAAATTTAGAAAACTAAAACCAATTTTTACTTTAAAATGGACGCCAAACTCAACTCTACGAACACCCTGACTTTAACTGGTGGAAAATATTTAACCACTTGATCTCCACCAAACTAATTCCTATTACGATGTTGGAGATCAACAACGAAAGTGTCAATGACACTGTAGCTCAACTTGACAAACTTGAACTTGGTAAGTTATAAGTGAAATGGCAAAATTGAAGATCATTGGGACCAATGTTGGTGAAATTTAAAAATAACAGCATTGTGTGTGCACAATGTTAGAGTAATCCATTCCTTTTTAAATGTAAACTGTAAGTCACCATGGCTAAAGGAAGAATGCTGATACACAAATGCAGTAAGTTCAGAGGTTATTGTTAACGGCAACATTTTTCACAAAATGAATGCTAATCAATAGCTCTTATCTGAAGGTCTTGCATAATGAGCACACCATGTTCAAAAACAATCCTATGATAAATGTGGCCTGTAGGCCATGTCAAAGAATGTTGATGCCCAAATGCAATAAATTCAAAGATTGTTGCTAACACCAACAGTTTCTGATAGAAATGAAAAGAAAATAAATAGCTCATATCTTTGTGACCCTGCATAAGCATACAAAGTTTCAAAACAACCTGATAATGAATGTGCCCTCAGATGCATGCCAAAGGAAGATGTTAATGCACAAATGGACTAAGTAGAAGGTCATTGCTTGTGGCAATGGGTTTTTTTTGTGTTTTTTTTAATGAAAATCGAGAGCAAAAGGGATAAGTTGATGCACAAATGCAGTATGTTCAAAGGCTGGTGATTACGATAATAATTTTTTACACCAAGTTTGCAAGCGATCCAATCATAAATGTGCACTGCAGGGAGTGTCAAAGGGATATATTGATGCTTAACTGCAGTAAGTTTTTACTAAGTTCATTAAAGGCCATTGCAAGTGGCAACATTTTTTTGATGGAAATCGACGAAAATCAATAGCTTCCATCCAGAGGTAACCCCAAACAAGCATACAAAGTTTCAAACCGATCTGATCATAAATGTGCCAGGTAGGGCATGCCAAAGGAATATATTGATGCCTGACAAAACTAAGTTCAAAGATTGTTGCCAGTGGCAACATTTTTTGATGGACAGAAATGGAAGAAAATTGATAGCTCCCATCTAGAGGTCACCCCAAACAAGCATGCCAGGTTTCAAAGCAATCCAATCATAAATGTGCCCTGTAGGGTGTGCCAAAGGGAAATATTGGGGTCTGACTAAACTAAGTTCTAAGAACGTTGGCTGTGGCAACAATTTTCAACGGAAATTGAAGAAAATCGACAGCTCCTATCTAGAGGTCACGCTAAACAAGCATACAGGGTTTCAAAGCAATACAATCATAAATGTGCCCTGTAGGGTGTGCCAAAGGCAAATATTGTGGTCTGACTAAACTAAGTTCTAAGAACGTTGGCCGTGGCAACGTTTTTTAACGGAAATTGAAGAAAATCGATAGCTCCCATCTAGAGGTCACCCTAAACAAGCGTGCCAGCTTTCAAAGCAATCCGATCATAAATGTCCTCTGTAGGGTGTGCCAAAGGGAAATATTGAGGTCTTCTGACTAAACTAAGTTCTAAGAATGTTGGCCGCGGCAACATTTTTTGACGGAAATTGACGAAAATTGATAGCTCCCATCTAGAGGTCACCCCAAACAAGCATACCAAGTTTCAAAGTCACCTGATCATAAATGCGACCTGTGAGGTGTGCCAAAGGAAATTGTGGACGAGAAGTGATGGCAATAGCTCAGCTTGACTTTGCCAAGTTGAGCTAATAAAATTATTACCTCCAACTTAAAAAAAGCAGAAGCTTTCAACAACTACTTCTGATGAATATCCTTGATTGACGACTCAAGCCATAACCTCCTTGACCTCTGCATCAACCCCGACACATACAGTTTGAGGATGTGCTGAAAGCCCTAAATTCAATCAACGTATCCAAAGCCAGTGGACCTGACAAAGTCAGTCCCAACTTACTAAAAAAATGCTCCTCCAACTTATACATCCCACTAACTAATCTGTTTAATACGATGTTAAAGAGTTCCTATTTTCCAAAACAATAGAAAATTGGTAATGTTTTTCCAAAACAATGGAAAGTTAAAAAATTTATAGTAATTTATATATTTTTTATACTTACCAATGACCCAGACATAGCTGGTGCTAACTCTTAAAAATCTAGGGCCAAACACAAATTTTGCACCCCAATCCCCAAAATTTGCATCTAAAACCAAAAGAAATCATGTCCTGAAGGACCTCCATACTTTGCCCCTACTGCGCATGCGCAGTATCAAGGACGTTCCGAAATTGGTGCCAATTATCATTCTTACAAGCACTGCCCGGTCAGCGCTATGTACTCAGCGGGGAGGTATGAATTCCCAACTCCTGGGAGGGCCATCCCCGTCTGGATCATTGGTAAGTATAAAAAATATATAAATTACTATAAATTTTTTAACATTTTTATACTGTACCAATGACCCAGACATAGCTGAATAGTAAAAAGGCTGGAGGGCCTAGGACATAGAGGAAAATCCAATAAGCTCAACTATATAATATAGAGTCAACCCCTCAAGGAGAAAAGGAGTATTAGGCTTTACATGTATCTTTCTTATTTTATGTTAAATTAGAAAGATACAACACCCTTCATAATTGAGCACAATAACATTCATGTTCTCTATTAATATCCAGTATAACCCTTTATACTAATTATTTTTAAAGTAAGCCAATAAATAAAGTTAGTCCAGAGAATTGAGACTCTTTATATTCTTTAAAAGTGTCCGAGGATTGTATATTAACGCCCGTTTGACACTTGACATATACAAATGCTTCACACCGAGCTACACTTTAAAAATATGACATGAATGAATTTTTTAACATTAAAATTACACTTTAAAACCATCCCGGAAACGACTCAGAAATACTGACTTTGGAGGAGGCATTCCCTTGCTTTTCACTATAAAGCAGGTGACCTAAGGGAACACCCTCCCCCCCCCCCTTCCCCTTGCCCTGGGGCAAATAGCCCAGAGCGAAGAGGGCAGCCGGACGGAGTCACTGCCGGAAAGGAAACCTGCATAACTATAGTTGCAACTGTTTAGAGGACATTCTGAGCAACAGATAACAGACCTAAACAATGCAGGTCTCCAGAAATGGACTCAATATTTCAGAGATAAAAATTCGTGAATGTGGATGGCTGAGACCAATAAGCAGCCTTCATTAAATCTGTAATAGCAATACTATTAGCGTAAGCCCAAGATGTAGAAAGAGCTCTTACTTCATGAGCCGAAATCTTAAGCACAGAGTGCTGAGAAGATAAATTTTCGTAAGCAGTACGGATAGTTAATTGAATCCATCTAGCAATAGAATGGACCGAAATGTCCTTTCTATTAGGCATCAGAGACAGAAACTGAGATCTCTGTTTATAGATACGTAACGCTCTAACAGGACAGAGTAAAGGCCTATGCCCGTCTGAGGACGGAAGGGCCTTAATAACAATAGGTTCCGGATATTTATTAGGAGCCTGATTCTTAGCTAAAAATCCCACATTAGTAGTGAAGGTGATAGTCTTCCCGACACTATGATAGTGAGAATCATCCACCGACAGTGCATGAAGCTCACTGACTCTTCTGGCAGAAGAGAAAGCTAAGAGAAAAGCTGTCTTATAAGACAAGAATTTGAAATCTACTGTCCCAAGAGGTTCAAATGGCTTTTCCTTCAGTTTAAGAAGAACCCAAGCTAAATTCCACTTAGGAATTAACCTAAGAGTTCTGGGTCTATTTATCGAGAAGTTTCTAACTAACTTAGATAAAGAGACATTAGATCCAATTTGTAAACTATCATGATGTGCATAGGTATCAGATAACATAGACCTATAACCCTTAATAGTAACAGGCTGCAGTTTGATTTCGTCAAACAAGTATACTAGAAAGTTTGCAATGTCTGGTATGGAGGGATCAAAAATATCAACAGAATGATCCCTACACCAACGACGAAAAACCTTCCACTTAGCCGCATAGTTTAGCGAAGAGGAGGTCCTCCTACAGTTAGAAATCACGTACACTGCTCGTCCTGTAAAGTGCTTGCCATGCAAGAAGGACCGCACAACGGAAAAACGTGAAGGTTGAGACCATGCGGGTTGTGATGAAGTTGACGCGGTTTCCCCTGCGAAAGAAGATCCTCCCGTGGAGGAAGCTTTCGCGGTAGGTCCCACAACAGACACCTGAGTAGATTTATCCACGGTCTCTGTGGAGACAGAGATGCTACCAACAGAATCTTGCATTGAGATTGTTTTATCTTTAGCAATACTTGCTGAATTAACGGCGCTGGAGGATACGCATATCCTATCATTCCGTCCCAAGGGATCGACAGAGCGTCTACTGCAAATGCTCTTGGATCCGGACATGGAGACACATACATCTGCAACTGATTGTTGAGATGTGTCGCAAATAAGTCTATCATTGGCCGTTCCCATTGGTAGCAAATCTGATTGAATACTTGTTTGTTGAGAGTCCACTCCGACGGCAACAAGCGACCCTTTCGTGAAAGGGAGTCTGCTAGTACGTTCAGACGACCCGGTATATGACGGACCGAAAGTAGAACTTGATGTTCTAGAGCAAACAGAAGGATTCTTTCTGTTAGATTGAACAACGGAACTGAATGAGTGCCTCCCTGATTCCGTATATACGCCACTACTGTCGTATTGTCAGATAGGATTTGGACATGAGCATTGTGAATAATGTCCATCCAATGACGTAACGCAAGCCAAATTGACATCATTTCCTTGATGTTTATGTGCTTGCACAGGAATTGCGGATCCCAAAGACCCTGGCATCTCGAATCCGTTGGGATCAATGATGCACCCCAACCTGTTTGACTGGCATCCGTCATAATGGTAAAACTCGGATCCGGCAACTGCAGCGGAACTCCCTGAGTTAACCACTGAATGTTTGCCCAAGTCTGAATCTCTCGTTTCACTTGATCTGACAAGAGAACGTCTATGTTGAGCGAATGAATTTTCACACTCCAATTCTGAGTCAAGAAAATTTGGAGAGGACGCGTGCGTAACCGCCCCATCGGAATGAGATCCACAGCGGCTCCGCACAGACCTATCAGTCTCATGAACTCCCTCGCTGTGACTTTGTCTGTGTGCAGACAATAGCGAGCGTAACAACTGACTAATTTCGCTCTGGTTAACGGCAGACGAACGAGATTGTTGTGCGTCTCGAAGCTCATTCCCAGATGTGTGAATGACTTGGACGGCACCAGATCCGACTTCTCCTCATTTATTATAAAACCGAGACGTCGGAGCAATAGAAGCAGATTCTGCACATCGTTCTGAAGCGTTAACTCGTTGCCGTACCTCTGAAGAATGTCGTCCAGGTAGGCCGACGTTACCGCAGACGAATGAGCTCGGAAATACATCATTACCAAGTTCATTACCCGAGTGAAAGCCCAGGGTGCTAGGTTCAATCCCAAGCACATCGCCCGGAATTGATACACCACTCCTAGGACTGTGAAGCGTAGATACTTTCTGAATGTCGGATGTACCATGACGTGAAAGTACGCATCTTTGAGATCTATGCTTGTTGCATAATCGTTCACCCGAATACTCGTTCTGACCAATCGAATCGTCTCCATATAAAACTTCGGAGCGACGATCAGCTTGTTTATCCAGCTCAAATCTATGACTGGACGGAACGAGCCGTCTGGTTTCGGAACCAGAAACAGATGGCTGTAGAATCCCGGTGTTTCCTGGTTTTCTACGACCTCTACCGCGTTCTTCCTTAAAAGAGACTGCACCTCTGATAACAGAGCGTCTCTTTTCTGCGGATTTGATGGAAGTTGAGTCCATTTTGGACTTCGAGTTAATGGAGGCTTTCGTTTGAAGGATATCTTTAGACCTTCCGAAATCACCCCTCTCACCCAAGGGTCGTCCGTAATCGACGCCCACTCTTGTGAAAAACTTGACAACCTTCCGCCAACCGGCACGCGATAGAGGTTGAAGCCATCATCTCCTAGACCTGCGAGGCCTGCAGGAGGAGAAACCACGTCCTCCGCGACCTGCACCTCGTCCCGTCGACGTTGGGGCATCCGACCGGTTGTCCCGGCTCGAAGGACGTCCCGCACGTGAGTCGCTGCCTTGACGGTCTCTTGAATAAGACCAAGAGGACGCACCGGAACCTCTATAGGAAACTCTCTTGGGCGCATTAGACCCAGAAGTGCCTGTCTTACTCTTATCTGCCGTGTCCGACTTCTTAGAAGCAGATTTAAACAGCAGAGAATCCGAAGCTTTCTTAGTAATTTTATCGTAAATTGCAGAAAGCTTGCCGTCGAAGAGAAGTTCTCCGGAGACCGAAGCGACTCTGAGAGAGTTCTTCACCTTACTATCCACGAGTGTGGATGTAGCTAGGGCTGCGTCACGTCTAACCAACTCCAGGTTTGCCACTGAAAGGGCGGAGTTACACGTGGAATAAGCTACTGCCCTTGAAAGAAGTCTTAAAGAGGATTGTATATCCTGGAATTCTTTCCCTTGAAGACGTAGTGATAACGCCTTAGTAAGGTGGTCTGCGTAAGATAAAGCATCTAAACTGGCTCTGTTAGACGAAATAGTCGTCTCCAACACCGCGGTTGGAATAGACGTAGACGACAGTAATGATAATTCTAAGTCTTCCGCCTCGTCGTCCATACGCAGAGGAACTCTCGGAATACCCTGTCCTGCCGTATCGAATTTATTCCTTGCATTAATGAAAGGCAGGTTAAGAGCATTGGCGGACAAGAAACCCGCTTTTCCTGTTTTGGAAGCAAGTTTGAATATAGCGTCGTTCAATAATTCAAATGTTCTTGTGACATTATTGGACTGAGATGGAAACTCGGGAGCGATGTCCCTGAACCGCTCAAAGAAATCAGTGTCCAATGACGGTATAATTCTCTTGTCCGGTACCGCAGCAGTCTGGCCCGACGGAACAACCGGAGGAAGAAAGCGCCGGATGAAGTCCACGGCAGCTTTATGTTGTTCCGAAAGGGATAGCTCCAAGTCATCCGTATCCCTTTCACCATCCGGTCGGACCTCATGATGCTCCCGGTCGTCCGCACCCGATGCTTCGGAGGAGCGTACCGAACCAGCACCGTCGGATAATTCCTGATCCGACACCGTTTCTGTCGGTTGCTGGAATGCTGCGATAAGTTGTGCTATTTGAACAAGCACGTCCGACATCGAGGCCTGCGGAGGCGCAGTCTTTCGCTGCTTCGCCGAGGGCAGCTCCGCATCTAGTGACTCCCGCATACTCTTCCTATGCAAACGTCCGAAATCAACCGGCCTCGTGTCCCTGGCTACCGGATGGCGTGACCTGGTCGCCGAAGAATCCCTGATCGGCAAAGCTGGTAGAATATCGGCGGTCACGTAGCCAAGGTGCGGTCGTGTGCGCTGGTGAGAGGAAGAAGCCTGAGGAGTCTCAGCGGACTGCCTATACAATGGAGCATCCCGAGCGACGGACGTGTGCTCCGCTTGCGACACATTTTGTACCACAACATCTGGTCCCAGATGTTGTTATACGAGAGAGGGGCCTCTCTCGCTCGTGGCCCGGCTGGACCTGGACGAGCTAGGAACCGGACTCGAAGGCTTCCTCCGATCTCTCCTACTATCCGCCGTCACTGGGTGTGCACGTTGAATGTTTATAGTGCTTGCATCACCCAACATTTCCTCCTGGACCGCATCGGACGAACCCGGCTGCCGAACCATTCGGTGAATGGACACTACACCGGGCGAGCTAGCGGACGACATTTGTCTTATCTCCATGAGCACTTTTGCCGCTAGCTCTGTATTCATTTGTGACGATGGAAGCGCACTTGCGGAAGATAACATGGAAACACCCTGTTCTTGTTCCTCTGAAATAGAAACTGATAGAGTAGAGTGACCCTGCGGAGAAGGAGCCGGCATAGCCCTTTCTCCACTAACAACATATCGTGACACACGTTTCCAATGTTTGTCATCCCAATATTGACATATTGAACAGGGATTAGTGCGAGTACACTGACTACAATTAATACAATGATCATGAAAGTCAGAGGAAGATTTCTTCCTATTACAATTTGAACAATATCCTTACATTGTGAAAAGTCAACAACAAGTCCTAGTACTCGCACAAACCCCTAAACACAAAGATACATAATAACATGACCCATTAATATTGAAAAAACAATTGAAAATCAAAATAATTTTTGAAAAATATTTTTTCAGCGAAGCCCAAGTTTCTGAAAAGTAACGTTGAGCCCCAATGGATCCCAAGGCTAAGTGTGGTCAAAAATTTTAAAATTATATTAAATAATTAATGCAACACTTATGGATAATAACAATGTATCTTATAGTGAGATAAACTTCTCCAAAGGCAAACAGCCCCCCCTCAAAAGAGACTGTTGCCAATGTAAACAAACAGTGTAAAAACACCAGAAAACATGACTCCAGGCACTGACAATACTGGCCCGAAATCAGTCATCAAAATTACACACTATCTGATGCAAAACAGAGACTCCCAGGGGAGAATCTGCAGAACATCAGATGGTAGATGCAGAACACAACGTTTATACACTCATGGGTGAAAACGTAAACATGGGGAAAATAACAAAATTCATTCTGTAACCAAGCTAATTCTCCCAAGAGAATTTAGAAATGATCTTTCTCAAAAATATGCCAAAAGCATGGGAGAATAGCAAGGGGGGACTTAGAAGACCAGGGGAGAGGAAACACTGAATAAGCAGTGCAACTTTATAGCAAGAATGACAACAACAGGCCCATGCCTCGAAAGTTAAAAAATTTATAGTAATTTATATATTTTTTATACTTACCAATGATCCAGACATAGCTGGTGCTAACTCTTAAAATATAGGGCAAAACACAAATTTTGCCCCCCAATCTCCAAAATTTGCATCTAAAACCAAAGAAAACATGTCCTGAATGGCCCGCCACACTTAACCCCTACTGCGCATGCGCAGTGTCAAGGACGTTCCGAAATTGGCGCCATTATTCATTCTTATAACCAGTGCCTGGTAAGCGCTATGTACTCAGCGGGGAGGTAAGAGTTCCCAACTCCTGGGAGGGCCATCCCCGTCTGGGTCATTGGTAAGTATAAAAAATATATAAATTACTATAAATTTTTTAACATTTTTATACTGTACCAATGACCCAGACATAGCTGAATAGTAAAAAGGCTGGAGGGCCAAGGACATAGAGCAAGATGGAATACGCTCAATTATATAAAATAGAGTCATCCCCTCTAGGGAAAAAGAAGTATTAGGCCTTACATGTATCTTTCTATTTTATGATAAATTAGATAGATACAACACCTTCCAAAATTGAGCATCATACATCCATGTACTCTATTAATATCTAGTATAATCCTTATACTAAAATTTTTTAAAGTAAGCCAATAAATAAAGTAAGTCTAGAGAATAGAGACTCTTTATACTCCTTAAAAGTGTCTGAGGAATGAATAATAATGTCCGTTGACACGTGCTATATTCAAAAGCTATACTTTAAAAACTAAGACTTGAATGAATTTTAAAAACATAAACTTCTCACTAAACAACCATCCCAATAACAGCTCAGAATAACTAACTCCGGAGGAGGTATCCCCTTGTTTTCATAGTAAAACAGGTAACCCAAGGGAACACCCTCCCCCCCCCCCCCCCTTTTTCTTGCCCTGGGTCAAATAGCCCAGAGCGAAGAGGGCAGCAGAACGGAGTCACTGCCGAAACAAACAGCCTACCTAGCTATAGTAGCAACTGTTAAGTGAATGACATTCTGAGCAGTAGATAATAGACCTAACAATAGAGGCCTCCAGAAATGGACCCGATATTTCTGAGATAAAACTTCATGAATGTGGATGGCTGAGCACAACGAGCAGCCTTCAAAAATCTATAATAGCGACACTATTAATGTAAGCCCAAGATGTAGAAGAACTCTTACTTCAAGAGCCGAAATCTCAAACACAACTGCTGAGTGAATGATAAACCATAAGCAGTATCGATAGTTAATTGAATCCATTAGCAATAGAATGGAGCGTAACGTCCTTCTATTAGGCATCAAAGACAGAAGAAGCTTACGCCCGTAGTAATAAACAGATATCTGTTTATAAATACATAAACTCTAACCGGACAGAGTAAAGGCCTATGCCCGTACGAAGACGGAAGGACCTTAATAACAATAGGTTCCGGATATTAAACAGGAGCCTGACTCTTATGCGAAAATCCAACCTAAATAGTAAAGGAAGTAGTGATTCCAAAACTACGAAAGTGAAAATCATCCACCGATAGTGCATGAAACTCACCGACTCTTCAGCAAAAGAGAAGCCAACAGAATTACTGTCTAAAAGGTCAGAATTTGAAAACTACTGTTTCCAGAGGCTCAAATGATAACTTAGCTAAATAAGAACCGAAGTTAAATTCCGTATAGGAATTTAATCTCATGATTCTAAGTCTATTTATCGAAAAGTAACTAACTGACTTAGATAAAGAGACATAAGACTCAATTGTAAACTATCATAGAGTGCATAGGTATAAGGTAACATAAACCTATAACCTTAATAATAACAGGCTGCAGTAGATCTTGTCAAACAAGTATACTAAAAATTTGCAATGACTGGTATGGAGGAATCAACAAAATCAACATAGTGATCCCTACACCAACGACGGAAGAGCCTCCACTTTAGCCGCATAGTATAGCGAAGAAGAGGTTCTCCAATAGTAAGAAATCGCGTCCAAAGCTCGTCCAGTACAATGCTTACAATGCAATAAGGACCACACAATGGAATACGTGAAGGTTGAGACCTTGCGGGTTGTGATAAAGATGACACGATTTTACCCAGCGAAAAAAGATCCTCACATGGAGGAAGATTTCGCGTTAAGTCCCACAGTAGACATCAGAGTAAAATTACCCACGGTCTCTGTGAAGACAGAGATGCTATCAACAGAAATGTATTGTGGTTGTTTATCTTAGCAATACTTGCTGAAACAACAGCGCAGGAGGATACGCATATCCTATCATTCCGTCCTATTAGATCAATAGAGCGTTCACAACATAAGCTCAGAGATCCGGACAAGCAAACACATACGTCTGCAATTGATTAGCAAGTTGTGTTGTAAATAAATTATCATTGGGCGCTCCCATTGATAGCAAATCTGATTGAATACTTGTTTGTTGGGAGTCCATTCTGACGGCAACAAGCGACCCCTAAGTGAACGGGAGTCCGGTAATACAATCAGACGACCCGGAATATGACGGACCGAAGCAGAACTTGGTGTACTATAACAAAGAGAAGGATTCTTTCCATTAAATTGAATAACGGAAACGAATAAGTGTCTCCCTGGTTTCCGGAGATACGCCACTACTGTCGAATTAACGGACAGGATTTGGACATGCGTTTCTGAATAATGTTCATCCAATGACATAAAGCAAGCCTAGAAAAACATTATTCCGTGGAAGATAAGTACTTGTTTAGAGACTGCGGAACCCAAAGACCCTGGCACTTCGAATCCGTTGGGATCAATATTATATCCCAACCTGTTTGACTGGCAACCGTCATAATTATAAAACTCGGATCCGGCAACTGCAGTGGCACTCTCTGAGTCAACCACCGAATGTTTGCCCCAGTCTGAATCTCTTGCTACACTAGATAGACAAGAGAACGTGTAAATCGAGCAATTCATGGATTGCTGAAAAGTTGCCGTCGAAGAGAAGCTTCTCCGAGAACGAAGCGACTGAGAGAGTTCTTCACCTTACTATCCACGCGTGTGAATGTAGCTAGGGCTGCGCCACGTCTAACCAACTCCAAGCAGCCACTGAAGGGCGGAGTTATACGTGAACAAACTACTGCCCTCAAAAGAAATCACATTGAGGATCATATCCTGGAATTCTTTCTCTAGAAGACGTAATGATAACGCCTCAGTAAGGTGGATTACGTATGATAAAGCGTCTAAGTTAAGTCTATTAGACATCATTGTCGTTTCCAACATTGTGGTTGGAAAAGACATAGATGGCGAAAAAGATTATTTCCAGTCTTTAACCACGCCGTCTAGACGAAAATGAACTCTCAGTATGCCCTGTTCTGCCAAAATAAATTATTCGTATAAATGATAAAAGGCAGAAATGAGCATTGCGGACAAGAAACTAAACTATCATGCTTGGTAGCAGGCTTATATATATATAGCGTCGATAAATAATACACATGTTCTAATGACATTATTGGACTGTGTTGGTAAGTCAGGGACAATGTCCCTGAACCGATCCAAAATTCCGTGTGCAATGACGCTATAAGTCTCTTATCCAACATCGCAGCAATGTAGTCCGAAATAACAATCACTGGAAGATAATGCCGAAAGATATGTATGGCAGCTTCCGATGCTACGAAAGGGAAAACTCGAAATCTTTCGAATCCCTTTCGCCATCCTGTCGGACCCTATAAAGCGTTCGGTCGTCCGTACCTGATGCAACCGCAGACCGCACCGACCCAGCGCCGTCGGATAATTCCTGATTCAACCAAGAAACTGTCGATTGCCGGGATGCTGCGAAAAAACTGTGCTAACTCGGATAGCACGTCCGTCACAGAGGCCTGTGGAGAAGCAGTCCTACGATGCATTGCCGCTGGAAGCTCCGTGATCGTTACCCCGTGCATACTACTAATATGCGAGCGAACGGAGTGTATAGGCCTTGTGTCCCTTGGCTACCGGATGGCGTGACCTGTTCGCCGTGGAATCACTGAATGACGAAACTGATCGGATACTCGAGGTCACGTAGCCAATGTGCGGTCGTGTGCACTGCTGTGAGGATGAGGAAGCATTATCGACAGTCTCTCGGACTGTCAATATAACGGAGCGTCCCGAGCGACGGACATATGCTCCGAATGTAAAATATCTGAACCACAACATGCGGTCCCCTATGTTGTTGGACGAGAGAGGGACCTCTCTCGCTCACAGCCCGGACGGACCTGGACAAGCCAGGAACCGGACTAACAGGCTTCCTCCGATCTGTCCTCAATCCGCCGTCACTGGGTGAGTACTAAAGTAATTATAGTGCTCGCATCACCCAAATCTCCTTCCTAGACCGCAACGGACGAACCCGGCAGCCGAACCATTCGATGAATGTACGCTACACCGGGTGAGCTAGCGAATGTCACTCCGTCGTTCCTACAA
Organism: Pictodentalium vernedei; assembly: GCA_031216915.1. NCBI lineage: Eukaryota > Metazoa > Mollusca > Scaphopoda > Dentaliida > Dentaliidae > Pictodentalium > Pictodentalium vernedei. Next base: position 765,342,225 of record CM062297.1, read on the forward strand.
GGGACCTCTTAGGCAATAGACATATTCCATGAGCACTATTTGCCGCTAGCTCTTCATTAACTATGACGACAGAGGCACACTTTTGAAAGACATCTCCGTAACTTTGCGAACAAGAAACCAGAAATGCTTGGTAATAGCAAGCATATAATAATAAATATATAGCGTCGTTCAATAATTCGAAAGTTTGTGTGACATTATTGGACTATGTCGGAACTGAGGGACGATGTCCCTGAACCGAACCCAAAATTTCTAAGTCCACCGACGCTATCAGTTTCTTATCCGGCATCGCAGCATTCTGGTCCAACGAAAGAACCTGTAGAAGATCAAGTCAGATGACATACACAACAGCATATGTTGTTCCGAAAGGGAAAGGTTGAAATCCTCCGAATCCCTTTCGGTATCCCGTCGGACCGGATGAAATTTTCGGACATCCGTACCCGCTTCCGCGGAGCGTCCCGACCCAGCATCGTCGGATAAAACATTATGCGACCGATTCAGTTGTTGCTGGGATGCTGCGATAAGCTGTGCTATTAGGATAGCACATTCGTCCCCGAGGCCTGTGCAGTAGCGGTCTTACGATGCATTGCTGCCGGAAGCTCCGTGTATGTTGACTCCCGCACACTTTCCTATGCAAACGTCCAGAGTCTGCAGGCCTCATGTCCCTGGCTACCGGATGGTGTGACCTGGTCGCCGATGATTCTCTGACTGGTGAAGCTGATTGGATATCCGAGGTCACGTAGCCAAGAGCGGTCGTGTGCACTACCATGAGAATGAGGAAGCCTTATTGACAGTCTCTCCGGACTGACTATATGTCGGAGCGTCCCGTGCGGCGGACGTATGCTCCGAATGCGAAACATTTTGTACCACAACATCTGGGGCCAGATGTTGTTGTACGAGAGAGGGGCCTCTCTCGCTCGCCGTCCGGATGGACCAGAACGAGCTATGAACCGGACTAAAAGGCTTCCTCCTTTCTCCCTCTAATCCGCCGTCACTGGGTGTGCATTTGGTTGATTTATAGTGCTCGCATCACCCCAAAACTCCTTCTAGACTGCAACGGACGAACCCGGCTGCCGAACCATTCGATGAATGGACGCTACACCGGGCGAGCTAGCGGACGTCAAAGGCCGTCGAACCTACTAGGGTCCTCTTAGGCAACTGGCGTATTTACATGAGCACTTTTCCGCTAGCCCTTCATTAATTGTGACGACGGAGGCACACTGTTGGAAAACATCACAGATACATCACCCTAATCTTGATCGTCTGAAATAGAAACTGATAAAGTAAAGCGACCCTGCGGGGAAAGGACCGGAATGTCCAATTCCCCACTAACATACCGTGACATACGCTTCCCATGTTGTCATCGAAATCATCAGATACAGAACAGGAGTTAATGCGAGTACACTGACTACATAGGAAGACTTCCTCTTATTACAATTGATCAAAATCCTTTCAATGTGAAAAGAAAACAAAGTCCTGGTACTCGCACCAACCCCTGACAATCAAAATACATAATAATAATATGATCCATTAACATAGAAAAAATGAAAGTGTCAATGACACTGTAGCTCAACTTGTCAAGACAAAGACATGTACATGTATAGTATGTGACACAGCAATGACAAACATCTAGGTAATGACCTGATAACAAAGGTACATATAAAGTATTGTAACGGTCTGTACATAAATACTGAGCATTGCCTGTAACAAATGTATAGGTAAAGTATTGTAAAGGTGGGTGACAGTCAGATGCTAAACTAGAAAAAAATCTTTGAGTCCCAGAGTGGGTCTGACTGAACCCCAAAATATTTGTTCTCATAGCACAGTGATAACAAAGGCACCCCAAAACACACTCATTCCTGTCCCAAGGTGAAAACAAAGGTACCCAAGAAGTTTCGTGAAGATCAGTTCACAAATATGAGCTGTGTAGAAGTTGTGACAAAAAACTGATTGGACCTGATTTCGGTACAAAATGGCCACTGGCAGCCATCATGAATTCTGGACCACGCCCAGAAGAACTCGTTCTCGTCCCAAGGTGATAACAAAGGTACCCAAGAAGTTTTGTGAAGATCGGTTCATAAATACAGCCTCTAGCCCGAGCCGTATTGACATGTGCACTTACAGAGTATAAGTAGCACTGAATAAATCAAAGTTCATCTAATTTGCATAATTTCTGCACGAGAAAAAAACCCGTACTATATGTGATGTATTCCATGTTACTAAACATTCATACAAAAATTTATTTAAATCAGAACTTTCATACAGAAGTTCTGTACAAAAGACTGATTGCACTAATTTTGGTACAAAATGGCTGTTGATGGCCATCTTGAAATTCGGACCACACCCAAAAACACTCGTTCTCATCCCACGGTAATAACAAAGGTACCCATGAAGTTTCGTAAAGATCGGTTCATAAATACGGCATCTAGCCTGAGCCATATAGAAGTTGTGTACAAAAAACTGATTAGACCTAATTTCGATACAAAATGGCCACTGGCAGCCATCTTGAATTTTGGACCGCACCCAGAAACACTCGTTCTCGTCCCAAGGTGATAACAAAGGTACCCAAGACGTTTCGTGAAGATCGGTTCATAAATACAGACTCTAGCCCGAGCCGTATTGACATGTGTACTTACTGTGTGTAAGCAGCACTGAAAAAATCAAAGTTCATCTAATTTGCATAATTTCTGCACGAGAAAAAAACCCGTATTATATGTGATGTATCCCATGGTACTAAACATTCACACAAAAAATTATTCAAATCAGTGCTTTCATATAGAAGTTCTGTGCAAAAATCTGATTGCACCAAATTTCGTACAAAATGGCTGCCATCGGCCATCTTGAATTTTGGACCGGACCCCAAAACACTCGTTCTCGTCCCACGGTGATAACAAAGGTACCCAAGAAGTTTCGTAAAGATCGGTTCATAAATACGGCCTCTAGCCCGAGCCGTATTGGCATTTGCACTTACAGTGCTGAAAGTAACACCAAAAAACATCAAAGTTAGTCTAATTTGCATAATTTACGCACGAGAAAAAAACCCGTATTATATGTGATGTATCCCATGGTACTAAACATTCATACAAAAAATTATTCAAATCAGAGCTTTCATATGGAAGTTCTGTACAAAAAACAGATTTCTGCATCGTCGGTACAAAATGGCAGCTGGCAGCCATCTTGAATTTCGGACCGCACCCAAAAACACTCGTTCTCGTCCCACGGTCATAACAAAGGAACCCAAGAAGTTTCGTAAAGATCGGTTCATAAATACGGCCTCTAGCCCAAGCCATAGCAGCTTGGCACTTACAGCTCTGAAAGTAACACTAAATAAATCAAAGTCAGTCTAATTTGCACAATTTACGCACGAGAAAAAAACCTGTATTATATGTGATGTATCCCATGGTACTAAACATTTATACAAAACTTTATTCAAATCAGAACTTTCATACAGAAGTTCTGTACAAAAAACTGATTTTTGCATCATCGGTACAAAATGGCCGCTGGCAGCCATCTTCAATTTCGGACCACACCTAAAAACACTCGTTCCCGTCCCAGGGTCATAACAAAGGTACACAAGAAGTTTCGTAAAGATCGGTTCATAAATACGACCTCTAGCCCGAGCCATAGCCAATTGTTGACGTACGGACAGACGGACGGACGGACGGTCAGACGGACGACGGACGACAGGCCATGACAATAGCTCAAATTTGACTTCGTCAAAGTTGAGCTAATAATTGAAATCAAAATATTTTGAAAAAATATTTTTTCAGAACAGCCAAAGTTTCTGAAAAGTAACGTTGAGCCCCTATGGATCCCAAGCCTAAGTGTGGACAAAAAATTTAAAAATATTTTAAACAATTTATGCAACACTTACGAACAATAATAATATATCTAGTTATGATTAAATTAACATCAAGATATTATTTTCAAGAAATCCCCCCCTCACACAGAGGGCTGTAGTAAATGTAAACAATGAGTGTAAAAACACTAAAATAAGACTCCAGGCACCCAGGCCCGAAATCAGTTACCAAAAATACACTATCTGATGCAAAACAGAGACTTCCAGGGAAGAAACTGCAGAACATCAGATGGCAGATGCAGAACACAACGCCTAACCACCCATAGGTGAAGACGTAAACATGGGGAAAAGAACAGAATTCATTCTGTTATTCAGCTAAAACTCCCAAGAAATTTTAGTAATAATAATTACAGAAACTATGCCAAAAGCATGGGAGAATAGCAAGAGGGGACTTAAAGGAAAGGGAGAGAGGAAAACACTGAAAAATCAGTGTAACTAAATAACAAGAATGACAACAAAATGGCTGCTGCCTCGAAAATAGGTAACTTAACATAATTTCATTAAAAAATTTTAAGTTACAGCCCTGATAATATTCTGTCACACATTTTTCCTCTCCTCCTTCTATATCCTCCTTAGAATCATCATTTCACTAATATTTATGTGTCTAGCATCATTTAAACTGAGATTTACAAGCACAAAGATCAGTCAGATGTTAACTGATGAAGGGCCAAACTAAGAATGAATAATGGCGCCAATTTCGGAACGTCCTTGACACTGCGCATGCGCAGTAGGGGTTAAGTGTGGAGGGCCATTCAGGACATGTTTTCTTTGGTTTTAGATGCAAATTTGGGGAATTGGGGGGCAAAATTTGTGTTTGGCCCTATATTTTAAGAGTTAGCACCAGCTATGTCTGGGTCATTGGTACAGTATAAAAATATAGGCAACTTAACATAATTTCATAAAAAATTTTAAGTACAGCCCTGATTATTTTCTGTCACTCCTTTTTTCCTCTCCTCCTTCTATATCCTCCTTAGAATCACCATTTCTCCAATAATTACGTGTCTGGCATCCTTTAAACTGAGATTTACAAGCACAAAGATCAGTGAGATGTTGACTGATGAAGGGCCAAACAGAGAATGATAATTGGCGCCAATTTCGGAATGTCCTTGACACTGCGCATGCACAGTAGGGGCAAAGTATGGAGGTCCTTCAGGACATGGTTTCTTTTGGTTTTAGATGCAAATTTTGGGGATTGGGGGGCAAAATTTGTGTTTGGCCCTAGATTTTTAAGAGTTAGCACCAGCTATGTCTGGGTTATTGGTACAGTATAAAAATATTGGTAATGTAACACCTGTCTTCAAACAAGGAAACCACAGTTTGTTACAAAACTATAGACCTATTACACTACTCAGCTGCCTGGACAAAATCTTCAAAAAGTTAAAAAATTTATAGTAATTTATATATTTTTTATACTTACCAATGACCCAGACTTAGCTGGTGCTAACTCTAACAAAACCAGGGCCAAACACAAATTTTGCCCCCCAATCCCCAAAATTTGCATCCAAAACAAAACGAAATCATGTCCTAAAGGACCTCCATACTACGCCTCTACTGCGCATGCGCAGCGACGCAGACGTCCCGAAATTGGTGCCAATTATCATTCTTACTGGCAGTGCCTGGTCAGCGCTATGTACTCAGCGGGGAGGCAAGAGTTCCCAACTCCAGGGAGGGCCATCCCCGTCTGGGTCATTGGTAAGTATAAAAAATATATAAATTACTATAAATTTTTTAACATTTTTATACTGTACCAATGACCCAGACTTAGCTGAATAGTAAACAGGCTGGAGGGCCTAGGACATAGAGGAAAATCCAATAAGCTCAACTATATAGTAAAGAGGTAACCCCTTAAGGAGAAAAGGAGTATTAGGCTTTACATGTATCTTTCTTATTTAATATTAAATTAGAAAGATACACTACCCTTAATAATTGAGCACAATAACATTCATGTTCTCTATTAACATCCAGTATAACCCTTATACTAATTTTTAAAGCAAGCCAATAAATAAAGTAGTCCAGAGAATTGAGACTCTTTATAGTCATTTAAAAGTGTCCGAGTATTGTATATTAAAGCCCGTTTGACACTTGACATATACAAATGCTTCACACCGAGCTACACTTTAAAAATAAGACATGAATGAATTTAAACATTAATATTACACTTTAAAACCATCCCGGAAGCGACTCAGAAATACTGACTTGGAGGAGGCATTCCCTTGCTTTTCACTATAAAGCAGGTGACCTAAGGGAACACCCCCCCCCCCCCCCCCCCTTCCCCTTGCCCTGGGTCAAATAGCCCAGAGCGAAGAGGGCAGCCGGACGGAGTCACTGCCGGAACAGAAAGCCTGCATAACTATAGTTGCAACTGTTTAGTGGACGACATTCTGAGCAACAGATAACGGACCTAAACAATGCAGGTCTCCAGAAATGGACTCAATATTTCTGAGATAAAAATTCGTAAATGTGGATGGCTGAGACCAATAAGCAGCCTTCATTAAATCTGTAATAGCAACACTATTAGCATAAGCCCAGGAAGTAGAAAGAGCTCTTACTTCATGAGCAGAAATCTTAAGCACAGACTGCTGAGAAGAAGATAACTCTTCATAAGCAGTACGGATAGTTAACTGAATCCATCTAGCAATAGAATGGACTGAAATATCCTTTCTATTAGGCATCAAAGACAGAAAGAAATGTTTCCGTCCCTTTCTGATAAACCGAGATCTCTGTTTATAGATACGTAATGCTCTAACAGGACAGAGTAAAGGCCTACGCCCGTCTGAAGACGGAAGAGCCTTAATAACAATAGGTTCCGGATATTTATTAGGAGCCTGATTCTTAGCTAAAAAAACCCACGTTAGTAGTGAAGGTGATAGTATTCCCAACACTACGATAATGAGAATCATCCACCGATAGTGCATGAAGCTCACTGACTCTTCTAGCAGAAGAGAAAGCTAAGAGAAAAGCTGTCTTATAAGATAAGAATTTGAAATCTACTGTCCCAAGAGGTTCAAATGGCTTTTCCTTCAATTTAAGAAGAACCCAAGCTAAATTCCACTTAGGAATTAATCTAAGTGTTCTGGGTCTATTTATCGAAAAGTTTCTAACCAACTTCGATAAAGAGACATTAGATCCAATTTGTAAACTATCATGATGTGCATAGGTATCAGATAACAGATCTATAACCCTTTATAGTAACAGGCTGCAGTTTGATTTCGTCAAACAAGTATACTAGAAAGTTTGCAATGTCTGGTATAGAGGGATCGAATATATCTACAGAATGATCCCTACACCAACGACGAAAAACCTTCCACTTAGCCGCATAGTTTAGCGAAGAGGAGGTCCTCCTACAGTTAGAAATCGCGTCCACTGCTCGTCCTGTAAAGAGCTTGCCATGCAAGAAGGACCGCACAACGGAAAAACGTGAAGGTTGAGACCTTGCGGGTTGTGATGGAGTTGGCGCGATTTCCCCTGCGAAAGAAGATCCTCCCGTGGAGGAAGCTTCCGCGGTAGGTCCCACAACAGACACCTGAGTAGATTTATCCACGGTCTCTCTGGCGACAGAGATGCTACCAACAGAATCTTGCATTGAGATTGTTTTATCTTTAGCAATACTTGTTGAATTAACGGCGCTGGAGGATACGCATATCCTATCATTCCGTCCCAAGGGATCGACAGAGCGTCTACTGCAAATGCTCTTGGATCCGGACACGGAGACACATACGTCTGCAACTGATTGTTGAGATGTGTCGCAAATAAGTCTATCATTGGCCGTTCCCATTGGTAGCAAATCTGATTGAATACTTGTTTGTTGAGAGTCCACTCCGACGGCAACAAGCGACCCTTTCGTGAAAGGGAGTCTGCTAGCACATTCAGACGACCCGGTATGTGACGGACCGAAAGAAGAACGTGATGTTCTAACGCAAACAGAAGGATTCTTTCCGTTTGATTGAACAACGGAACTGAATGAGTGCCTCCCTGATTCCGTATATACGCCACTACTGTCGTATTGTCGGATAGGATTTGGACATGAGCATCGTGAATAATGTCTATCCAGTGACGTAACGCAAGCCAAATTGACATTTCCTTGATGTTTATGTGCTTGCACAGGAATTGCGGATCCCAAAGACCCTGGCATCTCGAATCCGTTGGGATTAATGATGCACCCCAACCTGTTTGACTGGCATCCGTCATAACGGTAAAACTCGGATCCGGCAACTGCAGCGGAACTCCCTGAGTTAACCACTGAATGTTTGCCCAAGTCTGAATCTCTTGTTTCACTTGATCTGACAAGAGAACGTCTACATCGAGCGAATGAATTTTCACACTCCAATTCTGAGTCAAGAAAATTTGTAGAGGACGTGTGCGTAACCGCCCCATCGGAATGAGATCCGCGGCGGCTCCGCACAGACCTATCAGTCTCATAAATTCTCTCGCCGTGACTTTGTCTGCGTGCAGACAATAGCGAGCGTAACAACTGACTAATTTCGCTCTGGTTAACGGCAGACGAACGAGATTGTTGTGCGTCTCGAAGCTCATTCCCAGATGAGTGAATGACTTGGACGGCACCAGATCCGACTTCTCCTCGTTTACTATAAAACCGAGACGTCGGAGCAATAGAAGATTCTGAACATCGTTCTGAAGCGTTAACTCGTTGCCGTACCTCTGAAGAATGTCGTCCAGGTAGGCCGACGTTACCGCAGACGAATGAGCTCGGAAGTAGATCATTACCGAGTTCATTGCCCGAGTGAAAGCCCAGGGTGCTAGATTCAATCCGAAGCACATCGCCCGGAATTGATACACCACTCCTAGGACTGCGAAGCGTAGATACTTTCGGAATGTCGGATGTACCATGACGTGAAAGTACGCATCTTTGAGATCTATGCTCGTTGCATAATCGTTCACCCGAATACTCGCTCTGACCGATCGAATCGTCTCCATATAAAACTTCGGAGCGACGATCAGCTTGTTTATCCAGCTCAAATCTATGACTGGACGGAACGAGCCGTCTGGTTTCGGAACCAGAAACAGATGGCTGTAGAATCCCGGAGATTCCTGGTTTTCTACGACCTCTACCGCGTTCTTCATTAAAAGAGACTGCACCTCTGATAACAGAGCGTCTCTTTTCTGCGGATTTGACGGAAGATGAGTCCACTTTGGACTTCGAGTTAATGGAGGCTTTCGTTTGAAGGATATCTTTAGACCTTCTGAAGTCACTCCTCTCACCCAAGGGTCGTCCGTAATCGACGCCCATTCTTGTGAAAAGCTCGACAACCTTCCGCCAACCGGAACGCGATAGAGGTTTAAGCCATCACCTCCTGGACCTGCGAGGCCTGCGGTAGGAGAAACCACGTCTTCCACGACCCGCACCTCGCCCCGTCGACCTCGGGGCGTCCAACCGATTGTCCCGGCCTGAAGGACGTCCCGAACGAGAGTCGCTATCCTGACGGTCTCTCGAATAAGACCAAGAGGACGCACCGGAACCTCTATAGGAACCTCTCTTGGGCGCATTAGACCCAGAAGTGCCTGTCTTATTCGTGTCTGCTGTATCCGACTTCTTAGGAGCAGATTTGAACAACAGAGAATCCTTAGCTTTCTTTGTAATTTTATCATAAATAGCGGAAAGCTTGCAGTCAAAGAGTAGTTCTCCTGAGACCGAAGCGACTCTAAGAGAGTTCTTCACCTTAGAATCCACTAATGTGGATGTAGCTAGGGCTGCGTCACGTCTAACCAACTCCAGATTTGCCACTGAAAGGGCGGAGTTACACGTGGAATAAGCTACTGCCCTTGAAAGAAGTCTTAAAGAGGATTGTATATCCTGAAACTCTTTCCCCTGAAGGCGCAATGATAACGCCTTAGTAAGGTGATCTGCGTAAGATAAGGCATCTAAATTGGCTCTGTTAGACGCAATAGCTGTTTCCAACACCGCGGTTGGAATAGAAGCTGACGACGGTAATGATAGCTCTAAGTCTTCCGCCTCGTCGTCCATACGCAGAGGAACTCTCGGTATACCCTGTCCTGCCGTATCGAATTTATTCCTTGCATTAATGAAAGGCAGGTTGAGAGTATTAGCGGACAAGAAACCTGCTTTCCCCGTCCTGGAAGCAAGTTTAAATATAGCGTCGTTCAATAATTCAAATGTTCTTGCAACATTATTGGACTGCGACGGGAACTCGGGAGCGATGTCCCTGAACCGCTCCAAAAATTCAGAGTCCAATGACGCTATAATTCTCTTGTCCGGAAGCGCAGCAGTCTGGCCCGACGGAACAACTTGAGGGAGAAAGTGCCGGATAAAGTCCACGGCAGCTTTATGTTCCGAAAGGGATAGCTCCAAGTCATCCGTATCCCTTTCACCATCCGGTCGGACCTCATGATGTTCCCGGTCGTCCGCCCCCGGATAATTCTCGATCCGACACCGTTTCTGTCGGTTGCTGGGATGCTGCGATAAGCTGTGCTATCTGCACAAGAATGTCCGGCGTCGAGACCTGCGGAGGCGCAGTCTTTCGCTGCTTCGCCGAGGGCAGCTCCGCATCAGATGGCTCCCGCATACTTTTCCTATGCGAACGTCCGGAGTCCATCGGTCTCGAATCCCTGGCTGCCGGATGGTGTGACCTGGTCGCCGAAGAATCCTTGATCGGCGAAGCTGGTAATATATCGGCGGTCACGCAGCCAAGGTGCGGTCGTGTGCGCTGACGAGAAGAGGAAGCCTTAACAGTCTCTGCGGACTGCTTATACAACGGAGCGTCCCGAGCGACGGACGTATGCTCCGCTAAAGACACATTTTGTACCACAACATCTGGTCCCAGATGTTGTACGAGAGAGAGGCCTCTCTCGCTCGCGGCCCGGCTGGACCTGGACGAGCTAGGAACCGGACTCAAAGGCTTCCTCCGTTCTCGCTTACTATCCGCCGTCACTGGGTGTGCATCTATTATGTTTATAGTGCTCGCATCACCCAGCATTTCCTTTTGGACCGCATCGGACGAACCCGGCTGCCGAACCATTCGGTGAATGGACGCTACACCGGGCGAGCTAGCGGACGACATTTGTCTAATCTCCATGAGCACTTTTGCCGCTAGCTCTGAATTCATTTGTGACGACGGACGCACACTTGAAGATAACATGGAAACATCACCCAGTTCTGGTTCCTCTGAAATAGAAACAGAGTAGAGTGACCTTGCGGAGAATGAGCCGGAATCGCTCTTTCTCCAGAAACAACATATTGTGACACACGTTTCCAATGTTTCTCATCCCAATGTTCACATATAGGACAGGGATTAATGCGAGAACACTGACTACAATTAATACAATGATCATGAAAGTCAGAGGAAGATTTCTTCCTATTACAATTTGAACAACGTCCCTTCATTGTGAAAGAACAACAATAAGTCCTAGTTACTCGCAAAAACCCCTGACACAAAGATACATAATAACATGATCCATTAATAAATGAAAAAACAATTGCAAAACAAAATAATTTTGAAAAAATATTTTTTCAGCGAAGCCCAAGTTGCTGAAAAGTAACGTTGAGCCCCGATGGATCCGATGGCAAAGTGTGGTCAAAAATTTTAAATTTATATTAAATAATTAATGAGACACTTTCGGATAATACAAATGTATCTTATAGTGAGATAAACTACAGCAAAGGCAAACAGCCCCCCTCAAAAAAGGCTGTTGCCAATGAAAACAAACAGTGTAAAAACACCAGAAAACATGACTCCAGGCACTGAAAAAACTGGCCCGGAATCAATCAATTACACTCTATCTGATGCAAAACAGAGACTCCCAGGGGAGAATCTGTAGAACATCAGATGGAAGATGCAGAACACAAACGTTATACACCCATGGGTGAAAACGTAACTATGGGGAAAATAACAGAAAACATTCTGTAACCAAGCAACTCTCCCAGGAAATTTTAGAAATGAAATTTCTCAAAAATATGCCAAAAGCATGGGAGAATTGCAAGGGGGGACTTTAGAAGGCTAGGGGAGAGGAAACACTGAATAAGCAGTGCAACAATTAGCAAGAATGACAAGAGGCCCATGCCTCGAAAATAGGCAACTTAACATAATTTCATCAAAAAATTTTAAGTACAGCCCTGATTATTTTTTGTCACTTCTTTTTCCTCTCCTCCTTCTATCCTCCTTAGAATCACATTTTCTCCAAGAATTACGTGTCTGGCATCCTTTAAACTGAGATTTACAAGCACAAAGATCAGTGAGATGCTGACTGATGAAGGGCCAAACAGAGAATGATAATTGGCGCCAATTTCGGGACGTCTGCGTCGCTGCGCATGCGCAGTAGAGGCGTAGTATGGAGGTCCTTTAGGACATGATTTCTTTTTGTTTTGGATGCAAATTTTGGGGATTGGGGGGCAAAATTTGTGTTTGGCCCTGGTTTTGTTAGAGTTAGCACCAGCTAAGTCTGGGTCATTGGTACAGTATAAAAATATGTATTTTTGAAAAAGTTTTAACATTCCTGAAAACTGACATGCTGCTCACCCCACTACAGTCTGGCTTTCTACCATCTGATTCTACAGTCCTACAACTTCGTGACATTTACAATGCATTCAGCTCAGTACTCAACAATGGTAAAGAAATAAGGGTGGCATTCTGTGTTGTAATGAGTACAGCATTTGACAAAGTCTGGTGTAAAGACATTCTTTATAAACTTAAAGCCACTGGAATAGTGGGTCCCTTCCTGGACTGGCTCAGATCCTAGCATGAGAGGCAGCAGCGTGTGGTACTAAACTTAGCGTCATCCTGCTGGGCACCATTTACGGCAGTAGTCCTCCAGGTTTCGATTCTTGGCCCCTTACTTTTCCTCATCTATATCAATGACATTGTATACAATATCGCTAGTAGTATACAACTGTTTCAGGGTTCGTACAGGTTTAACAAAATGAAATTCAAGCACTATTCAAGCACTTTTCAAGGGCTATGTCATTCATTTTCAAGGACTATTTTTCCATTCTAAGAAACCAACTGTGACATGTTCTCTTTATAACTGCTCTCCGCACAGTGCATATTTCAAGAATGAGTGTGTGTCAGGTAATATTCAGGCCCATTTCTGTCCTTTTGGTTAAGTTTCGGAACTTCTTGCGAAGTTTTTGGGTTGTTTGTTCACAAACAATAATTCATGATTTATTATCAAATACCTCTGTTATTTTCATACAAAGTCAAGGTGAATCTTTGATATATTATCGCTTCCAGTAACTATCCTTTTGTGTGACACGATGAAATAAATGAAGCAGGCGGAGATGCAGACATTGATTGGAAAAACCAGTTTGCAAAACACAATTCACCGCTCATTTGAATTGGATGCTCTCCATAGTATAGCAGCCTGTGTGTACAGTGAGCCACATGATAGTATGCAAATAGATCACATGCTGCCGTTTCAATTTTCTGATTGGTTAAAATTGACCTGTACATTATGATGAACGTCATAGTAATTGGTGTACTTCTCTCATTATCATGAACAAGAAAAGTAGTGTGCAGAGCACACAGGCGTATTATACTATTCGTGTTTTAAACTTTAATATGCTACAGCGAATTCCCGAATTTTTTTGTTATTTTGGACACTAAAACGTGGCATTTTGGGGAGGGATTTTTTTAGCAGAGTAGGTTGGGGTCCAGGATTCAAGGACTTTTCAAGAGGAGTGGTGGTAATTCAAGCACTATTCAAGGGGAAAAGTCATTTTAAGCACTTTTCAAGACAGGCATTGAAATTCAAGCACTTTTCAAGACCGTACGGACCCTGTGTTTGCCAATGACACCTCACTATACCTGATTGCTGAAGACCCAAATGCTGCTGCAGACATATAAGGTAATGATATAGGGTGAATCAAATTGTGGGCTAACAAGTGGCTCCTTAATTTCAATCCACATAAAACAGAAACATTACTAATCACAAGAAAAAACAGTGAAATAAAGCACTTTACATTAAAAATGTTCTCCACAGAAATCAAGGACGTCTCTGAACACTAATATCTTGGGTTAACATTCAATAACATAGGAACATGGTCAGCCCATCTCTCCGAAATCCAAGTAAAAGCTGGAAACGCATTAATATTATGTGGTGATTTAAGTACTGATTTGATCAGAAGACCCTCGAAACAATTTACTTTGTGTTCATCTACCCAGTCCTCGAATATGCAGATACCGTCTAGGATAACTGCGGGGCAAACGAAACCAACGTGCTTGGAAAAATCCAAGCCGAAGCAGCTCGACTCGTGAAGGGGGGGGGGGGGGGGGGGGAGAAAAAAACTCCAGCAAAACCCAGTTATACATTGAAGCAGGGTGGGATAAACTAGAGACTGCAAGGAAAAACCACAAACGCATATAATACTTCAAAATGGTTCATGGGTTAGTTCCTGCTTACTCATCCAACATAATTCCCCATGTAACCTCAGGTTCCCAGCATTACAGCCTCTGACTCCGTAATCTTACTACCCCTCTGTGCCAAACACAACTACATTACATGTCATCCCTACCTTCTATGACTCATCTACAGAATGACGTCTCCATTGAAATAAGAGAAAACAACTCACTGTCCAATTTCAAATAATTTCTCTATCGAAATACATGCACTGTTCCCTCTTATTTCTATGGAGACACTTCGCACCAAGCACAGATCCTACACTGTCACCTGCGCCTCAGCTGCAGTAGCTTGAACAACGATCTATTCAACAACCATCTTGTGGATTCATTCTTATGCAGCTGTGGCGAACGTGAAACGGCAGATCATTACTTTTTCCATTGTAACAGATACACACTGATACGACCACAAACCCTTGGTACCATTCAACACTATATTAATACTGATATCTTACTATACGGTAGTGAACACAACAGTTCTAAAATCAACAAATCCATTTTCAATAAGGTTCACAAATATATACTTCTGACCAAACAGTTTGGCTGACAATCCACCCTCCCCACCAACTCACTCACTACTTTCAGAAACTTCAAGGTGCACCACCAGACCAATTAAGCACTGGCCACTGAATATTCTGGGACTCTTCTCTTTATCTCTAAACTGTCTAACTCCTATTCTTCTTCTACACATTTCATATTATGTTGTAACACAACTACTCTTAATTCAGATGGCAAAATATATTTACCAACCAATGGCACAATACCAAACTCCTTGTACTGCTGATATTACCAAATGCAACATTATTACTCAATGGAGACAACCTTTTATAAGCTTCTATAGCTTCCTGCTGAATCCATTTCCTTGTTACTTATGTATAAAATATCAATGTGATTTCTTTTCGCTTGCTATTGGAAATAAATATTGTTTAAACTGAAAGATACAGTATACCAAATATCAAGAGATTATGACCGGTAGATCAGAAGAAAAATATTTTAAAATAAATTTCCTCATATTGCACAAAGTTAAATCTGGGTTCCAATCGATAACCCAAATATGAAACCAGGGACTTGATTTGAACAAACTTGCATCTGAGCCTCCTAAGGATGCTGCATATCAAAAGATTCTGACTAGTAGATCTGAAGAAGATTTTTAATAATATTCCTCATATTGCACTATGTTGAAGTTAAAAGTTCCCATAAGGAGCTCAAATATGATCACAAGGACTTGATTAGAACAAACTTGAATCTCACCCCACTAAAGATGCAGTATACAAAATATCAAGAGATTTTGACATGTAGACGTGAAGAAGAAAATTGGACTGAGTTAAATTCAGGTTCCCAAAAGGAGCCCAAATATGACTCAAGGCACTTGATTTGAACAAACCTGAATTTCCCCCACTTAGGATGCTACATATCCAATACCAAAAGAATTCTAAATGATGGATCTGAAGAAGATTTTTAAAGAATATTCCTCATATTACTCCAATTTAAATATGACTCAGGGGTCTTGTTTTTAACAAACTTCATGCTGACTCCCCTAAAGATACAGTACACCAAATATCAAGAGATTTTGACTGGGAGATCTAAAGAGGAAGGCTTTTAAATACATTTTCTCATATTGCACCAAGTTAAAATTCAAGTTCCCATAGGGATCCCAAATATGAATCCAGGAACTTGTAATAAACAAACCTGAATCTGACCCCTCTAAAGATGCTGTATACCTAGTATCAAAAATTCTGATTGGTTGTTCAAGAGAAGATTTTTTAATTTTAAGAAAAATGTTTGTGTGTTACAAGCAGAATTATGCCCCTTTTGGTGCCCCCTGTGGGCATGGCAATTTTAATTGAACATACTTGAATTGACATATAAGGAACATGCATATCAAATTTGATTCAATTCGGCCCAATGGTTTATGAGGAAAGTCGATAATGTAAAGTTCATGATGGACAGACAGAAAATGGAAAGAAAGTGATCACTTAAGCTCCCCCTGACTTTCAGTAAGGTGAGAGAAAAAACTGAGAAAAATATCATGTCTGTACAGTGATCACCACTGTCAGTGTGCAAAATTTCAAAAATGACTAACCGACTGATCGTTCATGTGGGTTGGAGATGGCTAACCGAGCGCTATGTAAAAATTCTTGGGAAACTGCTTTTTTATCATTAATAAGTATTCATATAATATTGCATGGAATTGAAATATATATAGCCTCTCCCAGCAAAAGTCTAAAAATCTATCAAGAACAAGAAAGGCTGCTTAAATGGTAGAGATCTAGAAGCCCCAGGGTATTTTTTGTTTTAAAACATTTGATTAGCCGTTTCCATCTTGGTTTCAAAAAGTGATGATAAATAGTGAAAATAAGGCCAATATGACAGAAAAATGATTAGCATTTAGACATTTTTGACTAGCATTTTGCGATGCGAATCCAGTCATTAAATACCCTGAGCCCATATCTGGGCTTTATTCTGAACTGCAGGTACCCAAAAGGCTTCATATTCTGTGGATGTCCTTCATATTATCTTGTTATTAAAATTACTAGATCTCCTTTCATTTGCATTGTTACAATTTATGGGAGAGTGCCTACAGGCACTCTCCCATGAATTGTAACAAGACAAAAATGGATGAACAAATCTTGAGGCTGAGAAAAAATTTAGCACTCTACCAGTTAAGTTTCAGACTTTACCATTCAAGATGCAACTTTTGGCTAACCGGTCATCCATTTGCATAGATTTAAATTTGCGTAAACACCACACGAACGAAACAAGCATTCTCATCAAATTTTGCACACTGCATTGTTACTATCTTGCTTAAGAATACAACACAACTAACATAGTCAGAAGCAAACTCAGAAATTTTTGGTCCCAAGTCTAATTAATGCACACCTGTGGTATTAAATATTTATTTATTTGTTTAGTGGTGTTTAAGGTCACATACTTATGCACAAGGCTAATCCCTCGTGACTGTGATAGTTTTACAGGTGGAGGAAGCCAGAGTACCCGGAGAGAACCACCGAGCATCGATGAGCAACTGTCAGCTCCTCAACATTCTAACAGGGTTACAGCAGTTGAAGACATGTGCACCATCGACATGTAGTACGCCTTAGTATACAGCATCATCGTGCCCCCATGTAAGCAACCAGAATAAAGCACCTTGCCCAAGGACACAATGTGGGTCATCCCGGAAGGGGATCAAAGACAGGACCTCTAGCATAGAAGTCCAACAATCTACCACTGAGCCACCGGGCTACGCATGATATTAAATAACCTAAATCATTGAGATTAAGTGTTGAAAGAGATAAAGAAGTCTCAGCTCAGTGCACTTTGTAGGGTAACTGGTGAAACCCTCTTTTTTTCTGCACAAACCTTTTTGGAGACTGTTGCTGCACAATAAGATTTGCAGTTTCTTTGAGATACAATTCCCAGTCAGGCTCCGACACATCTTGATCTTCACTGAAAGGATACCTGTGGTAAAATAAATAAAGTCATTAAATACAAACATAAAATCCCTTTTTTTAAACCCTGAATTGACCACATCAGCTCACAAAATTTACAAATTGAGGAGCTGAAAAAAATTTATTTTTCAAAAAACTTCCACAAAACCATATGTGACCTCTCATTGGAACGGGCTCATTCCAACGCATAGTCAAAATGATATGGTTTTGTTGAAACTTTCTGAAAAATTTGAATAAAATACTTGAAACAACAAATTATGATATCATGTGCATTGTGTAAAGATTAAAATACTGAAATGATTTGTTTGTTTATGCACTTTGGATGTGAATATTTCATTCAAGTGTTTTTGAGCAATCATCTAACAGGCCTTTATTTATCCAAAATACCACTGGCCCAGACATGCTGAATAGATAATAGGACAGAGGGCCAACACAGGAGTGAGAGGAAAAAACAATAACAAGCAGGTTATTTCTCAACCAAAACAGAAGGTATCCCTAAGGCCATAAAAAAAGAACCTCTGTTTCTTGGGCCTGCACGCATAGTCATTTTTGCTGCGCATACAACCTTTTTATGACCCCAAAAAATCTTTAAAAAAAAATTTGAGATATTGTGCTCATTTCGGTAAATCGCTGTGTTGGCAAATTTTAAATTAACACACTTCAAGCTTATTCTACATCAAAATTTAATAAAGTGGGTGGGTTTTAGCAATATTCACAACAGAAAGTGTTTTATTCTGTAAAAGGTAAGTCATAATGACAGCAAGAAGGAAAGTGTCTTTCAGTCTGACAACAAACAGTCACAAAGGGGAATGGTCGATTCGTATCATTTGATTCGCACCAACCCTCAGAAAGTCTGCAAAGTCAGGTGCTATGTTGAATGGAACACAGTCTCCTGGCATTTATTTTTAGTAACATTTGTATTGTAAATGGCCGTCATTGACAATTTGTGTACTGTTATTTGAAACCGTTATTTAAACAGTAAATTTAAATAAATGCATTTGCACCCTGGGAAACCAAAGGATAACTAATAGTAACCATTGCTTTTGATATGAAAGTAACAGTCATAGTTGAAAATAAATCGCATATAGGCAGGTATGTGTGGTCGACTTGGTTAATAAAAACATGCAAACATTTGTTTTGTATTTCAGATTTCTGAAAAATATGATTTATGGATAAACTGCTCGTTCAAATGGGTTGTGATAATTTTGAATATAATGGGGAAAAATTGCGATTCACAATTTTATCAGGCAGGTTGTAAAGGGATTTTTCTTTTTGGTAAAATAAATCTGTGAAAGTTGGCACTTCGACATTTGATTTGTCCCCGAGACGTTTCACCCACGAGGCGTTTCGTCCTGTGTCATAATTTTCATGTATCACTGAAAAAAACAAACATTCAAACCCCTCTTCATTTATGACCCCAAACCCCTATGGTGAATAACCAATGTATTTGCAAAATTTTGTGTGGTCCACCAGGCGTTTGGGTGGGGGTCAAATTACCACAAACAACCTCTCGGGAAGAAATAAAAAAAAAAAAAAAAAAAATGCCCGCCCGCATGACTTCTTTGGAAAAAATGGCCCACGAAACTGACAATCAACTTTGTATGGCCTAATAGAATATTGGGGATAATATAAGGCTTTATTTGCATCCAAGAATGACAGAAAAATTAAAAATTTATAGTAATTTGTATATTTTTTAGGTTTATAACTTTTAAGGGCAAAACGCAAATTTTGAACCCCCAACCCCCAAAATTTGCATAGAAATCCCAAAATTTAAAGTCCTATATAGTCCTCCATACCTTAATTCACTGCGTATGCGTCGCAAGCAGGAAGCGACGGAAATTGGTGCCAACCATCATTCTTACCAGATTATGTGCCTGATAAAGTAGAAAATGCAGCGGGCAGGAGTGAGTACCCACTCACAGGAGGGCCATCCCTGTCTGGGCCATTGGTAAGTATAAAAAATATACAAATTACTGTAAATTTTTCATATTTTTCTACTGTACTAATGGCCAAAATGGTTATTGGCAGAAATTTGGACACTTCCTTGACTGTGCGTGCACATGCACATATATGCAAAATATGGAGGATCATACAGGACTCTAGCCTATTTGTTACTTTGGCTTCATTTCTTGGGGGGGGGGGAGGAGAAGGGGGGGGGGGCGGGTGTTCAAAATTGAAGCGTTTGGCCTGAATTCTCATAAACAAGAGTGCAAGCATGTCTGGGCAAGTGGTATGGTGGATAAATACTTACTACTTCAGTTTTAAAATGGCTAGGAATCAAGCCAGAAAATAAGCAGACTGACATCTGCAAAATTAGGTCCCCACAGGGTGAATTTAGTGATGCTACCCTCATCACTAAATTTACCCTCTGTGAACCTCAGTCTGAATCAGAGTCTCAAAACTAAACAGAACGAGGTACCCAGAGGATAAATTGGCCCACTGTATGGGATAGCATAATCAAATTCACACTCTGGGGACCTTATTCTGCAAATGTCAGACAGCTTATTTTCAGGCCTGCAAGGAATGTTTAGACAACAATAAGATGGGTTGAGTTTCAACTATTCATTGATGGCACCATCATAAAGGCCTATATTTTTCTGAAGTGCATATAATAAAAAGAGAACGTTAAAAAATTTATAGTAATTTATATATTTTTTATACTTACCAATGACCCAGACATAGCTGGTGCTAACTCTTAAAATATAGGGCCAAACACAAATTTTGCCCCCCAATCCCCAAAATTTGCATCTAAAACCAAAGAAAACATGTCCTGAATGGCCCTCCACACTTCACCTCTACTGCGCATGCGCAGTGTCTAGGACGTTCCGAAATTGGCGCCATTATTCATTCTTATAACCAGTGCCTGGTAAGCGCTATGTACTCAGCGAGGAGGTAAGAGTTCCCAACTCCTGGGAGGGCCATCCCCGTCTGGGTCATTGGTAAGTATAAAAAATATATAAATTACTATAAATTTGTTAACATTTTGATACTGTACCAACGACCCAGACATAGCTGAATAGTAAAAAGGCTGGAGGGCCAAGGACATAGAGCAAGATGGAATACGCTCAATTATATAAAATAGAGTCATCCCCTCTAGGGAAAAAGAAGTATTAGGCCTTACATGTATCTTTCTTATTTATGATAAATTAGAAAGATACAACACCTTCCAAAATTGAGCATCATACATCCATGTACTCTGTTAATATCTAGTATAATCCTTATACTAAAATTTTTTAAAGTAAGCCAATAAATAAAGTAAGTCTAGAGAATAGAGACTCTTAATACTCCTTAAAAGTGTCTGAGGATTGTATAATAATGTCCGTTGACATGTGCTATATTCAAAAGCTATACTTTAAAAACTAAGACCTGAATGAATTTTTAAAACATAAACTTCTCACTAAACAACCATCCCAATAACAGCTCAGCATTACTAACTCCGGAGGAGGTATCCCCTTGTTTTCATAGTAAAACAGGTGACCCAAGGGAACACCCTCCCCCCCCCCCCCTCCCTTTTTCTTGCCCTGGGTCAAATAGCCCAGAGCGAAGAGGGCAGCAGAACGGAGTCACTGCCGAAACAGACAGCCTACCTAGCTATAGTAGCAACTGTTAAGAGAATGACATTCTGAGCAGTAGATAACAGACCTAACAATAGAGGCCTCCAGAAATGGACTCGATATTTCTGAGATAAAAATTCATGAATGTGGATGGCTGAGCGCAATGAGCAGCCTTCAAAAATCTATAATAGCGACACTATTAATGTAAGACCAAGATGTAGAAGAACTCTTACTTCAAGAGCCGAAATCTCAAACACAACTGCTGAGTGAATGATATACCATAAGCAGTATCGATAGTTAATTGAATCCATTAGCAATAGAATGGAGCGTAACATCCTTCTATTATGCATCAAAGGCAGAAGAAGCTTACGCCCGTAGTAATAAACAGATATCTATTTATAAATACATAAACTCTAACCGGACAGAGTAAAGGCCTATGCCCGTACGAAGACGGAAGCACCTTAATAACAATAGGTTCTGGATATTAATTAAGAGCCTGACTCTTATGCGAAAATTCAACCTAAATAGTAAAGGAAGTAGTGATTCCGAAACTACGAAAGTGAAAATCATCCACCGATAGTGCATGAAACTCACTGACTCTTCAGTAAAAGAGAAGCCAACAGAATTACTGTCTAAAAGGTCAGAATTTGAAAACTACTGTTTCCAGAGGCTCAAATGATTACTTAGCTAAATAAGAACCAAAGTTAAATTCCGTATAGGAATTTAATCTAATGATTCTAAGTCTATTTATCGAAAAGTTACTAACTGACTTAGATAAAGAGACATAAGACTCAATTGTAAACTATCATAGAGTGCATAGGTATGAGGTAACATAAACCTATAACCTTAATAATAACAGGCTGCAGTAGATCTTGTCAAACAAATATACTAAAAAGTTACAATGACTAGTATGGAGGAATCAACAATATCAACATAGTGATCCCTACACCAATGACGGAAGAGCCTCCACTTTAGCCGCATAGTATAGCGAAGAAGAGGTTCTCCTATAGTAAGAAATCGCGTCCAAAGCTCGTCCAGTACAATGCTTACAATGCAATAAGGACCACACAACGGAATACGTGAAGGTTGAGACCTTGTGGGTTGTGATAAAGATGACACGATTTTACCCAGCGAAAAAAGATCCTCTCATGGAGGAAGATTTCGCGATAAGTCCCACAGTAGACATCAGAGTAAATTTACCCACGGTCTCTGTGAAGACAGAGATGCTGTCAACAGAAATGTATTGTGGTTGTTTATCTTAGCAATACTTGCTGAAACAACAGCGCTGGAGGATATGCATATCCTATCATTCCGTCCTATTAGATCAATAGAGCGTTAACAACAAAAGCTCAGAGATCCAGACAAGCAAACACATACATCTGCAATTGATTAGCAAGTTGTGTCGTAAATAAATTATCATTGGGCGCTCCCATTGATAGCAAATCTGATTGAATACTTGTTTGTTGAGAGTCCATTCTGACGGCAACAAGCGACCCATAACTGAACGGGAGTCCGGTAATACAATCAGACGACCCGGAATATGACGGACCGAAGCAGAACTTGGTGTACTATAACAAACAGAAGGATTCTTTCCATTAAATTGAATAACGGAAACGAATGAGTGCCTCCCTGGTTCTGGAGATATGCCACTACTGTCGAATTAACGGACAGGATTTGGACATGCGTTTCTGAATAATGTTCATCCAATGACATAAAGCAAGCCTAAAAAAAACATTATTCCGTGGAACATAAGTACTTGCTTAGAGACTGCGGAACCCAAAGACCCTGGCACTTCGAATCCGTTGGGATCAATATTATATCCCAACCTGTTTGACTGGCAACCGTCATAATTATAAAACTCGGATCCAGCAACTGCAGTGGCACTCTCTGAGTCAACCACCGAATGTTTGCCCCAGTCTGAATCTCTTGCTACACTAGATAGACAAGAGAACGTGTAAATCGAGCAATTCATGGATTGCTGAAAAGTTGCCGTCGAAGAGAAGCTTCTCCGAGAACGAAGCGACTCTGAGAGAGTTCTTCACCTTACTATCCACGCGCGTGGATGTAGCTAGGGCTGCGTCACGTCTAACCAACTCCAAGCAGCCACTGAAGGGCGGAGTTATACGTGAACAAACTACTACCCTTAAAAGAAATCACATTGAGGATCATATCCCGGAATTCTTTCTCTAGAAGACGTAATGATAACGCCTCAGTAAGGTGGATTACGTATGATAAAGAGTCTAAGTTAAGTCTATTAGACATCATTGTCGTTTCCAACATTGTGGTTGGAAAAGACATAGACGGCGAAAAAGATTATTTCCAGTCTTTAACCATGCCATCTAGACGCATATGAACTCTTGGTATGCCCTGTTCTGCCAAAATAAATTATTCGTATAAATGATAAAAGGCAGAAATGAGCATTGCGGACAAGAAACTAAACTATCATGCTTGGTAGCAGGCTTATATATATATAGCGTCGATAAATAATACCCATGTTCTAATGACATTATTGGACTGTGTCGGTAAGTCAGTGACAATGTCCCTGAACCGATTCAAAATTCCGTGTCCAATGATGCCATAAGTCTCTTATCCAACATCGCAGCAATGTAGTCCGAAATAACAATCACTGGAAGATAATGCCGGAAGATATGTATGGCAGCTTCCGATGCTACGAAAAGGAAAACTCGAAATCTTTCAAATCCCTTTCGCCATCCTGTCGGACCCTATAAAGCGTTCGGTCGTCCGTACCTGATGCAACCGCGGACCGCACCGACCCAGCGCCGTCGGATAATTCCTGATTCGACCAAGAAACTGTCGATTGCTGCGATGCTGCGAAAAACTGTGCTAACTCGGATAGCACGTCCGTCACTGAGGCCTGTGGAGAAGCGGTCCTACGATGCATTGCCGCTGGAAGCTCCGTGATCGTTACCCTGTGCATACTACTAATATGCGAGCGAACGGAGTGTATAGGCCTCGTGTCCCTTGGCTACCGGATGGCGTGACCTGTTCGCCGTGGAATCACTGAATGACAAAACTGATCGGATACTCGAGGTCACGTAGCCAATGTGCGGTCGTGTGCACTGTGTGAGGATGAGGAAGCATTATCGACAGTCTCTCGGACTGTCAATATAACGGAGCGACCCGAGCGACGGACATATGCTCCGAATGTAAAATATCTGAACCACAACATGCGGTCCCCTATGTTGTTGGACGAGAGAGGGACCTCTCTTGCTCACAGCCCGGACGGACCTGGACAAGCCAGGAACCGGACTAACAGGCTTTCTCCGATCTGTCCTCAATCCGCCGTCACTGGGTGAGTACTAAAGTAATTATAGTGCTCGCATCACCCAAATCTCCTTCCTAGACCGCAACGGACGAACCCGGCAGCCGAACCATTCGATGAATGTATGGTACACCGGGTGAGCTAGCGAATGTCACTCCGTCGATCCTACAAGAGACCTCTTAGGCGATAGACATATTCCATGAGCACTTATTGCCGCTAGCTCTTCATTAACTATGACGACAGAGGCACACTTTTGAAAGACATCTCCGTAACTTTGCGAACAAGAAACCAGAAATGCTTGGTAATAGCAAGCATATAATAATAAATATATAGCGTCGTTTAATAATTCGAAAGTTTGTGTGACATTATTGGACTATGTCGGAACTCAGGGACGATGTCCCTGAACCGAACCAAAAATTTCTAAGTCCACCGACGCTATCAGTTTCTTATCTGGCATCGTAGCATTCTGGTCCGACGAAAGAACCTGTAGAAGATCAAGTCAGATGACATACACAACAGCATATGTTGTTCCGAAAGGGAAAGCTCGAAATCCTCCGAATCCCTTTCGGTATCCCGTCGGACCGGATGAAATTTTCGGCCGTCCGTACCCGCTTCCGCGGAGCGTCCCGACCCAGCATCGTCGGATAAAACATTATGCGACAGATTCAGTTGTTGCTGGAATGCTGCGATAAGCTGTGCTATTTAGGATAGCACATCCGTCCCCGAGGCCTGTGCAGTAGCGGTCTTACGATGCATTGCCGCCGGAAGCTCCGTGTACGTTGACTCCCGCACACTTTCCTATGCGAACGTCCGGAGTCTGCAGGCCTCGTGTCCCTGGCTACCGGATGGTGTGACCTGGTCGCCGATGATTCTCTGACTGGCGAAGCTGACTGGATATCCGAGGTCACATAACCAAGAGCGGTCGTGTGCGCTACCATGAGAATGAGGAAGCCTTATTGACAGTCTCTCCGGACTGACTATATGTCGGAGCGTCCCGAGCGGCGGACGTATGCTCCGAATGCGAAACATTTTGTACCACAACATCTGGGGCCAGATGTTGTTGTACGAGAGAGGGGCCTCTCTCGCTCGCCGTCCGGATGGACCAGAACGAGCTATGAACCGGACTAAAAGGCTTCCTCCGTTCTCCCTCTAATCCGCCGTCACTGGGTGTGCATTTGGTTGATTTATAGTGCTCGCATCACCCCAAAACTCCTTCTAGACCGCAACGGACGAACCCGGATGCCGAACCATTCGATGAATGGACGCTACACCAGGCGAGCTAGCAGACGTCAAAGGCCGTCGAACCTACTAGGGTCCTCTTAGGCAATTGGCGTATTTACATGAGCACTTTTCCGCTAGCCCTTCATTAATTGTGACGATGGAGGCACACTGTTGGAAGACATCACAGATACATCACCCTAATCTTGATCGTCTGAAATAGAAATTGATAAAGTAGAGTGACCCTGCGGGGAAAGGACCGGAATGTCCAATTCCCCACTAACATACCGTGACATACGCTTCCCATGTTGTCATCGAAATCATCAGATACAGAACAGGAGTTAATGCGAGTACACTCACTACATATAGAATGATTATAAAAGTCAGAGGAAGACTTCCTCTTATTAATATTGATCAAAATCCTTTCAATGTGAAAAGAAAACAAAGTCCTGGTACTCGCACCAACCCCTGACAATCAAAATACATAATAATAATATGATCCATTAACATAGAAAAAATAATTGAAATCAAAATATTTTGAAAAAATATTTTTTCAGAACAGCCCAAGTTTCTGAAAAGTAACGTTGAGCCCCAATGGATTCCAAGCCTAAGTGTGGACAAAAAATTTAAAAATATTTTAAACAATTTATGCAACACTTACGAACAATAATAATATATCTAGTTATGATTAAATTAACATCAAGATATTATTTTAAAGAAATCCCCCCCTCATACAGAGGGCTGTTGTAAATGTAAACAATGAGTGTAAAAACACTAAAAAAAAAGACTCCAGGCACCCAGGCCCGAAATCAGTTACCAAAAATACACTATCTGATGCAAAACAGAGACTTCCAGGGAAGAAACTGCAGCACATCAGATGGTAGATGCAGAACACAACGCCTAACCACCCATAGGTGAAGACGTAAACATGGGGAAAAGAACAGAATTCATTCTGTTATTCAGCTAAAACTCCCAAGAAATTTTAGTAATAATAATTACAGAAACTATGCCAAAAGCATGGGAGAATAGCAAGAGGGGACTTAAAGGAAAGGGAGAGAGGAAAACACTAAAAATCAGTGTAACTAAATAACAAGAATGACAACAAAATGGCTGCTGCCTCGAAAATAAGTAACTTAACATAATTTCATTAAAAATTTTTAAGTTACAGCCCTGATAATATTCTGTCACACATTTTTCCTCTCCTCCTTCTATATCCTCCTTAGAATCACCATTTCACTAATATTTATGTGTCTGGCATCATTTAAACTGAGATTTACAAGCACAAAGATCAGTCAGATGTTAACTGATGAAGGGCCAAACTAAGAATGAATAATGGCGCCAATTTCGGAACGTCCTTGACACTGCGCATGCGCAGTAGAGGTGAAGTGTGGAGGGCCATTCAGGACATGTTTTCTTTGGTTTTTGATGCAAATTTTGGGGATTGGGGGGCAAAATTTGTGTTTGGCCCTATATTTTAAGAGTTAGCACCAGCTATGTCTGGGTCATTGGTACAGTATAAAAATATAGTATTTTTGGCCTGTTGTTTCCTGACGAGTAAAGTATGCAGGCAGGTAATAAACAAAATAAATTTATTTACTTATTTAGTTCAGTTAAGGCCTAAAAAAGTTAAAATCTGTTTCTCAGACCCGTCTGCATGGTACTTTTGGCAGTTGCATGCAAATTTTAAAAAATCGCGACATCGACGCCATAGCTGCGACGGGTGGTGCAATCTCACAAAATTTGAAGTTCATCA
The DNA here is from genome assembly GCA_031216915.1 of Pictodentalium vernedei. NCBI lineage: Eukaryota > Metazoa > Mollusca > Scaphopoda > Dentaliida > Dentaliidae > Pictodentalium > Pictodentalium vernedei. Next base: position 765,369,705 of record CM062297.1, read on the forward strand.
AGGGCCATAACTCCAAGAAAAATATTTGGAACAACACATGCATTGAACAGTGGTTAGACATCAATAAGATACACTTATATGCCAAATATAAAGACATTCCATCAAGTATTTCAAAAGTTATTGAGTTTTGAAACTTGTTGGTCACAGACAAACTCGTCGGTCACAGACAGACCGACCGACCGACCGACCGACCGACAGACAGTCCGACCGACATTGCCACTTATAGAGCTGCTAGTCGCAGCTAAAAATAAAAATTAAATGGATTATGTCTGATATTTTACCAAAGTTAATAAAATTGATAAATTTGTCCATAGAGTGCATAGTTATATTCACATTGCATTTAATCTATTGCTCTGATTCATTGGTTGCATGTGTATTTCCTGAAAGCTCTGATTGGAAAATTAAGAGAATTAAAACAGTTGATAAAAAATAATGCTTTACCAATGATGAGAAAAATGTCAACTCGGAGAAAAAAATAGTCCCTGAGATTGATGCATGCAAAGAAATGCCACCACCAAAATTAGAGAAAAACCAAATCAAATTTTTGTTTGGCATTAACAAAGGAACAAGACTTAATTGCCACTTCCATTTAAGAGGAATTATTGGCTTGATACACTTTTTGCCAGGTGATATAGTCATAATAGATGCAAGCCACCACTTAGTGATAGTGGGGTTGGCACAATACCATCTGTACATTTTTCACTCAAACAACAGTGGGTGCAAATGGTGATCCATGAGCTGAAAATTTGCTAGTTTTTCTTGTGTACTGTTCTCACATGAACTTTTTCCCTGAAATCCATGCCACTTCCCTGAAAATCTCCTTCAAGTTCCCTGAAAATTTTGTTTCGAGGTCAAGATGTCAATTTATGTTCTTGAAGTATTAAAAGAATCCTACAGAATAGAGACTCTGTAAGTCAGAACAATTCACTTGACATGTTTACAAAGATCGGCATTGTTTATTTCTTGATTTCTTTTCTTTTTAAAAACAAGGTCAGATTCTACTATGTTCAAATCAAGTCCCTTGGGTCATATTTGGGATCTGTGTAGGATCCCAAACTTTAACTTACTGCAATATAAGGACTACTCTTTAAAAAATTATCTTCTTCACAGCCATGATTCTTTTGTTACACAGGCCCGTCAGTAAGCCCACTCTCATCGATAAGCCCCCCCACCCAACTTTTTAGAAAACATATTTTTTGGATCACCACAAAATAAGCACACCCCATATTGCTTTGAATTAAAGTTTTGACTACCGGTATCGGCCATCATGAAAATGTGCACGGAAATTTCAATTGTTCAATCAAAATAAAATTATGTGAAAGTGTTCTGGAATTTTTTTTTCTCAATTTAATCTTTTCACATTTTCAGCTAAAAAAAATGGAATTAAAAGTTTGTTGAAATCTGAAAAAAATTCTGTTGTGAGATATCACAAGAATTAAGTTATCTCCCCTTACTTATATACGAACAGATGCGGTAAATGTCCAGCTGTGTATTTTGTCTTCATTTTGAACCAACAGTGCTTTCCGCCAATTCCGTCCATGCAGAATTCAGTTACCCCCACACACACTTCTACAGGCAGAAAATTGAGGGCAAGTGACAATGGTTCGTGAATTTTTTTTTGCTTGTTGAAAGAATCAATGATGAAAAAACGTGAGGAAATTCTTTGTGACTATCTTGCAACTTATTGGACTGTACAGATAGGCAGGCCTGCAGCCCCCCACCCCCTCCCCCGCCAGGGAAATGGGTTTCTTTGACAAATAAACAAGTTTTTTAAAAGGGAATTACTTCTTGTTACAGGATGTACGCCACTTGGGAGTGTCATTGTCCGAGAAGCAAAAATGCCGCTCAGGATCACCGATCCAATGTCGAGTTGTGACAACAGTTCCTCGCACCAAGGCCAACACACCTATGAAGTTTCATGACTCTAGGTTGAACCACTATCAAGTTCTCATCCGGAAACCAATTGTTGCGATATACTATGTTCAAGGTCACTGTGACCTTGACCTTTGACCTGGTGAGTCCAACATCAATAGGGTTCTTCCTCGCACCAAGGCCAACACGCCTGTAAAGTTTCATGACTCTAGGTTGAACCACTATCAAGTTATCATCCGGAAACCAATTGTTACGATATACTATGTTCAAGGTCACTGTGACCTTGACCTTTGACCTGGTGAGTCCAAGATCAATAGGGTTCTTCCTCGCACCAAGGCCAACACACCTATGAAGTTTCATGACTCTAGGTTGAACCACTATCAAGTTATCATCCGGAAACCAATTGTTGCGATATACTATGTTAAAGGTCACTGTGACCTTGACCTTTGATCTGGTGAGTCCAAGATCAATAGAGTTCTTCCTCGCACCAAGGCCAACCCACCTATGAAGTTTCATGAATGTAGGTTGAACTACTATCAAGTTATCATCCGGAAAGGAATTGTTGCGATTTACTATGTTCAAGGTCATGTTGACCTTGACCTTTGACGTAGCGAGTCCAACATCAATAGGGTTCTTCCCCTCACCAAGGCCAATCTACCTATGAAGTTTCATGAATGTGAGTTGAACCATTATCAAGTTATCATCCGGAAACCAATTGTTTAAGATTTACTATGTTCAAGGTCACTGTGACCTTGACCTTCGACGTAGCATGTCCAAAATCAATAGGGTTCTTCCTCCCCCCAAGACCAACCTACGTATGAAGTTTAATGAATGTGAGTTGAACCACTATCAAGTTATCATCCGGAAACCAATTGTTTACGCCCGCCCCGCCCGCCCGCCATTCACCAAACTATAAGTCGAGTTTGACTTCGTCACAACTCGACTAAAAATTGATAATATTTTGTGTGGTTATCCCACAACTTATTACAAATGAAATAAGTTGTGTGGTGACCGCAAGAAAAATTCTCAATTTTTTTTCTTCTCTGGCAATAACAGCCAGGTTCAGTGTCGATACGTCAATAACTGGGGAATGGATAGTGCAGATAGTTATCCGGTGCCAACAATGTTGGCTGCGAACTGCCCCCTGTTCATCTTGCACTTGGAGAAAGTGAACACAACAGAATTTACCAGGAAGCGATCCACTGATGCATACACATGTAAATGCTCACACGTGAATGGATTATTTTGTTTGATCTTTTCACAATAGGAATTATGAATACTGCGGGCACCTTCTCTTACGTGAATAATACAAAACACAGTTCAAATATTGTTTTAATAAACACAATTCAAAATGGAAATGTAACGACTGAACAAACATGTTTCCAGGTGAAAACAAATTGACCATGTGCATTTTTGACCTCATTTGTTATCATTGACATTTTGTTGATATTTCGTGCTGATTTATTTTTATTGAAATGTGTTTTTGAATGATTGATGATTCAGATGAAAAAAAAACTCAAATAAAACAAACACATAAAACATTATGTACATTATTAATTTATTTAATATCAATGGGAACACAACATACACCAACAAGAACAACTGTCCTGTACACAGATCATTCCTGGCTGGTCAACTTTTCATTTTACATTCGGTCTCATTCGTGGATAAACCCACCCCCATTTTTTTCATGTGCTCCCTGGGCTTACTGACGGGTCGGTACGGTAGTGAAATCTTTATGTATGGTGAGATTCAAGTTTGATCAAATCAGATTCCTGGGCTCACATTTGGGCTCATATCTCTCTATGGGAGCCTGAATTTTAACTTAATACAGCATGAGGAATATTCTTCAAAGATCTTCTTCTACAGACCCACAAAGCAGAATCTTTAGATATTTGGTATATAGCATTACTATGACTCCCAGATTAGAGTTTGTTCAATGTGTTATGCTTGAATGATTTTGGTGGGCACCAGAGGGGGCTGAAATTTAACATCAAGCCAAATGTAGAATTTTCTATTTGTTTAAATGAATTGTGGTAAACTTTAGTTAGAAGTAAATGTGAATACATAAGGGTTGGGGTTGGGGGGGGGGGAGAATCCAATGGCCAAAGGGGTTTTTTTTGGCTTGAGAAGAATATTTGGAGAGTTTTGATTGATTTCATTTTTTAAAAAAAGAACTTTCACACCAACATTGGGGGCAAAGTGGGTGAATTTTTTTTCTCTTTGCTTCAAATGTGTTTTGAATAAGATTTAGTTATTTTACGCAAAAAAGCTGCCCAACAGACCCTTCTCTCTCCATGCCCACTCCCCTTGCTAAATTAGATTAACTATATTAGCATGCAGATTCTGAATGTGACCATAAGTCCTTCTTCAAACAATTCTATCAGGTGAGCGATTAAGGCCCCTTAGGGCCCCTTGTTTATATTATTTGGCGTTACTACATCCAACACAAGCATTTGATCTATTATATCTAGGTTGGCAGAGCTCTATGAGCAGTGCGGTCAAAAGGATATAACAGAATAAATGCTCAGTTCATCTCTAGAATACAGGAAAGTGATGAAATTCCTGAAATGAAACAACAAAATAATTTATTTAACAACATACATTAATACAACATTCATATTCAAAATAGTTCTTTAGAAACAACATGAGGATTGTTTGGAGATAGCACATATCGATTAGCTTTCCTCCTGTTGTCCCCATGAGTGGTAATTTGATAGCAGCATTATGCTTTTCAGTTTTCAGTTTGTTCAAATATAGATGTTCAAAGTATGAATTATTGGTATCGATGAACATTTCACTGTTAATTGATTACTGTTAATTGAAAAGTTTTCACTGGAAAAGTGGCTATTCAATTAACCCTTTACCTAACCTGAAAAGCAGACGACACTTGCAAACAAAATTCTTGAATAACTAATTTTTTTCATTTTTTGTCTCAAAAACATAGGTTATGACCCTGATTGGAACGAGCTCATCGAGCTTGTTCCAATGAGGGGTCATAACCTATGTTTTTGAGACAAAAAATGAAAAAATAATAAAAGTTAATTGGCGATTTTTGTGAACAGCACTGGCCGGTTTGAACCGTTACGTTGGGTAAAGGGTCATGCAGATTCCATTAAACCAGGAAGTGACAAAAATCAGAATAGTTCATTACTCACTGTTGGACCCGACAAGCTTCACACATCAGTAATGCTCTTCTTAGATTGCGATTACTTTTCTGAGCAATTTTCTTTGCAAGTTCAAGTGGAAGGTTCAATGATTCTTTCTTACAAACTGTTTGTAAAATATGACATATCTGCAACAAATTATTAGTTATATATTAGAATACAGCATAAATAATTAATGAGGGTATTAAAAGAAAAATTCTGGTTTCTCAGGCACCTCTCTCATCATAGTAAATCTGCCTCATCACCTTTTTTTCTCACCTGGAAATCTCTCCGATGACACTATTCTGCACTTCTATGACAAACATTTAACCAACTATCTCTTGATTGACAGAGCTCACAGATCTCCGTCAAATGAGGTATAGTTTGTTAAATTTTCAACTACATTATGGGAAATTTTCAGTGCTGAAAACATTGATTTGCCACATAATACTCATAAAGTTCGAATTCGGGCTTCTATACTGAGCCCAAATGTGAATCCAGGGGGCCAATTTGAACAATCTTGAATCAGATCCACCCCACAATGTTGCATACCAAATATCAAAATATTCTGCCTGCTGGATCTGAAGAAGAAGATTATATAAGAAATTTGCCTGAAATGCACTAAGTTCGAATTTGGGCTTCTACAGTGAGCCCAAATATGAATCCAGGGGGCCAATTTGAACAAACTTGAATCAGACCCATACCAAGATGCTGCATACCAAGTATCAAAAGATTCTGCCCACTGGTTCTGGAGAAGAAGATTTTTTAATAATTTTTCTATAATTCATACGGTGCTATCAGAGTTATGCCCCATACAGAGCCCCCAAGGGACGTGGCCATTTCATTTGAACAAACATGAATTGCCACATAGTAATGAACATCCACATGATGTTTCGTGAAAATTGGACAAGTGGTTTCAGAGGAGAAGTCGTTTGAAAAATGTTCACGACGACGGACAGCAAACGATAAGTTAAGCTCCCTTCGGTGAGCTAAAAAAAAGCCTCCCTCGCTCATCATAAAATTGAGGAAAAATTGCCTAAGAAACATGAAATTTTTTATAGGCCTAATGCTTGCTTTCCCACCTGGAGGCTAAAGCTGATCTGACTGGTACTAATACATGCTAGATCATTCCTGAAATATCTGGGACAGTGGAGCCCACTTAATTGGATATCTTTAAATTGAATAAAACTGTTAATTGAATACAATTTCCCAACACAAAACCATTTACCATACCTCCAGTACAAATTTGACCTGTTAATTGAATATATAGGTTCCAGAGTAAACAATGTTAATTGAATAAAAAATCTTGTAACCTGTCAGGAAATTACCCTGACTCTCCCCAGTTTTCCTTTGTTTATAGACCTATTTGGCCTCAGTACATCCAATACAAGCATTTAATCTATCATATCTTGTTTGACAGAGCTCATGGAGCTCTGTCCAACAAGATATAATAGAACAAGAGAGCATGTATCGCTGAAGCAATACAATGTCCCCTACCGGACTAATGAGCATTAATAATTATACAAATGTTATAACCTAGATGTGATCAGCATGAATTCCATTGAAGCATTTCCAAAAAAAGTCCAGAAAACTGATATTTTGGCACTTTTCCATATTTCCAAGGGCCATAACTCACACAAGAATAATGCAATCAGCATGAAACTCAAACTTGATCTGTAAGTCATCGTTCTATAGTAGTTTACCAAAAATGAAATCATTCCGTTGAAGCGTTTCCAAAAAACTCCAGAAAGTTAAAAAATTTATAGTAATTTATATATTTTTTATACTTACCAATGACCCAGACTTAGCTGGTGCTAACTCCACAAAAACCAGGGCCAAACACAAATTTTGCCCCCCAATCCCCAAAATTTGCATCCAAAACAAAAAGAAATCATGTCCTAAAGGACCTCCATAGTACGACTCTACTGCGCATGCGCAGTGACGCAGTCGTCCCGAAATTGGCGCCAAATATCATTCTTACTGGCAGTGCCTGGTCAGCGCTATGTACTCAGCGGGGAGGCAAGAGTTCCCAACTCAGGGAGGGCCATCCCCGTCTGGGTCATTGGTAAGTATAAAAAATATATAAATTACTATAAATTTTTTAACATTTTTATACTGTACCAATGACCCAGACTTAGCTGAATAGTAAACAGGCTGGAGGGCCTAGGACATAGAGGAAAATCCAATAAGCTCAATTATAAAATAAAGAGGTAACCCCTTAAGGAGAAAAGGAGTATTAGGCTTTACATGTATCTTTCTTATTTAATATTTAAATTAGAAAGATACACTACCCTTAATAATTGAGCACAATAACATTCATGTTCTCTATTAACATCCAGTATAACCCTTATACTAATTATTTTTAAAGCAAGCCAATAAATAAAGTAGTCCAGAGAATTGAGACTCTTTATAATCATTTAAAAGTGTCCGAGTATTGTATATTAAAGCCCGTTTGACACTTGACATATACAAATGCTTCACACCGAGCTACACTTTAAAAATAAGACATGAATGAAATTAAACATTAATATTACACTTTAAAACCATCCCGGAAGCGACTCAGAAATACTGTCTTGGAGGAGGCATTCCCTTGCTTTTCACTATAAAGCAGGTGACCTAAGGGAACACCCGGCCCCCCCCCCTCCCCCTTCCCCTTGCCCTGGGTCAAATAGCCCAGAGCGAAGAGGGCAGTCGGACGGAGTCACTGCCGGAACAGAAAGCCTGCATAACTATAGTTGCAACTGTTTAGTGGACGACATTCTGAGCAACAGATAACGGACCTAAACAATGCAGGTCTCCAGAAATGGACTCAATATTTCTGAGATAAAAATTAGTAAATGTGGATGGCTGAGACCAATAAGCAGCCTTCATTAAATCTGTAATAGCAACACTATTAGCATAAGCCCAGGAAGTAGAAAGAGCTCTTACTTCATGAGCAGAAATCTTAAGCACAGACTGCTGAGAAGAAGATAAATCTTCATACGCAGTACGGATAGTTAACTGAATCCATCTAGCAATAGAATGGACTGAAATGTCCTTTCTATTAGGCATCAAAGACAGAAAGAAACGTTTCCGTCCCTTTCTGATGAACTGAGATCTCTGTTTATAGATACGTAGTGCTCTAACAGGACAGAGTAAAGGCCTACGCCCGTCTGAAGACGGAAGAGCCTTAATAACAATAGGTTCCGGATATTTATTAGGAGCCTGATTCTTAGCTAAAAAACCGACATTAGTAGTGAAGGTGATAGTGTTCCCAACACTACGATAATGAGAATCATCCACCGATAGTGCATGAAGCTCACTGACTCTTCTGGCAGAAGAGAAAGCTAAGAGAAAAGCTGTCTTATAAGATAAGAATTTGAAATCTACTGTCCCAAGAGGTTCAAATGGCTTTTCCTTCAATTTAAGGAGAACCCAAGCTAAATTCCACTTAGGAATTAATCTAAGAGTTCTGGGTCTATTTATCGAAAAGTTTCTAACCAATTTCGATAAAGAGACATTAGATCCAATTTGTAAACTATCATGATGTGCATAGGTATCAGATAACATAGATCTATAACCCTTTATAGTAACAGGTTGCAGTTTGATTTCGTCAAACAAGTATACTAGAAAGTTAGCAATGTCTGGTATAGAGGGATCAAATATATCAACAGAATGATCCCTACACCAACGACGGAAAACCTTCCACTTAGCCGCATAGTTTAGCGAAGAGGAGGTCCTCCTACAGTTAGAAATCGCGTCCACTGCTCGTCCTGTAAAGTGCTTGCCATGCAAGAAGGACCGCACAACGGAAAAACGTGAAGGTTGAGACCTTGCGGGTTGTGATGTAGTTGGCGCGATTTCCCCTGCCAAAGAAGATCCTCTCGTGGAGGGAGCTTCCGCGGTAGGTCCCACAACAGACACCTGAGTAGATTTATCCACGGTCTCTGTGGCGACAGAGATGCTACCAACAGAATCTTGCATTGAGATTGTTTTATCTTTAGCAATACTTGTTGAATTAACGGCGCTGGAGGATACGCATATCCTATCATTCCGTCCCAAGGGATCGACAGAGCGTCTACTGCAAATGCTCTTGGATCCGGACACGGGGACACATACGTTTGCAACTGATTGTTGAGATGTGTCGCAAATAAGTCTATCATTGGCCGTTCCCATTGGTAGCAAATCTGATTGAATACTTGTTTGTTGAGAGTCCACTCCGACGGCAACAAGCGACCCTTTCGTGAAAGGGAGTCTGCTAGCACATTCAGACGACCCGGTATGTGACGGACCGAAAGAAGAACGTGATGTTCCAACGCAAACAGAAGGATTCTTTCCGTTAGATTGAACAACGGAACTGAATGAGTGCCTCCCTGATTCCGTATATATGCCACTACTGTCGTATTGTCGGATAGGATTTGGACATGAGCATCGTGAATAATGTCCATCCAGTGACGTAACGCAAGCCAAATTGACATCATTTCCTTGATGTTTATGTGCTTGCACAGGAATTGTGGATCCCAAAGACCCTGGCATCTCGAATCCGTTGGGATTAATGATGCACCCCAACCTGTTTGACTGGCATCCGTCATAATGGTAAAACTCGGATCCGGCAACTGCAGCGGAACTCCTTGAGTTAACCACTGAATGTTTGCCCAAGTCTGAATCTCTTGTTTCACTTGATCTGACAAGAGAACGTCTACATCGAGCGAATGAATTTTCACACTCCAATTCTGAGTCAGGAAAATTTGAAGAGGCCGTGTGCGAAGCCGTCCCATCGGAATGAGATCCGCAGCGGCTCCGCACAGACCTATCAGTCTCATAAATTCTCTCGCCGTGACTTTGTCTGTATTCAGACAATAGCAAGCGTAACAACTGACTAATTTCGCTCTGGTTAACGGCAGACGAACGAGATTGTTGTGCGTCTCGAAGCTCATTCCCAGATGAGTGAATGACTTGGACGGCACCAGATCCGACTTCTCCTCGTTTACTATGAAACCGAGACGTCGGAGCAATAGAAGAAGATTCTGAACATCGTTCTGAAGCGTTAACTCGTTGCCGTACCTCTGAAGAATGTCGTCCAGGTAGGCCGACGTTACCGCAGATGAATGAGCTCGGAAGTAGATCATTACCGAGTTCATTACCCGAGTGAAAGCCCAGTGTGCTAGATTCAATCCGAAGCACATGGCCCGGAACTGATACACCACTCCTAGGACTGCGAAGCGTAGATACTTTCGGAATGTCGGATGTACCATGACGTGAAAGTACGCATCTTTGAGATCTATGCTCGTTGCATAATCGTTCACCCGAATACTCGCTCTGACCGATCGAATCGTCTCCATATAAAACTTCGGAGCGACGATCAGCTTGTTTATCCAGCTCAAATCTATGACTGGACGGAACGAGCCGTCTGGTTTCGGAACCAGAAACAGATGGCTGTAGAATCCCAGCGATTCCTGGTTTTCTACGACCTCTACCGCGTTCTTCATTAAAAGAGACTGCACCTCTGATAGCAGAGCGTCTCTTTTCTGAGGGTTTGACGGAAGATGAGTCCACTTTGGACTTCGAGTTAATGGAGGCTTTCGTTTGAAGGATATCTTTAGACCTTCCGAAGTCACTCCTCTCACCCACGGGTCGTCCGTAATCGACGCCCACTCTTGAGAAAAACTCGACAACCTTCCGCCAACCGGAACGCGATAGAGGTTTAAGCCATCACCTCCTGGATCTGCGAGGCCTGCGGTAGGAGAAACCACGTCTTCCACGACCCGCACCTCGCCTCGTCGACCTCGGGGCGTCCGACCGATTGTCCCGGCCTGAAGGACGTCCCGAACGAGAGTCACTATCCTGACGGTCTCTCGAATAAGAGCTAGAGGACGCACCGGAACCTCTATAGGAACCTCTCTTGGGCGGATAAGACCCAGAAGTGCCCGCCTTATTCATGTCTGTTGTATCCGACCTTTTAGGAGCGGATCTAAACAACAGAGAATCACTAGCTTTCTTTTTAATATTATCATAAATAGCGGAAAGCTTGCCGTCAAAGAGAAGATCTCCTGAGACCGAAGCGACTCTAAGAGAGTTCTTCACCTTAGAATCCACTAGTGTGGATGTAGACAGGGCTGCGTCACGTCTAACCAACTCCAGATTTGCCACTGAAAGGGCGGAGTTACACGTGGAATAAGCTACTGCCCTTGAAAGAAGTCTTAAGGAGGATTGTATATCCTGAAACTCTTCCCCTTGAAGACGCAGTGATAACGCCTTAGTAAGGTGATCTGCGTAAGATAAGGCATCTAAATTGGCTCTGTTAGACGCAATAGCTGTTTCCAACACTGCGGTTGGAATAGAAGCTGACGACGGTAATGATAGCTCTAAGTCTTCCGCCTCGTCGTCCATACGCAGAGGAACTCTCGGTATACCCTGACCTGCCGTGTCGAATTTATTCCTTGCATTAATGAAAGGCAGGTTGAGAGTATTTGCGGACAAGAAGCCTGCTTTCCCCGTCCTGGAAGCAAGCTTAAAAATAGCGTCGTTCAATAATTCAAATGTTCTTGCAACATTATTGGACTGCGACGGAAACTCGGGAGCGATGTCCCTGAACCGCTCGAAAAAATCAGAGTCCAATGACGCTATAATTCTCCTGTCCGGAAGCGCAGCAGTCTGGCCCGACGGAACAACTTGAGGAAGAAAGTGCCGGATGAAGTCCACGGCAGCTTTGTGTTGTTCCGAAAGGGATAGCTCCAATTCATCCGTATCCCTTTCACCATCCGGTCGGACCTCCCGATGTTCCCGGTCGTCCGCCCCCGATGCTTCGGCGGAGCGTACCGACCCAGCGCCGTCGGATAATTCTCGATCCGACACCGTTTCTGTCGGCTGCTGGGATGCTGCGATAAGCTGTGCTATCTGCACTAGAATGTCCGACGTCGAGACCTGCGGAGGAGCGGTCTTTCGCTGCTTCGCCGAGGGCAGCTCCGCATCAGATGGCTCCCGCATACTTTTCCTATGCGAACGTCCGGAGTCCATCGGTCTCGAATCCCTGGCTGCCGGATGGTGTGACCTGGTCGCCGAAGAATCCTTCATCGGCGAAGCTGGCAAAATATCGGAGGTCACGCAGCCAAGGTGCGGTCGTGTGCGCCGACGAGAAGAGGAAGCCTTAACAGTCTCTGCGGACTGCTTATACAACGGAGCGTCCCGAGCGACGGACGTATGCTCCGCTAAAGACACATTTTGTACCACAACATCTGGTCCCAGATGTTGTTGTACGAGAGAGGGGCCTCTCTCGCTCGCGGCCCGGCTGGACCTGGACGAGCTAGGAACCGGACTAAAAGGCTTCCTCCGTTCTCGTTCACTATCCGCCGTCACTGGGTGTGCATCTATTATTTTTATAGTGCTCGCATCACCCAAAATTTCCTCTTGGACCGCATCGGACGAACCCGGCTGCCGAACCATTCGGTGAATGGACGCTACACCGGGCGAGCTAGCGGACGACATTTGTCTAATCTCCATGAGCACTTTTGCCGCTAGCTCTGTATTTATTTGTGACGACGGACGCACACTTGAAGAAGATAACATGGAAACATCACCCTGTTCTGGTTCCTCTGAAATAGAAACTGAGAGAGTAGAGTGACCTTGTGGAGAAAGAGCCGGCATCGCTCTTTCTCCAGAAACAACATATCGTGACACACGTTTCCAATGTTTCTCATCCCAATGTTCACATACAGGACAGGGATTAATGCGAGAACACTGACTACAATTAATGCAATAATCATGAAAGTCAGAGGAAGATTTCTTCCTATTACAATTTGAACAAAGTCCCTTCATTGTGAAAGAACAACAATAAGTCCTAGTTACTCGCAAAAACCCCTGACACAAAGATACATAATAACATGATCCATTAATAAATGAAAAAACAATTGCAAAACAAAATAATTTTGAAAAAATATTTTTTCAGAGAAGCCCAAGTTGCTGAAAAGTAACGTTGAGCCCCGATGGATCCGATGGCAAAGTGTGGTCAAAAATTTTAAAATTATATAAAATAATTAATGAGACACTTTCGGATAATATAAATGTATCTTATAATGAGATAAACTACCACAAAGGCAAACAGCCCCCCTCAAAAAAGGCTGTTGCCAATGAAAACAAACAGTGTAAACACAGTAGAAAACATGACTCCAGGCACTGAAAAAACTGGCCCGGAATCAGTCATCAATTACACTCTATCTGATGCAAAACAGAGACTCCCAGGGGAGAATCTGCAGAACATCAGATGGAAGATGCAGAACACAAACGTTATACACCCATGGGTGAAAACGTAACTATGGGGAAAATAACAGAAAACATTCTGTAACCAAGCAACTCTCCCAGGGAATTTTTAGAAATGAAACTTCTCAAAAATATGCCAAAAGCATGGGAGAATTGCAAGGGGGGACTTTAGAAGGTTAGGGGAGAGGAAACACTGAATAAGCAGTGCAACAATTAGCAAGAATGACAACAAGAGGCGTTTGCCTCGAAAATAGGCAACTTAACATAATTTCAACAAAAAATTTTAAGTACAGCCCTGATTATTTTTTGCCACTTCTTTTTTCCTCTCCTCCTTCTATCCTCCTTAGAATCACATTTTCTCCAAGAATTACGTGTCTGGCATCCTTTAAACTGAGATTTACAAGCACAAAGATCAGTGAGATGTTGACTGATGAAGGGCCAAACAGAGAATGATATTTGGCGCCAATTTCGGGACGACTGCGTCACTGCGCATGCGCAGTAGAGTCGTACTATGGAGGTCCTTTAGGACATGATTTCTTTTTGTTTTGGATGCAAATTTTGGGGATTGGGGGGCAAAATTTGTGTTTGGCCCTGGTTTTTGTGGAGTTAGCACCAGCTAAGTCTGGGTCATTGGTACAGTATAAAAATACTGATATTTTGGTGCTTTTCCATATTTCCAAGGGCCGTAACTCACACAAGAATAATGCAATCAGCATGAAACTCAAACTTGATCTGTATGTTGTCGTTCTATAGTAGTTTACCAAAAATGAAATCATTCAGTTGAAGTGTTTCCAAAAAACTCCGGAAAACTAAAGTGTGACTGACAGACTAACAGATGGACAGAGTGCAAACCAAGAGTCCCCTCCGGCGATGCCGGTAGGGGACTAATAAATGCTAAATTTATCTCTAGAATACAGGAAAGTGACACAATCCCTTTTAATTGAATAATTTTCATTGTCAAAATGGCTATTCAGTCAAGAGGGTTCCACTGTATTTTTACATCAGTGTGTTGAGGGTTAAGTAATTTTATTCATCGTTGTCTGTTTGTATACTTACACCAGTGAACATTTCCTATACATGCATTTCAGATCATGAATACCAACATCCGACATTGTTTTGTAGGAAAATCTATTGGAGAATTTCCCATGGATCAGTACCGATGCAGGTATCATTTCATATATTAGAAATGCAGGTTACAAAACTAAACACGCTATGATCATACCAAAGTACCAATTTTGACCAAAATGAGCCAAGAAATAACCTCAAATCAGGCTTTAAATGCCACCAAACTCACACCGGTAACAGGTGCCTCCAATTTCAGACATGTTCTGAAATTAGGGGATATAAGGCATACAATAGAATGTTTTTATCCCCTGCTTTTTGCAGGCTTTTTGTTGAATTGCCCAACAAGAGCACTGTGTGGCATGGCTAAATATGCATTAGCATTTTGAACTGTAACAACTTGGGCTGAGATCAAGTGATCCAAAGTAGTGTTATCAGTCGGAAACCAAAAATGTTAATTGATGGTCAATTTCTAAGTCGAAAAAAGGTCACAACTCATGTAAAAATAATTGGACGGAACCCATATTCGAACTTGGCCTGTATGAGATCAAATAATCGAAAATGAAGTTATCAATCAAAAACAAAACATGTTAATAGGCCGCGGCGGTCAAATTCTAAGTCGAAAAAGGTCCATGAATCATGTAAAAAATAATTGGGCGGAACGGATATTCGAACTTGGCCTGTATTACTAGCTGGGTAATACACATACCATACTGACTCGTGCCAAGCCCATACCCGTGCTGAAGCCCACCCCCCACTTTTTCAGATTTGTGAACCAGGGTGCCCTACTCGAGTCAAAGCCCACCCCCCCAAGTTTCAAATTGGACAAAAGTTGTTTGAGAGAAGACGTCAAATTTACAGGCAACAAATGGAAAAACATGTGACTTGTTGCAACACTGTACTTAGAACTGTAATACTGTATAATGAAAATTTTTGGGAGTTGAGGTTTTTGTGTTGTTAAATTCGTCTTTTGTGTAATACATTATGTCTGTGTTCAGTGTAATAAGTCTTTATTAAAAAATTATATATCCCAAGCAAAATTGACTTATTTTTTTGTCGACCTCGTTTTGGAAGCTGTCACTTGTTTCAAATGAGTGTGCAGGCAGCTGTCAATACTTGTCTGAAACACACCCACAACATATAGTTTTCACAGTGGTTGAATATCATTAGAAACATACTGATCGAACGGTGCACAACTCATTGTGAAAGAACACAGCCACTTTTGAGCGTGCACAACTCACTGTGAAAACGGGTGTTCAGAAATTAATGAGAAAGTGGTAATTAAAAATAAAAAAATAATTACAACTCTGGTATTTGAGAATTATATAACAATATAAACAGGGATATGATTTATGACTTATTGGTTCAATAAAACATGCTCATTTATCATTTCATCATGCTCTGCAACATGTGAAGTTATGACTTTCAGTGTAAAATCAATTTTTTGAATGTTGCCAAGGGAGGCAACTATTTTGTTATTCATATTCCGCTGTGTAAATTTATCTGGTCTTCATATTATGATTTTTTTTTATTGATTTTGTGTGAAGCTATAATTTGTTTTATTCATAATAAATGTACATATTTAAAAATCCAGCAATTTTTAAACAGACTATGTTTGTCTGATTTCAAGGGGGTGGTTTGCAATGTTGATTGACATACTTACGTCCCTTTCTGGCTTCGAGAGTAACCTGTAAAAAAACAAGAGGCCCCAGGAGGCCTGAGGGCGCTCACCTGACATGGTAGCCTAACTATCAACCCAGAGAATTGATTTCAACAAGGTGCATCTGCTCCTCCTAAGAAAAGCTTATACCAAATATCCAAAGATTCTGACCAGTGGATCTAAAAAAAAAGGACTTTTAAAGAATATTCCTCATATTGAACTAAGTTATCATTTGGGCTCCCACAGGGAGCTCATATATGCACCCAGGAACTTGGCTTTAACAAACTTGAATCTCATCCCCCTAAGGATGCTGCACACCAAATATAAAAACATTCCGACTGCTGGATCTGAAGAAGAAGATTGTTACAGAAAATTCCTCATTTTGAACTAAGTCACAATTCAAGCTCCCACAGTGAGTCCAAATATGGACCTAGGGATGTGGCTTGAACAAACTTGAATCTCACCCCCCTAAGGATGCTGCATACCAAATGTCAAAACATTCCGACTGCTGGATATGAAGAAGAAGATTTTTAAAAAAAACTCCTCATTTTGAACTAAGTTATCATTCGGGCTCCCACAGTGAGCCCAAATATGGTCCTAGGGACATGGCTTGAACAAACTTCAATCTCACCCCCATAAGGATGCTGCATACCAAATATCAAAACATTCCGACTGCTGGATCTGAAGAAGAATTTTAAAGAAAATTCCTCATTTTGAACTAAGTTATAATTCGGGCTACCACAGTGAGCCCAAATATGAACCCAGGGACTTGGCTTGAACAAACTTGAATCTCACCCCCATAAGCATGGTGCATAGCCAATATCAAATGATTCTGCCTGCTGGATCTTGAGAAGAAGATTTTCAAAGAAATTTGCCTGAAATGCACTAAGTTCAAATTTGGGCTCCTACACTGAGCCCAAATATAAATCCAGGGGGCCGATTTGAACAAACTTCAATCAGATCCACCCCACAATGTTGCATACCAAATATCAAAAGATTCTGCCTGCTGGATCTGGAGAAGAAGATTTTTTAAGAAATTTGCCTAAAATGCACTAAGTTCGAATTCAGGCTTCTTTTGTGAGCCCAAATATGAATCCAGGGGGCCGATTTGAACAAACTTGAATCAGATCCACCCCACAATGTTGCATACCAAATATCAAAAAATTCTGCCTTCTGGATCTGGAGAAGAAGATTTTTGAAGAAATTTGCCTGAAATGCACTAAGTTCGAAATCGGGCTCCTATACTGAGCCCAAATATGAACCCAGGGGGCCGATTTGAACAAACTTGAATCAGATCCACCCTACAATGTTGCATACCAAATATCAAAAGATTCTGCCTGCTGGATCTGGAGAAGAAGATTTCTTATGTTTTTCCCATTGCCTACAGTGTTAAAAAGTGCTGACTCAGCACTTTTTCAAAGTCCTGAAAAAAGTACCTTGTGATCAAACCGATAGGGATTTTTTTAACCATTCTATTCTACTGGATAAAAGTAAGCTTTATACAAAATAAGAATTCTCTGTGCCGTGTAGTTTTGGAGATATGGCAGTTTTAAGGTTTTTCCTATTTTTAGCTCCCGAGGTTCCCACGGGGCAATGAGAACATTTTTTTTGCATCAATCAACTACTTATGACCCATTATCCTCTCATATCAAATTTGGTTCAAATCGACCTCACAGTTCTGAAAATAGAAATTTTAGGCGTGGCCAAAATGTTTGCCTCTCCCATAATGAAGGCAAATAATGCCTGATAAACTTCTCTTGAACAAAGTTGATTCAAAACCTCAAAAGGACTCTGTATACCACATATCAAGTCTCTGCTACTGGTGGTTCATTAGAAGATTTTCAAAAAATTTGGCCATTTTTTCCCCCACACCTAAAAAATGAAAACAACACCGCACGGTTTTCTGCATGTTTTATTCATTAACTTGAGGATTAAAACCCAAAATCTGAAAATGAAACGCATGTTCAAGATAATTATAAGAATTTTTAAAGCAAATTCTATAAAATTGGTGGGCGGTTTCCAAGGAAACGTAACATACCCAGTGGATACTTACTTGTCTTATATCGCCAATTTCCGACGCATCCCAACGCGACTTGCAAGCACTATTACTCGTCCTGAAGCCCACTCCCCCCTCCCCCACACTTTGCAATTTATCCACTGCAAGCACCCCCTGGGCTTCGACACGAGTCAGTACGGTACCAACTTTGGTTGAGTTCAAATAATCAAAACTGGAGTTATTGGTCGGAAACCAAAAATGTTAATAGACGGTCAAATTCTAAGTAAAACAAGAGGCCCCAGGGTGCCTGAGGGTGCTCACCTGACAAGGTAGACTAAATATCAACCCACGGAATTGATTTCAACAAGTTGCATCTGCCCCTCCCAAGAAAAGCTTATACCAAATATCCAAAGATTCTGACCAGTGGATCTAAAAAAAAAGATTTTTAAAGAATATTCCTCATATTGAACTAAGTTATAATTCGGGCTCCCACAGGGAGCCCAAATATGAACCCAGGGACTTGGCTTTTACAAACTTGAATTTCACCCCCCTAAGGATGCTGCACACCAAATATCAAAACATTCCGACTACTGGATCTGAAGAAGATTTTTAAGACAATTCCTCATTCTGAACTAAGTTATCATTCGGGCTTCCACAGTGAACCCAAATATGAACCCAGGGACTTGGCTTGAACAAACTTGAATCTCACCCCCCTAAGGATGCTGCATGCCAAATAACAAAACATTCTGACTGCTGAATCGGAAAAAGAAGATTTTTAAAGAAAAATTCCTCATATTGAACTAAGTTCAAGACAAGGTAGACTAAATATCAACCCACGGAATTGATTTCAACAAGTTGCATCTGCCCCTCCAAGAAAAGCTAAAACCAAATATCCAAAGATTCTGACCAGTGGATTTAAAAAAAAAAGATTTTTAAAGAATATTCCTCATATTGAACTAAGTTATAATTCGGGCTCCCACAGGGAGCCCAAATATGAACCCACTGACTTGGCTTTAACAAACTTGAATCTCAGCCCCCTAAGGATGCTGCAAATCAAATATCAAAACATTCCGACTGCTGGATCTAAGAAGATTTTTTAAGAAAATTCCTCATTTTGAACCAAGTTACAATTCAAGCGCCCACAGTGAGCCCAAATATGGACCTAGGGACATGGCTTGAACAAACTTGAATCTCACCCAATTAAGGATGCTGCATACCAAATATCTAAACATTCCAACTGCTAGATTTTAAGAAGAGTTTTTTAAGAAAATTCCTCATTTTGAACTAAGTTACAATTCGAGCTCCCACAGTGAGTCCAAATATGGACCTAGGGACATGGCTTGAAAAAACTTGAATCTCATCCCCCTAAGGATGGTAGATACCAAATATCAAAACATTCCGACTGCTGGATCTGAAGAAGATTTTTAAAGAAAATTCCTCGTTTTGAACTAAGTTATAATTCAGGCTCCCACAGGGAGCCCAAATATGAACCCGGGGACTTGGCTTGAACAAACTTGAATCTCACCCCCCTAAGCATGCTGCATACCCAGTATCAAAAGATTCTGCCTGCCAGATCTTGAGAAGAAGATTTTTAAAGACATTTGCCTGAAATGCACTAAGTTCAAATTCAGGCTCCTATACTGAGCCCAAATATGAACCCAAGGGGCCAATTTGAACAAACTTCAATCAGATCCACCCCACAATGTTGCGTACCAAAAATCAAAAGATTCTGCCTGCTGGATCTGGAGAAGAAAATTTTAAAAGAAATTTGCCTGAAATGCACTAAGTTCAAATTCAGGCTTCTATAGTGAGCCCAAATATGAATCCAGGGGGCCAATTTGAACAAACTTGAATCAGATCCACCCCATAATGCTGTGTACCAAATATCAAATGATTCTGCCCACTTGTGCTGGAGAAGAAGTTTTTTTTAGTAATTTCTCTAATATATATAGGGTGCTACCAGAGTTATGCTCCCTATGGAGCCACAAGTGGGCATGTCCATTTCATTTGAACAAACTTGAATTGACATATGGTAATGAACATCCATACCAAGTTTCGAGCAAATAGACCCAGCGGTTTCAGAGGAGAAGTCGTTTGAAAAATGTTCACGATGCCGGACAGACAACGGACAGCAAGTTATAAGTTTAGCTCCCTTCGGTGAGCTAAAAAAGCCGTAACTCAAGTAAAATAACTGGACAGAACCCATATTCGAACTTGACCTGTATTACAAGCTGGATAATACATATACCAACTTTGTTGAGATCAAATAATGCAAACTGCAGTTATTGGTTGGAAACTAAAAATGTTAGCCGACGGTCATACGGATGTCTAGACAGATGGATGAATGGACAGACTGATTACATAATACAACCATTTTTCAAACAGGTGTACAAAAAACAAGAGGGGGGCCACGCCCAGGGGCATACCCCCACGGTGCATACCGCCAAATAATGA
This sequence comes from Pictodentalium vernedei, assembly GCA_031216915.1. Lineage (NCBI taxonomy): Eukaryota > Metazoa > Mollusca > Scaphopoda > Dentaliida > Dentaliidae > Pictodentalium > Pictodentalium vernedei. The sequence continues at coordinate 765,390,130 of CM062297.1, forward strand.
CAAGAGAAGAAACGAATCATGACACTGTGAAAGCTATTACCATAAACAATCTTCATTCCAAATTTCATTGAGAGCCGCTAATCCCAAACTAGAGATATGAGGCAAAAAGACAAAAAATTGGCTATTTTACCACGCAAATAGCAAAATTATTGTCTTTGTTTTACAGCAAGGTAATTGTGAAGGCCAGAAACACCTGTTACTGAAGTCTAGTGGCAATCAGACCATCCACATAGAGATATAGAACAAAGACATAATGCCACATGTGGGGAGGTGATCTGCAAGAATTCTCTTTGTTTTACTGCAGAGACATAACTCACTTGAAAGCCTTTCCCATAAACAATCTTCATTCCGAATTTCAATGAAATCTGATAACCCAAACCTTATAGAACAAAGACATAATGCCACATGTGGGGAGGTGATTTGCATGTATTTTCTTTGTTTTACAGCAGGGACATGACTCATTTGAATTTCTTTCACTTAAACAATCTTCATTCCAATTTTCATTGAAATCTGATAACCCAAACCTGAAGTATGAGGCAAACAGACAAAAAATGGGCCATTTTACGAGGCAAATAGCAAATTTTCAAAGTTAAAAAGGGAGATAAGCCTAAAAAGAGAAAAGTAAGAAATATTATTAGAGACTCATTTGAAAGCCTTTCCCATAAGCAATTTCCAAATTTCTTTGCGAACCAATAACCCAAACTGACATTCAAGGCGAACAGACAAAAAATAGCCTATTTTTGTATATTCAAAAAGCCATAATTCACAGAAAACATTCCAACAACAAAACGGCTGATGCTGCTTAAAGATCTCCTGATAATAAACATCCGTATTAAATTTCATCGATATCTGAGCAGTAATGTTAAAGTTATAATGTGAACAGTCATCTGAGTGTGGACAGACAGATGTACAGACGGACGCACGGCCATTCTAACAATTGGTAGTTATGTGGCTATTTTTATGGGACTACAATAAAATGCATGTCCATTATATTAAAACAAGTGATTTTGGGGAAAATTTTTTGGGTGGTAGCAAACCCTGACCCAACCCTACCCTTTACTGACCCTAACCCTACCCCCTCCACCCCAATTCTAAACCCCACCCTAGACTAATAAAAATTCAATATATTCCTAGTCTATTTTAACTAAAATGCATGTCCATTGTATTAAAACAACTTTTGGGTGAAAAATTTTTGGGGTGGTAGCAAACCCTAACCCTACCCTTCACTGACCCTAACCCCACCCCACCCCAACTCTAAACCCCACCCTAGAATAATGACATTTAACTATGTGACTAGTCACATAAATTGCGGTAGTCACCTAACCCTCATTTCTACCAACAAATAGCCATCTAAACCCCATATGTCTGCCTGGTCAGGCATAATCCAGTATTCCCCACTTTTTTAAAAAAAGTTGGGGTACAAGACTGCACCCTGGGGCCTGAGACACCCACCTGACTAAAGGTGTTTAAAGAAGAATTTAATTAGCATCCATGGCTAGTTAATACTATAGAGGAATGAAGTTATTTAATTATTTATAACACTGTTGTCCATGACAGATGATTTTTTTTTCTAGTATTAGGATGCTTCAAAGGAAATAATGCCCAGATTTTCAATAATGTAAAACTAGGGAGTCCAAATATCAACCTAGGGACTTAACTGAACAAACCTGAATCTGACACCCTTCCCCTCCAACCCCAGGATGCTGTATACCATTTATCAATAGATTCTGAATATAGGGAGCCCAAATATTAATCAAAGGACTTTGAACAAACTTGAATCTGACTTCCATCAGGGTGCTGTATACCATATGTCAAAAGATTCTCTCTTGTGGATCTGGAGAAGATTTTTAAAGATTACTCCTCATATCTGATTAAGTTAACATTTGGGCTCCAATAGGATATTAACTGGTTGAGTGCTAGAAGCCACTATCAGGGCTTTCGAAAATATGAGGCTATCAGAGGAAAAGCCAGTATTCTCCTTGCTCATTTTTCCTATTCAGTCAAACAAAAATAGTATTTTGTTTATATAAATTTGTTTTATCACAAATTATTGACGAGTGCCTATGGGCACTCTTCAATAATTTGTGATAAAACAAATTTTAATGAACAAATTCAGACCACCAAAAAATGTAGTCCTCAACCAGTTAACCTAGGAACTTGATTTTTACAAATGTGAATTTGACTACCCATAGGAAGGTGTATACCGTATACCATATATCAAAAGAGACCAAATATTATTCAAAGGGCTTGATTTGAACACACTTGAATCTGAACCCGTAAGAAAGCTGTCTACCACATATCAAAAGATTCTGACAAGTGGATCTGAAGAAGATTTTTTTTAAAGATTAATCCCCACATTGCACTGTGTTAAAATTTGGGGTCCAATAAAGAGCCCAATTATTAGCTGATGGACTTGATTTGAAGAAACCGGATTCTGACTAGTGGTTCTGGAGAGGAAGAGGAAGAGTTTTAAAGATTATTCCTCAAACTGGACCAAGTTAAAATTCAGGCTCCAACTGAGAGCCCAAAAATTAAGCCAGGAATTAGGTGGAACAAACTTAGATCTGACCTCCTTAAGGATGCTATATACCAAATACCAAAAGATTCTGATTGGGAGATCTGAAGAAGATTTTAAAGATTATTCCTCATATTGCACTAAGTTAAAAATCAGGCTCCCACAAAGAGCCCATTTATTAACCAATGGACTATCAAAATGCGATGTCAGAACTGAAATCGGTTCAGTGGTTTGAAGAAAGTGCAAACACCATGTTCACAGAAGATAGATGAGGGACAGTGAGTGATCACTATAGCTCACCCTGACTTTTAGTTTTACCCTGAACATGAGAGGGTAGGAAATTTTATACATTTTCGCTACAAAATGACAGTTTACTTCCTGTAGTTTTGCAGTTGTTTGTAGGCAAGTCTTGGCTGCCTAATTAGGCAGCGAAGACTTGCCTAGAAACAAATGCAAAGGTGCTTATAATGTAACTTCGAGTTTACCCAGAGATGGAATGAATGTTGGGGCACATGTTCTGTTGCAATAAAAAGTTATCAAAGTTGGAATTCGGCTCTGCCGGGTCATAGATATTCTGAGGTAACAATACAGCACTATAACAAGGTTTCTTTAATGGCTGAACAGCAACAGATTTGACAAGTCAGTGATGACCCCAAATTAGTCCAATCTAAAGGGCTGCTCAAATATTTTTCAAGTACAGGAAATCCTGGCAAATATCAAGGTACAATTCAGAAATTGCAAAAGTATTAATCATTCCCTGAACTACAAATTCTGCACTAGTTCTTTTTGCTAAATTCTTTATTTTTATACTGTACCAATGACCCAGACTTAGCTGGTGCTAACTCTAAAATATTTAGGGCCAAACGCAAATTTTACCCCCCAATCCCCAAAATTTGCATCTAAAACCGAAAATTACATGTCCTATATGGTCCTCCATACTTTTACTCCACTGCGCATGCGCAGTGTCAAGGAGGACTCGAAATTGCCTCCAAAAACCATTCTTTGTTTGGCCCTCAATACAGTTACACTTCACTGTTATTTGTGCTTGTAAATCTCAGTTTTAAGGATGCCAGACACATAATTATGAGAGAAATGGTGGATATAAGGAGGAAATAGAAGGAGGAGAGGAAAAAAACAGTGGAAATAAATGTTCAGGGCTGTAACTTATAATTATTTTACGAAATTATTCATGTTACCTATTTTCGAGGCATGACCTTGTCATTCTTGCTATGAATGTTCCATTGTTTAATCAGGGTTTCCTCTCTCCCTTTCCTTTATTCCCCCCTAGCTATTCTCCCATGCTTTTGGCTTATTTTTTGTAATGTTTATTACTAAAATTTCTTGGGAGTTTTGGCTTGGAAACAGAATTATTTTCTGTTGTTTTCCCCATGTTTACGTCCTCACCCTTGGGTGGTTAGGCGTTTTGATCTGCATCTACCATCTGATGTTCTGCAGTTTCTTCTCTGGAAGTCTCTGTTTTGCATCAGATAGTGTTTAAATTGGTAACTGATTTCGGACCAGGTTTATCAGCGCCTGGAGTCATGTTTCCGGTTTGTTTACACTTTTTGTCTATGTTGACAATGGTTACTTCTATAGTGATTTCTTGTCCTCTGCTTAGTTCAGTTCATAGCAGGATACATTAATATTGTCCGTAAGTGTTACATTAATTTTTTGAAATGATTTTAAAATTTTTGTCCACACTTAGGCTTTTTGGGGATCCCTTTGGGCTCATTGTTCCCATTGGGATCTTGGGCTCTTCTGAAAATTTTTTCAAAAAATTTTTTTTTTTTTTTGAAATTATTTTCTTTCGAAATGTTATAATGGATTATGATATATTATGTATATTTATTTCAAGGGTTAGTGCGAGTAATATGACTTTGTATATTTTTTCATGTTGAAAAAAATATTCTTCAATTATAATGTGAGTATATCTTCCTCTAATTCACAGGTTCATTGTGTTTCTTATAGTCAATGTATTCGCACTAATTCTTGCTCTGTGTGTGTTGATATGACAACGTTGCAGACGTGTGCCACGGTATTTTGTTAGCGGTGAGGGGTCCATTACCGTCCTCTCTCCGTAGGGTCACTATATATTATCAGTTTCTTTTTCCAGAATTCAGTGATGTTTCCGTGATGTCTTCAACAAGTGTGTCTCCGTCGTTGCAATATTAGGGCAAGCAATTGATCGTCTGCTAGTCCACCCAGTGTCAAATGGATCGGCATCTGGATTCGTCCGTTGCGATCCAGGGAAGCAGATTGGGTGATACGAGCACTATAAAACATCGAATGTGCACACCCAGCAACGATGGATCCGAGGATAGTACGGAGGAAGCCTGTTATTCCGGTAGCTAGCTCATCCAGGTCCACCCGGACCGTGAGCGAGAGAGAGAGGCCCCCTCTCTCTTACATCAACATCTGCGCCACGATGTTGTTGTATGTTTGTTTGTTAGTGGAGCTTACGTCCACTCCTCCTGCTCGGGACGCTCCGTTGCATAGACAGTCCAATGCTGCTGTTATATTGACTTCCTCATCCTCACGTCAACACACACGACTGCACCTTGGCTATGTGACCACAGATTTCCAGGGGACGTTCGCATATAAATGCAGGATTGAACGTCCCTGGTGCTTCTGCTTCGCCGACCACAGAATACACGTCGACCAGGTCAGTCCATTTGCTAGCCAAGGACATGAGGCCTTCCAGTTGGGACATTCGCATATTATATAAGTGCAGGAATGAATGCCCCTGGAGCTCCCAGCGGATAATTACATAGTACCGCGGCTCCACAGGTCTCATTGAATAACATGAACAAGGTGATGTTACCGTGATGTCTTCATAAGTGTGCTTCCGTCGTCACAGTCAAATGAAGAGCTAGCGGTAAAAGTGCTCATGCAGATACGTCAATTGCCTAAGAGGTCCCAAGTAGGATCGACGGCATTGGCGTCCACTAGCTCACCCGGTGTCACGACCATTCACCGAATGGCTCAACACCCGGGTTCATCCGTTGCGGTCCAGGAAGGAGATTTGGGTGATGCGAGCACTATAAAATACAATGAGCACACCCAGTGACAACGGATACGAGGATGGTACGGGGGAAGCCTATTAGTCCGGTTCCTAGCTCGTCCAGGTCCATCCGGGCTGCGAGCAAGAAATCCCTCTCTCGTACTACAACATCTGGGCCCAGATGTTGTGGTACAAAACGTTCCTCAGTTGGAGCATACGTCCGCCGCTCTGGACACTCCGTTATATAGACAGTCCAGAGAGACTGCTCTTTCGGCTTCCTCATCCTTACGGCAGCACACGCGACCGCACCTTGGCTACGTGACCAGTGATATTCAACCAACATCGCCGACCAGGGATTCTACAGCGATCAGGTCACGCCATCCGGTAGCCAAGGATACGAGGCCTTCAAACTCCGGACGTTCGCATATAAGAAGTATGCAGGAGTTAACGTCCAAGGAGCTTCCAGCGGCTAAAATCCTGTAAGACCGCAGCTCCACAGGCCTCCGTTACGGACATGCTATAGCAGATAGCACAAATTATCGCAGCATCCCAGCAACTGACAGTAACTCTGTCGGATCAGGAATTATATGAGGAAGCTGGGTTGGTACGTTCCGCTGCAGGTTCAGGCACAGACGACCAAGAATTCGTCATATTCCGGGTCGTCTGAATGTTTTAGCGGACTCCCTTCACGGAGGAGCCGCTTGTTGATGCCAGAATGGACTTTCAACAATCGAGTATTCAATCAGATTTGCTACCAAGGAGAGCGGCATATGATCGACTTTTTTGTGACGCATCTTAACTATCAGTTGCAGAAGTATGTGTCACAATGTTTGGATCTTCGAGCGTTTGCAGTAGACGCTCTATCGATCTCGTGAGATGGAATAATAGGATATGCGTATCTTCCAGCGTCGTTGATTCAGCAGATATGGCTCAAGTTATATATCTCAATGCAAATTCTGTTGGTAGCATTTCTATCTCCACAAAGACCATGGTTTAATCTACTCAGACGTCTTTTGTGGGACATGCTGAGGAAGCTTCCTCCACATTTCGGTCCATTCTATGGACAGATGGATTCAATTTACTATCAGCACTGCTTATAATATCTTCAATCAGCAGTCTGTGCTTTAGTTTTAAGCTTATGAAGTAGAGCTCTTCTACATCATGGGCTTACGCTAATAATGTTGCTACTACAGATCTAGTGAGGGCTGCATATTGTTCTTAGCCCTCCACTTTCTCGAATTTGTATCTGAGAAATATTGAGTCTTTTTCTGCAGATATGCATTGTTTAGGTCCGTTATTTTTCTCTTAGAATGTCGATCACTAAACAGTGGCAACTATGTAGGCTTTCGGTTCCGGCAGTGACTCTGTCCTGCTGCCCTCTTCGCTCTGGAATATTTGATCCAGGGCAATGGGAAGGGGGAGGGGGGGGGGGGGGGGGTGTTCCCTTAGGTCACCTGCTTTATAGTGTAAAGCAAGGGAATACCTCCCTTGGAGTCAGTAATTCTGAGTCGGTTCCGAGATGATTTTAAAGGGTAAAGCCTATGTTTACTCATCTGTGTAATATTTTTTAAGTGTTGATTGGTGTGAAGTATTTGTATATATCACGTGATTAATTGGGCGTTAATATACAATCCTCGAACACTTTTAAATGAGTATATAGAGTCTCATTTCTCTAGACTCCCATATTTATTGGCTTTCCTTTAAAAAATATTAGTATAAATGGTTATACTAGATGTTTATAGAGATATAGGATGTTATTGTGCTCAATTACAGAATGGTGTTGTGTCTTTCTTTTTTGATACAAATAAGAAAGATACATGTAAAGCCTATCTCTCCATTTCTCCTTGAGGGGATAGGTCTGTTATAGGTAATTGAGTCTATTGGATTTTCCTTATGTCCTAGGCCCTCCAACCTTTTTTACTATTCAGCTAAGTCTGGGTCATTGGTACAGCATAAAAAAATTTATAGCAATTTATATATTTTTTATACTTACCAATGACCCAGACGGGGATGGCCCTCCCATGAGTTGGGAACTCATACCTCCCCGCTGAGTACATAAAGCTACCAGGCACTGGTTGTAAGAATGATTTTTGGTGACAATTTCGAGACCTCCTTGACACTGCGCATGAGCAGTGGAGTAAAAGTATGGAGGACCATATAGGACGTGTAATTTTCGGTTTTAGATGCAAATTTTGGGGATTGGGGGGTAAAATTTGTGTTTGGCCCTAAATATTTTAGAGTTAGCACCAGCTAAGTCTGGGTCATTGGTAAGTATAAAAAATATATAAATTACTATAAATTTTTTTAACTTTCCAAGAGAAAAGTCCCCTTATCACTTTTTATGTTGATTTTGAGCATGCAATATTCTTAAAACTAAAAATAAATTTCATCAGTTTCTTCTAATACCGTATCATGTTAGAGTGTTTCATCAGCAATAGATACAATGTGCAAGGATATTGTTTCCATTCCTTAATCAATCATATTTTTTTTAATGAATTGGGTCACGATAGTATTGAAACATCAATTTTTTAAGGTTTTTTCTTTGTTTTTCTCAATGGGCATTGGTGGCATCTTACAGTTGTTCAAATGGGTTAAGAATATCTTATACCATACTGACCCAGGAATAAGTCCAGGGGGTGCATGAAGTAAAAGGGGGTAAAACTAAATGGGTGGGCTGATTTTCGAGAGGTCAAGCCTACAGAGAATTTAGATGCAAAGTTGACACAAAGTTAAGTGACTCAGTCAATCCCATAACAAAGATGCATTAACCCTTTACCTAATGAATTGGATGCATGTGCCTGCATAATTTACAAATTGAACAGTTGAAAAAAAATGAAAAATTTTTTAAAATGTAAAACAATTTCAACCAAATAACATAATGTGACTCCTGAATGGAACAAGCTCACCAAAATGGTTCCAATGCGGGGCTCACATGATAAGGCTTTGTTGAAATTTTTTCAAACATTTGAATAAAGAAATTAAAAATAACAAATTTTGATATCATGCACAATGAGTAAGGGGTTCTTTTTCACTGTAACAACATGTACCAGCACTGCTGTCATTGATGCTGTCATTACAAAGTCAGGTACTTGGCTTATATACGAGGAGACTCAGAAACTGAAATCTGAAAAGTTGGGCTTATGGGCTTACACACAGGTCAGTGCGTTAAGGAATACCAAGCATCACTACCAACTGTACAATTACTTCTGTAAACTCTTAAGAATAAAAAGTCACATGTTCTTATAAAAATTAAAGTTTTACCTTGCAGAGTAAAAATAATAAAGGGATATCTGTAAGCATTTATTCTGCTGAATGTCATAAAAAGAACCGTTATATGAATCCTATTTCATTTACTCAACCTACAATACTAAAACACTGTTGTGACTACAATAATGAAAAGCATTTTATTTTACCTCTTCTATTGAGGGAGCTGCAACTCTAATCCCAAGACATCTACTTCGTATAGCTGGAATCACTTTACTTGTGGAGTTGCAGCACAAAATCAATCTACAAGTAGCCATATACTTTTCCATTGTTCTTCTCAAAGCATGCTGGGCATCCTTTGTTAATTTGTCAACTTCTGTCAATATTACAACTGGAAATGAAAAATGAAAATTTCAAGTATTTTGTATATTTTTTATACTTACCAATGACCCAGACTAGCTGGTGCAAACTCAAAGTTATCAAGGGCCAAACACAAATTTTGAACCCCCCCAATCCTCCAAATTTGCTTGTAAAACCGAAGATTAAGTCCTATCAGGTCTTCCGTACTTTTACACTCCGTGCATGCGCAGTCGTCAGGAAGTGACTGGAATTGGTGCCAACATCATTCTTTGTAGAAGAGCGTACTACATAATAACTCAGCGGGGAGGTATGAGTGCCCGTTCATGGGAGGGCCATACCTGTCTAGGCCGTTGGTAAGTATAAACAAGAGGCCCCAGGGAGCCTGAGGGCACTCAACTGACATGGTAGCCTAAATATAAAACCCAGGGAATTGATTTCAACAAATTGCATCTGCCCCTTCTTAGAAAAGCTTATACCAAATATCCAAAGATTCAGACCAGTGGATCTGAAAAAAAATTTTTTTTAAAGAATATTCCTCATATTGAACTAAGTTAAATTCGGGCTCCCACAGGAAGCCCAAATATGAACCCAGGGACTTGACTTGAACAAACTTGAATCTCACCTCCAGTGGGATGCCGTTTTCCAAATATCAAAAGATTTTTTAAGAAAATTCCTCATTTTCAACTAAGTTACAATTCGACCTCCCACAGTGAGCCCAAATATGAACCTGGTGACATGGCTTGAACACACTTGAATCTCACCCCCCTAAGGATGCTACATACCAAATATCAAAACATTCTGACTGCTGAATCTGAAGAAGATTTTTAAAGAAAAATTCCTCATAATGAACCAAGTTATAATTCAGGCTCCCACAGAGAGCCCAAATATGAACCCAGGGACTTGGCTTCAGCAAACTTGAATCTCACCCCCTCTAAGGATGCTGCCTACCAAATATCAAAATATTCCGACTGCTGGATTTGAAGAAGATTTTTAAAGAAAATTCCTCATTTTGAACTAAGTTACAATTCAAGCTCCCACAGTGAGCCCAAGTATGAACCTAGGGGCATGGCTTGAACAAACTTGAATCTCACCCCACTAAGGATGCTGAATGCCAAATATCAAAACATTCCGACTGCTGAATCTGAAGATTTTTTAAAGAAAAATTCCTCATATTGAACGAAGTTATAATTTGGGCTCCCACAGGGAGCCCAAATATGAACCCAGGGACTTGGCTTTTACAATTTTGAATCTCACCCCCCCCCCCCCCCCCCTCCCCCCTAAGGATGCTGCACACCAAATATCAAAACATTTCGACTGCTGGATCTGAAGAAGATTTTTTAAGACAATTCCTCATTTTGAACTAACTTGCAATTTGAGCCCCCACAGTGAGCCCAAATATGGACCTAGGGACATGGCTTGAACAAACTTGAATCTTACCCCTTAAGGATGCTGCATACCAAATATCAAAACATTCCGACTGCTGGATCTGAAGAAGATTTTTAAAGAAAATTCCTCTTTTTGAACTAAGTTATAATTCAGGCTCCCACAGTGAGCACAAATATGAACCCCGGGACTTGCTTTGAACAAACTTGAATCTCACCCCCCTAAGCATGCTGCATACCAAATATCAAAAGATTCTTATTGGTAGATCTGAAGAAAAATTTTAAAGAATATTCCTCATACTGCACTAATTTAAACATTTGGGCTCCCATAGAGAGCCCAAATATGGACACAGGGAATTGATTTCAATAAACATGAGAAACAATCTTCCAACGATGTTATATGTGAAATTTGAAAGCTTTTGGAGCTGTGGTTTGGGAGAAAAGTAGTCTTAAATGTTTTTCCCATTATCCACAAGTGTTAAAAAATGCTGACTCAGCACTTTTTCAAAAGTCCCCAAAAAATACCCCATGTTAAAACCGATAGCAATATTTTTTTACCATTCCATTCTGTTGGTCCTAAGGAAGCTTCACACCAAATAAGAATTCTCAGTGCCGTGTAGTTTTGGAGATATGGGGCTTTTGAATTTTTTTCTATTTTTAGCTCCTGCGGTTCCCAAGGGGCTACGGGAGAAAAGTTTTGGCATAAATTAAGTACTTATGACCCAATAAGCCCTCATATCACATCTGGTTCAAATCTGCCTCTTGGTTTGAAAAATAGAAATTTTGGGCAGGGAGAAAATTCTTGCCCCTCTCATAACGAAGGCAAATATAGCTTCTCGAACTTCTTCTGAACAAATCTGAGTCTACACCTCAAAAGGAAGCTGCACACCAAATATCAAGTCTCTGTTACTGCTGGTTCATGAGAAGATTTTTTAAGATTTAAGCACACTTTTTGGGGGGTGGCCCTACCGAGGGGCGAGGCAACTTGATATGAACAAACTATTATCTCAAATATCAATTAAATTGGTTCAGCGGTTTGGGAGAAGAAGACGCAAACACCATGTTCACGGACGACGGACGGTGAGTGATCACTATAGCTGTCCTGATTGAAAGTCGGGTGAGCTAAAAAGTCTGACTGGTGGATGTGAAGAAGATTTTTGAAGAATATTCCTCATATTGAACTAAGTTATAATTTGGGCTCCCACAGGGAGCCCAAATATGAACCCAGGGACTTGGATTGAGCAATCTTGAATTTCACCGTCCTGAGGATGCTGCATACCAAAAATAAAAAAATTCTGACTGCTGAATCTGAAGATTTTTAAAGAAAATTCCTCATATTGAACTAAGTTATAATTTGGGCTCCCACAGTGAGCCCAAATATGAACCAGGGACTTGGCTTGAACAAACTTGTCTCACCCCTAAGGATGCTGCATACCAAATATCAAAAGATACTGATTGGTGGATCTGAAGAAGATTTTTTAAAAATATTCCTCATACTGCACTAATTTGAAAGCCTTTGGACCAGTGGTTTGGGAGAAGAAGATTCTTTAATGTTTTCCCCCATTACCCACAGTGTTAAAAAATGCTGACTCAGCACTTTTTCAAAGTCCCGAAAAAGTACCCTATGATAAAACCGACAGCAATTTTTTTTTACCATTCCATTCTGTTGGTCCTAAGGAAGCTTCACACCAAATAAAAATAGGCCAATGAAATCGTCAGATGTGTACCCATACGCGCAACTAGTAGAAAGCTGTATGACGGAGGGCCACCACGGATGCCGACATTATGTACACCATACAAGGTATGAGTATATATAGAAATGGAGTGGAGGAGTGTCTAATTTGATGGATAAAGGGTTAATATCTCCGGATCAAATTATCAGATTTACATAAAAAACTACACAGCACAGCACACCAGTAACCTGAATAAATATATAAAGTAACATGACAATCGGATTGATATTTTTTGAGTTATCTCATGCCAAAGGGATTGGAGGAATTTTCAATTTGAGGGATAAAGGGGTTAATATCTCAGGATTAAAATAACAGATTTACACCAAAAACTATACAGCTCGGTACATCAGTAACCTGAACACAAATATAAAGTAACCTGACAATCCAAGCAATATTTTTCAAGTTATCGAATGCCAAAGGGATTGGAGGAATTTTCAATTTGAAGGATAAAGGGTTAATATCTCAGGATTAAATTATCAGATTTACACTAAAAACTATCCAGCTCAGCACATCAGTAACCTGAACACAAATATAAAGTGACTTGACAATCCAAGCAATATTTTTCAAGTTATCGAATGCCAAAGGGATTGGAGGAATTTTCAATTTGAAGGATAAAGGGTTAATATCTCAGGATCAAAATAACAGATTTACACCAAAAACTATACAGCTCGGCACATCAGTAACCTGAACACAAATATAAAGTAACTTGACAATCCAAGTAATATTTTTCAAGTTATCGAATGCCAAAGGGATTGGAGAAATTTTCAATTTGAAGGATAAAGGGTTAATATCTCGGGATCAAATCATCAGATTTACACTAAAAACTATACAGCTCGGCACATCAGTAACCTGAACACATACATAAAGTAACTAGACAATCCAAGCAATATTTTTCAAGTTATCTAATGCCAAAGGGATTGGAGGAATTTTCAATTTGAAGGATAAAGGGTTAATATCTCAGGATCAAAGTATCAGATTTACACTAAAAACTATACAGCTCGGCACATCAGTAACCTGAACACAAATATAAAGCCTCTCGTTTGGAAAATAGACATTTTGGGCGGGGCAAAAATTCTTGCCCCTCCCATAACAATGGCAAATATAGCCCCATGAACTTCTCTTGAACAGATCTGAGTCTACACCTCAAAAGAAAGCTGCACACCTAATATCAAGTCTCTGCTACTGCTGATTCATGAGAAGAAGATTTTTTTAAGATTTAGGCTCACTTTTTGGGCGTGGCCCTACCAAGGGGCGGGTCAACTTGATTTGAACAAACTTGAATTGAAGAAGTCGATAATGTAAAGTTAATGCCAGACGCCGGACGGACGGACAGTGATTAGTGAAGCTCCCCTTGAGCTTCGCTCAGGTCAGCTAAATATATACAAATTAAATTTATAATATTTTTATACTATAAACCAATGGACCAGACTAGCTGAATCGTAAAAAGATGGAGGGCCTAGGACTTCAGAATTAGCAGACCATCATAGTTTCCATGCCTGCAATCCGAGGTGAAAGGAAATTAAAAGGAATTACATGTATGTCTCTCCGTACAATAATAGAGAAGACATATCATAAATAAAGAGCCAAATTCAAGTAATTCCGTATTCTTAGCATGAATGATTATGCTAATTGGATGTAACGAGTTCCCAATTTTAAGGCTAGTCCGAACTAAGTCCTAAAAATTAGGATGGCGTATTCGAGCGTGAGAAGTTAACCCCTACAAACATACGCCATATACAATAATAAACAAGCTGTATCCAGGATCAGATATAATCTACAGACAAAACATCTTCACTCACAGTTACACACTTACCAAGCAAAAGGAGATTTAAAAAATCACCCCCCTCCCCCCCCCCTTTTTGAAGGAATCTTCTTCAAAAACAAAGAGGGGAGCACTCTGGAATCAGTAAAAGCGGTACCAAATAACAATATATATTCGCCGAACAGGCACCTAAATATTAATTATTATTAATAAATTGGTGCTTAACGCCACTTCAGAAGCTAAGGCTATCGCAGCGATCCCGGTGATTAATAGCGCACTCTTGTAACGTATACTGGAGTCAGAATACGTAGATAGGTCGAAAACCAGTGATATAATATGTACAACATACACTTGTCCAATAGAATCACAATGGATGATCTCTGGAGAGAAAAAGCACTTCCGAGGCAACCCACAGGCGACCCCATCCAGGTGTACAGTAAATTCCAATAAATAACACTCCCAGACACGTGCGAATATACGAGAATGCATATAAATGTTATATTCGAATTGTGTACCAAAACTTATAAAAACCTGGATTTAGAAATGGAACGAGCTATGATTAACAGACTCGTCGCGGACCGCCCCCGAAATAATTCATTGTTTCTAAGGTCCATAACATACAATAATGCATCTGCCTAATAATGCACTTATTATGCATGCAATCATTGAAATTCCTGCATGTAATCATCTGAAAACCAGTTAATTGACTTGACAGCCATACAGGTACACAAAGGATAGCAATTTATTGATGACGAATCATATGCTCGTATATGACATATAAACAAACAACCACAGGAAACAAACCAACTAAAAAGTGGATGTGCCAATCAGATCGCCATAGAACACGACCCAGTCGCCAATCGAGAAGTCATGAAAGGCATGTCGTTATCGCCCGCCCACTCACCAGCCATTCATCAAACTATAAGTCGAGTTTGACTTCGTCACAACTCGACTAAAAATGCCTAAGTTCCCAAAGGGAACATTATGAGCCCAAGGGCATCCCGATAGAGCCTAAGTGTGGACAAAATCCAAATTTTCTGAGCTACACTACCAGAATAATAATCAATGTATCCTACAGTAATTCTACAGTAATATAATATAAAATACTACATATAAATGAGGACGTTGTCAATGTATACGTTAATAAAAAAAACGGAAACAAGAAATTAGCACACAAAAAGGCCCAAAGTCAGTAACCAATTTAAATGCTACCAGGTGCAGAGCTAGATCTTCATACGAAGGAAAAACAATACATCGGATAGAAGATGCAACACCCCTAGGGTGAGGACGTAACCATGGGGATAAACAGAATAAATATTCTGTAATACACGTTAAACTCCCAAGAAATTTAACAAAAAAATTGCAATAAAAAATAGCCAAAAAGCTTAAGAGGTTAACAGGAAGGGTTCATGGAAGGATAGGGAAGGAATACTAAACAAAATAGTGGATTAATCATTAGCAAAAATGATGATGTCAGGTGTATGTCCCGAAATTTGGAAACATGAAATAATTTTATAATTATTATAAAGTTACAGCCCTGAAAGTAAAAAAAAACACTGTTGTACACTTCCATCATCCAATAACAGCCTTGGATCCACCAATTCTTGCATAGATTTGTGTCTGGCATCCTCAAATGAAAGTGTCAATGGCACTGTAGCTTAACTTGTGTGTGTGTTGTGTTTGATGAAAAGGATAATGTTCAATGTTTATAAAAGGATTATGAAATAAGACAAGAATTGTGATAATTGAGAATATGTTAATTTCTGTTCCCTGTATGCTATGTTTTTAGAAAAAATAAAATGAGGTGTACACTGTACTGAAGAGCTGAGGGTGGGTTAATATGACCTCACAGTTAATGTATGTGTCCCTCACAGTTAACGTATGTCAACGAAAGTTACAGTGAAATTATTCCAAAACGAGTCATCCTATCAAGTTACATTGAAATCCCTTCATAAATATGGCCTGTGGACTGTGCTTAAGGTTTTCGGGCTTCAGGCCTGTGTAGCCATGACGGTAGACCGATTGCAACTAAAAGAGGACGTCGTCATCTAGACATTATATGGAGTCATTCTACTAAGTTACAATGAAATCCCTTCACAAATATGACTCGTAGTCTGTACTAAAGTTTTTTGGGTTTTGGGCTCGGGAAGCCATCATGGTTGAATGATCGTGACCAAAAGGGGGCATTGTCATCTGGGCATAATCTGGAGTGATCCTACGAAGATACAATGGAATCCCTTCAAATATATGACCTGTAAACTGTGCTCAAGGTTTTCGGGCTTCGGGCCCCTGAAGCCATCACAGTTGACCAATCACGACCAAAAGGGAATGTCATCATCCAGGCATTATATGGAGTCACCCTAAGAAGTTACAATGAAATCCTTCCATAAATACGACCTATAGACTTTGCTAAAGGTTTTTGGGTTTTGGGCTTGGACAGCCATCAAGGCTGAATGATCGCGACCAAAAGGGGACGTTCTCATCTAGACATTATTTGGAGTCATCCTACCAAGTTACAATGAAATCCCTTCATAAATATGACCGGTAGACCGTGCTCAAGGTTTTTGTGCTTCGACCTCGGGCAGCCATCATGGTTGAATGATTGCAACCAAAAGGGTACATTCTCATCTGGGCATCATCTGGAGTGATCTTACGAAGTTACAATGAAATCCCTTCATAAATATGACCTGTAGACTGTGCTCAAGGTTTTCGGGCTTCGGGCCCCAGTAGCCAGCATAGTTGACCAATCACGACCAAAAGGGAATGTCATCATCTAGGCATTATATGGAGTCAACCTAACAAGTTACAATGAAATCCTTCCATAAATATGACATATAGACTATGCTAAAAGTTGTTGGGCTCGGGAAGCCATCAAGGCTGAATAATCGCAACCAAAAGGGGACGTTCTCATCTAGTCATTATTTGGAGTCATCCTACCAAGTTACATTGAAATCCCTTCATAAATATGACCTGTAGACTGTGCTACAGGTTTTCGGGCTCCGGGACCCTGTAGCCATCACAGTTGCCCAATCACGTCCAAAAGGGGATGTTCTCATCTAGACATTATATGAAGTCAACCTACCAGGTTACAATGAAATCCCTTCATAAATATGACCTGTAGGCTGTGCTAAAGGTTTTTGGGCTTCGGGGTCGGGCAGCCATCATGGTTGAATGATCGCAATGAAAAGTGGACATTCTCATCTAGGCATCATCTGGAGTGAACCTACGAAGTTACAATGATATCCCTTCATAAATATGGCCTGTAGACTGTGCTCAAGGTTTTAGGGCTTCGGCACCTGTAGCTGTCACAGTTGACCAATCACGACCAAAAGGGGATTCATCTAGGCATTATATGGAGTCAACCTAACAAGTTACAATGAAATCCTTTCATAAATACGACCTGTACACTATGCTAAAGGTTTTAAGGCTCGGACAGCCAGCAAGGCTTCGACCTCGGGCAGCCATCATGGTTGAATGATTGCAACCAAAAGGGGACGTTCTCATCTAGACATTATTTGGAGTCTCTTACCAAGTTACAATGAAATCCCTTCATAAATATGACCTGTAGACTGTGCTAAAGGTTTTCGGGCTTCGGGCCCCTGTAGCCGTTACAGTTGCCCAATCACATCCAAAAGGGGACGTTCTCATCTAGACATTATATGAAGTCAACCTACCAAGTTACAATGAAATCCCTCCATAAATATGACCTGTAGACTGTGCTCAAGGTTTTCGGGTTTTGGGCTCGGGCAGTCATCACGGTTTACAGATCGCGACCAAATGGGAAAGTTCTCATTTAGACATCATACGGAATCATCCTACCAAGTTACACAGAAATCCCTCCATATTAAATATGACCTGCAGACTGTGCTAAAAGGTTTGGAGTTTCGGGTTTGGGCAGCCATCACGGTTGACAGATCATGACCAAAAGGTGTCGTTCTCATCTAGGCATTATACAGAGGCATCCTACCAAGTTACAATGAAATCCCTTCATGAATAAATGGTTTTCGGGTTTTGGGCTCGGGCAGCCATACCGGTTGACCGATCACGACCAAAAGGGGACGTTCTCATCTAGACATGACCCCAAACCTGCATATGAAATTTTGTGATGATCAGACAAGAACTACCAGTCTTTCGATTTTGAAAATCGTAGGCACGTTATACATCGCTCGCTACTATTTGAAGTGAGGCGCGCTATCCTGTATCCAGCCCCGTCGAGTGATGGCCGTGTTGTTGGCAAGAACAATTAACATGCAAATTGCAATGAAGAATGCATCCAGTAATTGACAGCAATGTGCATTCAGTACGGTATTTGGGCACATCCATATTGAACGGCAACATGGAAGCTGGGCAATTTAGTGCTTTCATGGTTTTCATTAACCCTTTACCTAATGCTAGTAGCAGACGACACTCATAAAAAAATTCTCGTATAACTAAAAATTTTCATTTTTTGCTTCCAAAACATAGGTTGTGCCCCCTCATTGGAACGAGCGCGACGCGCTCGTTCCAATGAGGGGTCACAACCTATGTTTTGGAAGCAAAAAATGAAAATATTAAAAAAAAATATTAAATGGTGATTTTCATGTATAGCGCTGGCTGGTTTTGACCGTTACGTTAGGTAAAGGGTTAAATGAATCCCAACTTTTGGGTCATGACGATGTATTATGCTCCAAGTAACAAAAGAAAAGAGCACACTGCGGCTGTAATTTATGCAGAGCTAATAAATTTGCTCCATTGGTAAATACTGAATGGTGATTGGTCCAGGGAGCACGAACCTCTCAGAGAACACCAGGTTTTTCCAAACAGTAGAAATAAATAGAATTTATGCTGAATACATTCACACTGTTACTAAAACCCACTGCCAAATATTCGTCCCTTGTTATCTAATAAAAAATAATTGGCTGTTCACACAGAAATGATATCGCAACTGGAATGAATTACCAGATTTTGATCGCTCTCTTAGCAGAACCGTGGCGCGCTGTTGTTGGCTCGCAAGAAGTTAACATTGCGGGTGCCATGGCGTGCAAGAGCGATAGCGCTCCTCAAAATCGAAAGACTGAACTACGGGGTGTAGCCTGTGCTAAAAGAAAATGTAAACAGACTCACAGACTTCCGCATGTGTGATGGCAATAGCTTATCTTACTTTGTCAAGTTAAGCTAAAAAGGAAATTCTAAACCACAGGTGTTAGGATTAAACAAAGAATGATGTTGGCACCAATTCCAGTCACTTCCTGACTATACAGGCTGTGCATGCGTGGAGGGTAAAAGTATGGAGGACCAGATAGGACTTCTAATTTTTAGTTTTGTGAGCAAATTTGGGGGATTGGGGTATTCAAAATTTGTGTTTGGCTCTTGATAACTTTTGAGTTTGCACCAGCTAGTCTGGGCCATTGGTTTATAGTATAAAATATATGGAGGTTATGTTCGGGTTTAATATCAGGAGTGAAAATTGTTTACTAATTCTCAGCCAACTGATAACAAAATTATTAACTCTTCAACTAACACAATGAGGAAAATTCAACCAGTGCATCTGGCTATTTTTTTTAAATTTGGGCTTCCAACATAATTTAGAAAAATATTTTGTGGTTTGTTAACAGGATCCTTCTGCTCACTTTGGGAAGGGGTCCGGGGCCCATGTCATTGGGAATATTTGCGTCATGGAGTCGCTAATTGGGAATTTGTCTTGAAGGAAAAAAACACACAAAGAACAAAATATTTCTTTCAAACTGAACTGGGAACATTAATGAAGAAGCTACTAATTACACTACACGTAGTTAGCTTTATAACAAACAGTCATGTGAAGTCATTAACAATCCAGTCCCTGCAATCTCTATTAAGCTATTCTTATTTTGCTACACTTTCTCCTATACAGGTTCCTAGAATGTAACTTTCAAGTACATTTAAAGACTGCCTGTTGGGGCACCTGTTTTATTGCAGTAAAACGTGATCTAAATTGGAATTACGCCTTTAAGGGTTTAGTAAGATTCTGTTAAATGAAAAAATTGCCCTATTAAAAGCTTTTGGTCAAAAGCCTTCATCAGTTTTGCTAGCTTCAGATATTACTAGATACTCGGTTGAGTGAAAATTACACAATGAAGGCACAGAGAGAACGTGACATCGAATCACCCTTTACGTAAGTCTAGCATCAGAAAATGTAATCGTATGAACAGGACAAATAAGAGGCCTCTGGCCATCGATGGGAGGAAGAGCCTGAAAAGCCGATGAGAGGAGGCACAGAATCAGGATGTTGATTCTTGGCCAGAAAAGTGCTATCAGTAGTGATGGTAACACGGTTAGCCTCATTTCTGAAGAAATCAGAAACAACAAAAGTGCATAATGCTCACTGAAACATCTGGCAGAAGCAAACGCTAGAAAGAAAGCAGTCTTATATGTAAGAAAATGCATATTATTGGTCTCAGATAAAGGCTCGAACAGCGATCCCTGCAAACAATGGAACACCCATGCCAAGTTCCATTCGGGTATATGATGCAAAACTCGAGGCCTCTTCAGAGAAAAGTGCCAAAGCAGTTTGGAGAAAAAGAGATTACGACCGATGCACCGTTTTCCCACACAAGAGAAAGTTTCTGATAGCACAGACCTATAGCCTTTAATGGTAACAGGATGATGGCCCCTGGAGTACAATGGTATTCCAGAAAATCTGCAATCTGAGCAATTGATGGATTTCGGTAATCCACCTGTTGAACTGCATACAGTGACAGAAAACTTTCCACTTAGCAGCATAAGCCATGCCAGAGGAATGTCGCCTGATGCAGAAATACACTCCACTGTTCATCACGATAAACCTCTATACCGGAGACTGAACCTGATAAAAGACAGGCATGAAAGGACAGGCAAAGGCACTCTTCTACTTTTCCAGAATCTTTTGGAAAAGTAATTAGCTTGAGTTAAGTTCCGAAGTACGGCTTGCATTTACGTTACAGCTAATTGTAAACAATTGTGAGTAGGTTGAAAAGAAACTGCCCCTCCCAGTACGAACCCAAATATTGCTTGAGAAACTTACTTTGAACAAACTTGAATCTGGAGGATATAAGGAAGCAAATTTCAAAAGAATGGTGGGATGTGGTTTATGGAAAAAAAGATTTTTGAAGAATTTCAGCTTTTTAATTTATGCCAAGTTTGGTTGGATTCGGTCCGATGGTTTCAAAGAAGAAGAGACGACTGATATGCAAAATTAACAATCGATGGACAACAGACAGTGGATGCCAAGCGATGGCAATAACTCACCCTGACTCTCCTCAGTCAGATGAGTTAGAATTGTGACAAATTTTGAAAATGTTTGTACTTGTTCAGCCCAGCCAACAATGTTTAACTCTTCATGGAATGTGCCTCACCATAACTAATTGGGAATGCCAAGTTGTTAAAAAACATTGGATAAATCTCTGTTAACCCTTCACACAACGCAGACGATATCAAAATTTATTATTTTAAATAGCATTTTTTTCAAATCATTTCAACAAAACCATATCATGTGACCCATCGTTGGAACGAGCTCTTTCCAATGAGAAGTCACATGATATGCTTTTGTTGAAATTTTTTGAAAAATAATATTTTTTCAACTGCTGAATTTGCATATTACGTGGGCGGATGTGGCCAATTTGTTGGGTAAAGGGTTAAACAATACATAAACATCAGTTAAAAAAACTGTGCACAGACAAAATCCCAGCAGGCTAAAACCCAACAAGACAAACTCCCCTACAGAAACCCACACAGACAAAACACCATCTGGACAAGACTCCAACATGGGTGGAGATTGAGTTTCAATTGCTTATGTGCATAAGTATATGACCTTAAACACCAATAAATAAATAAATAAATAAATAAATAAATAAATAAATAAATAAATTCAGTTGCTTATGAGTATTAATGATAAATACAAAGAACTTTTCACTTTTGTTTATTAACCCTTTACCCAACAAATCGCCCGCATCCACCCGCGTAATATGCAAATTCAGCAGTTGAAAAAATATTATTTTTCAAAAAATTTCAACAAAACCATATCATGTGACCCCTCGTTCGAACGAGCTCGTTCCAACGAGGGGTCACATGATATGGTTTTGTTGAAATTTTTTGAAAAATTAAAACAAATGATATTTAAAATAATAAATTTTGATATCGTCTGCGTTGGGTAAAGGGTTAACTGACTTGTCAACCACAATATATACACGTTAAAGAGCTATATTCAAAACATAGATAAAACCCTCATATGAAATGCACTATTCTATTTTACATGTGTTCACATTGTATGCAAAACAAAAATTAATATATACCCAGTGATATTCCCCGAAATTTTATTTCTATTCAAAATGCCTTTCATTAACTTATAATCCCTATCTTTTCAGATTTTCTGTAACTTCATTTTACAAAGCACCCTGAACCTACTTGTAAAAGTATTATTATTACTGAATGGCCATTTCTGGGAAAGTGGATATATTTTAGGGTTCATCCATTCATCCATCCGTCCGTCTGTCTGTCAGTCCATCTGTTACTTTTTTGTGTCTGGTCCATAACTTTTTAACAGACTGAGATTTCCAAATGAAACATAGATACTATGTGTACCACCACCAGATGGTGTGACGCATATATACTTCAAGTCAGATCTTCCAAAGTCACACATAAAAGTCAAAAGAATCAACATGCACATTAACTTATTCATGTTCGGTCCTTAACATTTTGGTGGACTGAGATATCAAGATGAAACTTACCTTACGTGTCTAGTCTGTAGATTTTTAAAGGACTGCAATATCAAGATATGGACCGTATAACACAAAATTTATTTCCATCACCAGTTGGTGGCCTTACCGTTTGAAGTCCACCAAATCTATGTTTGCATGGGGCAGCGACTGTGACTCAGCACAATTTAATCATGTATGCTTTTTTATTTAATTCCAAGCACTCTGGTAGTATTTCGAAATGTCCATCAATGACTCCCATTTTATCAACATAGAATGAGAAATTTAACAAAATATATCTTGTTTGACAGAGCTCAATGAGCTCTGTCAAACAAGATATAATTTATTAAATTCTCAGTTGCACAGTGGGAAAAATTTGCTGCTGAGAACTACTCCATGTTGACATCAGAGTGCAGAGGGTTAATTAATAAGAGCTTGCTCTACATTTTTATACATCTAATATGTAAAATTTGTACTGAATGTATGGTAAATGATTTTGTGTTTTCAAGGGATATTCAATTAACATGTTATTCAATTGAGATATAATCTTAAATGGGCTCCATTGCAATACCTTTGAAATCTTTCTGTGATGACGTTTCTAACTGGTTCACCTGAGCCACTGTTTTTATCAATTCTTGTATAACAACTCGATCATGGATGCCCGCATCGCTGAAATACATATACACAATGTATGTCACTGTCACATAACCAGAAATTAGATTGTACAGTTGAAACTATAAGTCCTGTCATAATTAGTGCAGAAAATGCGCGTTAGTTACTGGGCTCCTTACTGCAGAAGAATGAAGTATTTTGAAATACACAAGAGCATTTGCACTGTGCAATGCAAAATATAATGCACTATTTACGAGTTCGCCAGTGAAATCATAAACTGAACCGATCAACCAGAAAGAAAATATTGAGGCTACAGTATGTGGAGAATGTATTACTACTAAATCGCTGTGGTATAGATTTTTCACTTAGTAATTATTTACAACTTCTGAGGACAAAACACAAGAAACACTTGCAAACTTTCATCACATGGACCAAAGGATGGCACCCAGTGGTCCATGTGATGAAAGTCTACAAGTGTTTCTTGTGCTGTTATGAACAATTTCAAGTGGGTAATATATGGCACTGCGTGATTAAGTAGTAATCGATTCTCTTCATTCTGTATATGCAGTTGAATTTTAATATCTATTTCTGTCATTATAGGTAGATGGATCCCAGAAGAGGTTAGGAATGCTGTTAATGATCACTATTTACTAATATTATATCTCACGTGACTTCCTTGTATTCTGATTGGCTGAAAGATGATACCCTATTTCGTGTAGTTTGCATCCACAGAACTGACCAGGCACTACACCCAGGCACTACACGTTTTCTATTTTTAGCACACTACTATATCAGTTTTCTTTTCATACTGGGCGAATAAAACTGATCAGGCTAAACTTAAAAATCGATTCACAGAGGCACAACATCCACAAAACGACCCGGAAAGAAATCTTTGTGGAAAAATGTATCGCTTTTCCATTGTTGAAGTCACATTTTTCGAGGCGTTTATTTTATTCCTTGAGAAGATGATCCATATCTCGTTTCAAAGAGAATGATCCATACCTGGGTCCAAGTTTCATGAGAACGCGTCCGGATATGAAAAATTGTTTGTTTTGCACTGCTCATATTATTTCGCTATTTAATTGTATGTTTTGGGCAGTAAACGAAAAAATAATGGAATTCAATTGAATCTTCGGAGTTTGTATCCCGTGCTGACACATTCGGTAATGTATATGTGTGACAAATGTGTGGAAATTATCAAACTGCAAATTTCGAAACTTTTAGTTTTCATTCGCGAGTTGCACGATTCTAGAATACACAGTTCTGTTTGGGAAAAATGTTTTGTTTACCCTTGCCGACCGATTCAAAATCTGTCTTCTGCTCATGTCAATAATCCAGCTGTGTTTTGGAAGAAGAAAATGTATTTTAAAAACTACATGGTATTTTTTCTATGTAACGCTGGTTGGTAGGGCTGCTACTTTGGTAACAGATTAACAAATCAGACAGATGTTTTTCTTGATGGATGTTCGATATAATATAAGGATTAGTGCATGTCTAATCCTTATATTATATCGAACTACACCACCTCACTGGGCACTATATGGGCGTAGTCAACTCCAAGCCATGCACTATTCCTTAAGTATAGAATTGTACGGAGGTGGACACGCTGTTTTTCTACCAGAATTGAGTTACGCTAATTGTGTAGTCTGACAGGGACAAAAGTGCACTTACTTAGCTTGCTACTACTTCAAAATAGTGCACATTACAGTCACAGAACTTCTAGTTTCAACTGTACTTAACAGAATAATATTCCTGTTAATTCAGGTTAGTTGCATATTTTTGCATGACTTCTGCACATGTGATGGCAATTAGTGTTCAACCGATGATCGGAACTGGCCACCACAATCGGCCGAATATGGGCAATCGGATGAAAACGGCAATGGCTCCTGGAACATTGGTTCAACCGATTGTTGCCAAGCAATTTGTGATTTTTCTGAATTGCATTTTATTATCTTCCGCAATTGTTCAATTGTTAATGTAAAATGATGCCGATGATTCCATTCAATAAAGTTGAGAAACAACCACAATGTGTATTCCTAATCTCTCTAGACGCCCCTTTACGGGATATACGTGTTAAACGACATGTAAAGCTTACAACTGAGCACACTTGCAGCAATCGCTAGTTCATACCGGAAAAGTGAAGGATGCACTTCATTGACTCAGGTCGCAGTAAAATTACCAGTTGCGCGCACTTGGGCGGTAAACGTGGCTCTGAGAGAGCCACGTTTACCGCCCAAGTGTGCACGACTGGTAATTTTACTGGGACCCCAGTCAACGAAGTTTAACACTTTGAAAAATGTTCAGTTTAATCTAGTTCTTTCGAACCTCGACTTGTCTTGTAGTGCACGGTATTACAATCAGAATCGGCATCAGAATCGGCCAATTGTGGGCTCAAATAACCGGTATTCGGTCAGCGACCATTTTTGGTAATCGGTTGGACACTAATGGCTATAGTTTATCTTGACTTTGTTAAGTTAAGCTAAAAATGGACTGAAATCAACAAAACACATTTAGATGTTTGCATGGAAAATATGTCTGTTGTGAAACTTGAATTGCAAGTTATCCCAAAAGTTCTGATCAACCAAACAGCTCTACAAATGACAAAGCTTGACATTACTAAAATTAAATATTGGTAAATTCCCCTTCAGTCTATTAAAAACTGTTTGTAACATTAGAAAACACTGGCAATTTTATTACATATATTTGCAAAACTGTCATCCATTTCAAAACAGTCTGGGAATACCGACCTTGGGTTCACTTCTATATGGTAATTACTTGAAATTGTTGAGATTTCAAGCTTTTTATTTGAAGGTGTTGTAAAATTGTGGTGTTCTATTCGAAGCTTTTCAACTCCAGAGCCATACACTTCACGCAACAAACACATAATTCTTGTTTTTTTCCCAGCTCCAGATGGTCCATATACCAGGAGATGTGGGAAATCTCCTCCATGTACCTAGAAAATAAAAAAGTAGAAGTATGTACTTTCAAGAGTAAATGAATATTCCGTCTTTGTTTTCTGAAATTAACTCCATAATGACTTTTTTTCAATTCGTTATGTTTTTGATAAATTCAGAGAGAAAAAAACCAAGCTTACCAACAATAACTATTTATTTTTAACCCTTTAACCCTTTAGCTAACATGAAAAGCAGACAACACTCACAAACAAAATAAGTAATATTTTTAATTTTTTGCGTCAAAACATAGCTAATGACCCTTTACTGGAATGAGCTCATCGAGCTCATTCCAATGAGGGGTCATACGCTATGTTTTGGGCACAAAAAAGAAAAAAATAATGAAAATTCAATGGCAATTTTAGTGAATTGCGCTGGCCGGTTTTGGACATTACATTGAGTAAAGGGTTAAAAAGTATTTTATTTTAGGAATACAGCCTCCAACTTGAGGAAAACATTTCTTTTACCTCTTCTTGTCATGGTGGGCTGTTCCTTTTCATGAGAGCCTGCAGTCTTCAGTAGAATTTGGGAAACATCACTTGACCTATGTATTGGTCATTATTCTACACATTTTGACATTACAGACGATGTTTATTCAAATTTAAAATCCCATGTCTGTTGTGTTTTTATACAGATCTGTCCTGTAAGTACATACCTACCTTTTCAACAGAACAAGATGTTAGTACAGTTAGGGTCAGTACAGTAAGGGGTAGGGTCAGCAGACCCTAATCATTACTGCACTGACCCTAACCACTACTAAAATGTAACTATATTGAAGTCAAAACAATGATTTCTCCCTTGTGATGCCTTTAAGAAATATATAGGTGGCATAGGGTGTGTTTCAGTGAACTATTCTGGTTTACTTGGTTTACCATTCCGTATAAACCTAAACTGTGGTTTAGAAATCCCAATGGAATGATATGTTTAATGAGAATACTACTCCATGTAAACCTTGGCGTGATGTCGCTAGGAAATGTGAAGCAGGGACGCGTTTTTAGGAGGGGCGATATCCAAAGTGTGGGAAACATATCCCTGCTTTCATTTTTAAACAATCTTTGAAAAGGCCTGCATAAGAGTGATAAGACACTTTCCAATGATAGTGTCAGAAATTGCGTTACTGCTACTAGAGAAATAAAATGACCAAAAAAAGAGTCTTCTGAAAGTTGTAAAACAAATTTTTCCGATAGAAAAACACTCTTTCAGTTAAGAATCGAGTATTTTTGAAAAGCCACTTTTGTGGGCAAAATAAACGTTATTATATTTTTATTGTTTCTCTCTCTTTATTTATTACTTTTTTCATGAACCCGGCATTGTTTATTTCTTAAATACTAATATATATAAAATCCAAGACATGACACACGCTCCCCTAATGTGAATGATAGGTGAATGAATTTATTATGCCTGACCGGTTCGTCTTTTGAGACTCATCAGAGGTAACAAACCTTTAAAGCATCTCCCTTATATACTTTATTATGACGTCATAACAGGGTACCAGGCGGGTATTTTATGTGTACCCGATGGGTATATGTGGTAGTACCCGACAGGTATATTTGCTAGTACCCAGCGGGTATTTTATGTGTACCTGACGGGTATATGTGGTAGTACCCGGCAGGTTTATTTGCTAGAACCTGCGGGTATATAAGTGTACCCGACGGGTCTATTTAGTAGTACCCAGTGGGTATTTTTAGTGTACCCGGTGGGTATCTTTTAATGTGTCCAATGGATGGTTTTGTTCCATTCCGGTATGCACATCACTATGAAAAGGACGAGTATTATGTGTACCCATCAAGTGTGATGTTTTTATAATGTTTGTAAAGTTACAAATGGGAGATAAGTATAAAGGTTCTATGTTGACAATTAAAATTCATAAAAGAAGAAAATTGCACGAACTCCACTTTATTTTTGGAAACGGTTGATTCTTTTGGCTGGAAAGTCTAGGACTTTTGGGGTATTATAGAGGTTTGCAGTCCTGGTTATGGGGGTGTTGCCTTGATGGCTCCATAGCCTGGGGTGCACCGTTGCACAATCTGGGTTGATGATGAAATTGTCAAAAGGGTCAGCAGAATGCGATGAGCCAGGTTGGATCACTGTCGTGATGAGTTTGTCCACAGTGGTGCCAATATTGGAACTGTGGGTCGTTTCACTTGGTCCAGATTCTATCAGGTATTGGATTGTATCAGACTCAAAGCAAGACACAATACTCGATGAGGCTTGTGCATCAAAGTCTGTTTGTGTTCTTTGGTCTTTAGTATCTTGTTGGATGCTTGCCGATGTCTGCTTGGATATTTTCTTCTTTGGAGGTAATCTCTCCTGATGTTGGTTCAACATATGTTTGCTTAAATATTCCCGACGTCTGTATATCGTATTGCATATGTTGCATGTGTGGAAGCCCCCTTGAAAATGTACAATTCTAACGTGGCGATAAAGCCCAGATTTATGAGCAAATGTTGCCCTGCAGGTTTTACAATTAACAGCTATTTTGGGTTCAATACTCCACTACGTTCCTCTATAAGACATGTTGTGGAGTAGCAATTATGACTTTATGTTTACATGACGTCTTCTTATTGTTATTATTAGGTCTGGAATTTTGGCAGAAGACAAGAAAGTGTAGAAAATTGGTACAATAAATAGTAAATTAGAAATCTTTTCTGTTCAGCCCAAATGGTAGCAAAGTTCGTAGGCAGTATATCCAATTAATTTCAGTTTATTTTCTGTGTCCTGTTGCTGGTACTGAGTCGGGATCTGAATTTAAAATCTGAATAATTCGGAAATGCAGATCATTAATGTTATAAGATTGCGAGAAATGTAATGCTATTGTGGTATCTCTGCTGTGTCGAATGTCCGACATATGTTCTGTGAGTCTGGTGCGGAAATTACATTTCGTCTCCACAACATATTGTTTGGAACATCTGCTGCATGTGAGCAGTTAAATGCAATTTTTGCTTGCGCATGAAAACCTCTTGGAGCCCGGAAAGCGTTGTTTGGTTTGTGTGCTTTTGAACCAAAGTGGGTTCGATTTCAATATCTACAAATCTGCTGGCCACTGTCAAATAATTTCTGTATACGTTTGAATGGAATTAAAAAACAAAACTGTTGACGCTATACATGTACTTGCAACAATGACATTTTCAAGACAGTGAGCTAAGATTTGAGGCTTTCAGTTTCAATACACGAAACTCAACATGATATTCATGAATAGTCATGACCTGTCAACACTAAGGCTGAAGCATTGTAAAATGTTCATCAGTTTATCAATATCAAATGCAGTTTCCTTTGATAAACTATAACTTGCTCTTTATTTATACTGTCAGATATATTTATTTCTACATGTAAACTTGAAAGCTTGAACATCAAAATCGATTTCAAATTCTCATCTGAAGTCGGGTGGAAATTTAGGGTTACAATGACCTAAATGAACGACTTTTACCGGATAAAATTTTGAGGGTCGGTCGGGTTATCCTAAACACAGTTTTGGATTTTTTTGGCCTGACATTTTACAGCATTACAGACACAGATATGCTATAATTATTTATTTACTGATACAATCAACATTAGATGTCTTGTTAGTTCTTAGCGGAAGATGTTGTAATTATATGGTGATCTGATAGGTATATACAGATAGTTTCTATATGATCATGGACAACCAAAACCACAACCGCAACCAAGGTTTTTTTATTTGAAAAACCGAAACTGCAACCACAGTGTAAATCCCACAACCACCCAACTCTGCTGATGCTATTCCATACACTGGGAAAATTTTTCCTGTGGGCACCTCTTTCTGTTTTGGCTTGAGACCTTGATTCAGATTGAGGTTCACAGAGGGTTAATTTAGTGATGCTACCAGGCCTGGCATTTTCAGGAGAGTGATGTATTTGCTCGCCTACTGCCCGCCTTAAAAAAATTGAGGAGGACGAAAAATCGCCCTCTTAGCCTTAGGAGTATAAATTTTATAGTAAATTTCCTTTCTTATTATACCTACCGAAATTGTTTACAACAGGCTTGCACTTCAGTGGAAGAACCTAACTCGGATAAAATACTCTCTATTTTAATCTTTCCCAAGATTTGGGAAAGAAAAGTGGTGTAAAAACACCACAAAAAAATAAGCCAAAACTGGGCCGAGCGCCATCGGCGCACACCCAGTATGGGACGCTCTTCCATAGTACAAATCCACGACTTCCGTAACAGTGCACAATGCATCAATTCGTCATTCTTTTGATTCCGAACAACACAGGAGTTATGTGATCAGCGGGGAGGAAGGATTCTTACCCGAATAAGAAGATGGGAGGGCCTCCATGTAAACAATTTCGGTAGGTATAATAAGAAAGGAAATTTACTATAAAATTTATACTTCTCATCAACCTACCTCAATTGTTTACAACAGGCTGAATAGACAAAAGGCTGGAGGGAATCACATAACCAACCCACACATAACTCAATAGCACTGGGACCGTGGACAGAGGAAGAGATCCCTAGGCCTATCAAACCATAGCATCACAAACATTAGAAAAGCCAATGAAAGATGAGGCGTATGGTGAAGTGCGACGCACAGACAGAAAGGGCAGTAACAGCACAAAGCTGGAACTGACCCTGAAAAAAGCTGAAAAGCTTGGATAGACAACATCCTGAGCCGAAGAAAGAGGGCCCCAAGGTTCTCTGTCGGCTCCTGCAACTGTCGCAGATAAAAGGAGAAAGTAGCATTTCTCCGGAAGGCTGCCAGTATAACATCAGTCATCCGACAACATGACAGAGTTATTAAAAGAGGAAGACAATGCACGCACCTCGTGGCAGAAAAAACAATTGGTAATACAATCACCAGTAGCTAGACGAGCGGAAGCTGCACAAATAGCAAGACAAGTCCATCAAGAAATGGATGCAGGAGAGATCTGGCATGTGGGAAAACGCATATTCATCCAGGATAAAGGCGTGAACGCCCCTCACCATCAAACAGAGCAGCGCCCAAGAAAGTGACCATCTTGGAGTAAACTGCAAAGTCCTAGGTCTTTTCAAGGAAAAGAGCTGAACAAACTTGGAGAGGCAAGGATGAGTGTCGAAACAATGTTGTATCACAAAGGAAATGAAAGTGTCAATGACACTGTAGCTCAACTTGTCAAGACAAACACATGCACATGTATAGTATGTGACACAGCAATGACAAACATCTAGGTAATGACCTGATAACAAAGGTATATATAAAGTATTTTAACGGTCTGTTCATAAATACTGACCGTTGCCTGTAACAAATGTATAGGTAAAGTATTGTAAAGGTGGGTGCTAAACTAGAAAAGAAAACTTTGAGTTCCAGAGTGGGTCTGACTGAACCCCAAAATATTTGTTCTCATAGCACAGTGATAACAAAGGCACCCCAAAACACACTCGTTCCTGTCCCAAGGTGAAAACAAAGGTACCCAAGAAGTTTTGTGAAGATCAGTTCATAAATACGAGCTGTATAGAACTTGTGACAAAAAACTGATAGGACCTAATTTTGGTACAAAATGGCCACTGGCAGCCATCTTGAATTTTGGACCGTACCCAGAAACACTCATTCTCGTCGCAAGGTGATAACAAAGGTACCCAAGAAGTTTTGTGAAGATCGGTTCATAAATACAGCCTCCACCCTGAGCCGTATTGACATGTGTGCTCACATTGTGTAAGTAGCACTGAATAAATCAAAGTTCATCTAATTTGCATAATTTCAGCACGAAAAAAAAACCCTTACAATATGTGATGTATTCCATGTTACTAAACATTCATACACAAATTTATTCAAATCAGAACTTTCATACAGAAGTTCTGTACAAAAGACTGACTTTTGAATTTTGGTACAAAATGGCTGCTGGTGGCCACCTTGAATTTCGGACCACACCCCAAAACACTCGCTCTCATCCCACGATGATAACAAAGGTACCCAAGAAGTTTCGTAAAGATTGGTTCATAAATACAGACTCTAGTCTGAGCCGTATTGACATGTGTACTTACTGTGTGTGAGTCGCACTGAAAAAATCACTGAAAAAATCAAAGTTCATCTAATTTGCATAATTTCTGCACGAGAAAAAAACCTGTATTATATGTGATGTATCCCATGGTACTAAACATTCACACAAAAAATTATTCAAATCAGTGCTATCATATGGAAGTTCTGTGCAAAAATCTGATTGCACATAATTTTGTACAAAATGGCTGCCATCGGCCATCTTGAATTTTGGACCGGACCCCAAAACACTCGTTCTCGTCCCACAGTGATACCAAAGGTACCCAAGAAGTTTCGTAAAGATCGGTTCATAAATACGTCCTCTAGCCCGAGCCGTATTGGCATTTGCACTTACAGTGCTGAAAGTAACACCAAAAAACATCAAAATTAGTCTAATTTGCACAATTTACACACGAGAGAAAAACCCGTATTATATGTGATGTATCCCATGGTACTAAACATTCACACAAAAAATTATTCAAATCAGAGCTTTCATATGGAAGTTCTGTACAAAAAACAGATTTCTGCATTATCGGTACAAAATGGCGGCTGGCAGCCATCTTGAATTTCGGACCGCACCCAAAAACACTCGTTCTCGTCCCACGGTCATAACAAAGGTACCCAAGAAGTTTCGTAAAGATCGGTTCATAAATACGGCCTCTAGCCCGAGCCATAGCAGCTTGGCACTTACAGCTCTGAAAGTAACACTAAATAAATCAAAGTCAGTCTAATTTGCATAATTTACACACGAGAAAAAAACCCGTATTATATGTGATGTATCCCATGGTACTAAACATTTATACAAAACTTTATTCAAATCAGAACTTTCATACAGAAGTTCTGTACAAAAAACTGATTTTTGCATCATCGGTACAAAATGGCCGCTGGCAGCCATCTTGAATTTCGGACCACACCTAAAAACATTCGTTCCCGTCCCAGGGTCATAACAAAGGTACACAAGAAGTTTCGTAAAGATCGGTTCATAAATATGACCTCTAGCCTGAGCCATAGCCAATTGTTGACATACGGACAGATGGATGGACGGATGGACAGACGGACGGATGGACAGACGGATGGACAGACGGACGACGGGCCATGACAATAGCTCAAATTTGACTTCGTCAAAGTTGAGCTAAAAATGTCTCCGAAGCATGGACAAGTACCCATTGCTGGAGACCCCCAGAAACAAACATATACCAGAAACTCCGCAAGCGGTGTGATCGAAGGAGTGACAGAAGCAACAGAGTGATCGCACACCATTGACAGAAGAACCTTCCACTTAGCCACAGAGGCTAAACCAGTGGAGTGAGTGCCTCCTTGAAGAAAAGCAACTCCACTGCGTGTCTCGAAAAACCACTACGAAGGAGACAGGACCCGATAAAAGACATGTGCGAAGGAACAATGAAGTCGGGTCAACTTGAAAACCTCCTCGGGCGACTTTGGCCAAGAAAGTCACGAGGTAGAGGGAGACATGCCGGAACCGATGCTAACAGAGAGCGGAGCAGATTGATCCACACCCACCGAAGCGACGGGTGTGATCGAAAGGATTCGACGACTGCAGGTTCATATCTGGGTGAGAACCTGAGGTGGAATCGGAACCGGTAGGAAGGCGTAGCCGACAAGATCATCCCAAAGGAGGGCCAGAGCGTCCACGGCGAAAGCCAGAGCATCTGGACACGGGGACACAAAAGTGTCCACCGGATAGTTCCAACGAGTCACAAGAGATCAATGGAACCCGCCATGTGGAGCATCCACCTGGTGGAAATGACCCTGCCCCGACGGGACAGGGAGTCGGCTAGGACGTTCAGGCAACCGGGAATGTGACAACAGCCACCCCGGCGTGGACATCCTGAGCGAGCAGTAGAAGATCCCAAGCCAATTCGTACATTGGAACAGAGTGCGTGCCGTCCTGGTTTCGAATGGAAGCAACCACCGTCGAATGGTCGGACAACAGAAGGACCTGGTGATTCGACAGGTGAGGGATCCACTGCCTGAAACGCAGAAGAGCAAGAGGCTCCTTCTGGTTGATGTGTAGAGCTGCATGATCCTGGTCCCACATCCCGTGAATGGAAAGACCTAGAGGATCCAACGTCGCACCCCATCCGAGATCGCTGGCATCTGCCGTCAGAACGCGATCGGACATGGGTAAGTCCAACGGAACACCCTGCGAAAGCCACTGGACATCCGCCCAGAGGAGAAGGTGAGGATAAAGATATTCTGGAAACTGAAGCACCAGATCCAGAAAATCTACATTTGGCCTCCAACGACTGAGCAGAAAGTGTTTGAGAGGTCTGACACGCAGCCGACCTAGAGGAATGAGATCCGTCACCGAACAGCAGAGACCGAATAGCTGGAGAAAACTCCGAGCCGTCGCGGATGTGGACTGGGACAGAGTCGGAGCAAAAGCTGAGAGAATCACTGCCTTGGCCTGGGGAACAGCCACCAAATTGAATTGTGTGCGGAAAGCTATCCCCAGATGATAAAACGACTGAGAAGGGACCAGGTCCGACTTCTCCTCTTTGACTCTGAAACGTAGCGACGTGAGCAAGCTCAACAGAGTGGCGACAACCGACTCCAGTAAGGCAGCATTGGAATGCCCCTGGAGGATATCGTCCAGATATGCCAAAGTAGTCACCCTGGACTGTGTGCGATGGAAAGCTATCACATGCGACATCAGTCTGGTGAAGGCCCAAGGAACCAGGTTGAGGCCGAAAGGCATGGCCTTGAACTGGTAAACTCGCCCCAGAAAAATGAACCTGAGATACTTCAGTAACGCCCAATGAAACGGAACGTGAAAGTAAGCGTCTCGCAGGTCGAAGCTGGAAGTGAAATCTCCCTGGTGAATTGAACGGAGGACCGACCTGAAAGTCTCCATGCTGAACTTGGGAGCAATGATAGACTGGTTCAGGAAACTCAGATTGAGAACCGGTCGGAGTCGGCCGTCCTTCCTCGGCACCAAGAACAGGCGGGAATAGAAACCCACTGACCTAATGTTCTTGATGACCTCAATCGCCCCCTTTGTCAGGAGATTGTCTATCTCCGTGGACAAAAGTTCCCGACGTAAAATGTCTGAAGGAACTGTGGTTGGAAAAGGCACCCTGGACAGAGTGGAGTGCCGTCGGAAGGATATTCGCAGCCCGGACCAAAAACATCTAACATCCAAGGATCGGATGTGATGGTGGCCCACGGTCTGCGAACTCTGCTATCCTTCCTCCAACCTGGGACGAGTCGAGGTGAGGACCTTCATTGCGAACCCCGACGAGGCTCGCGAGAGGAGAAAACACCTCTACTAAATGAAGAATCCTGGGAGTTCCCTCAAGACTGCCGACGCTTACCCTTACCCCTTGAGTAAGAAGTAGAAGCGGTGGCAGAAGAATCAGACCCTTTTGCTTCGCAGAGGAAGCAGAGGGTACTTGTTAGGCTTGGAACGGCCCGTGCCTACCCTAGAAGGCTGATCAAGCTGAAGAAACAGCAGCTGATCGTTGAAATGACATAGGACGTCATCCCGGACCGTCAACACAGAATCATGGAAAAGTTGCGGACCTGCCAAAAAAGCAGGTCGAAGAGTAGCGTACTGCTCCTCAGGAAGGGATCGGCCTGTGTCCCGCACAGAGTCCCTTCGAACTAATTCCAGATTAGCCGTGTTACAGGCAAGCATGTGAGGAAGATGCATGAGCGCCTTGGACAGCACGCACAAAGTAGCCTGTACCTCGTCAAACTTATCTGAAGGCAGATAAGCAGCAAAAGCTGAGACGACGTGATCGGAGAGAGAAAGCATACCAAGCATCTCTCTCGATAAGCCCAATGTGGACTCCAGAGTCGTCATCGGAATGACGGCAGACTTGGACTTGGAAAGCCCGAGGGAATTGGAGTCCTGATCCAAAACCGTCAAAGTCTGGTAGACCGACGGATTGGCGGAATCGTACTCTGAGGTGCCAAATAACAGTGATGGCCAAATAACAGTGATGGCTCAGATTTTGGTCTGAAAATAATAACAGTGATGGCATTTTTGCTCTATGTCTCAATACCAAATAACAGTGATGGCAAGGAATTTTTCAGCAAAATTAATAAGCATGTCGACACTCTTATTTGGCACCTCGGAGTAGGAACGATAACGCGCCGGAGGCAAAAAGGTGTCAACCCTGGTGAAGAACGCAGCCTTCATAGCCTTGGAACTTAGTTTGGAGTCCAAGGCTGAAAATGCTTCAACCAACTGTACCAAAGGGCACGGACGAAGACGCCCAGAAGCAGGTTGCTCCATAGACTGTTGGCGCGGAACCAATGATCGCGGCCTGGCTGACACTGTCGACTGGTTAGATGGTTTGAGATCCGGAAGGAACCCAAACACGAAATCAAGAGCTGCCCCCAAGTCCGAAGACTGCTGGCTCTCGACATCAAGCATGTCTGACTCTTCCCTTGAGTCAGAAGACACATAGCCCATCGTGGGCAAACCAGCCGACGCCTCCCATGGTTTCGGAACACCAGGGGATCAGAAAGCGGCCTGTTTCCAATCCCGGGAGGTGCCGCCATAGGAGGCGCCTGGAAACCACTCGCTGCCTCGCTGGAAGCAACAGGAAGGCTCTTTGACAGAACCTGAGTAAAGAGAGGGCATCCCTAAGCTCACTGCCCGTACTGGCCGGTTCGACAGGGGAACGAACCGGCAAAGTGGCTTCACCTCTGACCCTCTGAACCAGCGAAGGGTCACGATCCTCCAAAAGACCCGACGTGGGACGACGGGCGGCAGCCGAAAACGTCTGAAGGCAGACGTGTATAGGGGTGTGACACACCCCGAGGATCAACATAGCAGGAACTCATGAGAGTCCACGCTGACCTCTGCAGGGCAGAACGTCCAGGCTGCACAAAAGACGTTGGACCCCCAAAACTGGTCGTGTGGCCAGAATGAGTGGACGGAAACCACTAAGAACAACCGAATCCAATGACAACTGTGGTGCTCGACGGTGCAGAGACCACAGGAGAGGGTCCGCCAGCAGCCACTTCCAACTTCGCCGAGTTGAAGTCAGGAAAGGCTGAGGCCGATACCCCCACGTCTACACAACCAGATACCGCAGCAGACCACTGCAGGTATAAAACTATTGTGCTCAATGGCTGAGAGGACACAGTATGGGGTTCAATCGGCAGCCCCATTTGACTTCGCCGAGTGGAAGTCTGGGAAGGCTGAGGCCGAAACCCCACAACCACACTACAGACATCCCTGCAGACCCTGGTAGGGAGAAGCCGAGGCCGGCTAAAAATGGTGCCCAATGACGTTGTAGACGGAACAGCAGTAGCAGCAGATACGACGGGAGCTGTTGGAACTGGCAGAAAAGCGGAGAGAGCCACCAAGCTCGGCCTCCAAAGGAGGAGTCACAACCCTAGTGACAGCCTCAGATGTCAACTGGAGAGGGCGCATAGTCCCGGAACCAGGAATCTCTACACCAGAAAACCAACAGCTCCCGCAGTATCCACCACGGTAAAACACTGCACATTCCCCACGGAAGGGGAATAACTCTCACCAGACATGGTCGAATCGGGAAGCCCCGAAACGACAGCGGTCCCCACCCCCCGCTGGTGCGGGAGGAGCTGCACATCCCCCACGGAGGAGGAGCAATTCTCATCAGACGTGGTCGAATCGGGCGACCTGAAACGAAAGCGTTCACCACCCCCCACGGGAGCGGGAGGAGCTGCACATCCCCCATGGAGGGGGTCAAACTCACATCAGACGTGGTCGAGTCGGGGGGGGGTGGGGGGTGGGGGTGGGGAGGGGGGGGGGGAGGCGGGGCCAAAATGACAGTGCCCCCCCACCCCTCACCCCCCTGCAGGTGCGGGAGGAGCTACACATCCCCCACGGAGGGGGTAAACTCACATCAGACGTGGTCGAGTCGGGAGGCTCCCGAAACGACTGCATTCCACACCACCCGCGGGAGCAGACGAAACAGACACGAGAACGCACCAATGGTGAGGGCAAAAGGAATTGCCCTAAAGGAACCGAACTGGAAAGAACAGAGGTGAGAGCAGTAGAAGAAAAAGGTGAACTCAACAGAAACAGAAAGTAGAAGAACACCCTCAACTACGAGAGAAGGTGGCAGAACCCAGACGGCCGACACCTACTCCAATCAAATTTTTTATCAACCCAAAAAAATTCTTTGTCGAATCACGATGACACGATGTCGCAAAACATTCGCGAAAACGGAATTGTAATTAATAAACAATGAGAATGTGGTTGAAAATATAAACAAGAATATATAAAACACAGTCCTGTTATTATACGATCTTCAGATCCATAATTCCAGTCACAGGAAAACCATTATCCACGAGTTGAATTATCACTGTTTCATAATGCATATGGCGGAAACACATCCTGCTCTTGCTTTGGATAGAAAATGAATGACGAATTGATGCATTGCGCACTGTTACGGAAGTCGTGGATTTGCACTATGGAAGAGCGTCCCATTTTTACTGGGTGTGCGCCGATGGCGCTCGGCCCAGTTTTGGCTTATTTTTTCGTGGTGTTTTTACACCACTTTTCTTTCCCAAATCTTGGGAAAGATTAAAATAGAGAGTATTTTATCCGAGTTAGGTTCTTCCACTGAGTGCAAGCCTGTTGTAAACAATTGAGGTAGGTTGATAAGAAAATAATGACTACCACAATAGTCCATTTCTAAAACCCATAGGTTTTCAGATCTCTGTTATGTTAGTGGTCTCTGCAATATGGCCACACTGCCCCTCTTACACCTCCAGGCCTTACAAAAGCCCGGAGGTATGAGAAGGGCAGTGTAGTCGTCTCACAGAGACTACCTGGTTAGCACCACTAAATAAAATGTACAAAGCCCACAAGGCATAATTAATTAAAAGTTCAACTTCATTTTGCCACTTTTAGCTTTTGTAAGCTTGAGGAGAGCTAATCGCTCCCCTAGCCCATGTGAGGAGAGCAATTTTTTGCCCTCCTGCATTTTTAAGAATGCCAGGCCTGTGCTACCCTGCTGGGGACCTAATTCTGCAGATGACAGACAGTCTGCTCATTTCCAGGCTTGATTCTCGCAACCATTTTCGCAAGAATCCCAATGGATTCTCCCAAATTTAGATGAAATATTAGCCCTGGGACTGAATTCTTCCCCCCTTGGATTGAACTGTGAACACCATAAGTCTCTTTCACAAAGCAGGGGTTCCCGAGTCCCCTTATATTGTTTGTGTGGAAAACACAATGATGGATCTTTCATGATTCAGTGTGATTATTGTTTGGACTGGTTTCATGGAAAATGTGTATGAAGCAAAGTTCATAGATAAAAATTCTTGTCCTTATTGTAAAAGTGCTCAACCTGAATAAAATCTTAAAACAAAACTAACAGATAGGCCCATTTGAATGAAAACCTAATCACTAACAATACAGAAATAAGTGCCAGGTTGGCAATTCAGTTAAAAAACTAAATTCTAACAAAAGTAACTAGTATGGTGTCATTTGTGTGTAAAGCACACTAAGGTGTGTCCCCACATTTTCAGTCTGCCATCACAATGCAGAGGTGAGCAAATTGGAAATTTTACATAACCCCTAATTGGTTATGTAAAATGATTTTGCACAATCCTTTCTGAATTATAGTTAAAACTAGAAGTCCTGTCACGAACTGTGCGCTTATCGTGGCTTAATTGCATGTAGGAGTTGTGTGCAATTGCCATATCGAATGGCATCCAAAGCATGGCAGGTTCTCCTGGTTACTCAATAAACACAGGCAATGTTTCTGCCAATGGACCTCTGGGTTACCCAGAGGTCCATTGGCTGAAACAGTGCCTGTGCACAGGCCATATGTACAGAATTTGATCGACTTACTATGGTCATAGTGCGTAGATTAATGCACAAATTGACGTGCTATTTGCACGCATTTCATGACAGGACTTCTAGTTTTAACTGTAGACAATCCCTTCTTCACGAGTCGATAGAAAAGTGTTTTTCACCTATGGTTATAGCTGTTGCCGTTAACCAAAAATTCAGTTTGGTTTTGTAACCGAAACCATAACAATTAGAGAAAACTTGTTGTTCCGGTTTCCAAATTAAATGTTGAAAATCTCTAAATCAGGTCTTCACTTCTCAGAATATTGAGAGAACAACATCAAGTTACCCTTTTTTAAGTTACGATCCCCCTTTTTCAGAACAGCCACACCAATTGGTATCATGTTTGAGTGTTGCATTTACCTAAATACCCCAAAAATAGATGACAGAATTGACTTCTCACACATCAGGTTTTTACTTGGGTTGAATAAAGCCATTAACAGTGTTAGAGACAATTCAAACTGGAATGTTTTACTATGACACACATATAATTTTACAACAGACTCAAGGCAAGAAATCATTTTCTTAAACTTGAAACTCTTGAGATAATTTATGCAAATATGCTGCACTCAGGAAATCAGAGTATATTACACATGTGCATTGCTATGGAAATGGAGTCCCTTTTGACAATGTCGGGCACATAAACTAACACTGTTGAGCTGTATTTGCAGTTTATTGAATTAATATGTTGGAGGCTCTTTGGGATTAAATTAATGTTTCCGGCTGCAATTTAACAATAGGTAGCAAGTGACTGCTAACTTAGCTTTCAGTGCACGAGCGAAGAAATGGTTGTCCATTTAATACCTCGGTTTCAGTACAGTATTCGTTATATGCACAGAACACTGAAAGTAGTCGCTAACTGACCCAATATCCCAACACTCAACCATGTAGTAACTTAACAGGTTACTGATTAGTCTAGCAAGTTATTTAATGAATCACTTGATTCAGTGTGAATCATCGAGTGATTCATTAAATAACTTGTCAAGCTAATCAGTTGACCTCTTACATGTATATCCTTCATACCATGCCCCTCCCCCCAATGAATCAGGTAGAAGAAACATATATGTTCTTCAACTTCAAAGCTTTTCAGTAAGTTTTCACTAGTAGTAACACTCTTGGTCAGTCCCTCCCCCATTATCTTTCAAAGTGGCAACAAGATTAATGTCCACTGTCTAGTGAATCCAGTGTCCAATAGCCACAAAAATATTCAAGTAAATTGAAGTAATGCAACAGTAATTAATCTCTCTATGATAATCCCTGTTGTGAAAACATTGTGCAATTATTGCCAATCAATGTGTCAATGACAGGGCGTCATCAATCTTGCGTTGTTTGGGTTGATCCTTGATAAACATGTCAAATAACATGTGTTATGACATTCATCTAGTTGCAATTAAAGGGTATTTTGACAGAAATCACTCTATCAGTGTTCACTAACTTCACTTCTGGTTCTGGGCTTCATACGTGTTTCTGAAAATTCCAGAGAATCCACGATTTTCCATGATAAATTGGGATAAATTTTCATTTTCCATGAGAAAACAAATGTACAAATCGACGATTTACCAATAGCAGCAGATCATTTTCAAAGCATTTGCTGCACCTCGATTGCTCAAATGAACTTCGATAATGCTAAATCTGATGTCGCTGGTTGGCTTCTGTACATTGTTTTTCAATGTGTCTTAAAATTAAGGTCAGTCATGTCTTTCCAGTGTGCGCTGTTGTGCAGTATAAATTATTTATTCGAAAGAATGTAAAACAGATGATCGGTTATTAAAGTTTGGGGGCTTGTATTTTAATAAAATGATCAGTTGTTAAAAGTATTTGCAACTTAAAATAGCAATGGTGAATTGAAAGAAATGCAATAAGAAATCGCAGACAAGCGATAACCACAGACAGTGATACAATTTGTACG
Organism: Pictodentalium vernedei; assembly: GCA_031216915.1. NCBI lineage: Eukaryota > Metazoa > Mollusca > Scaphopoda > Dentaliida > Dentaliidae > Pictodentalium > Pictodentalium vernedei. The sequence continues at coordinate 765,432,036 of CM062297.1, forward strand.
TCCACTTGTCAAGGTATTGAGTTGTTAATACCAGTGAATTATTTTCAACCAATTGTCAACCAGTCAACCACCCACCTGACCCCTAAAGTCCCCTATGAATAAATCGCACAGTAATTTCCAGAATACATACTGAATCAGGCTGAATGTTAGGAAAACTGGAACCGGGACGTATTTCTTCAGAAATGGAAGTATCAAGTTAACAACTTGCCATTTTTCATTTTTCTGTCGTTGCTTTTTTATTTCTTTCTCTGGCATATTCCCAGCAACTGCTGCTACCTGTCGCTCAAAAAGTTCACATTTTCTTATCAATTTGAACAAATTATGTGGCCCACAGACTTTTAGATTTACGACTCACCTTGATGAGTTGATTTTTTATCAATTTTGCAGAAAAATATAAATAAGCGATATTTTGATTTGGTTTCGGTATGGTTTTCGGAAAAATATAAATAAGCAATATTTTGATTTGGTTTCGGTACGGTTTTCGGTATCCCTGTAATACTGAAACTGTACCGAAAATTTGGTATACCGCACAGCACTATTCCCTGCACATATTAATTACCTTTAAACAGGGAGTATTATGGGGCTATTGATAAAACTGGAAGCATGGTATAACTTGCTCATTCTTCCCGTATTGTATCAGGAGTTGACTCCTTCAGTATGGAAGACCTGTTCTTCCTGTTTCAGTACCAATATGGAGTGCCTCCTATCTGCCCATGGATATAAAAAGGACTGATGCACGAGAAAAATCATTCCTTTCGAAATGAGATTCTGGGGTCCGATTCACACTTCTGACTTCAGAGCGTACACACCTAATTAGCCATGGATTACCTGCTGAAGAAAATTAAGGACACTTTGATGGTGCTGGATACTAGTTCACTTCTCAACTGGGATGTTCATATTGAGAGTGGCTGCGTTCAGCACACCATTAAGTACAAGATGAAACTACCTCAGGGAGTGGTATCACCTTTTAAAAGTCCGCTTGCATGTGGTCTAAACCAGAGGAAGGGAAAAAGTACACCAACCACCACTGAAACAACAAGAGCCAGCAGAGCAGAGACGAAAAAACACATAAAGAAGAAATCCCTGGCAACCAAATGCCACGATGCCAGGCGAATGGAGGCGTGGCTCAAAAGGAAAAGGACTGAGACCGGGAAACAGGAGATGGAAAAGGTGAGAACTGTCAACTCACCTCCAAAACCTCAATCAAAAATCCCAAACCGTACCTCTACACCAAAGAGGTCAGAGGGAGAGGAGAAGCCGGAAGTGGAGGCTGATGAGATGGTGTCGCCCAATTTATACCTGACTCCTCTATCAACCTCAAACAATCGGACCACTTGAAATCCAGTTTGACCTCAGACTCTAAGAACGAAACTGTGTATGAAGAAGATATAGCATGGGAGCCTACATTGAAATCCTAGGCGGACGTGCCATTGAGTGCATCAGTGACAAGCTGGAAAAAATTAGGCGAACGATCGGTTCACCCGCCTAAATGTTGCCCTAATTTTTTTATGGTGGGCTGTTTACCGTTCACCCAGATTTTAAGCTGTGTTTCTGACGTATCCGGCTAAGACAAAATTTGTAAGCTGGAAGAAGAAGAATTTTGTTTATTTTGAAATTCCCACCTCTGGTATTCCTAAAATTCAAATTAAATATACACAAATTATACATCAAAATGAAGGTTGAGAAGAATAGAACACGAAACACATATGTAATCAACTCATAGAGTTGACAACTGGCACCACTGGTTCCCGGAAGTCTGCTACCGTGTTCATACCAGAAATGATAATAAAATAATATTTCACGAGGACTTGTGGCCAAATGTGCTTCATATATCCAACAAGAGGCCCCACGGGGCCTGAGGGCGCTCACCTGATACTGGCCGAGTCATATCACCAAAATAGCAAGTACTGATAAAACTAAACCTGCATATGAAATTTCGTTGAAATTGGGAGAAAAAAAATCATGGCTGAAGCAGCCATGCTACCATTGGCGGATTTGAAGTCAAACTTTAGGAAAAGTAGTCATGGTTGAAACAAAAAAAAAAACAACTTGCATATCAAATTTCATCAAGTGGGCAAAATATATACACATTTAAAATGTACTTGCTGATCTAAACACTCGCAGTCATAACAGTGTCCTACATGCCTGAAATATCATATTACATTCACCACACAAAGACAATTTCTTTCAGCGTATTATTGTCTTTTTCATCCAAATGTGGTATAACAAAAATAAGATAAAACAACTTCACCCCTCAATTCACCCACCCTGGGGCAGCCACAATCAAAATAGGAAGGTCTCATCTACTCATCAATCTAAGACAACCTGCCAAATTTCAAGAAATTTGCGTAAGATAACAATTTTTAAAATCAACCCACACTGCGGCTGCTGCAGCAGCCACTGTGTGCAGCCAACTGAGACCAAAATAGGACGTTCTCATCTGGACATCAACCCGAATATGCAGATGAAATTTCGTGATGATCAGATGAGAACTACGGCCTGTAGGCTGCGCCATACAAAATTCACGATGGCTGCTGCAGCAGCCAATGTAAGCAGCCAGTCATAACCAAAATATGACGATCTCATCTAGACACCAACGCGAACATGCATCTCAAATTTGGTGATGATAGATAAGAACTATGGCCTATAGCCTGTGCCGAACAAATTGTGGACAGACAGACTCACAGACTTCCGCATGCCCCATGACAATAGCATAGCTTGACTTTGTCAAGAAAAGCTAAAAATTGAACTAATAAAAAACAACACAAAGTCTTTTCAAGATACTGTACTTTTAGATTGTCATTACCGCAAAGTAGTCATGTATAATTTAAACAAGGGATTCTGCCTTGTTATCAGTTTTTCAACATAAAATTGTTTACCCTACTTAGTAACCCAAAGTGTTCATATGTTAGATACCCATATTGGGTACTCAATAATTTATCTATTTATTTATTGGAATTTAAGGTCACTTTCAGCATCTAAGGCTACATCTTACAGAGGCGTAATTATAATATCAAGTTTGGTCAATCGTTTATGCCTATCACTGCCCACTTTACAGGGCTTTCAATGCAGGAATTGGTTACTACTGGGCCCAATTTTATCAATAAAGCAGAACTTGAACAAACTTCAATTTGCCACTTCTAAGAAAATCAAAAATCAAATATCAAAAGATTCTGACAGGAGTAACAGAAAAAAAAGATTTTTTAAGAATATTTCTCATACTGAACTAAGTTATACATGGGCTCCCATAGGGAGCCCAAAAATAAAAGCTTCTGAAGCAGTGTTTTGGGAGAAGAAGATTCTTCAACGTTATTCCCATTAGCTACACTGTTAAAAAATGATGACTCGGCACTTTTAGTCCTAGAAAAGAACCTTATGATAAAATTTTTACCATTTTTTTCTTCCGGTCCTAAGGAAGCTTCACACCATATAAAAATTCTCAGTGCCATGTAGTTCTGGAGATATGGGCATTTAAAAAGAAAAAAATTTTTTAGCTCCTGCAGTTCCCGTGGGGGACAGGAAAACAATTTTCGGCATAAATTAGGTACTTATGACCCAATAAGCCCTCATATCAAATTTGGTTCAAATCGACTTTTTGGTTTGGAAAATAAAAATTTTGGTATAATTTGGGCTCCCACAGTGAGCCCAAATATGAACCCAGGTACTTGGCTTTACCAAACTTCACTCTCAGCCCCTAAGAATGCTGTACATCAAATATCAAAACATTTTGACTGGTGGATCTGAAAAAAAAATTTTTTTTAAAGAATATTCCTCATATTGAACTAAGTTATAATTTGGGCTCCCACAGGGAGACCAAATATGAGCCGAAGGACTTGACTTGAACAAACTTGAATCTCACCTCCCTAAGCATACTGTATACCAAATATCAAAAGATTCTGACCGGTGGATGCGAAGAAGAAGATTTTAAAAGAATATACCTCGTATTGCACTAAGTTACAATTTGGGTTCCCAAAGGGAGTCCAAATATGAACTCAGGGACTTGGCTTGAACAAACATCAATCTCACCCCCCTAAGGATGATGCATAGCAAATATCAAAAGATTCTGATTTGTGGATCCGAAGAAGAAGATTTTTAAAATATATCCCTCATATTGCACTAATTTGAACATTTGGGTTCCCATAGGGAACCCAAATATGGACCGAGGAATTTGATTTCTACAAATATGTGAATCAATGTTCCAAAGATGTTATATGTAAAATATGAAAGCTTTTAGAGCAGTGGTTTGGAAGAAAACAATTCTTTATTTTTTTCCCATTGCCTACTGTGTTAAAAAATACTGACTCAGCACTTTTTCAGAGTCCCGAAAAAGTACCCTATGATAAAACCGATAGCAATTTTTTTTTACCAATCCTTTCTGTTGGTCCCAAGAAAGCTTCACACCAAATAAAAATTCTCACTGCCGTGCAGTTTTTGAGATATAGGCGTTTTAATTTTTTTCTATTTTTAGCTCCTGTGGTTCCCACGGGGCTACAGGAAAAACAATTTCTGCATAAATTAGGTACTTATGACCCAATAAGCCCTCACATAAAATTTGGTTCAAATTGGCCTCTCGGTTTAAAAAATAGAAATTTGGGGTGGGGCCAAAATTTTTGCTCCTCCCATAACATCGCCAAGTATAGACCTACAAACTTCTCTTGAACAAACTTGAGTCTACACCTCAAAAGGAAGCTGCATACCAAATATCAAGTCTCTGCTATTGCTGGTTCTTGAGAAGAAGATTTTTTAAGAATTGGAGCATTTTTGCCCCACCCCTCTGCTCAATATGAGCCGAAACCTAATTTGCCCAAAAATCAAAATGCCGCTATATAACCCCTACTCACATGAAATTTCATTAACATGCGGCCAGTGGTTTGGAAGAAAAAGACCCAAACACCACCTTCACGCCGGACGACGGACGACGGACGACGGACGCCAAAATTCTCAGTGCCATGTAGTTCTGGAGATATGGGCATTTAAAAAGAAAAAAATTTTTTAGCTCCTGCAGTTCCCGTGGGGGACAGGAAAACAATTTTCGGCATAAATTAGGTACTTATGACCCAATAAGCCCTCATATCAAATTTGGTTCAAATCGACTTTTTGGTTTGGAAAATAAAAATTTTGGTATAATTTGGGCTCCCACAGTGAGCCCAAATATGAACCCAGGTACTTGGCTTTACCAAACTTCACTCTCAGCCCCTAAGAATGCTGTACATCAAATATCAAAACATTTTGACTGGTGGATCTGAAAAAAAAATTTTTTTTAAAGAATATTCCTCATATTGAACTAAGTTATAATTTGGGCTCCCACAGGGAGACCAAATATGAGCCGAAGGACTTGACTTGAACAAACTTGAATCTCACCTCCCTAAGCATACTGTATACCAAATATCAAAAGATTCTGACCGGTGGATGCGAAGAAGAAGATTTTAAAAGAATATACCTCGTATTGCACTAAGTTACAATTTGGGTTCCCAAAGGGAGTCCAAATATGAACTCAGGGACTTGGCTTGAACAAACATCAATCTCACCCCCCTAAGGATGATGCATAGCAAATATCAAAAGATTCTGATTTGTGGATCCGAAGAAGAAGATTTTTAAAATATATCCCTCATATTGCACTAATTTGAACATTTGGGTTCCCATAGGGAACCCAAATATGGACCGAGGAATTTGATTTCTACAAATATGTGAATCAATGTTCCAAAGATGTTATATGTAAAATATGAAAGCTTTTAGAGCAGTGGTTTGGAAGAAAACAATTCTTTATTTTTTTCCCATTGCCTACTGTGTTAAAAAATACTGACTCAGCACTTTTTCAGAGTCCCGAAAAAGTACCCTATGATAAAACCGATAGCAATTTTTTTTTACCAATCCTTTCTGTTGGTCCCAAGAAAGCTTCACACCAAATAAAAATTCTCACTGCCATGCAGTTTTTGAGATATAGGCGTTTTAATTTTTTTCTATTTTTAGCTCCTGTGGTTCCCACGGGGCTACAGGAAAAAAAATTTCTGCATAAATTAGGTACTTATGACCCAATAAGCCCTCACATAAAATTTGGTTCAAATTGGCCTCTCGGTTTAAAAAATAGAAATTTGGGGTGGGGCCAAAATTTTTGCTCCTCCCATAACATCGCCAAGTATAGACCTACAAACTTCTCTTGAACAAACTTGAGTCTACACCTCAAAAGGAAGCTGCATACCAAATATCAAGTCTCTGCTATTGCTGGTTCTTGAGAAGAAGATTTTTTAAGAATTGGAGCATTTTTGCCCCACCCCTCTGCTCAGTATGAGCCGAAACCTAATTTGCCCAAAAATCAAAATGCCGCTATATAACCCCTACTCACATGAAATTTCATTAACATGCGGCCAGTGGTTTGGAAGAAAAAGACCCAAACACCACCTTCACGCCGGACGACGGACGACGGACGAAAAGTGATCAGAAAAGCTCACCCTGACTTTCAGTCAGGTGAGCTAATAACAAAGCTAGGCATTCAAAACACTTCATAAGTGCCTTATAATTTTTTATATATGGGGTTACCTTAATTCAAAAGGGTTGACTTAAAAAAAATAGGGTAACCCATAAATAGGTTGCCTTAATTTTCAAATTGTGCAGGCCTGAGTGAACTCAAGCTGGATTTTGACGAAACTGGGGATGATTATTTGGACTACCTAACATCGACTCGGAAGGAATGGGCTGAGGGAGCTTACCACTTCCTTAGCAACAAACCTGGACACTTGGAAGGAGCCAAGATCCAGGACCTGTTCTCCCAGATGGCTGAAATGCAAAAACTTGTAAACAACAACAGCTGCCATGCCTTCTCCTTCCCAGCCACCTTCTTCCAAGAAGCCCAAATGGAACAAACGCCACTAAACCCTGAACTTTCCTCCTTTGACGCGCCCAGACATGCTGCCAAAACTCAATCTACAGTTAAAGAGGGTTGAAAGGAGTTTGTCCCTCACCATCCCTATGCACCTTTGGCATACAAAAACCATTTGATCTAGCGAGATTCTGTTACCTGTATTTGTCAATTTAGAAGACATGTTTGATCAGTATTGTTTAGAAGTCAGCCACAGCTGTAACCAGAAACCTTGTTGCAGGTAATTATTAAGGGGAGAGAAATTACACCATACTGTTCACCTTGTCACGGTCAGGCTTTTGACACATGTACACAATAAACAAGATTTGATCAAGTTTAAAATAATGTGAATAAGTAATTGCTCTATCGATGACAGTAGGTAAGAGTGGCATACGATCAATAAATATTCCTGTCGATTCTGAAAGGAGAAATTGCTGATAATTTGAATGGAGGATATTTGAACGTAGTGAGACTGGGGTAGCCGTTACGTTCAGATCGCTGAACTGGGTAATTTGGGGCACCATACTTTGGCTCATTCAGGTAATTTGGCTTAATCCATCTAGCACCTCTCTGTCTATTTTACTTGTTTCCCCCGAATACAGTCATTTGTCCAGTATCAAACCAGTTTGCATTAGTCAAGTGCAATCAAAATTTTGGTTCAGATTCTAATAAAATTTGATGTCTTGGAAGACTAGATACATAATGGCAGGCATATGAATCGTTTCCAAATGTTAACACTGTGCCTGTTTGTCGATGTGGTGATTTGACCGGTTACTGACTTTTTTTATGAGTAGAGAACCAGCGTATATTTCATGTAGGAAATACCCTAAAACATTGAAATTGCACATAACCTGACAACAAATCTTATTTATGTTGAGTGATAGGAACAAAAAAAGTAAGAAGAAATATGTTGTTTACCTTTTTTTGACTGGTTTCAATAGTACGGAAGTTAAAAAATTTATAGTAATTTATATATTTTTTATACTTACCAATGACCCAGACATAGCTGGTGCTAACTCTTAAAATATAGGGCCAAACACAAATTTTGCCCCCCAATCCCCAAAATTTGCATCTAAAACTAAAGAAAACATGTCCTGAAAGGCCCTCCACACTTCGCCCCTACTGCGCATGCGCAGTGTCAAGGACGTTCCGAAATTGGCGCCATTTATCATTCTAATAACCAGTGCCTGGTAAGCGCTATGTACTCAGCGGGGAGGTATGAGTTCCCAACTCCTGGGAGGGCCATCCCCGTCTGGGTCATTGGTCAGTATAAAAAATATATAAATTACTATAAATTTTTTAACATTTTTATACTGTACCAATGACCCAGACAGAGCTGAATAGTAAAAAGGCTGGAGGGCCTAGGACATAGAGCCAGTTGGAATACGCTCAATTATATAAAATAGAGTCATCCCCTCTAGGGAAAAAGAAGTATTAGGCCTTACATGTATCTTTCTTATTAATGTTAAATTAGAAAGATACAACACCTTGCAAAATTGAGCATCATACATCCATGTACTCTATTAATATCTAGTATAATCCTTATACTAATAATTTTTAAAGTAAGCCAATAAATAAAGTAAGTCTAGAGAATAAAGACTCTTTATACTTCTTAAAAGTGTCTGAGGATTGTATAATAACGTCCGTTGACACGTGCTATATTCCAAAGCTATACTTTAAAAACTAAGACCTGAATGAATTTTTAACATGAACTTCTCACTAAAAAACCATCCCAATAACAGCTCAGAATTACTAACTCCGGAGGAGGTATCCCCTTGTTTTCATAGTAAAACAGGTGACCCAAGGGAACACCCTCCCCCCCCCCCCCCCTTTTTCTTGCCCTGGGTCAAATAGCCCAGAGCGAAGAGGGCAGCAGAACGGAGTCACTACCGAAACAGACAGCCTACCTAGCTATAGTAGCAACTGTTAAGTGAATGACATTCTGAGCAGTAGATAAAAGACCTAACAATAGAGGCCTCCAGAAATGGACTCGATATTTCTGAGATAAAAATTCATGAATGTGGATGGCTGAGCGCAATGAGCAGCCTTCAAAAATCTATAATAGAGACACTATTAATGTAAGCCCAAGATGTAGAAGAACTCTTACTTCATGAGCCGAAATCTCAAGCACAACTGCTGAGGCAATGATATACCATAAGCAGTATCGATAGTTAATTGAATCCATTAGCAATAGAATGGAGCGTAACGTCCTTCTATTAGGCATCAAAGACAGAAGAAGCTTACGCCCATAGTAATAAACAGATATCTGTTTATAAATACGTGAACTCTAAGCGGACAGAGTAAAGGCCTATCCCTACGAAGACGGAAGGACCTTAATAACAATAGGTTCCGGATATTTATTAGGAGCCTGACTCTTATGCAAAAATCCAACCTAAATAGTAAAGGAAGCAGTGATTCCGAAACTACGAAAGTGAGAATCATCCACCGATAGTGCATGAAACTCACTGACTCTTCAGTAAAAGAGAAGCCAACAGAATTATTGTCTAAAAGGTCAGAATTTGAAAACTACTGTTTCCAGAGAGGCTCAAATGATTACTTAGCTAAATAAGAACCGAAGTTAAATTCCGTATAGAAATTTAATCTAATGATTCTAAGTCTATTTATCGAAAAGTTACTAACTGACTTAGATAAAGAGACATAAGACTCAATTGTAAACTATTATAGAGTGCATAGGTATAAGATAACATAAACCTATAACCCTAATAGTAACAGGCTGCAGTAGATCTTGTCAAACAAGTATACTAGAAAGTTGCAATGACTAGTATGGAGGGATCAACAATATCAACATAGTGATCCCTACACCAACGACGGAAGAGCCTCCACTTAGCCGCATAGTATAGCGAAGAAGAGGTTCTCCTACAGTAAGAAATCACGTCCAAAGCTCGTCCAGTACAATGCTTACAATGCAAAAAGGACCACACAACGGAATACGTGAAGGTTGAGACCTTGCGGGTTGTGATGAAGATGACACGATTTTTCCCAGCGAAAAAAGATCCTCTCATGGAGGAAGTTTTCGCGTTAAGTCCCACAGTAGACCTCAGAGTAAATTTACCCATGGTCTCTGTGAAGACAGAGATGCTATCAAACAGAAATGTATTGTGGTTGTTTAACTTAGCAATACTTGCTGAAACAACAGAGCAGGAGGATACGCATATCCTATCATTCCGTCCTATTAGATCAATAGAGCGTTAACAACATAAGCTCAGAGATCCGGACATGTGAACACATACGTCTGCAATTGATAAGCAAGTTGTGTCGTAAATAAATTATCATTGGGCGCTCCCATTAATAGCAAATCTGATTGAATACTTGTTTGTTGAGAGTCCATTCTGACGGCAACAAGCGACCCATAAGCGAAAGGGAGTCCGGTAATACAATCAGACGACCCGGAATATGACGGACCGAAGCAGAACATGGTGTACTATAACAAACAGAAGGATTCTTTCCATTAAATTGAATAACGGAAACAAATGAGTGCCACCCTGGTTCCGGAGATACGCCACTACCGCCGTATTATCGGACAGGATTTGGACATGCGTTTCTGAATAATGTTCATCCAATGACATAAAGCAAGCCTAAAAAACATTATTCCGTGGAAGATAAGTGCTTGCCTAGAGACTGCGGAACCCAAAGACCCTGGCACTTCGAATCCGTTGGGATCAATATTGCATCCCAACCTGTTTGACTGGCAACCGTCATAATTATAAAACTCGGATCCGGCAACTGCAGTGGCACTCTCTGAGTCAACCACCGAATGTTTGCCCCAGTCTTAATCTCTTGCTACACTAGATAGACAAGAGAACGTGTAATCGAGCAATTCATGGATTGCTGAAAAGTTGCCGTCGAAGAGAAGCTTCTCCGAGACCGAAGCGACTCTGAGAGAGTTCTTCACCTTACTATCCACGCGCGTGGATGTATCTAGGGCTGCGTCACATCTAACCAACTCCAGGTAGCCACTGAAGGGCGGAGTTATACGTGAACAAACTACTGCCCTCAAAAGAAATCACATTGAGAATCATATCCCGGAATTCTTTCTCTTGAAGACGTAATGATAACGCCTCAGTAAGATGGATTACGTATGACAAAGCGTCTAAGTTAGTCTATTAGACATCATTGCCGTTTCCAACATTGTGGTTGGAAAAGACATAAACGGCGAAAAAGATAATTTGCAGTCTTTAACCACGCCGTCTAGATGCATATGAACTCTCGGTATGCCCTGTTCTGCCAAAATAAATTATTCCTACAAATGATAAAAGGCAGAATTGAGCATTGCGGACAAGAAACTAAACTATCATGCTTGGTAGCAAGCTTATATATATATAGCGTCGATAAATAATACACAAGTTCTAATGACATTATTGGACTGTGTCGGTAAGTCAGGGACAATGTCCCTGAACCGATCCAAAATTCCGTGTCCAATGACGCTATAAGTCTCTTATCCAACATCGCAGCAATGTAGTCTGAAGGAACAACTACTGGAAGATAATGCCGGAAGAAATGTATGGCAGCTTCCGATGTTCCGAAAGGGAAAACTCGAAATCGTCCGAATCCCTTTCGCCATCCTGTCGGACTCTATAAAGCGTTCGGTCGTCCGAACCTAATGCAACCGCGGACCGCACCGACCCAGCGCCGTCGGATAATTCCTGATCCGACCGAGAACTGTCGATTGCTGGGATGCTGCGAAAAACTGTGCTAACTTGGATAGCACGTCCGTCACTGAGGCCTGTGGAGAAGCGGTCTTACGATGCATTGCCGCTGGAAGCTCCGTGATCGTTACCCCGTACATACTACTATTATGCGAGCGAACGGAGTGTATAGGCCTCGTGTCCCTTGGCTACTGGATGGCGTGACCTGTTCGCCGCGGAATCACTGAATGACGAAACTGGTCGGATACTCGAGGTCACGTAGCCAATGTGCGGTCGTGTGCACTGCTGTGAGGATGAGGAAGCATTATCGACAGTCTCTCGGACTGTCAATATAACGGAGCGTCGCAAGTGGCGGACATATGCTCCGAATGTAAAATATCTGAACCACAACATGCGGTCCCCTATGTTGTTGGACGAGAGAGGGACCTCTCTCGCTCACAGCCCAGACGGACCTGGACGAGCCAGGAACCGGACTAACAGGCTTCCTCCGATCTGTCCTCAATCCGCCGTCACTGGGTGAGTACTAAAGTTATTATAGTGCTCGCATCACCCAAATCTCCTTCCTAGACCGCAACGGACGAACCCGGCAGCCGAACCATTCGATGAATGTACGCTACACCGGGTGAGCTAGCGAATGTCACTCCGTCGATCCTACAAGGGACCTCTTAGGCGATAGACATATTCCATGAGCACTTATTGCCGCTAGCTCTTCATTAACTATGACGACAGAGGCACACTTTTGAAAGACATCTCCGTAACTTTGCGAGCAAGAAACCAGAAATGCTTGGTAATAGCAAGCATATAACAATAAATATATAGCGTCGTTCAATAATTTGAAAGTTTGTGTGACATTATTGGACTATGTCGGAACTGAGGGACGATGTCCCTGAACCGAACCAAAAATTTCTAAGTCCACCGACACTATCAGTTTCTTATCCGGCATCACAGCATTCTGGTCCGACGAAAGAACCTGTAGAAGATCAAGTCAGATGACATACACAACAGCATATGTTATTCCGAAAGGGAAAGCTCGAAATCCTCCGAATCCCTTTCGGTATCCCGTCGGACCAGATGAAAAATTCGGACGTCCGTACCCGCTTCCGCGGAGCGTCCCGACCCAGCATCGTCGGATAAAACATTATGCGACAGATTCAGTTGTTGCTGGGATGCTGCGATAAGCTGTGCTATTTAGGATAGCACGTCCGTCCCCGAGGCCTGTGCAGTAGCGGTCTTACGATGCATTGCCGCCGGAAACTCTGTGTACGTTGACTCCCGCACACTTTTCTATGCGAACGTCCGGAGTCTGCAGGCCTCGTGTCCCTGGCTACCGGATGGTGTGACCTAGTCGCCGATGATTCTCTGACTGGCGAAGCTGACTGGATATCCGAGGTCACGTAGCCAAGAGCGGTCGTGTGCGCTACCATGAGAATGAGGAAGCCTTATTGACAGTCTCTCCGGACTGACTATATGTCGGAGCGTCCCGAGCGGCGGACGTATGCTCCGAATGCGAAACATTTTGTACCACAACATCTGGGGCCAGATGCTGTTGTACAAGAGAGGGGCCTCTCTCGCTCGCCGTCCGGATGGACCTGAACGAGCTAGGAAACGGACTAAAAGGCTTCCTCCATTCTCCCTCTAATCCGCCGTCACTGGGTCTGCATTTGGTTAATTTATAGTGCTCGCATCACCTCAAAACTCCTTCTAGACCGCAACGGACGAACCCGGCTGCCGAACCATTCGATGAATGGACGCAACACCGGGCGAGCTAGCAGACGTCAAAGGCCGTCGAACCTACTAGGGTCCTCTTAGGCAATTGGCGTATTTATATGAGCACTTTTCTGCTAGCCCTTCATTAATTGTGACGACGGAGGCACACTGTTGGAAGACATCACGGATACATCTAATCTTGATCGTCTGAAATAGAAATTGATAAAGTAGAGTGACCCTGCGGGGAAAGGACCGGAATGTCCAATTCCCCACTAACATACCGTGACATACGCTTTCCATGTTGTCATCGAAATCATCACATACAGAACAGGAGTTAGTGCGAGTACACTGACTACATATAGAATGATTATAAAAGTCAGAGGAAGACCTCCTCTAATTACAATTGATCAAAATCCTTTCAATGTGAAAAGAAAACAAAGTCCTGGTACTTGCACCAACCCCTGACAATGAAAATACATAATAATAATATGATCCATTAACATAGAAAAAATAATTGAAATCAAAATATTTTGAAAAAATATTTTTTTCAGAACAGCCCAAGTTTCTGAAAAGTAACGTTGAGCCCCAATGGATCCCAAGCCTAAGTGTGGACAAAAATTTTAAAAATATATTAAACAATTTATGCAACACTTACGAACAATAATAATGTATCTAGATATGATTAAATTAACATCAAGATATTATTTTCAAGAAATCCCCCCTCACACAGAGGGCTGTTGTAAATGTAAACAATAAGTGTAAAAACACTAAAATAAGACTCCAGGCACCCAGGCCCGAAATCAGTTACCAATAATACACTATCTGATGCAAAACAGAGACTTCCAGGGAAGAAACTGCAGAACATCAGATGGTAGATGCAGAACACAACGCCTAACCACCTATAGGTGAAGACGTAAACATGGGGAAAAGAACAGAATTCATTCTGTTATTCAGCTAAAACTCCCAAGAAATTTTAGTAATAATAATTACAGAAAATATGCCAAAAGCATGGGAGAATAGCAAGAGGGGACTTAAAGGAAAGGGAGAGAGGAAAACACTGAAAAATCAGTGTAACTTGATAACAAGAATGACAACAAAATGGCTGCTGCCTCGAAAATAGGTAACTTAACATAATTTCATTAAAAAATTTTAAGTTACAGCCCTGATAATTTTCTGTCACACATTTTTCCTCTAATCCTTCTATATCCTCCTTAGAATCACCATTTCACTAATATTTATGTGTCTGGCATCATTAGGCTTTTCCCTCTGGAAAAGACTATTGTTTTTCTACGGATTATTATTTTTTTTTTTTTTTTTTTTTGGGTTTTTTTTTTTTTTTTTTTTTCCACACATTTTTGTCCGTACGATTCAGAAGCCATTTTCGAACCGATTTTCACACAATTTGGCACACGCATAGAGTGGCAAAAAATCTAAAAATGTACCGAAGCGGAATTTTCGATTTAACCCTTATTTCGCCAGAATTGGCAAAAAACTGCCAAAATTGGGGGTTATCGGCACTTTCTCGAAACACGTCTTTAGGATTTTTTTTAAACATCCATCATTACTAGACCTACCTATGACACAACCTTTGATACACACGACATATTCGGCGATGCATATGGTAACCCTCCACAGGCTGCCAAACATCGAAATTTTGATGAAATGGGCCGGTTTCAGACCCCCACAACACCCAAACGATACCCGAGTGGTAAACATAACTTCCTTTATTGGAAGTGGAATTCACCGAAGATCATTTTTGTAAGTAATAAGGGTGTTCAGAAAACCAAGTGTTAACCCGTTTTGGGCTGGTTAAACAGCAATACCCCCAAAAAGCTAAAAAAATCAGGTTTTCCGTGGATTTCTCTAAACGAGTCTTGTAGATTTTCATGAAAAAATTGTCACTCCCAGGCCTTGATGTGACAATAGAAGTTGCATGGACAAAATACTTCGGTGAGCATTTGTTAACCCTCCACGGACTGCTAAAAGTCAAAATTGTGATAAACTGGGCTGTTTTTGGACGCCAACGGCACCCAACGGGTACGCCACAAAGAAAAGTGATTTCTTTCATCGAGCGCACAATCTATAGGGGAACATTTTTGTAAGTAGTAAGGGTATTCAAAAAACGAAGTCTTAACCCATTTTGGGCAGGCTAAAGAGAGAGACCCCTTAAAATCTAAAAATTCCCATTTTCTGTGGATTTCTCTAAATACATTCCATAGGTTTTCAAAAACAATTGACTACTTGCAGGTCTTTGTGTGACATTACAAGTGGCATGGACAAAATATTCCGCTGAGCGTTTATTAACCCTCTACAGAATGCCAAGCATCATAATTTTGTTGAAATGGGCTGTTTTCGGACACACACAGCACGCAATGTATGTCCGAGAGTTACACATAATCTCCTTTGTTGGAAGTGGAATTCACTGAGGACCATTTTTGTAAGTAATAAGGGTATTCAAAAACCCAAGCGTTAACCCCTTTTGGGGTTGTTATTAGCGATACCCATCAAAAGCTAAAAAAAAAAAATGTTTTCCGTGGATTTCGTTACAAACATCTTGTAAGTTTTCAACAGAAAATGGCCATTGATAGGTCTTGGAGTCACATTACCGGTTGCATGGATAAAATATTCCAGTAAGCATTTGTTAACCCTCCATGGGCAGCTAAATGTCAACATTTTGAAAAAATAGTCTGTTTTTGGACACCAACAACAACAAATGGGAATGCCACAGAGATAAATAACTTCTTTTACCGGATGCAAAACTGACAGAGAAAAATTTAGTAAGTAGTAAGGGTATTCAAAAAATCGAGGTCTTAACCCATTTTCGCCTGGTTAAGATGTACCCCTTAAAAGCTTAAAATTCCAGTTTTCTGTGGATTTCTCCAAAAAATCTAGTAAGTATTCAAGAAAAATTGACCATTTGCAGGTCTTGGAGTGACATTACAAGTTACATAGACAAAATATTCCGGTAAGCGTTTGTTAACTCTCCAGAGATGCAAAGCATAGAAATTTTGAGAAAATGGACTGTTCTTGGGCACCCATTGCACGCAATGTGTACCTGCGAGATAACCATAACCTCCTTCTTTGGAAGTGGAATTCATCAGACCAAGCATTAACCCATTTAGTGCTGGTCTTAACCCGTTTTGGGCTGGTTAAACAGCAGTACCCATCAAAGACTTAAAATTTCATGTTTTCCCTGGATTTCTTTAAAAACATCTTGTAGATTTCAAGAAAAAATGGCCATTCACGGGTCTTCATGTGACATTACAAGTTACATGGACAAAATATTCCGTTGAGCATTCGTTAACTCTCCACGAGCTGCTAAACATCAAAATGTTGATAAAATGGATTGTTTTCAGACACCAAGAGCACCCAATGGATATGTAACAGAGAAATATAACTTCTTTTACTCGCGTAGACTTCACAGAGGATCAGTTTTGTAAGTAGTAAGGGTGTTTAAAAGAATGAAACTTAACCTATTTTAGACTGGATAAGGAGAGATACCCCTTAAAAGCTTAAAATTTACATTTTCTGTGGATTTCGCTAACTGCTTGTTGGCGATTTTCAAGAACAATTGGACATTGGCAGGTCTTACAAAGTGCATAGATAGAATATTCCGCTAGTCGTTTGTTAATCCCGCTACAGGCTGCTAAACGTCAAAATTTTGATAAAAACGGCTGTTTTCGGGCAGCAAATGGGTATGTAATAGGTAAACATAACCTCTTTTATCAGACTCAGAATTCATGAGGGATAATGTATGATAGTGTTAAGGGTATTCTAGGGAGCGTGGTGGCTCAGTGGTAGACTGTTGTACTTCTATGCTAGAGGTCCCGAGTCCGATCCCCGTCCGGGACGACTCACGTTGTGTCCTTGGGCAAGGCACTTTTGCCCGGTTGCCGACATGGGGGCACGATGACGCCGTGTACTAAGGCATACTGCACGTCGATGGAACATATGTCTTCACCCTCTGTAACCCTGCTTGAGCGGAGCTTGAACAGAGTTATAATGTTGAGGAGCTGACAGTTGCTCGTCGTTGCTTGGTGGTTCTCTCCGTGTACTCCGGCTTCCTCCACCTATAAAACTGTCACGGTCACGATTAGCCATTGTGCATAAGTATGTGACCTTAAACACCAATAAATAAATAAATAAATAAATAAATAAATAAATAAATAAATAAATAAGGGTATTCAAAAAGCCAAGCCTTAACCCTGTTTATAGGATTAAAGACAGACAGCCCATGCGGTGTACGCTGCCTACATTACTTGTAAAATCGACACCCCCACTAAATCTACTTCGAGGTGCGGTGTCGGACCCGACCACCTGACGGTTCTGACCTCATTAGATAACACTCCTTCGTTGTATTTAGCAGCATGGATTTCCCCAAGAAGCAAAGACAAAAATACGTCTGCGGAAAATAATGGCAAATATTTTATTTAGTCTGTATTTTGTCCGTATAGAAAATGTCTCGCCCACATATACCTAAACATGATTCAATGATACAATTGGACATATTTCTCTCGTAAAACCTGAAAAAGACTTGATTTATTTCATTTTAGGATTGCGCGTGTATATTCTTAGAAGATTCTCTGTGTGTTATTAATATACAGCGTCAGTCTTTGATCTCGTTTGGGATGATCAGTGATTAACACCTTTTCGACAAGAGCCATCGAAATTGAAAATAAAAAAAAAATCAAATTTCACTAAAACCTTTTGCAGAATCGTGTTTTTCAGAAAACTCTTTCGCGATTGCATGTGTCGTTTTCAAAATTCCGATCAGTAATCACGAAATTATGAATATGTTGTTGTCAATAACAAAATTGAAAGCATGTCCGTCAAACTTGCATGACGTCAGAACTCGACTCGGGTGAAATACTGCAGTGATGCAGTGAAAGTTCGAGAGTAATAAACGCTGATATCGCAGTAGGCTTTAAACTGTCCATGGAATGGTCCTAAAATCATGTTTATATTTGCAGCTTTACTGCAAATAGGTTTCCCGTTGTTTCTTGTTGAAGTGTTGTTTCCGTCAAGGCCAAGTACCATAGAAAATTTGGAACACCGAGCAGTGGGCCTGCCCCATGAACACCTGCCTGTTATTAAAATTAATTAGCGGGGACATCTGCCCCCCCCCCCCCTTCCTGCTGTTTTTTTTTGTCCTAGGACACCTGCCCCCTATTGTTTCTTTTACCTAGGCCACGTGCCCCCCCCCCCCCCCTGCTGTTTTTCACCAACTACACCTGCCCCCGTTTGTTTGCTAACGGCCCCTCCCCATTGACCTTTCTATCTTTAGAAGCACCCGGGCCGACGGGGAGAGGGCGTGGTTGTGAGCATGGCTAGATTTCGCTGAAGGAAGGTACCCTCAAATCTGGGTCGAAAGTGGCGAAAATGACAAAAGGCTACTTCAACGTATGGTAACGGTATAAACTTCAGACGATCTGGGCGATGTACAGACGAAAGATCATACCTTGGAGCCGGTTAGGTAATTTGGCACAAAAAAACTCCGATTTTATGCTCAATCGCTGCTCTACAGTAGTCTACAATAGTGCCCAATTCCATTCCAAACTGATAGAGTCGGGACGAATAGTACTCTCACTTTCCACGCGATGCGTGGTGTTCTCTACGCGGTCTCGATACTTGCAACAGATGCCAAAATGTCGGCCAGGGTGCGTAGAACAAGTTCTAAAAATTAGAAGTCGCTGCCTTCGGCGGTCTGGACACGGTTCGTGTTTGTGAGAAGTGCAATTTTAATGTCAAATTGGCAAATTTTCGTTAATCGTTTACTGCCAAAACACCTACTCACTGCCGATTTCTTTTCACTGCAACTTCTTCCGATTATCTAAGGTTTAAAGATAGTGTCAGGATACACCCCCCCCCCCCCCCCCCGCACCGAAACCTGGGACTTTAAGCTCAATCGCAGCTCCACAGTCGTCCACAACACTGCCCATTTCCATTCTGAACTGATAGAGTCAGGACGAATAGTACTCTCTCCTTCCAAGCGATGCGTGGTGTTTTCCAGGCGGCTCGGACGCTCCAAACAGATCCCAAAATGTCGGCCAGGGTTCGTAGAACAAGTTCTAAAAATTTCAAGTCGCTGCCTCCAGCGGTCTGGACACGGTTCGTGTATGTCAGAAGTGCTATTTTAATGTCCAATATGCAAATCTTCGTCAATCTTTTCCTGCCTACCAGAAACCCAATCACCGCCAATTTCTTTTCATTTTAAACTTCTGACGATTCTCTTAGGTTTAAAGGTTGTGTTGGGATCCCTGGGTGCGGTCTTAAAGAAGCAACTTCCATTTACAGAGAGGGGGGGGGGGGGTGCTCTAATGGAGTCTGCGTCCATTCACGGCGTCTTTTTTTCGAACTGGCTTGAAAAGGAAGGACCAAAATAAAACAGTTACCTCCTCTCTTCAAAACGCTATATCCCAACCAATTCTAGGCAGATTTCCATGAACTTTTCACTCGTTGTTCATGGATAGTTGCGGCATCACTTTCCATGAAGAGCGGTACGAATTTCGCATTTCGTCACGTCGAATTCGAAAAGAGCGCATGCGCATGGATTTCTCTGAAAACATCTTATAGATTTTAAGTAAAAATGGCCATTCGCACTTTTTGGTTTGAAATTGCAAGTTGCATGAATAAATATGCCTGTTAGCACATGTTAACCCTCTACAATTGGCCAGACATCAATATTTTGGATACATTTCAGATAAAATTTACCATTTTCAAATAGACAGAGCACTCAAAGGGTATGTGTCAAACAAACATAACTCCTTTTGTCGGTCATTAACTTGTGGGACGACGATATTGATATTAACCCACTCTACCATTAATGATGGTTTTTACCTAAACAATTTTTTTTTTATAAAACTGAGTCATTTGAGACTACTATAACCACCTTTCTCATAACATCAATGAAAGAACTTCAGTGAGACAGTTAAAAACAATTCATCAGACGCTGTGGGGGCATGAAAAATCAAGGAATCTCATCGGGAAAAGCCATGATTCTCCAGAATCATAAAGTCTAGTATTATACATCATGTTTATTAGGCTTTTCCCTCTGGAAAAGACTATTGTTTTTCTACGGATTATTATTATTTTTTTTTTTTTTTTTTTTTAGGCTTTTCCCTCTGGAAAAGACTATTGTTTTTCTACGGATTATTTTTTTTTTTTTGGGGGGTTTTTTTTTTTTTTTCCCGCACATTTTGTCCGTACGATTCAGAAGCCATTTTCGAACCGATTTTCACAAAATTTTGCACACACATAGAAGGGCACAAAATCTAAAAATGTACCGAAGCGGATTTTTCGATTTAACCCTTATTTCGTCAGAATTGGCAAAAAACTGTCAAAATTGGGGTTTATCGGCACTTTCTCGAAACACGTCTTGTAGATTTTTTTTAAACTTTCATCATTGATAGACCTGCCTGTGCCACGACCTTTGATACACATGACATATCTGGCGATGCATATGGTAACCCTCCACAGGCTGCCAAACATCGAAATTTTGATGAAATGGGCCGGTTTCAGGCCCCCAGAGAACCCAAACGATACACGAGAGATAAACATAACTTCATTTAGTGGAAGTGGAATTCACCGAGGATCATTTTTGTAAGTAATAAGGGTGTTCTAAAAACCAAGCGTTAACCCGTTTTGGGCTGGTTAAACAACAATACCCCCATAAAGCTAAAAAAAATCAGGTTTTCCGTGGATTTCTCTAAACGAGTCTTGTAGATTTTCAAGAAAAAATTGTCATTCCCAGGCCTTGATGTGACAATAGAAGTTGCATGGACAAAATACTGCGATGAGCATTTGTTAACCCTCCACGGGCTGCTAAAAGTCAAAATTGTGATAAAATGGGCTGTTTTTGGACGCCAAAAGCACCCAAATGGTATACCACAGGGAAAGTGGCCTTCATTTATCGGACGCAAAATTGATCGGAAAATATTTTTGAAAGTGGTAAGGGTATTCAAGATTCGACGTCTTAACCCATTTTGGGCTGGTTAAAGAGAGATACCCATTAAAATCTTAAAATACCCATTTTCTGTGGATTTCTCTAAAAACATCTTGTAGGTTTTCAAGAAAAAATCGGCTATTCGCAGGTCTTGGTGCGACATTACAAGTTGCATGGACAAAATATTCCGTTCAGCATTAGTTAACCCTCCCAGGGCTCCCCAACGTCAAAATTGTGATAAAATGGGCTGTTTTTGGACACCAACAGCACCCAATGGGTACACCACAAAGAAAAGCGCCTCCTTTTATCGAGTGTGCAATTTATACAGAAATATTTTTGTAAGTAGTAAGGGTATTCAAAAGTCGAAGTCTTAACCCATTTTGGGTAGGCTAAGAGAGATATCCCTTAAAAGCTTTAAATTCCCATTTTCTGTGAATTTCCCTAACAGTGACTTGTAGGGGTTCAAGAAAAATTGACTATTCGTAGGTCTTTATGTGACATTACAAGTTGCAGGGACAAAATACTCCGGTGAGCGTTTATTAACCATCTACAAACTGCCAAGCATCGTAATTTTGTTGACATAGGCTGTTTTCGGACATGCACAGCATCCAAAGTATACACGAGAGATAAACATAATCACCTTTGTTGGAAGTGGAATTCACAGAGGACCATTTTTGTAAGTAATAAGGGTATTCAAAAAACCAAGCGTTAACCCCTGTTGGGGACGTTAACAGGGATACCCATCGAAAGCTTAAAAATCGTTTTCCCTGGATTTCTTTACAAACATCTTGTAGGGTTTCAAGAGAAAATGGCCGTTGATAGGTCTTGGTATCACATTACCATTTGCATACATTATTCTGGTAGGTATTTGTTAACCCTCCATGGGCTGCTAAATGTCAAAAATTTTGAATAAATAATCTGTTTTTGGACACTGACAACATCAAATGTAAATGCCACAGAGAAACGTAACTTCTTTTACTGGACGCAAATCTGATAGAGAAACATTTTTGTAAGTAGTAAGGATATTCAAAAATCGAGGTCTTAACCTATTGTCGACTAGTTAAGGAGATATACCCCTCAAAAGCTTAAAATTCCCGTTTTCTGTGGATTTCTCAAAAAAATCTAGTACGTTTTCAAGAAAAATTGACCATTTGCAGGTCTTTGAGTGACATTACAAGTTGCATGGACAAAATATTCCGGTAAGCAATTATTAACCCCCCAGAGCCTGCAAAGTATAGACATTTTGAGAAAATGGGCTGTTTTGGGGCACCCATAACACCCAATATGTGCCTGCGTGATAAACATAACCTTCCTCATTGGAAGTGAAATTCACTGAGGATCATTTTTGTAAGTAATGAAGGTATTCATAAAACCAATCATTAATCCGTTTAGGGCTGGTTACAGAGCGATACCCCTCAAAAGGTTAAAAATTCGTATTTTCCGAGGATTTCTCTAAAAGCCTCTCATAGGTTTTCAAGACAAATATTGGCCATTCTCATTTGAGACTACTATACTCACCTTGTATGAACTCAAACGTAAGTGTATAGTTATTTATTATCAAGAATAACTGTCCATAAGTTCCACTCTCACTGTGTCCCGCTTCATCGGTCAATTCCACGGTGTCCCACGCCAGCGGTCGATTTATCCAAACAAAATTACCAAGGTTACCACATCCTCCCTGCCTCTTTCTCCAACCAAACACACATTCAAAGGTACGCCTCCCCTCGTATTCCACACTGCCCTGCATGATATCATTTATTATTTATTTATTGGTGTTTAAGGGCATATACTTATGCACAATGGCTAATCATGACCGTGACAGTTTTACGGGTGGAGGAAGCCACAGTACCTGGAGAGAACCACCGAGCAACGACAAGCAGCTGCCAGCTTCCCAACATCGTAACTCCGAACTGCAGCACAGGCAGGGTTGGATTGGTTGAAGACATGCGTACCGTCGACGTGCAGTACGCCTTAGTACATGGCGGCATCATGCCCCCATATGGACAATCAGAGTTAAGTGCCTTGCCCAAGGACACAGCATGGGAGTCCGAATTAATCGCTCAGACGGCCACCCATACAATGATAATCCAGGCTCAACGTTGCTTTACTTCGGTGGTCTGACGAGAACCGGCTACCACAATGCCACCGCGCCCCGCCACTGCATGGTAAGAAAGCAGTAAATAACGTTAGCTGCTATGGGATCAGTTACTTTTAATATCAAATAGTGTTGACACTATAGCATTTCCCCGACAGTGGGTCCAGGTATATACTAGTCTGTAAAACGGCTATACACTGCCCCTCCTCCGCCCCAGGATGGCGACGTGGCAGTATATATCCATCTTACTGACGCTATGTTGTGCCTAAGGAACTCTACAATAAAAGGTGGGGGTCCCCAACATGTGAGGGGGTGCACGTATATTTACTACTCTGTAAGGCGGTTATCAAATGCAGTGGTGCATGGCGCCAAGATTTCCCCGGCAGTGGGGCTAGATATGTACTAGTTTGTAAGACGGCTATACTCCCCTTCTCCGTCCCAGGGTATATTTTATCTACACATATGTACAAACAACACTTCCTACTTATGAATGTAATAACTTCATGTTTGTCGTTGTAGGTATGGATATCTTCATTGTAATAAATAAAACTAATCCAACAGGGAAAAACCAATTGGAGAGAAATTTACTTCTGCTATAAACAGACATGTGATAAGGTGACCTCTACAAGGTGTGAAAAAATGACATAATAATGCATAACAACTGTGGTCTAATAGGAGATAATAAATACAGGACCAGACATCAATATTTTTGATAAATTTGAGATAAAATGGACCATTTTCAAACAGACACAGCACTCAGTGGGTATGTGTCAAACAAACATAACTCCTTTTGTCGGACATTGACTCGTAGGACGACAATATTGATATTAACCCCTCAACCGTTAATGATGGTTTTTACGTAAACAATGTTTTATCAAACTGAGTCATTTGAGACTACTATATTCACCTTTCTCTTAAAATCAATGGAGGAACTTCAGTGAGACAGTTAAAAACAATTCATCAGACACTGTGGCGTCATGAAGAATCATGGAATCTCATCGGGAAAAGCCATGATTCTCCAGAATCATAAAGTCTAGTTAGGCTTTTCCCTCTGGAAAAGACTATTGTTTTTCTACGGATTATTATTTTTTTTTGTTTTTTTGTTTTTTTAGGCTTTTCCCTCTGGAAAAGACTATTGTTTTTGTACGGATTATTATTTTTTTTTTTTTTTTTTTTTTGGGTTTTTTTTTTCCACACATTTTTGTCCGTACGATTCAGAAGCCATTTTCGAACCGATTTTCACACAATTTGGCACACGCATAGAGGGGCAAAAAATCTAAAAATGTACCGAAGCGGAATTTTCGATTTAACCCTTATTTCGCCAGAATTGGCAAAAAACTGCCAAAATTGGGGTTTATCGGCACTTTCTCGAAACACGTCTTTAGGATTTTTTTTAAACATTCATCATTTCTAGACCTGCCCATGTCACGACCTTTGATACACACGACATATTAGGCGATGCATATGGTAACCCTCCACAGGCTGCCAAACATCGAAATTTTGATGAAATGGGCCGGTTTCAGGCCACCAGAGCACCCAAACGATACAAGATAGATAAACATAACTTCCTTTATTTGAAGTGGAATTCACCGGAGATCATTTTTGTAAGTAATAATGGTGTTCAAAAAACCAAGCATTAACCCGTTTTGGGCTTGTTAAACAGCAATACCCCCAAAAAGCTAAAAAATTCAGGTTTTCCGTGGATTTCTCTAAACGAGTCTTGTAGATTTTCATGAAAAAATTGTCACTCCCAGGCCTTGATGTGACAATAGAAGTTGCATGGACAAAATACTTCGGTGAGCATTTGTTAACCCTCCACGGGCTGCTAAAAGTCAAAATTGTGATAAACTGGGCTGTTTTTGGACGCCAACGGCACCCAACGGGTATGCCACAAAGAAAAGTGATTTCTTTCATCGAGCGCACAATCTATAGGGAAACATTTTTGTAAGTAGTAAGGGTATTCAAAAAACGAAGTCTTAACCCATTTTGGGCAGGCTAAAGAGAGAGACCCCTTAAAATCTAAAAATTCCCATTTTCTGTGGATTTCTCTAAATACATTCCATAGGTTTTCAAGAAAAAATGACTACTTGCAGGTCTTTGTGTGACATTACAAGTGGCATGGACAAAATATTCCGCTGAGCGTTTATTAACCCTCTACAGAATGCCAAGCATCATAATTTTGTTGAAATGGGCTGTTTTCGGACACACACAGCACGCAATGTATGTCCGAGAGTTACACATAATCTCCTTTGTTGGAAGTGGAATTCACTGAGGACCATTTTTGTAAGTAATAAGGGTATTCAAAAACCCAAGCGTTAACCCCTTTTGGGGTTGTTATTAGCGATACCCATCAAAAGCTAAAAAAAATTTATGTTTTCCGTGGATTTCGTTACAAACATCTTGTAAGTTTTCAACAGAAAATGGCCATTGATAGGTCTTGGAGTCACATTACCGGTTGCATGGATAAAATATTCCAGTAAGCATTTGTTAACCCTCCATGGGCTGCTAAATGTCAACATTTTGAAAAAATAGTCTGTTTTTGGACACCAACAACAACAAATGGGAATGCCACAGAGATACATAACTTCTTTTACCGGATGCAAAACTGACAGAGAAAAATTTAGTAAGTAGTAAGGGTATTCAAAAAATCGAGGTCTTAACCCATTTTCGCCTGGTTAAGATGTACCCCTTAAAAGCTTAAAATTCCAGTTTTCTGTGGATTTCTCCAAAAAATCTAGTAAGTATTCAAGAAAAATTGACCATTTGCAGGTCTTGGAGTGACATTACAAGTTACATAGACAAAATATTCCGGTAAGCGTTTATTAACTCTCCAGAGATGCAAAGCATAGAAATTTTGAGAAAATGGACTGTTCTTGGGCACCCATTGCACACAATGTGTACCTGCGAGATAACCATAACCTCCTTCTTTGGAAGTGGAATTCATCAGACCAAGCATTAACCCATTTAGTGTTGGTCTTAACCCGTTTTGGGCTGGTTAAACAGCAGTACCCATCAAAGACTTAAAATTTCATGTTTTCCCTGGATTTCTTTAAAAACATCTTGTAGATTTCAAGAAAAAATGGCCATTCACGGGTCTTCATGTGACATTACAAGTTACATGGACAAAATATTCCGTTGAGCATTCGTTAACTCTCCACGAGCTGCTAAACATCAAAATGTTGATAAAATGGATTGTTTTCAGACACCAAGAGCACCCAATGGATATGTAACAGAGAAATATAACTTCTTTTACTCGCATAGAATTCACAGAGGATCAGTTTTGTAAGTAGTAAGGGTGTTTAAAAGAATGAAACTTAACCTATTTTAGACTGGATAAGGAGAGATACCCCTTAAAAGCTTAAAATTTACATTTTCTGTGGATTTCGCTAACTGCTTGTTGGCGATTTTCAAGAACAATTGGACATTGGCAGGTCTTACAAAGTGCATAGATAGAATATTCCGCTAGTCGTTTGTTAATCCCGCTACAGGCTGCTAAACGTCAAAATTTTGATAAAATCGGCTGTTTTCGGGCAGCAAATGGGTATGTAATAGGTAAACATAACCTCTTTTATCAGACTCAGAATTCATGAGGGATAATGTATGATAGTGTTAAGGGTATTCAAGGGAGCGTGGTGGCTCAGTGGTAGACTGTTGTACTTCTATGCTAGAGGTCCCGAGTCCGATCCCCGTCCGGGACGACTCACGTTGTGTCCTTGGGCAAGGCACTTTAGCCCGGTTGCCAACATGGGGGCACGATGACGCCGTGTACTAAGGCATACTGCACGTCGATGGAACATATGTCTTCACCCTCTGTAACCCTGCTTGAGCGGAGCTTGAACAGAGTTAGAATGTTGAGGAGCTGACAGTTGCTCGTCGTTGCTTGGTGGGTCTCTCCGTGTACTCCGGCTTCCTCCACCTATAAAACTGTCACGGTCACGATTAGCCATTGTGCATAAGCCTTAGTATGTGACCTTAAACACCAATAAATAAATAAATAAATAAATAAATAAATAAATAAATAAATAAATAAATAAATAAATAAGGGTATTCAAAAAGCCATGCCTTAACCCTGTTTATAGGATTAAAGACAGACAGCCCATGCGGTGTACGCTGCCTACATTACTTGTAAAATCGACACCCCCACTAAATCTACTTCGAGGTGCGGTGTCGGACCCGACCACCTGACGGTTCTGACCTCATTAGATAACACTCCTTCGTTGTATTTAGCAGCATGGATTTCCCCAAGAAGCAAAGACAAAAATACGTCTGCGGAAAATAATGGCAAATATTTTATTTAGTCTGTATTTTGTCTGTATAGAAAATGTCTCGCCCACATATACCTAAACATGATTCAATGATACAATTGGACATATTTCTCTCGTAAAACCTGAAAAAGACTTGATTTATTTCATTTTAGGATTGCGCGTGTATATTCTTAGAAGATTCTCTGTGTGTTATTAATATACAGCGTCAGTCTTTGATCTCGTTTGGGACGATCAGTGATTAACACCTTTTCGACAAGAGCCATCGAAATTGAAAATAAAAAAAAATCAAATTTCACTAAAACCTTTTGCAGAATCGTGTTTTTCAGAAAACTCTTTCGCGATTGCATGTGTCGTTTTCAAAATTCCGATCAGTAATCACGAAATTATAAATATGTTGTTGTCAATAACAAAATTGAAAGCATGTCCGTCAAACTTGCATGACGTCAGAACTCGACTCGGGTGAAATACTGCAGTGATGCAGTGAAAGTTCGAGAGTAATAAACGCTGATATCGCAGTAGGCTTTAAACTGTCCATGGAATGGTCCTAAAATCATGTTTATATTTGCAGCTTTACTGCAAATAGTTTTCCCGTTGTTTCTTGTTGAAGTGTTGTTTCCGTCAAGGCCAAGTACCATAGAAAATTTGGAACACCGAGCAGTGGGCCTGCGCCATGAACACCTGCCTGTTATTAAAATTAATTAGCGGGGACATCTGCCCCCCCACCTTCCTGCTGTTTTTTTTGCCTAGGACACCTGCCCCCTATTGTTTCTTTTACCTAGGCCACGTGCCCCCCCCCCCTGCTGTTTTTCACCAACTACACCTGCCCCCGTTTGTTTGCTAACGGGCCCCTCCCCATTGACCTTTCTATCTTTAGAAGCACCCGGGCCGACAGGGAGAGGGCGTGGTTGTGAGCATGGCTAGATTTCGCTGAAGGAAGGTACCCTCAAATCTGGGTCGAAAGTGGCGAAAATGACAAAAGGCTACTTCAACGTATGGTAACGGTATAAACTTCAGACGATCTGGGCGATGTACAGACGAAAGATCATACCTTGGAGCCGGTTAGGTAATTTGGGACAAAAAAACTCCGATTTTATGCTCAATCGCTGCTCTACAGTAGTCTACAATAGTGCCCAATTCCATTCCAAACTGATAGAGTCGGGACGAATAGTACTCTCACTTTCCACGCGATGCGTGGTGTTCTCCACGCGGTCTCGACACTTGCAACAGATGCCAAAATGTCGGCCAGGGTGCGTAGAACAAGTTCTAAAAATTAGAAGTCGCTGCCTTCGGCGGTCTGGACACGGTTCGTGTTTGTGAGAAGTGCAATTTTAATGTCAAATTGGCAAATTTTCGTTAATCGTTTCCCGCCAAAACACCTACTCACCGCCGATTTCTTTTCACTGCAACTTCTTCCGATTATCTAAGGTTTAAAGATAGTGTCAGGATACACCCCCCCCCCCACCCCCCCCCCCCCCCCCCCGCACCGAAACCTGGGACTTTAAGCTCAATCGCAGCTCCACAGTCGTCTACAACACTGCCCATTTCCATTCTGAACTGATAGAGTCAGGACGAATAGTACTCTCTCCTTCCAAGCGATGCGTGGTGTTTTCCAGGCGGCTCGGGCGCTCCAAACAGATCCCAAAATGTCGGCCAGGGTTCGTAGAACAAGTTCTGAAAATTTCAAGTCGCTGCCTCCAGCGGTCTGGACACGGTTCGTGTATGTCAGAAGTGCTATTTTAATGTCCAATATGCAAATCTTCGTCAATCTTTTCCTGCCTGCCAGAAACCCAATCACCGCCAATTTCTTTTCATTTTAAACTTCTGACGATTCTCTTAGGTTTAAAGGTTGTGTTGGGATCCCTGGGTGGCGGTCTTAAAGAAGCAACTTCCATTTACAGAGAGGGGGGGGGGGGGGGCTCTAATGGAGTCTGCGTCCATTCACGGAGTCTTTTTTTCGAACTGGCTTGAAAAGGAAGGACCAAATTCAAACAGTTACCTCCTCTCTTCAAAACGCTATATCCCAACCAATTCTATAGGCAGATTTCCATGAAATTTTCACTCGTTGTTCATGGATAGTTGCGGCATCACTTTTCATGAAGAGCGGTACGAATTTCGCATTTCGTCACGTCGAATTCGAAAAGAGCGCATGCGCATGGATTTCTCTGAAAACATCTTATAGATTTTAAGTAAAAATGGCCATTCGCACTTTTTGGTTTGAAATTGCAAGTTGCATGGATAAATATGCCTGTTAGCACATGTTAACCCTCTACAATTGGCCAGACATCAATATTTTGGATACATTTGAGATAAAATGGACCATTTTCAAATAGACAGAGCACTCAAAGGGTATGTGTCAAACAAACATAACTCCTTTTGTCGGTCATTAACTTGTGGGACGAAGATATTGATATTAACCCACTCTACCATTAATGATGGTTTTTACCTAAACAATTTTTTTATAAAACTGAGTCATTTGAGACTACTATAACCACCTTTCTCATAACATCAATGAAAGAACTTCAGTGAGACAGTTAAAAACAATTCATCAGACACTGTGGGGGCATGAAAAATCAAGGAATCTCATCGGGAAAAGCCATGATTCTCCAGAATCATAAAGTCTAGTTTAAACTGAGATTTACAAGCACAAAGATCAGTCAGATGTTAACTGATGAAGGGCCAAACTAAGAATGATTAATGGCGCCAATTTCAGAACGTCCTTGACACTGCGCATGCGCAGTAGAGGTGAAGTGTGGAGGGCCATTCAGGACATGTTTTCTTTGGTTTTAGATGCAAATTTTGGGGATTGGGGGGCAAAATTTGTGTTTGGCCCTATATTTTAAGAGTTAGCACCAGCTATGTCTGGGTCATTGGTACAGTATAAAAATTTAGGATATTTCAATTTCTGCTCCACACGTCTGGCACATACAGAACTAACTCTGTTGTTGTGAACTGTGTCTATTGCCATCCCAAATACTGAATGGAGGTGGTTTTAACCGACAGTTAGATATTACTGAAATGACTGCAAACTCATATTATACATAGTCATCATTCACCACCAGGGCCGGGGATATAATAATGGTAAATTTCCCCTGAACCTGTTACAGAGCCTCCATATGACTTGATAGACCTGTGTCAAATTGAATCCTCACACCCATACCCACTGTTCACCATGTAGTAGCAATCATTTGTTATTTCAATATGTTCAAAAATTGCGACTGTATTGTATCAGTCATGTAATTGTTATTTTTTATTTAATAAATGATACTTGCTGCTTGGAAAGAAAAATAAGAATACAGGATTTGAAAAAAAAACATGTTGAACCAGTGTGAATGTGTTGTTCTTTATTGAAGATTGAATCTTCCCAGACCGAATCTTCCTGAGACCGAATCTTGCAGAGGTCGAATCTTCCTGTTCCCAGGATAGTACCCCAGGGCCCAGAACTTTGGGTGGCCCAGGCATGGCCTGGGAGTTCAGGACCTTGGACTCTTGGGTCAGGACTGAGTCTGCCCTCAAAGTTCTGAACCTTGTACCTGTGGTTACCATTGGGAGGTCCTCATCCAGGACCCTAGACTCTTAGATCAGACGTGAGCACATCCCTCCCCATCTCGAGCAATTGCTATCTAAAATGGATGGGTGATGTTTCAGCCGACAGTCAGATATCACTTAACTAACTGCAAGCTTGTATATCATTATACATATATATTAGTCAACATTCACTACCAGGGACCAGGATAGGGTCAGGGGTGGTGTTGGAAGGGGTATGAGGTCAGGGCTGCAGTCCCAGCTACATCCCCCACCCCCACATTGTGGAGGGTTAGCCATCCTCATCAGGAAAACTGCCTCCTTCATTGTGTTCTTGTTGAGGAATGCCCTGGCCCCTATATATAGGAGCATAAGCTCCCACGCCAAGGAAATTCTGATGTCACCACTGAATAGGGCAGGACAGGATAGTCACCCCAAGGCCCGGGACTTTGGGTCAGGCCTGGGGGGGAGGTCAAAAGTTTAAACCCCATTCCAGCATTTTGAAAGTGACCTCATTTTCCCTTTTGAGAGGGTACGTTATGATGGTTTATTTGCTCAATTTGGTGTTTTACTGTGCAAAAACATTGGTTGTATATACAATTTTCTTCATATCTTACTTGGGAAGAAGGGGGCGTGTTGTCTCAGTGATAGACTGTTGGACTTCTATGCTAGAGGTCCTGAGTTCGATCCCAATCTGGGACGACCCACGTTGTGTCCTTAGGCAAGACCCTTTTTAAAAAATTAGTGCTAGAAACATTAAAATTTTTTAGTTTTTAGTAAATTTTGTTTCTTAACATACCTACCACAATTGTTTACAATTGGCTGTAACATAAGTGCAAGCCCTACTTCGGAACTAACTCAAGCTTTTAGAATCTTTTCCAAACGAGTTGGAAAAGTACTAGAGTGCAAAAGCACGAAAAAGATCGAAAAAAGGGTCGAGCGAGACCAGCGCTCGAAATTACAGGTACTCTCTCTGCACACCTCTTGCGTTTACCGAGCGCATGCGCAACAACCGTGACGTCAATTCCTGTATTTCCGCCAACGAGAAGTTTGTGATTTAGCAGGGAGGCATCAATATCACAGATATCCCCAAGGAGGGTGGGCCTCCGGTAAACAATTGTGGTAGGTATGTTAAGAAACAAAATTTACTAAAAAATTTTAATTTCTTTTCAACCTACTCACAATTGTTTACAATTGGCTGAATAAACAATAGGAGGAGGTGAATCACATAACCAATACCAACAAGAGTAGCAGAACGAAAGCAAGGATGGCAGAGAACAAAAACGAAAACCTGAAATGAAGATAGAGAGAAGGCACCTGAAAAGAACAAGGCTGAGCGAAGCGCAACCTCGACCAAAAACAATTTTAACGAGGGTGCACAACAGCCTGAGCAGCAATGAGAGGGCCTAAAGAATAAAGGTCCTCAGATTGCTGTTGAAGGTGGCGGAGATAAAAGGAGGAGAAGGTAGAAGCATTCCTCCAGTAAGCCGCATTCATAACATCACAGAGCGAAAAAGAATTGGAGAACGCCCAGGATGTAGAAATGGCACGAACCTCGTGAGCATTAAGCCGGTTCGAAACAAGATCCGATGCAGACAAGCGAGAATAAGCCAGCTTGATTGCAAGACAGATCCACCTGGAAATAGAATGGGAAGAGATAGACTGCCTCTTAGGAATGAGAGACAGAAAGAATCTCTTCCGACCCCTCCTAATGAACTTAGTGCGAGTAATGTAAGTCTTGACCGCACGAACAGGACAAAGAAGAGGCCTCCGTCCATCTACAGCAGGGAGAGCCCGAATGCAGATGGGAGGAGGTACCAAATCGGGGAGTTGATTCTTAGCCAGAAAAGAGCAATCAGTAGTGAATGTGACACTGTTAGCCTCATTTCGGAAGAAGGCAGAATCAACAGATAGCGCATGAAGCTCACTGACTCGACGAGCAGAAGCAAACGCTAGAAGAAAAGCCGTCTTATAGGTGAGAAAACGCATGTCGGTCTCAGATAAAGGCTCGAATGGCGCCCCCTCCAAACAGTGCAACACCCATGCCAAGTTCCACTTGGGTGTAAGACGCAAAACTCGAGGCCTCTTCAAAGAAAAGTGCCGAATAAGTTTGGAGAGGAAAAGATTACGACCGATACACTGCTTTCCCACATAAGAGAAAGTATCAGACAGCATAGACCGATAGCCCTTAATCGTAATAGGCTGGAGGCCCTTGGAGTCAAAAAGAAAAACCAGAAAATCCGCAATTTGAGCGATTGACGGATCACGGTAATTCACATTGTGATCTGAACACCAGCGGCAGAAAACCTTCAACTTGGCGGCATAAGTCATTCCAGTGGAAGGTCGCCGCGATGCAGAAATGCACTCCACTGATCGTCTCGAAAAACCTCTACGTCGGAGACTGGACCTGATAAAAGACAGGTGTGAAGGGACAGGCTCGCCAGGTTGTTGTGATACTTACTGGGACGACCCTGTGAAAGAAGATCGCGACGTAGAGGTAGACGAATCGGTCGATTGGCCAATAGAGGCCGCAGCAGATTGATCCACACCCTCTGTGGAGACAGGGATGTGATCAGAATGATCCTGCAACTGCAAGCACGAATCTTCGCTAAAACTTGAGGAAGAATCGGTGCAGGAGGAAAGGCATAGCCAACCCAACCTGCCCAGTCCAGAGACAGAGCGTCTACTGCAAATGCCAGAGGATCTGGACAAGGGGAGACAAAAGTCTCTACCTGATGATTCCAGCGAGTAGCGAAAAGGTCGACCTGAGGACGACCCCACTGCTCGCAAATCACCTGAAACACCGACCGATGTAGCATCCATTCGGTTGGAAGGACACTGTCGCGTCGGGACAGGGAGTCTGCTAGGATGTTGAGACGCCCGGGAATGTGTCGAATGGACACTCGAGCATTCACATCCCGCGCCAACAGAAGAAGATCCTGAGACAGCCAGTACATGGGAATCGAATGTGTGCCTCCCTGATTCCGAATGTAGGCCACTACTGTCGAATTGTCCGAAAGAAGTAGGACAACATGGTCCGACAGATGAGGGATCCAAAGCCGAAAACTCAACAGAAGAGCAAGGAGCTCCTTCTGGTTGATATGAAGGCCCACCTGCTCGCTGTCCCACTCTCCTTGAGTAGACAGACCGAGAGGATCCAACGTCGCACCCCAGCCCCGATCGCTGGCATCTGCAGTAAGGATGCGTTCGGCCAAAGGAAGATCCAATGGAACACCCTGTGTCAGCCAGGGAATATCTGCCCAAGTGCGGAGGTGACAAAGCAGAGACCGAGGAATAGTGAGTTCCAGGTCCAGCGGATCTACATTTGGACGCCAATGATCCAACAGGAAGTGTTGGAGAGGTTGGACAAACAAGCGACCGAGCGGAATGAGATCTGTCACCGAACCGCAAAGGCCCAGCATCCGAAGGAAAGTCCTGGCCGAGACCGAGGAAGATTGAAGCAGGTCCCGAGTCAAGGCGGAAAGAATCGTCGCTTGAGCCTGGGGAACCGACACTACATTGTGAAGAGTGTCGAAATCCATCCCCAAATGACGGAATCGCTGAGAAGGAAGAAGATCCGACTTCTCGCGATTGACTCTGAAACCCAGCGACGCTAGCAGGCAAAGAAACTGCCGGACATCGAACTCCAGAACAGCAGCATCGTGGTGCCGTTGGAGGATGTCGTCTAGGTAGGCTGACGAAGTCACTGCCGTCTGAGTGCGATGGAAAGCAAGCACATGTGACATCAGTCGGGTGAAGGCCCAAGGAGCCAGGTTCAAACCGAACGGGAGAGCTCTGAATTGAAAAACGCGATCCCGAAACGAGAACCGAAGGTATTTCCATGACGCCAGATGAATGGGTACATGGAAGTAGGCATCCTTCAGGTCGATACTGGCCGCAAAATCGCCCTGATGAACTGAACGTCGAACCGACCGGAAAGTCTCCATACTGAAACGAGGAGCTATTATGTACTCGTTCAGGATACTCAGATCGATGACAGGACGATATTGGCCGTTTTTCTTCGGCACCAAGAAAAGTCTCGAGTAAAACCCTGGTGAAAGGGTGTTCCTGACCACCTCGATCGCCCCTTTGGT
The DNA here is from genome assembly GCA_031216915.1 of Pictodentalium vernedei. Taxonomy (NCBI): domain Eukaryota; kingdom Metazoa; phylum Mollusca; class Scaphopoda; order Dentaliida; family Dentaliidae; genus Pictodentalium; species Pictodentalium vernedei. The sequence goes on from CM062297.1 coordinate 765,467,184, forward strand.
GAGGAGATTGTCGATCTCCTGTACCAGAAGGTCCCGACGCAGAGGATCGGAAGGGACCTGAGTCGGAAGGGGCACCCGAGATAAACTGGGGTGCCGATGGAAGGACAGTCGCAGACTGGAATGAATGACGTTGAGGACCCAAGAGTCCGACGTTATCTCTGTCCAACGGTCGTAAAACAGCGACAGCCTTCCCCCGACTGGAGGCGAATCGAGGTGAGAACCTTCACTTGCGGCCTCGACGAGGCCCCCGAGAGGAGAAACCACCTCGGGAAGTGACAGAGTCCTGAGACTTTCCAGTCTGAGGCTGCCAGCGAGCCTGGCCATGTCGGCGCTTCTTATGAGCAGAAGGAGCAGACGTAGCCGAAGGCGTAGCCGAAGGCGTAGCCGACGTCGCCGACGAGGCAGACGCAGCAGCACGCTTGGCGGGCCTGGAACGACCCCCACCCGCAGCAGCAGGTTGGTCAAGCTGTCTCAGCAAAAGCTGGTCCTTCAAATGACGAAGAACTTCGCCACGAACAGCTTCCACGGAACCATGGAACAACTGAGGTCCCACCAAAGATGCAGACCTCAGAACAGCACGTTGCTCAGAAGGAAGGGATGGTAAAGAATCCAACACCGCATCCCGGCGTGCCAGCTCCAAATTAGCCGTGTTACAGGCGTAAGCGTGTGTCAAGTTCATAAGAGCCTGTGACAAAACGCGAAAAGGCGCCTGAGCGTCATCAAACTCCGCTGGTGGAAAATATTCAGCCAGAGCAGCGATGACATGGTCTGCGAGAGATAACATACCCAGCATCTCTCGGGACAGGCCCACCATAGACTCAACTACCGACATCGGGAGAACTGCCGACTTAGGCTTAGTCAACCCGAGGGAAGAAGAATCCTCATCCACAGTAGTCATCCCTTGGAAGACTGGTGGAGAGACGGAATCGTACACACGAAACCGCGATGGAGGCAGAAAGGCATCAGCTCTAGAAAAGAAGGAACCCTTGAGGGCCTTAGAACGCATTTTGGCGTCTAAGCCCTGGAAGGACTCAACAACCTGAGCCGATTGCAGAGGACGCAAAGCCCCGGAGCTAGAAGGCTCAACAGGGTTACGGCTCTCCACAGTGGACCGCGGCCGAACGGTCACAGAAGGCTGGTCGGAAGGTTGAACGTCCGGCAATAAGCCAAAGACGAAATCCAAAGCCTGCCCCAAGACTGACGAGGGGGGCCCCATCACCTTCAAGATACTCGTCATCCTCCGTAGCAGAGGAGACGTAGCCCAACTCGGGCTGACCAGCAGAAACCTCCTGTGAATACTGTGCAGTATCCACGGGGCCAGGCGAGACATCTCGGCGACCGACCAAAGGAGGTTGTGCCTCAGGAGGCACAGGGAGGCCAACTTGAGGGTTGCCAGAAAGCAACCGGGTGAGCGCCAAAACGGCCTGGCGCAGGTCACCCTGAGAATCCGTCGCAGCAGAATCGCCCGACGGAGTGTCCTCCCAATGGACCCTTCTGGTAGAAGAACCCAAATCCTCAGAAGAGACCGACGGCGAACGTCGATCGGCAGACAGAATAGGAGCACGGTGGGAAGACACCGGAGGATAGTCCCGATTGTGACGCCCAGGGGCCATCACTGACCTCTGCGAAACAGAAGGTCCTGCCTGCAAATCCTCTAAAGTGACCGACGGCGCACGTCGATCGGTAGCTGGACCTAGGACACGGTGAGAAGACACTGGAGGATTGTCCCAAGAATGACAGGAACCTGTCATTGGCCTCTGCGCAGCAGACGGCCCCAACTGCCTATCCTCTCAGACCGACGCAAGCATCGATCGACACACAGACTCGGAACACAGTGAGGAATCACCGGAGGAAGGTTCCGAGAGTGACAGCTAACAGGGGCTGTCACTGACCGCTGCCGAACAGCAGGCCCTGGGTGCCAACATCCCAACACCATCCTGCTAGGCGGCACACTAGCAGGGGAAGGTGGCACGATAAACGATTCACTCGAGGGACGAGGAATCGCTGCCGAAGCGACTAGCCGGCTCAACCGACTAGGAGCAAACCTAGCCAGATGAGACGGAGCAGACAGCAAACCCGCACAGCCCCGCTGCGAGGCTGGGGGAGGCTGAGAACACACAGACACACCAGCAGATACAGCCTCGGTCCCCCGAGACTGTAGACCATCCCCAGAGGAGATGGAAGAGCCACCATCAGACAGAATAGGATCTGGAGTAGCAACCTCCTCAACAACGGTCGACGGTGTAGGAGGCAGATCGGAGAGGATTACCAAGCTGACCTCGGAAAAGCTCTCAACGAAAACAGACGCCTCAATAGTGACATCAGAAGACAAAGAGACCACGGTCTCCTCGTCAGGTATCACTGAACTAACACCGCCAACAGTTGCAGAGGAACTCGCCACAGAAGTCAGATCTGAATCCTGTGTGACAGAGTCATCACGTGCACCAGCAGAAATGTCTGCTACGGCACGGCTACCCTTACCCCGAGAACGAGGGGTTCTAGCTCTGGAAAGAACCACCTGGTTCACAGAAGCCCAAAATTTAGAGGACCAAACCCCACAGATACCACATGATTGGGCCTGAGTGCAATTGTTGCAAGTGACACATGTGGCATGAGAATCGTCCACATGTTTCACCTGCAAACAAGAGGTACAAGGAATAGTCTTAGGCATGATATCAAAACAATAATCAAGCTTCCCGCCGACGGAAAACAGTACTAAGGACGTGTTCACACGTGGGGGAAAGACAAGATAAAGTGTGAAGAGAACAGCAATAAAAATACAAATTAACATTAAATAATAATAATAATTTGGTAGCTTGATAAAAGGATACAATCCAGTAGCACACTAAATATGAAGAATAAGTTGTTCACGAAGAATACATAGCATAATTAGCACGAGTCACAAAAATTTCTGACCATGTACAATGGCGGAAAATAAAGGAATTGATGTCACGGTTGTTGCGCATGTGCTCGGTAAACGCAAGAGGTGTGCAGAGAGAGTACCTGTAATTTCGAGCGCTGGTCTCGCTCGACCCTTTTTTCGATCTTTTTCGTGCTTTTGCACTCTAGTACTTTTCCAACTCGTTTGGAAAAGATTCTAAAACCTTGAGTTAGTTCCGAAGTAGGGCTTGCACTTATGTTACAGCCAATTGTAAACAATTGTGAGTAGGTTGAAAAGAAATTCAATATCTACTCAATTCTTTCCTTACAATTTGGGTAATTTATTACTGGTACCTGTATTTCGGTGTGTGCATCATTGCATCATTGTCCTCCAACGAGAATCGTGACCACCGCGATTTAGGAAAAAACGGTGAAAAGTTCCTTAAACCGGAATATCAAAGTGGGGTGGGGAGGGGGGGGGGGGTGGGGGGCTACATAGGGAGACACCCTTAACACATGTATCCCTGCATAGAAAATAGGGGGGGGGGGGGGATTGCACTAGATCCTATTACTAGAAGGTACAGGGGGTAGATACTAGATTCCCTCCCTCTTTGAAATTCTCAGAATATTTTGATAAGAAGGGGAATTCAAGTTGGTTTTTAACTAAAATATACTTTTTTTCTTTTCTTATTTATTGTTACTCACTTTCGATTTTTGATGGAGGAATCCGACAGTTGAATTATTTAACTCAAAACTGTCCACTTTATGGCTCAAAAGCATAAAACAGCCCATTTTGAAACATACTGACAACTATTGTTGGATCAGGTAACAAAAAACTAGGCGATAACTTTGTGCAGTTCATTGTCAGCACAGTTGGTGAATTGGGTAATTTACCTGGTTCAGTACCGGTCAAGTAGACTACCTTTTCAAACACCCAATTTCTGATGTAAAAATACTACTGCCAAATTCAACAGTTCTTGTACTTATAAGCATGTGTTGTGGCAAAACGCATGTACATTGAATTTTTCGAAATCTTATGCAAGGACACCGACACACATTGGCAAATATTTTTTCCGATTTTTTGTTTGCAACGAAATTAGAACACAGAAGTTAACGTTGGTTAGAATGTCTAAAAAAATGCCAAACATTAAATTTGAGTAATGTTATAACCTATATTTTTTTAAACATGGTACGTGGAGAAAGGATTGTAAGTTGTAATTAATTACCCAGGGAGTGGCAGGCCTGGCATACTTAAAAATGCAGGAGGGCTAAAAATCGCTCCCCTCGCATGGCCTTGTGGAACGATTTGCTCTTCTCAACAGTTGTGTGTACCAGTATAGGCGACAACAGAATAGACAACTTTAAACCAGCTAAGTCTATGACTTGCAGGTCCAAAGCCCTGGTAAATGGTGATGGGAATTGTGTTTCTATAATAACCCTTTACCTAACCTGAAAAGCAGACGACACTTGCAAAAAAAATTCTTAAATAACTAATTTTTTTCATTTTTTGTCTCAAAAACATAGGTTATGACCCCTCGTTGGAACGAGCTCGTTCCAATGAGGGGTCATCATAACCTATGTTTTTGAGACAAAAAATGAACAAATAATGAAAATTAATTGGTGATTTTTTTAGAATAGCACTGGCCGGTTTTGGCCGTTACGTTGGTTAAAGGGTTAAAAAAAAAAACAAATTTAACCCATTACCCAATGAATCGCCCTCATCTGCCCGTGTAATATGCAAATTCAGCTGAAAAAATATTATTTTTCGAAAAATTTCTACAATACCATATCATGTGACCCCTCTTTGGAACGAGCTAGTCGAGCTCGTTCCAAAGAGGGGTCACATGATATGATTTTGTTGAAATTTTTTTTAAAAATTTAAAAAATGATATTTAAAATAATAAATTGAGAAATCGTCTGCTTTGGGTAAAGGGTTAATGTCTATGTGATGGGAATTATTTATTAATTTTGTATTTACAACGAGAACAGACAACTTACCAAGAAAAAATGAAACTACATGCAGTCAGTGTTAATTAACAGTCACAATCTTGTTCTCGGAGCGTAGTCTCTTCTCAGTTTGGCGGTGAATACGAAATTGATAAATAATCCCCATCACCACAGACTGAGTCGGTCTAAAAGCTCTTAATTTGACTTTTCTTATTTTTTTATACAACATAGAGTACCTATATGCTAACAATTAATATTTATTTTTACAGAAGCGAGAAGTGACAAAATGAAGTTTTACTATTAAGGGGCTATATAAGTAATGGAATTTTGTTTATTTTGAAATTCTCACTTCTCATATTCCTTAAATTCAGATTAAATATACACAAATTTTACACCAAAATAAAGGTTGGGATGTATAGAACACGAAACACAAATGCAATCAACTCATAGAGTTGACAGCAGGCACCACTGATTCCTGGAAGTCTGCTATCGTATTCGCACCAGAACTGATAATAAAATAATATTTCGCAAGAAGAACGCGTGGCCGAATGTGCTTCAGATATTCAATAACTAAACTAGGCATTCAAAACACTTTCGAGTGCAGCGACAGGACTGCATTTTGGAAAAGGACAACACTGTCTGCATTTTTTATTGAAGATGGTTTCCATGCTCGACAGACATGCGCAAATCACTCGATACCACGAATTTTCATCACAAAACAAAATCGTAATTCTAAGAAATTTCAACAGGTGTCATGATACCTTGCATTGAATATTGTAACTGTGTAATCTCTATCCAATAACAGCATATTGTATGAAGGACATTTTTTTCGTCTATATTTGAGTTCCTTGATTCTCAAATTGCATAATTATTGACTGGCTGATAGAGAACGCTTGTTCCGATGTACGACCCGACTGATGATCTCTGATTCACCGGTGGGTTCGTGTATCGAATCGAAGGTGGTTTGACCGGCAAATGAGCAATCGAACACATCTCATGTTTCAAATTTTCTGGTCAATTTTGAGGTCATCTTGATTGAGAGTGGACGTACTTTGAGCCATTTGATAAAAAAACTTTTCCCTGACCCTCCCACCCCTTTTTTTTCGATTGTCATAAGCCACATTTTCAATTCCCATTTGTCTCCCAAATGATTTTCAGGCTATTTGTGATCAAATGCTTGATATTTCACATTTGATCACGACATAGTCATAGATGCTGAAAGTTATTTTGAATCTATGAAATATTCTACCCATTACATTAAGATCATTAATAATTCACTTCCTTGAATACATGCCCTCTAATCTACAGAGCCCCCTTAGCCGTGCATTTCATATAGTGCCTTCTATCATCTTATGATGATTTTATTTTGTAAGATCAATGTTTTCATTATTCTTGTCTATAAGCTTATGTGTACTTTATTACTTCATGTATACTTTCAACATTCGGTTCAGTTGAGATGACCTCAACGCCTCAATAAATCATTGAACTTATTGCTTCTTGATTCTGTTCGCTTCCAGTCAATAATTATTATTTGATTTTAGAAGGCATTGTTTTTACATGCTTTTTTCCATCTGATGACGTCGACTGGAAATCGAAAGTATACTCATACGTAAACAAAAGCAATGGCTTTGGAATTTTCCCCCATGCAGCTCTGTGGCCATGTTTTGAAGAATTTTGATCCCCTAGCTTTGTTCTTGGATATGTAAAGCACATTTGGCAACAACTGGCACAAGTTGTTTTCGTGAAATATTATTAAATTATCAGTTCTAGTCAGACATGTTAACCTCCAGAATAATTTTTCAGGGAACCTGAGGGTGATTTTCAGGGAAATGGGATGGATTTCAGGGAAACGTTCGCGCGGGGACAAAATAAAAGAAAAAACTTGTTAATTTTCAGCTCATGGACCACAATTAACACCAGATTATATCCAGAACTAGTTTTCAACTATGCTGATGCATTTATGCTATGTTAAAAAATCATAAAATAACTGTTGATTTGACCCCCCCCAGGATCGTCTTCTTCATGAGCCCCCCTCAGCTCCCCACCACCACCCACCCACACTGTCCCACAGAGCACCTCCACCTGTGGTTTGCTCTTATCAAAGTCTACTTAGCTAATAATTTCCCAAGTCTGGAAATGTTAACAAGAAAAGATGTCCTAATGTTCAGTTACTTCAAGAACATTAGTACTTACTTAGAAAGTATCTTTATCAAACTTCATGCATGTGGGAGGTTTGTGCCCTACACAAAACTTTTCTTTTCATCATTAAAGCATTTTTTTTTAATTCCATTTGAAATTTTCTGGGTACAGATGGCCAAAAGTTAACAGTTCTGTAGTCAGCACAACAGAATAAATGTAGTGTTAGAAAATAAGTCCATTGTGTTTAAATATGCAGTCATAATTTTTCGGCATCCTAAGCGACTTTAACCTACTTTTAAACTGTGCCAAATAGTTGTTGTTTACGTTTTGATTTTGGAAAAGGGATGAGAATTAAAGCTATTCTATGAAGGAATAAATAAATATATATTATTTAATTCCTTTTCATATATTTTAATTTCCAAAAACTGCTTTTAAATGAAGGTGGAGTTTTCAATTTTTTGAAAGTAAGTGACCTATATTCACTTCGACACTCGCACATTGATCACAAATCTCTGAAGAAAACCCCCAGAAATAAACATGAACACAGTTGAAATATATATCATAAAATACCCTTTTCTTAAATAAATTTAACATAAATCCATATTTTACTGCTTCGTGAGTTTTTACCAGAGTTTGAAATGCATGTGATTTGACTCCGAACGTTTTTCGTAAGTTACAACAGGAACGAAATATTTGGCTGTTGTTTTCCGGGATTTTGGTCCAAAAGTAAAACTGATTCCCGTCCGGGAGGCCGGGAACTACACTGAAATTCCGGGATTTTCCCGGGCATTCCGGGAGAGTTAACATGTCTGGTTCTAGTGCGAATACGGCAACAAACTTCCAGGAACCAGTGGTGCCTACAGTCGAGTGAGTCGACTCTATGAGCTGATTACATGTATGTTTCGTGTTCTATACATCCCAACCTTCATTTTAAGGGCCTATATAAGTAATGAAATTTTGTTTATTTTGAAAGTCTCACCTCTCATATTCCTTAAATCCAGATTATTAAATATACACAAATTATACATCAAAATGAAGGTTGGGATGTGTAGAACACGAAACACATATGTAATCAACTCGCAGAGTCGACTGTAGGCACCACTGGTTCCTGGAAGTCTGCTACCATATTCGCACCAGAACTGATAACAAAATAATATTTCATCAGAACAACTTGTGGCCAAATGTGCTTCATATATCCAAGAACAAAGCTAGGCATTCAAAACATTTTCGAATACAGCGATAGGTCTGCATTTTGGAAAAGGACAACACTGTCTGCAATTTTTATTGAAGATGGTTTCCATGCTCGATAGACATGCGCAAATCACACGCACGAATTTCCATCAAAAAACAAAATCGTAATTCTAAGAAATTTCAACAGGTATCATGATACCTTGCATTGAATATAGCAACAGTGCAATCTCTATCTAATAACAGTATACTCTATGAAGGCGATCTTTTTCATTATTTGATTTTAGACGGCGTTGTTTTTACATGCTTTTTCTGTCCGATGACGTCAGCCGGAAGTTAAAAAATTTATAGTAATTTATATATTTTTTATACTTACCAATGACCCAGACTTAGCTGGTGCTAACTCCAACAAAACCAGGGCCAAACACAAATTTTGCCCCCCAATCCCCAAAATTTGCATCCAAAACAAAAAGAAATCATGTCCTAAAGGACCTCCATAGTACGCCTCTACTGCGCATGCGCAGTGACGTAGTCGTCCCGAAATTGGCGCCAATTATCATTCTTACTGGCAGTGCCTGGTCAGCGCTATGTACTCATCGGGGAGGCAAGAGTTCCCAACTCCAGGGAGGGCCATCCCCGTCTGGGTCATTGGTAAGTATAAAAAATATATAAATTACTATAAATTTTTTAACATTTTTATACTGTACCAATGACCCAGACTTAGCTGAATAGTAAACAGGCTGGAGGGCCTAGGACATAGAGGAAAATCCAATAAGCTCAACTATATAGTAAAGAGGTAACCCCTTAAGGAGAAAAGGAGTATTAGGCTTTACATGTATCTTTCTTATTTAATATTAAATTAGAAAGATACACTACCCTTAATAATTGAGCACAATAACATTCATGTTCTCTATTAACATCCAGTATAACCCTTATACTAATTATTTTTAAAACAAGCCAATAAATAAAGTAGTCCAGAGAATTGAGACTCTTTATAATCATTTAAAAGTGTCCGAGTATTGTATATTAAAGCCCGTTTGACACTTGACATATACAAATGCTTCACACCGAGCTACACTTTAAAAATAAGACATGAATGAAATTAAACATTAATATTACACTTTAAAACCATCCCGGAAGCGACTCAGAAATACTGACTTGGAGGAGGCATTCCCTTGCTTTTCACTATAAAGCAGGTGACCTAAGGGAACACCCGCCCCCCCCCCCCCCTTCCCCTTGCCCTGGGTCAAATAGCCCAGAGCGAAGAGGGCAGCCGGACGGAGTCACTGCCGGAACAGAAAGCCTGCATAACTATAGTTGCAACTGTTTAGTGGACGACATTCTGAGCAACAGATAACGGACCTAAACAATGCAGGTCTCCAGAAATGGACTCAATATTTCTGAGATAAAAATTAGTAAATGTGGAAGGCTGAGACCAATAAGCAGCCTTCATTAAATCTGTAATAGCAACACTATTAGCATAAGCCCAGGAAGTAGAAAGAGCTCTTACTTCATGAGCAGAAATCTTAAGCACAGACTGCTGAGAAGAAGATAAATCTTCATACGCAGTACGGATAGTTAACTGAATCCATCTAGCAATAGAATGGACTGAAATGTCCTTTCTATTAGGCATCAAAGACAGAAAGAAACGTTTCCGTCCCTTTCTGATGAACTGAGATCTCTGTTTATAGATACGTAGTGCTCTAACAGGACAGAGTAAAGGCCTACGCCCGTCTGAAGACGGAAGAGCCTTAATAACAATAGGTTCCGGATATTTATTAGGAGCCTGATTCTTAGCTAAAAAACCCACATTAGTAGTGAAGGTGATAGTGTTCCCAACACTACGATAATGAGAATCATCCACCGATAGTGCATGAAGCTCACTGACTCTTCTGGCAGAAGAGAAAGCTAAGAGAAAAGCTGTCTTATAAGATAAGAATTTGAAATCTACTGTCCCAAGAGGTTCAAATGGCTTTTCCTTCAATTTAAGGAGAACCCAAGCTAAATTCCACTTAGGAATTAATCTAAGAGTTCTGGGTCTATTTATCGAAAAGTTTCTAACCAATTTCGATAAAGAGACATTAGATCCAATTTGTAAACTATCATGATGTGCATAGGTATCAGATAACATAGAGCTATAACCCTTTATAGTAACAGGCTGCAGTTTGATTTCGTCAAACAAGTATACTAGAAAGTTAGCAATGTCTGGTATAGAGGGATCAAATATATCTACAGAATGATCCCTACACCGACGGAAAACCTTCCACTTAGCCGCATAGTTTAGCGAAGAGGAGGTCCTCCTACAGTTAGAAATCGCGTCCACTGCTCGTCCTGTAAAGTGCTTGCCATGCAAGAAGGACCGCACAACGGAAAAACGTGAAGGTTGAGACCTTGCGGGTTGTGATGGAGTTGGCGCGATTTCCCCTGCCAAAGAAGATCCTCTCGTGGAGGAAGCTTCCGCGGTAGGTCCCACAACAGACACCTGAGTAGATTTATCCACGGTCTCTGTGGCGACAGAGATGCTACCAACGGAATCTTGCATTGAGATTGTTTTATCTTTAGCAATACTTGTTGAATTAACGGCGCTGGAGGATACGCATATCCTATCATTCCGTCCCAAGGGATCGACAGAGCGTCTACTGCAAATGCTCTTGGATCCGGACACGGGGACACATACGTCTGCAACTGATTGTTGAGATGTGTCGCAAATAAGTCTATCATTGGCCGTTCCCATTGGTAGCAAATCTGATTGAATACTTGTTTGTTGAGAGTCCACTCCGACGGCAACAAGCGACCCTTTCGTGAAAGGGAGTCTGCTAGCACATTCAGACGACCCGGTATGTGACGGACCGAAAGAAGAACGTGATGTTCTAGCGCAAACAGAAGGATTCTTTCCGTTAGATTGAACAACGGAACTGAATGAGTGCCTCCCTGATTCCGTATATACGCCACTACTGTCGTATTGTCGGATAGGATTTGGACATGAGCATCGTGAATAATGTCCATCCAGTGACGTAATGCAAGCCAAATTGACATCATTTCCTTGATGTTCATGTGCTTGCACAGGAATTGCGGATCCCAAAGACCCTGGCATCTCGAATCCGTTGGGATTAATGATGCACCCCAACCTGTTTGACTGGCATCCGTCATAATGGTAAAACTCGGATCCGGCAACTGCAGCGGAACTCCTTGAGTTAACCACTGAATGTTTGCCCAAGTCTGAATCTCTTGTTTCACTTGATCTGACAAGAGAACGTCTACATCGAGCCAATGAATTTTCACACTCCAATTCTGAGTCAGGAAAATTTGAAGAGGCCGTGTGCGTAGCCGTCCCATCGGAATGAGATCCGCGGCGGCTCCGCACAGACCTATCAGTCTCATAAATTCTCTCGCCGTGACTTTGTCTGTATTCAGACAATAGCGAGCGTAACAACTGACTAATTTCGCTCTGGTTAACGGCAGACGAACGAGATTGTTGTGCGTCTCGAAGCTCATTCCCAGATGAGTGAATGACTTGGACGGCACCAGATCCGACTTCTCCTCGTTTACTATGAAACCGAGACGTCGGAGCAATAGAAGAAGATTCTGAACATCGTTCTGAAGCGTTAACTCGTTGCCGTACCTCTGAAGAATGTCGTCCAGGTAGGCCGACGTTACCGCAGACGAATGAGCTCGGAAGTAGATCATTACCGAGTTCATTACCCGAGTGAAAGCCCAGGGTGCTAGATTCAATCCGAAGCACATGGCCCGGAACTGATACACCACTCCTAGGACTGCGAAGCGTAGATACTTTCGGAATGTCGGATGTACCATGACGTGAAAGTACGCATCTTTGAGATCTATGCTCGTTGCATAATCGTTCACCCGAATACTCGCTCTGACCGATCGAATCGTCTCCATATAAAACTTCGGAGCGACGATCAGCTTGTTTATCCAGCTCAAATCTATGACTGGACGGAACGAGCCGTCTGGTTTCGGAACCAGAAACAGATGGCTGTAGAATCCCAGCGATTCCTGGTTTTCTACGACCTCTACCGCGTTCTTCATTAAAAGAGACTGCACCTCTGATAGCAGAGCGTCTCTTTTCTGAGGATTTGACGGAAGATGAGTCCACTTTGGACTTCGAGTTAATGGAGGCTTTCGTTTGAAGGATATCTTTAGACCTTCCGAAGTCACTCCTCTCACCCACGGGTCGTCCGTAATCGACGCCCACTCTTGAGAAAAACTCGACAACCTTCCGCCAACCGGAACGCGATAGAGGTTTAAGCCATCACCTCCTGGATCTGCGAGGCCTGCGGTAGGAGAAACCACGTCTTCCACGACCCGCACCTCGCCTCGTCGACCTCGGGGCGTCCGACCGATTGTCCCGGCCTGAAGGACGTCCCGAACGAGAGTCACTATCCTGACGGTCTCTCGAATAAGAGCTAGAGGACGCACCGGAACCTCTATAGGAACCTCTCTTGGGCGCATAAGACCCAGAAGTGCCCGCCTTATTCGTGTCTGCTGTATCCGACCTTTTAGGAGCGGATCTAAACAACAGAGAATCACTAGCTTTCTTTTTAATATTATCATAAATAGCGGAAAGCTTGCCGTCAAAGAGAAGATCTCCTGAGACCGAAGCGACTCTAAGAGAGTTCTTCACCTTAGAATCCACTAGTGTGGATGTAGCCAGGGCTGCGTCACGTCTAACCAACTCCAGATTTGCCACTGAAAGGGCGGAGTTACACGTGGAATAAGCTACTGCCCTTGAAAGAAGTCTTAAGGAGGATTGTATATCCTGAAACTCTTCCCCTTGAAGACGCAGTGATAACGCCTTAGTAAGGTGATCTGCGTAAGATAAGGCATCTAAATTGGCTCTGTTAGACGCAATAGCTGTTTCCAACACTGAGGTTGGAATAGAAGCTGACGACGGTAATGATAGCTCTAAGTCTTCCGCCTCGTCGTCCATACGCAGAGGAACTCTCGGTATACCCTGACCTGCCGTGTCGAATTTATTCCTTGCATTAATGAAAGGCAGGTTGAGAGTATTTGCGGACAAGAAACTTGCTTTCCCCGTCCTGGAAGCAAGTTTAAAAATAGCGTCGTTCAATAATTCAAATGTTCTTGCAACATTATTGGACTGCGACGGAAACTCGGGAGCGATGTCCCTGAACCGCTCAAAAAAATCAGAGTCCAATGACGCTATAATTCTCCTGTCCGGAAGCGCAGCAGTCTGGCCCGACGGAACAACTTGAGGAAGAAAGTGCCGGATGAAGTCCACGGCAGCTTTATGTTGTTCCGAAAGGGATAGCTCCAATTCATCCGTATCCCTTTCACCATCCGGTCGGACCTCCCGATGTTCCCGGTCGTCCGCCCCCGATGCTTCGGCGGAGCGTACCGACCCAGCGCCGTCGGATAATTCTCGATCCGACACCGTTTCTGTCGACTGCTGGGATGCTGCGATAAGCTGTGCTATCTGCACTAGAATGTCCGACGTCGAGACCTGCGGAGGAGCGGTCTTTCGCTGCTTCGCCGAGGGCAGCTCCGCATCAGATGGCTCCCGCATACTTTTCCTATGCGAACGTCCGGAGTCCATCGGTCTCGAATCCCTGGCTGCCGGATGGTGTGACCTGGCCGCCGAAGAATCCTTCATCGGCGAAGCTGGCAAAATATCGGAGGTCACGCAGCCAAGGTGCGGTCGTGTGCGCCGACGAGAAGAGGAAGCCTTAACAGTCTCTGCGGACTGCTTATACAACGGAGCGTCCCGAGCGACGGACGTATGCTCCGCTAAAGACACATTTTGTACCACAACATCTGGTCCCAGATGTTGTTGTACGAGAGAGGGGCCTCTCTCGCTCGCGGCCCGGCTGGACCTGGACGAGCTAGGAACCGGACTAAAAGGCTTCCTCCGTTCTCGTTCCCTCTCCGCCGTCACTGGGTGTGCATCTATTATTTTTATAGTGCTCGCATCACCCAAAATTTCCTCTTGGACCGCATCGGATGAACCCGGCTGCCGAACCATTCGGTGAATGGACGCTACACCGGGCGAGCTAGCGGACGACATTTGTCTAATCTCCATGAGCACTTTTGCCGCTAGCTCTGTATTTATTTGTGACGACGGACGCACACTTGAAGAAGATAACATGGAAACATCACCCTGTTCTGGTTCCTCTGAAATAGAAACTGAGAGAGTAGAGTGACCTTGTGGAGAAAGAGCCGGCATCGCTCTTTCTCCAGAAACAACATATCGTGACACACGTTTCCAATGTTTCTCATCCCAATGTTCACATATAGAATGCGAGAACACTGACTACAATTAATACAATGATCATGAAAGTCAGAGGAAGATTTCTTCCTATTACAATTTGAACAAAGTCCCTTCATTGTGAAAGAACAACAATAAGTCCTAGTTACTCGCAAAAACCCCTGACACAAAGATACATAATAACATGATCCATTAATAAAATGAAAAAACAATTGCAAAACAAAATAATTTTGAAAAAATATTTTTTCAGAGAAGCCCAAGTTGCTGAAAAGTAACGTTGAGCCCCGATGGATCCGATGGCAAAGTGTGGTCAAAAATTTTAAAATTATATAAAATAATTAATGAGACACTTTCGGATAATATAAATGTATCTTATAATGAGATAAACTACCACAAAGGCAAACAGCCCCCCTCAAAAAAGGCTGTTGCCAATGAAAACAAACAGTGTAAACACAGTAGAAAACATGACTCCAGGCACTGAAAAAACTGGCCCGGAATCAGTCATCAATTACACTCTATCTGATGCAAAACAGAGACTCCCAGGGGAGAATCTGCAGAACATCAGATGGAAGATGCAGAACACAAACGTTATACACCCATGGGTGAAAACGTAACTATGGGGAAAATAACAGAAAACATTCTGTAACCAAGCAACTCTCCCAGGGAATTTTTAGAAATGAAACTTCTCAAAAATATGCCAAAAGCATGGGAGAATTGCAAGGGGGGACTTTAGAAGGCTAGGGGAGAGGAAACACTGAATAAGCAGTGCAACAATTAGCAAGAATGACAACAAGAGGCCCATGCCTCGAAAATAGGCAACTTAACATAATTTCAACAAAAAATTTTAAGTACAGCCCTGATTATTTTTTGCCACTTCTTTTTTCCTCTCCTCCTTCTATCCTCCTTAGAATCACATTTTCTCCAAGAATTACGTGTCTGGCATCCTTTAAACTGAGATTTACAAGCACAAAGATCAGTGAGATGTTGACTGATGAAGGGCCAAACAGAGAATGATATTTGGCGCCAATTTCGGGACGACTGCGTCACTGCGCATGCGCAGTAGAGTCGTACTATGGAGGTCCTTTAGGACATGATTTCTTTTTGTTTTGGATGCAAATTTTGGGGATTGGGGGGCAAAATTTGTGTTTGGCCCTGGCTTTTGTGGAGTTAGCACCAGCTAAGTCTGGGTCATTGGTACAGTATAAAAATATAGGCAACTTAACATAATTTCATCAAAAAATTTTAAGTACAGCCCTGATTATTTTTTGCCACTTCTTTTTCCTCTCCTCCTTCTATCCTCCTTAGAATCAGATTTTCTCCAAAAATTACGTGTCTGGCATCCTTTAAACTGAGATTTACAAGCACAAAGATCAGTGAGATGTTGACTGATGAAGGGCCAAACAGAGAATGATAATTGGCGCCAATTTCGGGACGACTACGTCACTGCGCATGCGCAGTAGAGGCGTACTATGGAGGTCCTTTAGGACATGATTTCTTTTTGTTTTGGATGCAAATTTTGGGGATTGGGGGGCAAAATTTGTGTTTGGCCCTGGTTTTGTTGGAGTTAGCACCAGCTAAGTCTGGGTCATTGGTAAGTATAAAAATATCGAAAGTATACTCATGCGTAAACAAAAACAAAGGCGTTGGAAATTTCCCCAATGCAGCTCTGTCGCCGTGTTTTGAAGAATTTCTACCCCCTAGCTTTGTTCTTGGATATGTAAAGCACATCTGGCCACAAGTTGTTTTCGTGAAATATTATTAAATTATCAGTTCAGGTGCGAATACGGCAGCAGACTTCCAGGAACCAGTGGTGCCTACAGTCGACTCTATGAGTTGATTACACATGTGTTTCATGTTCTATACATCCAAACCTTCATTTTGATGTACATTTTGTGTATATTTAATTTGAATTGAAGAAATATCGGAGGTGAGAATTTTCAAAATAAACAAAATTTCATTACTTATATAGATAGGCCTTTAATGTACATTTTGTGTATATTTAATTTGATTTGAAGGAATATCAGAAGTGAGAATTTTCAAAATAAACTAAATTTCATTATTTATATAGGCCCTTAATGAAATATTCCTAGTGGACTTTGTGCATTTTATTTGGTAATGCTAACAGATAGTCTCTGCAAGACGGTCCGTCGTTTCACCCAATTACACCCAACTAACACCCAATTAATACCCAATTAATAAAAAACGTCAAATGTAAGTGTCAATGACACTGTAGCTCAACTTATCAAGACAAAGACATGTACATGTATAGTATTTGACACAGCAATGACAAACATCTAGGTAATGACCTGATAACAAAGGTACATATAAAGTATTGTAACGGTCTGCACATAAATACTGACCGTTGCCTGTAACAAATGTATAGGTAAAGTATTGTAAAGGTGGGTGACAGTCAGATGCTAAACTAGAAAAGAAATCTTTTGAGTCCCAGAGTGGGTCTGAGTGAAACCCAAAATATTTGTTCTCATAGCACAGTGATAACAAAGGCACCCCAAAACACACTCATTCCTGTCCCAAGGTGAAAACAAAGGTACCCAAGAAGTTTCGTGAAGATCAGTTCACAAATATGAGCTGTGTAGAAGTTGTGACAAAAAACTGATTGGACCTAATTTCGGTGCAAAATGGCCACTGGCAGCCATCTTGAATTCTGGACTGCACCCAGAAACACTCGTTCTTGTCCCAAGGAGATAACAAAGGTACCCAAGAAGTTTTGTGAAGATCGGTTCATAAATACAGCCTCTAGCCCGAGCCGTATTGACATGTGCACTTACAGTGTATAAGTAGCACTGAATAAATCAAAGTTCATCCAATTTGCATAATTTCTGCACAAGAAAAAAAACCCGTACTATATGTGATGTATTCCATGTTACTAAACATTCATACAAAAATATATTCAAACTTTCATACAGAAGTTCTGTACAAAAGACTGATTGCATTAATTTTGGTACAAAATGGCTGCTGGTGGCCATCTTGAATTTTGGACCACACCCAAAAACACTCGTTCTCATCCCACGGTGATAACAAAGGTACCCAAGAAGTTTCGTAAAGATCGGTTCATAAATACGGCCTCTAGCCTGAGCCGTATATAGAAGTTGTGTACAAAAAACTGATTAGACCTAATTTCGGTACAAAATGGCCATTGGCAGCCATCTTGAATTTTGGACCGCACCCAGAAACACTCGTTCTTGTCCCAAGGTGATAACAAAGGAACTCAAGACGTTTCGTGAAGATCGGTTCATAAATACAGACTCTAGCCTGAGCCGTATTGACATGTGTACTTATTGTGTGTAAGTAGCACTGAAAAAATCAAAGTTCATCTAATTTGCATAATTTCTGCACGAGAAAAAAAACCTGTATTATATGTGATGTATCCCATGGTACTAAACATTCACACAAAAAATTATTCAAATCAGCGCTTTCATATGGAAGTTCTGTGCAAAAATCTGACTGCACCAAATTTTGTACAAAATGGCTGCCATCGGCCATCTTGAATTTCGGACTGGACCCCAAAACACTCGTTCTTGTCCCACGGTGATAACAAAGGTACCCAAGGAATTTCGTAAAGATCGGTTCATAAATACGGCCTCTAGCCCGAGCCGTATTGGCATTTGCACTTACAGTGCTGAAAGTAACACCAAAAAACATCAAAGTTAGTCTAATTTGCATAATTTACGCACGAGAAAAAAACCCGTATTATATGTGATGTATCCCATGGTACTAAACATTCATACAAAAAATTATTCAAATCATAGCTTTCATATGGAAGTTCTGTACAAAAAACAGATTTCTGCATCGTCGGTACAAAATGGCGGCTGGCAGCCATCTTGAATTTCGGACCAAACCCCAAAACACTCGTTCTCGTCCCACGGTCATAACAAAGGTACCCAAGAAGTTTTGTAAAGATCGGTTCATAAATACGGCCTCTAGCCTGAGCCGTATCCAATTGTTGACGGACAGATGGACGACGAGCCATGGCATAAGCTCAAATTTGGCTTCGCCAAAGTCGAGCTAAAAATTGTTTTTTGGGGTGAATTCTACGAAGAAGACTCTAGTGCGCCGATGGAACCCGTTACTTTATCAGACAGTTTTGTTTTGAATACACAATATCTCATTATCTGCACTAGTCGAAACTTGGCCTCACAGGCCGTGATATAATGTTTTAGTTTGGTAGGCAAACATCCTATGTGCCAAACCGAAACATTATATTACCGATTGTAAGGCGCCAGGTTTGGATGAAATATAGCCTATACAAGATGGGCACTCCCACTAATTTCAATAAGGACCCCGAGAGCTGATAGAGAGTTGGTGTTCAATTCAGTGGAAAGGCACATTTCATATGCACAGGTCGAAACTAATTCCCCCACAGGCCATAATATAATATTTTGTTTCGGTGGCCAACATCCTACCCATGAAACCACAAAATTATATTACGACCAGAGAGGCCTAGTGTGGTCTAAATATAGGCCTACACAAGATGGATGAGAACCGATCTATTGTTTCTATATGTGTTTGTGCACAGATTTGTGTTTTGTTACAAACATGTGCTTCTGTAAATAATGTTGCTTTTCTGTACAATAAGCCCCTGCTATATGTGCTCAAATCGTTATTTCTTAAGGTTTTATATTTTATGAAATAAATTAATAAAAGAAATGGTTGTTCTTGTTTCTCCAATACACTAATACGATGTCTTCCTAAAGGCACTATCTCTGCCTAGGCCCACGTAGTAATGTGTCATGTTACTGAGTCAATGCTACTGCACGGGCGGCGAAATATGTAAAAACTTAAAAATTTATAGTAATTTATATATTTTTTATACTTACCAATGACCCAGACATAGCTGGTGCTAACTCTTAAAAATATAGGGCCAAACACAAATTTTGCCCCCCAATCCCCAAAATTTGCATCTAAAACCAAAGAAAACATGTCCCGAATGGCCCTCCATACTTCACCTCTACTGCGCATGCACAGTGTCAAGGACGTCCCGAAATTGGCGCCATTAATCATTCTTACCAACAGTGCCTGGTAAGCGCTATGTCCTCAGCGGGGAGGTATGAGTTCCCAACTCCTGGGAGGGCCATCCCCGTCTGGGTCATTGGTAAGTATACAAAATATATAAATTACTATAACTTTTTATACTGTACCAATGACCCAGACATAGCTGAATAGTAAAAAGGCTTGAGGGCCCAGGACATAGAGGAAAATCCAATAAGCTCAACTATATAAAATAGAGTCATCTCCTGGAGGAGAAAAGGAGAAATAGGCTTCACGTGTATCTTTCTTATTTATGACAAATTAGAAAGACACAATACCTTCTATAATTGAGCATCATAACATCCATGTTCTCTATTAATATGCAGTATAATTCTTATACTAATTATTTTTAAAGTAAGCCAATAAATAAAGTTATTCCAAAGAATTGAGACTCTTTATACTCTCTTAAAAGTGTCCGAGGATAGTATAATAACATCCGTTTAACACATGACATATTCAAATGCTATACTTTAAAACTAAGACATGAATGAATTTAAAAACATAACTTTCACTTAAGAAACCATCCCAGTAACTGCTCAGAATTACTAACTCCGGAGGAGGTATCCCCTTGTTTTCATAATAAAACAGGTGACCCAAGGGAACACCCTTCCCCCCCCCCCCCCTTTTTCTTGCCCTGGGTCAAATAGCCCAGAGCGAAGAGGGCAGCAGGACTGAGTCACTGCCGGAACATAAAGCCTACATAGCTATAGTTGCAATTGTTAAGTGATCGACTTCTGAGCAGCTGATAATGGACCTAAATAATGCAGGTCTCCAGAAATGGATACAATATTTCTGAGATAAAAATTCGTGAATGTGGATGGCTGAGACCAATATGCAGCCTACTTAATCTATAATAGCAAAACTATACGTCAGCCCAAGATGTAGAAGAGCTCTTACTTCATGAGCCGGAATTTTAAGCACAGACTGCTGAGTTAAGGATAGATTATCCTAAGCAGTACCGATAGTTAACTGAATGCATTAAGTAATAGAATGGACCGTAATGACCCTTCTATTAGGCATCAGAGCCAGAAGAAGCTTTACGTCCAACTGATAAACTGAGATCTGTTAATAAATACATAAAGGTCTATCCGGACAGAGTAAAGGCCTATGCCCGCTCGAAGATGGAAGGACCTTAAGAACAATAGGTTCCAGATATCATTAGGAGCCTGATTCTTAACCAAAAATACAACATTAGTAGTAAAGGTAATAGAGTTCCCGATACTACGAAAGTGAGAATCATCCACCGATAGTGCATGAAGCTCACTGACTCTTCAGCAGAAGAGAAGACTAAGAGAATCGCTGCCTTAAAACGCCAGAATTTGAAACTGCTGTCTCAAGGGGTTCAAATGGTTGCTTTTATTAATAAGAACCCAAGCTAAATTCCGAATAGGAATTAATCTAACGATTCTAGGTCTCTTATCGAAAAGTTTCAAACTAACTTAGATAAAGAGACATTAGGCTCCATTGTAAACTATCATGGTGTGCATAGGTATCAGATAACATAGACCTATAACCTTTAAAAGTAACTGGCTGCAGATGATCTTGTTAAACAAGTATACTAGAAAGTTGCAATGTCTGGTATGGAGGGATCAAAAATATCAACATAAAGATCCCTACACCAACGACGGAAGACCCCCCACTTTAGCCGCATAGTATAGCGAAGAGGAGGTCCTTCTACAGTTAGGAATCGCGTTCACTGCTCGTCCTGTACAATACTTGCCATGCAAGAAGGACCGCACAACGGAATACGTGAAGGTTGAGAGCTTGCAGGTTGTGATAGAGTTGACACGATTTCCCCAGCGAAAAAAAGATCCTCTCGTGGAGGAAGTTTCCGCGGTAAGTCCCACAGTAGACATCTAAGTAAATATATCCACCGTCTCTGTGTAGACAGAGATGCTACCAACAGAATTGTATTGTGAATGAATAATCCTAGCAATACTTGCTGAATCAACAGCGCTGGAGGATACCCATATCCTATCATCGCGTCCTACTAGATCAATAGAGCATTAACTACATATGCTCAGGGATCCGGACACGGTGACACATACGTCTACAATTGACTGGAGAGTTGTGTTGCAAATAAATTATCACTGGGCGCTCCCACTGATAGCAAATCTGATTGAATACTTGTTTGTTGATAGTCCATTCCGACGGCAACAAACGACCCTTACGTGAAAGAGAGTCTGCTAATACGATCAGACGACGGAGAATATGACGAACCGAAACAGAACTTGGTGTTCTATAACAACCAGAAGGATTCTTTCCGTTAAAATTAATAACGGAACCGAATGAGTGCCTCCCTGGTTCCGGATATACGCAACTACTGTCGTATTATCGGACAGGATCGAACATGCGTTTCTGAATAAAATTCATGCAATGACGTAGTGCAAGCCAACATAATATTCTTCCTTGGAAGTAAGGAGCTTGCCTAAAAACTGCGGAACCCAAAGACCCTGGCACTTCGAATCCGTTGGGATCAAAATTGTGTCCCAACCTGTTTGACTGACATCCGTCATAATCGAAAAACTCGGAACCGGCAACTACAGTGGAACTCTCTGAGTCAACCACCGAATGTTTGCCCACGTCTGAATCTCTTGTTACACTTGATAGACAAGAGAACGTGTATATCGAGCAATTCAAGATTGCTGAAAAGTTGCCGTCGAAGAGAAGCTTCTCCGAGACCGAAGCGACTCTGAGAGAGTTCTTCACCTTACTATCCATGCGCGTGGATGTAGCTAGGGCTGCGTCACGTCTAACCAACTCCAGGTTGCCACTGAAGGGCGGAGTTATACGTGGAAAAACTACTGCCCCTGAAAGAAATCTCATTGAGGATCATATCCTGGAATTCTTTCTCTTGAAGACGTAATGATAAACGTCTCAGTAAGGTGGTATACGTATGATAAAGCGTCTAAGTTAAGTCTATTATACATCATTGTCGTTTCCAACATCGTGGTTGGAATTGACATAGACGGCGAAAAAGATAATTTGCAGTCTTCAGTATCGCCGTCTTAGACGCAAAGGAACTCTCGGTAAGCCCAGTTCTGCCAATAAACAATTATTTCCTAGAATTCACGAAAGGCAGAATAGAGCATTGCGGACAAGAAACTATACTTGCATGTTGATAGCAAGCTTATATATATAGCGTCGTTCAATAATTCGAATGTTCTAAAGACATTATTGGACTGCGTCGGCAATTCAGGGACAATGTCCCTGAACCGATCCAAAACTCCGTGTCCAATGACGCTATTAGTCTCTTATCCAGCATCGCAGCAATGTAGTCCGACGGAACAACCTCTGGAAGATAATGCCGGAAGAAATGTATGGCAGCTTCTGTTGTTCCGAAAGGGAAAGCTCGAAATCATCCGAATCCCTTTCACCATCCTGTCGGACCCTATGAAATATTCGGTCGTCCGTACCTGATGCAACAGCGGAGCGTACCGACCCAGCACTGTCGGATTATTCCTGATCCGACCGAGAATCTGTCGTTTGCTGGGATGCTACGATAAGCTGTGCTATTTTGGATAGCACGTCCGTCACTGAGGCCTGTGGAGAAGCGGTCTTACGATGCATTGCCGCTGGAAGCTCCGTGTTCGTTACCCCGTGCATACTTCTATTATGCGAGCGACCGGAGTGTGCAGGCCTCGTGTCCCTTGGCTATCGGATGGCGTGACCTGTTCGCCATGGAATCACTGAATGCCGAAGCTGGCCGGATATTCAAGGTCACGTAGCCAATGTGCGGTCGTGTGCGCTGCTGTGAGGATGAGGAAGCATTATCGACAGTCACTCGGACTGTCTATATAACAGAGCGTCCCGAGTGGCGGACATACGCTCCGAAGGTGAAATGTCTGTACCACAACATCCGGTCCCAAATGTTGTTGCACGAGAGAGGGACCTCTCTCGCTCGCCGCCCGGACGGACCAGTCGAGCTAGGAACCGGACTAACAGGCTTCCTCCGATCTCTCCTATAATCCATCGTCACTGGGTGTGTACTAAAGTCTATTATAGTGCTCGCATCACCCAAATCTCCATCCTAGACCGCAACGGACGAACCCGACTGCCGAACCATCAGGCTTGGCAATTTCAGGAGAGCGATTTTTTAGCTCTCCTTACTGCCCTCCTGAAAGAATTAAGGAGAGCGAAAAATTGCCCTCCTAAATAATTTGGTCTGGGATGATTGAGATTACATGTATTATGCTCACATTAAATTTTTGTTGTAAAGCAAAAATGTAATTTAACTTCGAAGTCACATAACATCACGTAATTTCATTTTGAAAGTGGTTTAGTGGTAAAAGGTAATGGCTGCAACCATACCCAAACACAGTTGCAATCATTTGAAGCAAAATGGGTCACAGCAATATTTTTTTTTCTGTCAGTTTCAAGTTCAACAACTGACATCACAGTTTGAGGGGTAATTATTCAAGGAATATTGACACTATAATATACTACCATTACTACTATCCTGTCACTTGAAGCACTTCCACCAGGATGTGACTGTAGATTCAAGCAGACCTGTTGTCCAAGAAAGTCATACGCCTACCACTACCACCTTCAACCCCCTTGGGGGGGGGGGGGAGGGGGGGGGGGGGGGGTTGAAGGTGGTAGTGGTAGGCGTATGACTTTCTTGGACAACAGGTCTGGGTACACACACAGGTCTTGTCAAGTGTGTGTTCGGTTGTTGAGTGAGGCATCTAGATGTCTAAGAGATTTCGCTTTACCTTAGTAAAGTTAATAAAATCACTGATGTAGTCTGTTGGTTTCAGTTTCAATGAGTTCGTTCAACTGGATGCTTAAAATGCTGTGTAAAGCTAATTGCTCTCCTAAGCTGATTGAGGAGAGCGATTTTTTGCCCTCCTGCATTTTTCAGAATGCCAGGCCTGAACCATTTGATGAATGGACGCTACACCGGGTGAGCTAGCGAATGTCAACTCCGTCGATCCTACTAGGGACCTCTTAGGGGATTGACGTAATCCATGAGCACTAATTGCCGCTAGCTCTTCATTAACTATGACGACAGAGGCACACTTTTGAAAGACATCTCAGTAATTTTGCGAACAAGAAACCAGATATGCTTGTACATAGCAAGCATATACAAAATATATATAGCGTCGTTCAATAAATCGAACGTATCTGAGACATTATTGGACTGTGTCGGAACTGAGGGACGATGTCCCTGAACCGAACCAAAAATTTCTAAGTCCACCGACGCTATCAGTTTCTTATCCGGTATCGCAGCATTCTGGTCCGACGAAGAACCTCTAGAAGATGAAGTCGGATGACATATACAGCAGCTTATGTTGATCCGAAAGGGAAAGCTCAAAAACCTCCGAATCCCTTTCGGCATCCCGTCGGACCGTATGAAATTTTCGGACGTCCGCACTTGATGCTTCCGCGGAGCGTCCCGACCCAGCGTCGTCGGATATTATATTATGCGACAGAGATTCTGTCATTGCTGGGATGCTGCGATAAGTTGTGCTATTTGGGATAGCACGTCCGTCACCGAGGCCTGTGCAGAAGCGGTCTTACGATGCTTTGCCGCTGGAAGCTCCGTGTACGTTGACTCCCGCATACTTTCTTATGCGAACGTCCGGAGTCTGCAGGCCTCGTGTCCCTGGCTATCGGATGGCGTGACCTGGTCGCCGAGGATTCTCTGATTGGCGAAGTTGACTGGATATCGGAGGTCACGTAGCCAAGGTGCGGTCGTGTGAGCTGCCAAGAGAATGAGGAAGCCTTATTGACAGTCTCTCCGGACTGTCTATATAACAGAGCGCCCCGAGCGGCGGACGTATGCTCGAAATGCGAGACATTTTGTACCACAACATCTGGGGCCAGATGTTGATGTACGAGAGAGGGGCCTCTCTCGCTCGCAGCCCAGATGGGCCTGGACGAGCTATGAACCGGACTAAAAGGCTTCCTCCGTTCTCCCCTCTAATCCGCCGTCACTGGGTGTGCACATGGATATTTATAGTGCTCGCATCACCCAAAACTCCTTTCTAGACCGCAACGGACGAACACGGCTGCCGAACCATTCGATGAATGGACGCTACACCGGGCGAGCTAGCGGACGTCAAAGACCGTCGAACCTACTAGGGTCCTCTTAGACAATTGACGTATTACCTGAGCACTTTTCCGCTAGCTCTTCATTAATTGTGACGACGGAGGCACACTTTCTGGAAGACATCACGGATACATCATCCTGATCATGATCGTCTGAAATAGTGATTGATAAAGTAGAGTGACCCTGCGGGGAAAGGACCGGAATGGCCAATTCCCCACTAACATACCGTGACACACGCTTCCCATGTTGTCATCGTAATCAACACATACAGAACAGGAGTTAGTGCGAGTACACTGACTACATTATACAATGATTATGAAAGTCAGAGGAAGATTTCCTCTTATTACAATTGAACAATATCCTTTCAATGTGAAAAGAAAACTAAGTCCTAGTACTCGCACCAACCCCTGACAATCAAAATACATAATAACAAGATCCATTAACATAGAAAAAATAATTGAATCAAAAAACTTTTGAAAAAATATTTTTTCAGAACAACCCAAGTTTCTGAAAAGTAACGTTGAGCCCCAATGGATCCCAAGTCTAAGTGTGGACAAAAATTCTAAAAATATTTTAAACAATTTATGCAACACTTACGAACAATAATAATGTGTCTAGTTATGATTAAATTAACATCAAGATATTATTTTCAAGAAATCCCCCCTCACACAGAGGGCTGTTGGAAATGTAAACAATAAAA
Source organism: Pictodentalium vernedei (assembly GCA_031216915.1). Classification (NCBI taxonomy): domain Eukaryota; kingdom Metazoa; phylum Mollusca; class Scaphopoda; order Dentaliida; family Dentaliidae; genus Pictodentalium; species Pictodentalium vernedei. Next base: position 765,493,386 of record CM062297.1, read on the forward strand.
ACACTAGATCAAGACTCCAGGCACCCTGGCCCGAAATCAGTTACCAATAATACACTATCTGATGCAAAACAGAGACTTCCTGGGAAGAAACTGCAGAACATCAGATGGTAGATGCAGAACACTACGCCTAACCACCCATAGGTGAAGACGTAAACATGGGGAAAACAACAGAATACATTCTGTTATCCAGCTAAAACTCCCAAGAAGTTTTAGTAATAATATTACAGAAAATATGCCAAAAGCATGGGAGAATAGCAAGAGGGGACTTAAAGGAAAGGGAGAGGAAAACACTGAATAAGCAGTGTAATCTTGATAACAAGAATGACCACAACAGGCAGTTGCCTCGAAAATAGGTAACTTAACATAATTTCATCAAAAAATTTAAGTTACGGCCCTGATTATTTTCTGTCACTCATTTTTCCTCTCCTCCTTCTATATCCTCCTTAGAATCACCATTTCACTAATATTTATGTGTCTGGCATCATTTAAACTGAGATTTACAAGCACAAAGATCAGTCAGATGTTAACTGATGAAGGGCCAAACAAAGAATGATTAATGGCGCCAATTTCGGGACGTCCTTGACACTGCGCATGCGCAGTAGAGGTGAAGTATGGAGGGCCATTCAGGACATGTTTTCTTTGGTTTTAGATGCAAATTTTGGGGATTGGGGGGCAAAATTTGTGTTTGGCCCTATATTTTTAAGAGTTAGCACCAGCTATGTCTGGGTCATTGGAACAGTATAAAAATATAGTGTGGGGTGGGGGTGGGGAGTGAGCTATCACTAATTCCATGAAGGTCCCAAAAGTTGAGAGAAAGAGTGGTTATGGGTGGCACCATTTTGATTTCATATAAACTGGTCCAAACTTGACATCACAGGCCGTAATATAATATTTATCCTGTGGACGTAAACTTATATTTGACTACGCCACGGCCCAGAAGGCTTGGACTAGATATACACAAAATTTGCAAAAACCATTTCACATTAGTGGGGGAGGGGGGGGGGGGGAGGGGGGGGGGGGGGGGGTCTCCCAAACTAACTGAACGATCTCTGCCTGTTCCGACTTAGTCCTAATGGGTCAAGTTCGACTGGCGCACTGTAGTCTTGCTTCGAGAATTTGTCCCAAGAAATAATAACTTCGCAATTCAGTGGAAGTATATATTAACTGGGTTTTAGGGCCTATATAAGTAATGAAATTTTGTTTATTTTGAAAATTCTCACCTCTGATATTCCTTCAATTCAAATTAAATATACACAAAATGTACATCAAAATGAAGGTTGGGATGTATAGAACACGAAACACATGTGTAATCAACTCATAGAGTCGACTGTAGGCACCACTGGTTCCTGGAAGTCTGCTGCTGTATTCGCACCAGAACTGACAATTTAATAATATTTCATGAAAACAACTTGTGGCCAAATGTGCTTTACATATCCAAGAACAAAGCTAGGGGATAAAAATTCTTCAAAACACGGCGACAGTGCTGCATTGGGGAAAATTCCAAAGCCTTTGCTTTTGCTTACGAATGAGTATACTTTCGATTTCCGGTCGACGTCATCGAACAGAAAAAGCATGTAAAAACAACGCCGTCTAAAATCAAATAATGAAAAAGATCACCTTCATACAGTATACTGTTATTAGAGATTGCACAGTTACCATATTCAATGCAAGGTATCATGACATGATACCTGTTGAAATTTCTTAGAATGACGATTTTGTTTTTTGATGGAAATTCGTGGTAACGAGTGATTTGCGCATGTCTGTTGGGCATGGAAACCATCTTCAATAAAAAATGCAGACAGTGTTGTCCTTTTCCAAAATGCAGACCTATCGCTGTATTTGAAAGTGTTTTGAATGCATAGCTTTGTTCTTGGATATATGAAGCACATTTGGCCATAAGTTGTTCTGATGAAATGTTATTTTATTATCAGTTCTGGTGTGAATACGGTAGCAGACTTCCAGGAACCAGAGGTGCCTACAGTCGACTCTTTGAGTTGATTACATATGTTTTTCGTGTTCTATACATCCCAACCTTCATTTTGATGTATAATTTGTGTATATTTAATCTGAATTTAAGGAATATGAGAGGTGAGAATTTCAAAATAAACAAAATTCCATTACTTATATAGGCCCTTAATTGGGTATTAATTGGGTGTAATTGGGTGAAATGACGCACCCTCTGCAAGACGGCTACACTGGAGGTCTATTGCCTGGAACTTTGTTTGTGCTTGTTATACTTTGCAATTATTGCTTGTGTAGAATCTCCACTCTGTGGGTGATTTAGTGATAATACACCGTCTACGTACTGTAGTTTTTCTTCATAACGTTTTCGTTTTCAATAAACTTAATTGTTTTTAGCAGATTTGCGTAACCGGGCAAAAACAGTTACAGGACAAACGATTGTATGTGTTGGCTCAGGTGTCCATTATAAATGAACTAGAAAAGCGAATACCAATCATTGTCGGTCTTTTTCTCGGTAATTAGTTTTCAATTTTATTGGTATTTCACTACACTTTTATTTTATCCACAATCACTAACCAACTTTTTTAAATGCGATGCTTGATCTTTGTGGAAATCTAATTTATGCAAAGATGTTGGCCTGTATTTGTCAACCCACAAGCTCATTTTGTGTTGTTGGGGATTTAAAATAAGTGAAGTCACAACAATGTGATGCAAATATAAGGCTATTTTCGCGGGTTTCTCCCATCAGCTATGACGTCACAACAAGGAATGGTTCGGGGTCAACACCTTGAGTCAGTTCGGCCTGAGTCAATTCGGCCTTAATTGATTCGGTCATATTTCAGGCTGAATTGACTCACTTTTATGCCGAATAATCCACTTTCAGACAAAGGCAAATAATCGAATAAAGTATATTTTAGTTAAATAAGATATAAATAACAGGAATTTTGGAAGAACTTTATTGTGAAAACATTCCGGTACAAATAATTCAGGCTTTGATTTCTAGTTTCCGAACAACTGTTATTACCCACTTACGAATGTGGCAATGAACGGACGTGGTTCTTTTTTTGCTCTCTAGAGGACCTCAAGAAAATTTTGTGCAAGCACAAGCACGCGAAAAAGTGCCAGAGCTTTTGACAGTTTATAACATAGCTCATGATCCCTCAGTGGATCGAGCTCAGCGACTGAAGAGGGGTCGTTGGTAATGCTGTTTTGGGCGACTTTTATTAATAGCGCATGTCGGTTACTCCGTCAGATTAAGGGTTAACGATGTAGGCGCCTGACAGATAATTTCAAAACAAACACAAACACATCACTATCATCATCATTTAAGTTTTTCATAGATATTTATATGCACTGTTTATGTAGAATATTTTACGGTAAATAAAATCGCCTATCAAATGCAAAATCACTACAAATACACGAATATTATGTTGGATTTGATGATGTGCCCCTACGAAATGAAGAGGTTTTGAAAGATTAATTCAATGAAAATCGCTTTAGAGATGATGAGATTAAGTCGTACAATTAAGAATGTCCGGTGGTTGGGAACCATAAGTTTAACTCAGGTTGCTGTATGTTTAAAATACACAAAACATTTTGAAATTACTACACCGCCAAAACTTCCAGCCAAGTGATGATGAACGATGTCTTCAACCCCACCCTCAATAACTAGATCCGAATTTGGGGTAGATTCACCCGATCGGTCTATTTATTTGCAGTAAGTTCCCGAATTGCAGTAAGTTCCTGAATTGCAGTAAGTAACTTTGCGGACGTTCCTCGGTGTGTGTGAAGGTGTTATTAATCCTTTGTCTTGTTGGTACTTAATTGGATTACAGGGATGTCACCTATTAGTCTATTGTTAATAATTGATTTTTTTATTGATTGCATCTGTTAATTTTGTGGAGTTTCCCTTGCGACGTGAATAACTTATTTTGTATTAATTCTTACAGGGGATTTCCCTGGCGGCTCGATCCTTTATTTGCTAATGAATCTACGAGGGTCGGAAGCGAGGGCCAAAAATCTTATTTGAATGAATGAAAAGTTTCAGCGCGCCGAGGGCGCACGGCACAGGGACGACGTGGGATTGAAATCCCTTACGGCCCGTCGAACCTTATTTGCTTTTGAATCTACGAGAGTTGGAAGGGAATATGAATAGATGAAGTTTCAGGGCGCTGAAGGCGCTCAAGGACGATCTGAGATTTGAGATCCCCTGCGACCCGAATAACTTTATTTGCTTATGGATCCATGAGAGTTGGAAGCGAGGGCCAATAATCTTATTTGGTTCGAGTGTGCGCACTGACAGAAGGGTAATGGAACATCGAACTGGAAGAGGGTTAGGGGACTAGAAATTGTGCAAAGCTACAAGAATTCTGCTCTGTATTTTATTTAGAAAACCGGGCATATTTATAGTAATACATGAGCTGCTATTTTTGATGGTTGTTTTAGAAAAAGTAAGAAACACAAACTGACGTTTTGGGAGCAGCCCCATGCAACATCTTGTCCATATGGGTTATAAAAAAAGAAAAAATCCACCAGTGTGCGTTTTTGAAAGCCGAGAGTCACCCACCAGCCTATAAGGGAGAGTGAATGCTGAGCATTTGCCACCTTGTCTGCCTTCAGGGGGAAACAGATGACGGTGCTATGACCTCACCCCCTCCCCCCCCCCAACCAAAAAAATAAACACAAACAACAACAACAACAAAACACACACACACACACACACACACACTCACCCTAAAAACGGCTGTTATATTTTTATTCATATGTTTATTTGTTTAAGATGTACACTGGTCCCAGCCAGGTAAGCTTGTTTCAATCCTTGCTTGGTGTTTAGTTTCACTGTGTATGTTTAACAAAAAGCTTGCTCAAAACCCCTCTGCGCTTCGTTTGCTTCAAGAAAAATTGAAAAGTTATAGGTAGAGAGAGATAGAAATCCGCTACTGTATATTGTGACTGTTGTGTGATTGTTGTTATTGATGGGGCGAGGGGTGGGTTTCTTTGCCCACTGATATGCAGAGTTGTAGAGCAGTCCCTCACAGACTCAACTCTAGAGTTCTTAATGAGTAGCGAGGCAATCCTCACTGACTCCACTCCTCCATATCTTTATTAGAGAGAGATAGAAATCGGCTATTGTATATTGTGACTGTTGTGCGATTGTTGCTATTGATGAGTGAATCGAAGAATTCCCGTAGACAAATGCTAATAAAGATGGCGCCGTTTATCTGATTTTCAAGGGCACAGGCAACAAACCTCCTGTACCGCATGGAAGTGGTGTTATTTCTTGTAAATGTATAATTATGCGGTCTTACTAAACACCAAGAAGAATCAAGAAGAACCAAGATGAATCAAGATATGAACAATTGCCATATCGAACCAGTTTTGGTTCTGCACAGAACCAAAACTGGTTCGATATGCCAACTGTTCACATCTTCTTTGCTTAATGATTTGAGACAACCTCGTATAAGCTCTAAACTTACGACTGAAACCCCCTCAATTTATGTTTAATTCTGTTAATATTTAATGTTAATCTTTATAAATTTATTTGATTTGAAATAAATACTGTTTAAACAGAACTGGTTCCATCTCAGGGACAAGATTAGAACCAGTTTTGATTCTAAAGAGAACGTATATTTTTTGCAGTGTATCATTTGGGATAGCGTGAAAAGGTGGTCAGTGACTCTCCTTCCCTTCCTGAAGCCATTCTGGATCTCTCCCAAAAACCCTTCTCCCCAACCACCTCCTCTGATCTCCCATACAGGACTTTACAGAAAACTTTTCCAATGTTGCTACTGACAGAGATCCCTCGATAATTATTCAAAAATGTCTTTTTCTCCCTTTTTGTGAATAAATGTCACTTTGCTTTCTCTCCACTCATTTGGGACCTCTTGTTTTTCTATGTCTAAATTGAATAGGACAGATAGGCTTTCCAAGAGTTCCTCTCCCCCTTTTTGATAAACTCGTTAGGAATTTCGGCCGCCCCTCCCGCTTTTCCATTCCTTAATTTTGAGATCACCTTTCGCACCTCCTCCGTTTTAATTTCGCTGCACAGGAAGTTCGATAAATGTTCATGGACCTTGTTCGGACACTCCGGTAGGTTCCCCATGCCCCATCGCTTAGCTTTTCCCAGTGCTTGACTAGTTCTAAGGCGATTTGATCTGGAACGTCTGTAACTCTGCCATCTACTTTACTACTCTGTGGGTTACGTCCTTTGTTGCGTTTATTCACCCATTTCCAAAATACGTTCGAACTCGACACCGCCCCCCGCCCCCACCACCACCTTTCATTCTTATCGTCCTAGTAAGACTGCTATTTCGCACTCTCCGATTATCGTCTTTTATCTTATATACTTTATTTCGTGCTGGTTGATATTCTTCCTTTCCCGTGGACTCGTTGCTTTCCGCCTCCTTAAGTTTTTTACTTCTCCTGCATGCAGAACATTTAGCTTTTCTACCCTTTATGGCCATTTTTAGTTTTTCGTTCAGTCTGTACCCATGTTCCCGTGTTGGCATCCTAATCTTCGTTCCCTGCCTCCACTAGGTTCGCAACTATGGCATCGGCCATCTTCTGGACACTGCCCCTTGTGTACGGTTGCAAGCTTTGGTTTCAATTTTTCTTCGAACTTCGCTCAGTCAGCATCCTTATTGAGTTCCCAAATCTCTTTGAAGCTTCCTTTGCTTTTTACTAGGTTTTTGGCCCTGATCGTCTCTGTAATCAAGTTGTGATCACTATCCACCTCCATTTTACCCTCATCATCCACTTCTACCCCTATCTTCTCCCTCCATAAATTAATAGCTGTGAGATATATAGTCGATTATTGATTTTCTGTCGTTCCTCTCCCAGGTCCATTTCCCCTTACACCTCGCGTCCCTGTTCAAAATCTTCAGACCGAGCTCATGTCTAACATGTAACTCGCGATCCAGAAAATTACTTCTTGGTCTTTAGTAGATAAGCACTACAGTTTGGTTTATCATTGACAGTGTTACTGAACAGCCTGTTAATTAGTCTGTGTGAAACACACAGACTATTATTTTTGCACGGTTTCTTTTTCTTTTTTTTTTTTTCTTTTTTTTTTTTTTTTTTTCTTCTTCTTCTTCTTCTTCTTCTTCTTCTTCTTCTTCTTCTTCTTCTTCTCCTGTCTTCTGTCTTCTCATCACTTTTTTGTCCGCAAGATAACTCGAAAACGAATTGTCCTATCTCGTTGATTTTTGGCATGCTGATAGACAGCCACAAGTTCTCGGCCACCTATGTTTTTTCAGATTCCTGGGGTATCAGGGGTGTATGTAGGGGTGTTTTGAAAGTGGGTCACGCCCATATCTCAGACGTGGTATGACCTACAGACCTGGGACCAACACCAAATGAGTCGACATTCGATGGAGGTTCAAAATATGGGTCAAGCTCACGGAGGTCATCTAGGGGTCATTGAGTGCATTTTTCAGAATTGCTGGAAATCACATTTTTGACCCCCTAAAGTATTCCTGACGTACACACATGCATTTTGACGTAAAAAAGTGGGCGTGGCCAAAATTTTTGAAAGTGGGTCACGCTCATATCTCAAGCATGGTATGACGTATGGACCTGGGACCAACACCAAATGAGTCGACACTCGATGGAGATTCAATATATGGTCAAGGTCACGCAGGTCACCTAGGGGTCATTAAGTGCATTTTTCATAATTGCTAGAAATCACATTTTTTGACCCCCTAAAGCATTCCTGACATACGCACATGCATTTTGACGTAAAAAAAGTGGGCGTGGCCAAAATTTTTGAAAGTGGGTCATGCTCATATCTCAAGCATGGTATGACGTATGGACCTGGGACCAACACCAAATGAGTCGACACTCGATGGAGATTCAAAATATGGGTCAAGGTCGCGGAGGTCACCTAGGGGGTCATTAAGTGCATTTTTCATAATTGCTAGAAATAATATTTTTTGACCCCCTAAGACATTCCTGACATACACACATGCATTTTGACGTCAAAAAAGTGGGCGTGGCCAAAATTTTTGAAAGTGGGTCACTCTCATATCTCAAGCATGGTATGACGTATGGACATGGGGCCAACACCAAATGAGTCGACACTCGATGGAGATTCAAAATATGGGTCAAGGTCATGGAGGTCACCTAGGCGTCATTAAGTGCATTTTTCATAATTGCTAGAAATCACATTTTTTGACCCCCTAAAGCATTCCTGACATACACACATGCATTTTGACGTAAAAAAAAGTGGGCGTGGCCAAAATTTTTGAATGTGGGTCACGCTCATATCTCAAGCATGGTATGACGTATGGACCTGGGACCAACACCAAATGAGTCGACACTCGATGGAGATTCAAAATATGGGTCAAGGTTATGGAGGTCACTTGGGGTCATTAAGTGCATTTTTCATAATTGCTAGAAACCACACTTTTTGACCCCCTAAAGCATTCCTGATGTACACACATGTATTTTAAAGTAAAAAAAGTGGGCGTGGCCAACATTTTTGAAAGTGGGTCACGCTCATATCCCAAGCATGGTATGACGTATGGACCTGGGATCAACCCCAAATGAGTCGACACTCGATGGAGATTCAGAATATGGGTCAAGGTCATGGAAGTCACCTAGGGGTCATTAAGTGCATTTTTTATAATTGCTAGAAATCACATTTTTTGACACCCTAAAGCATTCCTGACATACACACATGCATTTTGACGTAAAAAAGTGGGCGTGGCCAAAATTTTTGAAAGTGGTTCACGCTCATATCTCAAGCATGGTATGACGTATGGACCTGGGACCAACACCAAATGAGTCGACACTCGTTTGCTTACCAGTTTGTTTCACACCTGAAATTCGGTATTCAGTGTAATTATGGTTAAGTCTTGTTATCATAACCTGTCATTCTATAAAAAACAACATAGTTAAAATAAACAACTTCTAAAGGTTGGGTATTTTTTAAATATGAGGCAGTCCATGGAAAGAAAGCACAGAAAATTAAAATTATACAATAGAATTAAATTGCGTGGAGTCAGGGAGGACTGCCTCGCCTCTCATTCAGAACGGTAAGATTGAGTCCGGGAGGACTGCCTCGCAACTATGCGTGCAGGAAGTGGGTTACGAAGAAACCCACCTCTCACCACCCATCAATAGCAACAATCACACAAGTCACAATATACAATAGAGGAGTTCTATCTGTCAAATATTGATTTGGAGAAGTGGAATCAGTGAGGATTGCCTCGCTATTCATTAAGAAATCTAATAATAATAATACTTTGGTCGGCCGCTGATTTGTCGCGGTTCTCAGGTGAGAAGGCCTGGTTACCACTGTGCTCCCGACTGCCTCCCTTTTTCCACGCTACTCCTCTCCTCCCAACAGTCGGAGGCGAACTGCTTGATGACATCCCTTGCCCCATTTTTCCCAATCTCTCCGATTAACATATTAACCCTCTCTTTTTTAGCACTCACTAAGCATATGTCCGTCATTCTCCCATCTCACTTCTCCATTATCCATGACTCTTTCTATGGCGATTTTCTTACCCTGGGTTGTCCCTTTTTCCAAGTCCGAGATCTCCAATGAGTAGTTCTCTATCAACCCCATCACCTGGACATCCACTCTCTCTCTTGGTATTTGAGTTGAAAATAAGTAGTAGGAGATGTGGAGATCGTCCCCTATTGGGTGGAGGGAATGGTGGAGGGGGAAATGACGTCATGTCACGTGACCTGGTGGAGCCATGTTGTGTTGTCATGGTAACCCGCGTGTGCGGCCATCTTGTGACGTCATCTCCATAGTGATATGTGGTGTGAGTGCGCATGCGCAGCGCGTGTTGTTGGGGTGATGCATGTTTCCGTCGGCCATTTTGTATACTGGAGGCCGCCATCTTGGTTTCTATGGTAGCACGTGGTTGCTATATGACCCAATGACTTCTAACAAGACAGGGGTATGTTCGGAGGGTATGTTCGATTGAACAGGAGTAATTTCCCGATTCGCAGAATTACCACAAACATCCCGATAATCCCTCCAAATCACTGAAATTGACTTCATTTACTACCGATTCCCTATTTTATCGGCTTAGCACGTAGTGCTATAGTACCAAGGGGGTATGAGGGTGTATTCGATTGAATAGGAGTATTTTTTTCTGGCTTAGTATTTCCCCCATATGGTTTATAATAGTACCCAGAGAGCCTCGAGGGTACGTTCCTTGTCCTGGGGTATACTCCAGTACAGTAGAAGAGCCTATCAGTTGGAACAGTTTACCTTATTATTGCTATATTTAGCTTTTCGGGTCTATTCTTGTTAATTCTGGCCCTATTCCGAGTATTCTTGAAGTTTCCTTTATCTAGATCCTTTATATAGATTATAACCAACCAATCAGATTGCTTGATTTCCCATAATCTGTATGCAGTGTTATCTCCCCTTATAACAATGAAGTCCTTTTCGAGTCTCATCACCTCTATATCCAATGGCCACGTCCCATGGAATCCCATTTTTGGGGAAACACCCGTGGCTATGGAATCCCTTTTTAGTCGTATGAGGCCACAAGGGCTATGTAAAAGCCCTCAATGAGGCCTACTTTACTATCCCTCATAGCCTAATTGAATTTTGAGGTCATGAGGGCCATGAAAAATCCCTCAGTGAGGTACAATTTACTACGACTCTTAGCCTCATTTCAATATTTGAGGATACCTGTGGCCTGGTATTGTATTATTTGAGGATACCTATCGATTATACCTGCTGGAGAATCCCTTTTTGTCGTATAAGGTCACAATGGCTATGTAAAAGCCCTCAATGAGGCCTAATTTAATATCCCTCATAGCCTCATTGAATTTTGAGGTCATGAGGGACATGAAAAATCCCTCAGTGGGGTATAATTTACTACGACTCTTAGCCTCATTTCAATATTTGAGGATACAGATGGCCTGGTATTGTATTATTTGAGGAAACCTATCGATTATACCTTCTGGAGAATCCCTTTTTTGTCGTATGAGGCCATGAGGGCTATGAAAAAGCCCTCAATGAGACCTAATTTACTATCCCTCAGAGCCTCATTTTCTTTTGAGGTCATGAGGGACATGAAAAATCCCTCAATGAGGTATAATTTACTACGACTCTTAGCCTCATTTCAATATTTGAGGATACCTATGGCCTGGTATTGTATTATTTGAGGATACCTATCGATTCTGGTGAATCCCTTTTTGTCGTATGAGGCCATGAGGGCTATGTATCGGGAAAAATATTATGGCACGCACTGCTCCTCATCATGTTGATCATTTTTGTGAAGTTTCATGAAATGCGGCTAAAACTGTGGAAGTAGTTCGCTCCATAATTTTACACGTGCAACGGACCGACGACGACAACGTCAGACCGACCGACCGACCGACCGACCGACCGACAAGCTGACTCCTATATACCCCCCCCCCCCCCAACTTCGTTTTGTGGGGTATAATTATGAAGTTGTCAGCTGGATGATAGAGCTTGCCCAAGAGGTATATTTTCGGGTCGACATCATGCCAGAGACAAAGTGACCATGATTACGTCTACAGATAAACTGGGTTCTTCCGTTCTTGGGAATGCAAAATAGTTAGGAAATATTGAAGTCCAAAAATGATGGGCGGACGAACATGAGACGACGCAGTTCTAGTTTTCGTTTATTGGATAAGGTGGGTTTATGTCAACCTAGTAGGGAGCGCAGTGGCTCAGTAGGTAGAGGTGCAGGCTGCAAGCCGAGAGGTCCTCGGTTCGAATCCCACCTACGGCAACCGCGTTGTGTCCTTGGGCAAGACACTTCACCCCACTGCCCACGTGGGCGCACGATGGTGTGTGTACTAAGGCGTACTGCACGTCGATGGTCCACTTGTCTTTATCCAATGGTAACCCTGCTTGTGTGGAGTTAGCATGTTGGGGTTGCTGAAAGTTGCTCGTTGCTCGGTGGTTCTCTCCGGGTAACCGGGCTTTCTCCACCCGAAAAACTGTCATGGTCATGATTAGCCATTGTGCAGAAATATGTGACCTTAAAACACCAATAAATAAATGTCAACCTAGTTAGTATCTACAAGTGCCCCACAAAAGGTCTTATCAGTTATAACAATTTGGCCAGACGCTGATTTGTCGCGGTTCTCATGTGAGAAGGCCTCGATTACCCATGTGTCCAAATGCCGACTCCTCCCAGTCCCTTCTCCTCAACACCCGGAAACTGTTTAATGCTATCCCGTACTCATGATCAGCATACTAACCCTCTCCTTTGTATCACCCGATAACCACAATGTGGGCACTGCCTGGCAAGAGCATTTGACCCTCCAGACTCGCTAAAAAGGTTTTGCCCTTCCCCATCCCGTTGTTTCCCACAGGGAAATACACATGCATGCATACACAAACCTACCCCCAAACATACACTCTCCCCAAAACACACACATACACACGCAGGCACACAAATCTCCCCAATTAGATAACCTGCACCTCCTCTTCCCGACCCCATAAATTAAAAGTGGCGTCGCCACTGCCTTTAGGCTGCATCCTGGCGTAGCTATTGGTAAAATTTATCTAGTTTGAAACAAAAAGGCCCTTCACATTTCACTTTGTTTCACAATTTTTGCTTCTAAAACCTAACTATAGTGGCCAATCGTTGGAACAAACTCGTTCCAATGAAAAACTGTACAAACTTGGCAGATGAAATTTAAATGGACGGAGAAATTTTCCAGGCCCTGTAGTTGGAATCAAGGGGAGTGTGTCTCTCAGATCAGTGGCGTAGCCATTGGGTCCTGGCGGAGCCCCCCCCCCCCCCCCCCAAAAAAAAAAAGAATCCTGATTTCTACGAACTGTAATTCCGCAATTAATGAAATTACAGATGCCATACTACGCTTGGTGAAAACTATTTTTTCGCGCCTCAAAATCTCTTCAAATAGTGCAAGTTGGGACATGTTTCAAGAAATTTCTCTCAGCCCTAGCCCTAGCCCTCCCATGGTAACATTTTTGAAAAAGGATACCGGTCCCCCGACCGCACCAATACGAAGGGGACAACACCTCCATGCCTTTCCCCATTTGTCAAATACCCTATATTATATATGATAATTTCATGGTTAGAATCAAATTCAGACTGTAATCTGTTTCGTGAAAATATTTACAATTTAAAAGCTTCAGAAACATGATTATTCTAAAAAAAAATTAACTTATGTTTTTAATTTATACGGGTGGGATCCAGCTGTAACTGCGTTGTGTCCTTGGACAAAGCACTTAATCCTGGTTGCAAATGTGGGGCTACGGTAGCGCTGTGTACTAAGGTGCACTGTACGTCGATGTGCAATGCTAACCCTGCTGTGTGGAGTTAGTACGTTGGGGAATCTAACAGCTGCTCGCCGCTGCTCGATGCTTCTCTCCGGGTACTCCGACTTTTTCCACCCCGCAAAACTGCCCGACACGAGGTGACTCCGACTGACGAAAGTGTTGTTAACCCCCAATAAATAAATAAATTGATACGAGGCAAATGAATAATGCTTTGGTTAGAATCAAGAAGAATTAGTCTCTTTACCTAACGCAGTTGGGAAAATCGTCATTCAGATTTTAATATACATCCGGAACTTAATAAGCATCCCCCGAAATGTTTTATGACAGTGAAGTTGCTGTTACTGATTATTATGTTTTAATGGTTGCTGTGTCTTACAGTGCAGTTCATGTAGTGAAACATGATGTTTCTGGATGATAGCGTATCCCAAACACATCCCCTCGTCCACGTGAAGCATGCTTCCCACGAATGTCATAAAGAAACACTAACATCCACATGCAATATCTGGGTATAAAACAAGAAAAATTGTCACTTCTTTTATCAATAAATGTTGACATGGCAAGGAGGAGACTGCCAGAGGCACTAAGATGGCAAATCGTTGGAATGCATGCAACAGACACGTCATTCAAAGCTATTGGAAGGCAACCTGGCTACAGTCATTCTCTTATCAGCAGACTTGTCCGAAAATATCAACAAAACAACGATGTTAAGGACCGACCAAAGCCTGGATAACCCCAAAAGACCTCTCCTCGGGAAGATCTGAGTCTGGCATACCTCGTTAGGCGTGAACCCTTTGCTTCAAGTGGGGTTTTGAAACGTCTTTGGCTCCCCCACAGGCGTTTGTGCAACATAACTGTCTGGAGCCATCTCAAAGCACTGGGTATGCGGTCCAGAGAGTCATCAAGCGTCCAGCTCTGTCCGATCAGAATTAAAGACGACGTTTGCAGTGGTGTATGGCACGACAACATTGGCATCTCAGGTCGTGGTGGAGAGTTCGTTGGTCAAACGAGAGCAGGTTCCTGCTTCATGTCAGAGATGGTCGCATGAGAGTGTGGAGGCATATAAATACTGCTTACGTACTCAGGAACATCGGACTTACTCTTCCCTATGGTGGAGGATCAGTAATGATCTGGGGATGCCTCTCTCGTGATTGTAAACTTGATGTGGTGACGGTACGTGGGAATCATAATGGTCATCAATACATCGGGACATTCTCAATCTGGTTGTCGTGCCTCATTTTGACAACCATCCGTTGGCTACTCGCCCCGCATTCATGGATTCATGGACGACAATGCAAGGCCACATCGTTCCCATGCTGTGAGAGCATTCCTTCAAAATAACGCTGTTACAACACTACGTTGGCCAGCATTGAGTCCCGATTTGAATCCCTTAGAACACATCTGCGACTTTCTTGGACGTCGTGTGCAAGCAATGGATCCGGCTGTACAGAATTTGGACGATTTAGAAGCTGCATTGCATGAGGAGTGACAGTAGTTGCCTCTGGATTGTACCAGAAGGCTCATTGGTAGCATTAGGGGGAGGGTTCAGGCTGTCATCCGGGCACGTGGTAGATACACTCGCAGGTGATGTCAGACACTACTATTGTGTTCAGGAGAACACAAGTTACATTTTTGGCAGTAATTACCGGTATTGTTTCATCACGAACCGTTCCAGCACCATACTTGTCGAGAGAACATTTTCTATCAAAAACAGTAGTGACAGATATGTATAATTAACGCCATTCAAATACTGTTTTTTTCATCATTGTGTTGTCTTTCATTTGTCAATAATCACTTTTTCAGCAAACAATCACTTTTGGCCGTCTGAAAGATAGCATGAAAGTAATGACAGTTTCTATTAATACCACTGCGAAAAAAAAACAGAGGATGCTTAATTATGTTCCAGGTGAATATTTTCATCTCCACCTCCAAAACATAGCCTGAGACCGCCTCAATGGAACGAGTTGGTCGAGCTCGTTCCACTGAGGGATCATAAGCCATGTTTTGAGGGGTAAATAAAAAAAAAAATTAGTTATTCATAAGGTTCCGCTCCACAGTTTTCCAGGCATTTCCAAATGTGACATGCCATACACTCTCTTCAAATGCAAATATCCTGTAACTTAGTTATCTGACCCATTACATGTATTACATTTCCCAAATCCACAAAAAACATATAACACTATCTGACTAAGTAGAAATAAACAATCTGAATGTGGGTGGAATTATTTATTGTCAAAGGCAAGACTTCAACCTGAAAAATTGCCCGAAAAAATACCGAAACCAGTCATTTTCAGCCACCTAGCAGCCTCAAAAGCAGAATTTTCCCACCAATCCCACCTACCCACCCCCGGAGCAGAGCATCAGTTGTTTCTAAAATGCAAAAAAAAAATTATATGTTTCCGTCTCATTTTTTAGTTACCTGTCTGGTAACAAACCCGTGTAAAAATTACATTTAAAAAAATAGCCAATTTTTCGAAGCCACTGTTTCCCATAATTCATCTGGTAATTTACCCCTATGTATCAGACTCCAACTTTGGGACCAAAACTTCAAATTCTCTTGTCCAACAAAAAGCCTAATGTAATCATATATCTGATACTAAAAATATATCTCTATTTTACATGGCCTTAGTTTCAACATACACCCTTTGTTCAGAATTTCACCCCTGTGCAATAGTGCGAAACTGTGGAGCGGAACCTAATGAAAAAAAAATGTCAAGTGTCGTCCTCTGGTCGTGTTAGACAAGGCTTAAGCCGGACAGTGGCGGCGCTATGGGGGTGGGGGGTGGGGGGCATGCCCCCCCCCCCCCCCCAAACGAAGGCTTTGCCCCCCCCCCCCCCCCCAGTTGCCCCCCCAACCATCTCGCATGCATTTCCATCCACCCTCACACACAAACACATTCAGTCACTCTCTCTCACACACACACACCCCTCTCTTTTTTTATTTCCAATAATTTCCCATACACACTTAGCCCAAAGCCTCAGGCTAGCTGATGAACACATCCAGGCAGTAAAGATTTAAAGACTCGGATGCAGATACTTAGAGGTTATAATTAAGTTATGAGCCAACAAAGGCATGTCTATCCATATCCCTTGTCTAAAAAAATTCATGGATTTCGCATTATGACAGACGGGTATTATCTCCCTTGCACTGTTCAATTATTTGAAGTCTCTCTCTCTCTCTCTCTCTCTCTCTCTCTCTCTCTCTCTCTCACGCGCAGACGCGGATCCAGGATTTTTTGAAAGGAGGACCGCTAATTAGATTCACCTATTTCTAATAGGTGGATCTATTGTTATTGCATTTTTTCTTTTTTTTTTTTTTCTTTTTTTCTTTTTTTTTTTTTTTTTTTTTTTTATTTCACCGAATCTTGTCTGGCGGGTTACGTGAAAACGGTCTGTACGATTTTGTTGAAATTCAGCACATCTATAGCGCATCATGCGAAGTTTCTCACCTGGGTCATGGCATTTCTGAAGTTTTTCGTTTTCTGCCAAAATCGTACAAAATGTAGCCAAAATGTCACGTTTTGCCCCAATTCTCAAAAATGCTCTGGGCGATTGGGCCGAAACGTTCACAGTGTTTGAAGCATGTGCACTTGTATCTGTCTGCATAGGCAGTGTTACCCACGTTGACCCTGTTTTGCCACAAACGTCACCCGAAAATGCATTTTTGGCGAAAATTGCCAACATTCACATGCGATTTCTCAGCACTGCAACCACATTTTCTCAAATCACGTCCAGTGAGAAGATTTGGCATTCATCCAAGAACAATTTTGCTGTTATATGTTTTATTCATAGTTTTAGCTTTCACCCAGTTTTCGGGCCTTGAATCAGAGGACCCTAAAAGTTTACCTAAAATTCGCTCATTTTGAGTTAATTTTTCTTCCACTTTGGAATGGAATATCGAAAAATAATTTACATGTCCGCATTCACAATTGCCTACTGATCATATTTGCTGTTGTAAGTTTGGTTGTAAAATTTAACCCTATGCCCATTCTGGTTGCCTAAAAGTAGGTACCGTCCAAGAAAACTTCAATTTTTTTTTAATTTGGTAACTTTAATTGTCAATTTACTCCATATCTAATTGATTGAGCGCTGAATGTTTTCTATGGCTGCATGCAGCTGTCAAAGTACAACAACTTTTGTTCTATATGTTATTGTAAAAAGTTTAACCCTTGGCAGGTTTGGGAGCTCCCATAAGGGTACTGTCGGAATAATTGCTGTTTTCGCCAACTTTCACATGCGATTTCTCAACACTGGAGACATATTTTCTCAAAGTTTTTTCCTTGAGAAGATAGGGCGTACATTCTAGAACAATATTGCTGTTATATGTTTTATTCAAAGTTTTGCTCTTCACCCAGTTTTCGGCCTTGAATTGGAGTACCCCCAAATTCTTTTTAAAAGTTGTTCACTTTGCTGGTATAATATTGCTCAAGCGTTGTTATCAGTAAGTGTCAAATGTGATTGATCATCACCACAGGTGTTTCATTTTGTGTAATATGATTTTAACTGACCAGCATTCTCCAGATGCTGTATTTCTTATTTCATACAGAGTACAGTACTGCGTGGAAAAAACTGCACTTTTCAAAATACTCATTAACCCTCTTTTATTGATTTTTATTCCAACAAACCAATACTGCTATAATGCTGTTGATTTCTTACTTAACCCTGCATGCGTGGTTACAGAGAATTAAAAATGGATTTCCAGCAAATATGGCTGGAATATGAAATACGGCCTGTCAGTGTGTATGCCAACCTACCTGCCTGACAGGAAGCGCGCCCTGAATTCCATTTTAACCATTCACCAGTCATTTCTGTGTGAAAGGGTAGAGTCGGAAAAGTTGTCAGAAATGCCCACCTGCCCTGACTTTAACATTAACCATACAACAGTCATGCCAGTGTGAAAGAGAACGGTCTGTTAACCCTTTTTGTTACTGATTTTTTAATTGCAACAGAATAGATAAATGTGTGGTGACACTATTTCCTAAGCAGTATTGCTATGATGCTGTTGATTTCTAATTTAACCCTTTGCACGTAGTTTCAAAGAAGTAGATACGGATTCTCAGCAATTATGGCTGGAATATTATGAAATGCAGTCTGTCAGTCTACCTACCTGCCTGCCAGCAAGCCCGTCCTGACTTCGATTTTAATCATTCACCTGTTATGCCTGTGTGAAAGGGTACATTCAGAGGAGTTGTTAGAAATGCCTGCGTGCCTGCCTGCCTGCAGTCTGTCTGCCTGCCTATCTACCTGCCCAACATCAAGCCTACCCTGACTTCGATTTTAACCATTCATCTGTCATGCATGTGAGAAAGAGAACAGTTGGAAGAATTGTTAAAAATGCCTGCGCGCCAGCCGTCCTGCTCGCTTGCCTGCGCCTGCCTGCCCACTGCCTGTGACTGCCTGCCTGCCAGTATGCGCACCTGCCGGCGTGCCTTCCTGAGCCTGCTTACCAGTGCCTCCATGTCTGCGCCTGCACACAGTCTGTCTGTCTGTTTACCTACCTGCCTGACATCAAGCCAGCCCTGACTTCGATTTTAACTATTCACCAGTCACGCCTGTGTGAACGAGCAGAGTCGGAAGAGTTGTTAGAAATGCCTGCGCACCTGCCTTCCTGTCTGCGAGCCTGCCTTTGAACCTTCCTGCGCCTGCCTGCGCTTGCCCGAGTCTGCCTGGACACCTGCGTGCCTACCTGCGTGCCTGCCTGCCTGACTGCTTGTGCCTGCCTGACTGCTTGTGCCTGCCTGCCTGCCTGTATGCACTAGATGCCTGCGCGCAGTCTGACTACCTATCTACCTGCCTAACATTAAGCCCGCCCTGACTTCGATTTTAACCATTCAATGCCTGTGTGAAAGAGTACAGTTGCCCGCCTGCCTGTGTGCCTGTCTGCCTCGGTCTGAGCCTGCCTGCATGTTCCTGCCTGCCTGCCTGCCTGCCTGCCTACTGCCTGCCCGCGCCCGATGCCTGATCGCGCGCATTCACTTGTCTTCCTCTTTGGAACGGAATATCGAAAATGATTTGCATGTGCGTATTCACAATTGCCTACTGAGCATATTTTCTGTTGTAAGATTTGTTGTAAAGTTTAACCCTATGCCCATTCTAGCATCATAAAGGTAGGTTCCATCCAAAAAAAACAAAACATTTTCAGTTCCAGTGACAATTTACTCCATATCCTAATTGATTCAGCGCTGAATGTTTTCTGTGCACCAGAAACTCTGTCAAGCTGTGATTGATGATCTTTGGAAACTGAGATGCTTTATTTATTTATGCTATCCTTTATAGCTGACCAGTATTCATTCTCCAGACAACTGTTTTCATTTTATCACTTATACAAATGATTTGAATATTACTGTGACTTGTGTAACCCTTTCGTAATCAAAGCTATTTGAGGGTACTGCGTGAAAAACTGTAATTTTCAAAATATTCTTTGCAACCGGTTCATATTCAAATCTATTTGAGAGTACTGTGTGAAAAACTGTAATTTTCAAAATATTCTTTAACCTTCATTTACTGATTTTTATTGAAATTGAATTCGTAAATTTGAGCTGGCATTGTTGATTTATAACTTAACTCTGCACGCTTGGTTTCAAAGAAGTAGATATGGATTTCCAGCAATTATGGGAAGTAGATATGGATTTCCAGCAATTATGAATGGAATACGGAATGCCTTCTGTTTTTCTGCCAACCAAACTGCCTGAGAGCAAGCCCGCCCTTACTTCGATTTCAACCATACACCAGTCAAGCCAGAGTAAAAGAGTACGGTCGGAAGAGCTGTTAGACAGGACTGCCTGTCTACTTGCATGCATGCCCTAACGCCCGCCCACTCGACCGACCGCCTGCCTTGAATTCGGCATTAACCATACAAACTTTATGTCCCATATAAATGTGCGAATATTTAAAGCTGAACAGTTCATCAAATAGATACAAATAAAGTCAAACTCGACTGGTGACAGGTAAATAGTGAATGAAAACGTCATTGCATTGGGAATAGAGTTGGGACGAATTGTCCCCTGGTTTCCACGCAATTCACGTTGTCCTCAGACAGTTACGCCACTCGATAAAGATATTATCCTGTCAAGCAGGGAAAGTAGAACAACATCTGAACATTTCGCGTGGCTGCCTTCGGTGGTCTGGACACAGTGACGTAGGAGTGACACTGCTGTCTGCTCAATTTTTATGTCAAATTAGCCAAATTACTGCCTTTTCGCCATTAACCCATGCGCGATTACTGTCCACTTTTCATTTCTGACAAATATCTAACTGTTACCAGCTTGGCGAGGTCCATTTGGCGTCAGTGTACACAATGCATCTTTCAGTCACCAGCATCTCTCCACCAGTAACTGAGAATGCAAAGTTTCAAACGGAACTACCTCAGAGGGGGGGAACACTGCTACAACCCCAGACATACACCCACCGCCAGTTCGCACGTGCCAGGAAAGGACCAAATTCAAGCAATTACCTCCACTCATAAAAACGCTATATCTCGACCAATTCTAGGCCGACTTCCATAAATGTTTCAAATATCCTTCACAAATAGGTACCGCATCTTTGGACACACAGAGCACCACAAATTTCCCATTCTATCATGCTGAATGTCAGAAAAGCATACGTGCATGTTCGGGGGTGGGTTGAGGCAGAGGGGTGGCCGCCTCGACGCCCATGTCTGGCTTCGGGACATTCCAATAATATGGCCGAGTTCGGGCGAGCTTCACGAACAAACACTGAAAATTTGGAATCGCTGCTATGAAAACATTCGCCACAATCTACGATGCCATATCACGCCAATGTGAAAGAGTATTGCGGAAAGAATTGTTAGACACTGTAGGGAGTTTTCTATCGGCTATGCACTTAATATAGCCTAAAAAACTAGCAGCTCTATATGCAATCTTATTTCGCCGCTGCCTAAAAAGACAAGCGGAATAGGTGAATCTCTCGATTTCTTGAAATCGAAAAATCTAGAAGGAGGGGGTTGGACGGGTACGATGTGTTCAACAGGTTTGCTATTTAGCCCTAACTTGGAGATTAACCATACAGCATTCACGCCAATGTGAAAGAGTATTGCGGAAAGAATTGTTAGACACTGTAGGGAGTTTTCTATCGGCTATGCACTTAATATAGCCTAAAAAACTGGCCGCTCTATATGCAATCTTATTTCGCCGCTGCCTAAAAAACAAGCGGAATAGGTGAATCTCTCGATTTCTTGAAATCGAAAAATCTAGTTACCATTACATTTAGTCGAAACTTGGACCCAAAGTCCGTAATATAATTTTTTGGTTTAGTACGTCCACAGGACGTACCAAACCAAAAAAGTATATTACGGACTTTGGGTCCAAGTTTGGACTACCTCATAACATGATATGATCCTTTACGTATTTGCCCCCCCCCCCCCCTTCATGGGAGTCTGCCCCCCTAGTTGCCCCCCCCCCCCCCCCCACAAAAAAATTTCTGGCGCCGCCACTGAAGCCGGAATATGAGCCTATAGTGTATATTTTTACCACTAACGGCGGGCAAATATGCCTATATATTGGCTTCGTATTACGAAACAGATAAAAATTAAAATGCGCAAGGATTATTCTGACATTGATGGATAGTTTGATGGTTTGTTAGTTGATAATAGTCTAGATGGGGCAAAGGCCTATTAAATCAGGACATAGGTTCAAAACAAAGGGTTAGGAGGATGTAGTTAGCATTTTCGCTGGTATAGAATAGCGAGTTGCACTATCGCAGAGACGAGGAAGGGGTTTTGTTTGTAGAACGCGGCAAGATCGTGCTTTAAAGTTTCATAAAGATAGCTGTCCTCACGAATGCCCCGACAACAACATAGACCTACACACACACCGTTCAGAACCGCACCTTTTCTGGTCTGTATTTAACCGCACCTTTTCTGGTCTGTATTTAGCCATGAAAATTTCAATACATTTGGAAAAGATAAATACAAGTGGTTGAACGGGTTTCTGGGGGGTAGGGGAGGCAACGGTAATTGTGTAGTTTCCTTTGAAAATTTCGACCTCATACGAAAAGAACTGAGTTCTAGCCATATAGGATTATAATGGCAACTAGACACATGCCAAGTGCTTATTTTGAGAGAATTCTAGGTTTGTTGTTTTCCCCCTCGAAAATGCCACCTGCCTTTTTTATTTTAAAAAAAGTATATTAAAAAATAAAATTTAAACAAGGGGAAGCCCATATGTCTCGCGTTGCCATATGTCCCTATTGTTAATGCGGGTCTCTATTTTTAATGTTAATATTTTGGCAACGACCAAAACCTTATTTAGTTGTTTGATTAACTTGACTTTTCAAACACAACGATGGGTATTTGTAGAATGTTGGAAATTACCCACCGCATTAAAAAATTTGACCCAGCAAAATCATTTTGGAAAAGATGTAACAGTTTGTGTGTGTTGCCAATGGTAACAAGACAAGAGGCACACCACTGCACCAGCACCATTGACTAAACTATCATGGTTACAAAGAATAAACAGGTGCAGTGTTTGGAAGATGGCAAGGATCAGAGCAATTATTAAGCTGCCTTTGCAGTAAATTGTTGTTCAAAACAATGTTCAGAATTCAAGATGTGATATTTGTGTCTAGAAACCACATAGATTATTATATTACGAGCAGCTTTTTTTAGAACACCGAAGTTCTGAATAAATGGTCTTGAAACCCGTGTATTTTTTTATCTCGTATTTCCTTATCGTTAGAAATCTTAAGCCCATTCCACTTTTTATTTTTGCATGACAGTTGGAACTTAATTCGAGTAACTGATTCGAATCACCAATACTTTCCCGACTCCGAGGGAAGTGCCTCATCTGCTGAAAGAGTTTGGTAAAGAAAACACAGCCAAAATGTTTTTTTGACGTCGCCATTGTAATTCGGTCGAAATGTAAACATGCTTTCAAAAACGTCCGTGCAACAACAATAAAGACCGCGTGGTTTTTCGAATTTTCATCCTAAGTTTCACCAGACTAGAAGGATAATGGCTCGAAGACGATCCCGTTCCCGTTCGAAATCAAGATCCAGATCTCGATCTGCAAGGAGGGCCTCTCCTAAGAGGAGGAGGAGGGCAGGACGCAGGAAGTCCAAGGCAAGACGACCAAAGTCCAGGGCAGGCCGCAGGAGGAGGAGGAGAGCGCCTAAAAGAGGAAGGCGAACCAAGAGGAAGGGATCCAAGAGGAGGAGAAGGAGGAGGCGTTAAACGGAAGCTGAGATAAAATACAATACTTTGGCCCTTTTCAGGGCCCCCAAAATATCCGAACGAGAAAACTACACTAGTTGTTCATTCAAATAGTCTAGCCTCCCTCCTCCCGTATTAAAGTAACCCCCGATCCATGTCCTGTCTGAGCCCTTTATTACTTGACACATAATAAAACAGAAGCACCATTGTAAATATCGTTTCAATATCCGCTACACACGAGAATGTTTTAAAAATTCCCTCAGTATTTTTATGGACTCGGTTGTGATAATGCGATACCAGATCATTACATACAAAACAATTCTGGTACAGCTGAAGAATCTCCTGAACTTTTTCATTGCTCTCTATCATAATTTGTGAGCCAGCAATTGTGTCAGAAAACACGTTTACTTACATAAATAATGCCCATGCCCAACGGAGTGGCACGTGGGTCTCTGTTCTTTTGTTGAGATCTTACAAAAGAATATACCTGGTGTATTACATTAAGCCAGGGTGCAGTCCCGATAATCAAAGAGGTAGCACTTGACTATGGGTAAGTTTTAACCCTTTACTTAACAAATCAACCGCATCCGCCCGCGAAATACACAAATTCATCAGTTGGAAATCAGATATTTTTCAAATGATTTCAAGAAAACCATACCATGTGATCCCTCATTGGAACGAATTCGTCGAGCTCGTTCCAACGAAGGGTTACATGATATAATATTGTTATTTTTTGATAAATTTAAAACTATAATATTTAAAATAAAAATTGATATCTTCTATGTTGGGTAAAGGATCTAAACATGGTATAAGCCAAGTGCGGCTTGGACAACCCACACAGTAACACCATCACCTTCCTTCAATTTCTGGCGCTTTTGAAGTCACTCTTGCTGGTAGGAGTCGACAGGGTGAAACTGCAGGCGCAAATTAGCTGTGCAAGAGGCAGATCGAGCACTGAACCTTTGAAAATGTTATGATCTTAAAGACTCCCGTCCCGATATTATATAAAAGATATAGTTGTGCAAAGAAGGGGTGGTGGCACTCTGATGAATTTTACTTACAAGATTGTTCATTCACGCTGAAAATAATTGCTACTTGTTTGGGTCAACACATATAGCGAAATCGCCCGTAAAGGCTTAGGAGTGTACATGTAAGTGTCGTGTGTCCGAGAAATATTATGATGCACACTCAATGGCAGGTTCTGGGTTGGCGTGGGCGGCGCCACATTTCAATTCAGGCCCTGATGCGAAGGAACACCCGACACGCGTATTAGGATGAGTTGGGGGGGGGGGGGGGCTGCAAGAGAGAGAGAGAGAGAGAGAGAGAAAGAGAGAGAGAGAGAGAGAGAGAAGGAGAGCATTCACTCTCAAAGGCGGAATTCGGAGCATTCCCGTTTAAAATTTGGGAAAATGGAACGTCAGTGTGACCCTGCGATAGCCTTTGTGTACAAGGTAACAACCGATTGGTCTTCCAGTCAACATATTCCCACAGTTTTGTGTAGGCTCATTCAGTTTTTGAAAATGGAAAGCCAGTTTGTAAAGTGTCACGAAGACCCGCGTAGGAGCTATGGTTGTATGCATCGTGTGCAGTTTTATCCACAATAACACATGGGCATCGACTGCTTCCGGCAATGGATGCCAATGTGTTATAGCGTGCCTCTGGCCCCAGTGCCTGAGATAAACAGAGTAACAACAAACATGGGTGCGACTTTTCTGGGTAGCCCAAAAAGTAACTCAATGTCTCACCACTCAAGTGTGGAGGGAGCTCGAGAGTGCGAACTCTGAAAGTCCAATACTTATCGACCGGTGTTCCTCAACGATGAAATATTGATCTACGACGGTCTCCGGGGATATATTGTGGTGCCCGAAAAAGTGTCTGCATGCACATATGCAAATGCCGATTCAGAATCATACGAAAACCTTCATGCTCTGCGTTATTTTGGCTTGGGTTTCTCCCAAAAATGTAGACACACTTGCTTGAAAATTTCCATGTTGGGGGCAATAATCCACTTGACCCCATCGCACCGACACATATGAGGATCAAGGACATTGCGCCCTTCAGAAATACATGGATTATGTATTTATCTTAACGGCCTGTCCGACAAGCTATACTCACAAAATTTGTCAGTGATTTTGTTGAAATTTTTGCCCCCAAAACATACCCTATGACCCCTCAATGGAGCGAGCTCACCGATGTATTTCCAAAATACCCCTGATCTCCTTAGGAGGTTCGATGGGTGTATAGTCTGAGTTGGCGTGGGCGGCGCCACATTTCAATCCAGGCCTTGATGCGAAGGAACATCCGACACGCGTATTAGGGTGAGTTTGGGGGGGGGGGGGGGTGGTGCACGAGAGAGAGAGAGCATTCACTCTCAAAGGCGGAATCCGGAGCATTCCCTTTTAATTAAAATTTGGGAAAATGGAACGCCAGTGTGACTCTGCGATAGCCTTTGTGAACAAGGTAACAACCGATAGATTTCCCAGTCAACATATTCCCACAGTTTTGTGTAGGCTCATTCAGTTTTTGAAAATGGAAAGCCAGTTTGTAAAGTGTCACGAAGACCCGCGTAGGAGCTATGGTTGTATGCATCGTGTGCAGTATTATCCACAATAACACATGGGCATCGACTGCTTCCGGCAATGGATGCCAATGTGTTATAGTGTGCCCCTGGCCCCGGTGCTTGAGATAAACAGAGTAACAACAAATATGGGTGCGATTTTTCTGGGTAGCCCAAAAAGTCACTCAATGTCTCATCACTCAAGTGTGGAGGGAGCTCGAGAGTGCGAACTCTGAAAGTCCAATACTTATCGACCGGTGTTCCTCAACGGTGAAATATTGATTTACGATGGTCTCCGGGGATATATCCTGGTGCCCGAAAAAGTGTCTGCACATGGAGTGAAGACATCCACATTTTGCGGGTTTCGTCAATTCATACAGATCAAAGTTATGTCCCTTGTAAACTATATTTTCTAGCCAAAAATGGAATACCCACGCCCGAAATTGGAGGGGAGAACCTTTTGACAGAAATGTGAAATGTCAATTGTATCGCCCCGTGCCACGAGCGGCAAGCGCAGCTTTACATCGTTGTCTGCCAGAAATTTAACCCTTTACCCAACGAAACGGTCAAATACGGCCAGCGCTATTCACAAACATCACCATTCAATTTTCATTATTTGTCTTTTTTGTTTAAAAAATTAGCTTACAGTTAAAACTAGGAGTCATGCCACGAACTGTGTGCTTATCTAGACTTAATTGCGCGTAGGAATTGCGCGCAATTGCCATATCGAATGACAATCGAAGCACGGCAAGTTCGCCTGGTTACTCATAGCAAACACAGGCAATGTTTCTGCCAATGGGCCTCCGGGTTACCCGGAGGTCCATTGGCTGAAACATTGCTTGTGAACAGACCATATGTACAGAATTTGATAGCCTTACTATGGTTATAACGCGTAGATTAAGACGCAGATCGACGTGCTATCTGTGCGCATTTCATGACAGGACTTCTAGTTTTAACTGTATGCCCCTCATTGGAGCGAGCTCGTTTCAATGAGAGGGTCATAATCTATGTTTTTGACGCAAAAAAAGAAAAAATAGTTATTCGAAAATTTTGTTTACACGTGTTGTCTTCCTTTCGTGTTCGATAAAGGGTTAATGGTGTGATCCTTCCCTGCACATTCTATCAAAACAATTGTAACAAGAGGTTCTCATCGGAGAATGTTGCATATTCATAACACGGTTATCAATCACATGCCGGTTGTCAAACCTGGAACGTTTGTTCAAGTTATAATGATAATAAGTTCAGAATTCGTAAAAATTATTTAATGGCTTTTAACTCTGTAACGAATAATTGGGCCGGGCCAGTTTTCAACCCGTGTGAGATATTATTGCAAAAGACCTCTATGGCAAATATTAGTCAAATCGGAGAACGTTTGTTCAAGTTATTGCATTAAAGAGCTCAAAATTCGTAAAATTGACTAATTAAGGCCCATATCTCTGTAACGAAAAACCGGTCCGGGCCGGTTCAGTTTTTGAACTTGCTTGAGAGCATTGCAAAAGACCTGTATGGCAAATATCAGTAAATCGGAGAATGTGTGTTCAAGTTCTTGCGCTAACGAGCTCAAAATTCGTAAAAAATGACTAATCGAGGTCCATAACTCTGTAACGAAAAATCGGGCCGGGCCAGTTTTCGAACTCGCTTGAGATATTATTGTAAAAGACCTGTATGGCAAATATTAGTCAAATCGGAGAACGTACGTAGCTAACAGTGCAAGGACACCCGGACGCTCGGATGCACACCGACCATCGTCAGACCATAGGTATCGGATGTTAACACAACTCAACCATAAAATATATAAATTTGTGTAAATTTATTTCAATTTTGTGCTCAGTTGAGTGAAAGCTTGACTTTGATACTTAATGAAATCGAGAGCAGGTTCCCATGAAATCCCGAAAGACATACATTTTCGTGCATTTCACCCGTTGTCCACCTAGAGATGTTGTATACCAAATATAAAATAATTCTGACTGGTGGATCTGAAGAAGAAGGTTTTAAAAGAAATTTTCTCATATTGCACTAAGTTCAACTTTGGGCTCCAATAAAGAGCCCAAATATCAGCCCAGGGATCCGATTTGAACAAACTTGAATATCTGCCCCCCCCCCCCCCCCCCCGAGATGTTTTAAACCAAATATCAAAAGAATCTGACTGGTGGATCTGAAGAAGATTTTAAAATAAATTTTCTCATATGGCACTAAATGAATTTGTCCCCCCCCCCCCCCCCCCCCCCCCCGAGATGTTGCATACCAAATATCAAAAGACTCTAACTGGTGGATCTAATGAAGAAGATTTTAAAGATTATTCCCCATATTGCACTAATTCGACGCCTCCCCACCCCCCACCTCCCACCCCTTTCCCCGAGATGTTGTACACCAAATATCAAAAGAATCGGACTGTTGGATCTGAAGAAGGTTTTAAAGCTTCTTTCCCATATTGCTCTAAGTTAATTATTCGGGATCCTTATTGAGCCCAAATATTAACCGGGGGATTAATTTGAACAACACTAGCTAGTTACTTTATTAGTCATTTCAGCGGAAATAAAGTCGCGTGGGTTTTGATTTAATAACATATTAATTGTTGGTATACTTGTTTACTTTTGACATTTTCAAACGGTACTCTTATTTTCACCCTCATTGATCTTGGGGGTTAAATCTAAGATTAAACTAGAGAATTGTAATTTGTTGGAAGTAGTATAGCATGTACCCGAACGTGCCTCATTGGCCGGACCTCATGCTGGATTTCATGTGACGTCATAGTCACGTGACCCAGTGGCGCCATGTTGTGTTGTCATGGTAACCTGCGTGAGCGACCATCTTGTGACGTCATTCCATTTTGTATACTGGAGGCCGCCATCTTGATTTCTATGGTAGCATGTTCGGAGGGTATGTTCATTTGTAGAAGAGTAATTTCCCGATTCGTGGAATTACCACAAACAACCCGACAAGTTGTATTATTTAGAACCACGTGCTACCATAGAAACCAAGATGGCGGCCTCCAGTATACAAAATGGGGATGATGTCACAAGATGGCCGCTCACGCGGGTTACCATAACAAGACAACATGGCGCCACTGGATCACGTGACTATGATGTCACATGAGATCCGGCATGAGATCCGGACAATGAGGCATGTTCGGGTACATGCTATACTACTGTTGGACAAATTACGGGCATTCCCAAATTTTTAAACGTTTCCCCAACGAATCGCCCTCATCCGCCCACGTAATATGCAAATTCTGCAGCTGAAAAAATATTACTTTTCGAAAAATTTCATACTCTTTTTATAACCATCAGTGTCCTGGAGTGTGAAATGTGGGACTAAAACATGAACACCCGTGTCCCTCTATATGTGCAAAACATTGTTTCGGCAAACAGCTAGTTACTTTAAGCAGAAATAAAGTTGTGTGGCTTTGGATTTAATAATAGGAGAAACGAGTATAGATGTAGAATCCAGTAAAATTCATGAAAATGAAAGGTTTTTTCTGGATAATGCTCTCAAAACATGTGTTGGATTATGTGTGGCACCAAAACTTTTATCACAGAAAATGTGTTTCCCCATAACACACAATCCATATACGCAAAGGAAAATAGACTATTCCAATTCCGCCCAGGGAAACTGGGTACAGAAAAGTACGAAATTAATCGGAAAATAAATTTTGTCTGACGGTACTCATGTTTGTACAGACTAAACTGGTATTGGATAAAGCGGGACACTAAAATCTATAACACAAAATATGTTATGGAAAGCACAATGAGCTATTTCTTTCTTGTTTCTGGACAAATGAGTACAGAAATTTGCAAAATTCACTGAAAATCCATCGTCAGGGTTTACTTTGTGTGTATACACTAGTGTTTCTAAAATCTAGTCAGTAAAGAGTTTGAAATTCGTCTCTTGTGCTTGAGGGCTAAATCTGAGATTAAAAAGTAACAGTAACTTTCTTCCACAATCATTGTTGCATCTAGCCATACCAAAATAATTGTTACCACTACCTTGTAATTAGAGAAATTTGCCCTTGAAGTTGGTCAATTTTGAAGAAAAAAGCTATATTCATGTCATTTTTGGCCACTGGGGGTTAATATTGGAAGATATGAGTGCTGATTGTGGTGTATCATATTATGTTCTAAATGTGTGGAAAATATGAGCTAAATAACTGTAAACAGTTTTGAGACTTTCGAAAAATGTTAAAATTTTGAAAGTTTTGGTAGAATATTTTGAAAATACGCATTTTCACAGACATGGCAAATGGGATTTTGCGAGGTCCCATGGTGCTACATAAGTGTGCCAAATTTGGTTGAAATCGTTCAGCTAGTTTTCGAGCTATGCCACAGACAACATTGGGGGGGGGGGGGGGGATTGCTTGAGGGCTAAAGTCGAGATTAAAAACTAAACAGTATCTTTCTTCTGCAAGCTTTGTTGCATCTATGCATAGAAAAATAATTGTTATAACAACCTCACAATTAGTGAAATTTGCTCTTGAAGTTAGTCAATCTTGAAGATAAAATGTTATATTCATATTCATTTGTGGCCAATAGGGGGTTAGTTTTGAAATATTTGTGTGGTGATTTTAGTGTATCATATTATGCTCTAAATGTGTGAACATCAATCACAGACTGAGTGCCTGAAAAGAGACATGGACTAATCTTGAATCTTGGTATTTGAATGAACATGTACAAATTGAGGGTACTCCAATTCAAGGCCTGACAACTGGGTGAGGGTTAAAACTTGGAATAAAACATATAGCAGCAAAATTATTTTCTTGGATGAATGCCCTACATGTATCTTCTCATGGAAAAGGTTTTGAGAAAATATGGTTCCAGTGCTCAGCTGCAGAGCTGAGAAATTGCATGTAAAAGTTGGCGAAGATAACAATTATTCTGACAGTACCCTTATGGCAAGTCTCAAATCTGCCAAGGGTTAAACTTTTAATAATAACATATAAAACAAAATTTGTCATACTTTGACTGCTGCATACAGCTATAGAAAACATTCAGTGCTCAATCAATTACAATGGATTAAATCGTCACCTAAACTTACCAAATTCTGAAAAATGGAGTTTTTTGGACGGTACCTACTTTTATGCAACCAGAATGGGATAGAGTTAAACTATAACAGCAGATATACTCGGTAGTCAATTGTGAATACGTACATGAAATGTGTTTGAAATTACCCTTTCCAAAATGGTAGAAATAGCAACCAAAGTTGGCTAATTTTGGCATTTTAAAACGGTACTCTTATTCTCGCCCTCATTGTGCTTGAGGGTTTTTTCACAATCATTTTTGCAGCTTTCCATACCAAAAAAATTGTTAAAGGAACCTTGCAATTAGAGGAATTTGCCTTTGAAGTTGGTAAATTTTGAAGAAAAAATCTATATTCATGTCATTTTGGGCCAATGAGGGTTAATGTTGAAAGATTTTAGTAGTGATTGTGGTGTATCATATTATGCTCTAAATGTGTGGAAAATTTGAGCTAAATAACTGTAAACAATTCTGAGACATTCGAAAAATGGTGAAATTTTGACAGTTATTTATTTATTTATTGATGTTTAAGGTCACATATTTATGCACAATGGCTAACCATGACCGTGACAGTTTTACGGGTGGAGGAAGCCGGAGTACCCGGAGAGAACCACCGAGCAACGACGCGCAGCTGCCAGCTCCCCAACATCGTAACTCCGCACTGCAGCACAGGCAGGGTTAGATTGGTTGAAGACATGCGAACCATCGACGTGCAGTACGCCTTAGTACACGGAGCCATGGGGCCCCACGCGGGCAATGGAGATGAAGTGTCTTGCCCAAGGACACAGCGCGGTTGCCGCAGGTGGGATTCGAACCAAGGACCTCTCGGCCTGCAGCCTGCACCTCTACCTACTGAGCCACCACGCTCCCCTATTTTGACAGTTTTGGCAGAATATTTTAAAAAGACGCGTTTTCACAGATATGACGGTACCGCATTTCACAAGACTTTATGACATTACATAAGTATGCCAAATTTTGGTTAAAATCGTGCCGCTTGTTTTTAAGCTATGCCACAGACAAAATTAGGGGGGGGGGGGGGGGGAGAAAAAAAAAAGAAAAAAAATAACAAGGAAATTTTTTTTTTGAAATTTAAGAAAAACAATAGTCTTTCCCAAACAAAGTTTGGGAAAGCCTAAAAAAATGAAGAAAAATTTTGAAAAAGCAGAATAAGAAGAGTCTTTCCCAAACTGGGTTTGGGAAAGCCTAAAAAAAAGGAAAAGAAAATTTTTGAAAAAGAAGAATAACAAGAGTCTTTCCCAAACTGGGTTTCGGAAAGCCTAAAAAAATTAAAAAATTAAAAAAAAAAATAAAATAAAATAGAGAAGAAAAATTTTGAAAAAGAAGAATAACAAGAGTCTTTCCCAAACTGGGTTTGGGAAAGCCTTAAAAAAAATAAAATAAAAAAAATAAAAAAAAATAGAGAAGAAAAATTTTGAAAAAGAAGAATAACAAGAGTCTTTCCCAAACTGGGTTTGGGAAAGCCTAAAACACAGTGTAACATATATAAAAATTGCAATAGACATTGAGTACTGTAGAAATTTGACAGTAAGCTTATAGCTTATTCGGGTCATCTCCCAAGGTTCTTGAATAATTAACTCATAAATGCGATATAAGAAGTTGAATAGATGACTTATCACAAACTGGTGGGCTGGACCCCTAATCAATTCAAGTTGATCAATTACAAAATCAGTCGCCCACCATCCAAGATTATGCCCGGGCAGTGGGACGACCGATTCAATAATTAATCAACTTGGGCTGGAATAATAACTAAAAAAAGTATATATAACTAGCACGTGGACCCCCTTTTTCAAATGATTCGGAATTCTAAAATCTGATGACCCCTATAACCTTCACGTATCCCTCTTTATGCATCACTGGAAGAATAAAAGACTGCCCACGAATACAGTTGAATCTGTAAATCGTTGTTATCCTCAACATGAATTGAAATGTCTTGAGACGATTTTCCTCCATTACATACTTGATGTGTTTTGGTGGCCTTTGTTCTGGTATCTTTCTTATTTTCTCTTCTCCACGTAATAACTGCTCCAGTACTGGTGGTGGAACATCACGAAAATACGTTTAGAATGAAACGCTCATTCTCTCTACAAAGTCGCTTGTATTTCGTATTTCTTGGTTTTGTGATTGATAATCATTCGGTGCCATCTGTATCAACGACGGAATAATGAACATTCTTCAAACATTTTTATCTTCATTCTTCTTTGGTTTTCTTTCTCTCTTTGGGTTGGGTTCTCCTATTTCAAGGCTTCTCTTCTTTGCAATATCCACTGATTTGGTCACTTGTTCCCAATCTCTTGTGGTAAACTGAAACCCAACGTCGTTCTTGAACAGTTGAATCTGTAAATCGTTGTTAAGTTTGAAGACGGCCACATTTGTAGACATCTTTCTTCTTTGGCTGTCGAAACAAAAAATGAGCTGAACATCAAGTGAACTCTTTTTTATAGTTTTTCTTCAATACAGCGACATCTAGTGGCTGGTTTCCTCTGTGACGTCATTAACCAACACGTCATTATCCATTAGATCAGTCACAAACATGTTGGATATGGTTTCCATCGGTACATCGCGACAGCGATGTTTAAAGTAAAATAGGCAGTATTGTCCACACACTGGTAATGGTCCTTGAAGGCGTTTTATATTATACTTCCAATATCTAGAATTCTTCTTCAGGAAATTCTCGAATGGTCTGTGTTGTGGTGGTAATCCATAGGAATCAAAGTATTCTGCATTATGGTGACTCACAAGTTTTTAGAAAACATTTCCGTGGTCTGGACCCGTGTTGGCTATCAAAGCCACTGGTCTGTGATCTGGTAATCTTCTTGGTAATTTGTTTCTTGCAAATACTCCCAAACATATTCTCTTCAAACAACTAGCTGATCGAAGAGCGTTCTCTAACTGCAACGTGTTCATGTTGAGTAATCAAAGATTACTTGTCTATTCTTATCCACTTCTATGATGTTCTGAAATTCTGCATACACCAGTACGTTGATTGTGGTTGGTAATGGGTTTTCGAAATGGACTCAGGTCTCAAAGTTCCTCTCTTCACCAGTTCGAAGTGTTGTCCATGTGATAGGTCTGGAATTAGGTCGAATACGAATAAGGTGTATCCATTTATGTACTCTTCTTGGCCGATGTGGTTTCCTTCATTCTCATACATTTGTCCAGTTCCTTGGAACAGTGTCGTATAACATCGGGCCACTTCTTGTTGTTCGAATCGAGGTTGTAATGGTTTGGCTGGAATCTGCTGGCCATCCATGTACAAAGCCAAGTAATTGATTTTGTAGTTCTTGAAATTATACGGATTCTTTGAAAAGTTTCCATTGAAAGCATCGTTGTCTACACATCCCACTGCGATGTGTTTAGGTAGTTGGCCTAATAAATGAATTTTCTTGTGTAATGCTCAGATTTCCTTTTGGCACTGAAAACACCTTGGTTTCCACACGATCGATTGGATATTTTGCAATTGCTTTTGTTAGTGCTTTCTCGTGAGCCATTCTCACGAATGATTGGAGTCTCTCTTTGCATACAAACATGGATACGTCTAGAATTTTGATCTTGTATGTATCGGCATCGGCCATCTTTGAATCTATTCATTTTAACATGAACATTAACTCCATTCAGCAAGTAACGAGTTTGAAAAAACATGTCCAAATATAATCTCCCAGTCATGTCCACGATTTTACTTTTCTCTGTAAATTTCTTTCAAAGAAGAAATCCCTTATTATCATCTGTCAAATCTTCCATGTGTCCGGCCGTATCCTTGTACCATAATGCATTAGTCAGTTCTGACTTCTTTGCAGCTGGTCCATAACTCAACAAAGTTTCTATGAAAGCTCTGTAGTGATAAGTGTTGTTGGACGGAGATACCAGTTTTTCATTCAAGCTGATATCGATTTGATTAAATAAGGAATGCATCCACAAATTGACTGGGACCACATTGGCATCTGGTGCAATCGGTGCCCAATTGGAATCTACAACCTTTGCTTTAACATACAAATATGTCTGTGCCAAATTCAAATAATCATCTCCTAAACCTGCAATGTGGAATTCTATTGGCCCACTGTTTCCTATAGTCGCCAAAGGCTTGTGTTCTATCCATTGCCCATGTTCCACACTAGTCTGTGTTGGTGGTATGAAAAATAAGTCTAGTTTGCTGTTGACACACTCACAAGACTTTTCATTGATGAGAGAGATCACGCACCAGGAACATCTTGGGTCTGTACAGTTCTCCTTCGTTTTGTCGATTTGCCAGTTTTGTGTGGTGCAGGCCTTTTTATACCTTTCCTGCTGGGTGGTTTTGAACCACCAACCACTTCATTACAAGCTCCCGCACAAGCCTCTTTGACTCTTTTGATTGTTGCCTTTTTAATATTTTTCCCTTCAATGACATCTTCGGCAAAGGCCGCTCCTTTTCACAATAACTGTTTTCCCACGGTCCTGGCTGTAGTTTTCAATAAAGGTAATTAATTAAGTCCCAAAATATTTTGAAGAGTAGGGCTCAATGTGACCATGATCCCATCACGTACCATGATACAAACTTTACCAGTCACTTCATCCAATTCAAAATCTATCTTATCGTGACGAGGCAAGAGTAATTCTTTAAGGCCATTGATAGCCTGTATCACATCAGTGGGATCCGAATATCGACCTTCCTTGAGAGTAAGTCGATAATTCTTTTTCGAAGACCAGAACTCTGTAACGAAAGCTTCTTCCCCACGAATATTGAACCAAGTATTTGGATACTGAATCTCTACTAGACCTACTTCCCATTCCCCCATGAGATTCACTGGTTGTGATAACTGAGTGGTATACATAGTCAACGTGTTTTCAGAAAACACGTTCATAGAACTATTACTTGGTAGAGTCAAATAAAACATTACTTTTTCTTAATGGTTGGATTAGGTAACAAATATCCTATGCTACTACTCAAGAGAGCAGTCCACAATTTGCTGTCTGTGTTCTCGACAGTGAGATTAACAACACTGGTAATGATGATGATGTACAAAATGATTATTCGTGAATTTTTTACTAAAATTGCCAAATAGAGGCCAAGAGCTGTTCGATCCTTCTTCCATTTTGAAGAAACCTCAGAGGTTCACTTCCTTTTATAGGTGAGCTGACTCTGCTTGATCCACGAATTGAACAAAGCAGGGTATTCTAACCACTTTATGAACAATTCCCTTTTCTTACCACGACCACGTTTCTTGAGTATGTGTTCGATTTTGTAAATAGTGTTATGTGAAACTCGCTAAAGCACTTCAGTGTAGAACGACCCTTTCAATATTTCCCCATTATCATCTTGTAAGACATATGTGACTGGATGACCTTTTTTGACAGATATCACCGTGAATAACTCTTCAGTTCAATTGGGCAAATAACCTTTCTCAAAAGTTCTCTTAACTTTACTGATTCTCACTTTGCCTCCCACTTTGAATTTTGGGGTCTTGTGTTTTATGGATTTGCCATACAACCTTTGCCAAACCTCTTCTTCATTTTCAAAGTTCACGACAATTGGGGCCATACCTATACTACGATGATGAGAATGATTATATGATTTCACCAACTTTTGGAGTGGAAAAATTAGTGTATCGTTCTTGGTAAAATATTTCCACATTTTGGTTTTCAAAGTTCTATTGAATCTTTCTACTATGGAACATTTTGTTTCCACATTTTGTGCAGTGAAAACGTCGACTTTGTGATCTTTTCGAAAATTCTGAAATTTTCTGTTTAGAAATTCTTTGTCTTGGTCGGTTTGTAATTTTATTGGTTTACGACCTTGTTTAAAAATTTTAGTAAAAGCTTTAATGATGGAGTCACCAAGTTTGTTTTTGAGAGGTATGACCCAAGCATATTTACTAAACACATCTATACGTGTCAACCAAAAAATCTGTGTTTTTGTTGAATTTACTTCTGTTGGCTACATCTACCAAATCAGCTTGCCATTGTGCATCGATACCACTAACTATCACTTTCCTTCTAGGAAATGTACGATGAACAGGTTTGTGAAGAGTGTACGTGTCTTGAGTCTCCAACCATTTCACAACTTGTTTAATCTTTTTCTTGGACGCTCTACGGAGAGCCTCAAAATCATAGTATAATGCTTCCGTGACTGTCTTGTTCATGTGTCAACTCTATTTATACCCTTTTTTCGGTCTACTTTGGCGTTTCTGTTTTCTTTCGCTGTTTAGGCTCCGACTTTGCCGGGCCCTGTTTCATAAAGTCCCAACGTTCTTTATGACCAATCAATTCTTGGGGTATGTTACTATCTCTCAAAGCTTCGGCCAACACTTCCCATCCCTTTGGTTGGACAGATTTTCGTCTTCTTAGTAAATCGTTTAGAAGATCTGTTACATTCGACCCTACCACTGTTTGATCTTTGTAGACTAATTCACCCTTGTCATTCCAAGATATATTTGGGTCACTTCTAATAGGATTCAACAACAACTTTCCCTTTCTTTTCATTGTCATAGGTACAAAACCAAGAATGTCTTCGTCTTTATTATTTTTCTCGAATTCGACTTTAATGGGCCGAGGAGCCATTACCTTTTGTTGAAATGTCAAGTTTCTTTGTAAAATCTGATTATAATGTGTCATCTTTTCATCAGCTGAAAGAAAAGGGGCATCGAGAATATCTCTAATTTCTCTATCCAATAGACGTTCCAATAACCTTGGTTCTACTAAAGCCATCGTCTTTGCATATTCCATCATTATCCAAAATTACCTTTAACAGCACCCAATAGTACAGGAGGTAGCAATGCCCCCAAGAATCCTCTTTTTGTCACAGGTACCTTTATTTGCCACTGCCCTCATTAGTTGTTTCTGACGAACGAGTTTGGTTCTCTGAGCTTTGGTCAGAGGTACTGCCCCTTTCAAGATATTCGAGGCACAGTCACATAATCAATTCTTTGTCCCTATGTTTTAGTATGGATTTAACGAGTGTGGGTTTCGATTTATTAAGAAGCTTGAGAAGAGCAATGTTGCTCTTGAGATGGTCAGACGTTCTTCTGACTTGAGACAGACTTGTTGCTCCCCTTTTATACTTTTCGGAGGTACACATATTGGGTTTCCCCTGGGAAAATTTGCTTCGTAATCTCATATGTTCAGGAGTATCTTGTTTGAGATCTATTAAAAGGTAACCATATGGGGTCGAAGTAGCATCTTCGAAAACTTCTCTCAGAAACTCGGAATGACCAGGATACATCTGTGCTGTCAAATGTTAGATCTGAGAACGATCCCTAGGATTTTTAAACAAGATCATGTAATGACTATTGAGAGCTACAGTCCTATGGACTTTATTTTTGTCGAATGAATTTTGAACAATGTACATCATACTAATCTTACGGTGATGACTACCTTTAGTAAATAATCTAGACACTCAAACATTTGCATCGAGCATCAGATCATCCAATATGACTAAACTATCAGATTTCAATTCTTGAGGGAGACCCTCTACGAATTCTACTTGGGATACAGTGTTGTATAACGGTTGCCATTCACTAAAACACCAAATGATGTGATTTGGAAAAGGTGATATAATATTTTGAATGTTTTGAATAACTCGATTTACAAAGGATGATTTACCACTACCCGTGGGACCACATAATAAACAAGTAAATGGATGCTTCCAACGAAGATCCATGTTTGTTATTCTATGTGGGAACTACTCACCCTTTTATATGTTTCTGGGAAGGGGACAGCGAGTTAAAAAAATGTGTATGCGTGTACTGTATGCAGGGGAACTAAATTTCATTTTTGTTGAAAGAAAAAGGTTTGTCCTTGCCCAAAAGTAACCTATCAGGTGACTTGAAGACATCCACGACATCTTTCTCTTTGGTTGCCAAAACAAAATTCAGAATAAAATGTTTTGTCCTTGCCCAAGGGAAACTCATCAGGTGGCTTAAGGGCAACCACGATTTTTTTTATTTTTGTTCTTTTTTATACTTTTCTTTTCCTTTTTTTTCTTTTTTTTATAAAAAAAACATCTATTTACATCTTCATACTGAGTGGTTTCTTGAAGGTCATGCATTCATTCACCAAATCCATAATACAACATCTCTGTTGATTTGTGAGAGGTTTCTCGAACATATCTTCATACTCTTTCTGTACTGCTGGTGAATTCATTCCAGAAGTATTATGGCGCCGCAGTAGATGGACATCATTCTTGTTAACTCTTTCAAGTGCTTCACTAAAACATGTTATAATCTTCTCTTCTTCAGACATCACGAGGCATACATTATGCTGAATCTGACTTGGATGATCGACTGTTCATCCATAACATTTTTCTTTTACTACAGCATCAATATTCTCTTCCACATAATGAGCATATGCCAAACAAAGTTCATGTTGCAAGCGAACTTGCCTAAGTTCACTATCAATTTCATCAACGATCAATGGTAGTGGTTTGGTTCTTCTTACTGTGATCTTCTTCTTCAAAGGTGGTTCCCTTGGCTTTTTGAAGTCATCAGAAGGTTTAGTATCTTCAGTTAAAGCTGTTTATTGGGTGTTGATGGCTGCATCTATTTCTTCTATTTGGGATTTCAGTGCATTCCATTCTTCTAAAGATAGTGCAATCCCAGTCTTCGTTGGATAGGGTTTCTGGTCTTTACCCTCACCCTGGTACTGGGTGACATTAGTGTAAGTCTGCTTGCTACCACGTCGGAACATCTTCTCTGGTCAGTGGTTCGATCGTGAATGATGCCAAGTCCATTCCTCGTCTAATCTTATATATCTTTGACGGACGTGTTTGAAAACACAACCACAGTTCAGCAAATTTTGATCGATATTTTCATTCTTGATTGGAGTTTGTCTTTGTTTCCTATAGGATTATAGGTTAAAGTTAGAAAAATTAGAAAATTAGTATAGAAAGTAATGGGAAAGAAACACAATAGAAATACATTAATCTGATTGGTTGATTAACTTCGATCTGATTGGTCAGTTTGGCGATCAAACTGCAATCTTTATCCTTAAACTGTAGGATATGACCCTGTGCATTTTTATACTGACTTGGGACAGGTCAAGCTACAAACCTCTGTCCAATGGAGATACGTCAAATAGCTCGAGTGCATTCCCACCCCTACAGTTTGTACTTTTTTTCTATTTCAGTCCTGTAAGAAGTGTCCCTTGCATTTTGTACTGAACTTGGGACAGGTCAAGTTTGACTGATATTTGTCAAGAAGATAAACATCAAATAACTTGAGAGCATTACCACACCACAACAGGAATTTTTTTTTTTTTTTTTTTTTTAATTTTTAATAATTTTTTTTTTTTTTTTTAAATTTTTAAATATTTTTTTTTTTAAATTTTCTATAAAAAAGTAGAAGGAAATTTATTCAACAGAGAATGATGATGATGATGATGATGAACTGACAACATTATTTATTTATTTATTGGTGTTTTTAAGGTCACATACTTATGCACAATGGCCAATCGTGACCGTGACAGTTTTACGGGTGGAGGAAGCCGGAGTACCCGGAGAGAACCACCGAGCAATGACGAGCAGCTGTCAGCTCTCCAACATCGTAACTCTGAACTCTGCACCGCAGCACAGGCAGGGTTAGATTGGTTGAAGACATGCACACCATCGACGTGCAGTACGCCTCAGTACACAGCGTCATCGTGCCCCCATGTAGGCAATTGGGGCGAAGTGTCTTGCCCAAGGACACAACGCGGTTGCCGCAGGTGGGATTCGAACCGAGGATCTCTCGGCTTGCAGCCTGCACCTCTACCAACTGAGCCACCGCGCCCCCAACTGACAACATGAATTACTCCATTGGTAGGGATAACCTAAAACATTTTTTTCACTAAATATAATTGGATATCAACCGGTTCCAATAGGGGTAACCTAAAGGGTACCAGGAATCAACTTTTTAAAAAAAAAATAAATGGAATGAAACTAAACATAAATGTTTTGAGTATTTTGAAAATAAATATAATTAGATATCATCCGGTTCCAATAGGGATAACCTAAGGGATACCAGGAATCAACTTTAAAAAAAGTAAATGGAATGAAAATAAACATAAATTTTTTTGGAGTATTTTGAAAATAAATATAATTGGATATCGTCCGGTTCCAATAGGGGTAACCTGAGGGATACCAGGAATCAAAAAAAAAAATAAATGGAATGAAACTAAACATAAATTTTTGGTTATACTTAGCCTACACCAGGAGTGTACAACATGAATGATATTTGTTGAAGGACAAAATTCCTTCCATAAACTATTTACAAATATGTACAAGTAATTACTTTCACCCACCCCCATGAGAAAAAAAAGAAAAGAAAATTTTCATCTTGGATAACCATCTCTGTAAATATAAAAATAATATTGATTGGGATAATTTGAATAGAAGAATTATGCTTACCTCTGGATTTCTGTAAAGATTGTGGAAGAATATCCACTGATTGTTGAGAAAGAAAATTATATTGTCAATTGTAAAGTCGATACACCGTCATCTTGAACTAGTTGTTTTGGATAAAAATAAGATAAGCCGTCTTTCGTCTGTATGGAAATAAACATGTCATTTCCATTAAGTCTAAAGCCTTCATTTTTTCCTGTTCTTGTTTGTTTGTTTTTGATCACTTTTAAATATGTTTCTTTTGTTAAATCATTTTGTCTTTTATTTATTCCTTTACAACTCAGTTTGTTTGATGGACCAAAACAATAGTAAGTTTTGCTACACAATCCAATAACCCCCTCGTCCTCCCATTCAATTTTAAAAAGACCCGGGGTTCTTTTATCAAAAGCTTTCCTGCTACTGCAGCATTGAGATGGCATCCAGTTATCTCCCCTTAATTTAGTTTTTACATAATCTTCCATATGGGCATCACAGGCTTCTGGGGGTAACCATTTATGGGTTTGGTGATAGAATGATTCTTTTTTCTCTGGTCTGACTATTTCTTCAAGGGAAGCTCCAGAAAGGGATATATATAAGCTGTCCGTGTCCGATTCACAAAGTTCAAAATTCTTACGATCAACAAAAACATCCAAAAAACCATAGTAGAACTGGGGCATACGTAACTTGGCATATTGGTACATGAAAAAACCAATGTGGTGGGGCAAGTTAAGTTTGATTCTGCTTTTATACATTTCAATTTCATAAAGTTCTTCAGTGAGGGTGTTCAATTTCCGAAAGGCCAGATTATTGATGAGGTTGGACACATTATCTTAATCACAATACACTACATTCCCATGTTTTGCCTTATTAGTGACTGTCTTCCCATAGCCCGAATTACCTAATAGCTTCATCGTGTCAGCTACGATGGCTTTACTTCGGTCAGAGTCCCCTTCCCGTCGGGCCTGTGATACTTGATCACCACATGTTTGGAAGCACGCCTTGGGCTGGTACTGGATGACTTGATACACCCGACTGACTACCAGTCTGTGCTCCAAATACCATTGCAATAATGGTGTGGCCAGCAAGGTCTTTTCGCCAAAGTAGCTACCAATGAGACTACGGCGAGGTTGGCGCATAATGTTGTTGGCTTCAGCGTAAGCCTTCATGTGTGACCCGATATTTTCTCGAGAAATATTTGTATTTTTGAAGATTGGTGTCATTTCTTCAAAATAGAGCTTCAGTTGGTCGGGTACAGAAATGTCGCACTCCACTAGGCCAAAGATACTGCCTGTGCGGATCTTCTCGAGAAGTTCGCTGGATGTCATCGAACCATCCACCAAAGTCCCAAACTTTTCCCGGAGAAAGGTCTTTAAGTCTGCAACGGTCTTCTTCTGCTGATGCCACTCACATTTCCAGATTTCTATTACATCAGAACCAAGGCTCTGTAGCTACTGGGTGGTTTCCTTGGTGTTTTCCCTAAGCTCAGACATGGACTTCCCCCGTACTGCATTGTGAGTGGACAATGTACAGTCCTTCATATTCAGATAACATTCATGACCGTGCCAAAAACATCCGTGAAACTGATAAACAGTTTTGGTGTCTTTACACCAACCATCTACGGGCACTTGACGTCTACCAATCTTCTTTTCTGTATCATTGTATTCGGATGTGGACACCGTCCCTGGTAGACATATATTCCAACCACTGATGGGCCATCCTACCGTACTATGGGAACATTCTGGTTTAAAGCCCGTCTCTTCCTTGCATCTAATGTAGCAACCTGTTGGCATTTCCTGCATTAATTACCATAAGTACAAGGCGTTGGTATCATAACCTACAACACCCCCACATCCCTTTGCTTCTGCGCCATACTTAAATTCTCTTATGTTGGTAATATACTTCTCGTGATAACGATTGAATATAATAGAAGCCCCCTCCCCCCCCCCCCCCCACAATATTTTCCTTGATGAGATGATGAAGATCCTTGTTCTTCTCGTTGATGTTCTCAAAGGATATACCTTCGTTGACGGTACTGAATGAATATTTTAGCGTCAGTCCTGGAACGCTAATGCCATCCTTAAACATATCGATCCCCCTTTCCAAGTAAAATTGTGATTGTTTCTCAATAGCCTCCAGGAATGGCTGGACATCTCTATTATTGTACCAAATCAGGAAGTCCCTAAATGTCCTCATCCCATTTTCCCCCAAATTTGCTGGCAGTAAGCATATTCTTCTTCGGTAATGTTTTCCTTTTATAAAGAGCTATAAAAGGAAACATGGGGAGATAATTCGGTAGTGTCCAATTTATCAATACAGTCAATCCATTCATAGGGAAAAAATCCTTTAGTAATGGAACACCCAAAAGCCTTGAGAAATTTATCATAACTAAATCCAGGGGCTAAGTAATTGCAAATATCTAAAAATTTCAAATGATCTGTTTTCAAAACCATAAAGTTGTTACTCTTTTCAACAACAAAAGACAGTGGGTCATACTTTTTCAGATACTCCATCAGTTCTCATTTAACACACATCATATTTTCCAGAATTAAAACCTAAGACAGGCATTTCCTTCATGTAACGATCAAATTCTGCAACTAATTTTTCAAATGGGTGGGGTTTAGAATCATCTGTACCTTCCTGTGCCAAAGAATCTTGAATCATATTTTCAACCAATGTTTGTGTGTCATCATCAGTAATAAAACATTTGGGATTATCAAAACCGGGGACATTACTACATACACTAACACTGAGGGGTTTGTGTTGAGCTTCCCAGACAAGAGTATCAGTTGAAGTGGGGAGAGAAGTTTATCAAAATAACATTCAAAATCAAATGTCGCCCTATAGGTATATGACCGTAAGTGTTCTGGAATAACAATACCTTCTTCATGTAACTTTTCAAAATGGCCT
The DNA here is from genome assembly GCA_031216915.1 of Pictodentalium vernedei. Classification (NCBI taxonomy): domain Eukaryota; kingdom Metazoa; phylum Mollusca; class Scaphopoda; order Dentaliida; family Dentaliidae; genus Pictodentalium; species Pictodentalium vernedei. The sequence continues at coordinate 765,537,588 of CM062297.1, forward strand.
TTGGGGTGTGATACATACCACCAACATACTTATAAGACACATCATCAGTACAAGAGAGCTCATGGCGATTCAGTCTAAATCCTGTTTTCCACAATTTACCACATTTGCGACAAGCAAAGGATTTAGAATATTGATTAATGTCAGTGATGTAACTAAAATGGTTCTCATACAAATTGACATACATGGTATTCTCAAAATTTCTATTAGACCTATGTACAATTTTAGCCAAAACTTCAAACTTCATCATCTTCCAAAAAAAGTTCAAATACTTCAATATTCACTTCAAATACTTTTTCTACTTTGGGGAGTTCATCTAATTTCACACCAGGAAAGTTATCGTTTGGTTCATTTGTGTATTTACTATACAGGATCTGGGTTGTAGTAATCAACGAACGGCGCGCTCACTTCCGCTCCACAGGGCTAAACACCGGAATAAACAGAGATTGTCATTATAAACAAAATGGTGGTTCTGATCACTGACAAGGGCAACAATCGAATGATTTTCCAAAATATACTTGGGAAGATTTTCAGGGACCCCACCAATTGGATGATTTTTAATCTTGTTTACATAAAAAGTTACATTGGTCAATTGATGGACAATCCATTTAGAGTTGGGTCTTTGCTGCCTTGCCCATTCCAAAATGCCTTTCTGTTGAAGGTCTTCAAGAAAATTCCCAAAATCTACAGCATTTTCAATAAGGGGTGGCCTACCAAGAACCTGGGCATTATTTTGTGAAGGATGATAAAATCTTAGTTCTTCTGTTTCATTATTACGTAAAATGAAGCCGTAGCTTAAATTAATTTTGAATTTATTTTTTTGAGATTGAAAGATTGTTTTATTTAATTCATAATTCATGGTAGATAAATCAGTTGTGTCTAATCTATAATTAAAAATGTCCTGCATTTTCCTATTAGTTATGTGTTGGGTCCGAATGGTGTTCCAATTCCTACGATAAATTTCCGAAATTTCATCATTTGTTTCTGCCAAAAGGTCCTGATCAAAATCAATGGGGTCAATGTCCAAAACAGTACGGGTTTTTTTAGGGTTGTTGCCGGTCGTTCAGAATTCAGTTTCTTGGGGAGAGTAACAGGGAGATGGGCAATGTTTTTATGCCTATTAAAATGTAATATTTGTTTAAATTCCTGTCCACATTCCAGGCATGTATATAAATCTAAGCAAATTTTTTATGGTTGTCTAAATTTTCTTTCCCAGTAAATGTTTTATAGCAGTTGTTACAATCAAATGTCTTACCTTGTCCATGAGCTGTCCTCCTATGTCGATCCATATTGTCATTCCTAGTGAATATTTTCCCACAATCCTCACATGAAAATCCAGAAGTCTCCATAATCCTCAGAATAATGAATGCACAAAAATAGCACACACAAAAAACAATTGAATAATCTGAGTACACAGAGATGATCCTTTTCCGTCAAGAGATGAAAATGGAATGAAGCCGATGCCACAAAGTCGCTGAATGTATTTAGACGTGACGGGCGTTTTTGAAAACGTCATGACGTCACATCGTTTTTTATGGAAAATTTCATTCTTGATTGGGGTTTGTTTTTGTTTCCTATAGGATTGTAGGTTAAAGTTGTTATTTCATTGCGCGGTTTGGAGATCCAAAAAGGAATCTTGATCCTCACATTAATAACATAAAGTTAATGAACTTATTAAAATTGTGATGGGGTCATTTAAGGATGTTATTAAAAATAGAAATTATATAAAAAATGGAGGATTCTGGGTAATGACCAAAGGACTTTTTCCTATAGCACTACTCTTATACAATTCATTGGAGAAAAAAAAAACATTACTCTAGTCCAAAGAAACGTACCCACGGGGCTCTCTTGATACTATTATAAACCATATGGGGCAAAGCCAGACAATTACTCCTATTCAATCGAACGCACCCCCCCCTCCCTGTGCTCCTTGGTACTATAGCACGTAGTGCTATACCAATGCAATGGGGGAATCCGTAGTAAATAAAGTCGTTTTTTGGTGATTTGGAGGGATTGTCGGGTTGTTTGTGGTAATTCTACGAATCGGGAAATTACTCTTCTACAAAGGAACATACCCTCCGAACATACCCCTGCCTTGTTAGAAGGTTTTTGGTCACATAGCAACCACATGCTACCGTAGAAACCAAGATGGCAGCCTCCAGTGTACAAAATGGACGACGGAAACACGTATCACCCTAACAACACGCGCTGCGCATGCGCACTCACACCACGTATCACTATGGACATGCCGTCACAAGATGGCCGCTCACACGGGTTACCACGACAACACAACATGGCGCCACCAGGTCACGTGACTATGACATCACTTCCCCCTCCACCATTCCCTCCACCCAATGAGCCCGATTTCATCCCTCTCCTACTACTGGCGGGGACGTTCTGTAGTCGCCAACAGTTGGGATCGAACAGAAGTATTCGTTGAACATTTCTGCTTTCTCAACATTTTAGGAATATATTTTATTTAGATGCGTGATGCTAGATATACCTTCAGACTTGCTGCTTGTGATGAATGTCTTTAGGGTCTTCCACCACAATGATGCGTGGGTAACATTGCTCCTTATGGTAGCCTGTACTTTGGATAAATACGACGCCTTGGCCTTCCTAATAGCCGTTACTACCTCTTTTCGTTTACGTCTGTACATTACCTAAGCGCGAGGAAGGGCAGAGCGCTTGGCTATACGGTACAGAGTTTTCTTTTGCGTATTAGTAGTCTAATTTCATTGTGCATCCAATTTGGCTTACTCGATCGCGAGGTAATATGTTTGTTTGGAATATGTTTTGATGCTATTTCTAGTAATTTCTCGCTAAAATTAGAACTGACGGCATCCAGACATGCATTGTCAAGGTTAGAATTCCAATCGACGTTAGATTCGTAATTGCCTTGAGAATACAACCATCTCCTTCTTTTGGAGGAGAGAGGGGTGGTTTTAAGAATTCGATATCAATTGACATGGGTCAGTAGTAACGAATCATGCCCGGGATAATTGGACCTCACAGACCTTCACATTAATAGTGTCACTCACAGCAAAAAGATCTATCAGGGTAGACGACGTCTCAGTAAAGCACATTGGTTCATCCACAAGCTTAGGTTAAAAACATTACCCATATCAGGCAGAGTTGCAAGACAATCCTCACAGACTCAATCCTAAAGTTCTCAATGAGTAGCAAGGCAATCCTCACTGAGTCCACGCAATTTAATTTCATTGTATAATTTTCATTTTCTGAAAACTTATTTTGTTTTTATGTTAAGGGATCGGTGTTTGTTCAGCTCAATCATTAATTCACTATCTTGGAGTCTGTCGAGGGTTTTATTTTGTAGGTCTGGTAATTGTGTTTCGATAGTTTCAATTTGTGCTAGCTCATGAAGTTCCTTTGTTGGTGTACACATGTCCTCACTAAGTCCACGTAATTATTTATTTGTTGTTGTTTAAGGTCATATACTTATGCACAATGGCTAATCATGACCGTGACAATTTTATGGGTGGAGGAAGCCGGAGTACCCGGAGAGAACCACCGAGCAACGACGAGCAACTACCAGCTCCCAAATATCGTAACTCCGTACTGCAGCACAGGCAGGGTTAGGGTGGTGTGGTGTCGTACTGAACTTGGGTTAATTAACCTTTGTTGTTTATCTGTACAAGCGCAGACTCCGAAGATATTGGAGTCGGAGTGTTCGTTCATAAATGAAAAGCTACGTGTGAATTTCTTATACAATTCGTTATATTCAGCCATACAATCGGTCATCCTCATTCAAGACACATAGACCATAATATCTGGCGACGAGTGATAAACATTATTCCGTTAATAATCATCTTCGATTTGTTTGGAAAAATATCATTAAATATGTACTTTGTTACCTTCCCCATTCGAGCGTGCGAAAATTGGACACCAGCTCAACGTCTCGACTTTCATTTGTGCCATTGATTTTGTACCTGATTTTCGAATTGGTGAAAAAAAAAACCCACACAACTCATTAACTTACTATCATGTCAAGTCTACCGAACTTTGATAACTTCCGTGTCCATGAAGATAACAATGCCGGGCCACGATGGGAAAAGTGGCTTACCCGCTTTCAGAGACTTTTAATTGCTATGGCTGTGGACGACGCTAAACGAAAACGAGCTCTACTTTTACATTACGCCGGAACTGAAGTCGACGAAATCTTCGATACACTTTCAGATACAGGTGGCGATGACGATTACGCAACGGCAGTAACGAAGTTAAATGAGTATTTTTTGCCAAAAGTCAATATTGCATATGAAGTTTACAATTTTCGACAGAGCACACAAAATCAAGGAGAATCGTTGAACACTTACCACACTTGGTTGAGACAGCTAGCAAGAACGTGTGATTTTACTGATACCGATAAAGAACTTGCATCGCATATCATTTTAACATGTTCTTCCAATAGCCTCCGTAGAAAAGCTCTGCGAGACAATTTGAATCTGAAACAAATACTCGACGCTGGCCGTGCTCTTGAGTTAAGTGAGAGTCAAGCCTCACAAGTGGAAAACAAACACTGTGCTCATAGTGTCAGTAGCGATATAAATACTGAGTCACAACGGCAATCACGTCAGCCATCTCGTGCCACGTCACATACTCGTCCTCGACGTCCAAAATCCAACAACCGACAATCAGGCTCGAGCGCATCATTCAGAGAAGGTACACCATCGGGACATCGATTCACCCCGAAACAGTGTTACTATTGTGGCGGTACTTACCCACATGCCAATTCTAAACCATGCCCCGCTAAAGGTCGGACATGTCGCGCTTGTGGTAAACTTAACCACTTTGCTTCTGTGTGTCGCTCAAAACATAAGACACAGACTAAAATAAATTCCGTTCATTCACGTTCAGAAGACGATTATGTCTACACCACAATGCCTGTAAATAGTATTCATGCTAGTGACAAACTTCCAAAGTGTAAAATTAAACTTGCAAATAAAAGTGTCGAATTTATGCTTGATTCGGGTGCTTCGATAAACATTGTAGACTCTGAAACTTTTGCAAAGCTGAAGTTAGACGATGAACTCAAACCTTCAACAACCAATGTGTTTGCGTATGGCTCAACACATCCAATTCATATTAACGGTGTATTCACGACAACAGTTTCTAATCATTCTATCGAAATTGTCGCCGATTTTCATGTCGTAAGTGGTAACTATGGGAACCTTCTTAGTTGGAGAACTGCAGAAGTACTTGACCTAATACACATACCAAGGACGGTACAAGCTGCAACAAAGGCAGATATCTTTTCTGAGTTCAGTGACTTATTTGATAATGAAATCAGCCAAATAAAAGGATATGAAATAAAGTTACATATCGACACAGACATTAAACCAAAAAACCAGCCACACAGGCGAATACCCTTTCACGTCAGGGAACAAGTAGAAAGAGAACTTGAAAGACTCGAGTCTTTAGACATTATTGAGAAGGTAGAAGGGCCAACGCCATGGGTTAGTCCTCTCATAGCAGTGCCAAAAGCATCTGGAGAAGGTATTCGAATATGCATCGACATGCGTGAAGCCAACAAGGCCATCAAACGAGAAAAACACATAACGCCAACCATTGACGATCTAATTACCGATCTAAACGGAGCCACTGTCTTCAGTCATCTTGACCTTGTGCACGGCTATCACCAACTAGCTCTACACCCAGAGAGCAGATATATCACAACATTTTCGTCACATATCGGGCTTCGACGTTACAAACGACTTTTATTCGGAGTTAATGCGGCATCGGAGATTTTTCAGAATGTTATATCTGAATTATTGTGTGGAATTCCTGGATGTAAAAATCTATCAGACGACATTCTTGTGTATGGAGCAAATCAACATGAACATGACGAAAATTTGAAAGCTGTTTTAACGAAACTCAGAGAAAACAATGTTAAACTTAATAAAGATAAATGTCAGCTAAACAAGAGTGAAATATGCTTTTACGGACACTTATTCAGTGCCGATGGGGTTCGCCCCGATCCAAGCAAAATTCAAGCCATTGTAAATGCTCCAGCACCGATCAATGCCAGTGAAGTGAAGTCAATACTTGGTATGTCACAATACGTTTCCAGATTCATACCAAGTTACTCTACCGTCACAGAACCCCTAAGGAAGTTGACCCATCAAAACACCAAATGGAAATGGGGTGAGGTAGAAGATAAGGCATTCAACGAACTCAAATCACTGTTGACAAGTACGCACGTCATGAACTTTTTCAGTCAAACAAAATCAACAACAGTTTACGTTGACGCCAGCCCTGTAGGAATTAGTGCTATCCTCACACAGGAAGACAGAATAATCACTTATGCCAGTCGTGCGCTGTCATCTGTTGAACAGAAATACTCACAAACAGAGAGAGAACTGCTTGCTGTAGTTTGGGCAAATGAACATTACCACCTATACCTGTTTGGCTCTCCAAAGTTTCAAGTCATCACCGACCACAAACCGTTATTGGGCATAGTGAAGAGTCAAAAACCAACCTCGCCAAGATTAGAAAGGTGGCGGCTACGATTTATGCCATACACTTATGAACTGGTGTATCGTCCTGGTCGTAATGACAACAATCCTGCTGATTTTCTGAGTCGACACCCAGTCGGTAATTCGACAAACAATGTTGCAGAAAACTACATTAACTTTGTATGTAATAATGCTATTCCTGTTGCAATGAACATAAATGAGGTCAGAGAGGCAACTGCAAAAGACCCAACTATGCAAAAACTCAAAAACATCATTGAATCTAATATGTGGCATACAAAATACCCAGACATTTCACCTTACAAATGTGTAAAAGACGAACTTGCTCTTTGTGACGGATTAATCATGCGATGTTCACGTGTCATTGTTCCTCATTCACTTCGGGATAAAGCAGTCGAACTTGCACACCTTGGGCACCAAGGTATTGTAAAAACAAAACGTTTGATTCGCGAAAAAGTTTGGTTTCCTGGAATTGACAACCTCACAGAGCAAAAAGTTAAACAGTGCATTCCATGCCAATCGTCAACTAACCGTCATACATCTCCTGAACCAGTACAAATGTCTGTTCTTCCAGACCGACCCTGGGACAAAGTGTCAGTTGACTTCGCTGGGCCATTTCCCTCTGGAGACTATTTGCTAGTGGTAATTGACGATTACAGTCGTTACCCTGAAGTCGAAATTGTGCCCTCAACTTGCGCAAAGACTGTTATTCCACGTTTAGACGCGATATTTTCACGCCAAGGACTTTGTTCGGTTGTGAGAACCGACAACGGTCCTCCTTTCAAAAGTAAGGATTTTAATGACTTTTCAAAACATTTGGGTTTTACGCATAGAAAAACCACGCCATTGCACCCTCAAGCCAACGGCGAGGCAGAACGGTTTATGGCATCCTTAAACAAAAATGTACGTGCATCGTTTTCATCAAGTGGCAGTTGGAAGCAAGGACTAAATACTTTCTTACGTCAATACCGTGCCACACCACATATGGTCACCAATGTGTCACCCTTTGAAGCTTTGTACAATCGGAAAATGAAAACTCTTCTTCCCGAAATTGTAACTGAATCAGACTCTGAACTGCATCATACAATAAAAGCAAACGACCAAGAGAAGAAAAGCTAATCAAAAGATTATACTGACAAAAAGCGTCATGCCAAACAGTGTACGATTCAACCAGGTGATACTGTGCTTGTGCGTGAACGTAAGCGAAATAAACTGTCGGCACATTACAGCTCCAGCCCATATATTGTAACAGAACGAAAAGGTTCGATGCTAACTGCTCAACGTGGAAATCACGTTATTACAAGGAATATAACCCACTTCAAACCCATCCCAGTAAGGCATCGTCATTTCAGAGAAGAAGAGGTGGATTGGCATGATGACGATCCAGTTACGAACAATCCTGAATTCGAAAATATACAAAACCAGGCTAGTGACATTCCAAAAACTAAATCCTGCCTCACAAACAGAGACAGTCTAAGGCGTAATCAAAAGTTTCCTGTTCGTTTCAACGATTACGTTATGTACATGTATAGTTGAACGTTGTGAACTTTCAGTTATTGTCAGTGCGAATCAAGAAACAGTTTAGATAACTTTTTAGTTCAGTTCTAAATCGATTTTAAATATTGAACTCTTTGGTTCCGAGATCTCTTCCAGTAAGAAGGGGATGGATGTGGTGTCGTACTGAACTTGGGTTAATTAACCTTTGTTGTTTATCTGTACAAGCGCAGACTCCGAAGATATTGGAGTCGGAGTGTTCGTTCATAAATAAAAAGTTACGTGTGAATTTCTTATACAATTCGTTATATTCAGCCATACAATCGGTCATCCTCATTCAAGACACATACACCATAATAGGTGGTTGAAGACATGCGTATTATAGACGTGCAGTACGCCTTAGTACACGGTGTCACCGTGCCCCCATGTGGACAATCGGGGTTAAGTGCCTTGCCCAAGGACACAACGCGGGAGTCTGAATTGATCGCTCAGACGGTCACCCATCCGAGGATTAACCGGGCTCAGTGTTGCTTAACTTCGGTGATCGAACGAGAACCGGTTACCGCAACACCACCGCGCCCCCTAATCCACGTAATTTATTTACTTATTTATTGGTGTTTTTAAGGTCACATATTTCTGCACAATGGCTAATCATGACCGTGACAGTTTGATGGGTGGAGGAAGCCGGAGTACCCGGAGAGAACCACCGAGCAACGGCGAGCAACTGTCAGCTCCCCAACATACCAACTCCACACAAGCAGGGTTAGCATAGCGTTATCGTTTTGTTGGCTACTTACAACACAAGCCATACGCTTATATAAATACCACCGGAGATCATGGAAATTTCAGGCACTTTTTGTGAGAGGAACCCCTCTCACACAGGTCCTCACCCAAAGAAGCCTGGACCTGGCCCTGAAGAGGAACAAGAAGAAAAGCCCATCCACCAGGCGCCGTGATGGAGAAGTTCCTGGAAAGGAAGATGGAAGAGTAGACGGAAGAGAATACAGATGAGGCCATTACCATTTCCCCACCCCCAACTCCTGTGACTCCCATCCACACCCCAGCTGCTTCTCTTCTGAGAGGCGACCAGGAGGATGGCGATGTCATCAGTGAGGCGGAGGCGGAAATGGAAACTGGCTCTCCGTAGTCTCCTAATCCAATCTCCCCCCTCCCTCCGGATCAAGAGCTGGCACGGGAACTCACTGACATGATGGCAGACCTGAGAAGTTTGAGGGAAGACATCAAAAAGACCAAAAAGGAATCATCTGATAACGACAACCTTGTGAAGGCAATGCTGGAACAACACAGCAGCCACAACATCCCTGAAGCGGCCAGGACTCGACCATTCCATCCAGGTCAGTCCCCGAAGAACATCAACGGACCGACTACACCAACAACCACTACAGTCTCTCCATCACAGTCACCTTCACCAAAAAAGAAAAGCAAGCGGCACAAACGCCGGTAAAACAGTCAAAGAGGGTCAAAAGGGGCTTGCCCCACACCGTCCCTGCGCGCCTTCGGCGCGCAAAAATCATTTTATTTGCAAATTTCAGTTCAAAATTGACAACCCTTGCTCTTTATGTAATATAGAAGTTAGAACTCGTCGGGATGCCCTCAAATGTGATGCCTGTAAAAGATGGCGGCTTAGACTTTGTGGAACAGGCATGAACAGAGAAACACTTGTCAGAAAATGATGAAAGACCAACGTGACGGCAAAACTGTAAGTTGGTTTTGTCCTGATTGCCCTCAGCAAATACCTACTGAAACAGTCAGTCGTCCTTCTTTTATTTTCGTTCTCTCTCTATCCCATATGCAAGTTTTATTTCGTGTAATTCATGATATTTTGAAATTTTAAATTGGTGCGTTTTAATAAATAATTACAAAATAACAAGAATTACTTTACGCAACCAGCGTTTCAATAAATAAATACGAAAAGACATGAATTACTGTAAATGAATTAAATCTTCACCAAATGTTATTTCGCAATTAATGACTAAAAATCACGAAATCCAAATTTTACGGAGTCGGATAAGAATCTCAATTACGAAATGCCTCATTTAGCCCGTTTATATGCATAAAGGGGAAATGAAGCAATCAGATTCAACATTGGTCGATGTTATAATCGAGACTGAGATAGGTATAGTTAGGAAGTAGTGTTACAAGACCATATAAATGGATGATAATATTGCCAATAGTACTGGTACAAAGCCGCAATTGCACAAGACTGCTGTGGGAGCTAATGATAGGACATAGAGTCCATAGACAAGTAGTGGCCTTGGAGCTTTGGAGATAAGACGGAAGCCGTTGGTACGACTACCTGTATAGGAGCCAACAGGAGCTAGGAGCCACATTGGAGCTGTATAGGAGCTGGATCATAGGTATCCTTAAATACCGAATTGAGGCTAAGAGGGCTGATAAATTAGACCTCATTGAGGGATTTTTTCATGGCCCACATGGCCTCAAAAGAAATGAGGCTAAGAGGGAGAGTAGCATAGACTTCATTGATGGATTTTCTCATAGCCCTCAAACGACAAAAAAGGGATTCTCCAGAAAATATCCTCGATAGGTATCCTCAAATAATACAATACCAGGCCATAGGTATCCTCAAATACCAAAATGAGGCCAAGAGGGATAGTAAATTAGTCCTCATTGAGGGATTTTTTCATGGCTCTCATGGTCCTCATGGCCTCAAACGAAATGAGGTTAAGAGGGATTCAGATTCAGATTTTTTATTCACGGTACACATACATGTAAAATGGTTACAAATATACATATTGCACAAATGTAATGAGAAGTATACCGTGGGAAGTGGCATAGTCAGATTGGCTGTCTACCTGCCACCCCCTGGAAGAAGATGGGGTGATTGCAAACAGATTGTGACTGAAAGAATGAACTCAGAGCCAATTATATGACACATGATGGAGAATGACGATCGAATCATTACTTTTCTGAGATTAGAGTATTAGTGTTTCATTTTCGCCAGCGGAAAGACGGTGATTCAAGGTAGGCACGAAGCAACGTGCCTATAGGACTCCCTCCACTACTTATCATAACACATGAGGGCTGCAACAAGTCCGATCGTGAAGTTCGTATCGTTTACACTGCGACAAGGAGGTTGGTCATGATGTTTGGGCGTGGTGTCTACGTTAGCTGCATCATCATCGTAGGATGACGAATGTTATGATTTATTTGTTTAGACTTTTATTTGCAAGTTCTTAATTGTATCCATATAGTATTTTACATAGCACCACTGTAAGGAGGAAGCGCGACAGGTTGCACAAGACGAGGATTCCAGATTTAGACGCGGACCACGACTTTGACATTTTACGAAGTTTACGAAGTGCAATCAGGGCAGTAGGGATTGTTGCAGCTGACATAACTGGAATATGAGGAAATGAATGTGGAAGTTAACTTATTCTTAAGCATGCTTCTGTCGCTACTTTTACGAGTTGTGTCGTCCAGAGCATTCCATAGTTTCGGGAAGGAGTATAAAGGAAATTTATCCAGAGTTTGGGTCCGTGTTTTTCTATGTATAGGAGGCCTGACTGTCTAGTTCTCCTACCAGATGGATTGTCAGTAATTTTAAATATATCATTGAAAGACACCGGTAATCTGCCGTTCTGCCAGTCAAACACGAATAGTAGTGCTTGTAGCCTAAACAAATCATCAACCTTGAGTATTCGGTTTTCTTTAAACAGGGGATCTGTATGAGAATTGTACTTTTTGTTATTAATTATTCGTATTGAACGTTTTTGCAGGACAGCTAGTTTTTTGATAGCTCTTGAGTTGCCCCATACCTGGATTCCGTATACCAAATGGCTATATATTTTTAACTTTGTTTAGACTATAGTTTGCGCGTGCTAGTTTCGAGCATAATCGGGATATGTGAGCCTTGTAGGATAAATGTTCATCAATGCTAATTCCCAAGAATTTAACAGGTTTTTCTGTTTCGGTGGCCCCAACCTTGTTAATGTTTTGGTTATTTATTTTTACCTCTTGACAAAGATTATTGTTCCTACCTTTATTTGGATTAAGTATGATGTACGAGGTTTTCTTAGCATTCAGCATTAACTGGTTCACAGAGCACCATTCGAATAGTTTCTGGAGCTCGTCATTGAAATACGGTGTAATGGGATTATTATCGGAGCCCGGGCAGTGTGCAGTGGTGTCATCGGCAAATGATAAAAGATTGAGTGATGTTTAGTTACTTATATCATTTATATATAAAAGAAAAAGAATAGGGCCTAAAATCGAGCCCTGTGGTACACCGCAACTCTGTTTGGCTAAGTTCGATTTGTGTTCTCCGTACGTGACATATTGAGACCTGTTGGACACGTAACTTCTAAACCAATTGTTGGTGACACCTCGGATGCCATATTTTTCCAGTTTACCTAATAGTATTTCGTGATTTATGGTGTCAAAGGCCTTTGACAAATCCAGGAACAGTGCTGAGGTGCTGTTTTTTCTTGTTTATTATTTTCTCTTGCAATGCTTTTAAGGAGCTGAAGAACTGGATGAATAGTACTATGTCGCTTTCGGAACCCATATTGGTGAGGATATAAAATATTAAACCTATTGAGGAAACTATCTAGCCTCACTTCCATGAGTTTTTCCATTACTTTTGAGAATACCGGAAGTATACTGATAGGTCTGTAATTTGTAAAGCTGTGCTCGTCACCCGCTTTAAATATGGGTATCACCTTCGCGATCTTCATCCTGTCTGGTACTTTGCCGTTTAGGAAAGAGTTGTTAATTACATGTGTTAGAGGATCCAATACTTCGGTTATCGTATGCTCAAGAAGACAGGATGTGATGTCATCGCAGTCTTTAGATAATTTTGGCTTCATTTTATTTACTACTCGGTTGACTTCTGTGGGATTTGTGGGTATTAAATAAAGATTATTGGAGATATTGTTGTCGATGTAATCTGTGTAGGACTTATTAGTTTTCTGAATCTGTTCGGATGTGTTTTTTCAAATGTTGATAAAGAAATTGTTGAATTCTTCTGCAATGGCATGGGGCTCGCTTAACTCGATGTTGTCCTGGATGAAGAACGATGGTAATCTGGCTTTACGTTTTCCTTTATTGATGGCTTCGTTTAAAATCTGCCACGTTCTTCGCATATTGTTTTTGTTTTCGTTTAGGATATCTCTATAATAGGTAGCTTTACATTGTTTTTTTACCTTGTTGAAGATTCTACAGTAGTTTTTATAGTTTTCTAAGTTCCTTTCGGTGGGAGCTTGGAGTTTTCTCTTGTAGAATTTTTCTTTGTTTTTGGAGGATATTACAAGCACCCTTGTCATCCATGGCTGTTTTTAAATAAATTTTTTGTTCTGGCGAACACGTTTGAGAGGGAATGCTCTTTCATAGGCTTCCATATAGATGTTTAGAAAGGTTTCATATGACTCATTGGGACAATTCGACTGCATTAGAGGATTAAAATCACTTTGCGAGATAAGTGTTTTGAATTCAACAATTCTTTCTGCATTTATTATTCTTTTTAGTGTAATGTGTGGTGTGTCTTTTGGTTTGGGTTTTTCCTCAATATAGAAAGCACCAAAATGATCTGACACGTCAGATATGACTATTCCAGGTAATTCTGTTTGTGAAACATTATTAGAGAAGACATGATCTATCAGACTAGTAGAACGACAGGTTACTCTCGTTGGCTTGGTGATATACGGCCGAAAGCCTTGACTGAACATGAGATCAACAAATTCTTCCGTTTTTGAGTGTGTAGTTGCTTTTAAAAGGTCTAGGTTAAGATCCCCCATAATATAAACTTTTTTATTTTCGGCATTTAAAACATTCGTTATTTCATTTAATTTTGATAAGAAGAGGTTGATGTCGGCTTCAGGAGGAGTGTTGGGTCTATAAATAACGCCAATAATTCTGGGTTGGTATTTATCTTTAATTTCAATAAACAGAGATTCGAAAGCATGGGGAATAAAGAACGAAATATCATTACGAACTCTGTAGGGTATTCCTTCTTTAATATATAGACCAACTCCTCCTCGACCATCATCATTCTCGTGCCTCATACGTTTAATAATCGGGGCATAGCCATCCAGACTGAACGACATCTCTGGAGGAATTTGGAAAATTTCGGTAAGTCCTATTATGTCGAAGAAGTTCTTTCCTGTTTGTAGGTTAGCATGTTTTGGAAGGAATCCCAATGGGCCTTCAGGCTTTGGCAATTGAGATGGAATATTGAGAATCCCGCGTCTATTTTACAAGCCATTGACTGGAAGTCTCTAGGCGAAAAGTAGTTGTAGTCAGTTGCGTGGTTTTTATATGGAAATTCATCATTTTCTGCCAAGGAACATATTTTCTCATTATAGAACTGTATAAAGTCGTACTCTGCGTCTACCTGCACCCCGTCGAGTGTAATGTTACCCGCCACAATTCACCAACATACTACCATCCTTTCTCGCTGGACAAATATACAAGACATAACTACAATATATTGTTCCAAGATGGAGATAAAAGGAGGTTAAGTGACAGACATAGTTGAACTGTTGGACGGGTTGAGACGATATTTCTTTTTCATTTCTAGTCACAGTCTGTTGCGGTAATAGTATGTAATTGGGAGTTTGTTTTGAAACGAAATTATTCTGTACAAGCAGGATAAAAACACTGTAGTTTATATACAAGTACGTCGGGTGCAACATCACCCTACCTAACATCACATCAAAGTGATATGGTATCTTGGATGAATGAACAAATAAATTTATAATTAAAGGACTTTACAGTAAAACAATGGATTCAATGAGGATAGAGAATGAGTGAGTGAATTTGTAAAAGACGAGGTGGAGTAATATGAATGAATGAATGAATGAATAAACGAACGAACGAACGAACGAACGAACTATCATCATCGAGGGGTCATAAGCCTTATTTCAGAGACAAAAAAAAAAAAAAAAAAAAAAAAAAAAATCCCGAAAAACAAACAAAAGTGTACAAATCTTGAAAATTGAATAGTTGTCTATGGCGCTGGCAGTTTTGACGTTACACTTGGCAGACGGTCAATGATCAACCGGGTGAGAATTTGGGATTAAAGTTATTTCACTGGTAATAAATTGACGAACTGGCGTTGGCTGTATTTCAAAGTATAGTTTCACTAATTAAAAGTTGATTTGTTAATGAATAATATTGCATAATTACACCATGGAATGTACACTTTAATAACTAACAATTAATAAACATAACAGCCCTTAAAACGAACAACAGACGACATTCATAAGAAGTATTATTGAGAGACCAATTTGTCTTCGATCCCTTGCTTTGAGAGCACAGCTCACGACCCCGCCGGCACGCGCTCGTTCCAATGAGGGATCACAAGCCATATTTCCGACACAAGAAGTAAAGAAATCATGAATTGCAAATAGCGGATTGATGAATAGGGCTTCCCGTTCTGGCACTACATATGGCAAAGGATTAGTGACTAACCTAAAAAGGAATAAAGAGGAGTGGATCTGAAATTACCTTAATGATGCTAAACTGACGATTTAGCCCAAGAGGGCACTACAGGGTATAAATTATCTGATGAATTGTTGAAGTGCTCTTGATCAAAAATAAACGAGGTGGAGGTACTTTAATTTTTTACCCTAAACAGCAAGTCAGTCACACATCCACACACGCGATCACTCAAGCACCCACACATCCATCCATCCGATCGTCCACCCAGAACGAACGAACGAACGAACGAACGAACGAACGAACGAACGAACGAACGAACGAAACGAACGAACGAACGAACGAACGAACGAACGAATGAATGAATGAATGAATGAATGAATGAATGAATGAATGAATGAATGAATGAACGAATGAATGAATGAGTGAACGAATGATTGGACGATTGAATGAACGACACTAGTAACACTATATACGAATGAATGAATGAATGAATGAATGAATGAATGAATGAATGAATGAATGAATGAATGAATGAATGAATGAATGAATGAATGACACTAAGAACGAACGAATGAGTGAATGAATGAATGAATGAATAACCCTTCATCCGGCATGGATGTTATATGACACAAGTAAATAGTAAACAAGTTGTATGCTATTTGTTCCATCCGTTATGTCGAGATACACCGTCCACGGCCCCCAATAGAACAGGCTCACTTTGATGATGGGTCATGAGCCTCATTTTCTCGGAAAAAGACTGCTCGTTCCTATAAGGGGTCATAAGCCACATAGCAACACCTGCTCGTTCCAATAAGGGATCATAAGCCACATAGCCACATCTCCAAGGCAACAACAAGAAACAAATCACGAAGATTCGGTGGTTATTTGTGAAAATCGTTGGTCGGTTCTGGACGCTACGCAGAGCAAAGGGTGAATAGCCGAGTGAAAACTATTGTGGGCTAAAGTTATCTTGCTCGAACTAGCTTGACGAACTAGGGCGGAAAGCACTGCGTGTGATGATGACGGTCATTTGCAGAGCCGACGGTTGGCGAATACCCAAGTAAAAACTATTGTGGGCTAAAGGTATCTTGCTCGAACTGACTTAACGAACTTGCGCAGCTCGTCAGTGCAGTACCAGCGAAATAACTGTCTCAGTTATTTCACTAGTGCCACATTGACGAACTAGCGTTGGCTATACTTCAAGGTATATTTTCACTCATTAAAACTTGATTTGTTAATGAATTGTATTACTTAATTACATCATGGAATGTCCACTTTAATAACTGATAATTAACATACACAGGAGCCCTTATTCGAGCACGAAGAACAGACGACTCTAATAAGAAAGTTCTTGAGAGACAAATTTGTCTTCCATCCCTTGCGTCAGAAGTACAGCTCACAACCCCCACAGGCACGCGCTCGTTCCAATGAGGGGGCATAAGCCACACTTCCGACGCAAAAGTAAGGAAATCATGAACTGCAAATAGCGGGTTGATAAAAAATAAACGAGGTGGAGGTACTTTACTTTGTTACCCTAAACAGCAAGTCAGTCACACATCCACACACTCGATCAGTCAAGCACCCACACATCAATCCATCGTCCGTCCACCCAGAATGAATGAACGAATGAACGGAACGAACGAACGAACGAACGACATCCGGCATAGATGTTATATGACACTAGAAAATAGTAAACAAGTTCTATGCTATTTGTTCCATCCGTTATGTCGAGATACACCGCCCACAGCCCCCACTGGAACAAGGTATATTTTCACTGATTTGTTAATGAATAGTATTACTTGATTACATCATGGAATGTACACTTTAATAATTGATAATTAACAAACAAAACAGCCCTTATTCGAGCACGAAGAACAGCCGACTCTAATTAGAAAAGTTCTTGAGAGACAAATTTGTCTTCCATCCCTTGCGTCAGAAGCACAGTTCACAACCCCCACCGACACGCGCTCGTTGACTTGTTAATGAATAATATTACTTTATTACATCATGGAACAGCATGGAATGTACAATTTAATAACTGATAATTAACAAACATAACAGCCCTTATTCGAGCACGAAGAACAGACGACTCTAATAAGAAAAGTTCTTGAGAGACAAATTTGTCTTCCATCCCTTGCGTCAGAAGCACAGCTCACAACCCCCACCGACACGCGCTCGTTGACTTGTTAATGAATAATATTACTTTATTACATCATGGAATGTACAATTTGATAACTGATAATTGACAAACATAACAGCCCTTATTCGAGCACGAAGAACAGACGACTCTAATAAGAAAAGTTCTTGAGAGACAAATTTATCTTCCATCCCCTGAGTCAGAAGCACAGCTCACAACCCCCACCGGCACGCGCTCGTTCCACTGAGGTGGCATAAGCCCTATTTCCGATGCAAAAGTAAGGAAATCATGAACTGCAAAAAAAAATAAACGAGGTGGAGGTACTTTAATTTGTTACCCTAAACAGCGAGTCAGTCACACATCCACACACTCGATCAGTCAAGCACCCACACATCCATCCAACCATCCGTCCCGCCACCCGGAATGAATGAATGAATGAATGAATGAATGAATGAATGAATGAATGAATGAATGAATGAATGAATGAATGAATGAATGAATGGATGACACTAGTAAAACTAAGAACGAACGAGTGAGTGAATGAATGAATAACCCTTCATCCGGCATGGATGTTATATGACACTAGTTAATATTAATCAAGTTCTCTGCTATTTGTTCCATCCGTTATGTCGAGATACACCGCCATGTCCCCCACAGGAACAGGCTCACTTTGATGAGGGGTCATAAGCCTCATTTTTGAGAAAAAAAAGAAACAAAACACATGCTCGTTCCAATAAGGGGTCATAAGCCACATAGCCACACCTGCTCGTTCCAATAAGAGGTCATAACCACACCTGCTCGTTCCAATAAGGGGTCATAAGCCACATAGCCACATCTCCAAGGCAACAACAAGAGAGAAATCACGAAGATTCGGTGGTTATCTGTGAAAAGCGTTGGTCTTTTTTGGACGCTACGCAGAGCAAAGGGTGAATAGCCGAGTGAAAACTATTGTGGGCAAAAGTTATCTTGCTCGAACTAGCTTGACGAACTAGGGCGGAAAGCACTGTATGTGATGATGACGATGAATGAATAACGGTTGGTGAATACCCAAGAAAAATTATTGTGGCTTAAGTTGTCTTGCTCGAACTAACTTAACGAACTAACGCAATTCGTCAATGTAGTACCAGCGAAAAAACTGTCTCGGTTATTTCACTGGTACTACATTGACGAACTGGCGTTGGCTTTATTTCAAGGTATATTTTCACTGATTAAAAGTTGATTTGTTAATGGATAATATTACTTAATTACATCATGGAATGTCCACTTTAATAACTGATAATTAACAAACATAACAACCCTTATTTGAGCACGAAGAACAGACGACTCTAATAAGGAAAGTTCTTGAGAGACAAATTGAGAGGGATAGTAAATTAGACCTCACTGGGGGATTTTCGAATGGACCTCATGGCCTCATACGACAAAAAGGGGTTCGCCAGAAAGTATCCTCGATAGGTATCCTCAAATAATACAATACCAGACCATAGGTATCCTCAAATACCGAAATGAGGCTAAAAGGGATAGTAAATTAGGCATCATTGAGGGTTTATTTCATGGCCCTCATGGCCTCAAACGAAATGGGGTTAAGAGGGATAGTAAATTAGACCTCATTGGGAGATTTTTTCATGGCCCTCATGGCCTCAAACGAAATGAGGTTAAGAGGGATAGTAAATTAGACCTCATTGAGGGATTTTCTCATAGTCCTCATGGCCTCATACGACAAAAAAGGGATTCTCCAGAAAGTATCCTCGATAGGTATCCTCAAATAATACAGTACCAGGCCATAGGTATCCTCAAATACAGAAATGAGGCTAGGAGAGATAGTAGATTAGACCTCATTGAGGGATTTTCTGATGGCCTTCATGGCCTCATACGATAAAAAAAAGCTGTGCCGAAGGCCAGCCCTTTGTTATTTAGTTGTGGTGGAGTTGGGGTGCTACGGGTCGTGATGATAAAGTGAACAAATTGGATGATCTAGTTAAATGAAACAAGAACAAGAATACCTGAAATGGTTAAAAAATACCACGAATAGGCCAGAAAAGCTAAATATAGAAACAAGAAGCAAAGCTGTTCCACGTGATAGGCTCTTCTACTCTACAGGAGTATACTCCAGAACAAAAGAACATGGTCGGGTAGACGTAAAGTATTGCATAGATAGAAGCAGAGGATTCTGAAAGAATTCGAAATAGTACAACCTGTCGGGTTGTTTGTTGTAATTCTACGAATCGCGAAATTACTCTTGTACAAAGGAACATACGCGCCAAACATACCGCTGTCTTGTTGTAAGCCTTTGGGTAACATAGCAACCACGTGCTACCATAGAAACCAAGATGGCGGCCTCCAGTATACAAAATGGACGAGGAAAACACGTATCATCCTAACAACACGAGCTGCATATGCGCACTCGTATGACCCATCACTGTGGGGATGACGTCACAAGATGGCCACTCACGCGGGTTACCATGACAACCAAACTTGGCGTCACCAGCTCACGTGATTATAACGTCACATGAGATCCTGCATGAAATCCTGCCAATGTGGGACGATCTCCACATCTCCTACTACTCCAATCGTTTATGCTTATTTTGCCCGCCTACCGAGGGCTGGTACCCAGTGGCATTAGTTACCATGTCCTATTTTACCAGTTGGGGAAAACAAATCCACTTCAGTCGACATGCAGACCTTCACTTCGCAGGCACCTCTGGGGATTCTTAAGGCTAAATCAGACACCAAAACATATAACACAAAATTTGTTCCCATTGGTTTTTGAATGCAGTTATGGAAAGCACAATGAGCTCTTTCGTTTTTGTTTTTGGACAAGTGAGAACAGAAATTCGCAAAATTCACTAAAAATCATTTTTTGCGGATAGTTCTATTTTTTAAGTGGCCAAAGCACATATTAGGTTAAGCCACAGAACATAACTTAAAACAGCGGATCTATTGATTAAGCATCTCTACATATAGCAAATCAAATTGTTTCAAATTAACCCCTTCCGAAATGATAGTAAAGAGCAAAAACAGTTGACTAATTCTGGTATTTCAAAATGGTACGCTTATTCTCCACCTCATTGTGCGTGATGGTCAAATCTGAGATTAAAAAAAGTATACCACTTCTACCCAGGGAAACTGAGTACAGAAAAGTATGAAATTAAATCGGAAAATGAATTTTGCCTAACGGCACTCATATTTGTAAGGCCAGAACTGCTACTGGATAAAGCGGGACACCAAAACATTTTACACAAAATTTGTTCACCAATGATTTTTAAGGCAGTTATGGAAAGCACAATGAGCTCTTTCATTTTTGTTTTTAGACAAATGAGTACAAATATTTGCAAAATTCACTAAAAATCTATTTTTTCGGATGGTACTATTCTTTAAGTAGCGAAAGCACATGTTGAGTTAAGCCCCAGGGCAAAACTTACAAAAGCGGATGTGTTCGCTAAGCATCTCTGCATGTAGCAAAACAAAGTGTTTGAAATTAACCTTTCCCAAAATGGCAGAAAAGAGCAACCGAAGTTGACTACTTTTGGTATTGTTAAATGTTTCTCTTATTCTCGCCCTCATTGTGCTTGAGGGTTAAATCTGAGATTAAAAAGTAAAGAGTTACTTTCTTCTGCAATCATTGTTGCAACTATCCAGACCAAAATAATTGTTACAACAGCATTACAATTAGACAAATTTGCCCATGAAGTTAGTCAATTTTGAAATTCATATCAGTTTTGGCCAATAGGGATTAATTTTGAAATATTTGTGTGGTGATTTTGGTTTATCATAATATTCTCTAAATTTGTGGGCATCAATCACAGAATGAGTGTCTGATAAGAGACATGGAGGAATCCTGAATCTTCTTGGTATTTGAATGAACATGTTCAAGTTCAGGGTACTCCTATTCAAGGCCCAACATCTGGGTTCACATTCAAGGCCTGGCAACTGAGTGAGGGTTAAAACTTTGAATGAAATATATAACAGCAAAACGGTTCTTAGGTGAATGCCCTATCTTTTCATTGGAAACGTTTTGAGGACATATGGCTCCAGTGCTGAGAAATCGCATGTAAATGTTGGCAAAAATAACAATTATTCCGACAGTACCCTTATGGGAAGTCTCAAATCTGGCAAGGGTTAAACTTTTAATAATAACATATAAAACAAAATTTGTCATACTCTGACTGCTGCATGCAGCCATAGAAAATATTCAGCACTCAATCAAATAGAAATGGAGTAAATTGTCACTTAAAGGTACCAAATTCTGAAAAATGGGAGGTTTGTTTGGGCGGTACCTACTTTTATGCAACCAGAATGGGCATAGGGTTAAACTTTACAGCCAAACTTACAACAGCAAATATGCTGGGTGGTCAATTGTGAATACGGACATGCAAAGTGTTTGAATTTCCCCATTCCAAAATGATAGAAAAAAGCAACCAAAGTTGTCTAATTTTTGAATTTTCTAATGGTACCCCTGTTTTCACCTTCAGTGTGCTTGAGGGTTAAATCTGAGATTAAAAAGTAAACAGTAACTTTCTTCTGCATTCATTGTAGCATCTATCCATACCCAAAAATGGTTAAAACAACCTTGCTATTAGAAAACTTTGCCCTTGAAATTGGTCAATGAAGAAAAAATGCTATATTCATGTAATTTTTGGCCAATAGGGGTTAATTTAGAAATATTTTGTGGTGATTTTGATGTATCATATTGTGCTCTAAATGTGAGGATAATTTGAGCTAAATAACTAAACAATTTTGAGACTTTTGAAAAATTGTGAAATTTTGATGGTTTCGGCAGAATATTTTGAAAATAGGCGTTTTCACGAATATCTCGACACCCCATTTCACTAGATTTTATGACATTACATAAGTATGCCAAATTTAGTTGAAATAGTGCAGCTTGTTTTTGAGCTGTGCAACAGACAAAATTGAGAGGGGGTGGGGGGATAAAAATAATAAAAAAAAATAGAGAATTGTAATTTGTTGGACAAATTACGTGCTTTCCCAACTTTTAATGTTAAAAGGCAAACTGTATTATGCACAAAACCATCGATCATTTTTGAAAACCGCAAAATTTAGTGGAAATTAAAGTTTTTATGATGCTACTAGTTTTTATGCAGCCAAAACAGATTTTTGAGATAAAGCAGGACACTAAAACATATAACACAAAATTTGCTGTTCAATAATTACTGAATATTTTCATGGAAAGCAAAACGAGCCATGTCCTTTCTGCTTTGAAACAAATAAGTGCAGATGAATCATGGGCTTACGGATCGGGGTGTCAGGGAGGACTGTGCTCACCCACCCCTGAGTCGGGAAGGACTCGATTTTTCAGGCAATTTGCCAGAGAATTTCGGGCAATTCAGTTGCCAGAAATGACCAATTTGGGGTTTCCATACAAAATGTTGCCATTGTATGTCACATTTCCTATCTCATCACTTAGAAGTTGCATGTAACTGACCAGTATATTGTACAAGTTGATTCAGTGGAACCGTATCCACGTTAATATTATTCATTTATAATCACACAAGTATATATAAAGAGTTCTATTACTGCATATTACGGGAGCGCGATGACTCAGTAGGTAGAGATGCTTGTTGCAATCCGAAAGGTCCTTGGTTATAATCCCACCTGTGGCAACCAAATTGTGTCCTTAGGCAAGACACTTCATCCCAATTTAATTGCCCACGTGTGTGTGGGGGATGGGGGGGGGGGGGGGCATGGTGGTGTTGAGTACTAAGGCGTACTGCACGTCGAGGGTACACTTGCCTTCAACCAATGCTAAACCTGCTTTTGTGGAGTTAGTATGCTGGGGAGTCTGACAGCTGCTTGTCATTGCTTGGTGGTTCTCTCCGGGTACTCTGGCTTCTACCACCCGTAAAACAGTCTGACATGAGGTGAACCTGGCTGTTGAAAGTGTCATTAAACCTTAATAAATAAATAAATTAATTAATACTGCATATTACAGTTCAAACAATCCAATTTGGGAAATGCAATACAGGTCTGAGGTTTTGTTCAAAACACCAATAAACAGGTTAGCGGTAGCAAATTTCCATATTGCGCTTGAACATTACAACATTTTAATTCACAGCTTGGAAATTGTGGTATTCTGAGTATTATTAGATTAATAGAAGGCATGTGAAATATTGAGTGAATATAATTCTCCATCTGGTTACATACTGAATAATGTTGGTCTCAATCTGATAAAGTAAAATATATCAATTTCAGTGGGTTACTTGAGATACGAAATTTAATGATTCTGATGTATTAAGACTATTTTTGATAACATGAGGTCATATGAACTCCTGAAAATGTCTTGAACAGATGCTTTGGGAGACTCAAAATTGTACTCAAGCCATCCAATTTTTAAAAAAATGTTCCTGTGGGAGGTCCTCTGCATCGCCATCAATGGGAGGGACGCACCCCTCCCATACCCGCATTTGGCATCTCTTCCTGATATTCAACTTTTTCGGACTAAAAGGGCTCAGCTCCCCCCCTCCCCCCCCCCCCCCCCCCCGCAAAATAGTCCTGTATGCCTATGCAATGAATACCTGGACTTCAATAAATATCTATATTATGGCCATGATATAGCCTTAGATGCGGAAAGTGACCTTAAATATCAATAATTAATTTATTCTCTATCTTTCTTTCTGTTTGTGAATGTGTGGGACTTGTCAACAAAAGAGGGTAAGCTTCCCACTCAATGATTTCACAATTTTTCCAACATATCTGTTTCAGATACAATGAAATACATGTGATATGAGTTTCTGCCACACACAGATTAGTTATGTACTTGGAGATATACACACTGATAAGTACAGTTCAAGTCAAAATGAGTTGATTAAAGGGATGTTGAGCAGCTTGTCAATATTTTTGCAAAATATATAACACAAAATTTGTTCCCCATTGATTTTTATTTGCAGTTATGGAAAGCACAATATTGAAGATAAAATGCTATTGTTTGTGGACAATAGGGGTTAATTTTGAAAAATTTGTGTGGTGATTTTGGTATATCATATTATGCTCTGAATGTGTGGATATCAATCATAGATTGGGTTTCTGATAAGAGGCTTGGAGGAAACTTGAATCTTGGTATTTGAATGAACATGTACAAGTAGTATGTAATATGGTTTTGGGGCCTTGTTTGGGGGACCCCGGTAGGGGACCCCGGAAGTGACGTCATGTCACGTGACCCAGTGGCGCCATGTTGTGTTGTCATGGTAGCCCGCGTGAGCGGCCATGTTGTGACGTCAGCCCTATAGTAATAAGTGGTGCGAGTGCGTATGCGCAGTGCGTGTTAGGGTGATACGTATTTCCGTCATCCATTTTGTATACTGGAGGCCGCCATCTTAGTTTCTATGGTAGCACGTGGTTGCTATGTGACCCAAAGGCTTACAAGAAGACAGGGGTATGTTCGGAGAGCGTGTTCCTTTGTAGAAGAGTAATTTCCCGATTCGTAGAATTACCACAAACAACCCGACAATCCCTTCAAAACACCAAAAACGACTGTATTTGATATGAATTCTTCAAGAATCCTATTTAGGACCGCGAAACCGCAGATTTTAATAGTAGCACGTAGTGCTATGGTACCGAGGGAGCCCCGTGGGTGTGTTCTATTGAATATGGGTACAGGACCTGATTTTCCCAGAAACCCATTTTTAATGCCTATTGCATATGCTACTTTATCACAAACAGTCTATCCAGTCCAAACTATCTCTGGTTCTCTCGTCCAAGTCTTATAATCACCAGTGTTTAATTTCCCATAATCTGTATGAAGAGTTATCTCCACTGTGTACAACAAAACCCCATATCATTCCCAAAGCCATTAAGCTATCGAGCAGTTACTAATAAGTCATTGCTCGAACGACTCGAAACAGATCGAGCAAATGAGCTTTAGAGCAATTGCTCGGTTGAGTGACTCGCACATATCGCTCGAACGACTCGAATCCCATCGAGCAAATGAGCTAACGAGCAATTGCTCATTCAAGTGACTCACACATATTTCTCGTCGACTCATTTCAGTATTTGAGGATACCTATAGCCCGGTATTGTATGATTTGAGGATACCTATCGAGGATACATTTATAGGATACTTATCTGAGGATACTATTACCTGTACCACAAGACATACCTATCCCAAATATCCCTTGTAAGCTATCGAGCAGTTACTGATAAGTCATTGCTCAAACGACTCGAATCCCACGGAGCAAATGAGCTATCGAGCAATTGCTCGTTTGAGTGACTCGCACATATTGCTCGTCGACTCATTTCAGTATTTGAGGATACCTATGGCCCGGTATTGTATTGTTTGAGGATACCTACCTACCTAGCCGACTCCATACAATTTGTATTCCGTGATTTGACATCAACACTCGAGGGTATTCCTCTCCCCTATTGAAAGAATTTAGTTTAGTGGGCTGTAGTTAAAAAAGTTCATTCAGTTAAAATTCAGATCACCTTTGTTACATTTTCATTAAGTTTAAAAATTTATTCAGTTAAACATTGTTCATTTCAAAGGGTATTTATTTATATTAGGTATAAACAGTTCATTCAAGCAGTTCAAAGGGGATATAGTTAAAAAACTTTCTTGACTTCAAAGGGGTTCACACTATTATATTTTCATTAGGGTTATAGTTAATTCGAAGAGTTCAAAGGGTTAACCTTGGGTTATATTTAGGGTTATAGTTCATTCAGTTGAAAACTTTATTGTGGTCAACTCACTTCGATACCTTCATTGGGCCAGTTCGATTTTCTTCAATTTGTTTTGTTCACTTCGATCTTGGTTGTGTTGGATCTTTGTTCACTTTGTTCTGTTCCCTTCCATCTTGATTGTATTTGATCAGAGCTGTTCAGTCTGTCAAACTAGTTCGATCAATCTGACTAGTTTGACCTTCCTTCACATTGTTATGTTTACTTCGATCTTGGTTCTGTTGGATCTTCGTTCTGAACCGTTGTTGTTTTGTAGCAGCTGGTTGTCTCTGTTCAGAGTCTTTTAGTCCTTGTTGAATTGGGTGTTATCAATCCCTTTCCATACCCTCGAGTGTTGATGTCAAATCACGGAATCCAAATTGTACGGACTCGGCTAGGAATCTCAATTACGGTATGCCTTATATAAAATCGTTTTGAGGATACCTATACAGGGGAAATCCGATTGAACATTTTGAAAGCGTCAAGCTAAAAAGTAGTGGTACAAGTCAATATTAATGGATGGTAGTTTAGTCAATAGTACCGGTACAAGGCCGCAATGGAACAAGCCTGCTGTAGAAGCTAATGACAGAACAGATAGACCATAGCCAGAAGTGACCTTGGAGCTTTGGCTACAAGATGGAAGCGGTTGGTAAGACTACATTAGACCTCATTTGGGGCTTTCTCATGACCTCATACGACAAAAAAGGGATTCTTCAAAAGGTATTCTCGATAGGTATCCTCAAATAATACAATACCAGGCCATAGGTATCCTCAAATACTGAAATGAGTCGACGAGCAATATGTGCGAGTCACTCGAACGAGCAATTGTTCGATAGCTCATTTGCTCGATGAGCTTCGAGTCGTTCGAGCAATGACTTATCAGTAACTGCTCGATAGCTTATAAGGGATATTTGGGATAGGTATGTCTTGTTGTACAGGTAATAGTATCCTCAGATAAGTATCCTATAAAAGGTATCCTCGATAGGTATCCTCAAACAATACCATACCGGCCATAGGTATCCTCAAATACTGAAATGAGTCGACGAGCAATATGTGCGAGTCACTCGAATGAGCAATTGCTCGATAGCTCATTTGCTCGATGGGATTCGAGTCGTTTGAGCAATATGAGCATCATGTATCGCCATGGGGATGACGTCACAACATGGCCGCTCACGTGGGTTACCATGACAACACAACATGGCGCCGCTGGGTCACGTGACATGACGTCACTTCCGGGGTCCCCTACCGGGGTCCCCCAAACAAGGCACCAAAACCACATTAAATACTACTTTTACAAGTTGATGGTACTCCAATTCAAGGCCCGACTTTTGGGTGAAGGTTAAAACTTCGAATAAAACATGTAACAGCAAAATTGTTCTTGGATGAAAGCCCTATCTTCTCATGGGAAACTTTTGAGAAAATACGACTCCAGTGCTGAGAAATCGCATGTAAATTTGGCAAAAATAACAATTATTCTGACAGTACCCTTATGGCAAGTCTCAAATCAGCCAAGGGTTAAACTTTCAATAATAACATATAAAACAAATTTTGTCATACTTTGACCGCTGCATGCAGCTATAGAAATCACTCAGAGCTCAATCAATTGAAAATGGAGTAAATTGTAACCTAAATTTACCAAATTCTGAAAAATGGGAGTTTTTTAGGGACTGTTCCTACTTTTATGCAACCAGAATGGGATAGGGTTAATCTTTACAACCTAATTTACAACAGCAAATATGTTCGGAAGTCAATTGTGAATACGTACATGAAAAGTGTTTGAAATTAACCCTTTCCAAAATGATAGAAAAAAGCAACTACAGATGGCTAATTTTGGCATTTTCAAACAGTACACTTATTCTCACCCTCATTGTGCTTGAGGGTTAAATCGGAGACTATAAAGTAAACAGTAACTTTCTTCTGCGATCATTGTTGCATCTATACATACCAAAATAATTGTTACAACAACCTTGCAATTAAAGAAATTTACCCTTGCAGTTGGTCAATTTTGAAGAACAAATGCTATATTCATGTCGTTTTTGGCCAGTGAGGGTTAATGTTGAAAGATTTGATTGGTGATTGTGGCGTATCATATTATGCTCTAAATGTGTGGAAAATTTGAGCTAAATAACTGTAAACAATTTTGAGACTTTCGAAAAATGGTGAAATTTTGAATGTTTTGGCGGAATATTTTGAAATACGAGTTTTCACAGACATGACGATACCGCATTTCACTAGATTTTATGACATTACAAAAGTATGCCAAATTTGGTTAAAGTCGTACAGCTTGTTTTTGAGCAGTGCAACAGACAAAATTGACGGCAGAAAAAAAAAGAATGAAGAAAATTTCTTGAAAAAGAAGAATAATAAGAGTCTTTCCCAAACTGGGTTTGAGAAATCCGAATTAAAAACAAAATAAAAATAAAAAAAATTTAAAAAATAGAGAAGAAAAATTTTGAGAAAGAAGAAAAACAAGAGTCTTTCCCAAACTGGGTTTGGGAAAGCCTAAAAAAAAAATAAAGAAGAAACATTTTTGAAAAAGAAGAATAAGAAGAGTCTTTCCCAAACTGGGTTTGGGAAAGCCTAACTAGATAATTGTAATTTGTTGGACAAATTACTGGCTTTCCCAACTTTTAATATGAACCTGCGCGCTGTACTGTTCACGAAACTGTCAATCATTTTGATTATCTTTACAGACACCTGATTTCTGGCACTGGCATGAGAAATCATCAGGTTAACCCCTCTTTTGCCTCGCACAAATTGTCTGTTCGTTCCAAGTAGTAAACGTACAGGCCTTAGCTGGGCAGATATTATCTGTACTTCACAACTCTAGTTGGAATGTGAGATACAAAAACTTTTCTATTTTGAAAACAAATGAGTCTAGAAAATTGCAAAACTCACTAGAAATCGAACTTTGTTGGACGTACTTTTCGACAAGCAGCCACGACAGATATTGGTGTAAGCCCTACTTCAAAACTTACAAAAGTAAAATTGTTTAATTTTGAAGAAACTCCGGTTTTGAGAGTTTATGGACTACCAAATGCCACTGGCTTCTAACACCAACTGTACTTAGCTCAGCTAGATTAACTTTCTGCAAAACAATCAACAACACCCGAGGTCACTTTGCGGTCATTACATACTGAGTCAAAAAAGAAAGTATAATAATCATTGAGGAGCATTTTTTTAGTATTATCGACTTTAATCCCAAACAAATTATTGTAAATTCATATTTCGAGTCTAGCTGTATGAATTTGAATAGTTTGTTCTTACTGTCGCCAGCGTCACGTAAGGCCATCGCAATTCAGACATGGGGTGAAATGAAAAGTTCAAACATGCAGTCAATAGCTTGTATGTCCATCGTTTGCCTTTTGGATGGCAAGACGTCGGCGGAGCATAGACCTGATAAGTCTCTGGATGTCTCCCTGTGGTATTGCGTTCCACTCCTGCCTTAGAACATTACGTAAATCGCCTAACGTCTGAAGATCATGAAGTCATACCTGACAGTCCAGTGGATCCCAAAGATGCTCGATTGGCGACAAATCTGGCGAAAGTGGAGGCCAGGGAAGAAGTTCGATGCTCTGCTCCGCAAGAAAGTCACGACAAATACGCACCACGTGACATCGGGCATTGTCTTGCTGGTATAACTGCAATCCGACGTTAGCGTTGAACAACGGGACAACAACAGCGTAAAGCATTTCATCCCTATATCGCTGTCCATTCAAATTAGCATAGATGAAGATCAAATGCGTTCGGTGGTGCAAGGAAATTCCTGCCCAAACCATTACACTACCCCCGCTGAAACGGTCGCATTCCCGCACGCAAGCATCAGAAACCCGTTCTCCTCGTCAGCGTTACACTTTTGCCCTACCACCAACGCGTCGTAGACAAAATCGTGATTCATCACTAAAAAGAATTGCGCTCCAAAGCTGCCGAGTCCAGCGAACACGCTAACGTACCCATTCCATTCTGACGGTACGATGACGTTGGGAAAGGATTGGTCCGTGGTATGGACGCCTACTTCGGATGCCGTGTTCGGCGTGTCTTTTGGGGACAGTTTGTGCACTAATTCTATTGTTAGTTCTACCAGGAGTAATTGCTGGTGTCCTCGTCGCCGGAAGGAAGCGATCCCGCAAGTGAGACGTCTGATATGTCGGTCTTGTGTATGGGTCGTAACTCTTGGTCGACTTGAAGGCGGCCGGTCGGCAGTAGATCCAGTGGTTCTATATCTTCCAATGAGATGTTAAATAGTGGCCATAGTGACCCCGAACTCAGCAGCGAGCTCATCTGGAGGTATCTCAGCCTCATGCATACCAATGGCAGGCAACCTCTGATTTTCGGTTAACCTTGGCATTTTTAAAAATGTCGGAAGACAAAAACTAGCGTGTTTTCTCAATAACCTCGGCTCCTCAGCACAAATAACACAAAGAAAATAGTCGGTCACCCATTCAGTTTGACATTCTCGGGTAGCACGTGCTATTTTGAAATCCGTAGCAAAATTGTATACGGTTGGGTGGACAACAACATGTCATTAAACTCTTTGCACGACTTCTTGTCCACAGACATGCAACATTAGAACTAATATATTTCATCCTTTATGCTATTGTTTACATTTGTTTCTATTATACTTTCTTTTTGGCTCAGTATAACAGTCCATCATTTGGAACATCCCGTACACTATGATATTTCTTCAAAATAATAACAATAACAAGTATGCAGGACCGGCCCACTTTCTTTTTTCATTCTTATTCTTTAACCAACGACTTTACCTTCATCTTGACCGATGTCTAACATTTCTGCAACCAACGAAACTCCCTAACTCAGTCACACGACACATCCTTTGTTTTAATCCATCACAGTAATTTATCCCTTTGTCTTCAATCTTACCTTGTTTGTCATAGTTTACATTTTCGCCTCACCATCACCCGGCACACCACTATCAAGTCTACAACCGAAAATGGAGACTCATGTGGTACCAGTTTTTCCTTCTATTTCATTCTCCTTTACACCTTTTTCTCTTTCCGCAGAATGTCCAGCGGACTTCGCATCGCAGCTCCACGGTCGGAGGCCTTCATTGCATTCGGTGTCTTAGCCACCTACTTTTCAGACCAAGAGATCGGGAAGGACTAGCCTGTATTTTCTTCCAGTGTTCCCGTTCAGGGTTTACAGCTTTCTTTCAGTCCCCCCCCCCCCCCCCCCCCCCCCCATCCAGGACTGACTTTAACATCATACGTGTAGGTATGCAGGCTTTCATTCAGACCCCATACAGGGCTGACTTCACCACTATGCGTGTAGGTATGGATCAGGGAATGTTGGGCTGCTTAGTTGTATTCAGTCTATCAATGCACCATGTCATTTCTGGATCCGTACTTTCCAGTAAACGCAAGACACACAGACCCTTATGGTACCAGCTTCATGAGTCCACTTTTCCCCCAGGAAGTCTTGTATATTCACCTGCTGAAACCCGTGTATATTTTTCAGCATACACACTATGTGTATGTGATCCAGCTGCCATAAAATAAGCCTCATATTCACCTGCTGAAACCTTATATATTGCACCGTACAGGCTATGTGTATGTGAACCAGCTGTTATAAGATACGCATGCGCCAGTGCGTGCGTGCGTGGGGGGGGGGGGGGGGGGTGGTATGAAACAGTTTTTGAATGAATGCTTGGAGATTAGGAGGGAGAATGGGGTAGAAATAATGCAATGCAGACCTCCTTGTTAGAGGTCCGCAACAAATCAGCGGAAGGCCGAAGATTTATTATTATATTCACCTGCTGAAACCTGTGTATATATTGCAGCATACATGCTACGGGTATGTGATCCTGTTGCCTTGAAATAAATATTGGCTTTTGGCATGTTTGTATTATTCTTGGTTGTCCATAAATAGTCTACTGTACACACATGGAAGCAAAGTGTTTCAGGTTCACCTTTTCCAAACTGATAGAAAAAAGTTACCAAAATAGGTATATTTGAACAGTACTCTTATTCTTGGTTCCAATCCAGTATTCTAAAGGGTTATTTATTAGTGTCCCACGTCCTTGTCAGCATCTAAGCTATATCATGACACAACAAAGTATAAAATCACATTTTGCCAATTGTTTATGCTCATTTGAGGGATTGTACCCAAGTGGCGCAAGTTACCAGGTCCTATTTTACCACTGAGGAAAACAAATTTACTTCAGTCGGCATGCAGACCTTCACTTCTCAGGCATCCTTGGAAGCTCTGAAGGCTAACATCAGACACCAAAACATGTAACACAAAATTTGTTCCCCATTGATTTTTGAATGCAGTTATGGAAATCACAATGAACTCTTTCCTTTTTATTTTTGGACAAGTGAGCACAGAAAATTCGCAAAATTCACTAAAAGTCGTTTTTTTGCAGACCGTGCTATTTTTAAGCGGCCAAAGCACATGATGGCTTATGCCACAGAGCATAACTTAAAACAGCGGATTTGTTGAATAAGCATCTCTGCATATAGCAAAACGAAATGTTTGAAATTAACCCCTTCCAAAATTATACTAAAAGCAATCAAAGTTGGCTAATTTTGGTATTTCCAAATGGTACTTTTATTTTCGCCCTCATTGTGCTTGAGGGTTAAATTTGAGATTAAAAAAGTATACCAATCTTACCCAGGGAAGGTGAGTACAGCAAAGTACGAAATTAATCAGAAAATATTGAATTTTGTCTGACGGTACTCATATTCGTGCGTCCAAAACTGGTACTGGATAAAGTGGGACACAAAAACATATAACACGAAATTTGTTTCCCAATGATTTTTGAATGCAGTTACGGTGAAGATTTTCTAGTGGAGGGAACAGATGAAAAATAAAATCGTTATTCGGCATTCGAATGCATTCAAATCGACGACGCAATCAAGTATTGGAGGAGATTAGTCTTCTGTAGTGAGCGAGTCAAGCTCACTAGTTTGGAAGAAATGAAAGTGGCACGTAGAAGTCTGACTTTAGAAGACAAGGGATGCGTCTTGAAATTATTGCTGGAGGGGGCATACGACACAGTTTTCTTGTTGATATAAATAAGGGGGAGAATATAAAAAAAAATAAATACACACGTAAATAATATTAGATAAAAATTAGAAAGGAAAAAAAACACACACAAAAAAAAAAAGGAAAACCAGAAATAAATTGTATCCGTCATTAGATGACGATGAGAATGAGAAGCCGAACGGCGTTTTTCCAATGGCGCCATCGCCAGAAGAAAAAGAAAGAGGAGAGAGCTATCACATCGATCAAATCAGTAGAATCCAATTGTATCTGACTCGAGAGAGAGACTCTCGTCGTTCTCTCAAGAAGAAGTATTCACGCCTCGTGAAATTCGTCAACGTGGTCGACACGACACTCATCATGATTTCCATGGGTTTACACGCGGCCGGCATCAGATTGTTGTCGACCGTGAGTGGCCTTCCGATTGTGTTGACCATAGAAGGAGTCGCTCTCGGCGCCGGATTGTTTGGCACGGTCGGAAACGTTTTGAGTAGGAAATTATATCTGAAGGCTAGGAAACATGAAAAGATTCACGTCTTGGCTGACTCCAAGATCAACACGATATCCAAAATGATCTTGATAGCATTGAACGATGGTAGGATATCAGACGGAGAATACTTCACGATATTGGGTGAGAAAACGAAATACGATGCCATGAAAGAAGCCGTGAGAATCAAGACTCGTCAGATCATCAAGGAAGAGATGAAGGATTCTCTCATGGAAAGGGGGAGGAAAGAGGCCAGGGAGGAATTCGGTAAGTTGATAGAACTCAAGAGCAATGATTGAAATAATATATATATATAATAAGAATAGAATTTTTTAAAGAAAAAAAAATTAAATTTATATATAAAAAAAAAAAAAATACGAAATTATTTAAATAACCCTAAAAAAAAATGTATTGCGTAAAGTGTAAGAGAGTTACTGAGACGGGTAATTCTCGAGAAGTACAAACTAAAAACGACAGACAGATGCTTCGCAGAATTTGCAAGGTGTTTGGTTTGATGAAGACTCGATTCATCAAAAAAAAAAATGACGAGAGGCGAAGGCGTCGCAAATAAAATGATCAATAATCTACCATTTGAAATGCATCTGCCAGGTCACAGTTTCACGGGACCCGGAACGAAATTGAACAAGAGACTCAATGCCGACCTGACTCTTAAATCTTGGAGCAAACCTGTGAATAGGGTGGACTCGGCCATGTACGATCACGATCTGTGCTACACCAGACATCTCGACACCAAGACTTGCAACGACATCAGTGATGAAAACATGTTGGTGAAATTGAGAGACATATTGAATCCGACCAGGAGAGAAGTTCGAATGTTCACTGGTCGGCAAAGTGATCGGTACGAAACGTCGATTTGGATGGGGCGTTCAAAAAAAAAAAAGCGTCTTGGAAAAGAAGAAGAAGCAATTATTGATGAGCAAATTGGCCGAGGAGTTACACAAGCCCATCATGCATAAATTTCGAAAGAGAAGGGTGTTCGTGAAGGGTCTTGACGATATTTGGTCCGCCGACTTGGTCGACGTGAGATTGTTTTCAAGGTGGAACGAGGGCATCAAATATCTATTGACGGTCATCGACGTGTTTTCCGAAAAAGGTTGGATCAGAGCCTTGAAGAATAAATCTTGACCTTGCATTGCCGAGGCTGTGAAGAGCGTGTTCGACTCATCTTCTCGAAAACCGAATAAATTGTGGGTTGTCAAGGGGAAGGAATTCTACAACAAGGACGTTTGTCGGTTGGTCAACCTCTATTTGATCGAAAATGAAGAGAAAGCCAGCATCATGGAACGTTGGAATCGAATGATGAAAGAAAAGATGCACAGATACTTCACGGCGGATTTGACCAAGAAATACATATACGCTCTGGTCGAAGATTACAACAACATGCAACACAGATCGATCAAGATGACTCTCGCGGAAGCCAGTGATCCTCGAAACAAAAAACGGGTCTACGCAAATCTATATCCCGAGAGATCTAAGGTCAGGAAGGAGTCTAGACCACCTAAATTTGCAGTCGGCGATCGAGTGAGAATCTACGCTTATAAGAACCACTTCGAAAAGGGTTACACTCCTCGATGGACCACCGAAATCTTCGTGATAGTCAGAATATTTCACACCGATCCGGTGACTTACCAAATCGAAGCTTTGGATGGCGAAGAGATCATCGGAAAGTTTTATGAACAACAATTGCTAGCATTCCACCCTCCACGAATCACTTCGATTGGAGATTGACCATGAAATCTGCTTCCGAGTGAGACTGTGTTTCATCGTGGTCGCGTTTCAGACCAACAAGGACGGGTTTCAAGAAAAGGATTCATTGCAAAAGATATCCCGCAATCGATTACAATGTGTCGTTCAACAAGAATGATTTCTGCAGACTGTATGGCGACGCTGTGGATTTTAGAAAGAAGTATCACAGTCTGGACGAATTGATGAGCAACCCTAATATATCTCCCGCCAAATACAAGTCGATATATCCCATGTTCGTATTCAATGTCAGTAAACAGAGCGAATGACTCAAGAGTAGCGTCAAATCATATGGAAATAAGATGTCGATCGTTCGATGAGAGACGTGTGTGTGTGAAGAAAAAAAAAGAAAGAAAAAAAATATATAAATAAAAATTAAAAAAAAAATAATTACAAAAATGAATGATAAAGAAAGAGAATACTTGAGAAGAAATAGACGTGGTTTGATTAAAAATATTTCACAAGATTCGCTAGCAATAATTCTAGACACTTTAGTCGGAACAGAACTTTTGATATTGACCAATTATATGAGATGCGAAATCAAAAGTAAAATCTTGATAGAAGATAAGACCAGAAAACTTATAGACACATTGACGTATAGAGAACCGACTGCTTTTCGAGAATTTATAAAATCTCTCTGAAATGCCAAAATAGATGTTGACGTGTGTTTCGAGATAGGCGATCCAATTTCATGAGATGAAACATTACAAGAAATAACGTATTAAAAACAAACAAAAAGTAATGAGATCTAGAGAGATTGAACATCTTTCTAAATCTCATTACTTTTATTTTTGTTGTTGTTTTTTTTGTTTTTAATAATTACTCATTATTTTTTAATTAATTATTTCCACACATTCACTGTTTGTTCAGAGAATCTAGTTCGATCAGTAGACTCACCACGGAAGTGGCAGCTTCGGGATTATTGGTTTGCGTAACGAAATTAATCCTGTCTCCGGCGTTCACTTTGAAAGGTGTGCCGAATGTGCTGACATTCGAGTGTTGATTCTTGGTCTTTTCGACGCTGATCTCTTATTGCTCTCTACTGCATTCACCATGAGATTGACGACCGCTCTGTTATTCAAATCCATGGAAGCCAGAGACATTTGAATGATTTCGCCTCCCAACAGCATGGGATATCCCACCTGACTGTGTTGCGATCCGCTACCTCCATTTCCAAAAGACCATTCATCTTTTCCCTCATCTAACGTGCCACTCTCCTTGGCCCACATGGTGATCAATTGCCTAGTGTATTTGACTTTCTCCACCACCGAAATCAGGGTGCAGGCGTCCGACATGTGCACGGGATCCTGCAGATTCGTGAGTGCGTGTCCGTCCATGTCTAGTTTACCTTCCATGATGTTGCCCTTTCTCCAGACCGACTTGTCATCCACATACTGCCTGCTGACCATGCTGGAATCGAATTCAGGATCGTGATTGAGACCGAATAAATTCTGACCATTCATGTTGTTGCCGCCCTTCATGGTTCTGCCGGATTGTTTGTTCAGATAGTGATCATCCACTTGCGATTCCATGTATTCTTGAGATTGCATCATGGCAGAATCCACGTAGCCCTTGTTGACCATGGTGGAGTCCTCGTCCACATCGTCGATCTTCGACAGATTCAATATCTTGTTGAATCCCGCATTCAGATCAAATTTCATTTCTCGTCTGCCAGACTTTCTCTGTTCCAGGTCTACGTAGTGTTTGGTCGCCACATCCTTGGGATTCGTGGGAGTGGCCACGTTCGTTATCTTGTTAGAACTGGCGTTCAATTCAGATTGCATCGTTTTCTGAACGTATCTACCTCTCAGGTGTAAGCTGAATCACGTGTGTGAGTCATCCACACATCGGTGGAATCTATGGGATTCACGACGTTCACCAAACGTTTGGATTTCAGATCAAGATCGTTGGTCATGGCTTTATCCACATAATTATCTCTCATGATTCGTTCCAAATCCATGTTCCCCCTGTCGACGTATTTTTTAGTCATCACATCTGCGAGATCTACCGGCTCTGGAAGATTGTGCAGCTTGCTATCGTTCATGTTCAAAGGTTCCTCTAGAGGTTCGTATCTCCGAACGTAACGTTCGGCCAACTTGGCAACATCATAACCATCACC
This sequence comes from Pictodentalium vernedei, assembly GCA_031216915.1. Lineage (NCBI taxonomy): Eukaryota > Metazoa > Mollusca > Scaphopoda > Dentaliida > Dentaliidae > Pictodentalium > Pictodentalium vernedei. The sequence goes on from CM062297.1 coordinate 765,575,165, forward strand.
AACTTCGAGCATCTTCCTCTTCTTTTTAGGTCGACTTTCGTCGTCACTCCTACCAAATTTATCGACTGGCATGTTGTTTTGGGGTTTTGTTTTAAAAATATATTTCAACGCAGTTTTTTAAAAATGAATTATTTTTCACTTATTTTATTTTTTTATTCTATTCAATTAAGTTTTTTTTAACAATAATTTTTACCTTTATATATATTATAAAAAAAAATCTCTCTCTAATGTAAATCGTTGAGAATGTCTTGAAACCGATCTCCTTCTGACCATTTCTTGGGAACGTAGAGACACAGGTGACTGCAAAACACTTGATCCGGTGACTGCACTCGTTCTGTGTTGTAACAAACCACCGATTTGTCGAAATAGTTCTTTATTTCTTTTGGCAGCTAGATTCCATAGCTGTCGGAATAATAATTCTTCTTCCTGTTCTTGAACCACGTCACCCAGTGAGTGCCTTCGCCCAATAAATCATCCAGATTTAAAATTCTGCATTTCGATTGTCGTTGTCGAGGTCTTCTTTTCGGCAAGGTATCTCTGGAAAACACGCATTGAAAATCTTTGATTTTCAAGACCTTAGCAGCATTCGACAGATCGATATTGGACAGGGGTTCATTAGGTAAGACGACACCTTCTACGGGTATCCGTATTTTCTTATTCATAAATGTGTATTATTTTTTTTTTATTTATTTCATTATAATTCACTAAATCACGTAATTTTTCTCTTTTTTTATTTTTCTTTTTAAACTAAATCTCTCGATGTCTCTATCGACTTCCATAATCTTGAATTCGTCTAATTCCTCTTGATTTTCTGGAACCCTCTCATCCTTAATCATATCCAAAACCGAATGTCCGAGCACCAAAGTGCTTATTTTATCATCTAACATGATTCTCTTATCGTCGTCGGCCGTCAGTGAAATCTTGTTGATTATTTCGGTATACAAATCGTGATTGTTGCTTCGAATCGATTTCATAGTCTTGTACACAGACAATCTTTATACTCTCGAAAAGAGATGTTTTTCTTCACTACGCATGCTTGAACCCCTTTGTACTTCTTGATCTCTTCGCCTTCTAGATGATAATCATACAGTTTGGGTCTCAAACCCACGAATTCGATGATTTGTTTACTGATGCTCTCGTCCTTAAATTTACCCAACACCTTCTTGTTGTCATTCAATTGAATGTTGGACGGGTGATCGATGGGATAATTGCTCATGTCGAACCACGTGGCCACGTCCGGAGATATATCCCGATAGACGTCTTTCATCTCTATCTCATAAACTAAACTGTCCGTGTAACTGAACAGTAGTTTGGCTTTCTCTCCAAATTTCCGTTTGACATAATTGTAGTGAAAGTCGTACATCAATTGCTTGCTGATATCTGAGATGACCGGTCTGAGATAATAGGATTTGTCAAACTTCAGGTGCGTCTTTCGCATGTGAACAGCCACTACATTGTCGTCGAATATGGTTCGGTGTCTGTAATTGGGTTTCACCACTAATTTTTTAGCTCTTTTCTCAGACGTGACGAGTCGAATGTTGGTTCTCTTCTGGTGTTTTCCATCGATTTACCATACACGCAGTTGTTCATGAGTTTGAAGAAATCTTTTTTCGAAATCATTCTCGGCTCGAATTCTGAGATTCTTGTTGAGATCGATGTATTTTTTCATCCAAGGCTCTTCGTCAAATCAAATGACATGATGTATGTCCAGTAATTTCATCCTGTGATCAACGTATTGTTTCAAATTCTCACTGTAGACGATGTACTTATGTTTGTTAAATAAATTGGGAATGAGTTTTTCGTCGTCTCCTTCGACCAGTTCCATTCGTTCGGGAGCCAGTGGATAATCGTTGTGCAGGTCATGTAAATCTTCCGGATAGTTCAAATCGACTTCTAAAATGCAAGAATAGTCTCTCCATTTTTGCATCTCTTCTGCTTCCGTCACCCATTTGAAATTTCCAAATGGTGAAGGATGACTCATGGCTCAACCGTACAGATTATTAGCATCCCAATACTCTATGTATTTATTCGATCCGTCCAAATCAAAACCTTTTTTCATGTAGGGATTGTTGGCTTCAGAATACCTGTGGGAGATCATCCCACCTCTCATGGCCTTTTTGAACATGAGCAACATGTCCACGTTGGATAATAATTCCAATTGGACTTCGGTGATCTTCAACAGAGCACCCCATGCCAGGCTGGGTGTGGTGAAATACCAAGCCAGATCCAGATCGTAATTTCGACAACAGACGTCTAAAAAATTTTCTAACATGTCTGCCAGGAGCAGAACATCGGTCTTCAGATAGAAATCGAAATAATCTCTTAAGGTTTTCATATCGAACGATTTCCACATGTTTTCGGCATGTTCGTAATCATTGTTGGAAATGTCAGATTCATATAATTTCGAATAAAAATCTTCTTTCAAAGGTAGTGCGGTATCGTCGAATCTCTTTAGATCATTCATGTAATCGTAAGGATAGACTCCTTTCCTCAACATGATGTCTACTCATTCTCCGAAGTGTTTGCTCGTGAATTTAAATTTATCCTCGCTCATGTTATTGACTAATTTTTCCAGACTGGCTGACATGAATTTAAAACTGTCGATGAAAGGTATGGCTCTATGAATGGATTTCGTTTCTTCTTCCATCTTTTACTCTTTTCTTCTCCACGACCTTCCATTTTGTGAAAGAAATGTATCATTCTTCACTGTTCGCGATGCAGTTTAATTCTTCGTGGGAGGTGCCGAGATTTTTCATGAACAGATGACTGTCGTAACCCGAGAGATTGTGAAATATCACCAGATAGAAAGTGGCATCTCGATATCTTAAATTACACTTGCTGTGGTCCGGGCCACGATACAGACCCGTGTAATGAGCCACTTCGTCATCTTCACACCATTTCGTGTAGGTGAAGGGAACCCATGTCGTGTTGCGAGTTGAAAGTGCATTTCACATAAATGCAATAGCCCAAAGGCGCATGTTTTTGATATCTTTCAGCGTAACTTCAAAGAGCATCGGGTTGGCAGGAACTCATTTTCACAGTGAAGCATTCAAAATTGGCATACACAACGAATGGCACTTTTAACCTTCTATTGTGATTGCGAAAGTTCACGATGGTGTTGGGTTTGGGCATTTCGACGGTGATGCCTTGATTTTCGTTGCAATATTCCTGATGTTTCGCTAACGATTTTTCACTGCAAAACGCATTCATACAGGTTATGTTTACTATTTTGTCTCAACAGTAATCGGGTCAGACTTTTAACCCAACAATAATGACGATTGTCACCATTCGATATTAATAACAAAATAATCGCCTTTTCTCTTCCGAGCTACGAAGTCTGTCTGAGAGGATAGATCATTTGTTTTTCTTCAGTGTATCACAAGACGTTCACCACTACGGCGGGATTTTGAGCTTCAAAACGTTTGATGTCTTTTAACAGCGTTGGAAAAGTCACTCCGGTTCAATCGAGATTTTTACAAGTCTCCTCGTAACGAAAAACTCTCTCGGTGTTGATTTTGACTGGGTTTTAAGCGGAGGTGACTGCCCATTTAAAACACAGATCATCTTTATTTCTCATGTTGACCACGGCTTTCTTTTTTAGCTATGACATACGGTAATTCCACGTAGGAAGACGCTTTCAACGGATCATTTTTGGTCATGTGAATTTCGAGATTCAACACCTCTTCAAACGTCCAATTACTACCTCTATGTTGATAATTCATGAGAGATGTCAACATCTTGTCTTTCATCGTTTCGAAAACATCCGATAAATCAGAAGCTCAAAATAATATGGTCTGGACGCCAGATGTGAAATATGCATCTCTCATGATGCTCTTGCTGGAGTTCACATCGATTTTATTCATCACACAATGGAGTATCATCACAATTTTTAGTCCCACGTCCATGTGTTCACGAAACATTTCCAATACTTTTTTCTTCACCCATTCCATGAACAATTTCGGATCGACTTTCCTGAATGAGGGAATCACATCAAAAGTTTTAAAAATGCCTTTGATCGCACTCTCCCATTCTACAGGATTCGATTGGAATGCTTTTGTGATGATTCGTCCTACATATTCTTCTCCTTTCCCTTCGTTGATTGCTCATTGAATTTCATTCAATATATGTCATTCATCTCGATTCTGAACCGCATCACTCATTTTCATTTTTTTATTTTTTTATTTTTTTTTAAACTTGCAGTTCTTCGGTGGCTTTTCGTTTGGTCATCTTCTTATTTTTCACAACCAGAACGTTTTTTTTTTTGCATCGACATTTTGATTCCATTTGCCACCTTTTTCTTCTCATTTTTTGCAACCAGAACGTTTTTTGACGTTGTTGCTATCGGCATTTCATTTCCCTTTTCATCGAGCAAACAACGTAACTCCTCGCGTAACTCCTCGCATATGATCTGTCTAAGTTTTTCATCATGCTGCACTACTACCGCATTTTGTTTTCTATCGTCAGGTGTTACTGTCATCGGCTTATTTTTCACAATTCGAGTCTGTTTAAGTTTATTCACTTTCGATCTTTCGATTTCCTTTCCATTGCCTTGCGAATGATACTCCTGTATGGCTTTAATTTTTTTGGATTTGGTGAAATTTGGAATTTTTAATTCTTTACAAATCTCGTTTAACCGGGGTACGGTATACTTATCAAAATTTTCCATTTTTTTTATTTGTTTGCTTTATTTGTAAGAATATATTTTGAATTTTTGTTAAATAATAATTTTTGTAAAAAGTTTTTTAAAATAGTCTTTTATATATTTGTTTTTAATTCCCCTCCAAAAAAATTTTTTTTTGAGATTGATCGATTTTTATTTCCTTAACGTGGAAAAAATTGAATTAATACGACAAAAATAAAGGAAATTAAAACTTTAAACTTTTGTAAATATATATATAGAGAGAGAAAAAACTTACAAAATAAAAATTTTCACATGAAAGAAAAATTAAATTTAAAAAACTTTCTGTATATATATATAGAGAGAAAAAAACTTTTTACAAAAATTATTATTTAACAAAAAACACAAAATTCAAAATATATTATTATTGCAATAATTCATAAAACAAAAAAAATAATCAATCATGACAACAACACCTAAAAGATGCGAATTGAAATTGAAACGAGTCAGAAAGTGCAAGAAACTTGGTTGTAAAATTTATAGGTTACAATGACACGATGCTATCGAATTGAATGAGGTCGAGATGAAGGGCTTACATCACAAATACGACAAATATAGCATGCCTTTGAAATTGGACGAAGCTGCAGTTGATTTGTTTTATGAGTACGAAAACGATCTACAGAATATTGTCATCATCGAAGACAAAGAATTCGACAAGAGCGATTTGTCGTTACCCTACGGAAGTTAAATATATCCAAAAATCACTCTCGAACTCGTAAACAAATCGAGTGGTGAGGGCGCATTGACCAAAGTAAAAAAACTCGCAAAAGTAAAGATAAACATTCAACACATATGCGAAAAAGGAGAAGACACGACCATTAACATGCTAATAACGGACTTGGAAATATTAAAAAAAACAATAGAGAGAGCGGTTAGTGAAGAAGAAGGGGAAAAAAGTAATGAGATCTAGAGAGATTGAACATCTTTCTAAATCTCATTACTTTTTTTTTTGGTTTCCTCCTTCTTCTTCTTTCTCACTATCACTCATATATATTTTAATAATGTTTCCCTTTTTCTCCACTTTCATTATTGATTCTTCTTTTCTTTTTTTTTTTGTTGATATATTACGTTTTTTATAATAACACATTTCATTCCCTCTATCATATTTATGAATGAATAAGGTGTATCTCTTGGCAACACTCACATCATTATTCTCTTCAAAATGTGATGGTGGTGGTGGTGGTGGAAAACAACTCACTCTTCTTCCTCTATTTTTTTCAATTCTTTTTCCAGTTCTTTCCTGAAATATCCATCATTATCATTCAAAAAGGTCTCGTAATCCTTTTTATCCATTTTTTTTATATTATTTTTTTTTATACTTTATATAATTTATATATTTATACTTTATATAATTATATAATTTTTTTTTTTTACTTTATAATAACATACTCAAAAGTGGTATACCCTTAAATGGCGAATTCTTACCAAACAGCAAACCCTTATGGAGTCGCTTCATGTTCTGTCCTCTCTTCAGAAAGAGTCTGTTTCCACTGAAACGGTTGCCACCTCTCACGGGTTTTAGATACAATCCTTTACCGCCGTCTATGTCGATGCGACACATGACTCCTCCCTTCTTCAAAAACAGTCAGTTACCCATTAATTTCTGAGCTCCCGAACTCGCGATTCCTAAGAGAACTCCCGGCAACATGGTCTTTGCGAGAAAGGGGAATGCTTTTGCAGTGTGCATCTCCAACAGCGGTAGGAAACCACCTTTCATTCTCATATTGATTCTCAATTCAGTGGGACTCAATCTCACCGTCAACCCTCTTCCATCACGAATCACTTTCTCCATCCTTTTGATTTGAGTTCTAGTCCAGGCAATCGAATTGCGACCATCACTCACCAGATCTTCGTGAGTGAATTTGAATCTCACGTATCGCCTCGAGTTAACGCTCTCTCAAGTTTGTCCCTCTGTACTTCGGATATGTTCACGTTTTTAACCACGTATTGAGTCATATTTCTTTTCTTTTAAATATATTTGTTCAATTATTTTTTTGTTTAATGGTAATTATATATTAAATAATTTTTGTAAATTAATATTGTGTTTCTTTTATTTCTTATTTATATATATATATATATATATATACGCAATATATTTTTTTTTTATTTTTTTTTTTTTGCTTTTATATTTCTCTTGTCTGAAGTCGTATTGTCACCCTCTCTCTGCGAAGATCTAACAGCTCACCATTTTGATCCATCAACGTAGTTTTGAGGCTATACAATGTGTCTAAAATCACGGGTAGATAAACTAAATTTCGAGGTCATTCCACGATCTTATAACCTGGCAACACGTATGGAAAGAAGGAATAGATCGTCGGTTGCATGCTACCATTCACATAGCTTGCGGCAATCACATCTACGTTCACCAGAATACTATTGATGGCGAGAATGTCGACCATATTTTTGGATGCTGTGTGGCCTCGATACATCTTTCGATCGAATCCCAACATCTTGCTGATCGAATCATCCGTGTTGAAATTCACTCAGAAATTATCTTCCAAATCCAACATCGTCTGTAGGGTATTAGGGTTGTGAGCGAGTCTGATCTTGTTGCTTCCCTTTCCGTCCGTCTTCATTCATGTCTGAATGTAATTGTTCAAATCGTCTATGTAGTAACTTCCTTTGGGAATTTGAATCTCCAACCAATCCACTCCGTCAGAATACTTGAATGAGTTATTCTTTTCGGTGACGTTGGGAAAGGAAATTCACCAACACCATCTCGTATCTTTTCTCCCTATTCAGTTTGATGGAAGGTTCGAATTTCGTCATGAATCGAGTCGAATCACCACTCACCACGATTTGAATGGACTGTTTTGCAGCAGTATTCTTGGGTATCCGTTCTAACAATTCTCCTTGTTCGAACATTATTTTTATTTTATTTTTTATTATTTTTGAAACTAAATTATTGATGATTTATTATTATTTTTTATTTTTTGTTTTCGCTCTCTATTTTATTATCATCAGAAACATAAAACTTGTCGAATCTGCTCAAATATTGTCTGGGATTAAATTAGCTAGACAAATCGATCATGACGAAATTGTGAAGTCCTCCATCCCAAACCCTCTTGCAGAATCTCCTGAATTCTTCTCTGCTCATGTTGTTTGCGACGTGATCTCCGTAGATGTGATTGAGATTCTTGAGATTCTGGCGAAAGAGACACAGGAAATTAGTGTTCTCCCTGTCTGGGCAGTCGAAAATAATTCTGAGACAGGTAGAAACAGTCCACGTTGCTGTGACGACCCCTAACATAATACGATTCGCATCGGTTCTGTCTCTCCAAAATCCGATCATCGAAAATCATGAGATTCTTATTTTCTGATTTCATTTCCCTGGGATCCGTAATGTTGCTCACGTTCTCATAAAATCGACACTCGACGTTCGAAGATGCATTTCTCTTCATGAATTCCATCGCCTCACCATCCAAAATGGTTGAAAGAGAAGCTCCGCTTTTGTCGAATAACTCTCTACTGTCGAAGATTCTGGCTATGACGTCCTTGGGCAATCTACGATCCATACACTCTCGAAGCAATCTGTATTCGAGTTGAAACAGGCTCTTGCCAAACACGAATAATCTGTTGTAATCCAATCAGAAGGGTTGCAACAACAGATTCATCAACAGATTGGTCTTTCCACAATTCGATTTTCCCACTATCAAGCCCCTTATACTCTTGGGAAAGAACTCGTTATTCGACCTTTTAGTTGCAGCGTCGTTCCAAGACATCTCTTTGACGTTCATCTTTCTTTTTTTTTCTTTTTTTAGATTTTCAAACTCAATTTTTTTTATGTTTTTCAAACTCAGTTTATAAATATTTATTATTATTTATTTATATTACACCATCGCGGGTTCTCTTCAATCCAGATCCACTTGTCATTTTGGCTAAATCTTGTATGGGTACCACAGCATCCTTAAAATCTTTCCAACTTTCCAGCGATCGCTTTAACGTAGGTCGCTTCGCCAGTGGACTGATCAACTTATCGATCAATGCATCCGCCATCCTCTTGCCAGCCACCGAAGCGATCCTACCACTAGCTTCGGAAGCGGCTTTCTTACCAGCATCCAAAGCCATCATCTTACCAACCTCAAACACAGTTGATGCGAGTTTTCTATCTGCATCGCTATCGAACGCTCGCATTATAGAATCAACGATACCAGAACAGCCTTGAACGTAAGTTCTGACATATCCCCTGTTGTTTATCACCAACATATTTTATTTTATGTATAATTTGTTTTTTTTTTCACTCGTAAATCTTTTTTTTTTGTTTAAATACTTCTATTATTTTTAGTGTAGATTTACTTTTTATTTATCTATTTTGTTTTTTTCTCTCTACTTACTAGATAACAATCCTTCAATTCGTTCATCAACCTTTTATAATCTCATCTATCCAAGACCTTCTGCCTCAACAATTCGTCTCATATACTCACTATCTGATTATCCACTCAAGTATTACCAGGGCGCCGACTAGCCATCAACAATTTCAATCTCTCGAACAAAGCGTCTGAATCGCGTGGAAGAAAAGTGGTTGTCACTCCCTTTCCCATCACCGATTCAATGAATTTCTTATTCATATCCCATATGGGTTTCACCACCTTCGTCCACTTGTAACCTCTGTTAGCCTTGGGTCTCATCTCTCTGGCATCGTTATTCCTCTTCATGGCGTGGGTCTGAACCAGAATGTCTCCGTAATTGTTGAAATCCTGATCTGTGTAATCTCTAGGCTTGTCGTAAAGGAGCAATTTCTGCAGTCCAGGAGTTATTTCATACCTATTTAAACCAACGCTTAAATCCTCATCATCCACTTGCACTTCAGTGTCGCCCACGAATTTCCTATCACTCGAATCCTCGCGAATTCCATACAACAGATCTCTCTTACCACCATCGTCGGACGACGTAATGCTAGTAGTGGTAGTAGTCGAACTGTATCATTGTTCTCACTCACATCGGTTTTGATTCTCATGGGAACATAATCTGGTGGAGATCTTTGAAAGGAGAACTGCCTTGTAAAACTATCAGGCAACGAACCCATTCTCAAAGAACTCTCTTTTATGGGTCTCAGTTCCTCGATGATCTCCTTCTTGCTTCATTCCTGAACCTCCATCACAGGTTTGAATAGTTTGGTGGTCTCTCGTCTTAATTCCATCTCTCCCAACCGTCTGCTTCTGTTGGCAGATCGAATGCTTTTCTTGACTCATTCATATTTGTCACTTGGAATCTTTGATGTGTAAAAACATTTTTGTTCTCTCGATTATTAATATTTCTTTTTAGAGTGTGGTAACGTCGATTATTTTATTATTCTCAAAAAGTAATGTGATTATTTTATGTTTTTAAATAAATAAAATTTTTATGTCTTTAATATATATAGCTAAATCCAGTTGGAAAGAAAAAGAAAAAACATTACAAATGAAACATCGATAATGTGTCACGTCAAATGTGTTAAATCACATCAACAGTTATTTTCCCATAATGAGAAACTTAGAGTTAATCTCAAATAAACATCGATAATACAGCGCTTTCAAAACGTGTTAAATCGCATAGACAGTTATTTTCCCCCACACTGAAAAACAAACTTGAAGTTAATCTCAAAATAAAAACATTGATAATGCGTCGCTTCAAACGTGTTAAAATCACATCAGCGGTTATTCTCACAATGAGAAAAACTCAAAAGTTAATCACAAATAAACATAGATAAATACGCTTTCAAAACGCATTAAATCAGAACAAGTTGGAGTTAATCATTTGAACTGCTTCACTTTCATTCTTAGAACAGTTTTTCAGTTTAAACAAACTTAATATCGTCAAAAAACAGAATCGTGTTTGAGTTATCGACACAATTTCTGATTAACGTATTTTCAAACCTTTAATAGTAAAATAGTTTATTCAAAGCAAAAACCCACAAAGAGAAAACAGATAGATTTACACCAAAGAACACACTTTGCAAAAAGGAAAAAAAAAATGTTCTCTCTCTCGCTCCGCTTCGCGACACATTAACAAAACGCTTTTGAAAAACAGACGAGACACACTTCACTATTTTCACCTATTAAATGAAACTCAATTTACATCGTTAAAACGATTTTAAAGTGGAAATGAAAAGAAACTTGATAAAACTTATTTGTTTACAATTATCTTTAAACTCTCCACAATTTTCACCATTGATTTATTGAATGAAAAACTGTTCATTTTACATCTGCATCGTTAAACAACTAAGTGGAGATGAAAGAAAACTTGACAAACTGATTTGTTACAATTTATCTCAAAACACATAACAATTTTATTTTTCATTTGTTCCATCCACTAGAAAATCTTCACCGTTTTCGTTCACGATTGATCACACCGCTGTCTAGACCATGATTGCAAACGTGGAGAGAAAATTTTCCTTGATTCTAATTTTTTTTTTTTTAATCTTTCACTTTTCTATATCCTGGAAAAAAACGCTGCATTTGCCAATGATCGATCGAACCATCTAACTCATGATGGCAAATGATCTACGATTTCCAAACGCCAATTTCTGCTGAGTTAGAATCCCCAATTGTCCATCGCGATCGCACCCACCACACTCTAGAACATGATGATGAACGTTGAGAAAATTTTCATCGATTCTGATTTTTTCAACATTTTTATGTTGAGTTAAAATCCCCACCGCACCGCATTCGCCATCGTGAGTTAGATGTTTCGATCAATTGTTGGCGAATGTTGAGAAAATTTTAGGTAGATTTTCTTCCCGCGGACTGAGTTAGAATCCCCACTCGTTCGCCAACGGCTGATTGGGACTTCTAACTCACGATGATGGCGATTTGGTGATGCTAATTCAGATGTACAAAACCATGTTTTTGTACATTTCGTATACAATTTAACACTGAACTCTATGGGTACATGTACGTGTACATGTACAAGTGAAAAAAGTGAGTCAGGAGCCCCCCACTTACACCTACTCATGTCATTTGTGGCCAATAGGGGTTAATTTTGAAATATTTGTGTGGTGATTTTAGTGTATCATATTATGCTCTAAATGTGTGAACATCAAACACAGACTGAGTGTCTGATAAGGACATAGAGGAATCTTGAATCTTGGTATTTGAATGAACATGTACAATCTGAGTGTACACCTATTCAAGGCCTGACAATTGAGTGAAGGTTAAAACTTTGAATAAAACATGTAACAGCAACATTGTTCTTGGATCAATGCCCTATCTTCTTTGTGAAACGTTTTGAGAAAGCATGCCTCCAGTGCAGAGAAATCGCATGAAGAAGATTGCGAAAATAACAATTATTCCGACAGCACCTTTGTAGGAAGTCTCAAATCCTTCAAGGGTTAAACTTTTAATAATAACATTTATAACAAAAGTTGTCATACTTTGGCTGCTGCATGCTGCCATAGAAAACATTCGGCGCCTAATCGATTAGAAATGGAGTAAATTGTTCCTTAAACTTACAAATTCTGAAAAATGGGAATTGTTTTTGGATGGTGCCTACTTTTATACAACCAGAATGGGCATAGAGTTAAACTTTACAACCAAACTTACAACAGCGAATAGGCTCGGTTAGTCAATTGTGAATACAGACATGCAATGTGTTTGAAATTTACCCTTTCCAAAATGATAGAAAAAAGCAACAAAAGATAGCTAATTTTGGCATTTTCAAATGGTACTCTTACGTGTATTCTTACCCTCATTGTGATTGAGGGTTAAATCTAAGATTAAAACGTAAACAGTAACTTTTTCTGCAATCATTGTTGCATCTATCCATGTCAAAAACATTGTTACAACCCCCTTGCAGTTAGAGAAATTTGCCCTTGAAGTTGGTCAATTTTGAAGAAAAAATGCTATATTCAAGTCGCTTTTCACCAAGGGAGTTAATATAAAAATATTTGTGTGGTGCATCATATGATGCTGTAAATGTGTGGAAAATTAGAGATAAATAACTGTAAACAATTTTGAGACTTTTGAAAAATGGTTAAATTTTGAAGGTTTTGGCAGAATATTTTGAAAATCAGCATTTTCAAGGAGAATATCGTCTTATTCGGATCTTGGCTCTTTCGGGGAAGGACTACTTACCGAGAACTGGCACGTCGATTTACCCAATAACACCCAATAATACCCAATACTACCCAATAACACCCAGTACTACCCAATAACACCCAATACTATCTGATAACAGGATCGGAACAAATTTTTCTATGGACCCCGGTCCCTCCCCTTACACACGGACAGAATCCCCTTCAACAAAACGCCTCAGGGAGAAACCTCACCTGATCCAAGCCATTTTTTATTTAGAAAGTAAAGTATTGGATATAGTTCTCTAAATCAGTATAATAATAAGTGGTGAAGATTAGGCAGCGGTGGGAGAGTGGCAGGTGATTTCTCCTAAAAAAGTTTGGAAAAATTTCGGGGGTAGGGGTGGAAGGCAACTAAAAGGATCGTTCTGCTTGTGTTGGGTTGAAAACGCGTTAAAATTGGGTTAAAATTTGATAACAATGGAGAGAGAGAGAGAGAGAGAGAGAGAGAGAGAGAGAGCAATCTCACTTGTAAGACCCTTCTGAAAGGTAAGGTAAACACTCAGTTTCTTTTGGTTTGTCTTTAGTGCAACACATCAATTCTTGAGACCTTTTTATTGTCGTTGAAGGCGTTGCTAATGGTTTTACCCTCTGACTGACTCACTGTGAAGTTCCAAAAACAATGACTTCTACTTCCATTTGGCCCTTGTCCAAATCATGTTGCCGCCCAAGTGACATCTTTTGAATTTGCGAAAACAACTCCCAGCTTTTTTACACGGACCGACTGATGTTCTCGTCTAAAGAAAGTGTTATTTTGTTATTCCCAATTTTATGGAGAAGCAATTTCTTCGAGGGAGATTTTAAAGAATTAAATTAACCCCAGCGTTACCAGTTTATAGAATAAAATAAAAAACCTGAAGGTTGTCTAGACGTGAAAATGTGCCAGTTTGCCATTCTAATCCCTGCTGACATACCCAAACCATTTAATAAATAAATAAATAAATAAATAAATATAAATAAATAAATAAATAAATAAATAAATAAATAAATAAATAAATAAATAAATAAATAAATAATACCAGCCCAAGTCTGCACATGCCACATTATTATCCAGCAAAGACACGTCGAATTTCGTGAAATACGAACAGCGTTAAATATTAATTCTTCCTAAGAAGCTTTGCCGAATGAGAGGGGGAGGGGGCTGGAACTGAATTAAAATTGAAGAGTTTGTCATCGACATATCAGTATGTGTGTGAAGGAGAGGGTGAATATGATAGTTGGTATTGCGTACTTTTTGGTGTGTATGTTGGGTGGGGGGTGTACATTGTTGCCATGGCTATACCCTAGCCCCCTTTGGATTGGCAGGGGCGCGGAGACGTTGTCGAAACCGATACTCGTCAGATCACCGAAGTTAAGCAACGCTGAGCTCGGTTAGTCTGTGGATAGGTGACCATTCAGTGTTTGATTCGAATTGCCGCATTGTGTCTTTGGGCAAGGCACTTTACCCCGATTTCCCACGTGGGTGCACGATGACGCTGTGTTCTGAGACATACTGCACGTCGAGGTGCACATGTCTTCAACCTATCTAACCCTACCTGTTCTGTGCAGTGCATAGTACCGCTATGCAGTGTTGAGTATTACCTCGAGTTATGACGTTGAGGAGCTGACAGGTGCTCTCCATTGCTCGGTGGTTCTCTCCGGGTACTCCGGCTTCCTCCACCCATAAACCTGTCCCCGACAAGATATGACTCTGACTGTTAAACACCAATAAATACATAAATTAATAAAAATAAATAAATAAATTTGGATAATAACTGATAACCCTTCTTTTCAACCTGACTAAATCACGGAGACAGATAAACAATGTAAATCATGAACAACAATTATTGTGCGAACGAAATGGTTTCACACGCCAAAGGCGCGCAAGGACGGTATGTGGAGCAAGCCCCTTTCGACCCTCGTTGACTGTATAGTAGTTGGCTGTATAATTTTGTCATGTGAGAGCGTGGTAGAGGAGGGAAAGAGTAAAGGTGTTCAGCGGCGTCTGTGTCACCTGTGGTTTTTCTTGGTAGATGGATAGTAGATGGATGGTAAGTCATTACACCACAGACTGAGTCGGGCTAAAAGCTTTAAATTTGCTTTTTCTTATTTTATATACAACATAGGGCACCTATATGCTAACAATTAATATTTATTTTTGCCTTTATTTATTATTTTAATTTGTTCTCGGTTGTTCTCGGTAAGTAGTCTCACCGCTCTTTTGGGCCTTGGCTTATTCGGACTTTGGCTTTTTCGGACCTCCGGCTCATTCGAACCTTGACTTTTTCGGACCTTCGGCTTTTTCGCCCCCTCAATTATATATTGATAATTATGACAAGAATTTAGGAAATTTCAACTTTATTTGCTTATGAATCCATGAGAGTCGGAAGCGAGGGCCAATAATCTTATTTGGTTTGAGTTATACTTGATGAATGAAAAGTTTCAGTGAGCCGAAGTCACACAGGGACAATGGGCTTGAAATCCCTCGCGACTCGAATAACTTTATTTGCTTTAAATAACTTTATTTGCTTACAAACCCGTGAGAGTCAGAAGTGAGAGCCAATAATCTTGTTTAGTTTGAGTGTGCGCACTGGCAGTAGGGGAGTGTTTCAGATCCCCGAGAACCTCGAACTAGAAGATAACTAGGAATTGTGCATAACTACAAGAATTCTGCTCTGTGTTTGCTTAAAAACGTGGGCATATTTATGGTAAAACTGAAACCGCAGTTTGATGGTTGTTTTATGGAAAAGAAAAAGAAAACCAAACTGCCGCTGGTTTGGGAGCAGCCCCAGCATACTATCCATAACGGTCACAAAAAGGAAAAATATCCACCAATGTGTGTTTTTGAAAGCTGGGAGTCACCACCCATCAGCATATAAGAGAAACTGGATGCTGAGCTTTGGCCATCTAGTCTGCCTACAGAGGGACAGATGACGGCGTGGTGGGGGTGAAAAACCCCACACACACCAAAAGCCCCTAAAAGGGCTGTTAAATCTTTATTTACTTATTTATGACTTATTTTGTTTTTCTGTTAAGATTCGATATTGTTTTTTTAACTACTCGTTGGGAGCTGCCTATCTTTTTTCTAGGAAAAATGTTTATCTTTTTCCTTCTTTGGTTAATTGCCATTATTTTTCCTTTAGTGCATATGGAAACATTGAAAAATAATTAGAAAATGCAAATTACCGTAGTTATAAATTTATGTGTCTTTCGTTACAGTATGTGTCTTTTTCACTCTAAATTTTAATGCAAAATGATAACAATCAAAGCATGTGATACCTGGGAATAATCTGGCTTGACAACACTGTCTGCAGTTGTCAAAACACCGATGTGGTGTTCAGTTTGTTCAGCACTGTAAACTGATGACTTTTTTAAACAGTTGACTTTATTGTTTAGTTTAGCACCTGATATCGCATCGACTATTACCCGGTGAGTTAATATTGAAAAATAATCAGAAAATGCAAATTCCCTTAGTTTTTTCACTTTTATGTGTCTTCTCTTTTTAAATCTGTTGAAGATGAGATGATTGTTCACGACGACCTGAATGGCATCGAAACGCAAATTACATTCCAAGTTGTGGAAAATGGGTCTAAAATGATTGTCATAATGATCTATATGTAACTGAGGGGGCGTAAAAGCTGGAGATCCGAAAATTATTTTATGTTTTCGTTATTGTTATCTTTTCATAACTGAATATTTAAAACCTGGATTTTATTCTATTTATGACTGTTTGGTATAAAATGTAATAAAAAAGTTGAAATTTCCTAAAATTCTTGTCATAATGATCAATATGTAATGGGGGGGGGGGGGGGCGAAAAAGCCGGAGGTCCGAAAAGGCCATGGTCTGAAAAAGCCAAGGTCCGAATAAGCAGTTCGCCAAGTTTGTATTAAAATTATATGATCTCTAAACCCTTCCCTCACTCTCCGATGCCAGAACTGAATCCGAGAATGACACTATGCTGGACTCAATGTTGGTCAAATATCTGAAGCTTAAAGCCAGTTATAATCATCAAAATATATCTGTTCTGAAAATTCCGTTTCAACCTGTGAAATACATAACAATAAGAGAAAATCTCAAAGAGACCCATTTAAATAATTTTTATAATGTTACATTTGATGACAACAGGAAAACTGGAAAAAAACTGAGAACTTATCGAAAGTTTAAAAACAAACATTACCTGGCGCCTTATTAGATCTATACGACATCCCCTGGGAGAGAAGCATCTTTACTCGTTTGCATGTTGGGGAGGCACTTACCCATCCCCGTTGATTGCTCATTGAATTTCATTCATAGATGTTGTTCGTCTCGATTCTGAACTGCATCACTTCACACGTTTTCTTTTTTTTCTTTTTTTTTAAACTTGCAGATCTTTGATGGCTTTTCGTTTGGTCGTCTTCTTATTTTTCACAACCAGAACGTTTTTTTTTTTTTTACGTCAACAATTCGATTCTCTTTGCCACCTTTTTCTTCTCATTTTTTGCAACCGGAACGTTTTTTGACGTTGTTGCTATCGGGATTTCATTTCCCTTTTCATCGGGCAAACAACGTAACTCCTCGCATAACTCCTCGCATATGATCTGTCTTAAGTTTTTCATCATGCTGCACTACTACCGCATTTCATTTTCTATTGTCAGGTGTTACTGCCATCGGCTTATTTTTCGCAATTCGAGTCTGTTTAAGTTTGTTCACTTTCGATCTTTCGATTTCCTTTCCATCGCCTTGCGAATGATACTCCTGTATGGCTTAAATTTTTTTGATTTGGTTCTATGATTTCTGAAATTTGGAATTTTTAATTCTTTACAAATCTCGTTTAACCGGGGTACGGTATAGTTATCTAAATTTTCCATTTTTTTTTATTTGTTTGCTTTATTTGTAAGAATATATTTTGAATTTTTGTTAAATAATAATTTTTGTAAAAAGTTTTTTAAAATAGTCTTTTATATATTTGTTTTTAATTCCCCTCAAAAAAATATTTTTTTTTTGAGATTGATCGATTTTTATTTCCTTAACATGGAAAAAATTGAATTAATACGACAAAAATAAAGGAAATTAAAAATTAAAACTTTTGTATTTATATATATATAGAGAGAGAAAAAACTTTTACAAAAAAAAAAATTTCACATTAAAGAAACATTAAATTTAAAAAACTTTCTGTATATATATATAGAGAGAAAAAAACTTTTTACAAAAATTATTATTTAACAAAAAACACAAAATTCAAAATATATTATTATTTGCAATAATTCATAAAACCCCCCCACAAATAATCAATCATGACAACAACACCTAAAAGATGCAAATTGAAACTGAAACGAGTCAGAATGTGCAAGAAACTCGGTTGTAAAATTTATAGATTACAATGACATGACGCCATCTAATTGAATGAGGTCGAGATGAAGAGCTTACATCACAAATACGACAAATATAGCATGCCTTTGAAATTGGACGAAGCCGCAGTCGATTTGTTTTACAAGTACGAAAGCGATCTACAGAATATCGTCATCGTCAAAGACAAAGAATTCGACAAGAGCAATTTGTTGTTACCCTACGGAAGTTATTACATATATCCAAAAATCTCTCTCGAACTTGTAAACAAATCGGGTGGTGAGAGCGCATTGACCGAAGTAAAAAAACTCGCTAAAGTAAACATAAACATTCAACACATATGCGAAAAAGGAGAAAACATGATCATTAACATGCTAATAATGGACTTGGAAATATTAAAAAAAACAATAGAGAGAGCGATTAGTGAAGAAGTAAGGGAAAAAAAGTAATGAGATCTAGAAAGATTGAACATCTTTCTAAATCTCATTACTTTTTTTTTTTTTGTTTCCTCCTCCTTCTTCTTCTTCACTATCGCTCATATATATTGTAATAACATTTCCCCTTTTCTCCACTTTCATTATTGATTCTTCGTTTCTTTTTTTGTTGTTGATATATTACGTTTTTTATAATAACACATTTAATTCCCTCTATCATAATTATGAACGAATAAGGTGCATCTTTTGGCAACACTCACATCATTATTCTCTTCAAACGGTGGTGGTGGTGGTGGTGGAAAACAACTCACTCTTCTTCCTCTATTTTTTTCAATTCTTTTTCCAGTTCTTTCCTGAAATATCCATCATTATCATTCAAAAAGGTCTCGTAATCCTTTTTATCCATTTTTTATATTATTTTTTTTATACTTTATATAATTTATATAGTTATACTTTATATAATTAAATAATTTTTTTTTTACTTTATGATACCATACTCAAAAGTGGTATACCCTTAAACGGCGAATTCTTACCAAACAGCAAACCCTTACTGAGTCGCTTCACGTTCTGTCCTCTCTTCAGATAGAGACCATTTCCACTGAAAAGGTGGCCACCTCTCACGGGGTTTAGATACAATCCTTTACCACCGTCTATGTCGATGCAACGCACAACTCCTCCCTTCTTCAAAAACAGTCAGTTACCCATTAATTTCTGAGCTCCTGAACTCGCTATTCCTGAGAGAACTCCCGGCAACATGGTCTTCGTGAGAAAGGGGAATGCTTTTGCAGCGAGCGTCCCCAACCGCGGTAGGAAACTGCCTTTCATTCTCAAATTGTATCTCAATTGAGCGGGACTCAATCTCATTGTCAACCCTCTTCCATCACAAATCGCTTTCTCCATCCTTTTGATTTGAGTTCTGGTCCAGACGATCGAATCGCAACTATAACTCGCCAGATCTTTGTGAGTGAATTTGAATCTCACCATCTCGCCTCGAGTTAATGCTCTCTCAAGTTTGTCCCTCTGTACTTTGGATATGTTCACATTTTTAACCACATATTGAGTCATATTTCTTTTCTTTTACATATATTTTGTTCAATTGTTTTTTTGTTTAATGATAATTATATATTAAATAATTTTTGTAAATTAATATTGCGTTTCTTTTATTTCTTATTTATATATATATACGCAATATTTTTTTTAAATTTTTTTTTTTTTTTTGCTTTTATATTTCTCTTATGTGAAATCGTATCGTCACCCTCTCTCCGTGAAGATCTAACAGCTCACCATTTTGATCTGTCAACGTAGTTTTGAGGCTATACAATGTGTCTAAAATCACGGGTAGATAAATTAAATTTCGAGGTCATTCCACGATCTTATAACACGGCGACACATTTGGAAAGAAGGAATAGATCATCGGTTGTGCGCTACCATTCATGTAGCTTCCGGCAATCACATCTATGTTCACCAGAATACTATTGATGGCGAGAATGTCGACCATATTTTCATATGCCATGTGGTCTCGATAATCTTTCAATCGAATCCCAACATCTTGCTGATCGAATTGTCCATGTTGAAATTCACTCGGAAATTATCTTCCAAATCCAACATCG
Source organism: Pictodentalium vernedei (assembly GCA_031216915.1). Classification (NCBI taxonomy): domain Eukaryota; kingdom Metazoa; phylum Mollusca; class Scaphopoda; order Dentaliida; family Dentaliidae; genus Pictodentalium; species Pictodentalium vernedei. Next base: position 765,595,242 of record CM062297.1, read on the forward strand.
TCTGTAGGGTATTAGGGTTGGGAGCGAGTCTGATCTTGTTGCTTCCCTTTCCGTCTGTCTTCATTCACGTCTGAATGTAATTGTTCAAATCGTCTATGTCGTAACTTCCTTTGGGAATTCGAATCTCCAACCAATCCACTCCGTCGGAATACTTGAATGAGTTATTCTTTTCGGCGATGTTGGGAAAGGAATAATAAGTCTCCAGATTCACCAACACCATCTCATATCTTTTCTCTCTATTCAATTCAATGGAAGGTTCAAATTTCGTCATGAATCGAGTCGAATCGCCACTCACCATGATTTGAATGGACTGTTTTGCAGCAGTATTCTTGACTATCCATTCTAACAATTCTCCTTGTTTGAACATTATTTTTATTTTATTATTTTTAAAACTAAATTATTGATGATTTATTATTATTTTTTAATTTTTGTTTTCGCTCTCTATTTTATTATCAACAGAAACATAAAACTTGTCGAATCCGCTCCAATATTTTCTGCAATTAAATTCGCTAGTCAAATCGATCATGATGAAATTGTGAAGTCCTCCATCCCAAACCATCTTGCAGAATCTCCTGAATCTTCTCTGCTCATGTTGTTTGTGACGTGATCTCCATAGATGTGATTGAGATTCTTGAGATCCTGGCGAAAGAGACACAGGAAATTAGTGTTCTCCCTTATCGTCCGTCTGGGCAGTCGAAAATAATTCTGAGACAGGTAGAAACAGTCCACATTGCTGTGACGACACCTAATGTAATACGATTTGCATTGGTTCTGTCTCTCCAAAAGCAGATCGTCGAAAATCATGAGATTCTTATTTTCTGATTTCAATTCCCTGGGATCCGTAATGTTGCTCACGTTCTCATAAAATTGACACTCGATGTTCGAAGATGCATTTCTCTTCATGAATTCCATCGCCACACCGTCCAAAATGGTTGTAAGAGAAGCTCCGCTTTTGTCGAATTCCTCCCTACTGTCGAAGATTCTGGCTATGACGTCCTTGGGCAATCTACGATCCATATACTCTCAAAGCAATCTGTATTTGGGTTGAAACAGGCTCTTGCTGAACACGAATAATCTGTTGTAATGCAACCAGCTGGGTTGCAACAACAGATTCATCAACAGATTGGTCTTTCCACAGTTTGATTTTCCCACTATCAAGCCCCTTATACTCTTGGGAAAGAACTCGTTATTCGACCTCTTAGTCACGGCGTCGTTCCAAAGCATATCTTTGACGTTCATCTTTCTTTTTTTTCGATTTTTTTCGATTTTCAAACTCAATTTTGTTTATGTTTTTCAAACTCAGTTTATAAATATTTATTATTATTTATTTATATTACACCATCGCGGGTTCTCTTCAATCCAGATCCACTTGTCATTTTAGATAAATCTTGTATTGGTACCACAGCATCCTTAAAATCTTTCCAGCTTTTCGGCGATCGCTCTAACATAGCTCGCTTCGTCGGTGGACTGATCAACTTATCGATCAATACGTCTGCCATCCTCTTCCAGCCACCAAAGCAATCCTACCACTAGCATCGGAAGCGGCTTTCTTACCAGCATCCAAAGCCATCATCTTACCGACCTCAAACGCGGCTGATGCAAGTTTTCTACCTGAATCGCTTGTGAACGCTTGCATAATAGAATCAACAATACCAGAACCGCCTTGAATGTAAGTTCTGACATATCCCCTGTTGTTTATCACCAACATATTTTATTTTATAGATATATATATTTTGTTTTTCGCTCGTAAATCATTTTTTTTGTTTAAATACTTCTATTATTTTTAGTGTAGATTTACTTTTTATTTATCTATTTTGTTTTTTTTTCTCTCTACTTTCTATATAACAATCCTTCAATTCGCTCATCAACCTTTTATAATCTCATCTATCCAAGACCTTCTGCCTCAACTATTCATCTCATATACTCACTATCTGATTATCCACTCCAGTATTACCAGTGCGCCGACTAGCCATCAAAAGTTTCAATCTCTCGAACAGAGCGTCGGAATCGCACAGAAGAAAGGTGGTTGCCACTCCCTTTCCCATCACTGATTTGATGAATTTCTTATTCATATCCCATATGGGTTTCGCCACCTTCGTCCATGTGTAACCTCTGTTAGCCTTAGGTCTCATCTCTCTGGCATCGTTATTCCTCTTCATGGCGTGGGTATGAACCAGAATGTCGCCGTAATTGTCAAAATCCTGATCTGTGCAATCTCTAGGCTTGTTGTAAAGGAGCAATTTCTGCAGTCCAGGAGTTATTTCATACCTATTCGAACCGACAATTAAATCCTCATCATCCAATTGCACTTCAGTGTCACCCACGAATTTCCTACCACTCGAGTTCTCGCGAATTCCATACAACAGATCTCTCTTACCACCATCGTCAGACGACGCAACGCTAGTAGTGGTAGTAGTCAAAGCTGTATCATCGCTCTCACTCACATTGGTTTTGATTCTCATGGGAATGTAATCCGGTGGAGATCTTTGAAAGGAAAACTGCCTTGTAAAACTATCAGGCAACGAACCTGTTCTCAAAGAACTCTCTTTTATGGGTCTCAGTTCCTCGACGATCTCCTTCTTGCTTCATTCCTGGACCTCCGTCACAGGTTTGAATAGTTTGGTGGTCTCTCGTCTTAATTCCATCTCTCCCAATCGTCTGCTTCTGTTGGCGGATCAAATGCTTTTCTTGACTCATTCATATTCGTCGAGGAGTTCATCCCTTCGCTTGGAATCTTTGATGTGAAAAACATTTTTGTTCTCTCGACTATTAATATTTCTTTTTAGAGTGTGGTAACATCGATTATTTTATTATCCTCAAAAATTAATGTGATTATTTTCTGTTTTTAAATAAATAAAATTTTTATGTCTTTAATATATATAACTAAAACCAGTTGGAAAGAAAAAAAAAACATTACAAATGAAACGTTGATAATGCGTCGCTTCAAATGCGTTAAATCACATCAACAGTTATTTTCCCATAATGAGAAACTTAGAGTTGATCTCAAATAAACATCGATAATACAGCGCTTTCAAAACGCATTAAATCGCACAGACAGTTATTTTCCACCACACTGAAAAACAAACTTGAAGTTAATCTCAAAATAAAAACATTGATAATTCGTCGCTTCAAACGTGTTAAAATCACATCAGCGGTTATACTCACAATGAGAAAAACTCAAAAGTTAATCTCAAATAAACATCGATAAATATGTTTTCAAAACGCGTTAAATCAGAACAAGTTGGAGTTAATCATTTGAACTGCTTCACTTTCATTCTTAGAACAGTTTTTCAGTTTAAACAAACTTAATATTGGCAAACAACAGAATCATGTTTGAGTTATCGACACAATTTCTGATTAACGTATTTTCAAACCTTTAATAGTAAAATAGTTTATTCAATGCAAAAACCCACAAAGAGAAAACAGATAGATTTACACAAAAGAGCACACTTTGCAAAAAGAAAAAAAAATGTTCTCTCTCTTCGCGAAACATTAACAAAACACTTTTGCAAAACAGACGAGACACACTTCACTATTTTCACCTATAAAATGAAACTCAATTTACATCGTTAAAACGATTTTAAAGTGGAAATGAAAAGAAACTTGATAAAACTGATTTGTTTACAATTATCTTTAAACTCTCCACAATTTTCACCATTGATTTATTGAATGAAAAACCGTTCATTTTACATCTGCATCGTTAAACAACTAAGTGGAGATGAAAGAAAACTTGACAAACTGATTTGTTACAATTTACCTCAAAACTCATGATGATTTTATTTTTCATCTGTTCCCTCCACTAGAAAATCTTCACCGTTTTTGTCCTCGATTGATCGCACCGCTGTCTAGACCATGATTACAAACGTGGAGAGAAAATTTTCCCTGATTCTAATTTTTTTTTTAATCTTTCACATTTCTATATCCTGGAAAAAAATGCTGCATTCGCCAACGTTCGATCGAACCGTCTAACTCACGATGGCGAATGATCTGGGATTTCCAAACTCCGATTTCTGCTGAGTTAGAATCCCCCAATCCTCCGTCGGTGACTGGATCTCACCCACCATGCTCTAGAGCGCGACGATGAACGTTGGGAAAATTTTTGTTGTCGATTCTGATTTTTTCGACATGTTTATGCTGAGTTAGAATCCCACCACACCGCATTCACCATCATGAGTTAGACGTTTCGATCGATCATTGGGGAATGTTGAGAAAATTTTGGGTAGATTTTCTTCGGCGCAGACTGAGTTAGAATCCCCACTCATTCGCCAACGGCTGATTGGGACATCTAACTCACAATGATGGCGATTTGGGGATTCTAACTCAGATGTACAAAACAGTGTTTTTTGTACATTTCGTGTACAATTTAACACTGAACTCTATGGGTACATGTACGTGTACATGTACAAGTGAAAAAAAATGAGTTAGGAGCCCCCACTTACACCTACTCATATCATTTGTGACCAATAGGGGTTAATTTTGAAATATTTGTGTGGTAATTTTAGTGTATCATATTATGCTCTAAATGTGTGAACATCAATCACAGACTGACTGTCTGATAAGGACATACAGGAATCTTAAATCTTGGTATTTGAATGAACATGTACAATCTGAGTGTACGCCCATTCAAGGCCCGACAATTGAGTGAAGGTTAAAACTTTGAATAAAACATGTAACAGCAACATTGTTCTTGGTTCAATGCCCTATCTTCTTTGTGAAACGTTTTGAGAAAGTATGCCTCCAGTGCCGAAAAATCGCATGAAGAAGATTGCGAAAATAACAATTATTCCGACAGTACCTTTGTAGGAAGTCTCAAATCGGCCAACGGTTAAACTTTTAATAATAACATTTAAAACAAAAGTTGTCATACTTTGGCTGCTGCATGCTGCCATAGAAAACATTCGGCGCCTAATCGATTAGAAATGGAGTAAATTGTCCCTTAAACTTACCAAATTCTGAAAAATGGGAATTGTTTTTGGATGGTGCCTACTTTTATGCAACCAGAATGGGCGTAGAGTTAAACTTTACAACCAAACTTACAACAGCTAATAGGCTCGGTTAGTCTATTGTGAATACAGACATGCAAGGTGTTTGAAATTTACCCTTTCCAAAATGATAGAAAAAAGCAACAAAAGATGGCTAATTTTGGTATTTTCAAATGGTACTCTTACGTGTATTCTTACCCTCATTGTGATTGAGGGTTAGATCTGAGATTAAAACGTAAACAGTAACTTTTTTCTGCAATCACTGTTGCATCTATCCATATCAAAAACATTGTTACAACCACCTTGCAGTTAGAGAAATTTGCCCTTGAAGTTGGTCAATTTTGAAGAAAAAATGCTATATTCAAGTCGCTTTTCGCCAAGGGAGTTAAGGGGTCGTCCAACCTAACTTTGGTCAATTTTGTGACATTTTTCCCAATGCCTCAGAAACAGATAAGAGAAGCAAGGAAAGGCAAATTATATATCAAAATAATGAGTAAAGTGCATAGAAAAGGTACATATAATTTTTTTCAGGAAAAAAAGTGAATTTTAGGATTTTGAAGAAGATTAATTTGCAAATGGCGTAAGTAACGAACCGGTAAAACCACAAAATAATCGGTAATTCGAAAGCCTTGTCCTCAATATAATGATAACATACTACAGACTCGGAGAAAGCATTTTTGGACACACACTCTGGTGGGTTTTGACGTTTGAATGTAATAACACCAACACAAATTTTGGATGTTCCGGATGTGGCCATGTTTCAATGATGTTTTTCCGGTCATGTGATTACGATGTGGTTCTTGCAGAAATACTCAATTTGGGCAATCGTAAGAATGCAAGGACGTGATCACGCCCTTTATTTGTTCGAGACAATGTATGAACGGATTTGCAAACAGGTGACAGCAAATACTTGAGCTGTTAATGTCATAACTGCAAAATATGGTTCGAAATTCCTTCTCGTGTTTACAGGCCGTCTGAACTTTTTTGTTGACAAAAAATCTGAATTATTGCGCACTAGAAAGACAACATGATTATGAACCATTGTAAAAAAATAACCGAGTGTATAAAATCGGGACAATACACATAAAATAAAGCAATATTCATAACAAAGTAAGCAGAATGCTTCGGAAATCACTTTTTCACGAAGTTTATTCCAAGTGACCTAGAACTATATTGAGCGTGTTAATTTCCCCCTGTCGCTGCGAAGTTATTTACTTCCTAGTAACCATGGAATTTGAGGCGGGTACATTTGATGTCTGCAAAGGACCGATTGAGGATGGGTTGAAAATGATGCATTTGTGCTTTTAAATAAGGTGCGCTTGGACGATGCTGAGAATTTAGTTTTTTCTTGCAACCAACCACAGTAATACAAGCGTCGATCAGTGTCTTTTATGATCGTTTTACATTGACAAATGTGACAAATCTCCTTCACCGGAAACCATCCCCCAATTTGCATATCACAACAAACATAACCGCTGTCACCGAGTGTCAGCGTGGCCGTGTGGTCAACACCGAAACGAATTATCGAATGCACGGTCAATATTAGCTGCAATTGGCTTTTAAACAAATGAAATACACGAAATATTCGCAATTTCTTCATTATTCATGCCGAGTTACTTTTTAACCAGACCACATGCGTTCAGTTTCGTTTGTCGGCATCAAACTGATATTGTTTGTGGTAATTAAATAGTACGAGAAGGCAGAGGAAGCCAAATATTTTCCATCAGCTACTAATTAATTCAAATTGATAATTTCTTTTATTTTACTGAAATTATGAACTGATAAGGTGGGTGTGTTGCGATTATTATGCCCCAGACCTGGAAGTTGGAAAATCAAAGGTGCATATAGGGCCGTGCAGTGGTGACCTCTGTCCTCTTAGTCTTACCCATTCATCATTACATGTGTAACAGGAGGAGAGATAAGTGCGGGAGCCGGTGTTCGAACCGTCGACCTGTAGCACACAAAGCGACCAATTTACCACGAGACTAAGAGATCCGGATCAACCAGGCTGGTTGGTAAATGGCCTTTATACCTCGACCGCAAAACATGTACCAACATTCTCCCTTGTATCTCAACCATTGCTACTCCAATTTGAAGGATATTTGGTGTTGTGATCGAGCATCATGGGGAAACAATGCCTGTGTAGCTTCTGTAGCATGTGTTTCTTCCCCCCCTTTTTTTAGAGTTGTGGTACTTTTTCACTCTTTTGAGTTAGAAAATTTTGTTTATAACTAGTTGATTTGTTACAATTTGTTGCAAAGTGCCTGCTGATACTCTCAAATGTCTTGCTACAAAATATTTCTGGTGAAGATTTTGTTCCTATTACTTATCAAGCAACAGCCTAATGAATATTCTGTATAAAGCCACCAATCTGATGTTTGACACTTTTATCGGAGCTGTTTTGAAGGCTTATGGAACTCAAAATGTTGATTATGGCAGGACTTTTCTATTCACCCATTAATCGATAAATTAAGTGTTACAGTTGGAAGTAAGAAGCATGAAAGGTCCAGAACTAAAAGTCTAAAAAGAATGTTTTGCAATGTAACATGATTTTTGCAGATACACTTATTTGGAGGGTTACCTGTCTTATAGTGTTTGGAACATGTGTGGCCAGAATCTTTAAAAAGAAAAAAAGAGTTAAACTTTGAGAAAAAGGCATATGCCTTGAGTGCCGGAGGTAGAGTCATACAAGGAAGCGAGCCCCCCCCCCCCCCATCTCCCCCCCCCCCCCAGGAAATTTTTTTGTGTCAAATGGAGCTCACTTGTCAACTTTTTGGGATTGCTTTGTGTACTGCATTCTTGAAAAAAATATGTGAGACCCTCTGGATATGCCCTTCTGATCTCAATATGTCAATAAGCCTCCTTGGGGAAAGTGCATGCAATAATGGTTATGTAAGGTTGATTTGATGTGTTTTGAATAACAATGTACTTTTAAGTACATTAGATGGTTTATTGCAGTGACAGGTTACAGTTACCCTTATTTCTTCTCCAACAGATATCATAAGTGTATTGGTGTCCCAGAGTTAAACAAAGCTATTATACTTATTGATAAACCAGATAAATTTAACAATTTAATCACTATCAAATTGATGCATGGGATAAAAGGGGTTACAGTGCAAGGGATTTGTAAATATATTTATTCAACTACAATGTATGACTTTGCAGTGCATTCTACATAGGAGAATATCATATTTTCTTTCCAAACCATTACAGTAACACATACATCTTTATATTGGGAGACACTCTTTTGTCCTTCCATACTTCTTCTGCTGGACTCCTTCAAGTTGACCTTTGTTGAACTCCCCAAATCAAAACATAAACAAAAGAAAATGTTTGCCTTCAGTCAGTGAGCACTCCACTTATAACATTTGGGCTCACTGTTTATTACTTTCATGAATTAGGAAAAGATTTCTTCGAATATGTACTTAAATGTTTATAGAATACAGCTGTTATTTTATTTTGAGGTATTTTATTGTAAAAATTTTGTTCTCTTACTTATGCCACAGCAGACTTTCAGGTGGTGCTATTTACACATGGCAGCAGTTCCATGGCAAATTTCAGTTTCCACATGTTCTATGTTTCATTCCAAGCATTTTGGTATATAATTTATTGGGGTTATTCATTTTGGGACTTTTTTAGACTCGAAAGAAAATTACATGAAATTTTACCAAAGTTAGGTTAGACGTCCCCTTAATATTAAAATATTTGTGTGGTGCATCATATGATGCTGTAAATGTGTGGAAAATTAGAGATAAATAACTGTAAACAATTTTGAGACTTTTGAAAAATGGTTAAATTTTGAAGGTTTTGGCAGGATATTTTGAAAATCAGCGTTTTCACGGAGAATATCGTCTTATTCGGATCTTGGCTCTTTCGGTGTAGGACTACTTACCGAGAACCGGCACGTCGATTTACCCAATAACACCCAATAATACCCAATACTACCCAATAACACCCAATACTATCTGATAACAGGGTCGGAACAAATTTTTCTATGGACCCCGGTCCTTTCCCTTACACACGGACAGAATCCCCTTCAACAAAACTCCTCGGGGAGAAACCTCACCCGATCCAAGCCATTTTTTATTTAGAAAGTAAATTATCGGATATAGTTCTCTAAATCAGTATAATAATAAGTGGTGAAGATAAGGCAGCGGTGGGAGAGTGGCGGGTGACCTTTCCTAAAAAGAGTTTGGAAAAATTTCGGGGGTGGGGGTGCAGGGCAACTAAAAGGATCCTTCTGCTTGTGTTGGGTTGAAAACGCGTTAAAATTGGGTTAAAATTTGATAACAATGGAGAGAGAGAGAGAGAGAGCGAGGCATCCCACTTGTAAGACCCTTCTGAAAGGTAAGGTAAACACTCTATTTCTTTTGGTTTGTTTTTAGTGCAACACATCATTTCTTGAGACCTTTTTATTGTCGTTGAAGGCGTTGCTAATATTTTTACCCTCTGACTGACTCACTGTGAAGTTCCAAAAACAATGACTTCTACTTCCTTTTGCCCCTGGTCCAATCCATGTTGCCGCCCAAGTGACATCTTTTGAATTTGCGAAAACAACTCCCAGCTTTTTTACACGGACCGACTGATGTTCTCGTCTAAAGAAAGTGTTATTTTGTTATTCCCAATTTTATGGAGAAGCAATTTCTTCGAGGGAGATTTTAAAGAATTAAATTAACCCCAGCGTTACCAGTTTATAGAATAAAATAAAAAACTTGACTGAAAATGTGTCAGTTTGCCATTCTTATCCCTGCTGACACACCAACCCCATTTAATAAATAAATAAATAAATAAATAAATAAATAAATAAATAAATAAATAAATAAATAAATAAATAAATTAAGGAGCTGACACGTGCTCTTCGTTGCTCGGTGGTTCTCTCCGGGTACTCCGGCTTCCTCCACCCATAAACCTGTCCCCGACAAGATATGACTCTGACTGTTAGAGTGTCATTAAACACCAATAAATACATAAATTAATAAAAATAAATAAATAAATTTGGATAATAACTGATAACCCTTCTTTTCAACCTGACTAAATCACGGAGACAGATAAACAATGTAAATCATGAACAACAATTATTGTGCGAACGAAATGGTTTCACGCGCCGAAGGCGTGCAGGGACGGTATGGGGAGCAAGCCCCTTTCGACCCTCGTTGACTGTATAGTAGTTGGCTGTATAATTTTGTCATGTCAGAGCGTGGTAGAGGAGGGAAAGAGTAAAGGTGTTCAGCGGCGTCTGTGTCACCTGTGGTTTTTCTTGGTGGGATGAGGATGAGTTGGAGAGATTGATGTTGGTGGCGTTGTTGGATCTGGAGGATTAGTAGATTCCTTGGTAATGAATGGCCTGATCCTAGCTGTTGTTTCTTCTTGAGATTTCCTGTAGCTTTTTAAATTGATTGTGAGGATTGTCCTGATTGAGTGTGCTGGGAATTTTTTTGATACATAGAAGCTATAGTTGTCTTGGACTGTGGCTCGGGTGCTGTCGCCCTCTATCTCCTCCCCAAGGAATGCCTCCGCGGACTCCTGGAAGCTCTCCTCCTGGTCGGACTCCTGGTCCGAAGAAGCCGGAGAAGCAAGAGATGGAGGAGTGGAAGATGCGTCATCTGAGACAACTTCCTGTACCTTTGACAGATCTTCCTCCTCCATCTCCTCTTCAGATGAAGAGGCTGACAGATTAGAGAAAGAACTGTCACCTGACGACCCATGGTCCTCCGGACCCTCCTGCTGGGAGAGGGGTGCCGGGCTGGACAAGGGTTGTTCAGGGGTGACAGGTGTTGTCCCTTTGACGCCCTCACTTGCCTCTTTCTCTTCCTTTTCCTTCTTCTTCTTCTCCAGGAACTCCGTCATTCGGCGGGCATCTCGTCGTCTGGCGGAGGGTCCCTTCTTTCTTATTCTCTTCTTGGTGGTGGCTGTGGCTGTACTACTCCGGCGGCCTTCATCCAGCTTTTCCGTGTCACTAGAAGGGTAACCAGTGTGAGGGGGAATCCCCTCACGAAAGGTGCTACACCTCTCCGAGGACGGCGGTTCCGATTCTTTATCAAAATCCACTGTCAGGTGAATTTTACCCTTGAGCATCTGGATACTCCAGGTGGTGGCAAGGGTAGCCTTCACTCTGACAAGTGATTCTTGGATTACAAGTGGGAGTTCCATTGTTTAGTTGTTAGCACCTCGGAGTCCAAGGTGCGAAATGATTATTGTGCGACGAGCTAACTCTCTATTTTTTTTAATCTTCATTCATTGTCGTACCATAAAATTTCCCACGTGCTCACCAGACATTGGCTTCCACGCAATTGTAAACTACACTAGGGTTGGTGCCGTCTACCCTCTATCATCCAATAAGTAGTTTGTCAGATTGTACATGCCAGTGATGAATTGCTGAATAAAATAGTGGGTGGGCTCTAAAATAGTAGATGGATGGTACATGTAAGTCATTACACCACAGTCTGAGTCGGTCTAAAAGCTTTAAATTTGCTTTTTCTTATTTTATATACAACATAGGGCACCTATATGCTAACAATTAATATTTATTTTTGCCTTTATTATTATTTTAATTTGTTCTCGGTTGTTCTCGGTAAGTAGTCTCACCGCTCTTTCGGGCCTTGGCTTATTCGGACTTTGGCTTTTTCGGACCTCCGGCTCATCGGACCTTGACTTTTTCGGACCTCCGGCTTTTTTGCCCCCTCAATTATATATTGATAATTATGACAAGAATTTAGGAAATTTCAACTTTATTTGCTTATGAATCCATGAGAGTCGGAAGCGAGGGCCAATAATCTTATTTGGTTTGAGTTATACTTGATGAATGAAAAGTTTCAGCGAGGCGAAGTCGCACAGGGACGACGGGATTGAAATCCCTCGCGACTCGAATAACTTTATTTGCTTTAAATAACTTTATTTGCTTACAAACCCGTGTGAGTCGGAAGTGAGAGCCGATAATCTTATTTAGTTTGAGTGTGCGCACTGGCAGTAGGGGAGTGTTTGAGATCCCCGAGAACCTCGAACTAGAAGATGACTAGGAATTGTGCATAACTACAAGAATTCTGCTCTGTGTTTGCTTAGAAACGTGGGCATATTTATGGTAAAACTGAAACCGCAGTTTGATGGTTGTTTTATGGAAAAGAAAAAGAATCCCAAACAGTCGCTGGTTTGGGAGCAGCCCCAGCATACTATCCATAACGGTCACAAAAAGGAAAAATATCCACCAATGTGTGTTTTTGAAAGCTGGGAGTCACCACCCATCAGCCTATGAGAGAGACTGGATGCTGAGCTTTGGCCATCTAGTCTGCCTACAGAGGGACAGATGACGACGTGGTGGGGGTGAAAAAACCCCACATACACCAAAAGCCCCTGGAAGGGCTGTTAAATCTTTATTTACTTATTTATGACTTATTTTGTTTTTCTGTTGAGATTCGATATTGTTTTTTTTTTTAACTGCACATTGGGAGCTGCCTATCTTTTTTTCTAGGAAAAATGTTTATCTTTTTCCTTTGGTTAATTGCCATTACTTTCCCTTTAGTGCATTTGGAAACATTGGAAAATAATTAGAAAATGCAAATTACCGTAGTTATAAATTTATGTGTCTTTCGTTACAGTATGTGTCTTTTTCACTCTAAATTTTAATGCAAAATGATAACAATCAAAGCATGTGATACTTGGGAATAATGTGGCTTGACAACACTGTCTGCAGTTGTCAAAACACCGAGGTGGTGTTCAGTTTGTTCAGCATTGTAAATTGATGACTTTTTAAAACACTTGATTTCATTGTTTAGTTTAGCACCTGATATCGCATCGACTACTACCCGGCGAGTTAATATTGAAAAATAATCAGAAAATGCAAATTACCTTAGTTTTTTCACTTTTATGTGTCTTCTCTTTTTAAATCTGTTGAAGATGAAATGATTGTTCACGGCGACCTGAATGGCATCGAAACGCAAATTACATTCCAAGTTGTGGAAAATGGGTCTAAAATGATTGTCATAATGATCTATATGTAATTGAGGGGGCGTAAAAGCTGGAGGTCCGAAAATTATTTTATGTTTTCGTTATTGTTATCTTTTCATAACTGAATATTTAAAACCTGGATTTTATTCTATTTATGACTGTTTGGTATAAAATGTAATAAAATAGTTGAAATTTCTTAAAATTCTTGTCATAATGATCAATATGTAATTGAGGGGGCGAAAAAGCCGGAGGTCCGAAAAGGCCATGGTCCGAAAAAGCCAGGGTCCGGATAAGCAGTTCGCCAAGTTTGTATTAAAATTATATGATCTCCAAACCCCTCCCTTACTCTCCGAGGCCAGAACGGAATCCGAGAATGACACTATGCCGGACTCGATGTTGGTCAAATATCTGAAGCTTAAAGCCAGTTATAATCATCAAAATATATCTGTTCAGAAAATTCCGTTTCCACCTGTTAAATACATAACAATAAGAGAAAATCTCAAAGAGACCCATTTAAATAATTTTTATAATGTTACATTTGATGACAACAGGAAAACTGGAAAAAAACTGAGAACTTATCGAAAGTTTAAAAACAAACATCACCTGGCGCCTTATTAGATCTATACAACATCCCCGAGGAGAGAAGCATCTTACCCGTCCCCGTAGGTGAACGCTTATACCTTACCTTATATTGTAACTGAACGCAGGCTTTTTCGGCCTCTATGTTCAGATATGTATCTTCATTTGATAGTCTAGTTGTACTGTTGTGCTTCCCCCCGGTCCGACAGTATATGTTTTCATTATAGTCAAACTTTATGGTTTGGTCATTCCAGTGTTTTTTAGCCTCTTTTCAAATTCTCGAAGGTTTTTTGCTGATACTACTGCTTCTGGTAGGCTATTCCATGTGTCGATAACTCTATTTGTGAAAAAGTTTTACCTGACGTCCAATCTGCAATTTCCAATTATGTCCTCTTGTTTGGGTGTATCATTTATGTAGTGTGAATAAATCTCTTGTTGTTTTGGGGTCATATATGCCATTCACGATCTTAAACGTCTCAATCATGTCACCTCGTAATCTTCTGAATCTTAACGTTGGTAGGTTAATTTTTTTCTTCAGTCTATCCGGGTAGCTTAGGTTTCTTAGTGATGGTACTAATTTGGTTGCTCAACGTTGTACATTTTCTATGCAGTCGATGTCTTTTTGTGCAGGGTGACCATATACAGTTAGCACACTCCAAGTGAGGTCTTACAAGAGCTTTGTACAGTAGCATGAAGGTCTTTTGATTTAAATCAGTAAAGGATCGTCGAATTAGCCTGGTTAGTTTGGTTGCCTTGTTGCCTTGTGATTGGATATGTCTTCAAAGTTAATGTTTTTGTCAGTTATGACCCCTATATCTTTTTCATTATTTACTACTTCTAGTGTTGTAGTTGTTCCACTTTCTCGTGTCATTGTATATAGTGGACTGTCAGGGTGTTTCTGTTTATTTTTGACTTGGAGCAGTTTACATTTGTCTGGACGGAATTTCATTAGCCATTTATTGCTCCATTCTACAAGGTTATTTAGGTCTTGTTGCATAATCTTGTCGTCCTGGGTGGAGTTTATTTCTTTAAATATTTTAGTATCGTCAGCAAACATATAGACATTTGATCTGACTATATCTGGGAGATCATTTATGTAGATAACGAAAATAACCGGTCCTAGAACTGTGCCCTGGGGTATTCCGCTTGTGACATTGTGCCATTCTGAGAAGGTTCCGTTTACTTGTACCCGTTGTTTTCTGTTCTGGAAGAAATTTTGGACCCATGTACAGATATGATCGTTTAAATTGTCGTTCTTCATTTTAGTGATTAATCTTTTGTGTGGAACTTTATCAAAAGCTTTCATGAAGTCCATGTAAATTGCATTTAGGTGTCCTCCTGTATCCAGTATTTCGGTCCATTTGTTTAATACATTTATAAGTTGAAATGTTGTTGACCTTCCTCCAAGGAATCCAAATTGTTTATTGCTGAGTAGATTATTCTCTGTCATATGATCTAGTATTTGTTTGCGAATTTCTTTTTCCATGATCTTGCAGATGATGCTTGTCAACCTTACTGGTCTGTAGTTTGAGGCCAGTTTTTTACTTCCTTTCTTAAAGATTGCTGTGATCTGCCCCATTCTCCATTCTTTGGGTACCACGCCTGAGTTTAGTGAGCTGTTAAAGATTTTTGCAAAAGGATTGTGTATTACGTTGACCAGTTCTTTTAAAATTTTAGGATGAATTCTGTATGGGTCTGGTGATTTGGAGGGATCAATCTTCTTAAGATGGGATTTTACCATTTCAGGTGTGATTTCCATGAAGGGTGAGCTATGGCATTGTGCTTTGTCTAATGTTGGAATAGTATCATCTGGTTCAATTGTAAAAACGCTTGAGCAGAATTTGACAAGGCGCGGTATGCGGCTCAGGTGCAGTGGAAACAGAAAGGCACTTCGTTGTGGAGTACAGTGAATATTAATCTCTTAGAGAAAGTGCATTTTACAAATTTGAACATTAATACCAAGAGTTTGTTGAGATGGACACATCCGAGAGATTCATATTCCTGATGAGAAACAATGTGCTACAACTATGCGGTGTCATCTGTGGTATGATCCAGCAATTCTTAAAACAACGAGTACATGTTTTGTCAATCTGACACCAAGAGGTGACATTAACAATATTATATTACAACCACTATAAGCCTTGATATTTACGATTGACATTTGGAATGAGTATTGTTTTATGTTTTTATTTATGTTGATTTTCTATATACAGAGCAATCTGCCTTTGTTCTGGTGTATTTGCTTAATAAATCTAATCCTATCTGCTAATGATGACAGAATTCCAGGCTCCTGGCTCGAGCCATAGACATATGCCTAATTAGGACTTTTCAAAATGGTCGAAACGTCACATGTTTTGGTCAAAACGACACATACTTTAGGTCAAAGCGTCACACACTTTTTGGTCAAAACGTCACATATTTTACATTTATAATTATTTTTTATTATTAGTAGGCAACTTACAAATTGCTCACTGATGAGGGTGGGGGAAATTAGCGATGTGATGAATATATACTTGGTCGGGACCAATTGGATGTTGTCAGGTGATTCGTGCAGGGTCTCGTTACAAACATTGATTCGGTATCCCATCGGCAGATATATCACCAGACAAGAGGACGTCCTCCACTATATCCGAAGCCGATCGGAACAAATTTATTTTGGACTGTTCCTTTTCATGAGAATTAAATAAATTTGATCACATTGTCTGTTTTATCACAAATGAAGTTGAAGTTGACAATATTTAAAACATTTTTGAATATTAAAGAATTTAAAGAAATCAGGCAAAAAGCTGAAAGAAATATTCACCCCAGTCGTAAATTTCATCAAGTGTGTGGCGCCAGGGTTTCCCCGATGATTGCAGTGAAGCGTCCTTTCCTTCTCTTCTTGAAGTCCTGTAATGAAAAATTAACATGGGCAATAATAAATGGAAAATAAAATCTCTGTTATATCAATAGCATATCGGTAAATATACCATGACTTGCTACAGTCAGTCTCTCGTTCAGATGAATATGCCGCTGTGTGGTCACTGTAAAGTAAAATAAATAATAATAAGATAGTTAAAGAAGGAGAAACGGTCCGGAGCCACTGAAAGTGGGATTATTTGGCTAATGATTGGTTGGATTTGATTCAGACGGGCGTGTGCGCCTTTCATTCATTCCATTTGTTGCCTTCTGGGTGTGTGACGTTTTGACCAAAAGTATGTGACATTTTGACCAAAAAACGGGTGACGTTTCGACCTTAGGTACGTGGCATTTTGCCAAACGTACGTGACCCAAAAATGTGACGTCTTGACCATTTTGAAAGGCTCCGGGTCAAGTCGTCCCACATATATTTTCGGGTAACAGGACAAAACCCCCTCAGGACAAAACCCCATCAGACAAAACCCCCTCATTTTTTGCATCGTAGGACAAAAACCCCTCAGGGAAAAAAACCCTCAGGACAAAACCCCCTCAGACATTATATATATACTAACTTGTGTCTTGTGTTTCAGTAACACCATTTCGCAAGTCATCTGTACTTAACCATTAAAAGTACAGATGGCTGTTGTTGTTGTTATAACAACAAATCTCCAAAGTACTGGGATACTAGCTTGTGTCTTCTGTTCCATTATTTCTTTGATGTATAGCTTTGTTGTTTTAGTAATACCGTTTTGCAAGCTATCTGCACTTTCAATTTTTCAATTTTGCTCAAATTGCTGGGATACTAGCTTGTGTCTTCTGTTCCATTACTTCTTTGAGGTATAGCTTTGTTGTTTTAGTAATACCATTTTGCAAGCTATCTGCACTTTCAATTTTTCAATTTTGCTGACTTCAATAACCATTTATGTTGTTTTATTACACTGGCATGACAAAGTTTTAGAACAACATTCTCTGTCATAATGTTATAAATATGCCAGTTTTGTGATGCTTTCTCAGTATTCAAAATATTGTCAATTAGTGCTATATTATGGAGATTATCAAAAACCACAAAGGTGGTCTGAAACTTGTGCTTGATTGCTACATGTATACTAAGAAATACACACGTCAAAATATAATCCGATGGGAGTGCTCAAACAGATCAGCATTTTTGTGTAAGGCAGCTGTTACTACAAATGTTGAAATGAACTCTGTTTTTAGTTCCACCGAACATTCTCATGATCCTAAAAACGGCGGCGTTGAGGCAACAAAACTACATGCAGAGATGAAAGAGCGGGCTCCAGGTTCAAGAGGTACAAACAGCCAGCCCCTGACAGACACTATTGCAACAGCTCCCGTTTCCGTACGAGCTGCCATTGGGGATATCAACTCCGTGAAGCGTTCTCTCCGTCGTGAACGAGCTAAATATTTGCCACAGAGCCCAAAGACTTTATCAGAGTTGATAGTTGAGGGAGAGTGGGCATTATCATCAGATGGAGACTCTTTTCTAATATATGATAATGGTGTTGACAGTACCAACCGTATGTTGGTGTTTGCTACCAATGAAGGGTTAAGACATCTCGCTAATTCCTCATCTTGGTTTATGGATGGAACTTTTAATGTGGCCCTAAAACTCTTTAACCAGCTGTATGTAATCCATGCTGCCCTTGGTGAAAGTTCAGTGGCTTGTGTGTATGCTCTGTTGGTGGACAAAAAACAATCTACATATGAAGAACTGTTTGGGGCAATTCAGGACTATTGTGAAACTTTAGGATTCCAAGAAGACCCAACGACCATTACAATGGACTTTGAAATAGCTGCAATGAAGGCAGCGACAGAAATATTTGGTCCACAACTTGTTATACATGGATGTTTTTATCATTTGACTCAAAGTACGTGGCGCAAAATTCAGAGTTTGGGTTTGGTAACCTGTTACAGGGAGGATGACGATGTTAAGCATTTTTGTGGAATGTTGGACAGTCTAGACTTTCTGCCAGTAGATGACATTCATGAAGGCATGTCACATCTGCGAGATGTCACCCCTGATGGACTAGAACCTCTCTTGGCCTATTTTAACAATACATATGTGACTGGGTCTTATAGAACTATCAAACCACCATCTCGACCTGATGGAACACTTGCCCCAATTAAAGTCAGGCGCTTACCGCCTACGTTTCCACCTCCAGTTTGGAATGTGCATGACATAACAGTTTGTGGTAATGCTCGCACAAATAACATTTGTGAAGGTTGGAATAATGGGTTTATGAAACTTGTAGGCCATGCACATCCAACAGTCTGGAGAGTAATAGACAGTCTCAAGAAAGACCAGGTATTGATCTCTACAACTCTCCTTAGACATGAACGAGGTGAACCTCCATCAAAACGTCAACGAAAACACACAGTTAAACTTCAGAAGAAACTTGTAAAACTGTGTGAGGATAGGCGTGAGGGTAAACTCAATGTGGCAGACTTCTTGAAATATGTTGGTTATTGTATTCGGTTTTAGAAACTTCACTCATATATATGAAACAGTTTTAAAAATATAGTGCTTCACCTATACGTCCGTCCGTCAACACGGTAAAAACATTACATGGTATCCATATCACAGGTTAGATTTGTGTAATAAATAGAGGATCTACAACGGGTTCCCATTTTATAGCTCTATTTACAAAACGAGTTCAGTAAATTAGGTATTGGCCGAACTTTAGCGAGGCCAAGACCTAATTTACTGGACGAGTTTTGTAAATAGAGCTACAAAATAGGGATCCGTTGTAGATTCTATTTATTACATGATCCAGGGTAACTCAAAAACGCGACTTGAACCACATTGAATTTTTGTGAGTGTCAATTAGATTTATTATCATTGGATAATTACTTTATAGATGTTGTAATTTGTAAGGCAAGATGATCCTAATTAATATAATATTTGTATGTTCTATAGTTCTGTGTGAAAAAGATCGCTAGCTGTTACATGTTGTCAGTATTATATATATATATATGATGATAGTGGGGGGACATAGTAGCCACTAGGTTCGCCCTCAAGCTTCGGGAGTGGTCATCTAACAGCGGTGCGAGATGGGGAGGGCCATGGTAGCCCATCCTTATACGCCCAGCCCCATGGGGGGGGGGGGGGCATTGTCACTTGGTAGTGTGAGCTGGATTCGTGGAGAGCACAATCATTTTGTGTCATGAGAGCACACATAAGGTGTCATGTTCATCATACCGTTGTTATACACGGCTGGCATCCCCATTTGGGGGGAGGGGGTGTAGTTAGGCACCCGGTAGCGTAAGGTCACATATATCCCGTGTTTATGAGAGCGGGATAAGGCTATCGATATGTAGTCACCGTGTATGGACTATAGGTGGGCCCTGGGGTATGGGCTCAGGATTGGAACTAAAGCCTCCTGCGTTGCGCAGGGGTGCGGTTCCCACACAGTGGAAAGCACACGGAGGAATATTGGTGGTCTCATTTGGCTATGTGCCAGGTAGAGCGGTTCGGGTGAGAACTCAACTCCCGTATAGGTTATGGTTTGGTCTATGCTCCTTCGAGGGAGCTTGTTTATTGGTATGAAGGCAGTGAGTGTGTAAAGGTATAACTCTTTCTAATATTGTGGGTGGCCCTGAAAAGGGCCGTTGATGAGCGTAGAGCATGGTCTACAGCCAGGATTCGCCCTTGTTGGTGGACGTAGATGCATCCGGTTGGTCCGGAGTCTGATGTTCAGCCGCAGCTTTAGGTGCTGCTTGCAGCAGTTGTTTCGCTACGAGCAGTGAGATTTTCGCAGCCATGTCCGCAATTCTCTTGTCATCACTACTATCAGTGTGAAGGTCTATAGGATCCTTGGCAGCCCACTGGTTGAGGTGGTTAATGATGGTGTCTTTGACTGCCTGTATGTACTTCTCCACTTGGTCAGCCAACTGCGTGTCGAGCTCCTGTTGGTCAGGGATGCCAGCAGTGGATGGAGGGCGGATGCCATAGGTCCAGGTAGGTGATTGGACATGTTTTATCCAGTCGAGGGCGTGCCTCGTTCTCTGTTCCCTCAGGGCTTCCTCCCTAGGCTTGGTATGGTCCAATGGTGGCATGGTGATCCTAGTCTGCCTGGGTGGAGGCTGGTATGGACGTGCCGAAGTCCTGTGTTGGTAATTAGATCGACGAGATGTTCTGAGTGGTCGCATGTTGGAAGCAGAAGTTTCTATGAAACCCGTTCGGTATAACCGGGTATAAATCAGTCCTTGGCGGACGTGATAGAGATAGCGCCACTGTGGGTATTGGTGTCTAGGTCAGAAGACGCGGACGTGATAGTAAGCGTCGTCATAGGATAGCATTCCTAGTGGACCGCTTCCGGTCATCAAAGGCGCGGACGTCGTTGAGAACATCATATTGTCATGTATAGCCCGAAGGAAATAGCTTCCGGGTTCAAAAGGCACGGACGTCGTTGTGAACGTCAAGGTGAAATTGAACACTGGAGGTGAGAGGTATGCGACTGGTAATCCAGGTTGAAGCGAGAGAGCAGTGGTTACGAGCATGACCCACATTTGGTGTGGGAGGGGCATTGGAAGCCCAGGGTAGATGCTCATCAGGCGCGCTGTATTCTCGTAAGAGTATGCGAAGTGCAGTGGGTGGCATGATCCTACGATCAAATAGGTCATGGGCTGTAGTAATTACACTCATCGAGCCCCAGCCCCACGTGTGTGTGTGGGGGGGGGGGTTGTTTGGAAGGCAAGTAAACTGTAGGTTGGAACCAGTTAATGGTGGTTCGGTGTACTGCCAGTGGGAGACCGGATGGTCGGTGGGTGGGTCTCTCCGACATTGTGCCTTATAGGTGGTAATTGGGCACACACTAGGGTGTCATTAAGGTTTGTGCCGCGTTTGAAAGCCAGAATTGGAGGTTCCGGGAATATTCTACGCAGATTGGTACTGTTAGATATGAGTTCCCAATATTTTAGGAGTGCCTTCTTGATGTTAGAAATGTAAGGGTTGAAGGTCGTAGTGAAGACCAGAGGTGGCTCCATATAAGCTTTATTTGTGCGACCCCGGTTCGTGTTTGTAAGCATCGTGGGTCGATTCGTGAAGCTGACAGTGGTGAGTACAGGTTCAATTTCCTGCATGGTGTAACCCCGTTGTAGGAGTTGGTTTACAAACTGTTCTTTATGGTGTGTATAGCGTGTTTCGGATGAATTGTTGCGTATAAAGCGCGTTAGTTCGCCCTTGATGAAACCCCTGAAGGTGGCAGGGGGGTGAGCGGATTGGCGGTGAAGGTATTGGAAAGTCTCCGTGGGTTTGATGTGGAGACGCACATCCAAGACGCCGGTGGCTTGGAACCGATCACCTTTGTAAATTTCGGTATCAAGGAACGTGACCTCGGTGGTCGAGGCTTCATATACAAAGCGAAACGTTGGGTGTGACTGGTTAGCTCTTTCCATGAAGCTATGCAATTCCGCTTCGGATCCCGTCCAGATGATAAAGGTATCATCACGATATCGGAGCCATTTGTGGATTTTGCCCTGGCCTATTGAGAGTAGGGTGGTCTCCCAGGTATGGGCTGTGATATCGGCTATTTCAGGACTGGCCTTACTGCCCATGGCAGCCCCCAGTGTTTGGATATAAGACTGTCCATCGAACTGGAAGCAGTTACGTTCAAGTATAAGCTTGAGGAGCGTCTGTAGTGAGGTGGTCGAGGGTCTGGTGATGAGATATGGTAAATTATGGTTCTCAATCAGAGCCCGCTCGACAGATGCCATAGCTTCCTCGTGCGATATGTTGGTGTACATATTGGCAATATCGGCAGAAACGAGGATTGAATCCGGAGGGATAGGTGCCTCCTCAATGAGTTGGATGAAATGGGCAGTGTCCCGTATATACGTGTGTTGTTTCTTCACAATAGGAACCAGGAAGAAATCAAGTAGACCGGATATAGAGGTAGTGGGGCTGGAGCAACCCGCGATAATCGGTCTACCCGTTGTAGGCGGGTCCTTGTGTATTTTTGGTAAAAGGTAGAGGACAGGCTGTTTGGTAGTGCCCAGTTTAGGTTGAAGCGATGTATGCATTTTATGGTCAATCTCGTGGTTGCTATTCATACGTTGCAGTTGATTACGGACATCGAGTGTGGTACGTGCCGTTATATCATGGGGAATCGGTTTATAATGGAGGGCCGAGGTAAGTTGACGAAGGCCCTCAGCAACATAGGTGGTGCGGTTGAGTAGAACAGTTGATTTGCCCTTATCCGACTGTTTGATGACAATGTCGCGGTTACGTCGGAGGCTATTAAGCGCAATTCGCTCCGCTTTGGTCATATTATTGCGGCAGATGCGAAGGCGCGAAGGGTTAAGACACCGTAAAAGTTCCAGTCTCGTCTTAGATAGGTATGTTTCCACTGCAACATTGTGACAGGTGGTCGGGGCGGTATTGGTCTTCTGGTGGAAGGGGTTAATGAACCGCTGCTGTTGGTCAGCATGTATAACTCGCAATCGCATTCTATTTAGAAGCAATCGGATATCCTCATTAAAGAAGGATTTGGTAGGTTTAGGAGGCGTTGGTATAAATTTCAGTCCCTTGCCGAGTACAATCATCTCAGGTTTATTGAGTGTGTAGCTCGATAGGTTGGTGATGTGTTTGCTAGCCGTCTCAGCGTGAGCGGTTAGTATAGAGTGTTGTTTCATTCGACGTCGTGTACGCTGATTCTGGTTATGTTTAACACGAGAGGCCGCGCGGAAACTGCGCGTACGACAATAACTCTTAGGCCTACGGTGGTCCGTAGGGGAGTAAACATCACTGGTATGAGCGTAATGGCCTAGTCAGGGCCGTTCAGCCTCGAGAATTCTGGCTAAATTCCGCAATATGCCGTCTCGGGTATAGCTCAGGGTAGGCCCTGGAATGGTAGGTATAATAGGTGTTTTATATGCCCGGTTGATAGTGGACAAAGCAGGTCCGTTTATGGTTGGAGGGTGAGTAACACCGTCAGAACCGGATGTTGATAAAGCAGGTAGGCCCGCTGTTGGTCCAATAGGAGTGGACCGGATCCCCGGATCACCAGGGGAAGCATAGGAAAACTGTAAACTCTCCGTGGAGGAGGTGGTATGTTGACCGCTGGTCTCAGTGGTAGACGTGAGCCCATATTCCGACAGTGGTAGGTCGGATGTGGAACCTAGGGGACCGCGTAGGTCCCTAGGCCTGAGGTCAGTGAACGTACGGGTAGGCCCATCGTGTATCAATGGGCTAGGTGGAGCTGGTGTGTTGTTAATTGGTACCGATTGTATGTTTGTAGCAGGTGAAACGGTATTATTGGTAGCATTGTCATGCGTGTGGTTCGAGTCTGGGTCGAGAGGCCAGTCTCCCTCAGGTAGAGTAACTTGCGACCATGGTAGTTGGCTACTACAGGGGGTCATTAATGAGTCGAGGGTGGTCGAGGTAGAGGTACAAGGAGGAAGGTTATTTACAGGTAGCACCCGTGGTGGGGTGTATTGGCGCTTGGTGGCTCTACAATCCGTCAACTTCGTGGTAGGACGGGTGGGCATGACGCACGGTGAGGACTCGGTGGGCAAGTCCTTAAGGGCGTGTGCTACAGTACGAGACGTAACGTCTGGTGGGAGAATGTTGGTCATTCCCAGCTTCCGGCGTTTAGGAGCCCGCAGAAGCGAGTAAGCTATGGTATGGCTAGTGTTCACTGGTACAGTTTCCCGGTGAGAGGATTCCGGGAGGTGGTTCCTCAGTAGGTTAGAGGTATGGCCACTCGGTGAGTGGACAGCGGATTCTTGTGGTTTGAGTGGGGATATAGTGGTGTCCACTGGTAACGTAACCCGGAGAGTAGAGTCCGGGAGAGATGGACCCGGTTGGTCCACGGTAGTGTCACTCGGTGAGTGGATTATGGCATCATGTGTATGTCGGTTGCGTGCAATGGTAGCGGTAACGGTGGTACAGTCCCGGTTGGGAACTAGTACAGCCGTGGCTATAAAATCCTTATACCGTTGGGCATTGGTTAGCCTGTATTTGGTGAGATCGGTGGAGGAAAAGCGATCAATGGTTTGCTGGAAGAGCTCAAGAAATGCAGGTTGGTCCTGCTCAATGATATTCGGGGGAAGCGGGTGGATAAGGTATTCAGATATCTCAGTTTCTAGGTATGAGATGCGCTTCCAATATTGTGTCTCTAAGAGCTGTGTCAAACGCTGTGTGGTTTGGAGAGCTAAACCGTCGAGGTCCGACGAGATATCGCTCTCAAATTTCAATACGCCATTAATTGTGCGGCGTAGATCAGCGGTTATGGTATTGAGAAGATCAGCTGGTACGACGTTTTGTAGGTTGCATTGCTGATAAATGCGATGTTTATGGTGTGCATCAGCTTCCCGAAACATGAGTCTCCGAGTGTTATTGAGTTGTAGTCGGAGCTTACGGTGAGTTTCGGGGTGTAACGATTCCATGGTGGAATGAGGTTAGGTAGATAGGGTGGACCTCTATTGGTATTTGTCCGGAATTAGCTTCCGCGAGTGTAACCAAGGTTTCGGCTAGTACAGCCTTATCAAACAAACAAATACAGAGATCTGTTGTAGTTATTATGGTAATGTTACAAGATCGGACTCAAGTACAGAGGAGTCTCTATGGTGATCCGATTCACAATCCCGTGGGTCAGGATTGGGGGTGCCAATCGTTTAGGTGTGGCAGCCGTGGGTGGGAGGTCGGGTTATGTCACGACCTAATGGTGGTATTAGTGTTGGTTAGGACCCGTTAACAAACAGGAAATAATTTACGCTCTGTGAGCTGGTACTATATATTTATGGTTTTGGTAGTATTATGTGGTACCGATCCGAGCGCCGAGAGCTGATATGTGTATGCTCAATCGTGCTTTGACACAAAATATATTTATATATGTTATTTTTATGCCGTCGATGGTCGACTGTGGCAAACTGGTGTAGGTCTACCAGTATATGCTTCTACCTTGGTATTAGGTGGGTAGAAGGAATCGTGTACAGGTATAGTGTGATCGTGTCGGTAGTGACACAGGTATTGATCGCACTGGCCGGTTACGGCAAGAAACACGATTGAAAACAGTGGTAAGGCTGGAAAAAAAAACTGGTAAATAAAATGTGAAAACGAAATAAAACGAAAACAAAGTGTCGGCTCGGAAGAACTACCTGTGCGGATAATAAATATATATATATATATATATATATATATATACACAAGTGTGATGTAGAACAAATTGGTGAAAACACTGAGTAAAATCCGTAAATCGGTAAAGTACGAGCTGGATAATTGTGTGCGAATAGTATTTCAAAATGGCTGCCAATCAACGAAGTGGAGTCAATCACAGTCTTGTTGGAAATGGAATGATAGTGGGGGGACATAGTAGCCACTAGGTTCGCCCTCAAGCTTCGGGTGTGGTCATCTAACAGCGGTGCGAGATGGGGAGGGCCATGGTAGCCCATCCTTATACGCCCAGCCCCGTGGGGGGGGGGGGGGGGGGCATTGTTACTTGGTAGTGTGAGCTGAATGCGTGGAGAGCACAATCATTGTGTGTCAAGAGAGCACACATAAGGTGTCATGTTCATCATACCGTTGTTATACACGGCTGGCATCCCCATTTGGGGGGAGGGGGTGTAGTTAGGCACCCGGTTGCGTAAAGTCACATATATCCCGTGTTTATGAGAGCGGGATAAGGCTATCGATATGTAGTCACCGTATATGGACTATAGGTGGGCCCTGGGGTACGGGCTCAGGATTGGAACTAAAGCCTCCTGCGTTGCGCAGGGGTGCGGTTCCCACACAGTGGACTTATTGTGGAATGGGGTTAATGAACCGTTGCTGTTGGTCAGCATGTATAACTCGCAATCGCATTCTATTTAGAAGCAATTGGATATCCTCATTAAAGAAGGATTTGGTAGGTTTAGGAGGCGTTGGTATAAATTTCAGTCCCTTGCCGAGTACAATCATCTCAGGTTTATTGAGGGTGTAACTCGATAGGTTGGTGATGTGTTTGCTAGCCGTCTCAGCGTGAGCGGTTAGTATAGAGTGTTGTTTCATTCGACGTCGTGTACGCTGATTCTGGTTATGTTTAACACGAGAGGCCGCGCGGAAACTGCGCGTACGACAATAACTCTTAGGCCTACGGTGGTCCGTAGGGGAGTAAACATCACTGGTATGAGCGTAATGGCCTAGTCAAGGCCGTTCAGCCTCGAGAATTCTGGCTAAATTCCGCAATATGCCGTCTCTGGTATAGTTCAGGGTAGGCCCTGGAATGGTAGGTATAACAGGTGTTTTATATGCCCGGTTGATAGTGGAAAAATCAGGTCCGTATATGGTTGGAGGGTGAGTAACACCGTCAGAACCGGATGTTGATAAAGCAGGTAGGCCCGCTGTTGGTCCAATAGGAGTGGACCGGATCCCCGGATCACCAGGGGAAGCATAGGAAAACTGTAAACTCTCCGTGGAGGAGCTGGTATGCTGACCGCTGGTCTCATTGGTAGACGTGAGCCCATATCCCGACAGTGGGAGGTCGGATGTGGAACCTAGGGGACCGCTTAGGTCCCTAGGCCTGAGGTCAGTGAACGTATGGGTAGGCCCTTTGTGTATCAATGGGCTAGGTGGAGCTGGTGCGTTGTTAATTGGTACCGATTGTATGTTTGTAGCAGGTGAAACGGTATTATTGGTAGCATTGTCATGCGTGTGGTTCGAGTCTGGGTCGAGAGGCCAGTCTCCCTCAGGTAGAGTAACTTGCGACCATGGTAGTTGGCTACTACAGGGGGTCATTAATGAGTCGAGGGTGGTCGAGGTAGAGGTGCAAGGAGGAAGGTTATTTACAGGTAGCACCCGTGGTGGGGTGTATTGGCGCTTGGTGGCTCTACAATCCGTCAACTTCGTGGTAGGACGGTTGGGCATGACGCCCGGTGAGGACTCGGTGGGCAAGTCCTTAAGGGCGTGTGCTACAGTACGAGACGTAACGTCTGGTGGGAGAATGTTGGTCATTCCCAGCTTCCGGCGTTTAGGAGCCCGCAGAAGCGAGTCAGCTATGGTATGGCTAGTGTTCACTGGTACAGTTTCCCGGTGAGAGGATTCCGGGAAGTGGTTCCTCAGTAGGTTAGAGGTATGGCCACTCGGTGAGTGGACAGCGGATTCTTGTGGTTTGAGTGGGGATATGGTGGTGTCCACTGGTAACGTAACCCGGAGAGTGGAGTCCGGGAGAGATGGACCCGGTTGGTCCACGGTAGTGTCACTCGGTGAGTGGATTATGTCACCATGTGTATGTCGGTTGCGTGCAATGGTAGCGGTAACTGTGGTACAGTCCCGGTTGGGAACTAGTACAGCCGTGGCTATAAAATCCTTATACCGTTGGGCATTGGTTAGCCTGTATTTGGTGAGATCGGTGGAGGAAAAGCGATCAATGGTTTGCTGGAAGAGCTCAAGAAATGCAGGTTGGTCCTGCTCAATGATATTCGGGGGAAGCGGGTGGATAAGGTATTCAGATATCTCAGTTTCTAGGTATGAGATGCGCTTCCAATATTGTGTCTCTAAGAGCTGTGTCAAACGCTGTGTGGTTTGGAGAGCTAAACCGTCGAGGTCCGACGAGATGTCGCTCTCAAATTTCAATACGCCATTAATTGTGCGGCGTAGATCAGCGGTTATGGTATTGAGAAGATCAGCTGGTACGACGTTTTGTAGGTTGCATTGCTGATAAATGCGATGTTTATGGTGTGCATCAGCTTCCCGAAACATGAGTCTCCGAGTGTTATTGAGTTGTAGTCGGAGCTTACGGTGAGTTTCGGGGTGTAACGATTCCATGGTGGAATGAGGTTAGGTAGATAGGGTGGACCTCTATTGGTATTTGTCCGGAATTAGCTTCCGCGAGTGTAACCAAGGTTTCGGCTAGTACAGCCTTATCAAACAAACAAATACAGAGATCTGTTGTAGTTATTATGGTAATGTTACAAGATCGGACTCAAGTACAGAGGAGTCTCTATGTTGATCCGATTCACAATCCCGTGGGTCAGGATTGGGGGTGCCAATCGTTTGGGTGTGGCAGCCGTGGGTGGGAGGTCGGATTATGTCACGACCTAATGGTGGTATTAGCGGTGGTTAAGACCCGTTAACAAACAGGAAATAATTTTTGCTCCGTGAGCTGGTACTATATATTTTTGGTTTTGGTAGTATTATGTGGTACCGATCCGAGCGCCGAGAGCTGATATGTGTATGCTCAATCGTGCCATGACACAAAATATATTTATATATGTTATTTTTATGCCGTCGATGGTCGACTGTGGCAAACTGGTGTAGGTCTACCAGTATATGCTTCTACCTTGGTATTAGGTGGGTAGAAGGAATCGTGTACAGGTATAGTGTGATCGTGTCGGTAGTGACACAGGTATTGATCGCACTGGCCGGTTACGGCAAGAAACACGATTGAAAACAGTGCAAGGCTGCAAAAAAAACTGGTAAATAAAATGTGAAAACGAAATAAAACGAAAACAAAGTGTCGGCTCGGAAGAACTACCTGTGCGGATAATAAATATATATATATGTATATACACAAGTGTGATGTAGAACAAATTGGTGAAAACACTGAGTAAAATCCGTAAATCGGTAAAGTATGAGCTGGATAATTGTGTGCGAATAGTATTTCAAAATGGCTGCCAATCAACGAAGTGGAGTCAATCACAGTCTTGTTGGAAATGGTTGACGGAGTGGTAAGAGACTCAGACAGTTGTGCACGTGATGTCTGGAAGTGATATGATTGGTTGATGGAACGAATCAACATCGCAGCTATTGGCTGAGAGCGGAGGTGTGTCTCCGTTAATTGATTGTTTTGTTTTGGTAAAGTGACAGTCAAGCATTCAGTACAGGTTGTACAAACAAAGTTGTAATTGAAGTGTTTGTACACGCATCTCAGGAAATAAAAGGTGTTAAGAGATGCAGGTCAGAAATAAAATGGATTTATTTGTTAGAACAACTCCGCTAGGTCCCTGTCGCTATAGGAAATGAATCGATGTGGGGGAGTACAGGTATGCGACTTAATAATACAGCCCTTGTAGATCCACCAAGCCCCCGGGTAGGGGGGTGGGGGTACGGTATTATTCAGAGGGGTTTAGAGGTCGCAACGATTCAAAGTGGGTTGTGAGACCAGATAATTATGGATAGTACGCGTGAGTTGCGATATATGGGTAGCTTGTATCACGTTCAGTGCGCAGGTGTGCGACGAGTACGCGTCACAGCCCGGTAGGGCTATGAATCGGAGAAAAGAAACAATCAATGCGCCAACTGCATATTAGGGTAGAAGTGCAGGTCGGCGGAGTGGCTTAGCCTGGTATCGGTTGTATTGTATCAAGGGACATATAGTCCACTGTGGTGACAACGGTTGGGATAACCAAGTATTAATAACGGCTGTAGGAGCCGAGGCCCGGTATACAGGTGACAACCGGGGGTGGGGGTTTGGTTTTGAGGTATGTACTCGTTCCGCATTGTGGTAGAAATTAGCTATGGTTCTACCTGATCACGGTATAGATTGCGGAATGAAAGCTCAACGTTGGTAAAAAGACCGAGGTCGGGGTATATGTATTAATGTCATCCCGTTTGTACACATGAAATGAATGTTGTGCACGCGCTATGGTATGCTGGTTACATGAGCAAGGTACCAGGCAATTATAATCAGGTAGGTTAGATGTTTGGGATCTCGGTGGACACTGTATCCGTGTAATAAGTGTAATAGGTAGATAGGTCGGATACAGGTTGCGTGTACATAGGTACCGCCGAGAATGTGTGGTAGAAGCAATTGGGGTAACCCTTCGCTGGGAACAAGACGACGTGCACAGGATGCACGCAATCCGCCTCTCTTACGGCTTTCTGCCAAGAGGGACCCGAAAGTCCAGAAGTATGATAGTGGGGGGACATAGTAGCCACTAGGTTCGCCCTCAAGCTTCGGGTGTGGTCATCTAACAGCGGTGCGAGATGGGGAGGGCCATGGTAGCCCATCCTTATACGCCCAGCCCCGTGGGGGGGGGGGGGCATTGTTACTTGGTAGTGTGAGCTGAATGCGTGGAGAGCACAATCATTGTGTGTCAAGAGAGCACACATAAGGTGTCATGTTCATCATACCGTTGTTATACACGGCTGGCATCCCCATTTGGGGGGAGGGGGTGTAGTTAGGCACCCGGTTGCGTAAAGTCACATATATCCCGTGTTTATGAGAGCGGGATAAGGCTATCGATATGTAGTCACCGTATATGGACTATAGGTGGGCCCTGGGGTACGGGCTCAGGATTGGAACTAAAGCCTCCTGCGTTGCGCAGGGGTGCGGTTCCCACACAGTGGACTTATTGTGGAATGGGGTTAATGAACCGTTGCTGTTGGTCAGCATGTATAACTCGCAATCGCATTCTATTTAGAAGCAATTGGATATCCTCATTAAAGAAGGATTTGGTAGGTTTAGGAGGCGTTGGTATAAATTTCAGTCCCTTGCCGAGTACAATCATCTCAGGTTTATTGAGGGTGTAACTCGATAGGTTGGTGATGTGTTTGCTAGCCGTCTCAGCGTGAGCGGTTAGTATAGAGTGTTGTTTCATTCGACGTCGTGTACGCTGATTCTGGTTATGTTTAACACGAGAGGCCGCGCGGAAACTGCGCGTACGACAATAACTCTTAGGCCTACGGTGGTCCGTAGGGGAGTAAACATCACTGGTATGAGCGTAATGGCCTAGTCAAGGCCGTTCAGCCTCGAGAATTCTGGCTAAATTCCGCAATATGCCGTCTCTGGTATAGTTCAGGGTAGGCCCTGGAATGGTAGGTATAACAGGTGTTTTATATGCCCGGTTGATAGTGGAAAAATCAGGTCCGTATATGGTTGGAGGGTGAGTAACACCGTCAGAACCGGATGTTGATAAAGCAGGTAGGCCCGCTGTTGGTCCAATAGGAGTGGACCGGATCCCCGGATCACCAGGGGAAGCATAGGAAAACTGTAAACTCTCCGTGGAGGAGCTGGTATGCTGACCGCTGGTCTCATTGGTAGACGTGAGCCCATATCCCGACAGTGGGAGGTCGGATGTGGAACCTAGGGGACCGCTTAGGTCCCTAGGCCTGAGGTCAGTGAACGTATGGGTAGGCCCTTCGTGTATCAATGGGCTAGGTGGAGCTGGTGCGTTGTTAATTGGTACCGATTGTATGTTTGTAGCAGGTGAAACGGTATTATTGGTAGCATTGTCATGCGTGTGGTTCGAGTCTGGGTCGAGAGGCCAGTCTCCCTCAGGTAGAGTAACTTGCGACCATGGTAGTTGGCTACTACAGGGGGTCATTAATGAGTCGAGGGTGGTCGAGGTAGAGGTGCAAGGAGGAAGGTTATTTACAGGTAGCACCCGTGGTGGGGTGTATTGGCGCTTGGTGGCTCTACAATCCGTCAACTTCGTGGTAGGACGGTTGGGCATGACGCCCGGTGAGGACTCGGTGGGCAAGTCCTTAAGGGCGTGTGCTACAGTACGAGACGTAACGTCTGGTGGGAGAATGTTGGTCATTCCCAGCTTCCGGCGTTTAGGAGCCCGCAGAAGCGAGTCAGCTATGGTATGGCTAGTGTTCACTGGTACAGTTTCCCGGTGAGAGGATTCCGGGAAGTGGTTCCTCAGTAGGTTAGAGGTATGGCCACTCGGTGAGTGGACAGCGGATTCTTGTGGTTTGAGTGGGGATATGGTGGTGTCCACTGGTAACGTAACCCGGAGAGTGGAGTCCGGGAGAGATGGACCCGGTTGGTCCACGGTAGTGTCACTCGGTGAGTGGATTATGTCACCATGTGTATGTCGGTTGCGTGCAATGGTAGCGGTAACTGTGGTACAGTCCCGGTTGGGAACTAGTACAGCCGTGGCTATAAAATCCTTATACCGTTGGGCATTGGTTAGCCTGTATTTGGTGAGATCGGTGGAGGAAAAGCGATCAATGGTTTGCTGGAAGAGCTCAAGAAATGCAGGTTGGTCCTGCTCAATGATATTCGGGGGAAGCGGGTGGATAAGGTATTCAGATATCTCAGTTTCTAGGTATGAGATGCGCTTCCAATATTGTGTCTCTAAGAGCTGTGTCAAACGCTGTGTGGTTTGGAGAGCTAAACCGTCGAGGTCCGACGAGATATCGCTCTCAAATTTCAATACGCCATTAATTGTGCGGCGTAGATCAGCGGTTATGGTATTGAGAAGATCAGCTGGTACGACGTTTTGTAGGTTGCATTGCTGATAAATGCGATGTTTATGGTGTGCATCAGCTTCCCGAAACATGAGTCTCCGAGTGTTATTGAGTTGTAGTCGGAGCTTACGGTGAGTTTCGGGGTGTAACGATTCCATGGTGGAATGAGGTTAGGTAGATAGGGTGGACCTCTATTGGTATTTGTCCGGAATTAGCTTCCGCGAGTGTAACCAAGGTTTCGGCTAGTACAGCCTTATCAAACAAACAAATACAGGGATCTGTTGTAGTTATTATGGTAATGTTACAAGATCGGACTCAAGTACAGAGGAGTCTCTATGTTGATCCGATTCACAATCCCGTGGGTCAGGATTGGGGGTGCCAATCGTTTGGGTGTGGCAGCCGTGGGTGGGAGGTCGGATTATGTCACGACCTAATGGTGGTATTAGCGGTGGTTAAGACCCGTTAACAAACAGGAAATAATTTTTGCTCCGTGAGCTGGTACTATATATTTTTGGTTTTGGTAGTATTATGTGGTACCGATCCGAGCGCCGAGAGCTGATATGTGTATGCTCAATCGTGCCATGACACAAAATATATTTATATATGTTATTTTTATGCCGTCGATGGTCGACTGTGGCAAACTGGTGTAGGTCTACCAGTATATGCTTCTACCTTGGTATTAGGTGGGTAGAAGGAATCGTGTACAGGTATAGTGTGATCGTGTCGGTAGTGACACAGGTATTGATCGCACTGGCCGGTTACGGCAAGAAACACGATTGAAAACAGTGCAAGGCTGCAAAAAAAACTGGTAAATAAAATGTGAAAACGAAATAAAACGAAAACAAAGTGTCGGCTCGGAAGAACTACCTGTGCGGATAATAAATATATATATATGTATATACACAAGTGTGATGTAGAACAAATTGGTGAAAACACTGAGTAAAATCCGTAAATCGGTAAAGTATGAGCTGGATAATTGTGTGCGAATAGTATTTCAAAATGGCTGCCAATCAACGAAGTGGAGTCAATCACAGTCTTGTTGGAAATGGTTGACGGAGTGGTAAGAGACTCAGACAGTTGTGCACGTGATGTCTGGAAGTGATATGATTGGTTGATGGAACGAATCAACATCGCAGCTATTGGCTGAGAGCGGAGGTGTGTCTCCGTTAATTGATTGTTTTGTTTTGGTAAAGTGACAGTCAAGCATTCAGTACAGGTTGTACAAACAAAGTTGTAATTGAAGTGTTTGTACACGCATCTCAGGAAATAAAAGGTGTTAAGAGATGCAGGTCAGAAATAAAATGGATTTATTTGTTAGAACAACTCCGCTAGGTCCCTGTCGCTATAGGAAATGAATCGATGTGGGGGAGTACAGGTATGCGACTTAATAATACAGCCCTTGTAGATCCACCAAGCCCCCGGGTAGGGGGGTGGGGGTACGGTATTATTCAGAGGGGTTTAGAGGTCGCAACGATTCAAAGTGGGTTGTGAGACCAGATAATTATGGATAGTACGCGTGAGTTGCGATATATGGGTAGCTTGTATCACGTTCAGTGCGCAGGTGTGCGACGAGTACGCGTCACAGCCCGGTAGGGCTATGAATCGGAGAAAAGAAACAATCAATGCGCCAACTGCATATTAGGGTAGAAGTGCAGGTCGGCGGAGTGGCTTAGCCTGGTATCGGTTGTATTGTATCAAGGGACATATAGTCCACTGTGGTGACAACGGTTGGGATAACCAAGTATTAATAACGGCTGTAGGAGCCGAGGCCCGGTATACAGGTGACAACCGGGGGTGGGGGTTTGGTTTTGAGGTATGTACTCGTTCCGCATTGTGGTAGAAATTAGCTATGGTTCTACCTGATCACGGTATAGATTGCGGAATGAAAGCTCAACGTTGGTAAAAAGACCGAGGTCGGGGTATATGTATTAATGTCATCCCGTTTGTACACATGAAATGAATGTTGTGCACGCGCTATGGTATGCTGGTTACATGAGCAAGGTACCAGGCAATTATAATCAGGTAGGTTAGATGTTTGGGATCTCGGTGGACACTGTATCCGTGTAATAAGTGTAATAGGTAGATAGGTCGGATACAGGTTGCGTGTACATAGGTACCGCCGAGAATGTGTGGTAGAAGCAATTGGGGTAACCCTTCGCTGGGAACAAGACGACGTGCACAGGATGCACGCAATCCGCCTCTCTTACGGCTTTCTGCCAAGAGGGACCCGAAAGTCCAGAAGTATGATAGTGGGGGGACATAGTAGCCACTAGGTTCGCCCTCAAGCTTCGGGTGTGGTCATCTAACAGCGGTGCGAGATGGGGAGGGCCATGGTAGCCCATCCTTATACGCCCAGCCCCGTGGGGGGGGGGGGGGGGGGCATTGTTACTTGGTAGTGTGAGCTGAATGCGTGGAGAGCACAATCATTGTGTGTCAAGAGAGCACACATAAGGTGTCATGTTCATCATACCGTTGTTATACACGGCTGGCATCCCCATTTGGGGGGAGGGGGTGTAGTTAGGCACCCGGTTGCGTAAAGTCACATATATCCCGTGTTTATGAGAGCGGGATAAGGCTATCGATATGTAGTCACCGTATATGGACTATAGGTGGGCCCTGGGGTACGGGCTCAGGATTGGAACTAAAGCCTCCTGCGTTGCGCAGGGGTGCGGTTCCCACACAGTGGACTTATTGTGGAATGGGGTTAATGAACCGTTGCTGTTGGTCAGCATGTATAACTCGCAATCGCATTCTATTTAGAAGCAATTGGATATCCTCATTAAAGAAGGATTTGGTAGGTTTAGGAGGCGTTGGTATAAATTTCAGTCCCTTGCCGAGTACAATCATCTCAGGTTTATTGAGGGTGTAACTCGATAGGTTGGTGATGTGTTTGCTAGCCGTCTCAGCGTGAGCGGTTAGTATAGAGTGTTGTTTCATTCGACGTCGTGTACGCTGATTCTGGTTATGTTTAACACGAGAGGCCGCGCGGAAACTGCGCGTACGACAATAACTCTTAGGCCTACGGTGGTCCGTAGGGGAGTAAACATCACTGGTATGAGCGTAATGGCCTAGTCAAGGCCGTTCAGCCTCGAGAATTCTGGCTAAATTCCGCAATATGCCGTCTCTGGTATAGTTCAGGGTAGGCCCTGGAATGGTAGGTATAACAGGTGTTTTATATGCCCGGTTGATAGTGGAAAAATCAGGTCCGTATATGGTTGGAGGGTGAGTAACACCGTCAGAACCGGATGTTGATAAAGCAGGTAGGCCCGCTGTTGGTCCAATAGGAGTGGACCGGATCCCCGGATCACCAGGGGAAGCATAGGAAAACTGTAAACTCTCCGTGGAGGAGCTGGTATGCTGACCGCTGGTCTCATTGGTAGACGTGAGCCCATATCCCGACAGTGGGAGGTCGGATGTGGAACCTAGGGGACCGCTTAGGTCCCTAGGCCTGAGGTCAGTGAACGTATGGGTAGGCCCTTCGTGTATCAATGGGCTAGGTGGAGCTGGTGCGTTGTTAATTGGTACCGATTGTATGTTTGTAGCAGGTGAAACGGTATTATTGGTAGCATTGTCATGCGTGTGGTTCGAGTCTGGGTCGAGAGGCCAGTCTCCCTCAGGTAGAGTAACTTGCGACCATGGCAGTTGGCTACTACAGGGGGTCATTAATGAGTCGAGGGTGGTCGAGGTAGAGGTGCAAGGAGGAAGGTTATTTACAGGTAGCACCCGTGGTGGGGTGTATTGGCGCTTGGTGGCTCTACAATCCGTCAACTTCGTGGTAGGACGGTTGGGCATGACGCCCGGTGAGGACTCGGTGGGCAAGTCCTTAAGGGCGTGTGCTACAGTACGAGACGTAACGTCTGGTGGGAGAATGTTGGTCATTCCCAGCTTCCGGCGTTTAGGAGCCCGCAGAAGCGAGTCAGCTATGGTATGGCTAGTGTTCACTGGTACAGTTTCCCGGTGAGAGGATTCCGGGAAGTGGTTCCTCAGTAGGTTAGAGGTATGGCCACTCGGTGAATGGACAGCGGATTCTTGTGGTTTGAGTGGGGATATGGTGGTGTCCACTGGTAACGTAACCCGGAGAGTGGAGTCCGGGAGAGATGGACCCGGTTGGTCCACGGTAGTGTCACTCGGTGAGTGGATTATGTCACCATGTGTATGTCGGTTGCGTGCAATGGTAGCGGTAACTGTGGTACAGTCCCGGTTGGGAACTAGTACAGCCGTGGCTATAAAATCCTTATACCGTTGGGCATTGGTTAGCCTGTATTTGGTGAGATCGGTGGAGGAAAAGCGATCAATGGTTTGCTGGAAGAGCTCAAGAAATGCAGGTTGGTCCTGCTCAATGATATTCGGGGGAAGCGGGTGGATAAGGTATTCAGATATCTCAGTTTCTAGGTATGAGATGCGCTTCCAATATTGTGTCTCTAAGAGCTGTGTCAAACGCTGTGTGGTTTGGAGAGCTAAACCGTCGAGGTCCGACGAGATATCGCTCTCAAATTTCAATACGCCATTAATTGTGCGGCGTAGATCAGCGGTTATGGTATTGAGAAGATCAGCTGGTACGACGTTTTGTAGGTTGCATTGCTGATAAATGCGATGTTTATGGTGTGCATCAGCTTCCCGAAACATGAGTCTCCGAGTGTTATTGAGTTGTAGTCGGAGCTTACGGTGAGTTTCGGGGTGTAACGATTCCATGGTGGAATGAGGTTAGGTAGATAGGGTGGACCTCTATTGGTATTTGTCCGGAATTAGCTTCCGCGAGTGTAACCAAGGTTTCGGCTAGTACAGCCTTATCAAACAAACAAATACAGAGATCTGTTGTAGTTATTATGGTAATGTTACAAGATCGGACTCAAGTACAGAGGAGTCTCTATGTTGATCCGATTCACAATCCCGTGGGTCAGGATTGGGGGTGCCAATCGTTTGGGTGTGGCAGCCGTGGGTGGGAGGTCGGATTATGTCACGACCTAATGGTGGTATTAGCGGTGGTTAAGACCCGTTAACAAACAGGAAATAATTTTTGCTCCGTGAGCTGGTACTATATATTTTTGGTTTTGGTAGTATTATGTGGTACCGATCCGAGCGCCGAGAGCTGATATGTGTATGCTCAATCGTGCCATGACACAAAATATATTTATATATGTTATTTTTATGCCGTCGATGGTCGACTGTGGCAAACTGGTGTAGGTCTACCAGTATATGCTTCTACCTTGGTATTAGGTGGGTAGAAGGAATCGTGTACAGGTATAGTGTGATCGTGTCGGTAGTGACACAGGTATTGATCGCACTGGCCGGTTACGGCAAGAAACACGATTGAAAACAGTGCAAGGCTGCAAAAAAAACTGGTAAATAAAATGTGAAAACGAAATAAAACGAAAACAAAGTGTCGGCTCGGAAGAACTACCTGTGCGGATAATAAATATATATATATGTATATACACAAGTGTGATGTAGAACAAATTGGTGAAAACACTGAGTAAAATCCGTAAATCGGTAAAGTATGAGCTGGATAATTGTGTGCGAATAGTATTTCAAAATGGCTGCCAATCAACGAAGTGGAGTCAATCACAGTCTTGTTGGAAATGGTTGACGGAGTGGTAAGAGACTCAGACAGTTGTGCACGTGATGTCTGGAAGTGATATGATTGGTTGATGGAACGAATCAACATCGCAGCTATTGGCTGAGAGCGGAGGTGTGTCTCCGTTAATTGATTGTTTTGTTTTGGTAAAGTGACAGTCAAGCATTCAGTACAGGTTGTACAAACAAAGTTGTAATTGAAGTGTTTGTACACGCATCTCAGGAAATAAAAGGTGTTAAGAGATGCAGGTCAGAAATAAAATGGATTTATTTGTTAGAACAACTCCGCTAGGTCCCTGTCGCTATAGGAAATGAATCGATGTGGGGGAGTACAGGTATGCGACTTAATAATACAGCCCTTGTAGATCCACCAAGCCCCCGGGTAGGGGGGTGGGGGTACGGTATTATTCAGAGGGGTTTAGAGGTCGCAACGATTCAAAGTGGGTTGTGAGACCAGATAATTATGGATAGTACGCGTGAGTTGCGATATATGGGTAGCTTGTATCACGTTCAGTGCGCAGGTGTGCGACGAGTACGCGTCACAGCCCGGTAGGGCTATGAATCGGAGAAAAGAAACAATCAATGCGCCAACTGCATATTAGGGTAGAAGTGCAGGTCGGCGGAGTGGCTTAGCCTGGTATCGGTTGTATTGTATCAAGGGACATATAGTCCACTGTGGTGACAACGGTTGGGATAACCAAGTATTAATAACGGCTGTAGGAGCCGAGGCCCGGTATACAGGTGACAACCGGGGGTGGGGGTTTGGTTTTGAGGTATGTACTCGTTCCGCATTGTGGTAGAAATTAGCTATGGTTCTACCTGATCACGGTATAGATTGCGGAATGAAAGCTCAACGTTGGTAAAAAGACCGAGGTCGGGGTATATGTATTAATGTCATCCCGTTTGTACACATGAAATGAATGTTGTGCACGCGCTATGGTATGCTGGTTACATGAGCAAGGTACCAGGCAATTATAATCAGGTAGGTTAGATGTTTGGGATCTCGGTGGACACTGTATCCGTGTAATAAGTGTAATAGGTAGATAGGTCGGATACAGGTTGCGTGTACATAGGTACCGCCGAGAATGTGTGGTAGAAGCAATTGGGGTAACCCTTCGCTGGGAACAAGACGACGTGCACAGGATGCACGCAATCCGCCTCTCTTACGGCTTTCTGCCAAGAGGGACCCGAAAGTCCAGAAGTATGATAGTGGGGGGACATAGTAGCCACTAGGTTCGCCCTCAAGCTTCGGGTGTGGTCATCTAACAGCGGTGCGAGATGGGGAGGGCCATGGTAGCCCATCCTTATACGCCCAGCCCCGTGGGGGGGGGGGGGGGGGGCATTGTTACTTGGTAGTGTGAGCTGAATGCGTGGAGAGCACAATCATTGTGTGTCAAGAGAGCACACATAAGGTGTCATGTTCATCATACCGTTGTTATACACGGCTGGTATCCCCATTTGGGGGGAGGGGGTGTAGTTAGGCACCCGGTTGCGTAAAGTCACATATATCCCGTGTTTATGAGAGCGGGATAAGGCTATCGATATGTAGTCACCGTATATGGACTATAGGTGGGCCCTGGGGTACGGGCTCAGGATTGGAACTAAAGCCTCCTGCGTTGCGCAGGGGTGCGGTTCCCACACAGTGGACTTATTGTGGAATGGGGTTAATGAACCGTTGCTGTTGGTCAGCATGTATAACACGCAATCGCATTCTATTTAGAAGCAATTGGATATCCTCATTAAAGAAGGATTTGGTAGGTTTAGGAGGCGTTGGTATAAATTTCAGTCCCTTGCCGAGTACAATCATCTCAGGTTTATTGAGGGTGTAACTCGATAGGTTGGTGATGTGTTTGCTAGCCGTCTCAGCGTGAGCGGTTAGTATAGAGTGTTGTTTCATTCGACGTCGTGTACGCTGATTCTGGTTATGTTTAACACGAGAGGCCGCGCGGAAACTGCGCGTACGACAATAACTCTTAGGCCTACGGTGGTCCGTAGGGGAGTAAACATCACTGGTATGAGCGTAATGGCCTAGTCAAGGCCGTTCAGCCTCGAGAATTCTGGCTAAATTCCGCAATATGCCGTCTCTGGTATAGTTCAGGGTAGGCCCTGGAATGGTAGGTATAACAGGTGTTTTATATGCCCGGTTGATAGTGGAAAAATCAGGTCCGTATATGGTTGGAGGGTGAGTAACACCGTCAGAACCGGATGTTGATAAAGCAGGTAGGCCCGCTGTTGGTCCAATAGGAGTGGACCGGATCCCCGGATCACCAGGGGAAGCATAGGAAAACTGTAAACTCTCCGTGGAGGAGCTGGTATGCTGACCGCTGGTCTCATTGGTAGACGTGAGCCCATATCCCGACAGTGGGAGGTCGGATGTGGAACCTAGGGGACCGCTTAGGTCCCTAGGCCTGAGGTCAGTGAACGTATGGGTAGGCCCTTCGTGTATCAATGGGCTAGGTGGAGCTGGTGCGTTGTTAATTGGTACCGATTGTATGTTTGTAGCAGGTGAAACGGTATTATTGGTAGCATTGTCATGCGTGTGGTTCGAGTCTGGGTCGAGAGGCCAGTCTCCCTCAGGTAGAGTAACTTGCGACCATGGTAGTTGGCTACTACAGGGGGTCATTAATGAGTCGAGGGTGGTCGAGGTAGAGGTGCAAGGAGGAAGGTTATTTACAGGTAGCACCCGTGGTGGGGTGTATTGGCGCTTGGTGGCTCTACAATCCGTCAACTTCGTGGTAGGACGGTTGGGCATGACGCCCGGTGAGGACTCGGTGGGCAAGTCCTTAAGGGCGTGTGCTACAGTACGAGACGTAACGTCTGGTGGGAGAATGTTGGTCATTCCCAGCTTCCGGCGTTTAGGAGCCCGCAGAAGCGAGTCAGCTATGGTATGGCTAGTGTTCACTGGTACAGTTTCCCGGTGAGAGGATTCCGGGAAGTGGTTCCTCAGTAGGTTAGAGGTATGGCCACTCGGTGAGTGGACAGCGGATTCTTGTGGTTTGAGTGGGGATATGGTGGTGTCCACTGGTAACGTAACCCGGAGAGTGGAGTCCGGGAGAGATGGACCCGGTTGGTCCACGGTAGTGTCACTCGGTGAGTGGATTATGTCACCATGTGTATGTCGGTTGCGTGCAATGGTAGCGGTAACTGTGGTACAGTCCCGGTTGGGAACTAGTACAGCCGTGGCTATAAAATCCTTATACCGTTGGGCATTGGTTAGCCTGTATTTGGTGAGATCGGTGGAGGAAAAGCGATCAATGGTTTGCTGGAAGAGCTCAAGAAATGCAGGTTGGTCCTGCTCAATGATATTCGGGGGAAGCGGGTGGATAAGGTATTCAGATATCTCAGTTTCTAGGTATGAGATGCGCTTCCAATATTGTGTCTCTAAGAGCTGTGTCAAACGCTGTGTGGTTTGGAGAGCTAAACCGTCGAGGTCCGACGAG
Source organism: Pictodentalium vernedei (assembly GCA_031216915.1). NCBI lineage: Eukaryota > Metazoa > Mollusca > Scaphopoda > Dentaliida > Dentaliidae > Pictodentalium > Pictodentalium vernedei. Next base: position 765,636,788 of record CM062297.1, read on the forward strand.
ATATCGCTCTCAAATTTCAATACGCCATTAATTGTGCGGCGTAGATCAGCGGTTATGGTATTGAGAAGATCAGCTGGTACGACGTTTTGTAGGTTGCATTGCTGATAAATGCGATGTTTATGGTGTGCATCAGCTTCCCGAAACATGAGTCTCCGAGTGTTATTGAGTTGTAGTCGGAGCTTACGGTGAGTTTCGGGGTGTAACGATTCCATGGTGGAATGAGGTTAGGTAGATAGGGTGGACCTCTATTGGTATTTGTCCGGAATTAGCTTCCGCGAGTGTAACCAAGGTTTCGGCTAGTACAGCCTTATCAAACAAACAAATACAGAGATCTGTTGTAGTTATTATGGTAATGTTACAAGATCGGACTCAAGTACAGAGGAGTCTCTATGTTGATCCGATTCACAATCCCGTGGGTCAGGATTGGGGGTGCCAATCGTTTGGGTGTGGCAGCCGTGGGTGGGAGGTCGGATTATGTCACGACCTAATGGTGGTATTAGCGGTGGTTAAGACCCGTTAACAAACAGGAAATAATTTTTGCTCCGTGAGCTGGTACTATATATTTTTGGTTTTGGTAGTATTATGTGGTACCGATCCGAGCGCCGAGAGCTGATATGTGTATGCTCAATCGTGCCATGACACAAAATATATTTATATATGTTATTTTTATGCCGTCGATGGTCGACTGTGGCAAACTGGTGTAGGTCTACCAGTATATGCTTCTACCTTGGTATTAGGTGGGTAGAAGGAATCGTGTACAGGTATAGTGTGATCGTGTCGGTAGTGACACAGGTATTGATCGCACTGGCCGGTTACGGCAAGAAACACGATTGAAAACAGTGCAAGGCTGCAAAAAAAACTGGTAAATAAAATGTGAAAACGAAATAAAACGAAAACAAAGTGTCGGCTCGGAAGAACTACCTGTGCGGATAATAAATATATATATATGTATATACACAAGTGTGATGTAGAACAAATTGGTGAAAACACTGAGTAAAATCCGTAAATCGGTAAAGTATGAGCTGGATAATTGTGTGCGAATAGTATTTCAAAATGGCTGCCAATCAACGAAGTGGAGTCAATCACAGTCTTGTTGGAAATGGTTGACGGAGTGGTAAGAGACTCAGACAGTTGTGCACGTGATGTCTGGAAGTGATATGATTGGTTGATGGAACGAATCAACATCGCAGCTATTGGCTGAGAGCGGAGGTGTGTCTCCGTTAATTGATTGTTTTGTTTTGGTAAAGTGACAGTCAAGCATTCAGTACAGGTTGTACAAACAAAGTTGTAATTGAAGTGTTTGTACACGCATCTCAGGAAATAAAAGGTGTTAAGAGATGCAGGTCAGAAATAAAATGGATTTATTTGTTAGAACAACTCCGCTAGGTCCCTGTCGCTATAGGAAATGAATCGATGTGGGGGAGTACAGGTATGCGACTTAATAATACAGCCCTTGTAGATCCACCAAGCCCCCGGGTAGGGGGGTGGGGGTACGGTATTATTCAGAGGGGTTTAGAGGTCGCAACGATTCAAAGTGGGTTGTGAGACCAGATAATTATGGATAGTACGCGTGAGTTGCGATATATGGGTAGCTTGTATCACGTTCAGTGCGCAGGTGTGCGACGAGTACGCGTCACAGCCCGGTAGGGCTATGAATCGGAGAAAAGAAACAATCAATGCGCCAACTGCATATTAGGGTAGAAGTGCAGGTCGGCGGAGTGGCTTAGCCTGGTATCGGTTGTATTGTATCAAGGGACATATAGTCCACTGTGGTGACAACGGTTGGGATAACCAAGTATTAATAACGGCTGTAGGAGCCGAGGCCCGGTATACAGGTGACAACCGGGGGTGGGGGTTTGTTTTGAGGTATGTACTCGTTCCGCATTGTGGTAGAAATTAGCTATGGTTCTACCTGATCACGGTATAGATTGCGGAATGAAAGCTCAACGTTGGTAAAAAGACCGAGGTCGGGGTATATGTATTAATGTCATCCCGTTTGTACACATGAAATGAATGTTGTGCACGCGCTATGGTATGCTGGTTACATGAGCAAGGTACCAGGCAATTATAATCAGGTAGGTTAGATGTTTGGGATCTCGGTGGACACTGTATCCGTGTAATAAGTGTAATAGGTAGATAGGTCGGATACAGGTTGCGTGTACATAGGTACCGCCGAGAATGTGTGGTAGAAGCAATTGGGGTAACCCTTCGCTGGGAACAAGACGACGTGCACAGGATGCACGCAATCCGCCTCTCTTACGGCTTTCTGCCAAGAGGGACCCGAAAGTCCAGAAGTATGATAGTGGGGGGACATAGTAGCCACTAGGTTCGCCCTCAAGCTTCGGGTGTGGTCATCTAACAGCGGTGCGAGATGGGGAGGGCCATGGTAGCCCATCCTTATACGCCCAGCCCCGTGGGGGGGGGGGGCATTGTTACTTGGTAGTGTGAGCTGAATGCGTGGAGAGCACAATCATTGTGTGTCAAGAGAGCACACATAAGGTGTCATGTTCATCATACCGTTGTTATACACGGCTGGCATCCCCATTTGGGGGGAGGGGGTGTAGTTAGGCACCCGGTTGCGTAAAGTCACATATATCCCGTGTTTATGAGAGCGGGATAAGGCTATCGATATGTAGTCACCGTATATGGACTATAGGTGGGCCCTGGGGTACGGGCTCAGGATTGGAACTAAAGCCTCCTGCGTTGCGCAGGGGTGCGGTTCCCACACAGTGGACTTATTGTGGAATGGGGTTAATGAACCGTTGCTGTTGGTCAGCATGTATAACTCGCAATCGCATTCTATTTAGAAGCAATTGGATATCCTCATTAAAGAAGGATTTGGTAGGTTTAGGAGGCGTTGGTATAAATTTCAGTCCCTTGCCGAGTACAATCATCTCAGGTTTATTGAGGGTGTAACTCGATAGGTTGGTGATGTGTTTGCTAGCCGTCTCAGCGTGAGCGGTTAGTATAGAGTGTTGTTTCATTCGACGTCGTGTACGCTGATTCTGGTTATGTTTAACACGAGAGGCCGCGCGGAAACTGCGCGTACGACAATAACTCTTAGGCCTACGGTGGTCCGTAGGGGAGTAAACATCACTGGTATGAGCGTAATGGCCTAGTCAAGGCCGTTCAGCCTCGAGAATTCTGGCTAAATTCCGCAATATGCCGTCTCTGGTATAGTTCAGGGTAGGCCCTGGAATGGTAGGTATAACAGGTGTTTTATATGCCCGGTTGATAGTGGAAAAATCAGGTCCGTATATGGTTGGAGGGTGAGTAACACCGTCAGAACCGGATGTTGATAAAGCAGGTAGGCCCGCTGTTGGTCCAATAGGAGTGGACCGGATCCCCGGATCACCAGGGGAAGCATAGGAAAACTGTAAACTCTCCGTGGAGGAGCTGGTATGCTGACCGCTGGTCTCATTGGTAGACGTGAGCCCATATCCCGACAGTGGGAGGTCGGATGTGGAACCTACGGGACCGCTTAGGTCCCTAGGCCTGAGGTCAGTGAACGTATGGGTAGGCCCTTCGTGTATCAATGGGCTAGGTGGAGCTGGTGCGTTGTTAATTGGTACCGATTGTATGTTTGTAGCAGGTGAAACGGTATTATTGGTAGCATTGTCATGCGTGTGGTTCGAGTCTGGGTCGAGAGGCCAGTCTCCCTCAGGTAGAGTAACTTGCGACCATGGTAGTTGGCTACTACAGGGGGTCATTAATGAGTCGAGGGTGGTCGAGGTAGAGGTGCAAGGAGGAAGGTTATTTACAGGTAGCACCCGTGGTGGGGTGTATTGGCGCTTGGTGGCTCTACAATCCGTCAACTTCGTGGTAGGACGGTTGGGCATGACGCCCGGTGAGGACTCGGTGGGCAAGTCCTTAAGGGCGTGTGCTACAGTACGAGACGTAACGTCTGGTGGGAGAATGTTGGTCATTCCCAGCTTCCGGCGTTTAGGAGCCCGCAGAAGCGAGTCAGCTATGGTATGGCTAGTGTTCACTGGTACAGTTTCCCGGTGAGAGGATTCCGGGAAGTGGTTCCTCAGTAGGTTAGAGGTATGGCCACTCGGTGAGTGGACAGCGGATTCTTGTGGTTTGAGTGGGGATATGGTGGTGTCCACTGGTAACGTAACCCGGAGAGTGGAGTCCGGGAGAGATGGACCCGGTTGGTCCACGGTAGTGTCACTCGGTGAGTGGATTATGTCACCATGTGTATGTCGGTTGCGTGCAATGGTAGCGGTAACTGTGGTACAGTCCCGGTTGGGAACTAGTACAGCCGTGGCTATAAAATCCTTATACCGTTGGGCATTGGTTAGCCTGTATTTGGTGAGATCGGTGGAGGAAAAGCGATCAATGGTTTGCTGGAAGAGCTCAAGAAATGCAGGTTGGTCCTGCTCAATGATATTCGGGGGAAGCGGGTGGATAAGGTATTCAGATATCTCAGTTTCTAGGTATGAGATGCGCTTCCAATATTGTGTCTCTAAGAGCTGTGTCAAACGCTGTGTGGTTTGGAGAGCTAAACCGTCGAGGTCCGACGAGATATCGCTCTCAAATTTCAATACGCCATTAATTGTGCGGCGTAGATCAGCGGTTATGGTATTGAGAAGATCAGCTGGTACGACGTTTTGTAGGTTGCATTGCTGATAAATGCGATGTTTATGGTGTGCATCAGCTTCCCGAAACATGAGTCTCCGAGTGTTATTGAGTTGTAGTCGGAGCTTACGGTGAGTTTCGGGGTGTAACGATTCCATAGTGGAATGAGGTTAGGTAGATAGGGTGGACCTCTATTGGTATTTGTCCGGAATTAGCTTCCGCGAGTGTAACCAAGGTTTCGGCTAGTACAGCCTTATCAAACAAACAAATACAGAGATCTGTTGTAGTTATTATGGTAATGTTACAAGATCGGACTCAAGTACAGAGGAGTCTCTATGTTGATCCGATTCACAATCCCGTGGGTCAGGATTGGGGGTGCCAATCGTTTGGGTGTGGCAGCCGTGGGTGGGAGGTCGGATTATGTCACGACCTAATGGTGGTATTAGCGGTGGTTAAGACCCGTTAACAAACAGGAAATAATTTTTGCTCCGTGAGCTGGTACTATATATTTTTGGTTTTGGTAGTATTATGTGGTACCGATCCGAGCGCCGAGAGCTGATATGTGTATGCTCAATCGTGCCATGACACAAAATATATTTATATATGTTATTTTTATGCCGTCGATGGTCGACTGTGGCAAACTGGTGTAGGTCTACCAGTATATGCTTCTACCTTGGTATTAGGTGGGTAGAAGGAATCGTGTACAGGTATAGTGTGATCGTGTCGGTAGTGACACAGGTATTGATCGCACTGGCCGGTTACGGCAAGAAACACGATTGAAAACAGTGCAAGGCTGCAAAAAAAACTGGTAAATAAAATGTGAAAACGAAATAAAACGAAAACAAAGTGTCGGCTCGGAAGAACTACCTGTGCGGATAATAAATATATATATATGTATATACACAAGTGTGATGTAGAACAAATTGGTGAAAACACTGAGTAAAATCCGTAAATCGGTAAAGTATGAGCTGGATAATTGTGTGCGAATAGTATTTCAAAATGGCTGCCAATCAACGAAGTGGAGTCAATCACAGTCTTGTTGGAAATGGTTGACGGAGTGGTAAGAGACTCAGACAGTTGTGCACGTGATGTCTGGAAGTGATATGATTGGTTGATGGAACGAATCAACATCGCAGCTATTGGCTGAGAGCGGAGGTGTGTCTCCGTTAATTGATTGTTTTGTTTTGGTAAAGTGACAGTCAAGCATTCAGTACAGGTTGTACAAACAAAGTTGTAATTGAAGTGTTTGTACACGCATCTCAGGAAATAAAAGGTGTTAAGAGATGCAGGTCAGAAATAAAATGGATTTATTTGTTAGAACAACTCCGCTAGGTCCCTGTCGCTATAGGAAATGAATCGATGTGGGGGAGTACAGGTATGCGACTTAATAATACAGCCCTTGTAGATCCACCAAGCCCCCGGGTAGGGGGGTGGGGGTACGGTATTATTCAGAGGGGTTTAGAGGTCGCAACGATTCAAAGTGGGTTGTGAGACCAGATAATTATGGATAGTACGCGTGAGTTGCGATATATGGGTAGCTTGTATCACGTTCAGTGCGCAGGTGTGCGACGAGTACGCGTCACAGCCCGGTAGGGCTATGAATCGGAGAAAAGAAACAATCAATGCGCCAACTGCATATTAGGGTAGAAGTGCAGGTCGGCGGAGTGGCTTAGCCTGGTATCGGTTGTATTGTATCAAGGGACATATAGTCCACTGTGGTGACAACGGTTGGGATAACCAAGTATTAATAACGGCTGTAGGAGCCGAGGCCCGGTATACAGGTGACAACCGGGGGTGGGGGTTTGGTTTTGAGGTATGTACTCGTTCCGCATTGTGGTAGAAATTAGCTATGGTTCTACCTGATCACGGTATAGATTGCGGAATGAAAGCTCAACGTTGGTAAAAAGACCGAGGTCGGGGTATATGTATTAATGTCATCCCGTTTGTACACATGAAATGAATGTTGTGCACGCGCTATGGTATGCTGGTTACATGAGCAAGGTACCAGGCAATTATAATCAGGTAGGTTAGATGTTTGGGATCTCGGTGGACACTGTATCCGTGTAATAAGTGTAATAGGTAGATAGGTCGGATACAGGTTGCGTGTACATAGGTACCGCCGAGAATGTGTGGTAGAAGCAATTGGGGTAACCCTTCGCTGGGAACAAGACGACGTGCACAGGATGCACGCAATCCGCCTCTCTTACGGCTTTCTGCCAAGAGGGACCCGAAAGTCCAGAAGTATGATAGTGGGGGGACATAGTAGCCACTAGGTTCGCCCTCAAGCTTCGGGTGTGGTCATCTAACAGCGGTGCGAGATGGGGAGGGCCATGGTAGCCCATCCTTATACGCCCAGCCCCGTGGGGGGGGGGGGGGCATTGTTACTTGGTAGTGTGAGCTGAATGCGTGGAGAGCACAATCATTGTGTGTCAAGAGAGCACACATAAGGTGTCATGTTCATCATACCGTTGTTATACACGGCTGGCATCCCCATTTGGGGGGAGGGGGTGTAGTTAGGCACCCGGTTGCGTAAAGTCACATATATCCCGTGTTTATGAGAGCGGGATAAGGCTATCGATATGTAGTCACCGTATATGGACTATAGGTGGGCCCTGGGGTACGGGCTCAGGATTGGAACTAAAGCCTCCTGCGTTGCGCAGGGGTGCGGTTCCCACACAGTGGACTTATTGTGGAATGGGGTTAATGAACCGTTGCTGTTGGTCAGCATGTATAACTCGCAATCGCATTCTATTTAGAAGCAATTGGATATCCTCATTAAAGAAGGATTTGGTAGGTTTAGGAGGCGTTGGTATAAATTTCAGTCCCTTGCCGAGTACAATCATCTCAGGTTTATTGAGGGTGTAACTCGATAGGTTGGTGATGTGTTTGCTAGCCGTCTCAGCGTGAGCGGTTAGTATAGAGTGTTGTTTCATTCGACGTCGTGTACGCTGATTCTGGTTATGTTTAACACGAGAGGCCGCGCGGAAACTGCGCGTACGACAATAACTCTTAGGCCTACGGTGGTCCGTAGGGGAGTAAACATCACTGGTATGAGCGTAATGGCCTAGTCAAGGCCGTTCAGCCTCGAGAATTCTGGCTAAATTCCGCAATATGCCGTCTCTGGTATAGTTCAGGGTAGGCCCTGGAATGGTAGGTATAACAGGTGTTTTATATGCCCGGTTGATAGTGGAAAAATCAGGTCCGTATATGGTTGGAGGGTGAGTAACACCGTCAGAACCGGATGTTGATAAAGCAGGTAGGCCCGCTGTTGGTCCAATAGGAGTGGACCGGATCCCCGGATCACCAGGGGAAGCATAGGAAAACTGTAAACTCTCCGTGGAGGAGCTGGTATGCTGACCGCTGGTCTCATTGGTAGACGTGAGCCCATATCCCGACAGTGGGAGGTCGGATGTGGAACCTAGGGGACCGCTTAGGTCCCTAGGCCTGAGGTCAGTGAACGTATGGGTAGGCCCTTCGTGTATCAATGGGCTAGGTGGAGCTGGTGCGTTGTTAATTGGTACCGATTGTATGTTTGTAGCAGGTGAAACGGTATTATTGGTAGCATTGTCATGCGTGTGGTTCGAGTCTGGGTCGAGAGGCCAGTCTCCCTCAGGTAGAGTAACTTGCGACCATGGTAGTTGGCTACTACAGGGGGTCATTAATGAGTCGAGGGTGGTCGAGGTAGAGGTGCAAATAGGAAGGTTATTTACAGGTAGCACCCGTGGTGGGGTGTATTGGCGCTTGGTGGCTCTACAATCCGTCAACTTCGTGGTAGGACGGTTGGGCATGACGCCCGGTGAGGACTCGGTGGGCAAGTCCTTAAGGGCGTGTGCTACAGTACGAGACGTAACGTCTGGTGGGAGAATGTTGGTCATTCCCAGCTTCCGGCGTTTAGGAGCCCGCAGAAGCGAGTCAGCTATGGTATGGCTAGTGTTCACTGGTACAGTTTCCCGGTGAGAGGATTCCGGGAAGTGGTTCCTCAGTAGGTTAGAGGTATGGCCACTCGGTGAGTGGACAGCGGATTCTTGTGGTTTGAGTGGGGATATGGTGGTGTCCACTGGTAACGTAACCCGGAGAGTGGAGTCCGGGAGAGATGGACCCGGTTGGTCCACGGTAGTGTCACTCGGTGAGTGGATTATGTCACCATGTGTATGTCGGTTGCGTGCAATGGTAGCGGTAACTGTGGTACAGTCCCGGTTGGGAACTAGTACAGCCGTGGCTATAAAATCCTTATACCGTTGGGCATTGGTTAGCCTGTATTTGGTGAGATCGGTGGAGGAAAAGCGATCAATGGTTTGCTGGAAGAGCTCAAGAAATGCAGGTTGGTCCTGCTCAATGATATTCGGGGGAAGCGGGTGGATAAGGTATTCAGATATCTCAGTTTCTAGGTATGAGATGCGCTTCCAATATTGTGTCTCTAAGAGCTGTGTCAAACGCTGTGTGGTTTGGAGAGCTAAACCGTCGAGGTCCGACGAGATATCGCTCTCAAATTTCAATACGCCATTAATTGTGCGGCGTAGATCAGCGGTTATGGTATTGAGAAGATCAGCTGGTACGACGTTTTGTAGGTTGCATTGCTGATAAATGCGATGTTTATGGTGTGCATCAGCTTCCCGAAACATGAGTCTCCGAGTGTTATTGAGTTGTAGTCGGAGCTTACGGTGAGTTTCGGGGTGTAACGATTCCATGGTGGAATGAGGTTAGGTAGATAGGGTGGACCTCTATTGGTATTTGTCCGGAATTAGCTTCCGCGAGTGTAACCAAGGTTTCGGCTAGTACAGCCTTATCAAACAAACAAATACAGAGATCTGTTGTAGTTATTATGGTAATGTTACAAGATCGGACTCAAGTACAGAGGAGTCTCTATGTTGATCCGATTCACAATCCCGTGGGTCAGGATTGGGGGTGCCAATCGTTTGGGTGTGGCAGCCGTGGGTGGGAGGTCGGATTATGTCACGACCTAATGGTGGTATTAGCGGTGGTTAAGACCCGTTAACAAACAGGAAATAATTTTTGCTCCGTGAGCTGGTACTATATATTTTTGGTTTTGGTAGTATTATGTGGTACCGATCCGAGCGCCGAGAGCTGATATGTGTATGCTCAATCGTGCCATGACACAAAATATATTTATATATGTTATTTTTATGCCGTCGATGGTCGACTGTGGCAAACTGGTGTAGGTCTACCAGTATATGCTTCTACCTTGGTATTAGGTGGGTAGAAGGAATCGTGTACAGGTATAGTGTGATCGTGTCGGTAGTGACACAGGTATTGATCGCACTGGCCGGTTACGGCAAGAAACACGATTGAAAACAGTGCAAGGCTGCAAAAAAAACTGGTAAATAAAATGTGAAAACGAAATAAAACGAAAACAAAGTGTCGGCTCGGAAGAACTACCTGTGCGGATAATAAATATATATATATGTATATACACAAGTGTGATGTAGAACAAATTGGTGAAAACACTGAGTAAAATCCGTAAATCGGTAAAGTATGAGCTGGATAATTGTGTGCGAATAGTATTTCAAAATGGCTGCCAATCAACGAAGTGGAGTCAATCACAGTCTTGTTGGAAATGGTTGACGGAGTGGTAAGAGACTCAGACAGTTGTGCACGTGATGTCTGGAAGTGATATGATTGGTTGATGGAACGAATCAACATCGCAGCTATTGGTTGAGAGCGGAGGTGTGTCTCCGTTAATTGATTGTTTTGTTTTGGTAAAGTGACAGTCAAGCATTCAGTACAGGTTGTACAAACAAAGTTGTAATTGAAGTGTTTGTACACGCATCTCAGGAAATAAAAGGTGTTAAGAGATGCAGGTCAGAAATAAAATGGATTTATTTGTTAGAACAACTCCGCTAGGTCCCTGTCGCTATAGGAAATGAATCGATGTGGGGGAGTACAGGTATGCGACTTAATAATACAGCCCTTGTAGATCCACCAAGCCCCCCGGGTAAGGGGGTGGGGGTACGGTATTATTCAGAGGGGTTTAGAGGTCGCAACGATTCAAAGTGGGTTGTGAGACCAGATAATTATGGATAGTACGCGTGAGTTGCGATATATGGGTAGCTTGTATCACGTTCAGTGCGCAGGTGTGCGACGAGTACGCGTCACAGCCCGGTAGGGCTATGAATCGGAGAAAAGAAACAATCAATGCGCCAACTGCATATTAGGGTAGAAGTGCAGGTCGGCGGAGTGGCTTAGCCTGGTATCGGTTGTATTGTATCAAGGGACATATAGTCCACTGTGGTGACAACGGTTGGGATAACCAAGTATTAATAACGGCTGTAGGAGCCGAGGCCCGGTATACAGGTGACAACCGGGGGTGGGGGTTTGGTTTTGAGGTATGTACTCGTTCCGCATTGTGGTAGAAATTAGCTATGGTTCTACCTGATCACGGTATAGATTGCGGAATGAAAGCTCAACGTTGGTAAAAAGACCGAGGTCGGGGTATATGTATTAATGTCATCCCGTTTGTACACATGAAATGAATGTTGTGCACGCGCTATGGTATGCTGGTTACATGAGCAAGGTACCAGGCAATTATAATCAGGTAGGTTAGATGTTTGGGATCTCGGTGGACACTGTATCCGTGTAATAAGTGTAATAGGTAGATAGGTCGGATACAGGTTGCGTGTACATAGGTACCGCCGAGAATGTGTGGTAGAAGCAATTGGGGTAACCCTTCGCTGGGAACAAGACGACGTGCACAGGATGCACGCAATCCGCCTCTCTTACGGCTTTCTGCCAAGAGGGACCCGAAAGTCCAGAAGTATGATAGTGGGGGGACATAGTAGCCACTAGGTTCGCCCTCAAGCTTCGGGTGTGGTCATCTAACAGCGGTGCGAGATGGGGAGGGCCATGGTAGCCCATCCTTATACGCCCAGCCCCGTGGGGGGGGGGGGGGGGGGGGCATTGTTACTTGGTAGTGTGAGCTGAATGCGTGGAGAGCACAATCATTGTGTGTCAAGAGAGCACACATAAGGTGTCATGTTCATCATACCGTTGTTATACACGGCTGGCATCCCCATTTGGGGGGAGGGGGTGTAGTTAGGCACCCGGTTGCGTAAAGTCACATATATCCCGTGTTTATGAGAGCGGGATAAGGCTATCGATATGTAGTCACCGTATATGGACTATAGGTGGGCCCTGGGGTACGGGCTCAGGATTGGAACTAAAGCCTCCTGCGTTGCGCAGGGGTGCGGTTCCCACACAGTGGACTTATTGTGGAATGGGGTTAATGAACCGTTGCTGTTGGTCAGCATGTATAACTCGCAATCGCATTCTATTTAGAAGCAATTGGATATCCTCATTAAAGAAGGATTTGGTAGGTTTAGGAGGCGTTGGTATAAATTTCAGTCCCTTGCCGAGTACAATCATCTCAGGTTTATTGAGGGTGTAACTCGATAGGTTGGTGATGTGTTTGCTAGCCGTCTCAGCGTGAGCGGTTAGTATAGAGTGTTGTTTCATTCGACGTCGTGTACGCTGATTCTGGTTATGTTTAACACGAGAGGCCGCGCGGAAACTGCGCGTACGACAATAACTCTTAGGCCTACGGTGGTCCGTAGGGGAGTAAACATCACTGGTATGAGCGTAATGGCCTAGTCAAGGCCGTTCAGCCTCGAGAATTCTGGCTAAATTCCGCAATATGCCGTCTCTGGTATAGTTCAGGGTAGGCCCTGGAATGGTAGGTATAACAGGTGTTTTATATGCCCGGTTGATAGTGGAAAAATCAGGTCCGTATATGGTTGGAGGGTGAGTAACACCGTCAGAACCGGATGTTGATAAAGCAGGTAGGCCCGCTGTTGGTCCAATAGGAGTGGACCGGATCCCCGGATCACCAGGGGAAGCATAGGAAAACTGTAAACTCTCCGTGGAGGAGCTGGTATGCTGACCGCTGGTCTCATTGGTAGACGTGAGCCCATATCCCGACAGTGGGAGGTCGGATGTGGAACCTAGGGGACCGCTTAGGTCCCTAGGCCTGAGGTCAGTGAACGTATGGGTAGGCCCTTCGTGTATCAATGGGCTAGGTGGAGCTGGTGCGTTGTTAATTGGTACCGATTGTATGTTTGTAGCAGGTGAAACGGTATTATTGGTAGCATTTTCATGCGTGTGGTTCGAGTCTGGGTCGAGAGGCCAGTCTCCCTCAGGTAGAGTAACTTGCGACCATGGTAGTTGGCTACTACAGGGGGTCATTAATGAGTCGAGGGTGGTCGAGGTAGAGGTGCAAGGAGGAAGGTTATTTACAGGTAGCACCCGTGGTGGGGTGTATTGGCGCTTGGTGGCTCTACAATCCGTCAACTTCGTGGTAGGACGGTTGGGCATGACGCCCGGTGAGGACTCGGTGGGCAAGTCCTTAAGGGCGTGTGCTACAGTACGAGACGTAACGTCTGGTGGGAGAATGTTGGTCATTCCCAGCTTCCGGCGTTTAGGAGCCCGCAGAAGCGAGTCAGCTATGGTATGGCTAGTGTTCACTGGTACAGTTTCCCGGTGAGAGGATTCCGGGAAGTGGTTCCTCAGTAGGTTAGAGGTATGGCCACTCGGTGAGTGGACAGCGGATTCTTGTGGTTTGAGTGGGGATATGGTGGTGTCCACTGGTAACGTAACCCGGAGAGTGGAGTCCGGGAGAGATGGACCCGGTTGGTCCACGGTAGTGTCACTCGGTGAGTGGATTATGTCACCATGTGTATGTCGGTTGCGTGCAATGGTAGCGGTAACTGTGGTACAGTCCCGGTTGGGAACTAGTACAGCCGTGGCTATAAAATCCTTATACCGTTGGGCATTGGTTAGCCTGTATTTGGTGAGATCGGTGGAGGAAAAGCGATCAATGGTTTGCTGGAAGAGCTCAAGAAATGCAGGTTGGTCCTGCTCAATGATATTCGGGGGAAGCGGGTGGATAAGGTATTCAGATATCTCAGTTTCTAGGTATGAGATGCGCTTCCAATATTGTGTCTCTAAGAGCTGTGTCAAACGCTGTGTGGTTTGGAGAGCTAAACCGTCGAGGTCCGACGAGATATCGCTCTCAAATTTCAATACGCCATTAATTGTGCGGCGTAGATCAGCGGTTATGGTATTGAGAAGATCAGCTGGTACGACGTTTTGTAGGTTGCATTGCTGATAAATGCGATGTTTATGGTGTGCATCAGCTTCCCGAAACATGAGTCTCCGAGTGTTATTGAGTTGTAGTCGGAGCTTACGGTGAGTTTCGGGGTGTAACGATTCCATGGTGGAATGAGGTTAGGTAGATAGGGTGGACCTCTATTGGTATTTGTCCGGAATTAGCTTCCGCGAGTGTAACCAAGGTTTCGGCTAGTACAGCCTTATCAAACAAACAAATACAGAGATCTGTTGTAGTTATTATGGTAATGTTACAAGATCGGACTCAAGTACAGAGGAGTCTCTATGTTGATCCGATTCACAATCCCGTGGGTCAGGATTGGGGGTGCCAATCGTTTGGGTGTGGCAGCCGTGGGTGGGAGGTCGGATTATGTCACGACCTAATGGTGGTATTAGCGGTGGTTAAGACCCGTTAACAAACAGGAAATAATTTTTGCTCCGTGAGCTGGTACTATATATTTTTGGTTTTGGTAGTATTATGTGGTACCGATCCGAGCGCCGAGAGCTGATATGTGTATGCTCAATCGTGCCATGACACAAAATATATTTATATATGTTATTTTTATGCCGTCGATGGTCGACTGTGGCAAACTGGTGTAGGTCTACCAGTATATGCTTCTACCTTGGTATTAGGTGGGTAGAAGGAATCGTGTACAGGTATAGTGTGATCGTGTCGGTAGTGACACAGGTATTGATCGCACTGGCCGGTTACGGCAAGAAACACGATTGAAAACAGTGCAAGGCTGCAAAAAAAACTGGTAAATAAAATGTGAAAACGAAATAAAACGAAAACAAAGTGTCGGCTCGGAAGAACTACCTGTGCGGATAATAAATATATATATATGTATATACACAAGTGTGATGTAGAACAAATTGGTGAAAACACTGAGTAAAATCCGTAAATCGGTAAAGTATGAGCTGGATAATTGTGTGCGAATAGTATTTCAAAATGGCTGCCAATCAACGAAGTGGAGTCAATCACAGTCTTGTTGGAAATGGTTGACGGAGTGGTAAGAGACTCAGACAGTTGTGCACGTGATGTCTGGAAGTGATATGATTGGTTGATGGAACGAATCAACATCGCAGCTATTGGCTGAGAGCGGAGGTGTGTCTCCGTTAATTGATTGTTTTGTTTTGGTAAAGTGACAGTCAAGCATTCAGTACAGGTTGTACAAACAAAGTTGTAATTGAAGTGTTTGTACACGCATCTCAGGAAATAAAAGGTGTTAAGAGATGCAGGTCAGAAATAAAATGGATTTATTTGTTAGAACAACTCCGCTAGGTCCCTGTCGCTATAGGAAATGAATCGATGTGGGGGAGTACAGGTATGCGACTTAATAATACAGCCCTTGTAGATCCACCAAGCCCCCGGGTAAGGGGGTGGGGGTACGGTATTATTCAGAGGGGTTTAGAGGTCGCAACGATTCAAAGTGGGTTGTGAGACCAGATAATTATGGATAGTACGCGTGAGTTGCGATATATGGGTAGCTTGTATCACGTTCAGTGCGCAGGTGTGCGACGAGTACGCGTCACAGCCCGGTAGGGCTATGAATCGGAGAAAAGAAACAATCAATGCGCCAACTGCATATTAGGGTAGAAGTGCAGGTCGGCGGAGTGGCTTAGCCTGGTATCGGTTGTATTGTATCAAGGGACATATAGTCCACTGTGGTGACAACGGTTGGGATAACCAAGTATTAATAACGGCTGTAGGAGCCGAGGCCCGGTATACAGGTGACAACCGGGGGTGGGGGTTTGGTTTTGAGGTATGTACTCGTTCCGCATTGTGGTAGAAATTAGCTATGGTTCTACCTGATCACGGTATAGATTGCGGAATGAAAGCTCAACGTTGGTAAAAAGACCGAGGTCGGGGTATATGTATTAATGTCATCCCGTTTGTACACATGAAATGAATGTTGTGCACGCGCTATGGTATGCTGGTTACATGAGCAAGGTACCAGGCAATTATAATCAGGTAGGTTAGATGTTTGGGATCTCGGTGGACACTGTATCCGTGTAATAAGTGTAATAGGTAGATAGGTCGGATACAGGTTGCGTGTACATAGGTACCGCCGAGAATGTGTGGTAGAAGCAATTGGGGTAACCCTTCGCTGGGAACAAGACGACGTGCACAGGATGCACGCAATCCGCCTCTCTTACGGCTTTCTGCCAAGAGGGACCCGAAAGTCCAGAAGTATGATAGTGGGGGGACATAGTAGCCACTAGGTTCGCCCTCAAGCTTCGGGTGTGGTCATCTAACAGCGGTGCGAGATGGGGAGGGCCATGGTAGCCCATCCTTATACGCCCAGCCCCGTGGGGGGGGG
The DNA here is from genome assembly GCA_031216915.1 of Pictodentalium vernedei. NCBI lineage: Eukaryota > Metazoa > Mollusca > Scaphopoda > Dentaliida > Dentaliidae > Pictodentalium > Pictodentalium vernedei. Next base: position 765,652,807 of record CM062297.1, read on the forward strand.
GGCATTGTTACTTGGTAGTGTGAGCTGAATGCGTGGAGAGCACAATCATTGTGTGTCAAGAGAGCACACATAAGGTGTCATGTTCATCATACCGTTGTTATACACGGCTGGCATCCCCATTTGGGGGGAGGGGGTGTAGTTAGGCACCCGGTTGCGTAAAGTCACATATATCCCGTGTTTATGAGAGCGGGATAAGGCTATCGATATGTAGTCACCGTATATGGACTATAGGTGGGCCCTGGGGTACGGGCTCAGGATTGGAACTAAAGCCTCCTGCGTTGCGCAGGGGTGCGGTTCCCACACAGTGGACTTATTGTGGAATGGGGTTAATGAACCGTTGCTGTTGGTCAGCATGTATAACTCGCAATCGCATTCTATTTAGAAGCAATTGGATATCCTCATTAAAGAAGGATTTGGTAGGTTTAGGAGGCGTTGGTATAAATTTCAGTCCCTTGCCGAGTACAATCATCTCAGGTTTATTGAGGGTGTAACTCGATAGGTTGGTGATGTGTTTGCTAGCCGTCTCAGCGTGAGCGGTTAGTATAGAGTGTTGTTTCATTCGACGTCGTGTACGCTGATTCTGGTTATGTTTAACACGAGAGGCCGCGCGGAAACTGCGCGTACGACAATAACTCTTAGGCCTACGGTGGTCCGTAGGGGAGTAAACATCACTGGTATGAGCGTAATGGCCTAGTCAAGGCCGTTCAGCCTCGAGAATTCTGGCTAAATTCCGCAATATGCCGTCTCTGGTATAGTTCAGGGTAGGCCCTGGAATGGTAGGTATAACAGGTGTTTTATATGCCCGGTTGATAGTGGAAAAATCAGGTCCGTATATGGTTGGAGGGTGAGTAACACCGTCAGAACCGGATGTTGATAAAGCAGGTAGGCCCGCTGTTGGTCCAATAGGAGTGGACCGGATCCCCGGATCACCAGGGGAAGCATAGGAAAACTGTAAACTCTCCGTGGAGGAGCTGGTATGCTGACCGCTGGTCTCATTGGTAGACGTGAGCCCATATCCCGACAGTGGGAGGTCGGATGTGGAACCTAGGGGACCGCTTAGGTCCCTAGGCCTGAGGTCAGTGAACGTATGGGTAGGCCCTTCGTGTATCAATGGGCTAGGTGGAGCTGGTGCGTTGTTAATTGGTACCGATTGTATGTTTGTAGCAGGTGAAACGGTATTATTGGTAGCATTGTCATGCGTGTGGTTCGAGTCTGGGTCGAGAGGCCAGTCTCCCTCAGGTAGAGTAACTTGCGACCATGGTAGTTGGCTACTACAGGGGGTCATTAATGAGTCGAGGGTGGTCGAGGTAGAGGTGCAAGGAGGAAGGTTATTTACAGGTAGCACCCGTGGTGGGGTGTATTGGCGCTTGGTGGCTCTACAATCCGTCAACTTCGTGGTAGGACGGTTGGGCATGACGCCCGGTGAGGACTCGGTGGGCAAGTCCTTAAGGGCGTGTGCTACAGTACGAGACGTAACGTCTGGTGGGAGAATGTTGGTCATTCCCAGCTTCCGGCGTTTAGGAGCCCGCAGAAGCGAGTCAGCTATGGTATGGCTAGTGTTCACTGGTACAGTTTCCCGGTGAGAGGATTCCGGGAAGTGGTTCCTCAGTAGGTTAGAGGTATGGCCACTCGGTGAGTGGACAGCGGATTCTTGTGGTTTGAGTGGGGATATGGTGGTGTCCACTGGTAACGTAACCCGGAGAGTGGAGTCCGGGAGAGATGGACCCGGTTGGTCCACGGTAGTGTCACTCGGTGAGTGGATTATGTCACCATGTGTATGTCGGTTGCGTGCAATGGTAGCGGTAACTGTGGTACAGTCCCGGTTGGGAACTAGTACAGCCGTGGCTATAAAATCCTTATACCGTTGGGCATTGGTTAGCCTGTATTTGGTGAGATCGGTGGAGGAAAAGCGATCAATGGTTTGCTGGAAGAGCTCAAGAAATGCAGGTTGGTCCTGCTCAATGATATTCGGGGGAAGCGGGTGGATAAGGTATTCAGATATCTCAGTTTCTAGGTATGAGATGCGCTTCCAATATTGTGTCTCTAAGAGCTGTGTCAAACGCTGTGTGGTTTGGAGAGCTAAACCGTCGAGGTCCGACGAGATATCGCTCTCAAATTTCAATACGCCATTAATTGTGCGGCGTAGATCAGCGGTTATGGTATTGAGAAGATCAGCTGGTACGACGTTTTGTAGGTTGCATTGCTGATAAATGCGATGTTTATGGTGTGCATCAGCTTCCCGAAACATGAGTCTCCGAGTGTTATTGAGTTGTAGTCGGAGCTTACGGTGAGTTTCGGGGTGTAACGATTCCATGGTGGAATGAGGTTAGGTAGATAGGGTGGACCTCTATTGGTATTTGTCCGGAATTAGCTTCCGCGAGTGTAACCAAGGTTTCGGCTAGTACAGCCTTATCAAACAAACAAATACAGAGATCTGTTGTAGTTATTATGGTAATGTTACAAGATCGGACTCAAGTACAGAGGAGTCTCTATGTTGATCCGATTCACAATCCCGTGGGTCAGGATTGGGGGTGCCAATCGTTTGGGTGTGGCAGCCGTGGGTGGGAGGTCGGATTATGTCACGACCTAATGGTGGTATTAGCGGTGGTTAAGACCCGTTAACAAACAGGAAATAATTTTTGCTCCGTGAGCTGGTACTATATATTTTTGGTTTTGGTAGTATTATGTGGTACCGATCCGAGCGCCGAGAGCTGATATGTGTATGCTCAATCGTGCCATGACACAAAATATATTTATATATGTTATTTTTATGCCGTCGATGGTCGACTGTGGCAAACTGGTGTAGGTCTACCAGTATATGCTTCTACCTTGGTATTAGGTGGGTAGAAGGAATCGTGTACAGGTATAGTGTGATCGTGTCGGTAGTGACACAGGTATTGATCGCACTGGCCGGTTACGGCAAGAAACACGATTGAAAACAGTGCAAGGCTGCAAAAAAAACTGGTAAATAAAATGTGAAAACGAAATAAAACGAAAACAAAGTGTCGGCTCGGAAGAACTACCTGTGCGGATAATAAATATATATATATGTATATACACAAGTGTGATGTAGAACAAATTGGTGAAAACACTGAGTAAAATCCGTAAATCGGTAAAGTATGAGCTGGATAATTGTGTGCGAATAGTATTTCAAAATGGCTGCCAATCAACGAAGTGGAGTCAATCACAGTCTTGTTGGAAATGGTTGACGGAGTGGTAAGAGACTCAGACAGTTGTGCACGTGATGTCTGGAAGTGATATGATTGGTTGATGGAACGAATCAACATCGCAGCTATTGGCTGAGAGCGGAGGTGTGTCTCCGTTAATTGATTGTTTTGTTTTGGTAAAGTGACAGTCAAGCATTCAGTACAGGTTGTACAAACAAAGTTGTAATTGAAGTGTTTGTACACGCATCTCAGGAAATAAAAGGTGTTAAGAGATGCAGGTCAGAAATAAAATGGATTTATTTGTTAGAACAACTCCGCTAGGTCCCTGTCGCTATAGGAAATGAATCGATGTGGGGGAGTACAGGTATGCGACTTAATAATACAGCCCTTGTAGATCCACCAAGCCCCCGGGTAGGGGGGTGGGGGTACGGTATTATTCAGAGGGGTTTAGAGGTCGCAACGATTCAAAGTGGGTTGTGAGACCAGATAATTATGGATAGTACGCGTGAGTTGCGATATATGGGTAGCTTGTATCACGTTCAGTGCGCAGGTGTGCGACGAGTACGCGTCACAGCCCGGTAGGGCTATGAATCGGAGAAAAGAAACAATCAATGCGCCAACTGCATATTAGGGTAGAAGTGCAGGTCGGCGGAGTGGCTTAGCCTGGTATCGGTTGTATTGTATCAAGGGACATATAGTCCACTGTGGTGACAACGGTTGGGATAACCAAGTATTAATAACGGCTGTAGGAGCCGAGGCCCGGTATACAGGTGACAACCGGGGGTGGGGGTTTGGTTTTGAGGTATGTACTCGTTCCGCATTGTGGTAGAAATTAGCTATGGTTCTACCTGATCACGGTATAGATTGCGGAATGAAAGCTCAACGTTGGTAAAAAGACCGAGGTCGGGGTATATGTATTAATGTCATCCCGTTTGTACACATGAAATGAATGTTGTGCACGCGCTATGGTATGCTGGTTACATGAGCAAGGTACCAGGCAATTATAATCAGGTAGGTTAGATGTTTGGGATCTCGGTGGACACTGTATCCGTGTAATAAGTGTAATAGGTAGATAGGTCGGATACAGGTTGCGTGTACATAGGTACCGCCGAGAATGTGTGGTAGAAGCAATTGGGGTAACCCTTCGCTGGGAACAAGACGACGTGCACAGGATGCACGCAATCCGCCTCTCTTACGGCTTTCTGCCAAGAGGGACCCGAAAGTCCAGAAGTATGATAGTGGGGGGACATAGTAGCCACTAGGTTCGCCCTCAAGCTTCGGGTGTGGTCATCTAACAGCGGTGCGAGATGGGGAGGGCCATGGAAGCCCATCCTTATACGCCCAGCCCCGTGGGGGGGGGGGGCATTGTTACTTGGTAGTGTGAGCTGAATGCGTGGAGAGCACAATCATTGTGTGTCAAGAGAGCACACATAAGGTGTCATGTTCATCATACCGTTGTTATACACGGCTGGCATCCCCATTTGGGGGGAGGGGGTGTAGTTAGGCACCCGGTTGCGTAAAGTCACATATATCCCGTGTTTATGAGAGCGGGATAAGGCTATCGATATGTAGTCACCGTATATGGACTATAGGTGGGCCCTGGGGTACGGGCTCAGGATTGGAACTAAAGCCTCCTGCGTTGCGCAGGGGTGCGGTTCCCACACAGTGCTTATTGTGGAATGGGGTTAATGAACCGTTGCTGTTGGTCAGCATGTATAACTCGCAATCGCATTCTATTTAGAAGCAATTGGATATCCTCATTAAAGAAGGATTTGGTAGGTTTAGGAGGCGTTGGTATAAATTTCAGTCCCTTGCCGAGTACAATCATCTCAGGTTTATTGAGGGTGTAACTCGATAGGTTGGTGATGTGTTTGCTAGCCGTCTCAGCGTGAGCGGTTAGTATAGAGTGTTGTTTCATTCGACGTCGTGTACGCTGATTCTGGTTATGTTTAACACGAGAGGCCGCGCGGAAACTGCGCGTACGACAATAACTCTTAGGCCTACGGTGGTCCGTAGGGGAGTAAACATCACTGGTATGAGCGTAATGGCCTAGTCAAGGCCGTTCAGCCTCGAGAATTCTGGCTAAATTCCGCAATATGCCGTCTCTGGTATAGTTCAGGGTAGGCCCTGGAATGGTAGGTATAACAGGTGTTTTATATGCCCGGTTGATAGTGGAAAAATCAGGTCCGTATATGGTTGGAGGGTGAGTAACACCGTCAGAACCGGATGTTGATAAAGCAGGTAGGCCCGCTGTTGGTCCAATAGGAGTGGACCGGATCCCCGGATCACCAGGGGAAGCATAGGAAAACTGTAAACTCTCCGTGGAGGAGCTGGTATGCTGACCGCTGGTCTCATTGGTAGACGTGAGCCCATATCCCGACAGTGGGAGGTCGGATGTGGAACCTAGGGGACCGCTTAGGTCCCTAGGCCTGAGGTCAGTGAACGTATGGGTAGGCCCTTCGTGTATCAATGGGCTAGGTGGAGCTGGTGCGTTGTTAATTGGTACCGATTGTATGTTTGTAGCAGGTGAAACGGTATTATTGGTAGCATTGTCATGCGTGTGGTTCGAGTCTGGGTCGAGAGGCCAGTCTCCCTCAGGTAGAGTAACTTGCGACCATGGTAGTTGGCTACTACAGGGGGTCATTAATGAGTCGAGGGTGGTCGAGGTAGAGGTGCAAGGAGGAAGGTTATTTACAGGTAGCACCCGTGGTGGGGTGTATTGGCGCTTGGTGGCTCTACAATCCGTCAACTTCGTGGTAGGACGGTTGGGCATGACGCCCGGTGAGGACTCGGTGGGCAAGTCCTTAAGGGCGTGTGCTACAGTACGAGACGTAACGTCTGGTGGGAGAATGTTGGTCATTCCCAGCTTCCGGCGTTTAGGAGCCCGCAGAAGCGAGTCAGCTATGGTATGGCTAGTGTTCACTGGTACAGTTTCCCGGTGAGAGGATTCCGGGAAGTGGTTCCTCAGTAGGTTAGAGGTATGGCCACTCGGTGAGTGGACAGCGGATTCTTGTGGTTTGAGTGGGGATATGGTGGTGTCCACTGGTAACGTAACCCGGAGAGTGGAGTCCGGGAGAGATGGACCCGGTTGGTCCACGGTAGTGTCACTCGGTGAGTGGATTATGTCACCATGTGTATGTCGGTTGCGTGCAATGGTAGCGGTAACTGTGGTACAGTCCCGGTTGGGAACTAGTACAGCCGTGGCTATAAAATCCTTATACCGTTGGGCATTGGTTAGCCTGTATTTGGTGAGATCGGTGGAGGAAAAGCGATCAATGGTTTGCTGGAAGAGCTCAAGAAATGCAGGTTGGTCCTGCTCAATGATATTCGGGGGAAGCGGGTGGATAAGGTATTCAGATATCTCAGTTTCTAGGTATGAGATGCGCTTCCAATATTGTGTCTCTAAGAGCTGTGTCAAACGCTGTGTGGTTTGGAGAGCTAAACCGTCGAGGTCCGACGAGATATCGCTCTCAAATTTCAATACGCCATTAATTGTGCGGCGTAGATCAGCGGTTATGGTATTGAGAAGATCAGCTGGTACGACGTTTTGTAGGTTGCATTGCTGATAAATGCGATGTTTATGGTGTGCATCAGCTTCCCGAAACATGAGTCTCCGAGTGTTATTGAGTTGTAGTCGGAGCTTACGGTGAGTTTCGGGGTGTAACGATTCCATGGTGGAATGAGGTTAGGTAGATAGGGTGGACCTCTATTGGTATTTGTCCGGAATTAGCTTCCGCGAGTGTAACCAAGGTTTCGGCTAGTACAGCCTTATCAAACAAACAAATACAGAGATCTGTTGTAGTTATTATGGTAATGTTACAAGATCGGACTCAAGTACAGAGGAGTCTCTATGTTGATCCGATTCACAATCCCGTGGGTCAGGATTGGGGGTGCCAATCGTTTGGGTGTGGCAGCCGTGGGTGGGAGGTCGGATTATGTCACGACCTAATGGTGGTATTAGCGGTGGTTAAGACCCGTTAACAAACAGGAAATAATTTTTGCTCCGTGAGCTGGTACTATATATTTTTGGTTTTGGTAGTATTATGTGGTACCGATCCGAGCGCCGAGAGCTGATATGTGTATGCTCAATCGTGCCATGACACAAAATATATTTATATATGTTATTTTTATGCCGTCGATGGTCGACTGTGGCAAACTGGTGTAGGTCTACCAGTATATGCTTCTACCTTGGTATTAGGTGGGTAGAAGGAATCGTGTACAGGTATAGTGTGATCGTGTCGGTAGTGACACAGGTATTGATCGCACTGGCCGGTTACGGCAAGAAACACGATTGAAAACAGTGCAAGGCTGCAAAAAAAACTGGTAAATAAAATGTGAAAACGAAATAAAACGAAAACAAAGTGTCGGCTCGGAAGAACTACCTGTGCGGATAATAAATATATATATATGTATATACACAAGTGTGATGTAGAACAAATTGGTGAAAACACTGAGTAAAATCCGTAAATCGGTAAAGTATGAGCTGGATAATTGTGTGCGAATAGTATTTCAAAATGGCTGCCAATCAACGAAGTGGAGTCAATCACAGTCTTGTTGGAAATGGTTGACGGAGTGGTAAGAGACTCAGACAGTTGTGCACGTGATGTCTGGAAGTGATATGATTGGTTGATGGAACGAATCAACATCGCAGCTATTGGCTGAGAGCGGAGGTGTGTCTCCGTTAATTGATTGTTTTGTTTTGGTAAAGTGACAGTCAAGCATTCAGTACAGGTTGTACAAACAAAGTTGTAATTGAAGTGTTTGTACACGCATCTCAGGAAATAAAAGGTGTTAAGAGATGCAGGTCAGAAATAAAATGGATTTATTTGTTAGAACAACTCCGCTAGGTCCCTGTCGCTATAGGAAATGAATCGATGTGGGGGAGTACAGGTATGCGACTTAATAATACAGCCCTTGTAGATCCACCAAGCCCCCGGGTAGGGGGGTGGGGGTACGGTATTATTCAGAGGGGTTTAGAGGTCGCAACGATTCAAAGTGGGTTGTGAGACCAGATAATTATGGATAGTACGCGTGAGTTGCGATATATGGGTAGCTTGTATCACGTTCAGTGCGCAGGTGTGCGACGAGTACGCGTCACAGCCCGGTAGGGCTATGAATCGGAGAAAAGAAACAATCAATGCGCCAACTGCATATTAGGGTAGAAGTGCAGGTCGGCGGAGTGGCTTAGCCTGGTATCGGTTGTATTGTATCAAGGGACATATAGTCCACTGTGGTGACAACGGTTGGGATAACCAAGTATTAATAACGGCTGTAGGAGCCGAGGCCCGGTATACAGGTGACAACCGGGTTTGGGGGTTTGGTTTTGAGGTATGTACTCGTTCCGCATTGTGGTAGAAATTAGCTATGGTTCTACCTGATCACGGTATAGATTGCGGAATGAAAGCTCAACGTTGGTAAAAAGACCGAGGTCGGGGTATATGTATTAATGTCATCCCGTTTGTACACATGAAATGAATGTTGTGCACGCGCTATGGTATGCTGGTTACATGAGCAAGGTACCAGGCAATTATAATCAGGTAGGTTAGATGTTTGGGATCTCGGTGGACACTGTATCCGTGTAATAAGTGTAATAGGTAGATAGGTCGGATACAGGTTGCGTGTACATAGGTACCGCCGAGAATGTGTGGTAGAAGCAATTGGGGTAACCCTTCGCTGGGAACAAGACGACGTGCACAGGATGCACGCAATCCGCCTCTCTTACGGCTTTCTGCCAAGAGGGACCCGAAAGTCCAGAAGTATGATAGTGGGGGGACATAGTAGCCACTAGGTTCGCCCTCAAGCTTCGGGTGTGGTCATCTAACAGCGGTGCGAGATGGGGAGGGCCATGGTAGCCCATCCTTATACGCCCAGCCCCGTGGGGGGGGGGGGGCATTGTTACTTGGTAGTGTGAGCTGAATGCGTGGAGAGGACAATCATTGTGTGTCAAGAGAGCACACATAAGGTGTCATGTTCATCATACCGTTGTTATACACGGCTGGCATCCCCATTTGGGGGGAGGGGGTGTAGTTAGGCACCCGGTTGCGTAAAGTCACATATATCCCGTGTTTATGAGAGCGGGATAAGGCTATCGATATGTAGTCACCGTATATGGACTATAGGTGGGCCCTGGGGTACGGGCTCAGGATTGGAACTAAAGCCTCCTGCGTTGCGCAGGGGTGCGGTTCCCACACAGTGGACTTATTGTGGAATGGGGTTAATGAACCGTTGCTGTTGGTCAGCATGTATAACTCGCAATCGCATTCTATTTAGAAGCAATTGGATATCCTCATTAAAGAAGGATTTGGTAGGTTTAGGAGGCGTTGGTATAAATTTCAGTCCCTTGCCGAGTACAATCATCTCAGGTTTATTGAGGGTGTAACTCGATAGGTTGGTGATGTGTTTGCTAGCCGTCTCAGCGTGAGCGGTTAGTATAGAGTGTTGTTTCATTCGACGTCGTGTACGCTGATTCTGGTTATGTTTAACACGAGAGGCCGCGCGGAAACTGCGCGTACGACAATAACTCTTAGGCCTACGGTGGTCCGTAGGGGAGTAAACATCACTGGTATGAGCGTAATGGCCTAGTCAAGGCCGTTCAGCCTCGAGAATTCTGGCTAAATTCCGCAATATGCCGTCTCTGGTATAGTTCAGGGTAGGCCCTGGAATGGTAGGTATAACAGGTGTTTTATATGCCCGGTTGATAGTGGAAAAATCAGGTCCGTATATGGTTGGAGGGTGAGTAACACCGTCAGAACCGGATGTTGATAAAGCAGGTAGGCCCGCTGTTGGTCCAATAGGAGTGGACCGGATCCCCGGATCACCAGGGGAAGCATAGGAAAACTGTAAACTCTCCGTGGAGGAGCTGGTATGCTGACCGCTGGTCTCATTGGTAGACGTGAGCCCATATCCCGACAGTGGGAGGTCGGATGTGGAACCTAGGGGACCGCTTAGGTCCCTAGGCCTGAGGTCAGTGAACGTATGGGTAGGCCCTTCGTGTATCAATGGGCTAGGTGGAGCTGGTGCGTTGTTAATTGGTACCGATTGTATGTTTGTAGCAGGTGAAACGGTATTATTGGTAGCATTGTCATGCGTGTGGTTCGAGTCTGGGTCGAGAGGCCAGTCTCCCTCAGGTAGAGTAACTTGCGACCATGGTAGTTGGCTACTACAGGGGGTCATTAATGAGTCGAGGGTGGTCGAGGTAGAGGTGCAAGGAGGAAGGTTATTTACAGGTAGCACCCGTGGTGGGGTGTATTGGCGCTTGGTGGCTCTACAATCCGTCAACTTCGTGGTAGGACGGTTGGGCATGACGCCCGGTGAGGACTCGGTGGGCAAGTCCTTAAGGGCGTGTGCTACAGTACGAGACGTAACGTCTGGTGGGAGAATGTTGGTCATTCCCAGCTTCCGGCGTTTAGGAGCCCGCAGAAGCGAGTCAGCTATGGTATGGCTAGTGTTCACTGGTACAGTTTCCCGGTGAGAGGATTCCGGGAAGTGGTTCCTCAGTAGGTTAGAGGTATGGCCACTCGGTGAGTGGACAGCGGATTCTTGTGGTTTGAGTGGGGATATGGTGGTGTCCACTGGTAACGTAACCCGGAGAGTGGAGTCCGGGAGAGATGGACCCGGTTGGTCCACGGTAGTGTCACTCGGTGAGTGGATTATGTCACCATGTGTATGTCGGTTGCGTGCAATGGTAGCGGTAACTGTGGTACAGTCCCGGTTGGGAACTAGTACAGCCGTGGCTATAAAATCCTTATACCGTTGGGCATTGGTTAGCCTGTATTTGGTGAGATCGGTGGAGGAAAAGCGATCAATGGTTTGCTGGAAGAGCTCAAGAAATGCAGGTTGGTCCTGCTCAATGATATTCGGGGGAAGCGGGTGGATAAGGTATTCAGATATCTCAGTTTCTAGGTATGAGATGCGCTTCCAATATTGTGTCTCTAAGAGCTGTGTCAAACGCTGTGTGGTTTGGAGAGCTAAACCGTCGAGGTCCGACGAGATATCGCTCTCAAATTTCAATACGCCATTAATTGTGCGGCGTAGATCAGCGGTTATGGTATTGAGAAGATCAGCTGGTACGACGTTTTGTAGGTTGCATTGCTGATAAATGCGATGTTTATGGTGTGCATCAGCTTCCCGAAACATGAGTCTCCGAGTGTTATTGAGTTGTAGTCGGAGCTTACGGTGAGTTTCGGGGTGTAACGATTCCATGGTGGAATGAGGTTAGGTAGATAGGGTGGACCTCTATTGGTATTTGTCCGGAATTAGCTTCCGCGAGTGTAACCAAGGTTTCGGCTAGTACAGCCTTATCAAACAAACAAATACAGAGATCTGTTGTAGTTATTATGGTAATGTTACAAGATCGGACTCAAGTACAGAGGAGTCTCTATGTTGATCCGATTCACAATCCCGTGGGTCAGGATTGGGGGTGCCAATCGTTTGGGTGTGGCAGCCGTGGGTGGGAGGTCGGATTATGTCACGACCTAATGGTGGTATTAGCGGTGGTTAAGACCCGTTAACAAACAGGAAATAATTTTTGCTCCGTGAGCTGGTACTATATATTTTTGGTTTTGGTAGTATTATGTGGTACCGATCCGAGCGCCGAGAGCTGATATGTGTATGCTCAATCGTGCCGTGACACAAAATATATTTATATATGTTATTTTTATGCCGTCGATGGTCGACTGTGGCAAACTGGTGTAGGTCTACCAGTATATGCTTCTACCTTGGTATTAGGTGGGTAGAAGGAATCGTGTACAGGTATAGTGTGATCGTGTCGGTAGTGACACAGGTATTGATCGCACTGGCCGGTTACGGCAAGAAACACGATTGAAAACAGTGCAAGGCTGCAAAAAAAACTGGTAAATAAAATGTGAAAACGAAATAAGACGAAAACAAAGTGTCGGCTCGGAAGAACTACCTGTGCGGATAATAAATATATATATATGTATATACACAAGTGTGATGTAGAACAAATTGGTGAAAACACTGAGTAAAATCCGTAAATCGGTAAAGTATGAGCTGGATAATTGTGTGCGAATAGTATTTCAAAATGGCTGCCAATCAACGAAGTGGAGTCAATCACAGTCTTGTTGGAAATGGTTGACGGAGTGGTAAGAGACTCAGACAGTTGTGCACGTGATGTCTGGAAGTGATATGATTGGTTGATGGAACGAATCAACATCGCAGCTATTGGCTGAGAGCGGAGGTGTGTCTCCGTTAATTGATTGTTTTGTTTTGGTAAAGTGACAGTCAAGCATTCAGTACAGGTTGTACAAACAAAGTTGTAATTGAAGTGTTTGTACACGCATCTCAGGAAATAAAAGGTGTTAAGAGATGCAGGTCAGAAATAAAATGGATTTATTTGTTAGAACAACTCCGCTAGGTCCCTGTCGCTATAGGAAATGAATCGATGTGGGGGAGTACAGGTATGCGACTTAATAATACAGCCCTTGTAGATCCACCAAGCCCCCGGGTAGGGGGGTGGGGGTATGGTATTATTCAGAGGGGTTTAGAGGTCGCAACGATTCAAAGTGGGTTGTGAGACCAGATAATTATGGATAGTACGCGTGAGTTGCGATATATGGGTAGCTTGTATCACGTTCAGTGCGCAGGTGTGCGACGAGTACGCGTCACAGCCCGGTAGGGCTATGAATCGGAGAAAAGAAACAATCAATGCGCCAACTGCATATTAGGGTAGAAGTGCAGGTCGGCGGAGTGGCTTAGCCTGGTATCGGTTGTATTGTATCAGGGGACATATAGTCCACTGTGGTGACAACGGTTGGGATAACCAAGTATTAATAACGGCTGTAGGAGCCGAGGCCCGGTATACAGGTGACAACCGGGGGTGGGGGTTTGGTTTTGAGGTATGTACTCGTTCCGCATTGTGGTAGAAATTAGCTATGGTTCTACCTGATCACGGTATAGATTGCGGAATGAAAGCTCAACGTTGGTAAAAAGACCGAGGTCGGGGTATATGTATTAATGTCATCCCGTTTGTACACATGAAATGAATGTTGTGCACGCGCTATGGTATGCTGGTTACATGAGCAAGGTACCAGGCAATTATAATCAGGTAGGTTAGATGTTTGGGATCTCGGTGGACACTGTATCCGTGTAATAAGTGTAATAGGTAGATAGGTCGGATACAGGTTGCGTGTACATAGGTACCGCCGAGAATGTGTGGTAGAAGCAATTGGGGTAACCCTTCGCTGGGAACAAGACGACGTGCACAGGATGCACGCAATCCGCCTCTCTTACGGCTTTCTGCCAAGAGGGACCCGAAAGTCCAGAAGTATGATAGTGGGGGGACATAGTAGCCACTAGGTTCGCCCTCAAGCTTCGGGTGTGGTCATCTAACAGCGGTGCGAGATGGGGAGGGCCATGGTAGCCCATCCTTATACGCCCAGCCCCGTGGGGGGGGGGCATTGTTACTTGGTAGTGTGAGCTGAATGCGTGGAGAGCACAATCATTGTGTGTCAAGAGAGCACACATAAGGTGTCATGTTCATCATACCGTTGTTATACACGGCTGGCATCCCCATTTGGGGGGAGGGGGTGTAGTTAGGCACCCGGTTGCGTAAAGTCACATATATCCCGTGTTTATGAGAGCGGGATAAGGCTATCGATATGTAGTCACCGTATATGGACTATAGGTGGGCCCTGGGGTACGGGCTCAGGATTGGAACTAAAGCCTCCTGCGTTGCGCAGGGGTGCGGTTCCCACACAGTGGACTTATTGTGGAATGGGGTTAATGAACCGTTGCTGTTGGTCAGCATGTATAACTCGCAATCGCATTCTATTTAGAAGCAATTGGATATCCTCATTAAAGAAGGATTTGGTAGGTTTAGGAGGCGTTGGTATCAATTTCAGTCCCTTGCCGAGTACAATCATCTCAGGTTTATTGAGGGTGTAACTCGATAGGTTGGTGATGTGTTTGCTAGCCGTCTCAGCGTGAGCGGTTAGTATAGAGTGTTGTTTCATTCGACGTCGTGTACGCTGATTCTGGTTATGTTTAACACGAGAGGCCGCGCGGAAACTGCGCGTACGACAATAACTCTTAGGCCTACGGTGGTCCGTAGGGGAGTAAACATCACTGGTATGAGCGTAATGGCCTAGTCAAGGCCGTTCAGCCTCGAGAATTCTGGCTAAATTCCGCAATATGCCGTCTCTGGTATAGTTCAGGGTAGGCCCTGGAATGGTAGGTATAACAGGTGTTTTATATGCCCGGTTGATAGTGGAAAAATCAGGTCCGTATATGGTTGGAGGGTGAGTAACACCGTCAGAACCGGATGTTGATAAAGCAGGTAGGCCCGCTGTTGGTCCAATAGGAGTGGACCGGATCCCCGGATCACCAGGGGAAGCATAGGAAAACTGTAAACTCTCCGTGGAGGAGCTGGTATGCTGACCGCTGGTCTCATTGGTAGACGTGAGCCCATATCCCGACAGTGGGAGGTCGGATGTGGAACCTAGGGGACCGCTTAGGTCCCTAGGCCTGAGGTCAGTGAACGTATGGGTAGGCCCTTCGTGTATCAATGGGCTAGGTGGAGCTGGTGCGTTGTTAATTGGTACCGATTGTATGTTTGTAGCAGATGAAACGGTATTATTGGTAGCATTGTCATGCGTGTGGTTCGAGTCTGGGTCGAGAGGCCAGTCTCCCTCAGGTAGAGTAACTTGCGACCATGGTAGTTGGCTACTACAGGGGGTCATTAATGAGTCGAGGGTGGTCGAGGTAGAGGTGCAAGGAGGAAGGTTATTTACAGGTAGCACCCGTGGTGGGGTGTATTGGCGCTTGGTGGCTCTACAATCCGTCAACTTCGTGGTAGGACGGTTGGGCATGACGCCCGGTGAGGACTCGGTGGGCAAGTCCTTAAGGGCGTGTGCTACAGTACGAGACGTAACGTCTGGTGGGAGAATGTTGGTCATTCCCAGCTTCCGGCGTTTAGGAGCCCGCAGAAGCGAGTCAGCTATGGTATGGCTAGTGTTCACTGGTACAGTTTCCCGGTGAGAGGATTCCGGGAAGTGGTTCCTCAGTAGGTTAGAGGTATGGCCACTCGGTGAGTGGACAGCGGATTCTTGTGGTTTGAGTGGGGATATGGTGGTGTCCACTGGTAACGTAACCCGGAGAGTGGAGTCCGGGAGAGATGGACCCGGTTGGTCCACGGTAGTGTCACTCGGTGAGTGGATTATGTCACCATGTGTATGTCGGTTGCGTGCAATGGTAGCGGTAACTGTGGTACAGTCCCGGTTGGGAACTAGTACAGCCGTGGCTATAAAATCCTTATACCGTTGGGCATTGGTTAGCCTGTATTTGGTGAGATCGGTGGAGGAAAAGCGATCAATGGTTTGCTGGAAGAGCTCAAGAAATGCAGGTTGGTCCTGCTCAATGATATTCGGGGGAAGCGGGTGGATAAGGTATTCAGATATCTCAGTTTCTAGGTATGAGATGCGCTTCCAATATTGTGTCTCTAAGAGCTGTGTCAAACGCTGTGTGGTTTGGAGAGCTAAACCGTCGAGGTCCGACGAGATATCGCTCTCAAATTTCAATACGCCATTAATTGTGCGGCGTAGATCAGCGGTTATGGTATTGAGAAGATCAGCTGGTACGACGTTTTGTAGGTTGCATTGCTGATAAATGCGATGTTTATGGTGTGCATCAGCTTCCCGAAACATGAGTCTCCGAGTGTTATTGAGTTGTAGTCGGAGCTTACGGTGAGTTTCGGGGTGTAACGATTCCATGGTGGAATGAGGTTAGGTAGATAGGGTGGACCTCTATTGGTATTTGTCCGGAATTAGCTTCCGCGAGTGTAACCAAGGTTTCGGCTAGTACAGCCTTATCAAACAAACAAATACAGAGATCTGTTGTAGTTATTATGGTAATGTTACAAGATCGGACTCAAGTACAGAGGAGTCTCTATGTTGATCCGATTCACAATCCCGTGGGTCAGGATTGGGGGTGCCAATCGTTTGGGTGTGGCAGCCGTGGGTGGGAGGTCGGATTATGTCACGACCTAATGGTGGTATTAGCGGTGGTTAAGACCCGTTAACAAACAGGAAATAATTTTTGCTCCGTGAGCTGGTACTATATATTTTTGGTTTTGGTAGTATTATGTGGTACCGATCCGAGCGCCGAGAGCTGATATGTGTATGCTCAATCGTGCCATGACACAAAATATATTTATATATGTTATTTTTATGCCGTCGATGGTCGACTGTGGCAAACTGGTGTAGGTCTACCAGTATATGCTTCTACCTTGGTATTAGGTGGGTAGAAGGAATCGTGTACAGGTATAGTGTGATCGTGTCGGTAGTGACACAGGTATTGATCGCACTGGCCGGTTACGGCAAGAAACACGATTGAAAACAGTGCAAGGCTGCAAAAAAAACTGGTAAATAAAATGTGAAAACGAAATAAAACGAAAACAAAGTGTCGGCTCGGAAGAACTACCTGTGCGGATAATAAATATATATATATGTATATACACAAGTGTGATGTAGAACAAATTGGTGAAAACACTGAGTAAAATCCGTAAATCGGTAAAGTATGAGCTGGATAATTGTGTGCGAATAGTATTTCAAAATGGCTGCCAATCAACGAAGTGGAGTCAATCACAGTCTTGTTGGAAATGGTTGACGGAGTGGTAAGAGACTCAGACAGTTGTGCACGTGATGTCTGGAAGTGATATGATTGGTTGATGGAACGAATCAACATCGCAGCTATTGGCTGAGAGCGGAGGTGTGTCTCCGTTAATTGATTGTTTTGTTTTGGTAAAGTGACAGTCAAGCATTCAGTACAGGTTGTACAAACAAAGTTGTAATTGAAGTGTTTGTACACGCATCTCAGGAAATAAAAGGTGTTAAGAGATGCAGGTCAGAAATAAAATGGATTTATTTGTTAGAACAACTCCGCTAGGTCCCTGTCGCTATAGGAAATGAATCGATGTGGGGGAGTACAGGTATGCGACTTAATAATACAGCCCTTGTAGATCCACCAAGCCCCCGGGTAGGGGGGTGGGGGTACGGTATTATTCAGAGGGGTTTAGAGGTCGCAACGATTCAAAGTGGGTTGTGAGACCAGATAATTATGGATAGTACGCGTGAGTTGCGATATATGGGTAGCTTGTATCACGTTCAGTGCGCAGGTGTGCGACGAGTACGCGTCACAGCCCGGTAGGGCTATGAATCGGAGAAAAGAAACAATCAATGCGCCAACTGCATATTAGGGTAGAAGTGCAGGTCGGCGGAGTGGCTTAGCCTGGTATCGGTTGTATTGTATCAAGGGACATATAGTCCACTGTGGTGACAACGGTTGGGATAACCAAGTATTAATAACGGCTGTAGGAGCCGAGGCCCGGTATACAGGTGACAACCGGGGGTGGGGGTTTGGTTTTGAGGTATGTACTCGTTCCGCATTGTGGTAGAAATTAGCTATGGTTCTACCTGATCACGGTATAGATTGCGGAATGAAAGCTCAACGTTGGTAAAAAGACCGAGGTCGGGGTATATGTATTAATGTCATCCCGTTTGTACACATGAAATGAATGTTGTGCACGCGCTATGGTATGCTGGTTACATGAGCAAGGTACCAGGCAATTATAATCAGGTAGGTTAGATGTTTGGGATCTCGGTGGACACTGTATCCGTGTAATAAGTGTAATAGGTAGATAGGTCGGATACAGGTTGCGTGTACATAGGTACCGCCGAGAATGTGTGGTAGAAGCAATTGGGGTAACCCTTCGCTGGGAACAAGACGACGTGCACAGGATGCACGCAATCCGCCTCTCTTACGGCTTTCTGCCAAGAGGGACCCGAAAGTCCAGAAGTATGATAGTGGGGGGACATAGTAGCCACTAGGTTCGCCCTCAAGCTTCGGGTGTGGTCATCTAACAGCGGTGCGAGATGGGGAGGGCCATGGTAGCCCATCCTTATACGCCCAGCCCCGTGGGGGGGGGGGGGCATTGTTACTTGGTAGTGTGAGCTGAATGCGTGGAGAGCACAATCATTGTGTGTCAAGAGAGCACACATAAGGTGTCATGTTCATCATACCGTTGTTATACACGGCTGGCATCCCCATTTGGGGGGAGGGGGTGTAGTTAGGCACCCGGTTGCGTAAAGTCACATATATCCCGTGTTTATGAGAGCGGGATAAGGCTATCGATATGTAGTCACCGTATATGGACTATAGGTGGGCCCTGGGGTACGGGCTCAGGATTGGAACTAAAGCCTCCTGCGTTGCGCAGGGGTGCGGTTCCCACACAGTGGACTTATTGTGGAATGGGGTTAATGAACCGTTGCTGTTGGTCAGCATGTATAACTCGCAATCGCATTCTATTTAGAAGCAATTGGATATCCTCATTAAAGAAGGATTTGGTAGGTTTAGGAGGCGTTGGTATAAATTTCAGTCCCTTGCCGAGTACAATCATCTCAGGTTTATTGAGGGTGTAACTCGATAGGTTGGTGATGTGTTTGCTAGCCGTCTCAGCGTGAGCGGTTAGTATAGAGTGTTGTTTCATTCGACGTCGTGTACGCTGATTCTGGTTATGTTTAACACGAGAGGCCGCGCGGAAACTGCGCGTACGACAATAACTCTTAGGCCTACGGTGGTCCGTAGGGGAGTAAACATCACTGGTATGAGCGTAATGGCCTAGTCAAGGCCGTTCAGCCTCGAGAATTCTGGCTAAATTCCGCAATATGCCGTCTCTGGTATAGTTCAGGGTAGGCCCTGGAATGGTAGGTATAACAGGTGTTTTATATGCCCGGTTGATAGTGGAAAAATCAGGTCCGTATATGGTTGGAGGGTGAGTAACACCGTCAGAACCGGATGTTGATAAAGCAGGTAGGCCCGCTGTTGGTCCAATAGGAGTGGACCGGATCCCCGGATCACCAGGGGAAGCATAGGAAAACTGTAAACTCTCCGTGGAGGAGCTGGTATGCTGACCGCTGGTCTCATTGGTAGACGTGAGCCCATATCCCGACAGTGGGAGGTCGGATGTGGAACCTAGGGGACCGCTTAGGTCCCTAGGCCTGAGGTCAGTGAACGTATGGGTAGGCCCTTCGTGTATCAATGGGCTAGGTGGAGCTGGTGCGTTGTTAATTGGTACCGATTGTATGTTTGTAGCAGGTGAAACGGTATTATTGGTAGCATTGTCATGCGTGTGGTTCGAGTCTGGGTCGAGAGGCCAGTCTCCCTCAGGTAGAGTAACTTGCGACCATGGTAGTTGGCTACTACAGGGGGTCATTAATGAGTCGAGGGTGGTCGAGGTAGAGGTGCAAGGAGGAAGGTTATTTACAGGTAGCACCCGTGGTGGGGTGTATTGGCGCTTGGTGGCTCTACAATCCGTCAACTTCGTGGTAGGACGGTTGGGCATGACGCCCGGTGAGGACTCGGTGGGCAAGTCCTTAAGGGCGTGTGCTACAGTACGAGACGTAACGTCTGGTGGGAGAATGTTGGTCATTCCCAGCTTCCGGCGTTTAGGAGCCCGCAGAAGCGAGTCAGCTATGGTATGGCTAGTGTTCACTGGTACAGTTTCCCGGTGAGAGGATTCCGGGAAGTGGTTCCTCAGTAGGTTAGAGGTATGGCCACTCGGTGAGTGGACAGCGGATTCTTGTGGTTTGAGTGGGGATATGGTGGTGTCCACTGGTAACGTAACCCGGAGAGTGGAGTCCGGGAGAGATGGACCCGGTTGGTCCACGGTAGTGTCATTCGGTGAGTGGATTATGTCACCATGTGTATGTCGGTTGCGTGCAATGGTAGCGGTAACTGTGGTACAGTCCCGGTTGGGAACTAGTACAGCCGTGGCTATAAAATCCTTATACCGTTGGGCATTGGTTAGCCTGTATTTGGTGAGATCGGTGGAGGAAAAGCGATCAATGGTTTGCTGGAAGAGCTCAAGAAATGCAGGTTGGTCCTGCTCAATGATATTCGGGGGAAGCGGGTGGATAAGGTATTCAGATATCTCAGTTTCTAGGTATGAGATGCGCTTCCAATATTGTGTCTCTAAGAGCTGTGTCAAACGCTGTGAGGTTTGGAGAGCTAAACCGTCGAGGTCCGACGAGATATCGCTCTCAAATTTCAATACGCCATTAATTGTGCGGCGTAGATCAGCGGTTATGGTATTGAGAAGATCAGCTGGTACGACGTTTTGTAGGTTGCATTGCTGATAAATGCGATGTTTATGGTGTGCATCAGCTTCCCGAAACATGAGTCTCCGAGTGTTATTGAGTTGTAGTCGGAGCTTACGGTGAGTTTCGGGGTGTAACGATTCCATGGTGGAATGAGGTTAGGTAGATAGGGTGGACCTCTATTGGTATTTGTCCGGAATTAGCTTCCGCGAGTGTAACCAAGGTTTCGGCTAGTACAGCCTTATCAAACAAACAAATACAGAGATCTGTTGTAGTTATTATGGTAATGTTACAAGATCGGACTCAAGTACAGAGGAGTCTCTATGTTGATCCGATTCACAATCCCGTGGGTCAGGATTGGGGGTGCCAATCGTTTGGGTGTGGCAGCCGTGGGTGGGAGGTCGGATTATGTCACGACCTAATGGTGGTATTAGCGGTGGTTAAGACCCGTTAACAAACAGGAAATAATTTTTGCTCCGTGAGCTGGTACTATATATTTTTGGTTTTGGTAGTATTATGTGGTACCGATCCGAGCGCCGAGAGCTGATATGTGTATGCTCAATCGTGCCATGACACAAAATATATTTATATATGTTATTTTTATGCCGTCGATGGTCGACTGTGGCAAACTGGTGTAGGTCTACCAGTATATGCTTCTACCTTGGTATTAGGTGGGTAGAAGGAATCGTGTACAGGTATAGTGTGATCGTGTCGGTAGTGACACAGGTATTGATCGCACTGGCCGGTTACGGCAAGAAACACGATTGAAAACAGTGCAAGGCTGCAAAAAAAACTGGTAAATAAAATGTGAAAACGAAATAAAACGAAAACAAAGTGTCGGCTCGGAAGAACTACCTGTGCGGATAATAAATATATATATATGTATATACACAAGTGTGATGTAGAACAAATTGGTGAAAACACTGAGTAAAATCCGTAAATCGGTAAAGTATGAGCTGGATAATTGTGTGCGAATAGTATTTCAAAATGGCTGCCAATCAACGAAGTGGAGTCAATCACAGTCTTGTTGGAAATGGTTGACGGAGTGGTAAGAGACTCAGACAGTTGTGCACGTGATGTCTGGAAGTGATATGATTGGTTGATGGAACGAATCAACATCGCAGCTATTGGCTGAGAGCGGAGGTGTGTCTCCGTTAATTGATTGTTTTGTTTTGGTAAAGTGACAGTCAAGCATTCAGTACAGGTTGTACAAACAAAGTTGTAATTGAAGTGTTTGTACACGCATCTCAGGAAATAAAAGGTGTTAAGAGATGCAGGTCAGAAATAAAATGGATTTATTTGTTAGAACAACTCCGCTAGGTCCCTGTCGCTATAGGAAATGAATCGATGTGGGGGAGTACAGGTATGCGACTTAATAATACAGCCCTTGTAGATCCACCAAGCCCCCGGGTAGGGGGGTGGGGGTACGGTATTATTCAGAGGGGTTTAGAGGTCGCAACGATTCAAAGTGGGTTGTGAGACCAGATAATTATGGATAGTACGCGTGAGTTGCGATATATGGGTAGCTTGTATCACGTTCAGTGCGCAGGTGTGCGACGAGTACGCGTCACAGCCCGGTAGGGCTATGAATCGGAGAAAAGAAACAATCAATGCGCCAACTGCATATTAGGGTAGAAGTGCAGGTCGGCGGAGTGGCTTAGCCTGGTATCGGTTGTATTGTATCAAGGGACATATAGTCCACTGTGGTGACAACGGTTGGGATAACCAAGTATTAATAACGGCTGTAGGAGCCGAGGCCCGGTATACAGGTGACAACCGGGGGTGGGGGTTTGGTTTTGAGGTATGTACTCGTTCCGCATTGTGGTAGAAATTAGCTATGGTTCTACCTGATCACGGTATAGATTGCGGAATGAAAGCTCAACGTTGGTAAAAAGACCGAGGTCGGGGTATATGTATTAATGTCATCCCGTTTGTACACATGAAATGAATGTTGTGCACGCGCTATGGTATGCTGGTTACATGAGCAAGGTACCAGGCAATTATAATCAGGTAGGTTAGATGTTTGGGATCTCGGTGGACACTGTATCCGTGTAATAAGTGTAATAGGTAGATAGGTCGGATACAGGTTGCGTGTACATAGGTACCGCCGAGAATGTGTGGTAGAAGCAATTGGGGTAACCCTTCGCTGGGAACAAGACGACGTGCACAGGATGCACGCAATCCGCCTCTCTTACGGCTTTCTGCCAAGAGGGACCCGAAAGTCCAGAAGTATGATAGTGGGGGGACATAGTAGCCACTAGGTTCGCCCTCAAGCTTCGGGTGTGGTCATCTAACAGCGGTGCGAGATGGGGAGGGCCATGGTAGCCCATCCTTATACGCCCAGCCCCGTGGGGGGGGGGGGGGCATTGTTACTTGGTAGTGTGAGCTGAATGCGTGGAGAGCACAATCATTGTGTGTCAAGAGAGCACACATAAGGTGTCATGTTCATCATACCGTTGTTATACACGGCTGGCATCCCCATTTGGGGGGAGGGGGTGTAGTTAGGCACCCGGTTGCGTAAAGTCACATATATCCCGTGTTTATGAGAGCGGGATAAGGCTATCGATATGTAGTCACCGTATATGGACTATAGGTGGGCCCTGGGGTACGGGCTCAGGATTGGAACTAAAGCCTCCTGCGTTGCGCAGGGGTGCGGTTCCCACACAGTGGACTTATTGTGGAATGGGGTTAATGAACCGTTGCTGTTGGTCAGCATGTATAACTCGCAATCGCATTCTATTTAGAAGCAATTGGATATCCTCATTAAAGAAGGATTTGGTAGGTTTAGGAGGCGTTGGTATAAATTTCAGTCCCTTGCCGAGTACAATCATCTCAGGTTTATTGAGGGTGTAACTCGATAGGTTGGTGATGTGTTTGCTAGCCGTCTCAGCGTGAGCGGTTAGTATAGAGTGTTGTTTCATTCGACGTCGTGTACGCTGATTCTGGTTATGTTTAACACGAGAGGCCGCGCGGAAACTGCGCGTACGACAATAACTCTTAGGCCTACGGTGGTCCGTAGGGGAGTAAACATCACTGGTATGAGCGTAATGGCCTAGTCAAGGCCGTTCAGCCTCGAGAATTCTGGCTAAATTCCGCAATATGCCGTCTCTGGTATAGTTCAGGGTAGGCCCTGGAATGGTAGGTATAACAGGTGTTTTATATGCCCGGTTGATAGTGGAAAAATCAGGTCCGTATATGGTTGGAGGGTGAGTAACACCGTCAGAACCGGATGTTGATAAAGCAGGTAGGCCCGCTGTTGGTCCAATAGGAGTGGACCGGATCCCCGGATCACCAGGGGAAGCATAGGAAAACTGTAAACTCTCCGTGGAGGAGCTGGTATGCTGACCGCTGGTCTCATTGGTAGACGTGAGCCCATATCCCGACAGTGGGAGGTCGGATGTGGAACCTAGGGGACCGCTTAGGTCCCTAGGCCTGAGGTCAGTGAACGTATGGGTAGGCCCTTCGTGTATCAATGGGCTAGGTGGAGCTGGTGCGTTGTTAATTGGTACCGATTGTATGTTTGTAGCAGGTGAAACGGTATTATTGGTAGCATTGTCATGCGTGTGGTTCGAGTCTGGGTCGAGAGGCCAGTCTCCCTCAGGTAGAGTAACTTGCGACCATGGTAGTTGGCTACTACAGGGGGTCATTAATGAGTCGAGGGTGGTCGAGGTAGAGGTGCAAGGAGGAAGGTTATTTACAGGTAGCACCCGTGGTGGGGTGTATTGGCGCTTGGTGGCTCTACAATCCGTCAACTTCGTGGTAGGACGGTTGGGCATGACGCCCGGTGAGGACTCGGTGGGCAAGTCCTTAAGGGCGTGTGCTACAGTACGAGACGTAACGTCTGGTGGGAGAATGTTGGTCATTCCCAGCTTCCGGCGTTTAGGAGCCCGCAGAAGCAAGTCAGCTATGGTATGGCTAGTGTTCACTGGTACAGTTTCCCGGTGAGAGGATTCCGGGAAGTGGTTCCTCAGTAGGTTAGAGGTATGGCCACTCGGTGAGTGGACAGCGGATTCTTGTGGTTTGAGTGGGGATATGGTGGTGTCCACTGGTAACGTAACCCGGAGAGTGGAGTCCGGGAGAGATGGACCCGGTTGGTCCACGGTAGTGTCATTCGGTGAGTGGATTATGTCACCATGTGTATGTCGGTTGCGTGCAATGGTAGCGGTAACTGTGGTACAGTCCCGGTTGGGAACTAGTACAGCCGTGGCTATAAAATCCTTATACCGTTGGGCATTGGTTAGCCTGTATTTGGTGAGATCGGTGGAGGAAAAGCGATCAATGGTTTGCTGGAAGAGCTCAAGAAATGCAGGTTGGTCCTGCTCAATGATATTCGGGGGAAGCGGGTGGATAAGGTATTCAGATATCTCAGTTTCTAGGTATGAGATGCGCTTCCAATATTGTGTCTCTAAGAGCTGTGTCAAACGCTGTGTGGTTTGGAGAGCTAAACCGTCGAGGTCCGACGAGATATCGCTCTCAAATTTCAATACGCCATTAATTGTGCGGCGTAGATCAGCGGTTATGGTATTGAGAAGATCAGCTGGTACGACGTTTTGTAGGTTGCATTGCTGATAAATGCGATGTTTATGGTGTGCATCAGCTTCCCGAAACATGAGTCTCCGAGTGTTATTGAGTTGTAGTCGGAGCTTACGGTGAGTTTCGGGGTGTAACGATTCCATGGTGGAATGAGGTTAGGTAGATAGGGTGGACCTCTATTGGTATTTGTCCGGAATTAGCTTCCGCGAGTGTAACCAAGGTTTCGGCTAGTACAGCCTTATCAAACAAACAAATACAGAGATCTGTTGTAGTTATTATGGTAATGTTACAAGATCGGACTCAAGTACAGAGGAGTCTCTATGTTGATCCGATTCACAATCCCGTGGGTCAGGATTGGGGGTGCCAATCGTTTGGGTGTGGCAGCCGTGGGTGGGAGGTCGGATTATGTCACGACCTAATGGTGGTATTAGCGGTGGTTAAGACCCGTTAACAAACAGGAAATAATTTTTGCTCCGTGAGCTGGTACTATATATTTTTGGTTTTGGTAGTATTATGTGGTACCGATCCGAGCGCCGAGAGCTGATATGTGTATGCTCAATCGTGCCATGACACAAAATATATTTATATATGTTATTTTTATGCCGTCGATGGTCGACTGTGGCAAACTGGTGTAGGTCTACCAGTATATGCTTCTACCTTGGTATTAGGTGGGTAGAAGGAATCGTGTACAGGTATAGTGTGATCGTGTCGGTAGTGACACAGGTATTGATCGCACTGGCCGGTTACGGCAAGAAACACGATTGAAAACAGTGCAAGGCTGCAAAAAAAACTGGTAAATAAAATGTTAAAACGAAATAAAACGAAAACAAAGTGTCGGCTCGGAAGAACTACCTGTGCGGATAATAAATATATATATATGTATATACACAAGTGTGATGTAGAACAAATTGGTGAAAACACTGAGTAAAATCCGTAAATCGGTAAAGTATGAGCTGGATAATTGTGTGCGAATAGTATTTCAAAATGGCTGCCAATCAACGAAGTGGAGTCAATCACAGTCTTGTTGGAAATGGTTGACGGAGTGGTAAGAGACTCAGACAGTTGTGCACGTGATGTCTGGAAGTGATATGATTGGTTGATGGAACGAATCAACATCGCAGCTATTGGCTGAGAGCGGAGGTGTGTCTCCGTTAATTGATTGTTTTGTTTTGGTAAAGTGACAGTCAAGCATTCAGTACAGGTTGTACAAACAAAGTTGTAATTGAAGTGTTTGTACACGCATCTCAGGAAATAAAAGGTGTTAAGAGATGCAGGTCAGAAATAAAATGGATTTATTTGTTAGAACAACTCCGCTAGGTCCCTGTCGCTATAGGAAATGAATCGATGTGGGGGAGTACAGGTATGCGACTTAATAATACAGCCCTTGTAGATCCACCAAGCCCCCGGGTAGGGGGGTGGGGGTACGGTATTATTCAGAGGGGTTTAGAGGTCGCAACGATTCAAAGTGGGTTGTGAGACCAGATAATTATGGATAGTACGCGTGAGTTGCGATATATGGGTAGCTTGTATCACGTTCAGTGCGCAGGTGTGCGACGAGTACGCGTCACAGCCCGGTAGGGCTATGAATCGGAGAAAAGAAACAATCAATGCGCCAACTGCATATTAGGGTAGAAGTGCAGGTCGGCGGAGTGGCTTAGCCTGGTATCGGTTGTATTGTATCAAGGGACATATAGTCCACTGTGGTGACAACGGTTGGGATAACCAAGTATTAATAACGGCTGTAGGAGCCGAGGCCCGGTATACAGGTGACAACCGGGGGTGGGGGTTTGGTTTTGAGGTATGTACTCGTTCCGCATTGTGGTAGAAATTAGCTATGGTTCTACCTGATCACGGTATAGATTGCGGAATGAAAGCTCAACGTTGGTAAAAAGACCGAGGTCGGGGTATATGTATTAATGTCATCCCGTTTGTACACATGAAATGAATGTTGTGCACGCGCTATGGTATGCTGGTTACATGAGCAAGGTACCAGGCAATTATAATCAGGTAGGTTAGATGTTTGGGATCTCGGTGGACACTGTATCCGTGTAATAAGTGTAATAGGTAGATAGGTCGGATACAGGTTGCGTGTACATAGGTACCGCCGAGAATGTGTGGTAGAAGCAATTGGGGTAACCCTTCGCTGGGAACAAGACGACGTGCACAGGATGCACGCAATCCGCCTCTCTTACGGCTTTCTGCCAAGAGGGACCCGAAAGTCCAGAAGTATGATAGTGGGGGGACATAGTAGCCACTAGGTTCGCCCTCAAGCTTCGGGTGTGGTCATCTAACAGCGGTGCGAGATGGGGAGGGCCATGGTAGCCCATCCTTATACGCCCAGCCCCGTGGGGGGGGGGGGGGGCATTGTTACTTGGTAGTGTGAGCTGAATGCGTGGAGAGCACAATCATTGTGTGTCAAGAGAGCACACATAAGGTGTCATGTTCATCATACCGTTGTTATACACGGCTGGCATCCCCATTTGGGGGGAGGGGGTGTAGTTAGGCACCCGGTTGCGTAAAGTCACATATATCCCGTGTTTATGAGAGCGGGATAAGGCTATCGATATGTAGTCACCGTATATGGACTATAGGTGGGCCCTGGGGTACGGGCTCAGGATTGGAACTAAAGCCTCCTGCGTTGCGCAGGGGTGCGGTTCCCACACAGTGGACTTATTGTGGAATGGGGTTAATGAACCGTTGCTGTTGGTCAGCATGTATAACTCGCAATCGCATTCTATTTAGAAGCAATTGGATATCCTCATTAAAGAAGGATTTGGTAGGTTTAGGAGGCGTTGGTATAAATTTCAGTCCCTTGCCGAGTACAATCATCTCAGGTTTATTGAGGGTGTAACTCGATAGGTTGGTGATGTGTTTGCTAGCCGTCTCAGCGTGAGCGGTTAGTATAGAGTGTTGTTTCATTCGACGTCGTGTACGCTGATTCTGGTTATGTTTAACACGAGAGGCCGCGCGGAAACTGCGCGTACGACAATAACTCTTAGGCCTACGGTGGTCCGTAGGGGAGTAAACATCACTGGTATGAGCGTAATGGCCTAGTCAAGGCCGTTCAGCCTCGAGAATTCTGGCTAAATTCCGCAATATGCCGTCTCTGGTATAGTTCAGGGTAGGCCCTGGAATGGTAGGTATAACAGGTGTTTTATATGCCCGGTTGATAGTGGAAAAATCAGGTCCGTATATGGTTGGAGGGTGAGTAACACCGTCAGAACCGGATGTTGATAAAGCAGGTAGGCCCGCTGTTGGTCCAATAGGAGTGGACCGGATCCCCGGATCACCAGGGGAAGCATAGGAAAACTGTAAACTCTCCGTGGAGGAGCTGGTATGCTGACCGCTGGTCTCATTGGTAGACGTGAGCCCATATCCCGACAGTGGGAGGTCGGATGTGGAACCTAGGGGACCGCTTAGGTCCCTAGGCCTGAGGTCAGTGAACGTATGGGTAGGCCCTTCGTGTATCAATGGGCTAGGTGGAGCTGGTGCGTTGTTAATTGGTACCGATTGTATGTTTGTAGCAGGTGAAACGGTATTATTGGTAGCATTGTCATGCGTGTGGTTCGAGTCTGGGTCGAGAGGCCAGTCTCCCTCAGGTAGAGTAACTTGCGACCATGGTAGTTGGCTACTACAGGGGGTCATTAATGAGTCGAGGGTGGTCGAGGTAGAGGTGCAAGGAGGAAGGTTATTTACAGGTAGCACCCGTGGTGGGGTGTATTGGCGCTTGGTGGCTCTACAATCCGTCAACTTCGTGGTAGGACGGTTGGGCATGACGCCCGGTGAGGACTCGGTGGGCAAGTCCTTAAGGGCGTGTGCTACAGTACGAGACGTAACGTCTGGTGGGAGAATGTTGGTCATTCCCAGCTTCCGGCGTTTAGGAGCCCGCAGAAGCGAGTCAGCTATGGTATGGCTAGTGTTCACTGGTACAGTTTCCCGGTGAGAGGATTCCGGGAAGTGGTTCCTCAGTAGGTTAGAGGTATGGCCACTCGGTGAGTGGACAGCGGATTCTTGTGGTTTGAGTGGGGATATGGTGGTGTCCACTGGTAACGTAACCCGGAGAGTGGAGTCCGGGAGAGATGGACCCGGTTGGTCCACGGTAGTGTCACTCGGTGAGTGGATTATGTCACCATGTGTATGTCGGTTGCGTGCAATGGTAGCGGTAACTGTGGTACAGTCCCGGTTGGGAACTAGTACAGCCGTGGCTATAAAATCCTTATACCGTTGGGCATTGGTTAGCCTGTATTTGGTGAGATCGGTGGAGGAAAAGCGATCAATGGTTTGCTGGAAGAGCTCAAGAAATGCAGGTTGGTCCTGCTCAATGATATTCGGGGGAAGCGGGTGGATAAGGTATTCAGATATCTCAGTTTCTAGGTATGAGATGCGCTTCCAATATTGTGTCTCTAAGAGCTGTGTCAAACGCTGTGTGGTTTGGAGAGCTAAACCGTCGAGGTCCGACGAGATATCGCTCTCAAATTTCAATACGCCATTAATTGTGCGGCGTAGATCAGCGGTTATGGTATTGAGAAGATCAGCTGGTACGACGTTTTGTAGGTTGCATTGCTGATAAATGCGATGTTTATGGTGTGCATCAGCTTCCCGAAACATGAGTCTCCGAGTGTTATTGAGTTGTAGTCGGAGCTTACGGTGAGTTTCGGGGTGTAACGATTCCATGGTGGAATGAGGTTAGGTAGATAGGGTGGACCTCTATTGGTATTTGTCCGGAATTAGCTTCCGCGAGTGTAACCAAGGTTTCGGCTAGTACAGCCTTATCAAACAAACAAATACAGAGATCTGTTGTAGTTATTATGGTAATGTTACAAGATCGGACTCAAGTACAGAGGAGTCTCTATGTTGATCCGATTCACAATCCCGTGGGTCAGGATTGGGGGTGCCAATCGTTTGGGTGTGGCAGCCGTGGGTGGGAGGTCGGATTATGTCACGACCTAATGGTGGTATTAGCGGTGGTTAAGACCCGTTAACAAACAGGAAATAATTTTTGCTCCGTGAGCTGGTACTATATATTTTTGGTTTTGGTAGTATTATGTGGTACCGATCCGAGCGCCGAGAGCTGATATGTGTATGCTCAATCGTGCCATGACACAAAATATATTTATATATGTTATTTTTATGCCGTCGATGGTCGACTGTGGCAAACTGGTGTAGGTCTACCAGTATATGCTTCTACCTTGGTATTAGGTGGGTAGAAGGAATCGTGTACAGGTATAGTGTGATCGTGTCGGTAGTGACACAGGTATTGATCGCACTGGCCGGTTACGGCAAGAAACACGATTGAAAACAGTGCAAGGCTGCAAAAAAAACTGGTAAATAAAATGTGAAAACGAAATAAAACGAAAACAAAGTGTCGGCTCGGAAGAACTACCTGTGCGGATAATAAATATATATATATATGTATATACACAAGTGTGATGTAGAACAAATTGGTGAAAACACTGAGTAAAATCCGTAAATCGGTAAAGTATGAGCTGGATAATTGTGTGCGAATAGTATTTCAAAATGGCTGCCAATCAACGAAGTGGAGTCAATCACAGTCTTGTTGGAAATGGTTGACGGAGTGGTAAGAGACTCAGACAGTTGTGCACGTGATGTCTGGAAGTGATATGGAGTGGTAAGAGACTCAGACAGTTGTGCACGTGATGTCTGGAAGTGATATGATTGGTTGATGGAACGAATCAACATCGCAGCTATTGGCTGAGAGCGGAGGTGTGTCTCCGTTAATTGATTGTTTTGTTTTGGTAAAGTGACAGTCAAGCATTCAGTACAGGTTGTACAAACAAAGTTGTAATTGAAGTGTTTGTACACGCATCTCAGGAAATAAAAGGTGTTAAGAGATGCAGGTCAGAAATAAAATGGATTTATTTGTTAGAACAACTCCGCTAGGTCCCTGTCGCTATAGGAAATGAATCGATGTGGGGGAGTACAGGTATGCGACTTAATAATACAGCCCTTGTAGATCCACCAAGCCCCCGGGTAGGGGGGTGGGGGTACGGTATTATTCAGAGGGGTTTAGAGGTCGCAACGATTCAAAGTGGGTTGTGAGACCAGATAATTATGGATAGTACGCGTGAGTTGCGATATATGGGTAGCTTGTATCACGTTCAGTGCGCAGGTGTGCGACGAGTACGCGTCACAGCCCGGTAGGGCTATGAATCGGAGAAAAGAAACAATCAATGCGCCAACTGCATATTAGGGTAGAAGTGCAGGTCGGCGGAGTGGCTTAGCCTGGTATCGGTTGTATTGTATCAAGGGACATATAGTCCACTGTGGTGACAACGGTTGGGATAACCAAGTATTAATAACGGCTGTAGGAGCCGAGGCCCGGTATACAGGTGACAACCGGGGGTGGGGGTTTGGTTTTGAGGTATGTACTCGTTCCGCATTGTGGTAGAAATTAGCTATGGTTCTACCTGATCACGGTATAGATTGCGGAATGAAAGCTCAACGTTGGTAAAAAGACCGAGGTCGGGGTATATGTATTAATGTCATCCCGTTTGTACACATGAAATGAATGTTGTGCACGCGCTATGGTATGCTGGTTACATGAGCAAGGTACCAGGCAATTATAATCAGGTAGGTTAGATGTTTGGGATCTCGGTGGACACTGTATCCGTGTAATAAGTGTAATAGGTAGATAGGTCGGATACAGGTTGCGTGTACATAGGTACCGCCGAGAATGTGTGGTAGAAGCAATTGGGGTAACCCTTCGCTGGGAACAAGACGACGTGCACAGGATGCACGCAATCCGCCTCTCTTACGGCTTTCTGCCAAGAGGGACCCGAAAGTCCAGAAGTATGATAGTGGGGGGACATAGTAGCCACTAGGTTCGCCCTCAAGCTTCGGGTGTGGTCATCTAACAGCGGTGCGAGATGGGGAGGGCCATGGTAGCCCATCCTTATACGCCCAGCCCCGTGGGGGGGGGGGGGCATTGTTACTTGGTAGTGTGAGCTGAATGCGTGGAGAGCACAATCATTGTGTGTCAAGAGAGCACACATAAGGTGTCATGTTCATCATACCGTTGTTATACACGGCTGGCATCCCCATTTGGGGGGAGGGGGTGTAGTTAGGCACCCGGTTGCGTAAAGTCACATATATCCCGTGTTTATGAGAGCGGGATAAGGCTATCGATATGTAGTCACCGTATATGGACTATAGGTGGGCTCTGGGGTACGGGCTCAGGATTGGAACTAAAGCCTCCTGCGTTGCGCAGGGGTGCGGTTCCCACACAGTGGACTTATTGTGGAATGGGGTTAATGAACCGTTGCTGTTGGTCAGCATGTATAACTCGCAATCGCATTCTATTTAGAAGCAATTGGATATCCTCATTAAAGAAGGATTTGGTAGGTTTAGGAGGCGTTGGTATAAATTTCAGTCCCTTGCCGAGTACAATCATCTCAGGTTTATTGAGGGTGTAACTCGATAGGTTGGTGATGTGTTTGCTAGCCGTCTCAGCGTGAGCGGTTAGTATAGAGTGTTGTTTCATTCGACGTCGTGTACGCTGATTCTGGTTATGTTTAACACGAGAGGCCGCGCGGAAACTGCGCGTACGACAATAACTCTTAGGCCTACGGTGGTCCGTAGGGGAGTAAACATCACTGGTATGAGCGTAATGGCCTAGTCAAGGCCGTTCAGCCTCGAGAATTCTGGCTAAATTCCGCAATATGCCGTCTCTGGTATAGTTCAGGGTAGGCCCTGGAATGGTAGGTATAACAGGTGTTTTATATGCCCGGTTGATAGTGGAAAAATCAGGTCCGTATATGGTTGGAGGGTGAGTAACACCGTCAGAACCGGATGTTGATAAAGCAGGTAGGCCCGCTGTTGGTCCAATAGGAGTGGACCGGATCCCCGGATCACCAGGGGAAGCATAGGAAAACTGTAAACTCTCCGTGGAGGAGCTGGTATGCTGACCGCTGGTCTCATTGGTAGACGTGAGCCCATATCCCGACAGTGGGAGGTCGGATGTGGAACCTAGGGGACCGCTTAGGTCCCTAGGCCTGAGGTCAGTGAACGTATGGGTAGGCCCTTCGTGTATCAATGGGCTAGGTGGAGCTGGTGCGTTGTTAATTGGTACCGATTGTATGTTTGTAGCAGGTGAAACGGTATTATTGGTAGCATTGTCATGCGTGTGGTTCGAGTCTGGGTCGAGAGGCCAGTCTCCCTCAGGTAGAGTAACTTGCGACCATGGTAGTTGGCTACTACAGGGGGTCATTAATGAGTCGAGGGTGGTCGAGGTAGAGGTGCAAGGAGGAAGGTTATTTACAGGTAGCACCCGTGGTGGGGTGTATTGGCGCTTGGTGGCTCTACAATCCGTCAACTTCGTGGTAGGACGGTTGGGCATGACGCCCGGTGAGGACTCGGTGGGCAAGTCCTTAAGGGCGTGTGCTACAGTACGAGACGTAACGTCTGGTGGGAGAATGTTGGTCATTCCCAGCTTCCGGCGTTTAGGAGCCCGCAGAAGCGAGTCAGCTATGGTATGGCTAGTGTTCACTGGTACAGTTTCCCGGTGAGAGGATTCCGGGAAGTGGTTCCTCAGTAGGTTAGAGGTATGGCCACTCGGTGAGTGGACAGCGGATTCTTGTGGTTTGAGTGGGGATATGGTGGTGTCCACTGGTAACGTAACCCGGAGAGTGGAGTCCGGGAGAGATGGACCCGGTTGGTCCACGGTAGTGTCACTCGGTGAGTGGATTATGTCACCATGTGTATGTCGGTTGCGTGCAATGGTAGCGGTAACTGTGGTACAGTCCCGGTTGGGAACTAGTACAGCCGTGGCTATAAAATCCTTATACCGTTGGGCATTGGTTAGCCTGTATTTGGTGAGATCGGTGGAGGAAAAGCGATCAATGGTTTGCTGGAAGAGCTCAAGAAATGCAGGTTGGTCCTGCTCAATGATATTCGGGGGAAGCGGGTGGATAAGGTATTCAGATATCTCAGTTTCTAGGTATGAGATGCGCTTCCAATATTGTGTCTCTAAGAGCTGTGTCAAACGCTGTGTGGTTTGGAGAGCTAAACCGTCGAGGTCCGACGAGATATCGCTCTCAAATTTCAATACGCCATTAATTGTGCGGCGTAGATCAGCGGTTATGGTATTGAGAAGATCAGCTGGTACGACGTTTTGTAGGTTGCATTGCTGATAAATGCGATGTTTATGGTGTGCATCAGCTTCCCGAAACATGAGTCTCCGAGTGTTATTGAGTTGTAGTCGGAGCTTACGGTGAGTTTCGGGGTGTAACGATTCCATGGTGGAATGAGGTTAGGTAGATAGGGTGGACCTCTATTGGTATTTGTCCGGAATTAGCTTCCGCGAGTGTAACCAAGGTTTCGGCTAGTACAGCCTTATCAAACAAACAAATACAGAGATCTGTTGTAGTTATTATGGTAATGTTACAAGATCGGACTCAAGTACAGAGGAGTCTCTATGTTGATCCGATTCACAATCCCGTGGGTCTGGATTGGGGGTGCCAATCGTTTGGGTGTGGCAGCCGTGGGTGGGAGGTCGGATTATGTCACGACCTAATGGTGGTATTAGCGGTGGTTAAGACCCGTTAACAAACAGGAAATAATTTTTGCTCCGTGAGCTGGTACTATATATTTTTGGTTTTGGTAGTATTATGTGGTACCGATCCGAGCGCCGAGAGCTGATATGTGTATGCTCAATCGTGCCATGACACAAAATATATTTATATATGTTATTTTTATGCCGTCGATGGTCGACTGTGGCAAACTGGTGTAGGTCTACCAGTATATGCTTCTACCTTGGTATTAGGTGGGTAGAAGGAATCGTGTACAGGTATAGTGTGATCGTGTCGGTAGTGACACAGGTATTGATCGCACTGGCCGGTTACGGCAAGAAACACGATTGAAAACAGTGCAAGGCTGCAAAAAAAACTGGTAAATAAAATGTGAAAACGAAATAAAACGAAAACAAAGTGTCGGCTCGGAAGAACTACCTGTGCGGATAATAAATATATATATATGTATATACACAAGTGTGATGTAGAACAAATTGGTGAAAACACTGAGTAAAATCCGTAAATCGGTAAAGTATGAGCTGGATAATTGTGTGCGAATAGTATTTCAAAATGGCTGCCAATCAACGAAGTGGAGTCAATCACAGTCTTGTTGGAAATGGTTGACGGAGTGGTAAGAGACTCAGACAGTTGTGCACGTGATGTCTGGAAGTGATATGATTGGTTGATGGAACGAATCAACATCGCAGCTATTGGCTGAGAGCGGAGGTGTGTCTCCGTTAATTGATTGTTTTGTTTTGGTAAAGTGACAGTCAAGCATTCAGTACAGGTTGTACAAACAAAGTTGTAATTGAAGTGTTTGTACACGCATCTCAGGAAATAAAAGGTGTTAAGAGATGCAGGTCAGAAATAAAATGGATTTATTTGTTAGAACAACTCCGCTAGGTCCCTGTCGCTATAGGAAATGAATCGATGTGGGGGAGTACAGGTATGCGACTTAATAATACAGCCCTTGTAGATCCACCAAGCCCCCGGGTAGGGGGGTGGGGGTACGGTATTATTCAGAGGGGTTTAGAGGTCGCAACGATTCAAAGTGGGTTGTGAGACCAGATAATTATGGATAGTACGCGTGAGTTGCGATATATGGGTAGCTTGTATCACGTTCAGTGCGCAGGTGTGCGACGAGTACGCGTCACAGCCCGGTAGGGCTATGAATCGGAGAAAAGAAACAATCAATGCGCCAACTGCATATTAGGGTAGAAGTGCAGGTCGGCGGAGTGGCTTAGCCTGGTATCGGTTGTATTGTATCAAGGGACATATAGTCCACTGTGGTGACAACGGTTGGGATAACCAAGTATTAATAACGGCTGTAGGAGCCGAGGCCCGGTATACAGGTGACAACCGGGGGTGGGGGTTTGGTTTTGAGGTATGTACTCGTTCCGCATTGTGGTAGAAATTAGCTATGGTTCTACCTGATCACGGTATAGATTGCGGAATGAAAGCTCAACGTTGGTAAAAAGACCGAGGTCGGGGTATATGTATTAATGTCATCCCGTTTGTACACATGAAATGAATGTTGTGCACGCGCTATGGTATGCTGGTTACATGAGCAAGGTACCAGGCAATTATAATCAGGTAGGTTAGATGTTTGGGATCTCGGTGGACACTGTATCCGTGTAATAAGTGTAATAGGTAGATAGGTCGGATACAGGTTGCGTGTACATAGGTACCGCCGAGAATGTGTGGTAGAAGCAATTGGGGTAACCCTTCGCTGGGAACAAGACGACGTGCACAGGATGCACGCAATCCGCCTCTCTTACGGCTTTCTGCCAAGAGGGACCCGAAAGTCCAGAAGTATGATAGTGGGGGGACATAGTAGCCACTAGGTTCGCCCTCAAGCTTCGGGTGTGGTCATCTAACAGCGGTGCGAGATGGGGAGGGCCATGGTAGCCCATCCTTATACGCCCAGCCCCGTGGGGGGGGGGGGCATTGTTACTTGGTAGTGTGAGCTGAATGCGTGGAGAGCACAATCATTGTGTGTCAAGAGAGCACACATAAGGTGTCATGTTCATCATACCGTTGTTATACACGGCTGGCATCCCCATTTGGGGGGAGGGGGTGTAGTTAGGCACCCGGTTGCGTAAAGTCACATATATCCCGTGTTTATGAGAGCGGGATAAGGCTATCGATATGTAGTCACCGTATATGGACTATAGGTGGGCTCTGGGGTACGGGCTCAGGATTGGAACTAAAGCCTCCTGCGTTGCGCAGGGGTGCGGTTCCCACACAGTGGACTTATTGTGGAATGGGGTTAATGAACCGTTGCTGTTGGTCAGCATGTATAACTCGCAATCGCATTCTATTTAGAAGCAATTGGATATCCTCATTAAAGAAGGATTTGGTAGGTTTAGGAGGCGTTGGTATAAATTTCAGTCCCTTGCCGAGTACAATCATCTCAGGTTTATTGAGGGTGTAACTCGATAGGTTGGTGATGTGTTTGCTAGCCGTCTCAGCGTGAGCGGTTAGTATAGAGTGTTGTTTCATTCGACGTCGTGTACGCTGATTCTGGTTATGTTTAACACGAGAGGCCGCGCGGAAACTGCGCGTACGACAATAACTCTTAGGCCTACGGTGGTCCGTAGGGGAGTAAACATCACTGGTATGAGCGTAATGGCCTAGTCAAGGCCGTTCAGCCTCGAGAATTCTGGCTAAATTCCGCAATATGCCGTCTCTGGTATAGTTCAGGGTAGGCCCTGGAATGGTAGGTATAACAGGTGTTTTATATGCCCGGTTGATAGTGGAAAAATCAGGTCCGTATATGGTTGGAGGGTGAGTAACACCGTCAGAACCGGATGTTGATAAAGCAGGTAGGCCCGCTGTTGGTCCAATAGGAGTGGACCGGATCCCCGGATCACCAGGGGAAGCATAGGAAAACTGTAAACTCTCCGTGGAGGAGCTGGTATGCTGACCGCTGGTCTCATTGGTAGACGTGAGCCCATATCCCGACAGTGGGAGGTCGGATGTGGAACCTAGGGGACCGCTTAGGTCCCTAGGCCTGAGGTCAGTGAACGTATGGGTAGGCCCTTCGTGTATCAATGGGCTAGGTGGAGCTGGTGCGTTGTTAATTGGTACCGATTGTATGTTTGTAGCAGGTGAAACGGTATTATTGGTAGCATTGTCATGCGTGTGGTTCGAGTCTGGGTCGAGAGGCCAGTCTCCCTCAGGTAGAGTAACTTGCGACCATGGTAGTTGGCTACTACAGGGGGTCATTAATGAGTCGAGGGTGGTCGAGGTAGAGGTGCAAGGAGGAAGGTTATTTACAGGTAGCACCCGTGGTGGGGTGTATTGGCGCTTGGTGGCTCTACAATCCGTCAACTTCGTGGTAGGACGGTTGGGCATGACGCCCGGTGAGGACTCGGTGGGCAAGTCCTTAAGGGCGTGTGCTACAGTACGAGACGTAACGTCTGGTGGGAGAATGTTGGTCATTCCCAGCTTCCGGCGTTTAGGAGCCCGCAGAAGCGAGTCAGCTATGGTATGGCTAGTGTTCACTGGTACAGTTTCCCGGTGAGAGGATTCCGGGAAGTGGTTCCTCAGTAGGTTAGAGGTATGGCCACTCGGTGAGTGGACAGCGGATTCTTGTGGTTTGAGTGGGGATATGGTGGTGTCCACTGGTAACGTAACCCGGAGAGTGGAGTCCGGGAGAGATGGACCCGGTTGGTCCACGGTAGTGTCACTCGGTGAGTGGATTATGTCACCATGTGTATGTCGGTTGCGTGC
This sequence comes from Pictodentalium vernedei, assembly GCA_031216915.1. Taxonomy (NCBI): domain Eukaryota; kingdom Metazoa; phylum Mollusca; class Scaphopoda; order Dentaliida; family Dentaliidae; genus Pictodentalium; species Pictodentalium vernedei. Next base: position 765,690,880 of record CM062297.1, read on the forward strand.
AATGGTAGCGGTAACTGTGGTACAGTCCCGGTTGGGAACTAGTACAGCCGTGGCTATAAAATCCTTATACCGTTGGGCATTGGTTAGCCTGTATTTGGTGAGATCGGTGGAGGAAAAGCGATCAATGGTTTGCTGGAAGAGCTCAAGAAATGCAGGTTGGTCCTGCTCAATGATATTCGGGGGAAGCGGGTGGATAAGGTATTCAGATATCTCAGTTTCTAGGTATGAGATGCGCTTCCAATATTGTGTCTCTAAGAGCTGTGTCAAACGCTGTGTGGTTTGGAGAGCTAAACCGTCGAGGTCCGACGAGATATCGCTCTCAAATTTCAATACGCCATTAATTGTGCGGCGTAGATCAGCGGTTATGGTATTGAGAAGATCAGCTGGTACGACGTTTTGTAGGTTGCATTGCTGATAAATGCGATGTTTATGGTGTGCATCAGCTTCCCGAAACATGAGTCTCCGAGTGTTATTGAGTTGTAGTCGGAGCTTACGGTGAGTTTCGGGGTGTAACGATTCCATGGTGGAATGAGGTTAGGTAGATAGGGTGGACCTCTATTGGTATTTGTCCGGAATTAGCTTCCGCGAGTGTAACCAAGGTTTCGGCTAGTACAGCCTTATCAAACAAACAAATACAGAGATCTGTTGTAGTTATTATGGTAATGTTACAAGATCGGACTCAAGTACAGAGGAGTCTCTATGTTGATCCGATTCACAATCCCGTGGGTCAGGATTGGGGGTGCCAATCGTTTGGGTGTGGCAGCCGTGGGTGGGAGGTCGGATTATGTCACGACCTAATGGTGGTATTAGCGGTGGTTAAGACCCGTTAACAAACAGGAAATAATTTTTGCTCCGTGAGCTGGTACTATATATTTTTGGTTTTGGTAGTATTATGTGGTACCGATCCGAGCGCCGAGAGCTGATATGTGTATGCTCAATCGTGCCATGACACAAAATATATTTATATATGTTATTTTTATGCCGTCGATGGTCGACTGTGGCAAACTGGTGTAGGTCTACCAGTATATGCTTCTACCTTGGTATTAGGTGGGTAGAAGGAATCGTGTACAGGTATAGTGTGATCGTGTCGGTAGTGACACAGGTATTGATCGCACTGGCCGGTTACGGCAAGAAACACGATTGAAAACAGTGCAAGGCTGCAAAAAAAACTGGTAAATAAAATGTGAAAACGAAATAAAACGAAAACAAAGTGTCGGCTCGGAAGAACTACCTGTGCGGATAATAAATATATATATATATGTATATACACAAGTGTGATGTAGAACAAATTGGTGAAAACACTGAGTAAAATCCGTAAATCGGTAAAGTATGAGCTGGATAATTGTGTGCGAATAGTATTTCAAAATGGCTGCCAATCAACGAAGTGGAGTCAATCACAGTCTTGTTGGAAATGGTTGACGGAGTGGTAAGAGACTCAGACAGTTGTGCACGTGATGTCTGGAAGTGATATGATTGGTTGATGGAACGAATCAACATCGCAGCTATTGGCTGAGAGCGGAGGTGTGTCTCCGTTAATTGATTGTTTTGTTTTGGTAAAGTGACAGTCAAGCATTCAGTACAGGTTGTACAAACAAAGTTGTAATTGAAGTGTTTGTACACGCATCTCAGGAAATAAAAGGTGTTAAGAGATGCAGGTCAGAAATAAAATGGATTTATTTGTTAGAACAACTCCGCTAGGTCCCTGTCGCTATAGGAAATGAATCGATGTGGGGGAGTACAGGTATGCGACTTAATAATACAGCCCTTGTAGATCCACCAAGCCCCCGGGTAGGGGGGTGGGGGTACGGTATTATTCAGAGGGGTTTAGAGGTCGCAACGATTCAAAGTGGGTTGTGAGACCAGATAATTATGGATAGTACGCGTGAGTTGCGATATATGGGTAGCTTGTATCACGTTCAGTGCGCAGGTGTGCGACGAGTACGCGTCACAGCCCGGTAGGGCTATGAATCGGAGAAAAGAAACAATCAATGCGCCAACTGCATATTAGGGTAGAAGTGCAGGTCGGCGGAGTGGCTTAGCCTGGTATCGGTTGTATTGTATCAAGGGACATATAGTCCACTGTGGTGACAACGGTTGGGATAACCAAGTATTAATAACGGCTGTAGGAGCCGAGGCCCGGTATACAGGTGACAACCGGGGGTGGGGGTTTGGTTTTGAGGTATGTACTCGTTCCGCATTGTGGTAGAAATTAGCTATGGTTCTACCTGATCACGGTATAGATTGCGGAATGAAAGCTCAACGTTGGTAAAAAGACCGAGGTCGGGGTATATGTATTAATGTCATCCCGTTTGTACACATGAAATGAATGTTGTGCACGCGCTATGGTATGCTGGTTACATGAGCAAGGTACCAGGCAATTATAATCAGGTAGGTTAGATGTTTGGGATCTCGGTGGACACTGTATCCGTGTAATAAGTGTAATAGGTAGATAGGTCGGATACAGGTTGCGTGTACATAGGTACCGCCGAGAATGTGTGGTAGAAGCAATTGGGGTAACCCTTCGCTGGGAACAAGACGACGTGCACAGGATGCACGCAATCCGCCTCTCTTACGGCTTTCTGCCAAGAGGGACCCGAAAGTCCAGAAGTATGATAGTGGGGGGACATAGTAGCCACTAGGTTCGCCCTCAAGCTTCGGGTGTGGTCATCTAACAGCGGTGCGAGATGGGGAGGGCCATGGTAGCCCATCCTTATACGCCCAGCCCCGTGGGGGGGGGGGGGGGGGGCATTGTTACTTGGTAGTGTGAGCTGAATGCGTGGAGAGCACAATCATTGTGTGTCAAGAGAGCACACATAAGGTGTCATGTTCATCATACCGTTGTTATACACGGCTGGCATCCCCATTTGGGGGGAGGGGGTGTAGTTAGGCACCCGGTTGCGTAAAGTCACATATATCCCGTGTTTATGAGAGCGGGATAAGGCTATCGATATGTAGTCACCGTATATGGACTATAGGTGGGCCCTGGGGTACGGGCTCAGGATTCGAACTAAAGCCTCCTGCGTTGCGCAGGGGTGCGGTTCCCACACAGTGGACTTATTGTGGAATGGGGTTAATGAACCGTTGCTGTTGGTCAGCATGTATAACTCGCAATCGCATTCTATTTAGAAGCAATTGGATATCCTCATTAAAGAAGGATTTGGTAGGTTTAGGAGGCGTTGGTATAAATTTCAGTCCCTTGCCGAGTACAATCATCTCAGGTTTATTGAGGGTGTAACTCGATAGGTTGGTGATGTGTTTGCTAGCCGTCTCAGCGTGAGCGGTTAGTATAGAGTGTTGTTTCATTCGACGTCGTGTACGCTGATTCTGGTTATGTTTAACACGAGAGGCCGCGCGGAAACTGCGCGTACGACAATAACTCTTAGGCCTACGGTGGTCCGTAGGGGAGTAAACATCACTGGTATGAGCGTAATGGCCTAGTCAAGGCCGTTCAGCCTCGAGAATTCTGGCTAAATTCCGCAATATGCCGTCTCTGGTATAGTTCAGGGTAGGCCCTGGAATGGTAGGTATAACAGGTGTTTTATATGCCCGGTTGATAGTGGAAAAATCAGGTCCGTATATGGTTGGAGGGTGAGTAACACCGTCAGAACCGGATGTTGATAAAGCAGGTAGGCCCGCTGTTGGTCCAATAGGAGTGGACCGGATCCCCGGATCACCAGGGGAAGCATAGGAAAACTGTAAACTCTCCGTGGAGGAGCTGGTATGCTGACCGCTGGTCTCATTGGTAGACGTGAGCCCATATCCCGACAGTGGGAGGTCGGATGTGGAACCTAGGGGACCGCTTAGGTCCCTAGGCCTGAGGTCAGTGAACGTATGGGTAGGCCCTTCGTGTATCAATGGGCTAGGTGGAGCTGGTGCGTTGTTAATTGGTACCGATTGTATGTTTGTAGCAGGTGAAACGGTATTATTGGTAGCATTGTCATGCGTGTGGTTCGAGTCTGGGTCGAGAGGCCAGTCTCCCTCAGGTAGAGTAACTTGCGACCATGGTAGTTGGCTACTACAGGGGGTCATTAATGAGTCGAGGGTGGTCGAGGTAGAGGTGCAAGGAGGAAGGTTATTTACAGGTAGCACCCGTGGTGGGGTGTATTGGCGCTTGGTGGCTCTACAATCCGTCAACTTCGTGGTAGGACGGTTGGGCATGACGCCCGGTGAGGACTCGGTGGGCAAGTCCTTAAGGGCGTGTGCTACAGTACGAGACGTAACGTCTGGTGGGAGAATGTTGGTCATTCCCAGCTTCCGGCGTTTAGGAGCCCGCAGAAGCGAGTCAGCTATGGTATGGCTAGTGTTCACTGGTACAGTTTCCCGGTGAGAGGATTCCGGGAAGTGGTTCCTCAGTAGGTTAGAGGTATGGCCACTCGGTGAGTGGACAGCGGATTCTTGTGGTTTGAGTGGGGATATGGTGGTGTCCACTGGTAACGTAACCCGGAGAGTGGAGTCCGGGAGAGATGGACCCGGTTGGTCCACGGTAGTGTCACTCGGTGAGTGGATTATGTCACCATGTGTATGTCGGTTGCGTGCAATGGTAGCGGTAACTGTGGTACAGTCCCGGTTGGGAACTAGTACAGCCGTGGCTATAAAATCCTTATACCGTTGGGCATTGGTTAGCCTGTATTTGGTGAGATCGGTGGAGGAAAAGCGATCAATGGTTTGCTGGAAGAGCTCAAGAAATGCAGGTTGGTCCTGCTCAATGATATTCGGGGGAAGCGGGTGGATAAGGTATTCAGATATCTCAGTTTCTAGGTATGAGATGCGCTTCCAATATTGTGTCTCTAAGAGCTGTGTCAAACGCTGTGTGGTTTGGAGAGCTAAACCGTCGAGGTCCGACGAGATATCGCTCTCAAATTTCAATACGCCATTAATTGTGCGGCGTAGATCAGCGGTTATGGTATTGAGAAGATCAGCTGGTACGACGTTTTGTAGGTTGCATTGCTGATAAATGCGATGTTTATGGTGTGCATCAGCTTCCCGAAACATGAGTCTCCGAGTGTTATTGAGTTGTAGTCGGAGCTTACGGTGAGTTTCGGGGTGTAACGATTCCATGGTGGAATGAGGTTAGGTAGATAGGGTGGACCTCTATTGGTATTTGTCCGGAATTAGCTTCCGCGAGTGTAACCAAGGTTTCGGCTAGTACAGCCTTATCAAACAAACAAATACAGAGATCTGTTGTAGTTATTATGGTAATGTTACAAGATCGGACTCAAGTACAGAGGAGTCTCTATGTTGATCCGATTCACAATCCCGTGGGTCAGGATTGGGGGTGCCAATCGTTTGGGTGTGGCAGCCGTGGGTGGGAGGTCGGATTATGTCACGACCTAATGGTGGTATTAGCGGTGGTTAAGACCCGTTAACAAACAGGAAATAATTTTTGCTCCGTGAGCTGGTACTATATATTTTTGGTTTTGGTAGTATTATGTGGTACCGATCCGAGCGCCGAGAGCTGATATGTGTATGCTCAATCGTGCCATGACACAAAATATATTTATATATGTTATTTTTATGCCGTCGATGGTCGACTGTGGCAAACTGGTGTAGGTCTACCAGTATATGCTTCTACCTTGGTATTAGGTGGGTAGAAGGAATCGTGTACAGGTATAGTGTGATCGTGTCGGTAGTGACACAGGTATTGATCGCACTGGCCGGTTACGGCAAGAAACACGATTGAAAACAGTGCAAGGCTGCAAAAAAAACTGGTAAATAAAATGTGAAAACGAAATAAAACGAAAACAAAGTGTCGGCTCGGAAGAACTACCTGTGCGGATAATAAATATATATATATATGTATATACACAAGTGTGATGTAGAACAAATTGGTGAAAACACTGAGTAAAATCCGTAAATCGGTAAAGTATGAGCTGGATAATTGTGTGCGAATAGTATTTCAAAATGGCTGCCAATCAACGAAGTGGAGTCAATCACAGTCTTGTTGGAAATGGTTGACGGAGTGGTAAGAGACTCAGACAGTTGTGCACGTGATGTCTGGAAGTGATATGATTGGTTGATGGAACGAATCAACATCGCAGCTATTGGCTGAGAGCGGAGGTGTGTCTCCGTTAATTGATTGTTTTGTTTTGGTAAAGTGACAGTCAAGCATTCAGTACAGGTTGTACAAACAAAGTTGTAATTGAAGTGTTTGTACACGCATCTCAGGAAATAAAAGGTGTTAAGAGATGCAGGTCAGAAATAAAATGGATTTATTTGTTAGAACAACTCCGCTAGGTCCCTGTCGCTATAGGAAATGAATCGATGTGGGGGAGTACAGGTATGCGACTTAATAATACAGCCCTTGTAGATCCACCAAGCCCCCGGGTAGGGGGGTGGGGGTACGGTATTATTCAGAGGGGTTTAGAGGTCGCAACGATTCAAAGTGGGTTGTGAGACCAGATAATTATGGATAGTACGCGTGAGTTGCGATATATGGGTAGCTTGTATCACGTTCAGTGCGCAGGTGTGCGACGAGTACGCGTCACAGCCCGGTAGGGCTATGAATCGGAGAAAAGAAACAATCAATGCGCCAACTGCATATTAGGGTAGAAGTGCAGGTCGGCGGAGTGGCTTAGCCTGGTATCGGTTGTATTGTATCAAGGGACATATAGTCCACTGTGGTGACAACGGTTGGGATAACCAAGTATTAATAACGGCTGTAGGAGCCGAGGCCCGGTATACAGGTGACAACCGGGGGTGGGGGTTTGGTTTTGAGGTATGTACTCGTTCCGCATTGTGGTAGAAATTAGCTATGGTTCTACCTGATCACGGTATAGATTGCGGAATGAAAGCTCAACGTTGGTAAAAAGACCGAGGTCGGGGTATATGTATTAATGTCATCCCGTTTGTACACATGAAATGAATGTTGTGCACGCGCTATGGTATGCTGGTTACATGAGCAAGGTACCAGGCAATTATAATCAGGTAGGTTAGATGTTTGGGATCTCGGTGGACACTGTATCCGTGTAATAAGTGTAATAGGTAGATAGGTCGGATACAGGTTGCGTGTACATAGGTACCGCCGAGAATGTGTGGTAGAAGCAATTGGGGTAACCCTTCGCTGGGAACAAGACGACGTGCACAGGATGCACGCAATCCGCCTCTCTTACGGCTTTCTGCCAAGAGGGACCCGAAAGTCCAGAAGTATGATAGTGGGGGGACATAGTAGCCACTAGGTTCGCCCTCAAGCTTCGGGTGTGGTCATCTAACAGCGGTGCGAGATGGGGAGGGCCATGGTAGCCCATCCTTATACGCCCAGCCCCGTGGGGGGGGGGGGGCATTGTTACTTGGTAGTGTGAGCTGAATGCGTGGAGAGCACAATCATTGTGTGTCAAGAGAGCACACATAAGGTGTCATGTTCATCATACCGTTGTTATACACGGCTGGCATCCCCATTTGGGGGGAGGGGGTGTAGTTAGGCACCCGGTTGCGTAAAGTCACATATATCCCGTGTTTATGAGAGCGGGATAAGGCTATCGATATGTAGTCACCGTATATGGACTATAGGTGGGCCCTGGGGTACGGGCTCAGGATTGGAACTAAAGCCTCCTGCGTTGCGCAGGGGTGCGGTTCCCACACAGTGGACTTATTGTGGAATGGGGTTAATGAACCGTTGCTGTTGGTCAGCATGTATAACTCGCAATCGCATTCTATTTAGAAGCAATTGGATATCCTCATTAAAGAAGGATTTGGTAGGTTTAGGAGGCGTTGGAATAAATTTCAGTCCCTTGCCGAGTACAATCATCTCAGGTTTATTGAGGGTGTAACTCGATAGGTTGGTGATGTGTTTGCTAGCCGTCTCAGCGTGAGCGGTTAGTATAGAGTGTTGTTTCATTCGACGTCGTGTACGCTGATTCTGGTTATGTTTAACACGAGAGGCCGCGCGGAAACTGCGCGTACGACAATAACTCTTAGGCCTACGGTGGTCCGTAGGGGAGTAAACATCACTGGTATGAGCGTAATGGCCTAGTCAAGGCCGTTCAGCCTCGAGAATTCTGGCTAAATTCCGCAATATGCCGTCTCTGGTATAGTTCAGGGTAGGCCCTGGAATGGTAGGTATAACAGGTGTTTTATATGCCCGGTTGATAGTGGAAAAATCAGGTCCGTATATGGTTGGAGGGTGAGTAACACCGTCAGAACCGGATGTTGATAAAGCAGGTAGGCCCGCTGTTGGTCCAATAGGAGTGGACCGGATCCCCGGATCACAAGGGGAAGCATAGGAAAACTGTAAACTCTCCGTGGAGGAGCTGGTATGCTGACCGCTGGTCTCATTGGTAGACGTGAGCCCATATCCCGACAGTGGGAGGTCGGATGTGGAACCTAGGGGACCGCTTAGGTCCCTAGGCCTGAGGTCAGTGAACGTATGGGTAGGCCCTTCGTGTATCAATGGGCTAGGTGGAGCTGGTGCGTTGTTAATTGGTACCGATTGTATGTTTGTAGCAGGTGAAACGGTATTATTGGTAGCATTGTCATGCGTGTGGTTCGAGTCTGGGTCGAGAGGCCAGTCTCCCTCAGGTAGAGTAACTTGCGACCATGGTAGTTGGCTACTACAGGGGGTCATTAATGAGTCGAGGGTGGTCGAGGTAGAGGTGCAAGGAGGAAGGTTATTTACAGGTAGCACCCGTGGTGGGGTGTATTGGCGCTTGGTGGCTCTACAATCCGTCAACTTCGTGGTAGGACGGTTGGGCATGACGCCCGGTGAGGACTCGGTGGGCAAGTCCTTAAGGGCGTGTGCTACAGTACGAGACGTAACGTCTGGTGGGAGAATGTTGGTCATTCCCAGCTTCCGGCGTTTAGGAGCCCGCAGAAGCGAGTCAGCTATGGTATGGCTAGTGTTCACTGGTACAGTTTCCCGGTGAGAGGATTCCGGGAAGTGGTTCCTCAGTAGGTTAGAGGTATGGCCACTCGGTGAGTGGACAGCGGATTCTTGTGGTTTGAGTGGGGATATGGTGGTGTCCACTGGTAACGTAACCCGGAGAGTGGAGTCCGGGAGAGATGGACCCGGTTGGTCCACGGTAGTGTCACTCGGTGAGTGGATTATGTCACCATGTGTATGTCGGTTGCGTGCAATGGTAGCGGTAACTGTGGTACAGTCCCGGTTGGGAACTAGTACAGCCGTGGCTATAAAATCCTTATACCGTTGGGCATTGGTTAGCCTGTATTTGGTGAGATCGGTGGAGGAAAAGCGATCAATGGTTTGCTGGAAGAGCTCAAGAAATGCAGGTTGGTCCTGCTCAATGATATTCGGGGGAAGCGGGTGGATAAGGTATTCAGATATCTCAGTTTCTAGGTATGAGATGCGCTTCCAATATTGTGTCTCTAAGAGCTGTGTCAAACGCTGTGTGGTTTGGAGAGCTAAACCGTCGAGGTCCGACGAGATATCGCTCTCAAATTTCAATACGCCATTAATTGTGCGGCGTAGATCAGCGGTTATGGTATTGAGAAGATCAGCTGGTACGACGTTTTGTAGGTTGCATTGCTGATAAATGCGATGTTTATGGTGTGCATCAGCTTCCCGAAACATGAGTCTCCGAGTGTTATTGAGTTGTAGTCGGAGCTTACGGTGAGTTTCGGGGTGTAACGATTCCATGGTGGAATGAGGTTAGGTAGATAGGGTGGACCTCTATTGGTATTTGTCCGGAATTAGCTTCCGCGAGTGTTACCAAGGTTTCGGCTAGTACAGCCTTATCAAACAAACAAATACAGAGATCTGTTGTAGTTATTATGGTAATGTTACAAGATCGGACTCAAGTACAGAGGAGTCTCTATGTTGATCCGATTCACAATCCCGTGGGTCAGGATTGGGGGTGCCAATCGTTTGGGTGTGGCAGCCGTGGGTGGGAGGTCGGATTATGTCACGACCTAATGGTGGTATTAGCGGTGGTTAAGACCCGTTAACAAACAGGAAATAATTTTTGCTCCGTGAGCTGGTACTATATATTTTTGGTTTTGGTAGTATTATGTGGTACCGATCCGAGCGCCGAGAGCTGATATGTGTATGCTCAATCGTGCCATGACACAAAATATATTTATATATGTTATTTTTATGCCGTCGATGGTCGACTGTGGCAAACTGGTGTAGGTCTACCAGTATATGCTTCTACCTTGGTATTAGGTGGGTAGAAGGAATCGTGTACAGGTATAGTGTGATCGTGTCGGTAGTGACACAGGTATTGATCGCACTGGCCGGTTACGGCAAGAAACACGATTGAAAACAGTGCAAGGCTGCAAAAAAAACTGGTAAATAAAATGTGAAAACGAAATAAAACGAAAACAAAGTGTCGGCTCGGAAGAACTACCTGTGCGGATAATAAATATATATATATGTATATACACAAGTGTGATGTAGAACAAATTGGTGAAAACACTGAGTAAAATCCGTAAATCGGTAAAGTATGAGCTGGATAACTGTGTGCGAATAGTATTTCAAAATGGCTGCCAATCAACGAAGTGGAGTCAATCACAGTCTTGTTGGAAATGGTTGACGGAGTGGTAAGAGACTCAGACAGTTGTGCACGTGATGTCTGGAAGTGATATGATTGGTTGATGGAACGAATCAACATCGCAGCTATTGGCTGAGAGCGGAGGTGTGTCTCCGTTAATTGATTGTTTTGTTTTGGTAAAGTGACAGTCAAGCATTCAGTACAGGTTGTACAAACAAAGTTGTAATTGAAGTGTTTGTACACGCATCTCAGGAAATAAAAGGTGTTAAGAGATGCAGGTCAGAAATAAAATGGATTTATTTGTTAGAACAACTCCGCTAGGTCCCTGTCGCTATAGGAAATGAATCGATGTGGGGGAGTACAGGTATGCGACTTAATAATACAGCCCTTGTAGATCCACCAAGCCCCCGGGTAGGGGGGTGGGGGTACGGTATTATTCCGAGGGGTTTAGAGGTCGCAACGATTCAAAGTGGGTTGTGAGACCAGATAATTATGGATAGTACGCGTGAGTTGCGATATATGGGTAGCTTGTATCACGTTCAGTGCGCAGGTGTGCGACGAGTACGCGTCACAGCCCGGTAGGGCTATGAATCGGAGAAAAGAAACAATCAATGCGCCAACTGCATATTAGGGTAGAAGTGCAGGTCGGCGGAGTGGCTTAGCCTGGTATCGGTTGTATTGTATCAAGGGACATATAGTCCACTGTGGTGACAACGGTTGGGATAACCAAGTATTAATAACGGCTGTAGGAGCCGAGGCCCGGTATACAGGTGACAACCGGGGGTGGGGGTTTGGTTTTGAGGTATGTACTCGTTCCGCATTGTGGTAGAAATTAGCTATGGTTCTACCTGATCACGGTATAGATTGCGGAATGAAAGCTCAACGTTGGTAAAAAGACCGAGGTCGGGGTATATGTATTAATGTCATCCCGTTTGTACACATGAAATGAATGTTGTGCACGCGCTATGGTATGCTGGTTACATGAGCAAGGTACCAGGCAATTATAATCAGGTAGGTTAGATGTTTGGGATCTCGGTGGACACTGTATCCGTGTAATAAGTGTAATAGGTAGATAGGTCGGATACAGGTTGCGTGTACATAGGTACCGCCGAGAATGTGTGGTAGAAGCAATTGGGGTAACCCTTCGCTGGGAACAAGACGACGTGCACAGGATGCACGCAATCCGCCTCTCTTACGGCTTTCTGCCAAGAGGGACCCGAAAGTCCAGAAGTATGATAGTGGGGGGACATAGTAGCCACTAGGTTCGCCCTCAAGCTTCGGGTGTGGTCATCTAACAGCGGTGCGAGATGGGGAGGGCCATGGTAGCCCATCCTTATACGCCCAGCCCCGTGGGGGGGGGGGGGGGCATTGTTACTTGGTAGTGTGAGCTGAATGCGTGGAGAGCACAATCATTGTGTGTCAAGAGAGCACACATAAGGTGTCATGTTCATCATACCGTTGTTATACACGGCTGGCATCCCCATTTGGGGGGAGGGGGTGTAGTTAGGCACCCGGTTGCGTAAAGTCACATATATCCCGTGTTTATGAGAGCGGGATAAGGCTATCGATATGTAGTCACCGTATATGGACTATAGGTGGGCCCTGGGGTACGGGCTCAGGATTGGAACTAAAGCCTCCTGCGTTGCGCAGGGGTGCGGTTCCCACACAGTGGACTTATTGTGGAATGGGGTTAATGAACCGTTGCTGTTGGTCAGCATGTATAACTCGCAATCGCATTCTATTTAGAAGCAATTGGATATCCTCATTAAAGAAGGATTTGGTAGGTTTAGGAGGCGTTGGTATAAATTTCAGTCCCTTGCCGAGTACAATCATCTCAGGTTTATTGAGGGTGTAACTCGATAGGTTGGTGATGTGTTTGCTAGCCGTCTCAGCGTGAGCGGTTAGTATAGAGTGTTGTTTCATTCGACGTCGTGTACGCTGATTCTGGTTATGTTTAACACGAGAGGCCGCGCGGAAACTGCGCGTACGACAATAACTCTTAGGCCTACGGTGGTCCGTAGGGGAGTAAACATCACTGGTATGAGCGTAATGGCCTAGTCAAGGCCGTTCAGCCTCGAGAATTCTGGCTAAATTCCGCAATATGCCGTCTCTGGTATAGTTCAGGGTAGGCCCTGGAATGGTAGGTATAACAGGTGTTTTATATGCCCGGTTGATAGTGGAAAAATCAGGTCCGTATATGGTTGGAGGGTGAGTAACACCGTCAGAACCGGATGTTGATAAAGCAGGTAGGCCCGCTGTTGGTCCAATAGGAGTGGACCGGATCCCCGGATCACCAGGGGAAGCATAGGAAAACTGTAAACTCTCCGTGGAGGAGCTGGTATGCTGACCGCTGGTCTCATTGGTAGACGTGAGCCCATATCCCGACAGTGGGAGGTCGGATGTGGAACCTAGGGGACCGCTTAGGTCCCTAGGCCTGAGGTCAGTGAACGTATGGGTAGGCCCTTCGTGTATCAATGGGCTAGGTGGAGCTGGTGCGTTGTTAATTGGTACCGATTGTATGTTTGTAGCAGGTGAAACGGTATTATTGGTAGCATTGTCATGCGTGTGGTTCGAGTCTGGGTCGAGAGGCCAGTCTCCCTCAGGTAGAGTAACTTGCGACCATGGTAGTTGGCTACTACAGGGGGTCATTAATGAGTCGAGGGTGGTCGAGGTAGAGGTGCAAGGAGGAAGGTTATTTACAGGTAGCACCCGTGGTGGGGTGTATTGGCGCTTGGTGGCTCTACAATCCGTCAACTTCGTGGTAGGACGGTTGGGCATGACGCCCGGTGAGGACTCGGTGGGCAAGTCCTTAAGGGCGTGTGCTACAGTACGAGACGTAACGTCTGGTGGGAGAATGTTGGTCATTCCCAGCTTCCGGCGTTTAGGAGCCCGCAGAAGCGAGTCAGCTATGGTATGGCTAGTGTTCACTGGTACAGTTTCCCGGTGAGAGGATTCCGGGAAGTGGTTCCTCAGTAGGTTAGAGGTATGGCCACTCGGTGAGTGGACAGCGGATTCTTGTGGTTTGAGTGGGGATATGGTGGTGTCCACTGGTAACGTAACCCGGAGAGTGGAGTCCGGGAGAGATGGACCCGGTTGGTCCACGGTAGTGTCACTCGGTGAGTGGATTATGTCACCATGTGTATGTCGGTTGCGTGCAATGGTAGCGGTAACTGTGGTACAGTCCCGGTTGGGAACTAGTACAGCCGTGGCTATAAAATCCTTATACCGTTGGGCATTGGTTAGCCTGTATTTGGTGAGATCGGTGGAGGAAAAGCGATCAATGGTTTGCTGGAAGAGCTCAAGAAATGCAGGTTGGTCCTGCTCAATGATATTCGGGGGAAGCGGGTGGATAAGGTATTCAGATATCTCAGTTTCTAGGTATGAGATGCGCTTCCAATATTGTGTCTCTAAGAGCTGTGTCAAACGCTGTGTGGTTTGGAGAGCTAAACCGTCGAGGTCCGACGAGATATCGCTCTCAAATTTCAATACGCCATTAATTGTGCGGCGTAGATCAGCGGTTATGGTATTGAGAAGATCAGCTGGTACGACGTTTTGTAGGTTGCATTGCTGATAAATGCGATGTTTATGGTGTGCATCAGCTTCCCGAAACATGAGTCTCCGAGTGTTATTGAGTTGTAGTCGGAGCTTACGGTGAGTTTCGGGGTGTAACGATTCCATGGTGGAATGAGGTTAGGTAGATAGGGTGGACCTCTATTGGTATTTGTCCGGAATTAGCTTCCGCGAGTGTAACCAAGGTTTCGGCTAGTACAGCCTTATCAAACAAACAAATACAGAGATCTGTTGTAGTTATTATGGTAATGTTACAAGATCGGACTCAAGTACAGAGGAGTCTCTATGTTGATCCGATTCACAATCCCGTGGGTCTGGATTGGGGGTGCCAATCGTTTGGGTGTGGCAGCCGTGGGTGGGAGGTCGGATTATGTCACGACCTAATGGTGGTATTAGCGGTGGTTAAGACCCGTTAACAAACAGGAAATAATTTTTGCTCCGTGAGCTGGTACTATATATTTTTGGTTTTGGTAGTATTATGTGGTACCGATCCGAGCGCCGAGAGCTGATATGTGTATGCTCAATCGTGCCATGACACAAAATATATTTATATATGTTATTTTTATGCCGTCGATGGTCGACTGTGGCAAACTGGTGTAGGTCTACCAGTATATGCTTCTACCTTGGTATTAGGTGGGTAGAAGGAATCGTGTACAGGTATAGTGTGATCGTGTCGGTAGTGACACAGGTATTGATCGCACTGGCCGGTTACGGCAAGAAACACGATTGAAAACAGTGCAAGGCTGCAAAAAAAACTGGTAAATAAAATGTGAAAACGAAATAAAACGAAAACAAAGTGTCGGCTCGGAAGAACTACCTGTGCGGATAATAAATATATATATATGTATATACACAAGTGTGATGTAGAACAAATTGGTGAAAACACTGAGTAAAATCCGTAAATCGGTAAAGTATGAGCTGGATAATTGTGTGCGAATAGTATTTCAAAATGGCTGCCAATCAACGAAGTGGAGTCAATCACAGTCTTGTTGGAAATGGTTGACGGAGTGGTAAGAGACTCAGACAGTTGTGCACGTGATGTCTGGAAGTGATATGATTGGTTGATGGAACGAATCAACATCGCAGCTATTGGCTGAGAGCGGAGGTGTGTCTCCGTTAATTGATTGTTTTGTTTTGGTAAAGTGACAGTCAAGCATTCAGTACAGGTTGTACAAACAAAGTTGTAATTGAAGTGTTTGTACACGCATCTCAGGAAATAAAAGGTGTTAAGAGATGCAGGTCAGAAATAAAATGGATTTATTTGTTAGAACAACTCCGCTAGGTCCCTGTCGCTATAGGAAATGAATCGATGTGGGGGAGTACAGGTATGCGACTTAATAATACAGCCCTTGTAGATCCACCAAGCCCCCGGGTAGGGGGGTGGGGGTACGGTATTATTCAGAGGGGTTTAGAGGTCGCAACGATTCAAAGTGGGTTGTGAGACCAGATAATTATGGATAGTACGCGTGAGTTGCGATATATGGGTAGCTTGTATCACGTTCAGTGCGCAGGTGTGCGACGAGTACGCGTCACAGCCCGGTAGGGCTATGAATCGGAGAAAAGAAACAATCAATGCGCCAACTGCATATTAGGGTAGAAGTGCAGGTCGGCGGAGTGGCTTAGCCTGGTATCGGTTGTATTGTATCAAGGGACATATAGTCCACTGTGGTGACAACGGTTGGGATAACCAAGTATTAATAACGGCTGTAGGAGCCGAGGCCCGGTATACAGGTGACAACCGGGGGTGGGGGTTTGGTTTTGAGGTATGTACTCGTTCCGCATTGTGGTAGAAATTAGCTATGGTTCTACCTGATCACGGTATAGATTGCGGAATGAAAGCTCAACGTTGGTAAAAAGACCGAGGTCGGGGTATATGTATTAATGTCATCCCGTTTGTACACATGAAATGAATGTTGTGCACGCGCTATGGTATGCTGGTTACATGAGCAAGGTACCAGGCAATTATAATCAGGTAGGTTAGATGTTTGGGATCTCGGTGGACACTGTATCCGTGTAATAAGTGTAATAGGTAGATAGGTCGGATACAGGTTGCGTGTACATAGGTACCGCCGAGAATGTGTGGTAGAAGCAATTGGGGTAACCCTTCGCTGGGAACAAGACGACGTGCACAGGATGCACGCAATCCGCCTCTCTTACGGCTTTCTGCCAAGAGGGACCCGAAAGTCCAGAAGTATGATAGTGGGGGGACATAGTAGCCACTAGGTTCGCCCTCAAGCTTCGGGTGTGGTCATCTAACAGCGGTGCGAGATGGGGAGGGCCATGGTAGCCCATCCTTATACGCCCAGCCCCGTGGGGGGGGGGGGGGGGCATTGTTACTTGGTAGTGTGAGCTGAATGCGTGGAGAGCACAATCATTGTGTGTCAAGAGAGCACACATAAGGTGTCATGTTCATCATACCGTTGTTATACACGGCTGGCATCCCCATTTGGGGGGAGGGGGTGTAGTTAGGCACCCGGTTGCGTAAAGTCACATATATCCCGTGTTTATGAGAGCGGGATAAGGCTATCGATATGTAGTCACCGTATATGGACTATAGGTGGGCCCTGGGGTACGGGCTCAGGATTGGAACTAAAGCCTCCTGCGTTGCGCAGGGGTGCGGTTCCCACACAGTGGACTTATTGTGGAATGTGGTTAATGAACCGTTGCTGTTGGTCAGCATGTATAACTCGCAATCGCATTCTATTTAGAAGCAATTGGATATCCTCATTAAAGAAGGATTTGGTAGGTTTAGGAGGCGTTGGTATAAATTTCAGTCCCTTGCCGAGTACAATCATCTCAGGTTTATTGAGGGTGTAACTCGATAGGTTGGTGATGTGTTTGCTAGCCGTCTCAGCGTGAGCGGTTAGTATAGAGTGTTGTTTCATTCGACGTCGTGTACGCTGATTCTGGTTATGTTTAACACGAGAGGCCGCGCGGAAACTGCGCGTACGACAATAACTCTTAGGCCTACGGTGGTCCGTAGGGGAGTAAACATCACTGGTATGAGCGTAATGGCCTAGTCAAGGCCGTTCAGCCTCGAGAATTCTGGCTAAATTCCGCAATATGCCGTCTCTGGTATAGTTCAGGGTAGGCCCTGGAATGGTAGGTATAACAGGTGTTTTATATGCCCGGTTGATAGTGGAAAAATCAGGTCCGTATATGGTTGGAGGGTGAGTAACACCGTCAGAACCGGATGTTGATAAAGCAGGTAGGCCCGCTGTTGGTCCAATAGGAGTGGACCGGATCCCCGGATCACCAGGGGAAGCATAGGAAAACTGTAAACTCTCCGTGGAGGAGCTGGTATGCTGACCGCTGGTCTCATTGGTAGACGTGAGCCCATATCCCGACAGTGGGAGGTCGGATGTGGAACCTAGGGGACCGCTTAGGTCCCTAGGCCTGAGGTCAGTGAACGTATGGGTAGGCCCTTCGTGTATCAATGGGCTAGGTGGAGCTGGTGCGTTGTTAATTGGTACCGATTGTATGTTTGTAGCAGGTGAAACGGTATTATTGGTAGCATTGTCATGCGTGTGGTTCGAGTCTGGGTCGAGAGGCCAGTCTCCCTCAGGTAGAGTAACTTGCGACCATGGTAGTTGGCTACTACAGGGGGTCATTAATGAGTCGAGGGTGGTCGAGGTAGAGGTGCAAGGAGGAAGGTTATTTACAGGTAGCACCCGTGGTGGGGTGTATTGGTGGCTCTACAATCCGTCAACTTCGTGGTAGGACGGTTGGGCATGACGCCCGGTGAGGACTCGGTGGGCAAGTCCTTAAGGGCGTGTGCTACAGTACGAGACGTAACGTCTGGTGGGAGAATGTTGGTCATTCCCAGCTTCCGGCGTTTAGGAGCCCGCAGAAGCGAGTCAGCTATGGTATGGCTAGTGTTCACTGGTACAGTTTCCCGGTGAGAGGATTCCGGGAAGTGGTTCCTCAGTAGGTTAGAGGTATGGCCAGTCGGTGAGTGGACAGCGGATTCTTGTGGTTTGAGTGGGGATATGGTGGTGTCCACTGGTAACGTAACCCGGAGAGTGGAGTCCGGGAGAGATGGACCCGGTTGGTCCACGGTAGTGTCACTCGGTGAGTGGATTATGTCACCATGTGTATGTCGGTTGCGTGCAATGGTAGCGGTAACTGTGGTACAGTCCCGGTTGGGAACTAGTACAGCCGTGGCTATAAAATCCTTATACCGTTGGGCATTGGTTAGCCTGTATTTGGTGAGATCGGTGGAGGAAAAGCGATCAATGGTTTGCTGGAAGAGCTCAAGAAATGCAGGTTGGTCCTGCTCAATGATATTCGGGGGAAGCGGGTGGATAAGGTATTCAGATATCTCAGTTTCTAGGTATGAGATGCGCTTCCAATATTGTGTCTCTAAGAGCTGTGTCAAACGCTGTGTGGTTTGGAGAGCTAAACCGTCGAGGTCCGACGAGATATCGCTCTCAAATTTCAATACGCCATTAATTGTGCGGCGTAGATCAGCGGTTATGGTATTGAGAAGATCAGCTGGTACGACGTTTTGTAGGTTGCATTGCTGATAAATGCGATGTTTATGGTGTGCATCAGCTTCCCGAAACATGAGTCTCCGAGTGTTATTGAGTTGTAGTCGGAGCTTACGGTGAGTTTCGGGGTGTAACGATTCCATGGTGGAATGAGGTTAGGTAGATAGGGTGGACCTCTATTGGTATTTGTCCGGAATTAGCTTCCGCGAGTGTAACCAAGGTTTCGGCTAGTACAGCCTTATCAAACAAACAAATACAGAGATCTGTTGTAGTTATTATGGTAATGTTACAAGATCGGACTCAAGTACAGAGGAGTCTCTATGTTGATCCGATTCACAATCCCGTGGGTCAGGATTGGGGGTGCCAATCGTTTGGGTGTGGCAGCCGTGGGTGGGAGGTCGGATTATGTCACGACCTAATGGTGGTATTAGCGGTGGTTAAGACCCGTTAACAAACAGGAAATAATTTTTGCTCCGTGAGCTGGTACTATATATTTTTGGTTTTGGTAGTATTATGTGGTACCGATCCGAGCGCCGAGAGCTGATATGTGTATGCTCAATCGTGCCATGACACAAAATATATTTATATATGTTATTTTTATGCCGTCGATGGTCGACTGTGGCAAACTGGTGTAGGTCTACCAGTATATGCTTCTACCTTGGTATTAGGTGGGTAGAAGGAATCGTGTACAGGTATAGTGTGATCGTGTCGGTAGTGACACAGGTATTGATCGCACTGGCCGGTTACGGCAAGAAACACGATTGAAAACAGTGCAAGGCTGCAAAAAAAACTGGTAAATAAAATGTGAAAACGAAATAAAACGAAAACAAAGTGTCGGCTCGGAAGAACTACCTGTGCGGATAATAAATATATATATATGTATATACACAAGTGTGATGTAGAACAAATTGGTGAAAACACTGAGTAAAATCCGTAAATCGGTAAAGTATGAGCTGGATAATTGTGTGCGAATAGTATTTCAAAATGGCTGCCAATCAACGAAGTGGAGTCAATCACAGTCTTGTTGGAAATGGTTGACGGAGTGGTAAGAGACTCAGACAGTTGTGCACGTGATATCTGGAAGTGATATGATTGGTTGATGGAACGAATCAACATCGCAGCTATTGGCTGAGAGCGGAGGTGTGTCTCCGTTAATTGATTGTTTTGTTTTGGTAAAGTGACAGTCAAGCATTCAGTACAGGTTGTACAAACAAAGTTGTAATTGAAGTGTTTGTACACGCATCTCAGGAAATAAAAGGTGTTAAGAGATGCAGGTCAGAAATAAAATGGATTTATTTGTTAGAACAACTCCGCTAGGTCCCTGTCGCTATAGGAAATGAATCGATGTGGGGGAGTACAGGTATGCGACTTAATAATACAGCCCTTGTAGATCCACCAAGCCCCCGGGTAGGGGGGTGGGGGTACGGTATTATTCAGAGGGGTTTAGAGGTCGCAACGATTCAAAGTGGGTTGTGAGACCAGATAATTATGGATAGTACGCGTGAGTTGCGATATATGGGTAGCTTGTATCACGTTCAGTGCGCAGGTGTGCGACGAGTACGCGTCACAGCCCGGTAGGGCTATGAATCGGAGAAAAGAAACAATCAATGCGCCAACTGCATATTAGGGTAGAAGTGCAGGTCGGCGGAGTGGCTTAGCCTGGTATCGGTTGTATTGTATCAAGGGACATATAGTCCACTGTGGTGACAACGGTTGGGATAACCAAGTATTAATAACGGCTGTAGGAGCCGAGGCCCGGTATACAGGTGACAACCGGGGGTGGGGGTTTGGTTTTGAGGTATGTACTCGTTCCGCATTGTGGTAGAAATTAGCTATGGTTCTACCTGATCACGGTATAGATTGCGGAATGAAAGCTCAACGTTGGTAAAAAGACCGAGGTCGGGGTATATGTATTAATGTCATCCCGTTTGTACACATGAAATGAATGTTGTGCACGCGCTATGGTATGCTGGTTACATGAGCAAGGTACCAGGCAATTATAATCAGGTAGGTTAGATGTTTGGGATCTCGGTGGACACTGTATCCGTGTAATAAGTGTAATAGGTAGATAGGTCGGATACAGGTTGCGTGTACATAGGTACCGCCGAGAATGTGTGGTAGAAGCAATTGGGGTAACCCTTCGCTGGGAACAAGACGACGTGCACAGGATGCACGCAATCCGCCTCTCTTACGGCTTTCTGCCAAGAGGGACCCGAAAGTCCAGAAGTATGATAGTGGGGGGACATAGTAGCCACTAGGTTCGCCCTCAAGCTTCGGGTGTGGTCATCTAACAGCGGTGCGAGATGGGGAGGGCCATGGTAGCCCATCCTTATACGCCCAGCCCCGTGGGGGGGGGGGGGGCATTGTTACTTGGTAGTGTGAGCTGAATGCGTGGAGAGCACAATCATTGTGTGTCAAGAGAGCACACATAAGGTGTCATGTTCATCATACCGTTGTTATACACGGCTGGCATCCCCATTTGGGGGGAGGGGGTGTAGTTAGGCACCCGGTTGCGTAAAGTCACATATATCCCGTGTTTATGAGAGCGGGATAAGGCTATCGATATGTAGTCACCGTATATGGACTATAGGTGGGCCCTGGGGTACGGGCTCAGGATTGGAACTAAAGCCTCCTGCGTTGCGCAGGGGTGCGGTTCCCACACAGTGGACTTATTGTGGAATGGGGTTAATGAACCGTTGCTGTTGGTCAGCATGTATAACTCGCAATCGCATTCTATTTAGAAGCAATTGGATATCCTCATTAAAGAAGGATTTGGTAGGTTTAGGAGGCGTTGGTATAAATTTCAGTCCCTTGCCGAGTACAATCATCTCAGGTTTATTGAGGGTGTAACTCGATAGGTTGGTGATGTGTTTGCTAGCCGTCTCAGCGTGAGCGGTTAGTATAGAGTGTTGTTTCATTCGACGTCGTGTACGCTGATTCTGGTTATGTTTAACACGAGAGGCCGCGCGGAAACTGCGCGTACGACAATAACTCTTAGGCCTACGGTGGTCCGTAGGGGAGTAAACATCACTGGTATGAGCGTAATGGCCTAGTCAAGGCCGTTCAGCCTCGAGAATTCTGGCTAAATTCCGCAATATGCCGTCTCTGGTATAGTTCAGGGTAGGCCCTGGAATGGTAGGTATAACAGGTGTTTTATATGCCCGGTTGATAGTGGAAAAATCAGGTCCGTATATGGTTGGAGGGTGAGTAACACCGTCAGAACCGGATGTTGATAAAGCAGGTAGGCCCGCTGTTGGTCCAATAGGAGTGGACCGGATCCCCGGATCACCAGGGGAAGCATAGGAAAACTGTAAACTCTCCGTGGAGGAGCTGGTATGCTGACCGCTGGTCTCATTGGTAGACGTGAGCCCATATCCCGACAGTGGGAGGTCGGATGTGGAACCTAGGGGACCGCTTAGGTCCCTAGGCCTGAGGTCAGTGAACGTATGGGTAGGCCCTTCGTGTATCAATGGGCTAGGTGGAGCTGGTGCGTTGTTAATTGGTACCGATTGTATGTTTGTAGCAGGTGAAACGGTATTATTGGTAGCATTGTCATGCGTGTGGTTCGAGTCTGGGTCGAGAGGCCAGTCTCCCTCAGGTAGAGTAACTTGCGACCATGGTAGTTGGCTACTACAGGGGGTCATTAATGAGTCGAGGGTGGTCGAGGTAGAGGTGCAAGGAGGAAGGTTATTTACAGGTAGCACCCGTGGTGGGGTGTATTGGCGCTTGGTGGCTCTACAATCCGTCAACTTCGTGGTAGGACGGTTGGGCATGACGCCCGGTGAGGACTCGGTGGGCAAGTCCTTAAGGGCGTGTGCTACAGTACGAGACGTAACGTCTGGTGGGAGAATGTTGGTCATTCCCAGCTTCCGGCGTTTAGGAGCCCGCAGAAGCGAGTCAGCTATGGTATGGCTAGTGTTCACTGGTACAGTTTCCCGGTGAGAGGATTCCGGGAAGTGGTTCCTCAGTAGGTTAGAGGTATGGCCACTCGGTGAGTGGACAGCGGATTCTTGTGGTTTGAGTGGGGATATGGTGGTAATGAAGGGACAGTAGCAACCAGATTCGCTCCCAGGTTTCGGGTGTGGTCATCTATGGGTGGTGCGAGACAGGAGGTGTCCTGATGAAATCTCCCGTGAGCAGAGAAACGGTGGTAGCTCCGCCTGACGGCCTAGGCCCCGGATGGTGTAAAGGTGGTAGTATTTTGTAAAATCCGGTGTCTCGATCCGGTCGGATCGGCATATGCGGTGGGGGGGGGGGGGGGTTCGTTTGTGATGGTTGTTTGTTACAATAGGTAGGGTTGGAAGGGCGAAGGTCAAATTCGCACTGACAATTGTTGTCCTGGTGAGATTAAATAGGTGTAAGGTAAATCTCGTGAAGTTGGTTAGACGTTATCGGTAACCTTCGAGACTCAGACACGGGCAGGTAGGAGCCCTGGTAGTGGGTGTGTCCGAAAAGGTTATGGTAGAAACCGGTAGCAAAACCTTCGTTGGTGTCAGCCGTCTCAATAAATTAAGACAGCCTCACGCTTTTAATGCAGTATGTCGAAGTCAGACTCGAAAGCCTTGAAAGGTGATAATGAAGGGACAGTAGCAACCAGATTCGCTCCCAGGTTTCGGGTGTGGTCATCTATGGGTGGTGCGAGACAGGAGGTGTCCTGGTGAACTCTCCCGTGAGCAGAGAAACGATGGTAGCTCCGTCTGACGGCCTAGGCCCCGGATGGTGTAAAGGTGGTGATATTTTGTAAAATCCGGTGTCTCGATCCGGTCGGATCGGCATATGCGGTGTGTGGGGGGGGGGGGGGGGGGCGGGTTGTTTGTTATGGTTGGTTGTTTCGTTCCAATTTTGGTTTTCGACAGATATGTTTCAACTGCGACATTGTGACAGGTGATTGGAGCAGTATTGGTCTTTTGGTGGAAAAGGTTAATGAACCGCCGCTGTTGGTCAGCGTGTAGAACCCTTAACCGCATTCTGTTATGAAGCAGTTGGATGTCCCCATTGCAGAATGATCTGGTGGGTTTTGAGGGTGTTGGTATAAACTTTAACCCTTTGCCCAGTACAATTGTTTTCATGGGAACTGAGAGTATAGGTGGATAGGTTTGTGATGTGCTTGCTAGCTTTGTCAGCCAACTTGGTAAGGTGTGATTGTCGTTGAAACCGTCGTCGTTTGCGACGCTCCAGGGTATTTTTAGTACGTCGGTTGGTACAACGGATAGGGCGTGAAGGGAATTCAATAGCCGTGGGAAGGTATGTGTTGGTAGTGGGTTCTTCACGGCCTAGTCACGCTCGTTCTGTGTCGAGTATGCGGGTTAAATTCCGAAGGATAGTTTCTTTGGTATAGTTATGAGCAAGCCGGGTGGATGTTGACGTGATGGGAAGCGCCAAGCCCGGGTGGTGGTTTATTTCGTCTGGGTGGTTAAAGGTAGAAATCCACGCGAATGGGTGGCTTGTGACGTTATTTACACCGGAGGTAGGTGTTGGCGTGACGTCGGCGCCTGAGATCTGAGGTGTGGAATGTGTGGTTGAAGCTCCGGTGTCATCAGAGGTAACATGGGAAAATTTAATGCTCTCCGATGAAGTGGTGGTATCGGTGTGGGGGCTGTATTCCTGGTGCCCTGGACTGATATCAGTGGAAATGTTGGTTTCCGGGCGCCATGTCGACGCTGATTCAATGGTGTTAGGTTCAGATAGGGGACATACGGTGTTTGGTTCGGCATCGTTTGAGTGGTCACCAGATTCAAGGTCAGAGTCTGGGTGGATGGGCCAAGATTCCACTGGTACAATGGTTTGTGACCATGGTAGTTGACTGGTACAAGGGGTCATGAGTGTACTCAATATGGTTGAAGTCGAGGCACATTCCGAGGTGGCTGGCTGTAGTGGTGTAGTGGGAATGTAGGACCTGGAGACAACCCTTGCTATATGTCCGGTGGGACGTGTAGATATGCAGCCGGGTGTGGTCGTATGGTGAATGGCCTTGGTGGAGGCAGGGGGTGCTGGGTGTGTATTGCCTCTATCCGATGCTTGTGAAGGAGGAATTATTTTGGTCATTCCTAGCTTCCGGCGCTTGGCTACGCGGGGAAATCAATCAGTTATGGTGCATTGAATGTCACAGGGGGTGGTCTCCCGTGGAGTGTGGTATGAAGAGCTGTTCACGGATGGTGAGTTAGGTGTGGTCTCAATTGGTGAGTGGTATGCGTTACTGTCTGATGGTATAGTGGTGGTGAACTCCGGAATAGACGTACGGTCTTGGACCGGTATAGCGGTAGCCATAACCTCCTTAAAGCGTGTATTGTTGGTTAGTTTGTATTTGGTAAGGTCGCCGGTGGTGAAGCGCTCTATGGTTTTGTGAAAAAGCTCAAGAAAAGCAGGTTGGTCACGCTCGGTAACGTTAGGTGGGAGCGGGTGGTTAAGAAACTCGGACACCTGGGTCGTAAGGTCGGAGATACGTTTGTGGTATTGGGTTTGTAAGAGTTGTACCAGACGCTGGGTGGTTTGGAGCGCCAGAGCGTCAATGTCAGAGGACATATCGTTCTCAAACTTCAGTGTTTTGTTAACGGTCTGGTGTAGATCCGTTTTGATGGTACTGAAAAGGTCTTTAGGAACGACGTTTCGTACGTTGTAATGGTGGTAAATGCGTTGTTTGTGATGTGCATCCGCTTCCCGAAACATGAGGCGCCTGGTATCATTAAGTTGTAGGCGAAGTGTACGGTGTGTTTCGGGGTGTTTCGGGGTGTAACTTCTCCATTGTGGAGATGGGTATTTTAGGTTACTGGTGAATGAGGCTAGGTAGACCTCAAATGGTATTTGTCCGGAATTAACTTCCGCAAAGTGTAACCAAGGTTTCGGCCTGTGCAGCCTTATCAAACAAACAAATACAGAGATCGGTGGTAGTGTTACAAAATCGGATTTATGTGGGTCGAAGCCTCTATGGTGATCCGATACGTAAGGTGACAGTAATATGGTACTGGTTTGTCAGATGTTGGTGGTGGTAAGGTGGCAGCAGGAGCGTCAAGAGCTGGTGTAAGTTCGCTCGGAATTGCTTTCAGGGAGGGGGAGCCCTCCGTCGGTGGTCGACTTTAATAAACTGGTAAAGGTATATTAATGAATATTTCTACCGTGGTGAGTGGTGGGTAGAAAGGATTGTGTTGAAGGTGTAAAGCGACCATGTCAGGTAAAGACACAGGTATGGGTCGCATAAGCCGGGTCCGGCAGGTATCACAATCAAATAAAAGGTTAAAAATGAAAAAAAGCGAGAAACAATAAAAGCAAAACGCGAACTCGAAATAACTACCTGTATTGGAAACAAGTGTGTGTATATATATACAAATGTGTTGTACAAACAGAGTGGTAGAAGCAGTGTGAGCGAGTCAAAATTGGAAAAATCAAAACTCGATCGCGGTGAACAAGGTATTTCAAAATGGCTGCCGATAAACAAACTGTCGTCTATGACTGTCATGAACGAAATGGTGAACGGAGTGGTACGAGACTTCGTGCAGGTGAGCACGTGATATCTAGGAATGGTTTGATTGGTTGATGCGACTAATACACATCGCAGGTGTCGGCTGAGACAATGGAGGTGTGTCTTCAATAGCTGATTGTTTTGTTTTCATAAGAGAATTGTCAAGCACCAGGTACATGTGATTACAGGTGGTACAGATTAAAGTGGAGGTGAGGTGTTTGTACAAGCATAGCAATAACTAAATTGGTGTTAGAGTTATTGCAATCAGAACAACGACCATAATGGTATTGGAGTCGTGGGTAGAATTAGCCAGAGTAGGTTTTTCAAGGTGGTGGGCGGCGCCAGTGAAAGGTGATGGTTAGAGTAGTGAGCCCGTGGAACGTGGGTTGGTGGGCTTGTCCATCAGGGTCGGACATAAGGCTCCCAAGAGGTGGTAGTGCGAGTGGTCGCAATGGGGCAATTGTAGTACTCAATGATCACATGCTAGGGCCACGCCTAACACCCCGTATTCCCGCCGGTGGTGGTGGGGGGGGGGGTTGTTCGTTGGCGGTATGTGGGTACAACGACTCTTATCCGGTGATATATATGGCAATATTAGATGTGTGGCCATGGTCGTTGCCTAAATCCATGTGTTACGTTGGTGGTAGGGTGTAAGATGGTGCCTGTTCAAGACCCGGTTGGGCCAAAGGTCGATAACAGCCAGTGTGTTAGGGGCACACTATGATTAAAGCTGCAAGCGAAGTCGGTTCAGTATTGTGGTTCAGTTGCCCTGTGGTGTATGTGGCGTGGTAGCCTAAATTGTAGCAACAGGGGCGTGGTAGTAGTTAGTTGGTTAGGGTGAGACCAGCAGTGTATGACTATTGGAACGAGTTGTGGTAATCCTTATAGTAGGTGAGGTTGGTGGGGCGAAGGTCCAATTCGCACTGACAATTGTTGTCTTGGTGAGATTCAATAGGTGTAAGGTAAATCTCGTGAAGTTGGTTAGATGTTGTAGGTAACCTTCGAGACTCAGACACGGGCAGGTAGGAGCCCAGGTAGTGGGTGTGTCCGAACAGGTTATGGTAGAAACCGGTAGCAAAACCTTCGTTGGTGTCAGCTGTCTCAATAAATTAAGACAGCCTCACACTTTTAATGCAGTATGTCGAAGTCAGACTCGAAAGCCTTGAAAGGTGATAATGAAGGGACAGTAGCAACCAGATTCGCTCCCAGGTTTCGGGTGTGGTCATCTATGGGTGGTGCGAGACAGGAGGTGTCCTGATGAAATCTCCCGTGAGCAGAGAAACGGTGGTAGCTCCGCCTGACGGCCTAGGCCCCGGATGGTGTAAAGGTGGTAGTATTTTGTAAAATCCGGTGTCTCGATCCGGTCGGATCGGCATATGCGGTGGGGGGGGGGGGGGGGGGGTTCGTTTGTGATGGTTGTTTGTTACAATAGGTAGGGTTGGAAGGGCGAAGGTCAAATTCGCACTGACAATTGTTGTCCTGGTGAGATTAAATAGGTGTAAGGTAAATCTCGTGAAGTTGGTTAGACGTTATCGGTAACCTTCGAGACTCAGACACGGGCAGGTAGGAGCCCTGGTAGTGGGTGTGTCCGAAAAGGTTATGGTAGAAACCGGTAGCAAAACCTTCGTTGGTGTCAGCCGTCTCAATAAATTAAGACAGCCTCACGCTTTTAATGCAGTATGTCGAAGTCAGACTCGAAAGCCTTGAAAGGTGATAATGAAGGGACAGTAGCAACCAGATTCGCTCCCAGGTTTCGGGTGTGGTCATCTATGGGTGGTGCGAGACAGGAGGTGTCCTGGTGAACTCTCCCGTGAGCAGAGAAACGATGGTAGCTCCGTCTGACGGCCTAGGCCCCGGATGGTGTAAAGGTGGTGATATTTTGTAAAATCCGGTGTCTCGATCCGGTCGGATCGGCATATGCGGTGTGGGGGGGGGGGGGGGGCGGGTTGTTTGTTATGGTTGGTTGTTTCGTTCCAATTTTGGTTTTCGACAGATATGTTTCAACTGCGACATTGTGACAGGTGATTGGAGCAGTATTGGTCTTTTGGTGGAAAAGGTTAATGAACCGCCGCTGTTGGTCAGCGTGTAGAACCCTTAACCGCATTCTGTTATGAAGCAGTTGGATGTCCCCATTGCAGAATGATCTGGTGGGTTTTGAGGGTGTTGGTATAAACTTTAACCCTTTGCCCAGTACAATTGTTTTCATGGGAACTGAGAGTATAGGTGGATAGGTTTGTGATGTGCTTGCTAGCTTTGTCAGCCAACTTGGTAAGGTGTGATTGTCGTTGAAACCGTCGTCGTTTGCGACGCTCCAGGGTATTTTTAGTACGTCGGTTGGTACAACGGATAGGGCGTGAAGGGAATTCAATAGCCGTGGGAAGGTATGTGTTGGTAGTGGGTTCTTCACGGCCTAGTCACGCTCGTTCTGTGTCGAGTATGCGGGTTAAATTCCGAAGGATAGTTTCTTTGGTATAGTTATGAGCAAGCCGGGTGGATGTTGACGTGATGGGAAGCGCCAAGCCCGGGTGGTGGTTTATTTCGTCTGGGTGGTTAAAGGTAGAAATCCACGCGAATGGGTGGCTTGTGACGTTATTTACACCGGAGGTAGGTGTTGGCGTGACGTCGGCGCCTGAGATCTGAGGTGTGGAATGTGTGGTTGAAGCTCCGGTGTCATCAGAGGTAACATGGGAAAATTTAATGCTCTCCGATGAAGTGGTGGTATCGGTGTGGGGGCTGTATTCCTGGTGCCCTGGACTGATATCAGTGGAAATGTTGGTTTCCGGGCGCCATGTCGACGCTGATTCAATGGTGTTAGGTTCAGATAGGGGACATACGGTGGCTGGTTCGGCATCGTTTGAGTGGTCACCAGATTCAAGGTCAGAGTCTGGGTGGATGGGCCAAGATTCCACTGGTACAATGGTTTGTGACCATGGTAGTTGACTGGTACAAGGGGTCATGAGTGTACTCAATATGGTTGAAGTCGAGGCACATTCCGAGGTGGCTGGCTGTAGTGGTGTAGTGGGAATGTAGGACCTGGAGACAACCCTTGCTATATGTCCGGTGGGACGTGTAGATATGCAGCCGGGTGTGGTCGTATGGTGAATGGCCTTGGTGGAGGCAGGGGGTGCTGGGTGTGTATTTCCTCTATCCGATGCTTGTGAAGGAGGAATTATTTTGGTCATTCCTAGCTTCCGGCGCTTGGCTACGCGGGGAAATCAATCAGTTATGGTGCATTGAATGTCACAGGGGGTGGTCTCCCGTGGAGTGTGGTATGAAGAGCTGTTCACGGGTGGTGAGTTAGGTGTGGTCTCAATTGGTGAGTGGTATGCGTTACTGTCTGACGGTATAGTGGTGGTGAACTCCGGAATAGACGTACGGTCTTGGACCGGTATAGCGGTAGCCATAACCTCCTTAAAGCGTGTATTGTTGGTTAGTTTGTATTTGGTAAGGTCGCCGGTGGTGAAGCGCTCTATGGTTTTGTGAAAAAGCTCAAGAAAAGCAGGTTGGTCACGCTCGGTAACGTTAGGTGGGAGCGGGTGGTTAAGAAACTCGGACACCTGGGTCGTAAGGTCGGAGATACGTTTGTGGTATTGGGTTTGTAAGAGTTGTACCAGACGCTGGGTGGTTTGGAGCGCCAGAGCGTCAATGTCAGAGGACATATCGTTCTCAAACTTCAGTGTTTTGTTAACGGTCTGGTGTAGATCCGTTTTGATGGTACTGAAAAGGTCTTTAGGAACGACGTTTCGTACGTTGTAATGGTGGTAAATGCGTTGTTTGTGATGTGCATCCGCTTCCCGAAACATGAGGCGCCTGGTATCATTAAGTTGTAGGCGAAGTGTACGGTGTGTTTCGGGGTGTTTCGGGGTGTAACTTCTCCATTGTGGAGATGGGTATTTTAGGTTACTGGTGAATGAGGCTAGGTAGACCTCAAATGGTATTTGTCCGGAATTAACTTCCGCAAAGTGTAACCAAGGTTTCGGCCTGTGCAGCCTTATCAAACAAACAAATACAGAGATCGGTGGTAGTGTTACAAAATCGGATTTATGTGGGTCGAAGCCTCTATGGTGATCCGATACGTAAGGTGACAGTAATATGGTACTGGTTTGTCAGATGTTGGTGGTGGTAAGGTGGCAGCAGGAGCGTCAAGAGCTGGTGTAAGTTCGCTCGGAATTGCTTTCAGGGAGGGGGAGCCCTCCGTCGGTGGTCGACTTTAATAAACTGGTAAAGGTATATTAATGAATATTTCTACCGTGGTGAGTGGTGGGTAGAAAGGATTGTGTTGAAGGTGTAAAGCGACCATGTCAGGTAAAGACACAGGTATGGGTCGCATAAGCCGGGTCCGGCAGGTATCACAATCAAATAAAAGGTTAAAAATGAAAAAAAGCGAGAAACAATAAAAGCAAAACGCGAACTCGAAATAACTACCTGTATTGGAAACAAGTGTGTGTATATATATACAAATGTGTTGTACAAACAGAGTGGTAGAAGCAGTGTGAGCGAGTCAAAATTGGAAAAATCAAAACTCGATCGCGGTGAACAAGGTATTTCAAAATGGCTGCCGATAAACAAACTGTCGTCTATGACTGTCATGAACGAAATGGTGAACGGAGTGGTACGAGACTTCGTGCAGGTGAGCACGTGATATCTAGGAATGGTTTGATTGGTTGATGCGACTAATACACATCGCAGGTGTCGGCTGAGACAATGGAGGTGTGTCTTCAATAGCTGATTGTTTTGTTTTCATAAGAGAATTGTCAAGCACCAGGTACATGTGATTACAGGTGGTACAGATTAAAGTGGAGGTGAGGTGTTTGTACAAGCATAACAATAACTAAATTGGTGTTAGAGTTATTGCAATCAGAACAACGACCATAATGGTATTGGAGTCGTGGGTAGAATTAGCCAGAGTAGGTTTTTCAAGGTGGTGGGCGGCGCCAGTGAAAGGTGATGGTTAGAGTAGTGAGCCCGTGGAACGTGGGTTGGTGGGCTTGTCCATCAGGGTCGGACATAAGGCTCCCAAGAGGTGGTAGTGCGAGTGGTCGCAATGGGGCAATTGTAGTACTCAATGATCACATGCTAGGGCCACGCCTAACACCCCGTATTCCCGCCGGTGGTGGTGGGGGGGGGGGGTTGTTCGTTGGCGGTATGTGGGTACAACGACTCTTATCCGGTGATATATATGGCAATATTAGATGTGTGGCCATGGTCGTTGCCTAAATCCATGTGTTACGTTGGTGGTAGGGTGTAAGATGGTGCCTGTTCAAGACCCGGTTGGGCCAAAGGTCGATAACAGCCAGTGTGTTAGGGGCACACTATGATTAAAGCTGCAAGCGAAGTCGGTTCAGTATTGTGGTTCAGTTGCCCTGTGGTGTATGTGGCGTGGTAGCCTAAATTGTAGCAACAGGGGCGTGGTAGTAGTTAGTTGGTTAGGGTGAGACCAGCAGTGTATGACTATTGGAACGAGTTGTGGTAATCCTTATAGTAGGTGAGGTTGGTGGGGCGAAGGTCCAATTCGCACTGACAATTGTTGTCTTGGTGAGATTCAATAGGTGTAAGGTAAATCTCGTGAAGTTGGTTAGATGTTGTAGGTAACCTTCGAGACTCAGACACGGGCAGGTAGGAGCCCAGGTAGTGGGTGTGTCCGAACAGGTTATGGTAGAAACCGGTAGCAAAACCTTCGTTGGTGTCAGCTGTCTCAATAAATTAAGACAGCCTCACACTTTTAATGCAGTATGTCGAAGTCAGACTCGAAAGCCTTGAAAGGTGATAATGAAGGGACAGTAGCAACCAGATTCGCTCCCAGGTTTCGGGTGTGGTCATCTATGGGTGGTGCGAGACAGGAGGTGTCCTGATGAAATCTCCCGTGAGCAGAGAAACGGTGGTAGCTCCGCCTGACGGCCTAGGCCCCGGATGGTGTAAAGGTGGTAGTATTTTGTAAAATCCGGTGTCTCGATCCGGTCGGATCGGCATATGCGGTGGGGGGGGGGGGGGGGTTCGTTTGTGATGGTTGTTTGTTACAATAGGTAGGGTTGGAAGGGCGAAGGTCAAATTCGCACTGACAATTGTTGTCCTGGTGAGATTAAATAGGTGTAAGGTAAATCTCGTGAAGTTGGTTAGACGTTATCGGTAACCTTCGAGACTCAGACACGGGCAGGTAGGAGCCCTGGTAGTGGGTGTGTCCGAAAAGGTTATGGTAGAAACCGGTAGCAAAACCTTCGTTGGTGTCAGCCGTCTCAATAAATTAAGACAGCCTCACGCTTTTAATGCAGTATGTCGAAGTCAGACTCGAAAGCCTTGAAAGGTGATAATGAAGGGACAGTAGCAACCAGATTCGCTCCCAGGTTTCGGGTGTGGTCATCTATGGGTGGTGCGAGACAGGAGGTGTCCTGGTGAACTCTCCCGTGAGCAGAGAAACGATGGTAGCTCCGTCTGACGGCCTAGGCCCCGGATGGTGTAAAGGTGGTGATATTTTGTAAAATCCGGTGTCTCGATCCGGTCGGATCGGCATATGCGGTGTGGGGGGGGGGGGGGGGGCGGGTTGTTTGTTATGGTTGGTTGTTTCGTTCCAATTTTGGTTTTCGACAGATATGTTTCAACTGCGACATTGTGACAGGTGATTGGAGCAGTATTGGTCTTTTGGTGGAAAAGGTTAATGAACCGCCGCTGTTGGTCAGCGTGTAGAACCCTTAACCGCATTCTGTTATGAAGCAGTTGGATGTCCCCATTGCAGAATGATCTGGTGGGTTTTGAGGGTGTTGGTATAAACTTTAACCCTTTGCCCAGTACAATTGTTTTCATGGGAACTGAGAGTATAGGTGGATAGGTTTGTGATGTGCTTGCTAGCTTTGTCAGCCAACTTGGTAAGGTGTGATTGTCGTTGAAACCGTCGTCGTTTGCGACGCTCCAGGGTATTTTTAGTACGTCGGTTGGTACAACGGATAGGGCGTGAAGGGAATTCAATAGCCGTGGGAAGGTATGTGTTGGTAGTGGGTTCTTCACGGCCTAGTCACGCTCGTTCTGTGTCGAGTATGCGGGTTAAATTCCGAAGGATAGTTTCTTTGGTATAGTTATGAGCAAGCCGGGTGGATGTTGACGTGATGGGAAGCGCCAAGCCCGGGTGGTGGTTTATTTCGTCTGGGTGGTTAAAGGTAGAAATCCACGCGAATGGGTGGCTTGTGACGTTATTTACACCGGAGGTAGGTGTTGGCGTGACGTCGGCGCCTGAGATCTGAGGTGTGGAATGTGTGGTTGAAGCTCCGGTGTCATCAGAGGTAACATGGGAAAATTTAATGCTCTCCGATGAAGTGGTGGTATCGGTGTGGGGGCTGTATTCCTGGTGCCCTGGACTGATATCAGTGGAAATGTTGGTTTCCGGGCGCCATGTCGACGCTGATTCAATGGTGTTAGGTTCAGATAGGGGACATACGGTGTTTGGTTCGGCATCGTTTGAGTGGTCACCAGATTCAAGGTCAGAGTCTGGGTGGATGGGCCAAGATTCCACTGGTACAATGGTTTGTGACCATGGTAGTTGACTGGTACAAGGGGTCATGAGTGTACTCAATATGGTTGAAGTCGAGGCACATTCCGAGGTGGCTGGCTGTAGTGGTGTAGTGGGAATGTAGGACCTGGAGACAACCCTTGCTATATGTCCGGTGGGACGTGTAGATATGCAGCCGGGTGTGGTCGTATGGTGAATGGCCTTGGTGGAGGCAGGGGGTGCTGGGTGTGTATTGCCTCTATCCGATGCTTGTGAAGGAGGAATTATTTTGGTCATTCCTAGCTTCCGGCGCTTGGCTACGCGGGGAAATCAATCAGTTATGGTGCATTGAATGTCACAGTGGTCTCCCGTGGAGTGTGGTATGAAGAGCTGTTCACGGGTGGTGAGTTAGGTGTGGTCTCAATTGGTGAGTGGTATGCGTTACTGTCTGATGGTATAGTGGTGGTGAACTCCGGAATAGACGTACGGTCTTGGACCGGTATAGCGGTAGCCATAACCTCCTTAAAGCGTGTATTGTTGGTTAGTTTGTATTTGGTAAGGTCGCCGGTGGTGAAGCGCTCTATGGTTTTGTGAAAAAGCTCAAGAAAAGCAGGTTGGTCACGCTCGGTAACGTTAGGTGGGAGCGGGTGGTTAAGAAACTCGGACACCTGGGTCGTAAGGTCGGAGATACGTTTGTGGTATTGGGTTTGTAAGAGTTGTACCAGACGCTGGGTGGTTTGGAGCGCCAGAGCGTCAATGTCAGAGGACATATCGTTCTCAAACTTCAGTGTTTTGTTAACGGTCTGGTGTAGATCCGTTTTGATGGTACTGAAAAGGTCTTTAGGAACGACGTTTCGTACGTTGTAATGGTGGTAAATGCGTTGTTTGTGATGTGCATCCGCTTCCCGAAACATGAGGCGCCTGGTATCATTAAGTTGTAGGCGAAGTGTACGGTGTGTTTCGGGGTGTTTCGGGGTGTAACTTCTCCATTGTGGAGATGGGTATTTTAGGTTACTGGTGAATGAGGCTAGGTAGACCTCAAATGGTATTTGTCCGGAATTAACTTCCGCAAAGTGTAACCAAGGTTTCGGCCTGTGCAGCCTTATCAAACAAACAAATACAGAGATCGGTGGTAGTGTTACAAAATCGGATTTATGTGGGTCGAAGCCTCTATGGTGATCCGATACGTAAGGTGACAGTAATATGGTACTGGTTTGTCAGATGTTGGTGGTGGTAAGGTGGCAGCAGGAGCGTCAAGAGCTGGTGTAAGTTCGCTCGGAATTGCTTTCAGGGAGGGGGAGCCCTCCGTCGGTGGTCGACTTTAATAAACTGGTAAAGGTATATTAATGAATATTTCTACCGTGGTGAGTGGTGGGTAGAAAGGATTGTGTTGAAGGTGTAAAGCGACCATGTCAGGTAAAGACACAGGTATGGGTCGCATAAGCCGGGTCCGGCAGGTATCACAATCAAATAAAAGGTTAAAAATGAAAAAAAGCGAGAAACAATAAAAGCAAAACGCGAACTCGAAATAACTACCTGTATTGGAAACAAGTGTGTGTATATATATACAAATGTGTTGTACAAACAGAGTGGTAGAAGCAGTGTGAGCGAGTCAAAATTGGAAAAATCAAAACTCGATCGCGGTGAACAAGGTATTTCAAAATGGCTGCCGATAAACAAACTGTCGTCTATGACTGTCATGAACGAAATGGTGAACGGAGTGGTACGAGACTTCGTGCAGGTGAGCACGTGATATCTAGGAATGGTTTGATTGGTTGATGCGACTAATACACATCGCAGGTGTCGGCTGAGACAATGGAGGTGTGTCTTCAATAGCTGATTGTTTTGATAGTGGGGGACATAGTAGCCACTAGGTTCGCCCTCAAGCTTCGGGTGTGGTCATCTAACAGCGGTGCGAGATGGGGAGGGCCATGGTAGCCCATCCTTATACGCCCAGCCCCGTGGGGGGGGGGGGGGGGGCATTGTTACTTGGTAGTGTGAGCTGGATGCGTGGAGAGCACAATCATTGTGTGTCAAGAGAGCACACATAAGGTGTCATGTTCATCATACCGTTGTTATACACGGCTGGCATCCCCATTTGGGGGGAGGGGGTGTAGTTAGGCACCCGGTTGCGTAAAGTCACATATATCCCGTGTTTATGAGAGCGGGATAAGGCTATCGATATGTAGTCACCGTATATGGACTATAGGTGGGCCCTGGGGTACGGGCTCAGGATTGGAACTAAAGCCTCCTGCGTTGCGCAGGGGTGCGGTTCCCACACAGTGGACTTCTGGTGGAATGGGGTTAATGAACCGCTGCTGTTGGTCAGCATGTATAACTCGCAATCGCATTCTATTTAGAAGCAATTGGATATCCTCATTAAAGAAGGATTTGGTAGGTTTAGGAGGCGTTGGTATAAATTTCAGTCCCTTGCCGAGTACAATCATCTCAGGTTTATTGAGGGTGTAACTCGATAGGTTGGTGATGTGTTTGCTAGCCGTCTCAGCGTGAGCGGTTAGTATAGAGTGTTGTTTCATTCGACGTCGTGTACGCTGATTCTGGTTATGTTTAACACGAGAGGCCGCGCGGAAACTGCGCGTACGACAATAACTCTTAGGCCTACGGTGGTCCGTAGGGGAGTAAACATCACTGGTATGAGCGTAATGGCCTAGTCAGGGCCGTTCAGCCTCGAGAATTCTGGCTAAATTCCGCAATATGCCGTCTCTGGTATAGTTCAGGGTAGGCCCTCGAATGGTAGGTATAACAGGTGTTTTATATGCCCGGTTGATAGTGGAAAAATCAGGTCCGTATATGGTTGGAGGGTGAGTAACACCGTCAGAACCGGATGTTGATAAAGCAGGTAGGCCCGCTGTTGGTCCAATAGGAGTGGACCGGATCCCTGGATCACCAGGGGAAGCATAGGAAAACTGTAAACTCTCCGTGGAGGAGCTGGTATGCTGACCGCTGGTCTCATTGGTAGACGTGAGCCCATATCCCGACAGTGGGAGGTCGGATGTGGAACCTAGGGGACCGCTTAGGTCCCTAGGCCTGAGGTCAGTGAACGTATGGGTAGGCCCTTCGTGTATCAATGGGCTAGGTGGAGCTGGTGCGTTGTTAATTGGTACCGATTGTATGTTTGTAGCAGGTGAAACGGTATTATTGGTAGCATTGTCATGCGTGTGGTTCGAGTCTGGGTCGAGAGGCCAGTCTCCCTCAGGTAGAGTAACTTGCGACCATGGTAGTTGGCTACTACAGGGGGTCATTAATGAGTCGAGGGTGGTCGAGGTAGAGGTGCAAGGAGGAAGGTTATTTACAGGTAGCACCCGTGGTGGGGTGTATTGGCGCTTGGTGGCTCTACAATCCGTCAACTTCGTGGTAGGACGGTTGGGCATGACGCCCGGTGAGGACTCGGTGGGCAAGTCCTTAAGGGCGTGTGCTACAGTACGAGACGTAACGTCTGGTGGGAGAATGTTGGTCATTCCCAGCTTCCGGCGTTTAGGAGCCCGCAGAAGCGAGTCAGCTATGGTATGGCTAGTGTTCACTGGTACAGTTTCCCGGTGAGAGGATTCCGGGAAGTGGTTCCTCAGTAGGTTAGAGGTATGGCCAGTCGGTGAGTGGACAGCGGATTCTTGTGGTTTGAGTGGGGATATGGTGGTGTCCACTGGTAACGTAACCCGGAGAGTGGAGTCCGGGAGAGATGGACCCGGTTGGTCCACGGTAGTGTCACTCGGTGAGTGGATTATGTCACCATGTGTATGTCGGTTGCGTGCAATGGTAGCGGTAACTGTGGTACAGTCCCGGTTGGGAACTAGTACAGCCGTGGCTATAAAATCCTTATACCGTTGGGCATTGGTTAGCCTGTATTTGGTGAGATCGGTGGAGGAAAAGCGATCAATGGTTTGCTGGAAGAGCTCAAGAAATGCAGGTTGGTCCTGCTCAATGATATTCGGGGGAAGCGGGTGGATAAGGTATTCAGATATCTCAGTTTCTAGGTATGAGATGCGCTTCCAATATTGTGTCTCTAAGAGCTGTGTCAAACGCTGTGTGGTTTGGAGAGCTAAAGCGTCGAGGTCCGACGAGATATCGCTCTCAAATTTCAATACGCCATTAATTGTGCGGCGTAGATCAGCGGTTATGGTATTGAGAAGATCAGCTGGTACGACGTTTTGTAGGTTGCATTGCTGATAAATGCGATGTTTATGGTGTGCATCAGCTTCCCGAAACATGAGTCTCCGAGTGTTATTGAGTTGTAGTCGGAGCTTACGGTGAGTTTCGGGGTGTAACGATTCCATGGTGGAATGAGGTTAGGTAGATAGGGTGGACCTCTATTGGTATTTGTCCGGAATTAGCTTCCGCGAGTGTAACCAAGGTTTCGGCTAGTACAGCCTTATCAAACAAACAAATACAGAGATCTGTTGTAGTTATTATGGTAATGTTACAAGATCGGACTCAAGTACAGAGGAGTCTCTATGGTGATCCGATTCACAATCCCGTGGGTCAGGATTGGGGGTGCCAATCGTTTGGGTGTGGCAGCCGTGGGTGGGAGGTCGGATTATGTCACGACCTAATGGTGGTATTAGCGGTGGTTAAGACCCGTTAACAAACAGGAAATAATTTTTGCTCCGTGAGCTGGTACTATATATTTTTGGTTTTGGTAGTATTATGTGGTACCGATCCGAGCGCCGAGAGCTGATATGTGTATGCTCAATCGTGCCATGACACAAAATATATCTATATATGTTATTTTTATGCCGTCGATGGTCGACTGTGGCAAACTGGTGTAGGTCTACCAGTATATGCTTCTACCTTGGTATTAGGTGGGTAGAAGGAATCGTGTACAGGTATAGTGTGATCGTGTCGGTAGTGACACAGGTATTGATCGCACTGGCCGGTTACGGCAAGAAACACGATTGAAAACAGTGCAAGGCTGCAAAAAAAACTGGTAAATAAAATGTGAAAACGAAATAAAACGAAAACAAAGTGTCGGCTCGGAAGAACTACCTGTGCGGATAATAAATATATATATATGTATATACACAAGTGTGATGTAGAACAAATTGGTGAAAACACTGAGTAAAATCCGTAAATCGGTAAAGTACGAGCTGGATAATTGTGTGCGAATAGTATTTCAAAATGGCTGCCAATCAACGAAGTGGAGTCAATCACAGTCTTGTTGGAAATGGTTGACGGAGTGGTAAGAGACTCAGACAGTTGTGCACGTGATGTCTGGAAGTGATATGATTGGTTGATGGAACGAATCAACATCGCAGCTATTGGCTGAGAGCGGAGGTGTGTCTCCGTTAATTGATTGTTTTGTTTTGGTAAAGTGACAGTCAAGCATTCAGTACAGGTTGTACAAACAAAGTTGTAATTGAAGTGTTTGTACACGCATCTCAGGAAATAAAAGGTGTTAAGAGATGCAGGTCAGAAATAAAATGGATTTATTTGTTAGAACAACTCCGCTAGGTCCCTGTCGCTATAGGAAATGAATCTATGTGGGGGAGTACAGGTATGCGACTTAATAATACAGCCCTTGTAGATCCACCAAGCCCCCGGGTAGGGGGGTGGTAGTGGGGGGACATAGTAGCCACTAGGTTCGCCCTCAAGCTTCGGGTGTGGTCATCTAACAGCGGTGCGAGATGGGGAGGGCCATGGTAGCCCATCCTTATACGCCCAGCCCCGTGGGGGGGGGGGGGGGGGGCATTGTTACTTGGTAGTGTGAGCTGGATGCGTGGAGAGCACAATCATTGTGTGTCAAGAGAGCACACATAAGGTGTCATGTTCATCATACCGTTGTTATACACGGCTGGCATCCCCATTTGGGGGGAGGGGGTGTAGTTAGGCACCCGGTTGCGTAAAGTCACATATATCCCGTGTTTATGAGAGCGGGATAAGGCTATCGATATGTAGTCACCGTATATGGACTATAGGTGGGCCCTGGGGTACGGGCTCAGGATTGGAACTAAAGCCTCCTGCGTTGCGCAGGGGTGCGGTTCCCACACAGTGGACTTCTGGTGGAATGGGGTTAATGAACCGCTGCTGTTGGTCAGCATGTATAACTCGCAATCGCATTCTATTTAGAAGCAATTGGATATCCTCATTAAAGAAGGATTTGGTAGGTTTAGGAGGCGTTGGTATAAATTTCAGTCCCTTGCCGAGTACAATCATCTCAGGTTTATTGAGGGTGTAACTCGATAGGTTGGTGATGTGTTTGCTAGCCGTCTCAGCGTGAGCGGTTAGTATAGAGTGTTGTTTCATTCGACGTCGTGTACGCTGATTCTGGTTA
The DNA here is from genome assembly GCA_031216915.1 of Pictodentalium vernedei. Classification (NCBI taxonomy): domain Eukaryota; kingdom Metazoa; phylum Mollusca; class Scaphopoda; order Dentaliida; family Dentaliidae; genus Pictodentalium; species Pictodentalium vernedei. The sequence continues at coordinate 765,730,601 of CM062297.1, forward strand.
TGTTTAACACGAGAGGCCGCGCGGAAACTGCGCGTACGACAATAACTCTTAGGCCTACGGTGGTCCGTAGGGGAGTAAACATCACTGGTATGAGCGTAATGGCCTAGTCTGGGCCGTTCAGCCTCGAGAATTCTGGCTAAATTCCGCAATATGCCGTCTCTGGTATAGTTCAGGGTAGGCCCTGGAATGGTAGGTATAACAGGTGTTTTATATGCCCGGTTGATAGTGGAAAAATCAGGTCCGTATATGGTTGGAGGGTGAGTAACACCGTCAGAACCGGATGTTGATAAAGCAGGTAGGCCCGCTGTTGGTCCAATAGGAGTGGACCGGATCCCCGGATCACCAGGGGAAGCATAGGAAAACTGTAAACTCTCCGTGGAGGAGCTGGTATGCTGACCGCTGGTCTCATTGGTAGACGTGAGCCCATATCCCGACAGTGGGAGGTCGGATGTGGAACCTAGGGGACCGCTTAGGTCCCTAGGCCTGAGGTCAGTGAACGTATGGGTAGGCCCTTCGTGTATCAATGGGCTAGGTGGAGCTGGTGCGTTGTTAATTGGTACCGATTGTATGTTTGTAGCAGGTGAAACGGTATTATTGGTAGCATTGTCATGCGTGTGGTTCGAGTCTGGGTCGAGAGGCCAGTCTCCCTCAGGTAGAGTAACTTGCGACCATGGTAGTTGGCTACTACAGGGGGTCATTAATGAGTCGAGGGTGGTCGAGGTAGAGGTGCAAGGAGGAAGGTTATTTACAGGTAGCACCCGTGGTGGGGTGTATTGGCGCTTGGTGGCTCTACAATCCGTCAACTTCGTGGTAGGACGGTTGGGCATGACGCCCGGTGAGGACTCGGTGGGCAAGTCCTTAAGGGCGTGTGCTACAGTACGAGACGTAACGTCTGGTGGGAGAATGTTGGTCATTCCCAGCTTCCGGCGTTTAGGAGCCCGCAGAAGCGAGTCAGCTATGGTATGGCTAGTGTTCACTGGTACAGTTTCCCGGTGAGAGGATTCCGGGAAGTGGTTCCTCAGTAGGTTAGAGGTATGGCCACTCGGTGAGTGGACAGCGGATTCTTGTGGTTTGAGTGGGGATATGGTGGTGTCCACTGGTAACGTAACCCGGAGAGTGGAGTCCGGGAGAGATGGACCCGGTTGGTCCACGGTAGTGTCACTCGATGAGTGGATTATGTCACCATGTGTATGTCGGTTGCGTGCAATGGTAGCGGTAACTGTGGTACAGTCCCGGTTGGGAACTAGTACAGCCGTGGCTATAAAATCCTTATACCGTTGGGCATTGGTTAGCCTGTATTTGGTGAGATCGGTGGAGGAAAAGCGATCAATGGTTTGCTGGAAGAGCTCAAGAAATGCAGGTTGGTCCTGCTCAATGATATTCGGGGGAAGCGGGTGGATAAGGTATTCAGATATCTCAGTTTCTAGGTATGAGATGCGCTTCCAATATTGTGTCTCTAAGAGCTGTGTCAAACGCTGTGTGGTTTGGAGAGCTAAAGCGTCGAGGTCCGACGAGATATCGCTCTCAAATTTCAATACGCCATTAATTGTGCGGCGTAGATCAGCGGTTATGGTATTGAGAAGATCAGCTGGTACGACGTTTTGTAGGTTGCATTGCTGATAAATGCGATGTTTATGGTGTGCATCAGCTTCCCGAAACATGAGTCTCCGAGTGTTATTGAGTTGTAGTCGGAGCTTACGGTGAGTTTCGGGGTGTAACGATTCCATGGTGGAATGAGGTTAGGTAGATAGGGTGGACCTCTATTGGTATTTGTCCGGAATTAGCTTCCGCGAGTGTAACCAAGGTTTCGGCTAGTACAGCCTTATCAAACAAACAAATACAGAGATCTGTTGTAGTTATTATGGTAATGTTACAAGATCGGACTCAAGTACAGAGGAGTCTCTATGGTGATCCGATTCACAATCCCGTGGGTCAGGATTGGGGGTGCCAATCGTTTGGGTGTGGCAGCCGTGGGTGGGAGGTCGGATTATGTCACGACCTAATGGTGGTATTAGCGGTGGTTAAGACCCGTTAACAAACAGGAAATAATTTTTGCTCCGTGAGCTGGTACTATATATTTTTGGTTTTGGTAGTATTATGTGGTACCGATCCGAGCGCCGAGAGCTGATATGTGTATGCTCAATCGTGCCATGACACAAAATATATTTATATATGTTATTTTTATGCCGTCGATGGTCGACTGTGGCAAACTGGTGTAGGTCTACCAGTATATGCTTCTACCTTGGTATTAGGTGGGTAGAAGGAATCGTGTACAGGTATAGTGTGATCGTGTCGGTAGTGACACAGGTATTGATCGCACTGGCCGGTTACGGCAAGAAACACGATTGAAAACAGTGCAAGGCTGCAAAAAAAACTGGTAAATAAAATGTGAAAACGAAATAAAACGAAAACAAAGTGTCGGCTCGGAAGAACTACCTGTGCGGATAATAAATATATATATATGTATATACACAAGTGTGATGTAGAACAAATTGGTGAAAACACTGAGTAAAATCCGTAAATCGGTAAAGTACGAGCTGGATAATTGTGTGCGAATAGTATTTCAAAATGGCTGCCAATCAACGAAGTGGAGTCAATCACAGTCTTGTTGGAAATGGTTGACGGAGTGGTAAGAGACTCAGACAGTTGTGCACGTGATGTCTGGAAGTGATATGATTGGTTGATGGAACGAATCAACATCGCAGCTATTGGCTGAGAGCGGAGGTGTGTCTCCGTTAATTGATTGTTTTGTTTTGGTAAAGTGACAGTCAAGCATTCAGTACAGGTTGTACAAACAAAGTTGTAATTGAAGTGTTTGTACACGCATCTCAGGAAATAAAAGGTGTTAAGAGATGCAGGTCAGAAATAAAATGGATTTATTTGTTAGAACAACTCCGCTAGGTCCCTGTCGCTATAGGAAATGAATCTATGTGGGGGAGTACAGGTATGCGACTTAATAATACAGCCCTTGTAGATCCACCAAGCCCCCGGGTAGGGGGGTGGTAGTGGGGGGACATAGTAGCCACTAGGTTCGCCCTCAAGCTTCGGGTGTGGTCATCTAACAGCGGTGCGAGATGGGGAGGGCCATGGTAGCCCATCCTTATACGCCCAGCCCCGTGGGGGGGGGGGGGGGGGGCATTGTTACTTGGTAGTGTGAGCTGGATGCGTGGAGAGCACAATCATTGTGTGTCAAGAGAGCACACATAAGGTGTCATGTTCATCATACCGTTGTTATACACGGCTGGCATCCCCATTTGGGGGGGAGGGGGTGTAGTTAGGCACCCGGTTGCGTAAAGTCACATATATCCCGTGTTTATGAGAGCGGGATAAGGCTATCGATATGTAGTCACCGTATATGGACTATAGGTGGGCCCTGGGGTACGGGCTCAGGATTGGAACTAAAGCCTCCTGCGTTGCGCAGGGGTGCGGTTCCCACACAGTGGACTTCTGGTGGAATGGGGTTAATGAACCGCTGCTGTTGGTCAGCATGTATAACTCGCAATCGCATTCTATTTAGAAGCAATTGGATATCCTCATTAAAGAAGGATTTGGTAGGTTTAGGAGGCGTTGGTATAAATTTCAGTCCCTTGCCGAGTACAATCATCTCAGGTTTATTGAGGGTGTAACTCGATAGGTTGGTGATGTGTTTGCTAGCCGTCTCAGCGTGAGCGGTTAGTATAGAGTGTTGTTTCATTCGACGTCGTGTACGCTGATTCTGGTTATGTTTAACACGAGAGGCCGCGCGGAAACTGCGCGTACGACAATAACTCTTAGGCCTACGGTGGTCCGTAGGGGAGTAAACATCACTGGTATGAGCGTAATGGCCTAGTCAGGGCCGTTCAGCCTCGAGAATTCTGGCTAAATTCCGCAATATGCCGTCTCTGGTATAGTTCAGGGTAGGCCCTGGAATGGTAGGTATAACAGGTGTTTTATATGCCCGGTTGATAGTGGAAAAATCAGGTCCGTATATGGTTGGAGGGTGAGTAACACCGTCAGAACCGGATGTTGATAAAGCAGGTAGGCCCGCTGTTGGTCCAATAGGAGTGGACCGGATCCCCGGATCACCAGGGGAAGCATAGGAAAACTGTAAACTCTCCGTGGAGGAGCTGGTATGCTGACCGCTGGTCTCATTGGTAGACGTGAGCCCATATCCCGACAGTGGGAGGTCGGATGTGGAACCTAGGGGACCGCTTAGGTCCCTAGGCCTGAGGTCAGTGAACGTATGGGTAGGCCCTTCGTGTATCAATGGGCTAGGTGGAGCTGGTGCGTTGTTAATTGGTACCGATTGTATGTTTGTAGCAGGTGAAACGGTATTATTGGTAGCATTGTCATGCGTGTGGTTCGAGTCTGGGTCGAGAGGCCAGTCTCCCTCAGGTAGAGTAACTTGCGACCATGGTAGTTGGCTACTACAGGGGGTCATTAATGAGTCGAGGGTGGTCGAGGTAGAGGTGCAAGGAGGAAGGTTATTTACAGGTAGCACCCGTGGTGGGGTGTATTGGCGCTTGGTGGCTCTACAATCCGTCAACTTCGTGGTAGGACGGTTGGGCATGACGCCCGGTGAGGACTCGGTGGGCAAGTCCTTAAGGGCGTGTGCTACAGTACGAGACGTAACGTCTGGTGGGAGAATGTTGGTCATTCCCAGCTTCCGGCGTTTAGGAGCCCGCAGAAGCGAGTCAGCTATGGTATGGCTAGTGTTCACTGGTACAGTTTCCCGGTGAGAGGATTCCGGGAAGTGGTTCCTCAGTAGGTTAGAGGTATGGCCACTCGGTGAGTGGACAGCGGATTCTTGTGGTTTGAGTGGGGATATGGTGGTGTCCACTGGTAACGTAACCCGGAGAGTGGAGTCCGGGAGAGATGGACCCGGTTGGTCCACGGTAGTGTCACTCGATGAGTGGATTATGTCACCATGTGTATGTCGGTTGCGTGCAATGGTAGCGGTAACTGTGGTACAGTCCCGGTTGGGAACTAGTACAGCCGTGGCTATAAAATCCTTATACCGTTGGGCATTGGTTAGCCTGTATTTGGTGAGGTCGGTGGAGGAAAAGCGATCAATGGTTTGCTGGAAGAGCTCAAGAAATGCAGGTTGGTCCTGCTCAATGATATTCGGGGGAAGCGGGTGGATAAGGTATTCAGATATCTCAGTTTCTAGGTATGAGATGCGCTTCCAATATTGTGTCTCTAAGAGCTGTGTCAAACGCTGTGTGGTTTGGAGAGCTAAAGCGTCGAGGTCCGACGAGATATCGCTCTCAAATTTCAATACGCCATTAATTGTGCGGCGTAGATCAGCGGTTATGGTATTGAGAAGATCAGCTGGTACGACGTTTTGTAGGTTGCATTGCTGATAAATGCGATGTTTATGGTGTGCATCAGCTTCCCGAAACATGAGTCTCCGAGTGTTATTGAGTTGTAGTCGGAGCTTACGGTGAGTTTCGGGGTGTAACGATTCCATGGTGGAATGAGGTTAGGTAGATAGGGTGGACCTCTATTGGTATTTGTCCGGAATTAGCTTCCGCGAGTGTAACCAAGGTTTCGGCTAGTACAGCCTTATCAAACAAACAAATACAGAGATCTGTTGTAGTTATTATGGTAATGTTACAAGATCGGACTCAAGTACAGAGGAGTCTCTATGGTGATCCGATTCACAATCCCGTGGGTCAGGATTGGGGGTGCCAATCGTTTGGGTGTGGCAGCCGTGGGTGGGAGGTCGGATTATGTCACGACCTAATGGTGGTATTAGCGGTGGTTAAGACCCGTTAACAAACAGGAAATAATTTTTGCTCCGTGAGCTGGTACTATATATTTTTGGTTTTGGTAGTATTATGTGGTACCGATCCGAGCGCCGAGAGCTGATATGTGTATGCTCAATCGTGCCATGACACAAAATATATTTATATATGTTATTTTTATGCCGTCGATGGTCGACTGTGGCAAACTGGTGTAGGTCTACCAGTATATGCTTCTACCTTGGTATTAGGTGGGTAGAAGGAATCGTGTACAGGTATAGTGTGATCGTGTCGGTAGTGACACAGGTATTGATCGCACTGGCCGGTTACGGCAAGAAACACGATTGAAAACAGTGCAAGGCTGCAAAAAAAACTGGTAAATAAAATGTGAAAACGAAATAAAACGAAAACAAAGTGTCGGCTCGGAAGAACTACCTGTGCGGATAATAAATATATATATATGTATATACACAAGTGTGATGTAGAACAAATTGGTGAAAACACTGAGTAAAATCCGTAAATCGGTAAAGTACGAGCTGGATAATTGTGTGCGAATAGTATTTCAAAATGGCTGCCAATCAACGAAGTGGAGTCAATCACAGTCTTGTTGGAAATGGTTGACGGAGTGGTAAGAGACTCAGACAGTTGTGCACGTGATGTCTGGAAGTGATATGATTGGTTGATGGAACGAATCAACATCGCAGCTATTGGCTGAGAGCGGAGGTGTGTCTCCGTTAATTGATTGTTTTGTTTTGGTAAAGTGACAGTCAAGCATTCAGTACAGGTTGTACAAACAAAGTTGTAATTGAAGTGTTTGTACACGCATCTCAGGAAATAAAAGGTGTTAAGAGATGCAGGTCAGAAATAAAATGGATTTATTTGTTAGAACAACTCCGCTAGGTCCCTGTCGCTATAGGAAATGAATCTATGTGGGGGAGTACAGGTATGCGACTTAATAATACAGCCCTTGTAGATCCACCAAGCCCCCGGGTAGGGGGGTGGTAGTGGGGGGACATAGTAGCCACTAGGTTCGCCCTCAAGCTTCGGGTGTGGTCATCTAACAGCGGTGCGAGATGGGGAGGGCCATGGTAGCCCATCCTTATACGCCCAGCCCCGTGGGGGGGGGGGGGGGGGGGGCATTGTTACTTGGTAGTGTGAGCTGGATGCGTGGAGAGCACAATCATTGTGTGTCAAGAGAGCACACATAAGGTGTCATGTTCATCATACCGTTGTTATACACGGCTGGCATCCCCATTTGGGGGGGAGGGGGTGTAGTTAGGCACCCGGTTGCGTAAAGTCACATATATCCCGTGTTTATGAGAGCGGGATAAGGCTATCGATATGTAGTCACCGTATATGGACTATAGGTGGGCCCTGGGGTACGGGCTCAGGATTGGAACTAAAGCCTCCTGCGTTGCGCAGGGGTGCGGTTCCCACACAGTGGACTTCTGGTGGAATGGGGTTAATGAACCGCTGCTGTTGGTCAGCATGTATAACTCGCAATCGCATTCTATTTAGAAGCAATTGGATATCCTCATTAAAGAAGGATTTGGTAGGTTTAGGAGGCGTTGGTATAAATTTCAGTCCCTTGCCGAGTACAATCATCTCAGGTTTATTGAGGGTGTAACTCGATAGGTTGGTGATGTGTTTGCTAGCCGTCTCAGCGTGAGCGGTTAGTATAGAGTGTTGTTTCATTCGACGTCGTGTACGCTGATTCTGGTTATGTTTAACACGAGAGGCCGCGCGGAAACTGCGCGTACGACAATAACTCTTAGGCCTACGGTGGTCCGTAGGGGAGTAAACATCACTGGTATGAGCGTAATGGCCTAGTCAGGGCCGTTCAGCCTCGAGAATTCTGGCTAAATTCCGCAATATGCCGTCTCTGGTATAGTTCAGGGTAGGCCCTGGAATGGTAGGTATAACAGGTGTTTTATATGCCCGGTTGATAGTGGAAAAATCAGGTCCGTATATGGTTGGAGGGTGAGTAACACCGTCAGAACCGGATGTTGATAAAGCAGGTAGGCCCGCTGTTGGTCCAATAGGAGTGGACCGGATCCCCGGATCACCAGGGGAAGCATAGGAAAACTGTAAACTCTCCGTGGAGGAGCTGGTATGCTGACCGCTGGTCTCATTGGTAGACGTGAGCCCATATCCCGACAGTGGGAGGTCGGATGTGGAACCTAGGGGACCGCTTAGGTCCCTAGGCCTGAGGTCAGTGAACGTATGGGTAGGCCCTTCGTGTATCAATGGGCTAGGTGGAGCTGGTGCGTTGTTAATTGGTACCGATTGTATGTTTGTAGCAGGTGAAACGGTATTATTGGTAGCATTGTCATGCGTGTGGTTCGAGTCTGGGTCGAGAGGCCAGTCTCCCTCAGGTAGAGTAACTTGCGACCATGGTAGTTGGCTACTACAGGGGGTCATTAATGAGTCGAGGGTGGTCGAGGTAGAGGTGCAAGGAGGAAGGTTATTTACAGGTAGCACCCGTGGTGGGGTGTATTGGCGCTTGGTGGCTCTACAATCCGTCAACTTCGTGGTAGGACGGTTGGGCATGACGCCCGGTGAGGACTCGGTGGGCAAGTCCTTAAGGGCGTGTGCTACAGTACGAGACGTAACGTCTGGTGGGAGAATGTTGGTCATTCCCAGCTTCCGGCGTTTAGGAGCCCGCAGAAGCGAGTCAGCTATGGTATGGCTAGTGTTCACTGGTACAGTTTCCCGGTGAGAGGATTCCGGGAAGTGGTTCCTCAGTAGGTTAGAGGTATGGCCACTCGGTGAGTGGACAGCGGATTCTTGTGGTTTGAGTGGGGATATGGTGGTGTCCACTGGTAACGTAACCCGGAGAGTGGAGTCCGGGAGAGATGGACCCGGTTGGTCCACGGTAGTGTCACTCGATGAGTGGATTATGTCACCATGTGTATGTCGGTTGCGTGCAATGGTAGCGGTAACTGTGGTACAGTCCCGGTTGGGAACTAGTACAGCCGTGGCTATAAAATCCTTATACCGTTGGGCATTGGTTAGCCTGTATTTGGTGAGGTCGGTGGAGGAAAAGCGATCAATGGTTTGCTGGAAGAGCTCAAGAAATGCAGGTTGGTCCTGCTCAATGATATTCGGGGGAAGCGGGTGGATAAGGTATTCAGATATCTCAGTTTCTAGGTATGAGATGCGCTTCCAATATTGTGTCTCTAAGAGCTGTGTCAAACGCTGTGTGGTTTGGAGAGCTAAAGCGTCGAGGTCCGACGAGATATCGCTCTCAAATTTCAATACGCCATTAATTGTGCGGCGTAGATCAGCGGTTATGGTATTGAGAAGATCAGCTGGTACGACGTTTTGTAGGTTGCATTGCTGATAAATGCGATGTTTATGGTGTGCATCAGCTTCCCGAAACATGAGTCTCCGAGTGTTATTGAGTTGTAGTCGGAGCTTACGGTGAGTTTCGGGGTGTAACGATTCCATGGTGGAATGAGGTTAGGTAGATAGGGTGGACCTCTATTGGTATTTGTCCGGAATTAGCTTCCGCGAGTGTAACCAAGGTTTCGGCTAGTACAGCCTTATCAAACAAACAAATACAGAGATCTGTTGTAGTTATTATGGTAATGTTACAAGATCGGACTCAAGTACAGAGGAGTCTCTATGGTGATCCGATTCACAATCCCGTGGGTCAGGATTGGGGGTGCCAATCGTTTGGGTGTGGCAGCCGTGGGTGGGAGGTCGGATTATGTCACGACCTAATGGTGGTATTAGCGGTGGTTAAGACCCGTTAACAAACAGGAAATAATTTTTGCTCCGTGAGCTGGTACTATATATTTTTGGTTTTGGTAGTATTATGTGGTACCGATCCGAGCGCCGAGAGCTGATATGTGTATGCTCAATCGTGCCATGACACAAAATATATTTATATATGTTATTTTTATGCCGTCGATGGTCGACTGTGGCAAACTGGTGTAGGTCTACCAGTATATGCTTCTACCTTGGTATTAGGTGGGTAGAAGGAATCGTGTACAGGTATAGTGTGATCGTGTCGGTAGTGACACAGGTATTGATCGCACTGGCCGGTTACGGCAAGAAACACGATTGAAAACAGTGCAAGGCTGCAAAAAAAACTGGTAAATAAAATGTGAAAACGAAATAAAACGAAAACAAAGTGTCGGCTCGGAAGAACTACCTGTGCGGATAATAAATATATATATATGTATATACGCAAGTGTGATGTAGAACAAATTGGTGAAAACACTGAGTAAAATCCGTAAATCGGTAAAGTACGAGCTGGATAATTGTGTGCGAATAGTATTTCAAAATGGCTGCCAATCAACGAAGTGGAGTCAATCACAGTCTTGTTGGAAATGGTTGACGGAGTGGTAAGAGACTCAGACAGTTGTGCACGTGATGTCTGGAAGTGATATGATTGGTTGATGGAACGAATCAACATCGCAGCTATTGGCTGAGAGCGGAGGTGTGTCTCCGTTAATTGATTGTTTTGTTTTGGTAAAGTGACAGTCAAGCATTCAGTACAGGTTGTACAAACAAAGTTGTAATTGAAGTGTTTGTACACGCATCTCAGGAAATAAAAGGTGTTAAGAGATGCAGGTCAGAAATAAAATGGATTTATTTGTTAGAACAACTCCGCTAGGTCCCTGTCGCTATAGGAAATGAATCTATGTGGGGGAGTACAGGTATGCGACTTAATAATACAGCCCTTGTAGATCCACCAAGCCCCCGGGTAGGGGGGTGGGGGTACGGTATTATTCAGAGGGGTTTAGAGGTCGCAACGATTCAAAGTGGGTTGTGAGACCAGATAATTATGGATAGTACGCGTGAGTTGCGATATATGGGTAGCTTGTATCACGTTCAGTGCGCAAGTGTGCGACGAGTACGCGTCACAGCCCGGTAGGGCTATGAATCGGAGAAAAGAAACAATCAATGCGCCAACTGCATATTAGGGTAGAAGTGCAGGTCGGCGGAGTGGCTTAGCCTGGTATCGGTTGTATTGTATCAAGGGACATATAGTCCACTGTGGTGACAACGGTTGGGATAACCAAGTATTAATAACGGCTGTAGGAGCCGAGGCCCGGTATACAGGTGACAACCGGGGGTGGGGGTTTGGTTTTGAGGTATGTACTCGTTCCGCATTGTGGTAGAAATTAGCTATGGTTCTACCTGATCACGGTATAGATTGCGGAATGAAAGCTCAACGTTGGTAAAAAGACCGAGGTCGGGGTATATGTATTAATGTCATCCCGTTTGTACACATGAAATGAATGTTGTGCACGCGCTATGGTATGCTGGTTACATGAGCAAGGTACCAGGCAATTATAATCAGGTAGGTTAGATGTTTGGGATCTCGGTGGACACTGTATCCGTGTAATAAGTGTAATAGGTAGATAGGTCGGATACAGGTTGCGTGTACATAGGTACCGCCGAGAATGTGTGGTAGAAGCAATTGGGGTAACCCTTCGCTGGGAACAAGACGACGTGCACAGGATGCACGCAATCCGCCTCTCTTACGGCTTTCTGCCAAGAGGGACCCGAAAGTCCAGAAGTATGATAGTGGGGGGACATAGTAGCCACTAGGTTCGCCCTCAAGCTTCGGGTGTGGTCATCTAACAGCGGTGCGAGATGGGGAGGGCCATGGTAGCCCATCCTTATACGCCCAGCCCCGTGGGGGGGGGGGGGGCATTGTTACTTGGTAGTGTGAGCTGGATGCGTGGAGAGCACAATCATTGTGTGTCAAGAGAGCACACATAAGGTGTCATGTTCATCATACCGTTGTTATACACGGCTGGCATCCCCATTTGGGGGGAGGGGGTGTAGTTAGGCACCCGGTTGCGTAAAGTCACATATATCCCGTGTTTATGAGAGCGGGATAAGGCTATCGATATGTAGTCACCGTATATGGACTATAGGTGGGCCCTGGGGTACGGGCTCAGGATTGGAACTAAAGCCTCCTGCGTTGCGCAGGGGTGCGGTTCCCACACAGTGGACTTCTGGTGGAATGGGGTTAATGAACCGCTGCTGTTGGTCAGCATGTATAACTCGCAATCGCATTCTATTTAGAAGCAATTGGATATCCTCATTAAAGAAGGATTTGGTAGGTTTAGGAGGCGTTGGTATAAATTTCAGTCCCTTGCCGAGTACAATCATCTCAGGTTTATTGAGGGTGTAACTCGATAGGTTGGTGATGTGTTTGCTAGCCGTCTCAGCGTGAGCGGTTAGTATAGAGTGTTGTTTCATTCGACGTCGTGTACGCTGATTCTGGTTATGTTTAACACGAGAGGCCGCGCGGAAACTGCGCGTACGACAATAACTCTTAGGCCTACGGTGGTCCGTAGGGGAGTAAACATCACTGGTATGAGCGTAATGGCCTAGTCAGGGCCGTTCAGCCTCGAGAATTCTGGCTAAATTCCGCAATATGCCGTCTCTGGTATAGTTCAGGGTAGGCCCTGGAATGGTAGGTATAACAGGTGTTTTATATGCCCGGTTGATAGTGGAAAAATCAGGTCCGTATATGGTTGGAGGGTGAGTAACACCGTCAGAACCGGATGTTGATAAAGCAGGTAGGCCCGCTGTTGGTCCAATAGGAGTGGACCGGATCCCCGGATCACCAGGGGAAGCATAGGAAAACTGTAAACTCTCCGTGGAGGAGCTGGTATGCTGACCGCTGGTCTCATTGGTAGACGTGAGCCCATATCCCGACAGTGGGAGGTCGGATGTGGAACCTAGGGGACCGCTTAGGTCCCTAGGCCTGAGGTCAGTGAACGTATGGGTAGGCCCTTCGTGTATCAATGGGCTAGGTGGAGCTGGTGCGTTGTTAATTGGTACCGATTGTATGTTTGTAGCAGGTGAAACGGTATTATTGGTAGCATTGTCATGCGTGTGGTTCGAGTCTGGGTCGAGAGGCCAGTCTCCCTCAGGTAGAGTAACTTGCGACCATGGTAGTTGGCTACTACAGGGGGTCATTAATGAGTCGAGGGTGGTCGAGGTAGAGGTGCAAGGAGGAAGGTTATTTACAGGTAGCACCCGTGGTGGGGTGTATTGGCGCTTGGTGGCTCTACAATCCGTCAACTTCGTGGTAGGACGGTTGGGCATGACGCCCGGTGAGGACTCGGTGGGCAAGTCCTTAAGGGCGTGTGCTACAGTACGAGACGTAACGTCTGGTGGGAGAATGTTGGTCATTCCCAGCTTCCGGCGTTTAGGAGCCCGCAGAAGCGAGTCAGCTATGGTATGGCTAGTGTTCACTGGTACAGTTTCCCGGTGAGAGGATTCCGGGAAGTGGTTCCTCAGTAGGTTAGAGGTATGGCCACTCGGTGAGTGGACAGCGGATTCTTGTGGTTTGAGTGGGGATATGGTGGTGTCCACTGGTAACGTAACCCGGAGAGTGGAGTCCGGGAGAGATGGACCCGGTTGGTCCACGGTAGTGTCACTCGATGAGTGGATTATGTCACCATGTGTATGTCGGTTGCGTGCAATGGTAGCGGTAACTGTGGTACAGTCCCGGTTGGGAACTAGTACAGCCGTGGCTATAAAATCCTTATACCGTTGGGCATTGGTTAGCCTGTATTTGGTGAGATCGGTGGAGGAAAAGCGATCAATGGTTTGCTGGAAGAGCTCAAGAAATGCAGGTTGGTCCTGCTCAATGATATTCGGGGGAAGCGGGTGGATAAGGTATTCAGATATCTCAGTTTCTAGGTATGAGATGCGCTTCCAATATTGTGTCTCTAAGAGCTGTGTCAAACGCTGTGTGGTTTGGAGAGCTAAAGCGTCGAGGTCCGACGAGATATCGCTCTCAAATTTCAATACGCCATTAATTGTGCGGCGTAGATCAGCGGTTATGGTATTGAGAAGATCAGCTGGTACGACGTTTTGTAGGTTGCATTGCTGATAAATGCGATGTTTATGGTGTGCATCAGCTTCCCGAAACATGAGTCTCCGAGTGTTATTGAGTTGTAGTCGGAGCTTACGGTGAGTTTCGGGGTGTAACGATTCCATAGTGGAATGAGGTTAGGTAGATAGGGTGGACCTCTATTGGTATTTGTCCGGAATTAGCTTCCGCGAGTGTAACCAAGGTTTCGGCTAGTACAGCCTTATCAAACAAACAAATACAGAGATCTGTTGTAGTTATTATGGTAATGTTACAAGATCGGACTCAAGTACAGAGGAGTCTCTATGGTGATCCGATTCACAATCCCGTGGGTCAGGATTGGGGGTGCCAATCGTTTGGGTGTGGCAGCCGTGGGTGGGAGGTCGGATTATGTCACGACCTAATGGTGGTATTAGCGGTGGTTAAGACCCGTTAACAAACAGGAAATAATTTTTGCTCCGTGAGCTGGTACTATATATTTTTGGTTTTGGTAGTATTATGTGGTACCGATCCGAGCGCCGAGAGCTGATATGTGTATGCTCAATCGTGCCATGACACAAAATATATTTATATATGTTATTTTTATGCCGTCGATGGTCGACTGTGGCAAACTGGTGTAGGTCTACCAGTATATGCTTCTACCTTGGTATTAGGTGGGTAGAAGGAATCGTGTACAGGTATAGTGTGATCGTGTCGGTAGTGACACAGGTATTGATCGCACTGGCCGGTTACGGCAAGAAACACGATTGAAAACAGTGCAAGGCTGCAAAAAAAACTGGTAAATAAAATGTGAAAACGAAATAAAACGAAAACAAAGTGTCGGCTCGGAAGAACTACCTGTGCGGATAATAAATATATATATATGTATATACACAAGTGTGATGTAGAACAAATTGGTGAAAACACTGAGTAAAATCCGTAAATCGGTAAAGTACGAGCTGGATAATTGTGTGCGAATAGTATTTCAAAATGGCTGCCAATCAACGAAGTGGAGTCAATCACAGTCTTGTTGGAAATGGTTGACGGAGTGGTAAGAGACTCAGACAGTTGTGCACGTGATGTCTGGAAGTGATATGATTGGTTGATGGAACGAATCAACATCGCAGCTATTGGCTGAGAGCGGAGGTGTGTCTCCGTTAATTGATTGTTTTGTTTTGGTAAAGTGACAGTCAAGCATTCAGTACAGGTTGTACAAACAAAGTTGTAATTGAAGTGTTTGTACACGCATCTCAGGAAATAAAAGGTGTTAAGAGATGCAGGTCAGAAATAAAATGGATTTATTTGTTAGAACAACTCCGCTAGGTCCCTGTCGCTATAGGAAATGAATCTATGTGGGGGAGTACAGGTATGCGACTTAATAATACAGCCCTTGTAGATCCACCAAGCCCCCGGGTAGGGGGGTGGGGGTACGGTATTATTCAGAGGGGTTTAGAGGTCGCAACGATTCAAAGTGGGTTGTGAGACCAGATAATTATGGATAGTACGCGTGAGTTGCGATATATGGGTAGCTTGTATCACGTTCAGTGCGCAAGTGTGCGACGAGTACGCGTCACAGCCCGGTAGGGCTATGAATCGGAGAAAAGAAACAATCAATGCGCCAACTGCATATTAGGGTAGAAGTGCAGGTCGGCGGAGTGGCTTAGCCTGGTATCGGTTGTATTGTATCAAGGGACATATAGTCCACTGTGGTGACAACGGTTGGGATAACCAAGTATTAATAACGGCTGTAGGAGCCGAGGCCCGGTATACAGGTGACAACCGGGGGTGGGGATTTGGTTTTGAGGTATGTACTCGTTCCGCATTGTGGTAGAAATTAGCTATGGTTCTACCTGATCACGGTATAGATTGCGGAATGAAAGCTCAACGTTGGTAAAAAGACCGAGGTCGGGGTATATGTATTAATGTCATCCCGTTTGTACACATGAAATGAATGTTGTGCACGCGCTATGGTATGCTGGTTACATGAGCAAGGTACCAGGCAATTATAATCAGGTAGGTTAGATGTTTGGGATCTCGGTGGACACTGTATCCGTGTAATAAGTGTAATAGGTAGATAGGTCGGATACAGGTTGCGTGTACATAGGTACCGCCGAGAATGTGTGGTAGAAGCAATTGGGGTAACCCTTCGCTGGGAACAAGACGACGTGCACAGGATGCACGCAATCCGCCTCTCTTACGGCTTTCTGCCAAGAGGGACCCGAAAGTCCAGAAGTATGATAGTGGGGGGACATAGTAGCCACTAGGTTCGCCCTCAAGCTTCGGGTGTGGTCATCTAACAGCGGTGCGAGATGGGGAGGGCCATGGTAGCCCATCCTTATACGCCCAGCCCCGTGGGGGGGGGGGGGGCATTGTTACTTGGTAGTGTGAGCTGGATGCGTGGAGAGCACAATCATTGTGTGTCAAGAGAGCACACATAAGGTGTCATGTTCATCATACCGTTGTTATACACGGCTGGCATCCCCATTTGGGGGGAGGGGGTGTAGTTAGGCACCCGGTTGCGTAAAGTCACATATATCCCGTGTTTATGAGAGCGGGATAAGGCTATCGATATGTAGTCACCGTATATGGACTATAGGTGGGCCCTGGGGTACGGGCTCAGGATTGGAACTAAAGCCTCCTGCGTTGCGCAGGGGTGCGGTTCCCACACAGTGGACTTCTGGTGGAATGGGGTTAATGAACCGCTGCTGTTGGTCAGCATGTATAATTCGCAATCGCATTCTATTTAGAAGCAATTGGATATCCTCATTAAAGAAGGATTTGGTAGGTTTAGGAGGCGTTGGTATAAATTTCAGTCCCTTGCCGAGTACAATCATCTCAGGTTTATTGAGGGTGTAACTCGATAGGTTGGTGATGTGTTTGCTAGCCGTCTCAGCGTGAGCGGTTAGTATAGAGTGTTGTTTCATTCGACGTCGTGTACGCTGATTCTGGTTATGTTTAACACGAGAGGCCGCGCGGAAACTGCGCGTACGACAATAACTCTTAGGCCTACGGTGGTCCGTAGGGGAGTAAACATCACTGGTATGAGCGTAATGGCCTAGTCAGGGCCGTTCAGCCTCGAGAATTCTGGCTAAATTCCGCAATATGCCGTCTCTGGTATAGTTCAGGGTAGGCCCTGGAATGGTAGGTATAACAGGTGTTTTATATGCCCGGTTGATAGTGGAAAAATCAGGTCCGTATATGGTTGGAGGGTGAGTAACACCGTCAGAACCGGATGTTGATAAAGCAGGTAGGCCCGCTGTTGGTCCAATAGGAGTGGACCGGATCCCCGGATCACCAGGGGAAGCATAGGAAAACTGTAAACTCTCCGTGGAGGAGCTGGTATGCTGACCGCTGGTCTCATTGGTAGACGTGAGCCCATATCCCGACAGTGGGAGGTCGGGTGTGGAACCTAGGGGACCGCTTAGGTCCCTAGGCCTGAGGTCAGTGAACGTATGGGTAGGCCCTTCGTGTATCAATGGGCTAGGTGGAGCTGGTGCGTTGTTAATTGGTACCGATTGTATGTTTGTAGCAGGTGAAACGGTATTATTGGTAGCATTGTCATGCGTGTGGTTCGAGTCTGGGTCGAGAGGCCAGTCTCCCTCAGGTAGAGTAACTTGCGACCATGGTAGTTGGCTACTACAGGGGGTCATTAATGAGTCGAGGGTGGTCGAGGTAGAGGTGCAAGGAGGAAGGTTATTTACAGGTAGCACCCGTGGTGGGGTGTATTGGCGCTTGGTGGCTCTACAATCCGTCAACTTCGTGGTAGGACGGTTGGGCATGACGCCCGGTGAGGACTCGGTGGGCAAGTCCTTAAGGGCGTGTGCTACAGTACGAGACGTAACGTCTGGTGGGAGAATGTTGGTCATTCCCAGCTTCCGGCGTTTAGGAGCCCGCAGAAGCGAGTCAGCTATGGTATGGCTAGTGTTCACTGGTACAGTTTCCCGGTGAGAGGATTCCGGGAAGTGGTTCCTCAGTAGGTTAGAGGTATGGCCACTCGGTGAGTGGACAGCGGATTCTTGTGGTTTGAGTGGGGATATGGTGGTGTCCACTGGTAACGTAACCCGGAGAGTGGAGTCCGGGAGAGATGGACCCGGTTGGTCCACGGTAGTGTCACTCGATGAGTGGATTATGTCACCATGTGTATGTCGGTTGCGTGCAATGGTAGCGGTAACTGTGGTACAGTCCCGGTTGGGAACTAGTACAGCCGTGGCTATAAAATCCTTATACCGTTGGGCATTGGTTAGCCTGTATTTGGTGAGATCGGTGGAGGAAAAGCGATCAATGGTTTGCTGGAAGAGCTCAAGAAATGCAGGTTGGTCCTGCTCAATGATATTCGGGGGAAGCGGGTGGATAAGGTATTCAGATATCTCAGTTTCTAGGTATGAGATGCGCTTCCAATATTGTGTCTCTAAGAGCTGTGTCAAACGCTGTGTGGTTTGGAGAGCTAAAGCGTCGAGGTCCGACGAGATATCGCTCTCAAATTTCAATACGCCATTAATTGTGCGGCGTAGATCAGCGGTTATGGTATTGAGAAGATCAGCTGGTACGACGTTTTGTAGGTTGCATTGCTGATAAATGCGATGTTTATGGTGTGCATCAGCTTCCCGAAACATGAGTCTCCGAGTGTTATTGAGTTGTAGTCGGAGCTTACGGTGAGTTTCGGGGTGTAACGATTCCATGGTGGAATGAGGTTAGGTAGATAGGGTGGACCTCTATTGGTATTTGTCCGGAATTAGCTTCCGCGAGTGTAACCAAGGTTTCGGCTAGTACAGCCTTATCAAACAAACAAATACAGAGATCTGTTGTAGTTATTATGGTAATGTTACAAGATCGGACTCAAGTACAGAGGAGTCTCTATGGTGATCCGATTCACAATCCCGTGGGTCAGGATTGGGGGTGCCAATCGTTTGGGTGTGGCAGCCGTGGGTGGGAGGTCGGATTATGTCACGACCTAATGGTGGTATTAGCGGTGGTTAAGACCCGTTAACAAACAGGAAATAATTTTTGCTCCGTGAGCTGGTACTATATATTTTTGGTTTTGGTAGTATTATGTGGTACCGATCCGAGCGCCGAGAGCTGATATGTGTATGCTCAATCGTGCCATGACACAAAATATATTTATATATGTTATTTTTATGCCGTCGATGGTCGACTGTGGCAAACTGGTGTAGGTCTACCAGTATATGCTTCTACCTTGGTATTAGGTGGGTAGAAGGAATCGTGTACAGGTATAGTGTGATCGTGTCGGTAGTGACACAGGTATTGATCGCACTGGCCGGTTACGGCAAGAAACACGATTGAAAACAGTGCAAGGCTGCAAAAAAAACTGGTAAATAAAATGTGAAAACGAAATAAAACGAAAACAAAGTGTCGGCTCGGAAGAACTACCTGTGCGGATAATAAATATATATATATGTATATACACAAGTGTGATGTAGAACAAATTGGTGAAAACACTGAGTAAAATCCGTAAATCGGTAAAGTACGAGCTGGATAATTGTGTGCGAATAGTATTTCAAAATGGCTGCCAATCAACGAAGTGGAGTCAATCACAGTCTTGTTGGAAATGGTTGACGGAGTGGTAAGAGACTCAGACAGTTGTGCACGTGATGTCTGGAAGTGATATGATTGGTTGATGGAACGAATCAACATCGCAGCTATTGGCTGAGAGCGGAGGTGTGTCTCCGTTAATTGATTGTTTTGTTTTGGTAAAGTGACAGACAAGCATTCAGTACAGGTTGTACAAACAAAGTTGTAATTGAAGTGTTTGTACACGCATCTCAGGAAATAAAAGGTGTTAAGAGATGCAGGTCAGAAATAAAATGGATTTATTTGTTAGAACAACTCCGCTAGGTCCCTGTCGCTATAGGAAATGAAACTATGTGGGGGAGTACAGGTATGCGACTTAATAATACAGCCCTTGTAGATCCACCAAGCCCCCGGGTAGGGGGGTGGTAGTGGGGGGACATAGTAGCCACTAGGTTCGCCCTCAAGCTTCGGGTGTGGTCATCTAACAGCGGTGCGAGATGGGGAGGGCCATGGTAGCCCATCCTTATACGCCCAGCCCCGTGGGGGGGGGGGGGGGCATTGTTACTTGGTAGTGTGAGCTGGATGCGTGGAGAGCACAATCATTGTGTGTCAAGAGAGCACACATAAGGTGTCATGTTCATCATACCGTTGTTATACACGGCTGGCATCCCCATTTGGGGGGAGGGGGTGTAGTTAGGCACCCGGTTGCGTAAAGTCACATATATCCCGTGTTTATGAGAGCGGGATAAGGCTATCGATATGTAGTCACCGTATATGGACTATAGGTGGGCCCTGGGGTACGGGCTCAGGATTGGAACTAAAGCCTCCTGCGTTGCGCAGGGGTGCGGTTCCCACACAGTGGACTTCTGGTGGAATGGGGTTAATGAACCGCTGCTGTTGGTCAGCATGTATAACTCGCAATCGCATTCTATTTAGAAGCAATTGGATATCCTCATTAAAGAAGGATTTGGTAGGTTTAGGAGGCGTTGGTATAAATTTCAGTCCCTTGCCGAGTACAATCATCTCAGGTTTATTGAGGGTGTAACTCGATAGGTTGGTGATGTGTTTGCTAGCCGTCTCAGCGTGAGCGGTTAGTATAGAGTGTTGTTTCATTCGACGTCGTGTACGCTGATTCTGGTTATGTTTAACACGAGAGGCCGCGCGGAAACTGCGCGTACGACAATAACTCTTAGGCCTACGGTGGTCCGTAGGGGAGTAAACATCACTGGTATGAGCGTAATGGCCTAGTCAGGGCCGTTCAGCCTCGAGAATTCTGGCTAAATTCCGCAATATGCCGTCTCTGGTATAGTTCAGGGTAGGCCCTGGAATGGTAGGTATAACAGGTGTTTTATATGCCCGGTTGATAGTGGAAAAATCAGGTCCGTATATGGTTGGAGGGTGAGTAACACCGTCAGAACCGGATGTTGATAAAGCAGGTAGGCCCGCTGTTGGTCCAATAGGAGTGGACCGGATCCCCGGATCACCAGGGGAAGCATAGGAAAACTGTAAACTCTCCGTGGAGGAGCTGGTATGCTGACCGCTGGTCTCATTGGTAGACGTGAGCCCATATCCCGACAGTGGGAGGTCGGATGTGGAACCTAGGGGACCGCTTAGGTCCCTAGGCCTGAGGTCAGTGAACGTATGGGTAGGCCCTTCGTGTATCAATGGGCTAGGTGGAGCTGGTGCGTTGTTAATTGGTACCGATTGTATGTTTGTAGCAGGTGAAACGGTATTATTGGTAGCATTGTCATGCGTGTGGTTCGAGTCTGGGTCGAGAGGCCAGTCTCCCTCAGGTAGAGTAACTTGCGACCATGGTAGTTGGCTACTACAGGGGGTCATTAATGAGTCGAGGGTGGTCGAGGTAGAGGTGCAAGGAGGAAGGTTATTTACAGGTAGCACCCGTGGTGGGGTGTATTGGCGCTTGGTGGCTCTACAATCCGTCAACTTCGTGGTAGGACGGTTGGGCATGACGCGCGGTGAGGACTCGGTGGGCAAGTCCTTAAGGGCGTGTGCTACAGTACGAGACGTAACGTCTGGTGGGAGAATGTTGGTCATTCCCAGCTTCCGGCGTTTAGGAGCCCGCAGAAGCGAGTCAGCTATGGTATGGCTAGTGTTCACTGGTACAGTTTCCCGGTGAGAGGATTCCGGGAAGTGGTTCCTCAGTAGGTTAGAGGTATGGCCACTCGGTGAGTGGACAGCGGATTCTTGTGGTTTGAGTGGGGATATGGTGGTGTCCACTGGTAACGTAACCCGGAGAGTGGAGTCCGGGAGAGATGGACCCGGTTGGTCCACGGTAGTGTCACTCGATGAGTGGATTATGTCACCATGTGTATGTCGGTTGCGTGCAATGGTAGCGGTAACTGTGGTACAGTCCCGGTTGGGAACTAGTACAGCCGTGGCTATAAAATCCTTATACCGTTGGGCATTGGTTAGCCTGTATTTGGTGAGATCGGTGGAGGAAAAGCGATCAATGGTTTGCTGGAAGAGCTCAAGAAATGCAGGTTGGTCCTGCTCAATGATATTCGGGGGAAGCGGGTGGATAAGGTATTCAGATATCTCAGTTTCTAGGTATGAGATGCGCTTCCAATATTGTGTCTCTAAGAGCTGTGTCAAACGCTGTGTGGTTTGGAGAGCTAAAGCGTCGAGGTCCGACGAGATATCGCTCTCAAATTTCAATACGCCATTAATTGTGCGGCGTAGATCAGCGGTTATGGTATTGAGAAGATCAGCTGGTACGACGTTTTGTAGGTTGCATTGCTGATAAATGCGATGTTTATGGTGTGCATCAGCTTCCCGAAACATGAGTCTCCGAGTGTTATTGAGTTGTAGTCGGAGCTTACGGTGAGTTTCGGGGTGTAACGATTCCATGGTGGAATGAGGTTAGGTAGATAGGGTGGACCTCTATTGGTATTTGTCCGGAATTAGCTTCCGCGAGTGTAACCAAGGTTTCGGCTAGTACAGCCTTATCAAACAAACAAATACAGAGATCTGTTGTAGTTATTATGGTAATGTTACAAGATCGGACTCAAGTACAGAGGAGTCTCTATGGTGATCCGATTCACAATCCCGTGGGTCAGGATTGGGGGTGCCAATCGTTTGGGTGTGGCAGCCGTGGGTGGGAGGTCGGATTATGTCACGACCTAATGGTGGTATTAGCGGTGGTTAAGACCCGTTAACAAACAGGAAATAATTTTTGCTCCGTGAGCTGGTACTATATATTTTTGGTTTTGGTAGTATTATGTGGTACCGATCCGAGCGCCGAGAGCTGATATGTGTATGCTCAATCGTGCCATGACACAAAATATATTTATATATGTTATTTTTATGCCGTCGATGGTCGACTGTGGCAAACTGGTGTAGGTCTACCAGTATATGCTTCTACCTTGGTATTAGGTGGGTAGAAGGAATCGTGTACAGGTATAGTGTGATCGTGTCGGTAGTGACACAGGTATTGATCGCACTGGCCGGTTACGGCAAGAAACACGATTGAAAACAGTGCAAGGCTGCAAAAAAAACTGGTAAATAAAATGTGAAAACGAAATAAAACGAAAACAAAGTGTCGGCTCGGAAGAACTACCTGTGCGGATAATAAATATATATATATGTATATACACAAGTGTGATGTAGAACAAATTGGTGAAAACACTGAGTAAAATCCGTAAATCGGTAAAGTACGAGCTGGATAATTGTGTGCGAATAGTATTTCAAAATGGCTGCCAATCAACGAAGTGGAGTCAATCACAGTCTTGTTGGAAATGGTTGACGGAGTGGTAAGAGACTCAGACAGTTGTGCACGTGATGTCTGGAAGTGATATGATTGGTTGATGGAACGAATCAACATCGCAGCTATTGGCTGAGAGCGGAGGTGTGTCTCCGTTAATTGATTGTTTTGTTTTGGTAAAGTGACAGACAAGCATTCAGTACAGGTTGTACAAACAAAGTTGTAATTGAAGTGTTTGTACACGCATCTCAGGAAATAAAAGGTGTTAAGAGATGCAGGTCAGAAATAAAATGGATTTATTTGTTAGAACAACTCCGCTAGGTCCCTGTCGCTATAGGAAATGAAACTATGTGGGGGAGTACAGGTATGCGACTTAATAATACAGCCCTTGTAGATCCACCAAGCCCCCGGGTAGGGGGGTGGTAGTGGGGGGACATAGTAGCCACTAGGTTCGCCCTCAAGCTTCGGGTGTGGTCATCTAACAGCGGTGCGAGATGGGGAGGGCCATGGTAGCCCATCCTTATACGCCCAGCCCCGTGGGGGGGGGGGGGCATTGTTACTTGGTAGTGTGAGCTGGATGCGTGGAGAGCACAATCATTGTGTGTCAAGAGAGCACACATAAGGTGTCATGTTCATCATACCGTTGTTATACACGGCTGGCATCCCCATTTGGGGGGAGGGGGTGTAGTTAGGCACCCGGTTGCGTAAAGTCACATATATCCCGTGTTTATGAGAGCGGGATAAGGCTATCGATATGTAGTCACCGTATATGGACTATAGGTGGGCCCTGGGGTACGGGCTCAGGATTGGAACTAAAGCCTCCTGCGTTGCGCAGGGGTGCGGTTCCCACACAGTGGACTTCTGGTGGAATGGGGTTAATGAACCGCTGCTGTTGGTCAGCATGTATAACTCGCAATCGCATTCTATTTAGAAGCAATTGGATATCCTCATTAAAGAAGGATTTGGTAGGTTTAGGAGGCGTTGGTATAAATTTCAGTCCCTTGCCGAGTACAATCATCTCAGGTTTATTGAGGGTGTAACTCGATAGGTTGGTGATGTGTTTGCTAGCCGTCTCAGCGTGAGCGGTTAGTATAGAGTGTTGTTTCATTCGACGTCGTGTACGCTGATTCTGGTTATGTTTAACACGAGAGGCCGCGCGGAAACTGCGCGTACGACAATAACTCTTAGGCCTACGGTGGTCCGTAGGGGAGTAAACATCACTGGTATGAGCGTAATGGCCTAGTCAGGGCCGTTCAGCCTCGAGAATTCTGGCTAAATTCCGCAATATGCCGTCTCTGGTATAGTTCAGGGTAGGCCCTGGAATGGTAGGTATAACAGGTGTTTTATATGCCCGGTTGATAGTGGAAAAATCAGGTCCGTATATGGTTGGAGGGTGAGTAACACCGTCAGAACCGGATGTTGATAAAGCAGGTAGGCCCGCTGTTGGTCCAATAGGAGTGGACCGGATCCCCGGATCACCAGGGGAAGCATAGGAAAACTGTAAACTCTCCGTGGAGGAGCTGGTATGCTGACCGCTGGTCTCATTGGTAGACGTGAGCCCATATCCCGACAGTGGGAGGTCGGATGTGGAACCTAGGGGACCGCTTAGGTCCCTAGGCCTGAGGTCAGTGAACGTATGGGTAGGCCCTTCGTGTATCAATGGGCTAGGTGGAGCTGGTGCGTTGTTAATTGGTACCGATTGTATGTTTGTAGCAGGTGAAACGGTATTATTGGTAGCATTGTCATGCGTGTGGTTCGAGTCTGGGTCGAGAGGCCAGTCTCCCTCAGGTAGAGTAACTTGCGACCATGGTAGTTGGCTACTACAGGGGGTCATTAATGAGTCGAGGGTGGTCGAGGTAGAGGTGCAAGGAGGAAGGTTATTTACAGGTAGCACCCGTGGTGGGGTGTATTGGCGCTTGGTGGCTCTACAATCCGTCAACTTCGTGGTAGGACGGTTGGGCATGACGCCCGGTGAGGACTCGGTGGGCAAGTCCTTAAGGGCGTGTGCTACAGTACGAGACGTAACGTCTGGTGGGAGAATGTTGGTCATTCCCAGCTTCCGGCGTTTAGGAGCCCGCAGAAGCGAGTCAGCTATGGTATGGCTAGTGTTCACTGGTACAGTTTCCCGGTGAGAGGATTCCGGGAAGTGGTTCCTCAGTAGGTTAGAGGTATGGCCACTCGGTGAGTGGACAGCGGATTCTTGTGGTTTGAGTGGGGATATGGTGGTGTCCACTGGTAACGTAACCCGGAGAGTGGAGTCCGGGAGAGATGGACCCGGTTGGTCCACGGTAGTGTCACTCGATGAGTGGATTATGTCACCATGTGTATGTCGGTTGCGTGCAATGGTAGCGGTAACTGTGGTACAGTCCCGGTTGGGAACTAGTACAGCCGTGGCTATAAAATCCTTATACCGTTGGGCATTGGTTAGCCTGTATTTGGTGAGATCGGTGGAGGAAAAGCGATCAATGGTTTGCTGGAAGAGCTCAAGAAATGCAGGTTGGTCCTGCTCAATGATATTCGGGGGAAGCGGGTGGATAAGGTATTCAGATATCTCAGTTTCTAGGTATGAGATGCGCTTCCAATATTGTGTCTCTAAGAGCTGTGTCAAACGCTGTGTGGTTTGGAGAGCTAAAGCGTCGAGGTCCGACGAGATATCGCTCTCAAATTTCAATACGCCATTAATTGTGCGGCGTAGATCAGCGGTTATGGTATTGAGAAGATCAGCTGGTACGACGTTTTGTAGGTTGCATTGCTGATAAATGCGATGTTTATGGTGTGCATCAGCTTCCCGAAACATGAGTCTCCGAGTGTTATTGAGTTGTAGTCGGAGCTTACGGTGAGTTTCGGGGTGTAACGATTCCATGGTGGAATGAGGTTAGGTAGATAGGGTGGACCTCTATTGGTATTTGTCCGGAATTAGCTTCCGCGAGTGTAACCAAGGTTTCGGCTAGTACAGCCTTATCAAACAAACAAATACAGAGATCTGTTGTAGTTATTATGGTAATGTTACAAGATCGGACTCAAGTACAGAGGAGTCTCTATGGTGATCCGATTCACAATCCCGTGGGTCAGGATTGGGGGTGCCAATCGTTTGGGTGTGGCAGCCGTGGGTGGGAGGTCGGATTATGTCACGACCTAATGGTGGTATTAGCGGTGGTTAAGACCCGTTAACAAACAGGAAATAATTTTTGCTCCGTGAGCTGGTACTATATATTTTTGGTTTTGGTAGTATTATGTGGTACCGATCCGAGCGCCGAGAGCTGATATGTGTATGCTCAATCGTGCCATGACACAAAATATATTTATATATGTTATTTTTATGCCGTCGATGGTCGACTGTGGCAAACTGGTGTAGGTCTACCAGTATATGCTTCTACCTTGGTATTAGGTGGGTAGAAGGAATCGTGTACAGGTATAGTGTGATCGTGTCGGTAGTGACACAGGTATTGATCGCACTGGCCGGTTACGGCAAGAAACACGATTGAAAACAGTGCAAGGCTGCAAAAAAAACTGGTAAATAAAATGTGAAAACGAAATAAAACGAAAACAAAGTGTCGGCTCGGAAGAACTACCTGTGCGGATAATAAATATATATATATGTATATACACAAGTGTGATGTAGAACAAATTGGTGAAAACACTGAGTAAAATCCGTAAATCGGTAAAGTACGAGCTGGATAATTGTGTGCGAATAGTATTTCAAAATGGCTGCCAATCAACGAAGTGGAGTCAATCACAGTCTTGTTGGAAATGGTTGACGGAGTGGTAAGAGACTCAGACAGTTGTGCACGTGATGTCTGGAAGTGATATGATTGGTTGATGGAACGAATCAACATCGCAGCTATTGGCTGAGAGCGGAGGTGTGTCTCCGTTAATTGATTGTTTTGTTTTGGTAAAGTGACAGTCAAGCATTCAGTACAGGTTGTACAAACAAAGTTGTAATTGAAGTGTTTGTACACGCATCTCAGGAAATAAAAGGTGTTAAGAGATGCAGGTCAGAAATAAAATGGATTTATTTGTTAGAACAACTCCGCTAGGTCCCTGTCGCTATAGGAAATGAATCTATGTGGGGGAGTACAGGTATGCGACTTAATAATACAGCCCTTGTAGATCCACCAAGCCCCCGGGTAGGGGGTGGGGGTACGGTATTATTCAGAGGGGTTTAGAGGTCGCAACGATTCAAAGTGGGTTGTGAGACCAGATAATTATGGATAGTACGCGTGAGTTGCGATATATGGGTAGCTTGTATCACGTTCAGTGCGCAAGTGTGCGACGAGTACGCGTCACAGCCCGGTAGGGCTATGAATCGGAGAAAAGAAACAATCAATGCGCCAACTGCATATTAGGGTAGAAGTGCAGGTCGGCGGAGTGGCTTAGCCTGGTATCGGTTGTATTGTATCAAGGGACATATAGTCCACTGTGGTGACAACGGTTGGGATAACCAAGTATTAATAACGGCTGTAGGAGCCGAGGCCCGGTATACAGGTGACAACCGGGGGTGGGGGTTTGGTTTTGAGGTATGTACTCGTTCCGCATTGTGGTAGAAATTAGCTATGGTTCTACTTGATCACGGTATAGATTGCGGAATGAAAGCTCAACGTTGGTAAAAAGACCGAGGTCGGGGTATATGTATTAATGTCATCCCGTTTGTACACATGAAATGAATGTTGTGCACGCGCTATGGTATGCTGGTTACATGAGCAAGGTACCAGGCAATTATAATCAGGTAGGTTAGATGTTTGGGATCTCGGTGGACACTGTATCCGTGTAATAAGTGTAATAGGTAGATAGGTCGGATACAGGTTGCGTGTACATAGGTACCGCCGAGAATGTGTGGTAGAAGCAATTGGGGTAACCCTTCGCTGGGAACAAGACGACGTGCACAGGATGCACGCAATCCGCCTCTCTTACGGCTTTCTGCCAAGAGGGACCCGAAAGTCCAGAAGTATGATAGTGGGGGGACATAGTAGCCACTAGGTTCGCCCTCAAGCTTCGGGTGTGGTCATCTAACAGCGGTGCGAGATGGGGAGGGCCATGGTAGCCCATCCTTATACGCCCAGCCCCGTGGGGGGGGGGGGGGCATTGTTACTTGGTAGTGTGAGCTGGATGCGTGGAGAGCACAATCATTGTGTGTCAAGAGAGCACACATAAGGTGTCATGTTCATCATACCGTTGTTATACACGGCTGGCATCCCCATTTGGGGGGAGGGGGTGTAGTTAGGCACCCGGTTGCGTAAAGTCACATATATCCCGTGTTTATGAGAGCGGGATAAGGCTATCGATATGTAGTCACCGTATATGGACTATAGGTGGGCCCTGGGGTACGGGCTCAGGATTGGAACTAAAGCCTCCTGCGTTGCGCAGGGGTGCGGTTCCCACACAGTGGACTTCTGGTGGAATGGGGTTAATGAACCGCTGCTGTTGGTCAGCATGTATAACTCGCAATCGCATTCTATTTAGAAGCAATTGGATATCCTCATTAAAGAAGGATTTGGTAGGTTTAGGAGGCGTTGGTATAAATTTCAGTCCCTTGCCGAGTACAATCATCTCAGGTTTATTGAGGGTGTAACTCGATAGGTTGGTGATGTGTTTGCTAGCCGTCTCAGCGTGAGCGGTTAGTATAGAGTGTTGTTTCATTCGACGTCGTGTACGCTGATTCTGGTTATGTTTAACACGAGAGGCCGCGCGGAAACTGCGCGTACGACAATAACTCTTAGGCCTACGGTGGTCCGTAGGGGAGTAAACATCACTGGTATGAGCGTAATGGCCTAGTCAGGGCCGTTCAGCCTCGAGAATTCTGGCTAAATTCCGCAATATGCCGTCTCTGGTATAGTTCAGGGTAGGCCCTGGAATGGTAGGTATAACAGGTGTTTTATATGCCCGGTTGATAGTGGAAAAATCAGGTCCGTATATGGTTGGAGGGTGAGTAACACCGTCAGAACCGGATGTTGATAAAGCAGGTAGGCCCGCTGTTGGTCCAATAGGAGTGGACCGGATCCCCGGATCACCAGGGGAAGCATAGGAAAACTGTAAACTCTCCGTGGAGGAGCTGGTATGCTGACCGCTGGTCTCATTGGTAGACGTGAGCCCATATCCCGACAGTGGGAGGTCGGATGTGGAACCTAGGGGACCGCTTAGGTCCCTAGGCCTGAGGTCAGTGAACGTATGGGTAGGCCCTTCGTGTATCAATGGGCTAGGTGGAGCTGGTGCGTTGTTAATCGGTACCGATTGTATGTTTGTAGCAGGTGAAACGGTATTATTGGTAGCATTGTCATGCGTGTGGTTCGAGTCTGGGTCGAGAGGCCAGTCTCCCTCAGGTAGAGTAACTTGCGACCATGGTAGTTGGCTACTACAGGGGGTCATTAATGAGTCGAGGGTGGTCGAGGTAGAGGTGCAAGGAGGAAGGTTATTTACAGGTAGCACCCGTGGTGGGGTGTATTGGCGCTTGGTGGCTCTACAATCCGTCAACTTCGTGGTAGGACGGTTGGGCATGACGCGCGGTGAGGACTCGGTGGGCAAGTCCTTAAGGGCGTGTGCTACAGTACGAGACGTAACGTCTGGTGGGAGAATGTTGGTCATTCCCAGCTTCCGGCGTTTAGGAGCCCGCAGAAGCGAGTCAGCTATGGTATGGCTAGTGTTCACTGGTACAGTTTCCCGGTGAGAGGATTCCGGGAAGTGGTTCCTCAGTAGGTTAGAGGTATGGCCACTCGGTGAGTGGACAGCGGATTCTTGTGGTTTGAGTGGGGATATGGTGGTGTCCACTGGTAACGTAACCCGGAGAGTGGAGTCCGGGAGAGATGGACCCGGTTGGTCCACGGTAGTGTCACTCGATGAGTGGATTATGTCACCATGTGTATGTCGGTTGCGTGCAATGGTAGCGGTAACTGTGGTACAGTCCCGGTTGGGAACTAGTACAGCCGTGGCTATAAAATCCTTATACCGTTGGGCATTGGTTAGCCTGTATTTGGTGAGATCGGTGGAGGAAAAGCGATCAATGGTTTGCTGGAAGAGCTCAAGAAATGCAGGTTGGTCCTGCTCAATGATATTCGGGGGAAGCGGGTGGATAAGGTATTCAGATATCTCAGTTTCTAGGTATGAGATGCGCTTCCAATATTGTGTCTCTAAGAGCTGTGTCAAACGCTGTGTGGTTTGGAGAGCTAAAGCGTCGAGGTCCGACGAGATATCGCTCTCAAATTTCAATACGCCATTAATTGTGCGGCGTAGATCAGCGGTTATGGTATTGAGAAGATCAGCTGGTACGACGTTTTGTAGGTTGCATTGCTGATAAATGCGATGTTTATGGTGTGCATCAGCTTCCCGAAACATGAGTCTCCGAGTGTTATTGAGTTGTAGTCGGAGCTTACGGTGAGTTTCGGGGTGTAACGATTCCATGGTGGAATGAGGTTAGGTAGATAGGGTGGACCTCTATTGGTATTTGTCCGGAATTAGCTTCCGCGAGTGTAACCAAGGTTTCGGCTAGTACAGCCTTATCAAACAAACAAATACAGAGATCTGTTGTAGTTATTATGGTAATGTTACAAGATCGGACTCAAGTACAGAGGAGTCTCTATGGTGATCCGATTCACAATCCCGTGGGTCAGGATTGGGGGTGCCAATCGTTTGGGTGTGGCAGCCGTGGGTGGGAGGTCGGATTATGTCACGACCTAATGGTGGTATTAGCGGTGGTTAAGACCCGTTAACAAACAGGAAATAATTTTTGCTCCGTGAGCTGGTACTATATATTTTTGGTTTTGGTAGTATTATGTGGTACCGATCCGAGCGCCGAGAGCTGATATGTGTATGCTCAATCGTGCCATGACACAAAATATATTTATATATGTTATTTTTATGCCGTCGATGGTCGACTGTGGCAAACTGGTGTAGGTCTACCAGTATATGCTTCTACCTTGGTATTAGGTGGGTAGAAGGAATCGTGTACAGGTATAGTGTGATCGTGTCGGTAGTGACACAGGTATTGATCGCACTGGCCGGTTACGGCAAGAAACACGATTGAAAACAGTGCAAGGCTGCAAAAAAAACTGGTAAATAAAATGTGAAAACGAAATAAAACGAAAACAAAGTGTCGGCTCGGAAGAACTACCTGTGCGGATAATAAATATATATATATGTATATACACAAGTGTGATGTAGAACAAATTGGTGAAAACACTGAGTAAAATCCGTAAATCGGTAAAGTACGAGCTGGATAATTGTGTGCGAATAGTATTTCAAAATGGCTGCCAATCAACGAAGTGGAGTCAATCACAGTCTTGTTGGAAATGGTTGACGGAGTGGTAAGAGACTCAGACAGTTGTGCACGTGATGTCTGGAAGTGATATGATTGGTTGATGGAACGAATCAACATCGCAGCTATTGGCTGAGAGCGGAGGTGTGTCTCCGTTAATTGATTGTTTTGTTTTGGTAAAGTGACAGACAAGCATTCAGTACAGGTTGTACAAACAAAGTTGTAATTGAAGTGTTTGTACACGCATCTCAGGAAATAAAAGGTGTTAAGAGATGCAGGTCAGAAATAAAATGGATTTATTTGTTAGAACAACTCCGCTAGGTCCCTGTCGCTATAGGAAATGAAACTATGTGGGGGAGTACAGGTATGCGACTTAATAATACAGCCCTTGTAGATCCACCAAGCCCCCGGGTAGGGGGGTGGTAGTGGGGGGACATAGTAGCCACTAGGTTCGCCCTCAAGCTTCGGGTGTGGTCATCTAACAGCGGTGCGAGATGGGGAGGGCCATGGTAGCCCATCCTTATACGCCCAGCCCCGTGGGGGGGGGGGGGGGGGGCATTGTTACTTGGTAGTGTGAGCTGGATGCGTGGAGAGCACAATCATTGTGTGTCAAGAGAGCACACATAAGGTGTCATGTTCATCATACCGTTGTTATACACGGCTGGCATCCCCATTTGGGGGGAGGGGGTGTAGTTAGGCACCCGGTTGCGTAAAGTCACATATATCCCGTGTTTATGAGAGCGGGATAAGGCTATCGATATGTAGTCACCGTATATGGACTATAGGTGGGCCCTGGGGTACGGGCTCAGGATTGGAACTAAAGCCTCCTGCGTTGCGCAGGGGTGCGGTTCCCACACAGTGGACTTCTGGTGGAATGGGGTTAATGAACCGCTGCTGTTGGTCAGCATGTATAACTCGCAATCGCATTCTATTTAGAAGCAATTGGATATCCTCATTAAAGAAGGATTTGGTAGGTTTAGGAGGCGTTGGTATAAATTTCAGTCCCTTGCCGAGTACAATCATCTCAGGTTTATTGAGGGTGTAACTCGATAGGTTGGTGATGTGTTTGCTAGCCGTCTCAGCGTGAGCGGTTAGTATAGAGTGTTGTTTCATTCGACGTCGTGTACGCTGATTCTGGTTATGTTTAACACGAGAGGCCGCGCGGAAACTGCGCGTACGACAATAACTCTTAGGCCTACGGTGGTCCGTAGGGGAGTAAACATCACTGGTATGAGCGTAATGGCCTAGTCAGGGCCGTTCAGCCTCGAGAATTCTGGCTAAATTCCGCAATATGCCGTCTCTGGTATAGTTCAGGGTAGGCCCTGGAATGGTAGGTATAACAGGTGTTTTATATGCCCGGTTGATAGTGGAAAAATCAGGTCCGTATATGGTTGGAGGGTGAGTAACACCGTCAGAACCGGATGTTGATAAAGCAGGTAGGCCCGCTGTTGGTCCAATAGGAGTGGACCGGATCCCCGGATCACCAGGGGAAGCATAGGAAAACTGTAAACTCTCCGTGGAGGAGCTGGTATGCTGACCGCTGGTCTCATTGGTAGACGTGAGCCCATATCCCGACAGTGGGAGGTCGGATGTGGAACCTAGGGGACCGCTTAGGTCCCTAGGCCTGAGGTCAGTGAACGTATGGGTAGGCCCTTCGTGTATCAATGGGCTAGGTGGAGCTGGTGCGTTGTTAATTGGTACCGATTGTATGTTTGTAGCAGGTGAAACGGTATTATTGGTAGCATTGTCATGCGTGTGGTTCGAGTCTGGGTCGAGAGGCCAGTCTCCCTCAGGTAGAGTAACTTGCGACCATGGTAGTTGGCTACTACAGGGGGTCATTAATGAGTCGAGGGTGGTCGAGGTAGAGGTGCAAGGAGGAAGGTTATTTACAGGTAGCACCCGTGGTGGGGTGTATTGGCGCTTGGTGGCTCTACAATCCGTCAACTTCGTGGTAGGACGGTTGGGCATGACGCCCGGTGAGGACTCGGTGGGCAAGTCCTTAAGGGCGTGTGCTACAGTACGAGACGTAACGTCTGGTGGGAGAATGTTGGTCATTCCCAGCTTCCGGCGTTTAGGAGCCCGCAGAAGCGAGTCAGCTATGGTATGGCTAGTGTTCACTGGTACAGTTTCCCGGTGAGAGGATTCCGGGAAGTGGTTCCTCAGTAGGTTAGAGGTATGGCCACTCGGTGAGTGGACAGCGGATTCTTGTGGTTTGAGTGGGGATATGGTGGTGTCCACTGGTAACGTAACCCGGAGAGTGGAGTCCGGGAGAGATGGACCCGGTTGGTCCACGGTAGTGTCACTCGATGAGTGGATTATGTCACCATGTGTATGTCGGTTGCGTGCAATGGTAGCGGTAACTGTGGTACAGTCCCGGTTGGGAACTAGTACAGCCGTGGCTATAAAATCCTTATACCGTTGGGCATTGGTTAGCCTGTATTTGGTGAGATCGGTGGAGGAAAAGCGATCAATGGTTTGCTGGAAGAGCTCAAGAAATGCAGGTTGGTCCTGCTCAATGATATTCGGGGGAAGCGGGTGGATAAGGTATTCAGATATCTCAGTTTCTAGGTATGAGATGCGCTTCCAATATTGTGTCTCTAAGAGCTGTGTCAAACGCTGTGTGGTTTGGAGAGCTAAAGCGTCGAGGTCCGACGAGATATCGCTCTCAAATTTCAATACGCCATTAATTGTGCGGCGTAGATCAGCGGTTATGGTATTGAGAAGATCAGCTGGTACGACGTTTTGTAGGTTGCATTGCTGATAAATGCGATGTTTATGGTGTGCATCAGCTTCCCGAAACATGAGTCTCCGAGTGTTATTGAGTTGTAGTCGGAGCTTACGGTGAGTTTCGGGGTGTAACGATTCCATGGTGGAATGAGGTTAGGTAGATAGGGTGGACCTCTATTGGTATTTGTCCGGAATTAGCTTCCGCGAGTGTAACCAAGGTTTCGGCTAGTACAGCCTTATCAAACAAACAAATACAGAGATCTGTTGTAGTTATTATGGTAATGTTACAAGATCGGACTCAAGTACAGAGGAGTCTCTATGGTGATCCGATTCACAATCCCGTGGGTCAGGATTGGGGGTGCCAATCGTTTGGGTGTGGCAGCCGTGGGTGGGAGGTCGGATTATGTCACGACCTAATGGTGGTATTAGCGGTGGTTAAGACCCGTTAACAAACAGGAAATAATTTTTGCTCCGTGAGCTGGTACTATATATTTTTGGTTTTGGTAGTATTATGTGGTACCGATCCGAGCGCCGAGAGCTGATATGTGTATGCTCAATCGTGCCATGACACAAAATATATTTATATATGTTATTTTTATGCCGTCGATGGTCGACTGTGGCAAACTGGTGTAGGTCTACCAGTATATGCTTCTACCTTGGTATTAGGTGGGTAGAAGGAATCGTGTACAGGTATAGTGTGATCGTGTCGGTAGTGACACAGGTATTGATCGCACTGGCCGGTTACGGCAAGAAACACGATTGAAAACAGTGCAAGGCTGCAAAAAAAACTGGTAAATAAAATGTGAAAACGAAATAAAACGAAAACAAAGTGTCGGCTCGGAAGAACTACCTGTGCGGATAATAAATATATATATATGTATATACACAAGTGTGATGTAGAACAAATTGGTGAAAACACTGAGTAAAATCCGTAAATCGGTAAAGTACGAGCTGGATAATTGTGTGCGAATAGTATTTCAAAATGGCTGCCAATCAACGAAGTGGAGTCAATCACAGTCTTGTTGGAAATGGTTGACGGAGTGGTAAGAGACTCAGACAGTTGTGCACGTGATGTCTGGAAGTGATATGATTGGTTGATGGAACGAATCAACATCGCAGCTATTGGCTGAGAGCGGAGGTGTGTCTCCGTTAATTGATTGTTTTGTTTTGGTAAAGTGACAGTCAAGCATTCAGTACAGGTTGTACAAACAAAGTTGTAATTGAAGTGTTTGTACACGCATCTCAGGAAATAAAAGGTGTTAAGAGATGCAGGTCAGAAATAAAATGGATTTATTTGTTAGAACAACTCCGCTAGGTCCCTGTCGCTATAGGAAATGAATCTATGTGGGGGAGTACAGGTATGCGACTTAATAATACAGCCCTTGTAGATCCACCAAGCCCCCGGGTAGGGGGTGGGGGTACGGTATTATTCAGAGGGGTTTAGAGGTCGCAACGATTCAAAGTGGGTTGTGAGACCAGATAATTATGGATAGTACGCGTGAGTTGCGATATATGGGTAGCTTGTATCACGTTCAGTGCGCAAGTGTGCGACGAGTACGCGTCACAGCCCGGTAGGGCTATGAATCGGAGAAAAGAAACAATCAATGCGCCAACTGCATATTAGGGTAGAAGTGCAGGTCGGCGGAGTGGCTTAGCCTGGTATCGGTTGTATTGTATCAAGGGACATATAGTCCACTGTGGTGACAACGGTTGGGATAACCAAGTATTAATAACGGCTGTAGGAGCCGAGGCCCGGTATACAGGTGACAACCGGGGGTGGGGGTTTGGTTTTGAGGTATGTACTCGTTCCGCATTGTGGTAGAAATTAGCTATGGTTCTACCTGATCACGGTATAGATTGCGGAATGAAAGCTCAACGTTGGTAAAAAGACCGAGGTCGGGGTATATGTATTAATGTCATCCCGTTTGTACACATGAAATGAATGTTGTGCACGCGCTATGGTATGCTGGTTACATGAGCAAGGTACCAGGCAATTATAATCAGGTAGGTTAGATGTTTGGGATCTCGGTGGACACTGTATCCGTGTAATAAGTGTAATAGGTAGATAGGTCGGATACAGGTTGCGTGTACATAGGTACCGCCGAGAATGTGTGGTAGAAGCAATTGGGGTAACCCTTCGCTGGGAACAAGACGACGTGCACAGGATGCACGCAATCCGCCTCTCTTACGGCTTTCTGCCAAGAGGGACCCGAAAGTCCAGAAGTATGATAGTGGGGGGACATAGTAGCCACTAGGTTCGCCCTCAAGCTTCGGGTGTGGTCATCTAACAGCGGTGCGAGATGGGGAGGGCCATGGTAGCCCATCCTTATACGCCCAGCCCCGTGGGGGGGGGGGGGGCATTGTTACTTGGTAGTGTGAGCTGGATGCGTGGAGAGCACAATCATTGTGTGTCAAGAGAGCACACATAAGGTGTCATGTTCATCATACCGTTGTTATACACGGCTGGCATCCCCATTTGGGGGGAGGGGGTGTAGTTAGGCACCCGGTTGCGTAAAGTCACATATATCCCGTGTTTATGAGAGCGGGATAAGGCTATCGATATGTAGTCACCGTATATGGACTATAGGTGGGCCCTGGGGTACGGGCTCAGGATTGGAACTAAAGCCTCCTGCGTTGCGCAGGGGTGCGGTTCCCACACAGTGGACTTCTGGTGGAATGGGGTTAATGAACCGCTGCTGTTGGTCAGCATGTATAACTCGCAATCGCATTCTATTTAGAAGCAATTGGATATCCTCATTAAAGAAGGATTTGGTAGGTTTAGGAGGCGTTGGTATAAATTTCAGTCCCTTGCCGAGTACAATCATCTCAGGTTTATTGAGGGTGTAACTCGATAGGTTGGTGATGTGTTTGCTAGCCGTCTCAGCGTGAGCGGTTAGTATAGAGTGTTGTTTCATTCGACGTCGTGTACGCTGATTCTGGTTATGTTTAACACGAGAGGCCGCGCGGAAACTGCGCGTACGACAATAACTCTTAGGCCTACGGTGGTCCGTAGGGGAGTAAACATCACTGGTATGAGCGTAATGGCCTAGTCAGGGCCGTTCAGCCTCGAGAATTCTGGCTAAATTCCGCAATATGCCGTCTCTGGTATAGTTCAGGGTAGGCCCTGGAATGGTAGGTATAACAGGTGTTTTATATGCCCGGTTGATAGTGGAAAAATCAGGTCCGTATATGGTTGGAGGGTGAGTAACACCGTCAGAACCGGATGTTGATAAAGCAGGTAGGCCCGCTGTTGGTCCAATAGGAGTGGACCGGATCCCCGGATCACCAGGGGAAGCATAGGAAAACTGTAAACTCTCCGTGGAGGAGCTGGTATGCTGACCGCTGGTCTCATTGGTAGACGTGAGCCCATATCCCGACAGTGGGAGGTCGGATGTGGAACCTAGGGGACCGCTTAGGTCCCTAGGCCTGAGGTCAGTGAACGTATGGGTAGGCCCTTCGTGTATCAATGGGCTAGGTGGAGCTGGTGCGTTGTTAATTGGTACCGATTGTATGTTTGTAGCAGGTGAAACGGTATTATTGGTAGCATTGTCATGCGTGTGGTTCGAGTCTGGGTCGAGAGGCCAGTCTCCCTCAGGTAGAGTAACTTGCGACCATGGTAGTTGGCTACTACAGGGGGTCATTAATGAGTCGAGGGTGGTCGAGGTAGAGGTGCAAGGAGGAAGGTTATTTACAGGTAGCACCCGTGGTGGGGTGTATTGGCGCTTGGTGGCTCTACAATCCGTCAACTTCGTGGTAGGACGGTTGGGCATGACGCCCGGTGAGGACTCGGTGGGCAAGTCCTTAAGGGCGTGTGCTACAGTACGAGACGTAACGTCTGGTGGGAGAATGTTGGTCATTCCCAGCTTCCGGCGTTTAGGAGCCCGCAGAAGCGAGTCAGCTATGGTATGGCTAGTGTTCACTGGTACAGTTTCCCGGTGAGAGGATTCCGGGAAGTGGTTCCTCAGTAGGTTAGAGGTATGGCCACTCGGTGAGTGGACAGCGGATTCTTGTGGTTTGAGTGGGGATATGGTGGTGTCCACTGGTAACGTAACCCGGAGAGTGGAGTCCGGGAGAGATGGACCCGGTTGGTCCACGGTAGTGTCACTCGATGAGTGGATTATGTCACCATGTGTATGTCGGTTGCGTGCAATGGTAGCGGTAACTGTGGTACAGTCCCGGTTGGGAACTAGTACAGCCGTGGCTATAAAATCCTTATACCGTTGGGCATTGGTTAGCCTGTATTTGGTGAGATCGGTGGAGGAAAAGCGATCAATGGTTTGCTGGAAGAGCTCAAGAAATGCAGGTTGGTCCTGCTCAATGATATTCGGGGGAAGCGGGTGGATAAGGTATTCAGATATCTCAGTTTCTAGGTATGAGATGCGCTTCCAATATTGTGTCTCTAAGAGCTGTGTCAAACGCTGTGTGGTTTGGAGAGCTAAAGCGTCGAGGTCCGACGAGATATCGCTCTCAAATTTCAATACGCCATTAATTGTGCGGCGTAGATCAGCGGTTATGGTATTGAGAAGATCAGCTGGTACGACGTTTTGTAGGTTGCATTGCTGATAAATGCGATGTTTATGGTGTGCATCAGCTTCCCGAAACATGAGTCTCCGAGTGTTATTGAGTTGTAGTCGGAGCTTACGGTGAGTTTCGGGGTGTAACGATTCCATGGTGGAATGAGGTTAGGTAGATAGGGTGGACCTCTATTGGTATTTGTCCGGAATTAGCTTCCGCGAGTGTAACCAAGGTTTCGGCTAGTACAGCCTTATCAAACAAACAAATACAGAGATCTGTTGTAGTTATTATGGTAATGTTACAAGATCGGACTCAAGTACAGAGGAGTCTCTATGGTGATCCGATTCACAATCCCGTGGGTCAGGATTGGGGGTGCCAATCGTTTGGGTGTGGCAGCCGTGGGTGGGAGGTCGGATTATGTCACGACCTAATGGTGGTATTAGCGGTGGTTAAGACCCGTTAACAAACAGGAAATAATTTTTGCTCCGTGAGCTGGTACTATATATTTTTGGTTTTGGTAGTATTATGTGGTACCGATCCGAGCGCCGAGAGCTGATATGTGTATGCTCAATCGTGCCATGACACAAAATATATTTATATATGTTATTTTTATGCCGTCGATGGTCGACTGTGGCAAACTGGTGTAGGTCTACCAGTATATGCTTCTACCTTGGTATTAGGTGGGTAGAAGGAATCGTGTACAGGTATAGTGTGATCGTGTCGGTAGTGACACAGGTATTGATCGCACTGGCCGGTTACGGCAAGAAACACGACTGAAAACAGTGCAAGGCTGCAAAAAAAACTGGTAAATAAAATGTGAAAACGAAATAAAACGAAAACAAAGTGTCGGCTCGGAAGAACTACCTGTGCGGATAATAAATATATATATATGTATATACACAAGTGTGATGTAGAACAAATTGGTGAAAACACTGAGTAAAATCCGTAAATCGGTAAAGTACGAGCTGGATAATTGTGTGCGAATAGTATTTCAAAATGGCTGCCAATCAACGAAGTGGAGTCAATCACAGTCTTGTTGGAAATGGTTGACGGAGTGGTAAGAGACTCAGACAGTTGTGCACGTGATGTCTGGAAGTGATATGATTGGTTGATGGAACGAATCAACATCGCAGCTATTGGCTGAGAGCGGAGGTGTGTCTCCGTTAATTGATTGTTTTGTTTTGGTAAAGTGACAGTCAAGCATTCAGTACAGGTTGTACAAACAAAGTTGTAATTGAAGTGTTTGTACACGCATCTCAGGAAATAAAAGGTGTTAAGAGATGCAGGTCAGAAATAAAATGGATTTATTTGTTAGAACAACTCCGCTAGGTCCCTGTCGCTATAGGAAATGAATCTATGTGGGGGAGTACAGGTATGCGACTTAATAATACAGCCCTTGTAGATCCACCAAGCCCCCGGGTAGGGGGGTGGGGGTACGGTATTATTCAGAGGGGTTTAGAGGTCGCAACGATTCAAAGTGGGTTGTGAGACCAGATAATTATGGATAGTACGCGTGAGTTGCGATATATGGGTAGCTTGTATCACGTTCAGTGCGCAAGTGTGCGACGAGTACGCGTCACAGCCCGGTAGGGCTATGAATCGGAGAAAAGAAACAATCAATGCGCCAACTGCATATTAGGGTAGAAGTGCAGGTCGGCGGAGTGGCTTAGCCTGGTATCGGTTGTATTGTATCAAGGGACATATAGTCCACTGTGGTGACAACTGTTGGGATAACCAAGTATTAATAACGGCTGTAGGAGCCGAGGCCCGGTATACAGGTGACAACCGGGGGTGGGGGTTTGGTTTTGAGGTATGTACTCGTTCCGCATTGTGGTAGAAATTAGCTATGGTTCTAACTGATCACGGTATAGATTGCGGAATGAAAGCTCAACGTTGGTAAAAAGACCGAGGTCGGGGTATATGTATTAATGTCATCCCGTTTGTACACATGAAATGAATGTTGTGCACGCGCTATGGTATGCTGGTTACATGAGCAAGGTACCAGGCAATTATAATCAGGTAGGTTAGATGTTTGGGATCTCGGTGGACACTGTATCCGTGTAATAAGTGTAATAGGTAGATAGGTCGGATACAGGTTGCGTGTACATAGGTACCGCCGAGAATGTGTGGTAGAAGCAATTGGGGTAACCCTTCGCTGGGAACAAGACGACGTGCACAGGATGCACGCAATCCGCCTCTCTTACGGCTTTCTGCCAAGAGGGACCCGAAAGTCCAGAAGTATGATAGTGGGGGGACATAGTAGCCACTAGGTTCGCCCTCAAGCTTCGGGTGTGGTCATCTAACAGCGGTGCGAGATGGGGAGGGCCATGGTAGCCCATCCTTATACGCCCAGCCCCGTGGGGGGGGGGGGGCATTGTTACTTGGTAGTGTGAGCTGGATGCGTGGAGAGCACAATCATTGTGTGTCAAGAGAGCACACATAAGGTGTCATGTTCATCATACCGTTGTTATACACGGCTGGCATCCCCATTTGGGGGGAGGGGGTGTAGTTAGGCACCCGGTTGCGTAAAGTCACATATATCCCGTGTTTATGAGAGCGGGATAAGGCTATCGATATGTAGTCACCGTATATGGACTATAGGTGGGCCCTGGGGTACGGGCTCAGGATTGGAACTAAAGCCTCCTGCGTTGCGCAGGGGTGCGGTTCCCACACAGTGGACTTCTGGTGGAATGGGGTTAATGAACCGCTGCTGTTGGTCAGCATGTATAACTCGCAATCGCATTCTATTTAGAAGCAATTGGATATCCTCATTAAAGAAGGATTTGGTAGGTTTAGGAGGCGTTGGTATAAATTTCAGTCCCTTGCCGAGTACAATCATCTCAGGTTTATTGAGGGTGTAACTCGATAGGTTGGTGATGTGTTTGCTAGCCGTCTCAGCGTGAGCGGTTAGTATAGAGTGTTGTTTCATTCGACGTCGTGTACGCTGATTCTGGTTATGTTTAACACGAGAGGCCGCGCGGAAACTGCGCGTACGACAATAACTCTTAGGCCTACGGTGGTCCGTAGGGGAGTAAACATCACTGGTATGAGCGTAATGGCCTAGTCAGGGCCGTTCAGCCTCGAGAATTCTGGCTAAATTCCGCAATATGCCGTCTCTGGTATAGTTCAGGGTAGGCCCTGGAATGGTAGGTATAATTGGTGTTTTATATGCCCGGTTGATAGTGGAAAAATCAGGTCCGTATATGGTTGGAGGGTGAGTAACACCGTCAGAACCGGATGTTGATAAAGCAGGTAGGCCCGCTGTTGGTCCAATAGGAGTGGACCGGATCCCCGGATCACCAGGGGAAGCATAGGAAAACTGTAAACTCTCCGTGGAGGAGCTGGTATGCTGACCGCTGGTCTCATTGGTAGACGTGAGCCCATATCCCGACAGTGGGAGGTCGGATGTGGAACCTAGGGGACCGCTTAGGTCCCTAGGCCTGAGGTCAGTGAACGTATGGGTAGGCCCTTCGTGTATCAATGGGCTAGGTGGAGCTGGTGCGTTGTTAATTGGTACGGATTGTATGTTTGTAGCAGGTGAAACGGTATTATTGGTAGCATTGTCATGCGTGTGGTTCGAGTCTGGGTCGAGAGGCCAGTCTCCCTCAGGTAGAGTAACTTGCGACCATGGTAGTTGGCTACTACAGGGGGTCATTAATGAGTCGAGGGTGGTCGAGGTAGAGGTGCAAGGAGGAAGGTTATTTACAGGTAGCACCCGTGGTGGGGTGTATTGGCGCTTGGTGGCTCTACAATCCGTCAACTTCGTGGTAGGACGGTTGGGCATGACGCCCGGTGAGGACTCGGTGGGCAAGTCCTTAAGGGCGTGTGCTACAGTACGAGACGTAACGTCTGGTGGGAGAATGTTGGTCATTCCCAGCTTCCGGCGTTTAGGAGCCCGCAGAAGCGAGTCAGCTATGGTATGGCTAGTGTTCACTGGTACAGTTTCCCGGTGAGAGGATTCCGGGAAGTGGTTCCTCAGTAGGTTAGAGGTATGGCCACTCGGTGAGTGGACAGCGGATTCTTGTGGTTTGAGTGGGGATATGGTGGTGTCCACTGGTAACGTAACCCGGAGAGTGGAGTCCGGGAGAGATGGACCCGGTTGGTCCACGGTAGTGTCACTCGATGAGTGGATTATGTCACCATGTGTATGTCGGTTGCGTGCAATGGTAGCGGTAACTGTGGTACAGTCCCGGTTGGGAACTAGTACAGCCGTGGCTATAAAATCCTTATACCGTTGGGCATTGGTTAGCCTGTATTTGGTGAGATCGGTGGAGGAAAAGCGATCAATGGTTTGCTGGAAGAGCTCAAGAAATGCAGGTTGGTCCTGCTCAATGATATTCGGGGGAAGCGGGTGGATAAGGTATTCAGATATCTCAGTTTCTAGGTATGAGATGCGCTTCCAATATTGTGTCTCTAAGAGCTGTGTCAAACGCTGTGTGGTTTGGAGAGCTAAAGCGTCGAGGTCCGACGAGATATCGCTCTCAAATTTCAATACGCCATTAATTGTGCGGCGTAGATCAGCGGTTATGGTATTGAGAAGATCAGCTGGTACGACGTTTTGTAGGTTGCATTGCTGATAAATGCGATGTTTATGGTGTGCATCAGCTTCCCGAAACATGAGTCTCCGAGTGTTATTGAGTTGTAGTCGGAGCTTACGGTG
This sequence comes from Pictodentalium vernedei, assembly GCA_031216915.1. NCBI lineage: Eukaryota > Metazoa > Mollusca > Scaphopoda > Dentaliida > Dentaliidae > Pictodentalium > Pictodentalium vernedei. The sequence goes on from CM062297.1 coordinate 765,773,552, forward strand.
AGTTTCGGGGTGTAACGATTCCATGGTGGAATGAGGTTAGGTAGATAGGGTGGACCTCTATTGGTATTTGTCCGGAATTAGCTTCCGCGAGTGTAACCAAGGTTTCGGCTAGTACAGCCTTATCAAACAAACAAATACAGAGATCTGTTGTAGTTATTATGGTAATGTTACAAGATCGGACTCAAGTACAGAGGAGTCTCTATGGTGATCCGATTCACAATCCCGTGGGTCAGGATTGGGGGGTGCCAATCGTTTGGGTGTGGCAGCCGTGGGTGGGAGGTCGGATTATGTCACGACCTAATGGTGGTATTAGCGGTGGTTAAGACCCGTTAACAAACAGGAAATAATTTTTGCTCCGTGAGCTGGTACTATATATTTTTGGTTTTGGTAGTATTATGTGGTACCGATCCGAGCGCCGAGAGCTGATATGTGTATGCTCAATCGTGCCATGACACAAAATATATTTATATATGTTATTTTTATGCCGTCGATGGTCGACTGTGGCAAACTGGTGTAGGTCTACCAGTATATGCTTCTACCTTGGTATTAGGTGGGTAGAAGGAATCGTGTACAGGTATAGTGTGATCGTGTCGGTAGTGACACAGGTATTGATCGCACTGGCCGGTTACGGCAAGAAACACGATTGAAAACAGTGCAAGGCTGCAAAAAAAACTGGTAAATAAAATGTGAAAACGAAATAAAACGAAAACAAAGTGTCGGCTCGGAAGAACTACCTGTGCGGATAATAAATATATATATATGTATATACACAAGTGTGATGTAGAACAAATTGGTGAAAACACTGAGTAAAATCCGTAAATCGGTAAAGTACGAGCTGGATAATTGTGTGCGAATAGTATTTCAAAATGGCTGCCAATCAACGAAGTGGAGTCAATCACAGTCTTGTTGGAAATGGTTGACGGAGTGGTAAGAGACTCAGACAGTTGTGCACGTGATGTCTGGAAGTAATATGATTGGTTGATGGAACGAATCAACATCGCAGCTATTGGCTGAGAGCGGAGGTGTGTCTCCGTTAATTGATTGTTTTGTTTTGGTAAAGTGACAGTCAAGCATTCAGTACAGGTTGTACAAACAAAGTTGTAATTGAAGTGTTTGTACACGCATCTCAGGAAATAAAAGGTGTTAAGAGATGCAGGTCAGAAATAAAATGGATTTATTTGTTAGAACAACTCCGCTAGGTCCCTGTCGCTATAGGAAATGAATCTATGTGGGGGAGTACAGGTATGCGACTTAATAATACAGCCCTTGTAGATCCACCAAGCCCCCGGGTAGGGGGGTGGGGGTACGGTATTATTCAGAGGGGTTTAGAGGTCGCAACGATTCAAAGTGGGTTGTGAGACCAGATAATTATGGATAGTACGCGTGAGTTGCGATATATGGGTAGCTTGTATCACGTTCAGTGCGCAAGTGTGCGACGAGTACGCGTCACAGCCCGGTAGGGCTATGAATCGGAGAAAAGAAACAATCAATGCGCCAACTGCATATTAGGGTAGAAGTGCAGGTCGGCGGAGTGGCTTAGCCTGGTATCGGTTGTATTGTATCAAGTGACATATAGTCCACTGTGGTGACAACGGTTGGGATAACCAAGTATTAATAACGGCTGTAGGAGCCGAGGCCCGGTATACAGGTGACAACCGGGGGTGGGGGTTTGGTTTTGAGGTATGTACTCGTTCCGCATTGTGGTAGAAATTAGCTATGGTTCTACCTGATCACGGTATAGATTGCGGAATGAAAGCTCAACGTTGGTAAAAAGACCGAGGTCGGGGTATATGTATTAATGTCATCCCGTTTGTACACATGAAATGAATGTTGTGCACGCGCTATGGTATGCTGGTTACATGAGCAAGGTACCAGGCAATTATAATCAGGTAGGTTAGATGTTTGGGATCTCGGTGGACACTGTATCCGTGTAATAAGTGTAATAGGTAGATAGGTCGGATACAGGTTGCGTGTACATAGGTACCGCCGAGAATGTGTGGTAGAAGCAATTGGGGTAACCCTTCGCTGGGAACAAGACGACGTGCACAGGATGCACGCAATCCGCCTCTCTTACGGCTTTCTGCCAAGAGGGACCCGAAAGTCCAGAAGTATGATAGTGGGGGGACATAGTAGCCACTAGGTTCGCCCTCAAGCTTCGGGTGTGGTCATCTAACAGCGGTGCGAGATGGGGAGGGCCATGGCAGCCCATCCTTATACGCCCAGCCCCGTGGGGGGGGGGGGGGCATTGTTACTTGGTAGTGTGAGCTGGATGCGTGGAGAGGACAATCATTGTGTGTCAAGAGAGCACACATAAGGTGTCATGTTCATCATACCGTTGTTATACACGGCTGGCATCCCCATTTGGGGGGAGGGGGTGTAGTTAGGCACCCGGTTGCGTAAAGTCACATATATCCCGTGTTTATGAGAGCGGGATAAGGCTGCCATAATCCACTCACCGAGTGACACTACCGTGGACCAACCGGGTCCATCTCTCCCGGACTCCACTCTCCGGGTTACGTTACCAGTGGACACCACCATATCCCCACTCAAACCACAAGAATCCGCTGTCCACTCACCGAGTGGCCATACCTCTAACCTACTGAGGACCCACCTCCCGGAATCCTCTCACCGGGAAACTGTACCAGTGAACACTAGCCATACCATAGCTGACTCGCGTCTGCGGGCTCCTAAACGCCGGAAGCTGGGAATGACCAACATTCTCCCACCAGACGTTACGTCTCGTACTGTAGCACACGCCCTTAAGGACTTGCCCACCGAGTCCTCACCGGGCGTCATGCCCACCCGTCCTACCACGAAGTTGACGGATTGTAGAGCCACCAAGCGCCAATACACCCCACCACGGGTGCTACCTGTAAATAACCTTCCTCCTTGCACCTCTACCTCGACCACCCTCGACTCATTAATGACCCCCTGTAGTAGCCAACTACCATGGTCGCAAGTTACTCTACCTGAGGGAGACTGGCCTCTCGACCCAGACTCGAACCACACGCATGACAATGCTACCAATAATACCGTTTCACCTGCTACAAACATACAATCGGTACCAATTAACAACGCACCAGCTCCACCTAGCCCATTGATACACGATGGGCCTACCCATACGTTCACTGACCTCAGGCCTAGGGACCTAAGCGGTCCCCTAGGTTCCACATCCGACCTCCCACTGTCGGAATATGGGCTCACGTCCACCACTGAGACCAGCGGTCAGCATACCACCTCCTGCACGGAGAGTTTACAGTTTTTCTATGCTTCCCCTGGTGATCCGGGGATCCGGTCCACTCCTATTGGACCAACAGCGGGCCTACCTGCTTTATCAACATCCGGTTCTGATGGTGTTACTCACCCTCCAACCATAAACGGACCTGCTTTGTCCACTATCAACCGGGCATATAAAACACCAATTATACCTACCATTCCAGGGCCTACCCTGAGCTATACCAGAGACGGCATATTGCGGAATTTAGCCAGAATTCTCGAGGCTGAACGGCCCTGACTAGGCCATTACGCTCATACCAGTGATGTTTACTCCCCTACGGACCACCGTAGGCCTAAGAGTTATTGTCGTACGCGCAGTTTCCGCGCGGCCTCTCGTGTTAAACATAACCAGAATCAGCGTACACGACGTCGAATGAAACAACACTCTATACTAACCGCTCACGCTGAGACGGCTAGCAAACACATCACCAACCTATCGAGTTACACCCCCAATAAACCTGAGATGATTGTACTCGGCAAGGGACTGAAATTTTACCAACGCCTCCTAAACCTACCAAATCCTTCTTTAATGAGGATATCCAATTGCTTCTAAATAGAATGCGATTGCGAGTTATACATGCTGACCAACAGCAGCGGTTCATTAACCCCTTCCACCAGAAGTCCACTGTGTGGGAACCGCATCCCTGTGGAACGCAGGAGGCTTTAGTTCCAATCCTGAGCCCGTACCCCAGGGCCCACCTATAGTCCATATACGGTGACTACATATCGATAGCCTTATCCCGCTCTCATAAACACGGGATATATGTGACTTTACGCAACCGGGTGCCTAACTACACCCCCTCCCCCCAAATGGGGATGCCAGCCGTGTATAACAACGGTATGATGAACATGACACCTTATGTGTGCTCTCTTGACACAAAATGATTGTGCTCTCCACGAATCCAGCTCACACTACCAAGTAACAATTGCCCCCCCCCCCACGGGGCTGGGCGTATAAGGATGGGCTACCATGGCCCTCCCCCATCTCGCACCGCTGTTAGATGACCACACCCGAAGCTTGAGGGCGAACCTAGTGGCTACTATGTCCCCCCACTATCATACTTCTGGACTTTCGGGTCCCTCTTGGCAGAAAGCCGTAAGAGAGGCGGATTGCGTGCATCCTGTGCACGTCGTCTTGTTCCCAGCGAAGGGTTACCCCAATTGCTTCTACCACACATTCTCGGCGGTACCTATGTACACGCAACCTGTATCCGACCTATCTACCTATTACACTTACTACACGGATACAGTGTCCACCGAGATCCCAAACATCTAACCTACCTGATTATAATTGCCTGGTACCTTGCTCATGTAACCAGCATACCATAGCGCGTGCACAACATTCATTTCATGTGTACAAACGGGATGACATTAATACATATACCCCGACCTCGGTCTTTTTACCAACTTTGAGCTTTCATTCCGCAATCTATACCGTGATCAAGTAGAACCATAGCTAATTTCTACCACAATGCGGAACGAGTACATACCTCAAAACCAAAACACCCCCACCCCCGGTTGCCACCTGTATACCGGGCCTCGGCTCCTACAACCGTTATTAATACTTGGTTATCCCAACCGTTGTCACCACAGTGGACTATATGTCCCTTGATACAATACAACCGATACCAGGCTAAGCCACTCCGCCGACCTGCACTTCTACCCTAATATGCAGTTGGCGCATTGATTGTTTCTTTTCTCCGATTCAGAGCCCTACCGGGCTGTGACGCGTACTCATCGCACACCTGCGCACTGAACGTGATACAAGCTACCCATATATCGCAACTCACGCGTACTATCCATAATTATCTGGTCTCACAACCCACTTTGAATCGTTGCGACCTCTAAACCCTTCTGAATAATACCGTACCCCCACCCCCCTACCCGGGGGCTTGGTGGACCTACAAGGGCTGTATTATTAAGTCGCATACCTGTACTCCCCCACATCGATTCATTTCCTATAGCGACAGGGACCTAGCGGAGTTGTTCTAACAAATAAATCCATTTTATTTCTGGCCTGCATCTCTTAGCACCTTTTATTTCCTGAGATGCGTGTACAAACACTTCAATTACAACTTTGTTTGTACAACCTGTACTATGCTTGACTGTCACTTTACCAAAACAAAACAATCAATTAACGGAGACACACCTCCGCTCTCAGCCAATACCTGCGATGTTGATTCGTTCCATCAACCAATCATATCACTTCCAGACATCACGTGCACAACTGTTGAGTCTCTTACCACTCCGTCAACCATTTCCAACAAGACTGTGATTGACTCCACTTCGTTGATTGGCAGCCATTTTGAAATACTATTCGCACACAATTATCCAGCTCGTACTTTACCGATTTACGGATTTTACTCAGTGTTTTCACCAATTTACATCACACTTGTGTATATATATATATATATATATTTCTTATCCGCACAGGTAGTTCTTCCGAGCCGACACTTTGTTTTCGTTTTATTTCGTTTTCACATTTTATTTACCAGTTTTTTTTCCAGCCTTACCACTGTTTTCAATCGTGTTTCTTGCCGTAACCGGCCAGTGCGATCAATACCTGTGTCACTACCGACACGATCACACTATACCTGTACACGATTCCTTCTACCCACCTAATACCAAGGTAGAAGCATATACTGGTAGACCTACACCAGTTTGCCACAGTCGACCATCGACGGCATAAAAATAACATATATAAATATATTTTGTGTCAAAGCACGATTGAGCATACACATATCAGCTCTCGGCGCTCGGATCGGTACCACATAATACTACCAAAACCAAAAATATATAGTACCAGCTCACGGAGCGAAAATTATTTCCTGTTTGTTAACGGGTCTTAACCAACGCTAATACCACCATTAGGTCGTGACATAATCCCACCTCCCACCCACGGCTGCCACACCTAAACGATTGGCACCCCCAATCCTGACCCACGGGATTGTGAATCGGATCACCATAGAGACTCCTCTGTACTTGAGTCCGATCTTGTAACATTACCATAATAACTACAACAGATCTCTGTATTTGTTTGTTTGATAAGGCTGTACTAGCCGAAACCTTGGTTACACTCGCGGAAGCTAATTCCGGACAAATACCAATAGAGGTCCACCCTATCTACCTAACCTCATTCCACCATGGAATCGTTACACCCCGAAACTCACCGTAAGCTCCGACTACAACTCAATAACACTCGGAGACTCATGTTTCGGGAAGCTGATGCACACCATAAACATCGCATTTATCAGCAATGCAACCTACAAAACGTCGTACCAGCTGATCTTCTCAATACCATAACCGCTGATCTACGCCGCACAATTAATGGCGTATTGAAATTTGAGAGCGATATCTCGTCGGACCTCGACGCTTTAGCTCTCCAAACCACACAGCGTTTGACACAGCTCTTAGAGACACAATATTGGAAGCGCATCTCATACCTAGAAACTGAGATATCTGAATACCTTATCCACCCGCTTCCCCCGAATATCATTGAGCAGGACCAACCTGCATTTCTTGAGCTCTTCCAGCAAACCATTGATCGCTTTTCCTCCACCGATCTCACCAAATACAGGCTAACCAATGCCCAACGGTATAAGGATTTTATAGCCACGGCAGTACTAGTTCCCAACCGGGACTGTACCACAGTTACCGCTACCATTGCACGCAACCGACATACACATGTTGCCATAATCCACTCACCGAGTGACACTACCGTGGACCAACCGGGTCCATCTCTCCCGGACTCCACTCTCCGGGTTACGTTACCAGTGGACACCACCATATCCCCACTCAAACCACAAGAATCCGCTGTCCACTCACCGAGTGGCCATACCTCTAACCTACTGAGGAACCACCTCCCGGAATCCTCTCACCGGGAAACTGTACCAGTGAACACTAGCCATACCATAGCTGACTCGCGTCTGCGGGCTCCTAAACGCCGGAAGCTGGGAATGACCAACATTCTCCCACCAGACGTTACGTCTCGTACTGTAGCACACGCCCTTAAGGACTTGCCCACCGAGTCCTCACCGGGCGTCATGCCCACCCGTCCTACCACGAAGTTGACGGATTGTAGAGCCACCAAGCGCCAATACACCCCACCACGGGTGCTACCTGTAAATAACCTTCCTCCTTGCACCTCTACCTCGACCACCCTCGACTCATTAATGACCCCCTGTAGTAGCCAACTACCATGGTCGCAAGTTACTCTACCTGAGGGAGACTGGCCTCTCGACCCAGACTCGAACCACACGCATGACAATGCTACCAATAATACCGTTTCACCTGCTACAAACATACAATCGGTACCAATTAACAACGCACCAGCTCCACCTAGCCCATTGATACACGATGGGCCTACCCATACGTTCACTGACCTCAGGCCTAGGGACCTAAGCGGTCCCCTAGGTTCCACATCCGACCTCCCACTGTCGGAATATGGGCTCACGTCCACCACTGAGACCAGCGGTCAGCATACCACCTCCTGCACGGAGAGTTTACAGTTTTTCTATGCTTCCCCTGGTGATCCGGGGATCCGGTCCACTCCTATTGGACCAACAGCGGGCCTACCTGCTTTATCAACATCCGGTTCTGATGGTGTTACTCACCCTCCAACCATAAACGGACCTGCTTTGTCCACTATCAACCGGGCATATAAAACACCAATTATACCTACCATTCCAGGGCCTACCCTGAGCTATACCAGAGACGGCATATTGCGGAATTTAGCCAGAATTCTCGAGGCTGAACGGCCCTGACTAGGCCATTACGCTCATACCAGTGATGTTTACTCCCCTACGGACCACCGTAGGCCTAAGAGTTATTGTCGTACGCGCAGTTTCCGCGCGGCCTCTCGTGTTAAACATAACCAGAATCAGCGTACACGACGTCGAATGAAACAACACTCTATACTAACCGCTCACGCTGAGACGGCTAGCAAACACATCACCAACCTATCGAGTTACACCCCCAATAAACCTGAGATGATTGTACTCGGCAAGGGACTGAAATTTTACCAACGCCTCCTAAACCTACCAAATCCTTCTTTAATGAGGATATCCAATTGCTTCTAAATAGAATGCGATTGCGAGTTATACATGCTGACCAACAGCAGCGGTTCATTAACCCCTTCCACCAGAAGTCCACTGTGTGGGAACCGCATCCCTGTGGAACGCAGGAGGCTTTAGTTCCAATCCTGAGCCCGTACCCCAGGGCCCACCTATAGTCCATATACGGTGACTACATATCGATAGCCTTATCCCGCTCTCATAAACACGGGATATATGTGACTTTACGCAACCGGGTGCCTAACTACACCCCCTCCCCCCAAATGGGGATGCCAGCCGTGTATAACAACGGTATGATGAACATGACACCTTATGTGTGCTCTCTTGACACAAAATGATTGTGCTCTCCACGAATCCAGCTCACACTACCAAGTAACAATTGCCCCCCCCCCACGGGGCTGGGCGTATAAGGATGGGCTACCATGGCCCTCCCCCATCTCGCACCGCTGTTAGATGACCACACCCGAAGCTTGAGGGCGAACCTAGTGGCTACTATGTCCCCCCACTATCATACTTCTGGACTTTCGGGTCCCTCTTGGCAGAAAGCCGTAAGAGAGGCGGATTGCGTGCATCCTGTGCACGTCGTCTTGTTCCCAGCGAAGGGTTACCCCAATTGCTTCTACCACACATTCTCGGCGGTACCTATGTACACGCAACCTGTATCCGACCTATCTACCTATTACACTTACTACACGGATACAGTGTCCACCGAGATCCCAAACATCTAACCTACCTGATTATAATTGCCTGGTACCTTGCTCATGTAACCAGCATACCATAGCGCGTGCACAACATTCATTTCATGTGTACAAACGGGATGACATTAATACATATACCCCGACCTCGGTCTTTTTACCAACTTTGAGCTTTCATTCCGCAATCTATACCGTGATCAAGTAGAACCATAGCTAATTTCTACCACAATGTGGAACGAGTACATACCTCAAAACCAAAACACCCCCACCCCCGGTTGCCACCTGTATACCGGGCCTCGGCTCCTACAACAGTTATTAATACTTGGTTATCCCAACCGTTGTCACCACAGTGGACTATATGTCCCTTGATACAATACAACCGATACCAGGCTAAGCCACTCCGCCGACCTGCACTTCTACCCTAATATGCAGTTGGCGCATTGATTGTTTCTTTTCTCCGATTCAGAGCCCTACCGGGCTGTGACGCGTACTCATCGCACACCTGCGCACTGAACGTGATACAAGCTACCCATATATCGCAACTCACGCGTACTATCCATAATTATCTGGTCTCACAACCCACTTTGAATCGTTGCGACCTCTAAACCCTTCTGAATAATACCGTACCCCCACCCCCCTACCCGGGGGCTTGGTGGACCTACAAGGGCTGTATTATTAAGTCGCATACCTGTACTCCCCCACATCGATTCATTTCCTATAGCGACAGGGACCTAGCGGAGTTGTTCTAACAAATAAATCCATTTTATTTCTGGCCTGCATCTCTTAGCACCTTTTATTTCCTGAGATGCGTGTACAAACACTTCAATTACAACTTTGTTTGTACAACCTGTACTATGCTTGACTGTCACTTTACCAAAACAAAACAATCAATTAACGGAGACACACCTCCGCTCTCAGCCAATACCTGCGATGTTGATTCGTTCCATCAACCAATCATATCACTTCCAGACATCACGTGCACAACTGTTGAGTCTCTTACCACTCCGTCAACCATTTCCAACAAGACTGTGATTGACTCCACTTCGTTGATTGGCAGCCATTTTGAAATACTATTCGCACACAATTATCCAGCTCGTACTTTACCGATTTACGGATTTTACTCAGTGTTTTCACCAATTTACATCACACTTGTGTATATATATATATATATATATATATATATATATATATATATATATATATTTCTTATCCGCACAGGTAGTTCTTCCGAGCCGACACTTTGTTTTCGTTTTATTTCGTTTTCACATTTTATTTACCAGTTTTTTTTCCAGCCTTACCACTGTTTTCAATCGTGTTTCTTGCCGTAACCGGCCAGTGCGATCAATACCTGTGTCACTACCGACACGATCACACTATACCTGTACACGATTCCTTCTACCCACCTAATACCAAGGTAGAAGCATATACTGGTAGACCTACACCAGTTTGCCACAGTCGACCATCGACGGCATAAAAATAACATATATAAATATATTTTGTGTCAAAGCACGATTGAGCATACACATATCAGCTCTCGGCGCTCGGATCGGTACCACATAATACTACCAAAACCAAAAATATATAGTACCAGCTCACGGAGCGAAAATTATTTCCTGTTTGTTAACGGGTCTTAACCAACGCTAATACCACCATTAGGTCGTGACATAATCCCACCTCCCACCCACGGCTGCCACACCTAAACGATTGGCACCCCCAATCCTGACCCACGGGATTGTGAATCAGATCACCATAGAGACTCCTCTGTACTTGAGTCCGATCTTGTAACATTACCATAATAACTACAACAGATCTCTGTATTTGTTTGTTTGATAAGGCTGTACTAGCCGAAACCTTGGTTACACTCGCGGAAGCTAATTCCGGACAAATACCAATAGAGGTCCACCCTATCTACCTAACCTCATTCCACCATGGAATCGTTACACCCCGAAACTCACCGTAAGCTCCGACTACAACTCAATAACACTCGGAGACTCATGTTTCGGGAAGCTGATGCACACCATAAACATCGCATTTATCAGCAATGCAACCTACAAAACGTCGTACCAGCTGATCTTCTCAATACCATAACCGCTGATCTACGCCGCACAATTAATGGCGTATTGAAATTTGAGAGCGATATCTCGTCGGACCTCGACGCTTTAGCTCTCCAAACCACACAGCGTTTGACACAGCTCTTAGAGACACAATATTGGAAGCGCATCTCATACCTAGAAACTGAGATATCTGAATACCTTATCCACCCGCTTCCCCCGAATATCATTGAGCAGGACCAACCTGCATTTCTTGAGCTCTTCCAGCAAACCATTGATCGCTTTTCCTCCACCGATCTCACCAAATACAGGCTAACCAATGCCCAACGGTATAAGGATTTTATAGCCACGGCAGTACTAGTTCCCAACCGGGACTGTACCACAGTTACCGCTACCATTGCACGCAACCGACATACACATGTTGCCATAATCCACTCACCGAGTGACACTACCGTGGACCAACCGGGTCCATCTCTCCCGGACTCCACTCTCCGGGTTACGTTACCAGTGGACACCACCATATCCCCACTCAAACCACAAGAATCCGCTGTCCACTCACCGAGTGGCCATACCTCTAACCTACTGAGGAACCACCTCCCGGAATCCTCTCACCGGGAAACTGTACCAGTGAACACTAGCCATACCATAGCTGACTCGCGTCTGCGGGCTCCTAAACGCCGGAAGCTGGGAATGACCAACATTCTCCCACCAGACGTTACGTCTCGTACTGTAGCACACGCCCTTAAGGACTTGCCCACCGAGTCCTCACCGGGCGTCATGCCCACCCGTCCTACCACGAAGTTGACGGATTGTAGAGCCACCAAGCGCCAATACACCCCACCACGGGTGCTACCTGTAAATAACCTTCCTCCTTGCACCTCTACCTCGACCACCCTCGACTCATTAATGACCCCCTGTAGTAGCCAACTACCATGGTCGCAAGTTACTCTACCTGAGGGAGACTGGCCTCTCGACCCAGACTCGAACCACACGCATGACAATGCTACCAATAATACCGTTTCACCTGCTACAAACATACAATCGGTACCAATTAACAACGCACCAGCTCCACCTAGCCCATTGATACACGATGGGCCTACCCATACGTTCACTGACCTCAGGCCTAGGGACCTAAGCGGTCCCCTAGGTTCCACATCCGACCTCCCACTGTCGGAATATGGGCTCACGTCCACCACTGAGACCAGCGGTCAGCATACCACTTCCTGCACGGAGAGTTTACAGTTTTTCTATGCTTCCCCTGGTGATCCGGGGATCCGGTCCACTCCTATTGGACCAACAGCGGGCCTACCTGCTTTATCAACATCCGGTTCTGATGGTGTTACTCACCCTCCAACCATAAACGGACCTGCTTTGTCCACTATCAACCGGGCATATAAAACACCAATTATACCTACCATTCCAGGGCCTACCCTGAGCTATACCAGAGACGGCATATTGCGGAATTTAGCCAGAATTCTCGAGGCTGAACGGCCCTGACTAGGCCATTACGCTCATACCAGTGATGTTTACTCCCCTACGGACCACCGTAGGCCTAAGAGTTATTGTCGTACGCGCAGTTTCCGCGCGGCCTCTCGTGTTAAACATAACCAGAATCAGCGTACACGACGTCGAATGAAACAACACTCTATACTAACCGCTCACGCTGAGACGGCTAGCAAACACATCACCAACCTATCGAGTTACACCCCCAATAAACCTGAGATGATTGTACTCGGCAAGGGACTGAAATTTTACCAACGCCTCCTAAACCTACCAAATCCTTCTTTAATGAGGATATCCAATTGCTTCTAAATAGAATGCGATTGCGAGTTATACATGCTGACCAACAGCAGCGGTTCATTAACCCCTTCCACCAGAAGTCCACTGTGTGGGAACCGCATCCCTGTGGAACGCAGGAGGCTTTAGTTCCAATCCTGAGCCCGTACCCCAGGGCCCACCTATAGTCCATATACGGTGACTACATATCGATAGCCTTATCCCGCTCTCATAAACACGGGATATATGTGACTTTACGCAACCGGGTGCCTAACTACACCCCCTCCCCCCAAATGGGGATGCCAGCCGTGTATAACAACGGTATGATGAACATGACACCTTATGTGTGCTCTCTTGACACAAAATGATTGTGCTCTCCACGAATCCAGCTCACACTACCAAGTAACAATTGCCCCCCCCCCCCACGGGGCTGGGCGTATAAGGATGGGCTACCATGGCCCTCCCCCATCTCGCACCGCTGTTAGATGACCACACCCGAAGCGTGAGGGCGAACCTAGTGGCTACTATGTCCCCCCACTATCATACTTCTGGACTTTCGGGTCCCTCTTGGCAGAAAGCCGTAAGAGAGGCGGATTGCGTGCATCCTGTGCACGTCGTCTTGTTCCCAGCGAAGGGTTACCCCAATTGCTTCTACCACACATTCTCGGCGGTACCTATGTACACGCAACCTGTATCCGACCTATCTACCTATTACACTTACTACACGGATACAGTGTCCACCGAGATCCCAAACATCTAACCTACCTGATTATAATTGCCTGGTACCTTGCTCATGTAACCAGCATACCATAGCGCGTGCACAACATTCATTTCATGTGTACAAACGGGATGACATTAATACATATACCCCGACCTCGGTCTTTTTACCAACTTTGAGCTTTCATTCCGCAATCTATACCGTGATCAAGTAGAACCATAGCTAATTTCTACCACAATGCGGAACGAGTACATACCTCAAAACCAAAACACCCCCACCCCCGGTTGCCACCTGTATACCGGGCCTCGGCTCCTACAACCGTTATTAATACTTGGTTATCCCAACCGTTGTCACCACAGTGGACTATATGTCCCTTGATACAATACAACCGATACCAGGCTAAGCCACTCCGCCGACCTGCACTTCTACCCTAATATGCAGTTGGCGCATTGATTGTTTCTTTTCTCCGATTCAGAGCCCTACCGGGCTGTGACGCGTACTCATCGCACACCTGCGCACTGAACGTGATACAAGCTACCCATATATCGCAACTCACGCGTACTATCCATAATTATCTGGTCTCACAACCCACTTTGAATCGTTGCGACCTCTAAACCCTTCTGAATAATACCGTACCCCCACCCCCCTACCCGGGGGCTTGGTGGACCTACAAGGGCTGTATTATTAAGTCGCATACCTGTACTCCCCCACATCGATTCATTTCCTATAGCGACAGGGACCTAGCGGAGTTGTTCTAACAAATAAATCCATTTTATTTCTGGCCTGCATCTCTTAGCACCTTTTATTTCCTGAGATGCGTGTACAAACACTTCAATTACAACTTTGTTTGTACAACCTGTACTATGCTTGACTGTCACTTTACCAAAACAAAACAATCAATTAACGGAGACACACCTCCGCTCTCAGCCAATACCTGCGATGTTGATTCGTTCCATCAACCAATCATATCACTTCCAGACATCACGTGCACAACTGTTGAGTCTCTTACCACTCCGTCAACCATTTCCAACAAGACTGTGATTGACTCCACTTCGTTGATTGGCAGCCATTTTGAAATACTATTCGCACACAATTATCCAGCTCGTACTTTACCGATTTACGGATTTTACTCAGTGTTTTCACCAATTTACATCACACTTGTGTATATATATATATATATATATATATATATATATATATATATATATATATATATATATATATATATATATATATATATATATATATATTTCTTATCCGCACAGGTAGTTCTTCCGAGCCGACACTTTGTTTTCGTTTTATTTCGTTTTCACATTTTATTTACCAGTTTTTTTTCCAGCCTTACCACTGTTTTCAATCGTGTTTCTTGCCGTAACCGGCCAGTGCGATCAATACCTGTGTCACTACCGACACGATCACACTATACCTGTACACGATTCCTTCTACCCACCTAATACCAAGGTAGAAGCATATACTGGTAGACCTACACCAGTTTGCCACAGTCGACCATCGACGGCATAAAAATAACATATATAAATATATTTTGTGTCAAAGCACGATTGAGCATACACATATCAGCTCTCGGCGCTCGGATCGGTACCACATAATACTACCAAAACCAAAAATATAGAGTACCAGCTCACGGAGCGAAAATTATTTCCTGTTTGTTAACGGGTCTTAACCAACGCTAATACCACCATTAGGTCGTGACATAATCCCACCTCCCACCCACGGCTGCCACACCTAAACGATTGGCACCCCCAATCCTGACCCACGGGATTGTGAATCGGATCACCATAGAGACTCCTCTGTACTTGAGTCCGATCTTGTAACATTACCATAATAACTACAACAGATCTCTGTATTTGTTTGTTTGATAAGGCTGTACTAGCCGAAACCTTGGTTACACTCGCGGAAGCTAATTCCGGACAAATACCAATAGAGGTCCACCCTATCTACCTAACCTCATTCCACCATGGAATCGTTACACCCCGAAACTCACCGTAAGCTCCGACTACAACTCAATAACACTCGGAGACTCATGTTTCGGGAAGCTGATGCACACCATAAACATCGCATTTATCAGCAATGCAACCTACAAAACGTCGTACCAGCTGATCTTCTCAATACCATAACCGCTGATCTACGCCGCACAATTAATGGCGTATTGAAATTTGAGAGCGATATCTCGTCGGACCTCGACGCTTTAGCTCTCCAAACCACACAGCGTTTGACACAGCTCTTAGAGACACAATATTGGAAGCGCATCTCATACCTAGAAACTGAGATATCTGAATACCTTATCCACCCGCTTCCCCCGAATATCATTGAGCAGGACCAACCTGCATTTCTTGAGCTCTTCCAGCAAACCATTGATCGCTTTTCCTCCACCGATCTCACCAAATACAGGCTAACCAATGCCCAACGGTATAAGGATTTTATAGCCACGGCAGTACTAGTTCCCAACCGGGACTGTACCACAGTTACCGCTACCATTGCACGCAACCGACATACACATGTTGCCATAATCCACTCACCGAGTGACACAACCGTGGACCAACCGGGTCCATCTCTCCCGGACTCCACTCTCCGGGTTACGTTACCAGTGGACACCACCATATCCCCACTCAAACCACAAGAATCCGCTGTCCACTCACCGAGTGGCCATACCTCTAACCTACTGAGGAACCACCTCCCGGAATCCTCTCACCGGGAAACTGTACCAGTGAACACTAGCCATACCATAGCTGACTCGCGTCTGCGGGCTCCTAAACGCCGGAAGCTGGGAATGACCAACATTCTCCCACCAGACGTTACGTCTCGTACTGTAGCACACGCCCTTAAGGACTTGCCCACCGAGTCCTCACCGGGCGTCATGCCCACCCGTCCTACCACGAAGTTGACGGATTGTAGAGCCACCAAGCGCCAATACACCCCACCACGGGTGCTACCTGTAAATAACCTTCCTCCTTGCACCTCTACCTCGACCACCCTCGACTCATTAATGACCCCCTGTAGTAGCCAACTACCATGGTCGCAAGTTACTCTACCTGAGGGAGACTGGCCTCTCGACCCAGACTCGAACCACACGCATGACAATGCTACCAATAATACCGTTTCACCTGCTACAAACATACAATCGGTACCAATTAACAACGCACCAGCTCCACCTAGCCCATTGATACACGATGGGCCTACCCATACGTTCACTGACCTCAGGCCTAGGGACCTAAGCGGTCCCCTAGGTTCCACATCCGACCTCCCACTGTCGGAATATGGGCTCACGTCCACCACTGAGACCAGCGGTCAGCATACCACCTCCTGCACGGAGAGTTTACAGTTTTTCTATGCTTCCCCTGGTGATCCGGGGATCCGGTCCACTCCTATTGGACCAACAGCGGGCCTACCTGCTTTATCAACATCCGGTTCTGATGGTGTTACTCACCCTCCAACCATAAACGGACCTGCTTTGTCCACTATCAACCGGGCATATAAAACACCAATTATACCTACCATTCCAGGGCCTACCCTGAGCTATACCAGAGACGGCATATTGCGGAATTTAGCCAGAATTCTCGAGGCTGAACGGCCCTGACTAGGCCATTACGCTCATACCAGTGATGTTTACTCCCCTACGGACCACCGTAGGCCTAAGAGTTATTGTCGTACGCGCAGTTTCCGCGCGGCCTCTCGTGTTAAACATAACCAGAATCAGCGTACACGACGTCGAATGAAACAACACTCTATACTAACCGCTCACGCTGAGACGGCTAGCAAACACATCACCAACCTATCGAGTTACACCCCCAATAAACCTGAGATGATTGTACTCGGCAAGGGACTGAAATTTTACCAACGCCTCCTAAACCTACCAAATCCTTCTTTAATGAGGATATCCAATTGCTTCTAAATAGAATGCGATTGCGAGTTATACATGCTGACCCACAGCAGCGGTTCATTAACCCCTTCCACCAGAAGTCCACTGTGTGGGAACCGCATCCCTGTGGAACGCAGGAGGCTTTAGTTCCAATCCTGAGCCCGTACCACAGGGCCCACCTATAGTCCATATACGGTGACTACATATCGATAGCCTTATCCCGCTCTCATAAACACGGGATATATGTGACTTTACGCAACCGGGTGCCTAACTACACCCCCTCCCCCCAAATGGGGATGCCAGCCGTGTATAACAACGGTATGATGAACATGACACCTTATGTGTGCTCTCTTGACACAAAATGATTGTGCTCTCCACGAATCCAGCTCACACTACCAAGTAACAATTGCCCCCCCCCCCCACGGGGCTGGGCGTATAAGGATGGGCTACCATGGCCCTCCCCCATCTCGCACCGCTGTTAGATGACCACACCCGAAGCTTGAGGGCGAACCTAGTGGCTACTATGTCCCCCCACTATCATACTTCTGGACTTTCGGGTCCCTCTTGGCAGAAAGCCGTAAGAGAGGCGGATTGCGTGCATCCTGTGCACGTCGTCTTGTTCCCAGCGAAGGGTTACCCCAATTGCTTCTACCACACATTCTCGGCGGTACCTATGTACACGCAACCTGTATCCGACCTATCTACCTATTACACTTACTACACGGATACAGTGTCCACCGAGATCCCAAACATCTAACCTACCTGATTATAATTGCCTGGTACCTTGCTCATGTAACCAGCATACCATAGCGCGTGCACAACATTCATTTCATGTGTACAAACGGGATGACATTAATACATATACCCCGACCTCGGTCTTTTTACCAACTTTGAGCTTTCATTCCGCAATCTATACCGTGATCAAGTAGAACCATAGCTAATTTCTACCACAATGCGGAACGAGTACATACCTCAAAACCAAAACACCCCCACCCCCGGTTGCCACCTGTATACCGGGCCTCGGCTCCTACAACCGTTATTAATACTTGGTTATCCCAACCGTTGTCACCACAGTGGACTATATGTCCCTTGATACAATACAACCGATACCAGGCTAAGCCACTCCGCCGACCTGCACTTCTACCCTAATATGCAGTTGGCGCATTGATTGTTTCTTTTCTCCGATTCAGAGCCCTACCGGGCTGTGACGCGTACTCATCGCACACCTGCGCACTGAACGTGATACAAGCTACCCATATATCGCAACTCACGCGTACTATCCATAATTATCTGGTCTCACAACCCACTTTGAATCGTTGCGACCTCTAAACCCTTCTGAATAATACCGTACCCCCACCCCCCTACCCGGGGGCTTGGTGGACCTACAAGGGCTGTATTATTAAGTCGCATACCTGTACTCCCCCACATCGATTCATTTCCTATAGCGACAGGGACCTAGCGGAGTTGTTCTAACAAATAAATCCATTTTATTTCTGGCCTGCATCTCTTAGCACCTTTTATTTCCTGAGATGCGTGTACAAACACTTCAATTACAACTTTGTTTGTACAACCTGTACTATGCTTGACTGTCACTTTACCAAAACAAAACAATCAATTAACGGAGACACACCTCCGCTCTCAGCCAATACCTGCGATGTTGATTCGTTCCATCAACCAATCATATCACTTCCAGACATCACGTGCACAACTGTTGAGTCTCTTACCACTCCGTCAACCATTTCCAACAAGACTGTGATTGACTCCACTTCGTTGATTGGCAGCCATTTTGAAATACTATTCGCACACAATTATCCAGCTCGTACTTTACCGATTTACGGATTTTACTCAGTGTTTTCACCAATTTACATCACACTTGTGTATATATATATATATATATATATATATATATATATATATATATATATATATATATATATATATATATATATATATATATTTCTTATCCGCACAGGTAGTTCTTCCGAGCCGACACTTTGTTTTCGTTTTATTTCGTTTTCACATTTTATTTACCAGTTTTTTTTCCAGCCTTACCACTGTTTTCAATCGTGTTTCTTGCCGTAACCGGCCAGTGCGATCAATACCTGTGTCACTACCGACACGATCACACTATACCTGTACACGATTCCTTCTACCCACCTAATACCAAGGTAGAAGCATATACTGGTAGACCTACACCAGTTTGCCACAGTCGACCATCGACGGCATAAAAATAACATATATAAATATATTTTGTGTCAAAGCACGATTGAGCATACACATATCAGCTCTCGGCGCTCGGATCGGTACCACATAATACTACCAAAACCAAAAATATATAGTACCAGCTCACGGAGCGAAAATTATTTCCTGTTTGTTAACGGGTCTTAACCAACGCTAATACCACCATTAGGTCGTGACATAATCCCACCTCCCACCCACGGCTGCCACACCTAAACGATTGGCACCCCCAATCCTGACCCACGGGATTGTGAATCGGATCACCATAGAGACTCCTCTGTACTTGAGTCCGATCTTGTAACATTACCATAATAACTACAACAGATCTCTGTATTTGTTTGTTTGATAAGGCTGTACTAGCCGAAACCTTGGTTACACTCGCGGAAGCTAATTCCGGACAAATACCAATAGAGGTCCACCCTATCTACCTAACCTCATTCCACCATGGAATCGTTACACCCCGAAACTCACCGTAAGCTCCGACTACAACTCAATAACACTCGGAGACTCATGTTTCGGGAAGCTGATGCACACCATAAACATCGCATTTATCAGCAATGCAACCTACAAAACGTCGTACCAGCTGATCTTCTCAATACCATAACCGCTGATCTACGCCGCACAATTAATGGCGTATTGAAATTTGAGAGCGATATCTCGTCGGACCTCGACGCTTTAGCTCTCCAAACCACACAGCGTTTGACACAGCTCTTAGAGACACAATATTGGAAGCGCATCTCATACCTAGAAACTGAGATATCTGAATACCTTATCCACCCGCTTCCCCCGAATATCATTGAGCAGGACCAACCTGCATTTCTTGAGCTCTTCCAGCAAACCATTGATCGCTTTTCCTCCACCGATCTCACCAAATACAGGCTAACCAATGCCCAACGGTATAAGGATTTTATAGCCACGGCAGTACTAGTTCCCAACCGGGACTGTACCACAGTTACCGCTACCATTGCACGCAACCGACATACACATGTTGCCATAATCCACTCACCGAGTGACACTACCGTGGACCAACCGGGTCCATCTCTCCCGGACTCCACTCTCCGGGTTACGTTACCAGTGGACACCACCATATCCCCACTCAAACCACAAGAATCCGCTGTCCACTCACCGAGTGGCCATACCTCTAACCTACTGAGGAACCACCTCCCGGAATCCTCTCACCGGGAAACTGTACCAGTGAACACTAGCCATACCATAGCTGACTCGCGTCTGCGGGCTCCTAAACGCCGGAAGCTGGGAATGACCAACATTCTCCCACCAGACGTTACGTCTCGTACTGTAGCACACGCCCTTAAGGACTTGCCCACCGAGTCCTCACCGGGCGTCATGCCCACCCGTCCTACCACGAAGTTGACGGATTGTAGAGCCACCAAGCGCCAATACACCCCACCACGGGTGCTACCTGTAAATAACCTTCCTCCTTGCACCTCTACCTCGACCACCCTCGACTCATTAATGACCCCCTGTAGTAGCCAACTACCATGGTCGCAAGTTACTCTACCTGAGGGAGACTGGCCTCTCGACCCAGACTCGAACCACACGCATGACAATGCTACCAATAATACCGTTTCACCTGCTACAAACATACAATCGGTACCAATTAACAACGCACCAGCTCCACCTAGGCCATTGATACACGATGGGCCTACCCATACGTTCACTGACCTCAGGCCTAGGGACCTAAGCGGTCCCCTAGGTTCCACATCCGACCTCCCACTGTCGGAATATGGGCTCACGTCCACCACTGAGACCAGCGGTCAGCATACCACCTCCTGCACGGAGAGTTTACAGTTTTTCTATGCTTTCCCTGGTGATCCGGGGATCCGGTCCACTCCTATTGGACCAACAGCGGGCCTACCTGCTTTATCAACATCCGGTTCTGATGGTGTTACTCACCCTCCAACCATAAACGGATCTGCTTTGTCCACTATCAACCGGGCATATAAAACACCAATTATACCTACCATTCCAGGGCCTACCCTGAGCTATACCAGAGACGGCATATTGCGGAATTTAGCCAGAATTCTCGAGGCTGAACGGCCCTGACTAGGCCATTACGCTCATACCAGTGATGTTTACTCCCCTACGGACCACCGTAGGCCTAAGAGTTATTGTCGTACGCGCAGTTTCCGCGCGGCCTCTCGTGTTAAACATAACCAGAATCAGCGTACACGACGTCGAATGAAACAACACTCTATACTAACCGCTCACGCTGAGACGGCTAGCAAACACATCACCAACCTATCGAGTTACACCCCCAATAAACCTGAGATGATTGTACTCGGCAAGGGACTGAAATTTTACCAACGCCTCCTAAACCTACCAAATCCTTCTTTAATGAGGATATCCAATTGCTTCTAAATAGAATGCGATTGCGAGTTATACATGCTGACCAACAGCAGCGGTTCATTAACCCCTTCCACCAGAAGTCCACTGTGTGGGAACCGCATCCCTGTGGAACGCAGGAGGCTTTAGTTCCAATCCTGAGCCCGTACCCCAGGGCCCACCTATAGTCCATATACGGTGACTACATATCGATAGCCTTATCCCGCTCTCATAAACACGGGATATATGTGACTTTACGCAACCGGGTGCCTAACTACACCCCCTCCCCCCAAATGGGGATGCCAGCCGTGTATAACAACGGTATGATGAACATGACACCTTATGTGTGCTCTCTTGACACAAAATGATTGTGCTCTCCACGAATCCAGCTCACACTACCAAGTAACAATTGCCCCCCCCCCCCCCACGGGGCTGGGCGTATAAGGATGGGCTACCATGGCCCTCCCCCATCTCGCACCGCTGTTAGATGACCACACCCGAAGCTTGAGGGCGAACCTAGTGGCTACTATGTCCCCCCACTATCATACTTCTGGACTTTCGGGTCCCTCTTGGCAGAAAGCCGTAAGAGAGGCGGATTGCGTGCATCCTGTGCACGTCGTCTTGTTCCCAGCGAAGGGTTACCCCAATTGCTTCTACCACACATTCTCGGCGGTACCTATGTACACGCAACCTGTATCCGACCTATCTACCTATTACACTTACTACACGGATACAGTGTCCACCGAGATCCCAAACATCTAACCTACCTGATTATAATTGCCTGGTACCTTGCTCATGTAACCAGCATACCATAGCGCGTGCACAACATTCATTTCATGTGTACAAACGGGATGACATTAATACATATACCCCGACCTCGGTCTTTTTACCAACTTTGAGCTTTCATTCCGCAATCTATACCGTGATCAAGTAGAACCATAGCTAATTTCTACCACAATGCGGAACGAGTACATACCTCAAAACCAAAACACCCCCACCCCCGGTTGCCACCTGTATACCGGGCCTCGGCTCCTACAACCGTTATTAATACTTGGTTATCCCAACCGTTGTCACCACAGTGGACTATATGTCCCTTGATACAATACAACCGATACCAGGCTAAGCCACTCCGCCGACCTGCACTTCTACCCTAATATGCAGTTGGCGCATTGATTGTTTCTTTTCTCCGATTCAGAGCCCTACCGGGCTGTGACGCGTACTCATCGCACACCTGCGCACTGAACGTGATACAAGCTACCCATATATCGCAACTCACGCGTACTATCCATAATTATCTGGTCTCACAACCCACTTTGAATCGTTGCGACCTCTAAACCCTTCTGAATAATACCGTACCCCCACCCCCCTACCCGGGGGCTTGGTGGACCTACAAGGGCTGTATTATTAAGTCGCGTACCTGTACTCCCCCACATCGATTCATTTCCTATAGCGACAGGGACCTAGCGGAGTTGTTCTAACAAATAAATCCATTTTATTTCTGGCCTGCATCTCTTAGCACCTTTTATTTCCTGAGATGCGTGTACAAACACTTCAATTACAACTTTGTTTGTACAACCTGTACTATGCTTGACTGTCACTTTACCAAAACAAAACAATCAATTAACGGAGACACACCTCCGCTCTCAGCCAATACCTGCGATGTTGATTCGTTCCATCAACCAATCATATCACTTCCAGACATCACGTGCACAACTGTTGAGTCTCTTACCACTCCGTCAACCATTTCCAACAAGACTGTGATTGACTCCACTTCGTTGATTGGCAGCCATTTTGAAATACTATTCGCACACAATTATCCAGCTCGTACTTTACCGATTTACGGATTTTACTCAGTGTTTTCACCAATTTACATCACACTTGTGTATATATATATATATATATATATATATATATATATATATATATATATATATATATATATATATATATATATATTTCTTATCCGCACAGGTAGTTCTTCCGAGCCGACACTTTGTTTTCGTTTTATTTCGTTTTCACATTTTATTTACCAGTTTTTTTTCCAGCCTTACCACTGTTTTCAATCGTGTTTCTTGCCGTAACCGGCCAGTGCGATCAATACCTGTGTCACTACCGACACGATCACACTATACCTGTACACGATTCCTTCTACCCACCTAATACCAAGGTAGAAGCATATACTGGTAGACCTACACCAGTTTGCCACAGTCGACCATCGACGGCATAAAAATAACATATATAAATATATTTTGTGTCAAAGCACGATTGAGCATACACATATCAGCTCTCGGCGCTCGGATCGGTACCACATAATACTACCAAAACCAAAAATATATAGTACCAGCTCACGGAGCGAAAATTATTTCCTGTTTGTTAACGGGTCTTAACCAACGCTAATACCACCATTAGGTCGTGACATAATCCCACCTCCCACCCACGGCTGCCACACCTAAACGATTGGCACCCCCAATCCTGACCCACGGGATTGTGAATCGGATCACCATAGAGACTCCTCTGTACTTGAGTCCGATCTTGTAACATTACCATAATAACTACAACAGATCTCTGTATTTGTTTGTTTGATAAGGCTGTACTAGCCGAAACCTTGGTTACACTCGCGGAAGCTAATTCCGGACAAATACCAATAGAGGTCCACCCTATCTACCTAACCTCATTCCACCATGGAATCGTTACACCCCGAAACTCACCGTAAGCTCCGACTACAACTCAATAACACTCGGAGACTCATGTTTCGGGAAGCTGATGCACACCATAAACATCGCATTTATCAGCAATGCAACCTACAAAACGTCGTACCAGCTGATCTTCTCAATACCATAACCGCTGATCTACGCCGCACAATTAATGGCGTATTGAAATTTGAGAGCGATATCTCGTCGGACCTCGACGCTTTAGCTCTCCAAACCACACAGCGTTTGACACAGCTCTTAGAGACACAATATTGGAAGCGCATCTCATACCTAGAAACTGAGATATCTGAATACCTTATCCACCCGCTTCCCCCGAATATCATTGAGCAGGACCAACCTGCATTTCTTGAGCTCTTCCAGCAAA
The DNA here is from genome assembly GCA_031216915.1 of Pictodentalium vernedei. Lineage (NCBI taxonomy): Eukaryota > Metazoa > Mollusca > Scaphopoda > Dentaliida > Dentaliidae > Pictodentalium > Pictodentalium vernedei. The sequence continues at coordinate 765,798,673 of CM062297.1, forward strand.
CCATTGATCGCTTTTCCTCCACCGATCTCACCAAATACAGGCTAACCAATGCCCAACGGTATAAGGATTTTATAGCCACGGCAGTACTAGTTCCCAACCGGGACTGTACCACAGTTACCGCTACCATTGCACGCAACCGACATACACATGTTGCCATAATCCACTCACCGAGTGACACTACCGTGGACCAACCGGGTCCATCTCTCCCGGACTCCACTCTCCGGGTTACGTTACCAGTGGACACCACCATATCCCCACTCAAACCACAAGAATCCGCTGTCCACTCACCGAGTGGCCATACCTCTAACCTACTGAGGAACCACCTCCCGGAATCCTCTCACCGGGAAACTGTACCAGTGAACACTAGCCATACCATAGCTGACTCGCGTCTGCGGGCTCCTAAACGCCGGAAGCTGGGAATGACCAACATTCTCCCACCAGACGTTACGTCTCGTACTGTAGCACACGCCCTTAAGGACTTGCCCACCGAGTCCTCACCGGGCGTCATGCCCACCCGTCCTACCACGAAGTTGACGGATTGTAGAGCCACCAAGCGCCAATACACCCCACCACGGGTGCTACCTGTAAATAACCTTCCTCCTTGCACCTCTACCTCGACCACCCTCGACTCATTAATGACCCCCTGTAGTAGCCAACTACCATGGTCGCAAGTTACTCTACCTGAGGGAGACTGGCCTCTCGACCCAGACTCGAACCACACGCATGACAATGCTACCAATAATACCGTTTCACCTGCTACAAACATACAATCGGTACCAATTAACAACGCACCAGCTCCACCTAGCCCATTGATACACGATGGGCCTACCCATACGTTCACTGACCTCAGGCCTAGGGACCTAAGCGGTCCCCTAGGTTCCACATCCGACCTCCCACTGTCGGAATATGGGCTCACGTCCACCACTGAGACCAGCGGTCAGCATACCACCTCCTGCACGGAGAGTTTACAGTTTTTCTATGCTTCCCCTGGTGATCCGGGGATCCGGTCCACTCCTATTGGACCAACAGCGGGCCTACCTGCTTTATCAACATCCGGTTCTGATGGTGTTACTCACCCTCCAACCATAAACGGACCTGCTTTGTCCACTATCAACCGGGCATATAAAACACCAATTATACCTACCATTCCAGGGCCTACCCTGAGCTATACCAGAGACGGCATATTGCGGAATTTAGCCAGAATTCTCGAGGCTGAACGGCCCTGACTAGGCCATTACGCTCATACCAGTGATGTTTACTCCCCTACGGACCACCGTAGGCCTAAGAGTTATTGTCGTACGCGCAGTTTCCGCGCGGCCTCTCGTGTTAAACATAACCAGAATCAGCGTACACGACGTCGAATGAAACAACACTCTATACTAACCGCTCACGCTGAGACGGCTAGCAAACACATCACCAACCTATCGAGTTACACCCCCAATAAACCTGAGATGATTGTACTCGGCAAGGGACTGAAATTTTACCAACGCCTCCTAAACCTACCAAATCCTTCTTTAATGAGGATATCCAATTGCTTCTAAATAGAATGCGATTGCGAGTTATACATGCTGACCAACAGCAGCGGTTCATTAACCCCTTCCACCAGAAGTCCACTGTGTGGGAACCGCATCCCTGTGGAACGCAGGAGGCTTTAGTTCCAATCCTGAGCCCGTACCCCAGGGCCCACCTATAGTCCATATACGGTGACTACATATCGATAGCCTTATCCCGCTCTCATAAACACGGGATATATGTGACTTTACGCAACCGGGTGCCTAACTACACCCCCTCCCCCCAAATGGGGATGCCAGCCGTGTATAACAACGGTATGATGAACATGACACCTTATGTGTGCTCTCTTGACACAAAATGATTGTGCTCTCCACGAATCCAGCTCACACTACCAAGTAACAATTGCCCCCCCCCCCCCCCCCACGGGGCTGGGCGTATAAGGATGGGCTACCATGGCCCTCCCCCATCTCGCACCGCTGTTAGATGACCACACCCGAAGCTTGAGGGCGAACCTAGTGGCTACTATGTCCCCCCACTATCATACTTCTGGACTTTCGGGTCCCTCTTGGCAGAAAGCCGTAAGAGAGGCGGATTGCGTGCATCCTGTGCACGTCGTCTTGTTCCCAGCGAAGGGTTACCCCAATTGCTTCTACCACACATTCTCGGCGGTACCTATGTACACGCAACCTGTATCCGACCTATCTACCTATTACACTTACTACACGGATACAGTGTCCACCGAGATCCCAAACATCTAACCTACCTGATTATAATTGCCTGGTACCTTGCTCATGTAACCAGCATACCATAGCGCGTGCACAACATTCATTTCATGTGTACAAACGGGATGACATTAATACATATACCCCGACCTCGGTCTTTTTACCAACTTTGAGCTTTCATTCCGCAATCTATACCGTGATCAAGTAGAACCATAGCTAATTTCTACCACAATGCGGAACGAGTACATACCTCAAAACCAAAACACCCCCACCCCCGGTTGCCACCTGTATACCGGGCCTCGGCTCCTACAACCGTTATTAATACTTGGTTATCCCAACCGTTGTCACCACAGTGGACTATATGTCCCTTGATACAATACAACCGATACCAGGCTAAGCCACTCCGCCGACCTGCACTTCTACCCTAATATGCAGTTGGCGCATTGATTGTTTCTTTTCTCCGATTCAGAGCCCTACCGGGCTGTGACGCGTACTCATCGCACACCTGCGCACTGAACGTGATACAAGCTACCCATATATCGCAACTCACGCGTACTATCCATAATTATCTGGTCTCACAACCCACTTTGAATCGTTGCGACCTCTAAACCCTTCTGAATAATACCGTACCCCCACCCCCCTACCCGGGGGCTTGGTGGACCTACAAGGGCTGTATTATTAAGTCGCATACCTGTACTCCCCCACATCGATTCATTTCCTATAGCGACAGGGACCTAGCGGAGTTGTTCTAACAAATAAATCCATTTTATTTCTGGCCTGCATCTCTTAGCACCTTTTATTTCCTGAGATGCGTGTACAAACACTTCAATTACAACTTTGTTTGTACAACCTGTACTATGCTTGACTGTCACTTTACCAAAACAAAACAATCAATTAACGGAGACACACCTCCGCTCTCAGCCAATACCTGCGATGTTGATTCGTTCCATCAACCAATCATATCACTTCCAGACATCACGTGCACAACTGTTGAGTCTCTTACCACTCCGTCAACCATTTCCAACAAGACTGTGATTGACTCCACTTCGTTGATTGGCAGCCATTTTGAAATACTATTCGCACACAATTATCCAGCTCGTACTTTACCGATTTACGGATTTTACTCAGTGTTTTCACCAATTTACATCACACTTGTGTATATATATATATATATATATATATATATATATATTTCTTATCCGCACAGGTAGTTCTTCCGAGCCGACACTTTGTTTTCGTTTTATTTCGTTTTCACATTTTATTTACCAGTTTTTTTTCCAGCCTTACCACTGTTTTCAATCGTGTTTCTTGCCGTAACCGGCCAGTGCGATCAATACCTGTGTCACTACCGACACGATCACACTATACCTGTACACGATTCCTTCTACCCACCTAATACCAAGGTAGAAGCATATACTGGTAGACCTACACCAGTTTGCAACAGTCGACCATCGACGGCATTAAAATAACATATATAAATATATTTTGTGTCAAAGCACGATTGAGCATACACATATCAGCTCTCGGCGCTCGGATCGGTACCACATAATACTACCAAAACCAAAAATATATAGTACCAGCTCACGGAGCGAAAATTATTTCCTGTTTGTTAACGGGTCTTAACCAACGCTAATACCACCATTAGGTCGTGACATAATCCCACCTCCCACCCACGGCTGCCACACCTAAACGATTGGCACCCCCAATCCTGACCCACGGGATTGTGAATCGGATCACCATAGAGACTCCTCTGTACTTGAGTCCGATCTTGTAACATTACCATAATAACTACAACAGATCTCTGTATTTGTTTGTTTGATAAGGCTGTACTAGCCGAAACCTTGGTTACACTCGCGGAAGCTAATTCCGGACAAATACCAATAGAGGTCCACCCTATCTACCTAACCTCATTCCACCATGGAATCGTTACACCCCGAAACTCACCGTAAGCTCCCACTACAACTCAATAACACTCGGAGACTCATGTTTCGGGAAGCTGATGCACACCATAAACATCGCATTTATCAGCAATGCAACCTACAAAACGTCGTACCAGCTGATCTTCTCAATACCATAACCGCTGATCTACGCCGCACAATTAATGGCGTATTGAAATTTGAGAGCGATATCTCGTCGGACCTCGACGCTTTAGCTCTCCAAACCACACAGCGTTTGACACAGCTCTTAGAGACACAATATTGGAAGCGCATCTCATACCTAGAAACTGAGATATCTGAATACCTTATCCACCCGCTTCCCCCGAATATCATTGAGCAGGACCAACCTGCATTTCTTGAGCTCTTCCAGCAAACCATTGATCGCTTTTCCTCCACCGATCTCACCAAATACAGGCTAACCAATGCCCAACGGTATAAGGATTTTATAGCCACGGCAGTACTAGTTCCCAACCGGGACTGTACCACAGTTACCGCTACCATTGCACGCAACCGACATACACATGTTGCCATAATCCACTCACCGAGTGACACTACCGTGGACCAACCGGGTCCATCTCTCCCGGACTCCACTCTCCGGGTTACGTTACCAGTGGACACCACCATATCCCCACTCAAACCACAAGAATCCGCTGTCCACTCACCGAGTGGCCATACCTCTAACCTACTGAGGAACCACCTCCCGGAATCCTCTCACCGGGAAACTGTACCAGTGAACACTAGCCATACCATAGCTGACTCGCGTCTGCGGGCTCCTAAACGCCGGAAGCTGGGAATGACCAACATTCTCCCACCAGACGTTACGTCTCGTACTGTAGCACACGCCCATAAGGACTTGCCCACCGAGTCCTCACCGGGCGTCATGCCCACCCGTCCTACCACGAAGTTGACGGATTGTAGAGCCACCAAGCGCCAATACACCCCACCACGGGTGCTACCTGTAAATAACCTTCCTCCTTGCACCTCTACCTCGACCACCCTCGACTCATTAATGACCCCCTGTAGTAGCCAACTACCATGGTCGCAAGTTACTCTACCTGAGGGAGACTGGCCTCTCGACCCAGACTCGAACCACACGCATGACAATGCTACCAATAATACCGTTTCACCTGCTACAAACATACAATCGGTACCAATTAACAACGCACCAGCTCCACCTAGCCCATTGATACACGATGGGCCTACCCATACGTTCACTGACCTCAGGCCTAGGGACCTAAGCGGTCCCCTAGGTTCCACATCCGACCTCCCACTGTCGGAATATGGGCTCACGTCCACCACTGAGACCAGCGGTCAGCATACCACCTCCTGCACGGAGAGTTTACAGTTTTTCTATGCTTCCCCTGGTGACCCGGGGATCCGGTCCACTCCTATTGGACCAACAGCGGGCCTACCTGCTTTATCAACATCCGGTTCTGATGGTGTTACTCACCCTCCAACCATAAACGGACCTGCTTTGTCCACTATCAACCGGGCATATAAAACACCAATTATACCTACCATTCCAGGGCCTACCCTGAGCTATACCAGAGACGGCATATTGCGGAATTTAGCCAGAATTCTCGAGGCTGAACGGCCCTGACTAGGCCATTACGCTCATACCAGTGATGTTTACTCCCCTACGGACCACCGTAGGCCTAAGAGTTATTGTCGTACGCGCAGTTTCCGCGCGGCCTCTCGTGTTAAACATAACCAGAATCAGCGTACACGACGTCGAATGAAACAACACTCTATACTAACCGCTCACGCTGAGACGGCTAGCAAACACATCACCAACCTATCGAGTTACACCCCCAATAAACCTGAGATGATTGTACTCGGCAAGGGACTGAAATTTTACCAACGCCTCCTAAACCTACCAAATCCTTCTTTAATGAGGATATCCAATTGCTTCTAAATAGAATGCGATTGCGAGTTATACATGCTGACCAACAGCAGCGGTTCATTAACCCCTTCCACCAGAAGTCCACTGTGTGGGAACCGCATCCCTGTGGAACGCAGGAGGCTTTAGTTCCAATCCTGAGCCCGTACCCCAGGGCCCACCTATAGTCCATATACGGTGACTACATATCGATAGCCTTATCCCGCTCTCATAAACACGGGATATATGTGACTTTACGCAACCGGGTGCCTAACTACACCCCCTCCCCCCAAATGGGGATGCCAGCCGTGTATAACAACGGTATGATGAACATGACACCTTATGTGTGCTCTCTTGACACAAAATGATTGTGCTCTCCACGAATCCAGCTCACACTACCAAGTAACAATTGCCCCCCCCCCCCCCCCCACGGGGCTGGGCGTATAAGGATGGGCTACCATGGCCCTCCCCCATCTCGCACCGCTGTTAGATGACCACACCCGAAGCTTGAGGGCGAACCTAGTGGCTACTATGTCCCCCCACTATCATACTTCTGGACTTTCGGGTCCCTCTTGGCAGAAAGCCGTAAGAGAGGCGGATTGCGTGCATCCTGTGCACGTCGTCTTGTTCCCAGCGAAGGGTTACCCCAATTGCTTCTACCACACATTCTCGGCGGTACCTATGTACACGCAACCTGTATCCGACCTATCTACCTATTACACTTACTACACGGATACAGTGTCCACCGAGATCCCAAACATCTAACCTACCTGATTATAATTGCCTGGTACCTTGCTCATGTAACCAGCATACCATAGCGCGTGCACAACATTCATTTCATGTGTACAAACGGGATGACATTAATACATATACCCCGACCTCGGTCTTTTTACCAACTTTGAGCTTTCATTCCGCAATCTATACCGTGATCAAGTAGAACCATAGCTAATTTCTACCACAATGCGGAACGAGTACATACCTCAAAACCAAAACACCCCCACCCCCGGTTGCCACCTGTATACCGGGCCTCGGCTCCTACAACCGTTATTAATACTTGGTTATCCCAACCGTTGTCACCACAGTGGACTATATGTCCCTTGATACAATACAACCGATACCAGGCTAAGCCACTCCGCCGACCTGCACTTCTACCCTAATATGCAGTTGGCGCATTGATTGTTTCTTTTCTCCGATTCAGAGCCCTACCGGGCTGTGACGCGTACTCATCGCACACCTGCGCACTGAACGTGATACAAGCTACCCATATATCGCAACTCACGCGTACTATCCATAATTATCTGGTCTCACAACCCACTTTGAATCGTTGCGACCTCTAAACCCTTCTGAATAATACCGTACCCCCACCCCCCTACCCGGGGGCTTGGTGGACCTACAAGGGCTGTATTATTAAGTCGCATACCTGTACTCCCCCACATCGATTCATTTCCTATAGCGACAGGGACCTAGCGGAGTTGTTCTAACAAATAAATCCATTTTATTTCTGGCCTGCATCTCTTAGCACCTTTTATTTCCTGAGATGCGTGTACAAACACTTCAATTACAACTTTGTTTGTACAACCTGTACTATGCTTGACTGTCACTTTACCAAAACAAAACAATCAATTAACGGAGACACACCTCCGCTCTCAGCCAATACCTGCGATGTTGATTCGTTCCATCAACCAATCATATCACTTCCAGACATCACGTGCACAACTGTTGAGTCTCTTACCACTCCGTCAACCATTTCCAACAAGACTGTGATTGACTCCACTTCGTTGATTGGCAGCCATTTTGAAATACTATTCGCACACAATTATCCAGCTCGTACTTTACCGATTTACGGATTTTACTCAGTGTTTTCACCAATTTACATCACACTTGTGTATATATATATATATATATATATATATATATATATTTCTTATCCGCACAGGTAGTTCTTCCGAGCCGACACTTTGTTTTCGTTTTATTTCGTTTTCACATTTTATTTACCAGTTTTTTTTCCAGCCTTACCACTGTTTTCAATCGTGTTTCTTGCCGTAACCGGCCAGTGCGATCAATACCTGTGTCACTACCGACACGATCACACTATACCTGTACACGATTCCTTCTACCCACCTAATACCAAGGTAGAAGCATATACTGGTAGACCTACACCAGTTTGCCACAGTCGACCATCGACGGCATAAAAATAACATATATAAATATATTTTGTGTCAAAGCACGATTGAGCATACACATATCAGCTCTCGGCGCTCGGATCGGTACCACATAATACTACCAAAACCAAAAATATATAGTACCAGCTCACGGAGCGAAAATTATTTCCTGTTTGTTAACGGGTCTTAACCAACGCTAATACCACCATTAGGTCGTGACATAATCCCACCTCCCACCCACGGCTGCCACACCTAAACGATTGGCACCCCCAATCCTGACCCACGGGATTGTGAATCGGATCACCATAGAGACTCCTCTGTACTTGAGTCCGATCTTGTAACATTACCATAATAACTACAACAGATCTCTGTATTTGTTTGTTTGATAAGGCTGTACTAGCCGAAACCTTGGTTACACTCGCGGAAGCTAATTCCGGACAAATACCAATAGAGGTCCACCCTATCTACCTAACCTCATTCCACCATGGAATCGTTACACCCCGAAACTCACCGTAAGCTCCGACTACAACTCAATAACACTCGGAGACTCATGTTTCGGGAAGCTGATGCACACCATAAACATCGCATTTATCAGCAATGCAACCTACAAAACGTCGTACCAGCTGATCTTCTCAATACCATAACCGCTGATCTACGCCGCACAATTAATGGCGTATTGAAATTTGAGAGCGATATCTCGTCGGACCTCGACGCTTTAGCTCTCCAAACCACACAGCGTTTGACACAGCTCTTAGAGACACAATATTGGAAGCGCATCTCATACCTAGAAACTGAGATATCTGAATACCTTATCCACCCGCTTCCCCCGAATATCATTGAGCAGGACCAACCTGCATTTCTTGAGCTCTTCCAGCAAACCATTGATCGCTTTTCCTCCACCGATCTCACCAAATACAGGCTAACCAATGCCCAACGGTATAAGGATTTTATAGCCACGGCAGTACTAGTTCCCAACCGGGACTGTACCACAGTTACCGCTACCATTGCACGCAACCGACATACACATGTTGCCATAATCCACTCACCGAGTGACACTACCGTGGACCAACCGGGTCCATCTCTCCCGGACTCCACTCTCCGGGTTACGTTACCAGTGGACACCACCATATCCCCACTCAAACCACAAGAATCCGCTGTCCACTCACCGAGTGGCCATACCTCTAACCTACTGAGGAACCACCTCCCGGAATCCTCTCACCGGGAAACTGTACCAGTGAACACTAGCCATACCATAGCTGACTCGCGTCTGCGGGCTCCTAAACGCCGGAAGCTGGGAATGACCAACATTCTCCCACCAGACGTTACGTCTCGTACTGTAGCACACGCCCTTAAGGACTTGCCCACCGAGTCCTCACCGGGCGTCATGCCCACCCGTCCTACCACGAAGTTGACGGATTGTAGAGCCACCAAGCGCCAATACACCCCACCACGGGTGCTACCTGTAAATAACCTTCCTCCTTGCACCTCTACCTCGACCACCCTCGACTCATTAATGACCCCCTGTAGTAGCCAACTACCATGGTCGCAAGTTACTCTACCTGAGGGAGACTGGCCTCTCGACCCAGACTCGAACCACACGCATGACAATGCTACCAATAATACCGTTTCACCTGCTACAAACATACAATCGGTACCAATTAACAACGCACCAGCTCCACCTAGCCCATTGATACACGATGGGCCTACCCATACGTTCACTGACCTCAGGCCTAGGGACCTAAGCGGTCCCCTAGGTTCCACATCCGACCTCCCACTGTCGGAATATGGGCTCACGTCCACCACTGAGACCAGCGGTCAGCATACCACCTCCTGCACGGAGAGTTTACAGTTTTTCTATGCTTCCCCTGGTGATCCGGGGATCCGGTCCACTCCTATTGGACCAACAGCGGGCCTACCTGCTTTATCAACATCCGGTTCTGATGGTGTTACTCACCCTCCAACCATAAACGGACCTGCTTTGTCCACTATCAACCGGGCATATAAAACACCAATTATACCTACCATTCCAGGGCCTACCCTGAGCTATACCAGAGACGGCATATTGCGGAATTTAGCCAGAATTCTCGAGGCTGAACGGCCCTGACTAGGCCATTACGCTCATACCAGTGATGTTTACTCCCCTACGGACCACCGTAGGCCTAAGAGTTATTGTCGTACGCGCAGTTTCCGCGCGGCCTCTCGTGTTAAACATAACCAGAATCAGCGTACACGACGTCGAATGAAACAACACTCTATACTAACCGCTCACGCTGAGACGGCTAGCAAACACATCACCAACCTATCGAGTTACACCCCCAATAAACCTGAGATGATTGTACTCGGCAAGGGACTGAAATTTTACCAACGCCTCCTAAACCTACCAAATCCTTCTTTAATGAGGATATCCAATTGCTTCTAAATAGAATGCGATTGCGAGTTATACATGCTGACCAACAGCAGCGGTTCATTAACCCCTTCCACCAGAAGTCCACTGTGTGGGAACCGCATCCCTGTGGAACGCAGGAGGCTTTAGTTCCAATCCTGAGCCCGTACCCCAGGGCCCACCTATAGTCCATATACGGTGACTACATATCGATAGCCTTATCCCTCTCTCATAAACACGGGATATATGTGACTTTACGCAACCGGGTGCCTAACTACACCCCCTCCCCCCAAATGGGGATGCCAGCCGTGTATAACAACGGTATGATGAACATGACACCTTATGTGTGCTCTCTTGACACAAAATGATTGTGCTCTCCACGAATCCAGCTCACACTACCAAGTAACAATTGCCCCCCCCCCCCCCCACGGGGCTGGGCGTATAAGGATGGGCTACCATGGCCCTCCCCCATCTCGCACCGCTGTTAGATGACCACACCCGAAGCTTGAGGGCGAACCTAGTGGCTACTATGTCCCCCCACTATCATACTTCTGGACTTTCGGGTCCCTCTTGGCAGAAAGCCGTAAGAGAGGCGGATTGCGTGCATCCTGTGCACGTCGTCTTGTTCCCAGCGAAGGGTTACCCCAATTGCTTCTACCACACATTCTCGGCGGTACCTATGTACACGCAACCTGTATCCGACCTATCTACCTATTACACTTACTACACGGATACAGTGTCCACCGAGATCCCAAACATCTAACCTACCTGATTATAATTGCCTGGTACCTTGCTCATGTAACCAGCATACCATAGCGCGTGCACAACATTCATTTCATGTGTACAAACGGGATGACATTAATACATATACCCCGACCTCGGTCTTTTTACCAACTTTGAGCTTTCATTCCGCAATCTATACCGTGATCAAGTAGAACCATAGCTAATTTCTACCACAATGCGGAACGAGTACATACCTCAAAACCAAAACACCCCCACCCCCGGTTGCCACCTGTATACCGGGCCTCGGCTCCTACAACCGTTATTAATACTTGGTTATCCCAACCGTTGTCACCACAGTGGACTATATGTCCCTTGATACAATACAACCGATACCAGGCTAAGCCACTCCGCCGACCTGCACTTCTACCCTAATATGCAGTTGGCGCATTGATTGTTTCTTTTCTCCGATTCAGAGCCCTACCGGGCTGTGACGCGTACTCATCGCACACCTGCGCACTGAACGTGATACAAGCTACCCATATATCGCAACTCACGCGTACTATCCATAATTATCTGGTCTCACAACCCACTTTGAATCGTTGCGACCTCTAAACCCTTCTGAATAATACCGTACCCCCACCCCCCTACCCGGGGGCTTGGTGGACCTACAAGGGCTGTATTATTAAGTCGCATACCTGTACTCCCCCACATCGATTCATTTCCTATAGCGACAGGGACCTAGCGGAGTTGTTCTAACAAATAAATCCATTTTATTTCTGGCCTGCATCTCTTATCACCTTTTATTTCCTGAGATGCGTGTACAAACACTTCAATTACAACTTTGTTTGTACAACCTGTACTATGCTTGACTGTCACTTTACCAAAACAAAACAATCAATTAACGGAGACACACCTCCGCTCTCAGCCAATACCTGCGATGTTGATTCGTTCCATCAACCAATCATATCACTTCCAGACATCACGTGCACAACTGTTGAGTCTCTTACCACTCCGTCAACCATTTCCAACAAGACTGTGATTGACTCCACTTCGTTGATTGGCAGCCATTTTGAAATACTATTCGCACACAATTATCCAGCTCGTACTTTACCGATTTACGGATTTTACTCAGTGTTTTCACCAATTTACATCACACTTGTGTATATATATATATATATATATATATATATATATATATATATATATTTCTTATCCGCACAGGTAGTTCTTCCGAGCCGACACTTTGTTTTCGTTTTATTTCGTTTTCACATTTTATTTACCAGTTTTTTTTCCAGCCTTACCACTGTTTTCAATCGTGTTTCTTGCCGTAACCGGCCAGTGCGATCAATACCTGTGTCACTACCGACACGATCACACTATACCTGTACACGATTCCTTCTACCCACCTAATACCAAGGTAGAAGCATATACTGGTAGACCTACACCAGTTTGCCACAGTCGACCATCGACGGCATAAAAATAACATATATAAATATATTTTGTGTCAAAGCACGATTGAGCATACACATATCAGCTCTCGGCGCTCGGATCGGTACCACATAATACTACCAAAACCAAAAATATATAGTACCAGCTCACGGAGCGAAAATTATTTCCTGTTTGTTAACGGGCCTTAACCAACGCTAATACCACCATTAGGTCGTGACATAATCCCACCTCCCACCCACGGCTGCCACACCTAAACGATTGGCACCCCCAATCCTGACCCACGGGATTGTGAATCGGATCACCATAGAGACTCCTCTGTACTTGAGTCCGATCTTGTAACATTACCATAATAACTACAACAGATCTCTGTATTTGTTTGTTTGATAAGGCTGTACTAGCCGAAACCTTGGTTACACTCGCGGAAGCTAATTCCGGACAAATACCAATAGAGGTCCACCCTATCTACCTAACCTCATTCCACCATGGAATCGTTACACCCCGAAACTCACCGTAAGCTCCGACTACAACTCAATAACACTCGGAGACTCATGTTTCGGGAAGCTGATGCACACCATAAACATCGCATTTATCAGCAATGCAACCTACAAAACGTCGTACCAGCTGATCTTCTCAATACCATAACCGCTGATCTACGCCGCACAATTAATGGCGTATTGAAATTTGAGAGCGATATCTCGTCGGACCTCGACGCTTTAGCTCTCCAAACCACACAGCGTTTGACACAGCTCTTAGAGACACAATATTGGAAGCGCATCTCATACCTAGAAACTGAGATATCTGAATACCTTATCCACCCGCTTCCCCCGAATATCATTGAGCAGGACCAACCTGCATTTCTTGAGCTCTTCCAGCAAACCATTGATCGCTTTTCCTCCACCGATCTCACCAAATACAGGCTAACCAATGCCCAACGGTATAAGGATTTTATAGCCACGGCAGTACTAGTTCCCAACCGGGACTGTACCACAGTTACCGCTACCATTGCACGCAACCGACATACACATGTTGCCATAATCCACTCACCGAGTGACACTACCGTGGACCAACCGGGTCCATCTCTCCCGCACTCCACTCTCCGGGTTACGTTACCAGTGGACACCACCATATCCCCACTCAAACCACAAGAATCCGCTGTCCACTCACCGAGTGGCCATACCTCTAACCTACTGAGGAACCACCTCCCGGAATCCTCTCACCGGGAAACTGTACCAGTGAACACTAGCCATACCATAGCTGACTCGCGTCTGCGGGCTCCTAAACGCCGAAAGCTGGGAATGACCAACATTCTCCCACCAGACGTTACGTCTCGTACTGTAGCACACGCCCTTAAGGACTTGCCCACCGAGTCCTCACCGGGCGTCATGCCCACCCGTCCTACCACGAAGTTGACGGATTGTAGAGCCACCAAGCGCCAATACACCCCACCATGGGTGCTACCTGTAAATAACCTTCCTCCTTGCACCTCTACCTCGACCACCCTCCACTCATTAATGACCCCCTGTAGTAGCCAACTACCATGGTCGCAAGTTACTCTACCTGAGGGAGACTGGCCTCTCGACCCAGACTCGAACCACACGCATGACAATGCTACCAATAATACCGTTTCACCTGCTACAAACATACAATCGGTACCAATTAACAACGCACCAGCTCCACCTAGCCCATTGATACACGATGGGCCTACCCATACGTTCACTGACCTCAGGCCTAGGGACCTAAGCGGTCCCCTAGGTTCCACATCCGACCTCCCACTGTCGGAATATGGGCTCACGTCCACCACTGAGACCAGCGGTCAGCATACCACCTCCTGCACGGAGAGTTTACAGTTTTTCTATGCTTCCCCTGGTGATCCGGGGATCCGGTCCACTCCTATTGGACCAACAGCGGGCCTACCTGCTTTATCAACATCCGGTTCTGATGGTGTTACTCACCCTCCAACCATAAACGGACCTGCTTTGTCCACTATCAACCGGGCATATAAAACACCAATTATACCTACCATTCCAGGGCCTACCCTGAGCTATACCAGAGACGGCATATTGCGGAATTTAGCCAGAATTCTCGAGGCTGAACGGCCCTGACTAGGCCATTACGCTCATACCAGTGATGTTTACTCCCCTACGGACCACCGTAGGCCTAAGAGTTATTGTCGTACGCGCAGTTTCCGCGCGGCCTCTCGTGTTAAACATAACCAGAATCAGCGTACACGACGTCGAATGAAACAACACTCTATACTAACCGCTCACGCTGAGACGGCTAGCAAACACATCACCAACCTATCGAGTTACACCCCCAATAAACCTGAGATGATTGTACTCGGCAAGGGACTGAAATTTTACCAACGCCTCCTAAACCTACCAAATCCTTCTTTAATGAGGATATCCAATTGCTTCTAAATAGAATGCGATTGCGAGTTATACATGCTGACCAACAGCAGCGGTTCATTAACCCCTTCCACCAGAAGTCCACTGTGTGGGAACCGCATCCCTGTGGAACGCAGGAGGCTTTAGTTCCAATCCTGAGCCCGTACCCCAGGGCCCACCTATAGTCCATATACGGTGACTACATATCGATAGCCTTATCCCGCTCTCATAAACACGGGATATATGTGACTTTACGCAACCGGGTGCCTAACTACACCCCCTCCCCCCAAATGGGGATGCCAGCCGTGTATAACAACGGTATGATGAACATGACACCTTATGTGTGCTCTCTTGACACAAAATGATTGTGCTCTCCACGAATCCAGCTCACACTACCAAGTAACAATTGCCCCCCCCCCCCCCCCCCCACGGGGCTGGGCGTATAAGGATGGGCTACCATGGCCCTCCCCCATCTCGCACCGCTGTTAGATGACCACACCCGAAGCTTGAGGGCGAACCTAGTGGCTACTATGTCCCCCCACTATCATACTTCTGGACTTTCGGGTCCCTCTTGGCAGAAAGCCGTAAGAGAGGCGGATTGCGTGCATCCTGTGCACGTCGTCTTGTTCCCAGCGAAGGGTTACCCCAATTGCTTCTACCACACATTCTCGGCGGTACCTATGTACACGCAACCTGTATCCGACCTATCTACCTATTACACTTACTACACGGATACAGTGTCCACCGAGATCCCAAACATCTAACCTACCTGATTATAATTGCCTGGTACCTTGCTCATGTAACCAGCATACCATAGCGCGTGCACAACATTCATTTCATGTGTACAAACGGGATGACATTAATACATATACCCCGACCTCGGTCTTTTTACCAACTTTGAGCTTTCATTCCGCAATCTATACCGTGATCAAGTAGAACCATAGCTAATTTCTACCACAATGCGGAACGAGTACATACCTCAAAACCAAAACACCCCCCACCCCCGGTTGCCACCTGTATACCGGGCCTCGGCTCCTACAACCGTTATTAATACTTGGTTATCCCAACCGTTGTCACCACAGTGGACTATATGTCCCTTGATACAATACAACCGATACCAGGCTAAGCCACTCCGCCGACCTGCACTTCTACCCTAATATGCAGTTGGCGCATTGATTGTTTCTTTTCTCCGATTCAGAGCCCTACCGGGCTGTGACGCGTACTCATCGCACACCTGCGCACTGAACGTGATACAAGCTACCCATATATCGCAACTCACGCGTACTATCCATAATTATCTGGTCTCACAACCCACTTTGAATCGTTGCGACCTCTAAACCCTTCTGAATAATACCGTACCCCCACCCCCCTACCCGGGGGCTTGGTGGACCTACAAGGGCTGTATTATTAAGTCGCATACCTGTACTCCCCCACATCGATTCATTTCCTATAGCGACAGGGACCTAGCGGAGTTGTTCTAACAAATAAATCCATTTTATTTCTGGCCTGCATCTCTTAGCACCTTTTATTTCCTGAGATGCGTGTACAAACACTTCAATTACAACTTTGTTTGTACAACCTGTACTATGCTTGACTGTCACTTTACCAAAACAAAACAATCAATTAACGGAGACACACCTCCGCTCTCAGCCAATACCTGCGATGTTGATTCGTTCCATCAACCAATCATATCACTTCCAGACATCACGTGCACAACTGTTGAGTCTCTTACCACTCCGTCAACCATTTCCAACAAGACTGTGATTGACTCCACTTCGTTGATTGGCAGCCATTTTGAAATACTATTCGCACACAATTATCCAGCTCGTACTTTACCGATTTACGGATTTTACTCAGTGTTTTCACCAATTTACATCACACTTGTGTATATATATATATATATATATATATATATATATATATATATATATATATATATATTTCTTATCCGCACAGGTAGTTCTTCCGAGCCGACACTTTGTTTTCGTTTTATTTCGTTTTCACATTTTATTTACCAGTTTTTTTTCCAGCCTTACCACTGTTTTCAATCGTGTTTCTTGCCGTAACCGGCCAGTGCGATCAATACCTGTGTCACTACCGACACGATCACACTATACCTGTACACGATTCCTTCTACCCACCTAATACCAAGGTAGAAGCATATACTGGTAGACCTACACCAGTTTGCCACAGTCGACCATCGACGGCATAAAAATAACATATATAAATATATTTTGTGTCAAAGCACGATTGAGCATACACATATCAGCTCTCGGCGCTCGGATCGGTACCACATAATACTACCAAAACCAAAAATATATAGTACCAGCTCACGGAGCGAAAATTATTTCCTGTTTGTTAACGGGTCTTAACCAACGCTAATACCACCATTAGGTCGTGACATAATCCCACCTCCCACCCACGGCTGCCACACCTAAACGATTGGCACCCCCAATCCTGACCCACGGGATTGTGAATCGGATCACCATAGAGACTCCTCTGTACTTGAGTCCGATCTTGTAACATTACCATAATAACTACAACAGATCTCTGTATTTGTTTGTTTGATAAGGCTGTACTAGCCGAAACCTTGGTTACACTCGCGGAAGCTAATTCCGGACAAATACCAATAGAGGTCCACCCTATCTACCTAACCTCATTCCACCATGGAATCGTTACACCCCGAAACTCACCGTAAGCTCCGACTACAACTCAATAACACTCGGAGACTCATGTTTCGGGAAGCTGATGCACACCATAAACATCGCATTTATCAGCAATGCAACCTACAAAACGTCGTACCAGCTGATCTTCTCAATACCATAACCGCTGATCTACGCCGCACAATTAATGGCGTATTGAAATTTGAGAGCGACATCTCGTCGGACCTCGACGCTTTAGCTCTCCAAACCACACAGCGTTTGACACAGCTCTTAGAGACACAATATTGGAAGCGCATCTCATACCTAGAAACTGAGATATCTGAATACCTTATCCACCCGCTTCCCCCGAATATCATTGAGCAGGACCAACCTGCATTTCTTGAGCTCTTCCAGCAAACCATTGATCGCTTTTCCTCCACCGATCTCACCAAATACAGGCTAACCAATGCCCAACGGTATAAGGATTTTATAGCCACGGCAGTACTAGTTCCCAACCGGGACTGTACCACAGTTACCGCTACCATTGCACGCAACCGACATACACATGTTGCCATAATCCACTCACCGAGTGACACTACCGTGGACCAACCGGGTCCATCTCTCCCGGACTCCACTCTCCGGGTTACGTTACCAGTGGACACCACCATATCCCCACTCAAACCACAAGAATCCGCTGTCCACTCACCGAGTGGCCATACCTCTAACCTACTGAGGAACCACCTCCCGGAATCCTCTCACCGGGAAACTGTACCAGTGAACACTAGCCATACCATAGCTGACTCGCGTCTGCGGGCTCCTAAACGCCGGAAGCTGGGAATGACCAACATTCTCCCACCAGACGTTACGTCTCGTACTGTAGCACACGCCCTTAAGGACTTGCCCACCGAGTCCTCACCGGGCGTCATGCCCACCCGTCCTACCACGAAGTTGACGGATTGTAGAGCCACCAAGCGCCAATACACCCCACCACGGGTGCTACCTGTAAATAACCTTCCTCCTT
This sequence comes from Pictodentalium vernedei, assembly GCA_031216915.1. NCBI lineage: Eukaryota > Metazoa > Mollusca > Scaphopoda > Dentaliida > Dentaliidae > Pictodentalium > Pictodentalium vernedei. Next base: position 765,817,487 of record CM062297.1, read on the forward strand.
GCACCTCTACCTCGACCACCCTCGACTCATTAATGACCCCCTGTAGTAGCCAACTACCATGGTCGCAAGTTACTCTACCTGAGGGAGACTGGCCTCTCGACCCAGACTCGAACCACACGCATGACAATGCTACCAATAATACCGTTTCATCTGCTACAAACATACAATCGGTACCAATTAACAACGCACCAGCTCCACCTAGCCCATTGATACACGATGGGCCTACCCATACGTTCACTGACCTCAGGCCTAGGGACCTAAGCGGTCCCCTAGGTTCCACATCCGACCTCCCACTGTCGGAATATGGGCTCACGTCCACCACTGAGACCAGCGGTCAGCATACCACCTCCTGCACGGAGAGTTTACCGTTTTTCTATGCTTCCCCTGGTGATCCGGGGATCCGGTCCACTCCTATTGGACCAACAGCGGGCCTACCTGCTTTATCAACATCCGGTTCTGATGGTGTTACTCACCCTCCAACCATAAACGGACCTGCTTTGTCCACTATCAACCGGGCATATAAAACACCAATTATACCTACCATTCCAGGGCCTACCCTGAGCTATACCAGAGACGGCATATTGCGGAATTTAGCCAGAATTCTCGAGGTTGAACGGCCATGACAAGGCCATTACGCTCATACCAGTGATGTTTACTCCCCTACGGACCACCGTAGGCCTAAGAGTTATTGTCGTACGCGCAGTTTCCGCGCGGCCTCTCGTGTTAAACATAACCAGAATCAGCGTACACGACGTCGAATGAAACAACACTCTATACTAACCGCTCACGCTGAGACGGCTAGCAAACACATCACCAACCTATCGAGTTACACCCCCAATAAACCTGAGATGATTGTACTCGGCAAGGGACTGAAATTTTACCAACGCCTCCTAAACCTACCAAATCCTTCTTTAATGAGGATATCCAATTGCTTCTAAATAGAATGCGATTGCGAGTTATACATGCTGACCAACAGCAGCGGTTCATTAACCCCTTCCACCAGAAGTCCACTGTGTGGGAACCGCATCCCTGTGGAACGCAGGAGGCTTTAGTTCCAATCCTGAGCCCGTACCCCAGGGCCCACCTATAGTCCATATACGGTGACTACATATCGATAGCCTTATCCCGCTCTCATAAACACGGGATATATGTGACTTTACGCAACCGGGTGCCTAACTACACCCCCTCCCCCCAAATGGGGATGCCAGCCGTGTATAACAACGGTATGATGAACATGACACCTTATGTGTGCTCTCTTGACACAAAATGATTGTGCTCTCCACGAATCCAGCTCACACTACCAAGTAACAATTGCCCCCCCCCCCCCCCACGGGGCTGGGCGTATAAGGATGGGCTACCATGGCCCTCCCCCATCTCGCACCGCTGTTAGATGACCACACCCGAAGCTTGAGGGCGAACCTAGTGGCTACTATGTCCCCCCACTAACAACACACGTATATACGGGACACTGCCCATTTCATCCAACTCATTGAGGAGGCACCTATCCCTCCGGATTCAATCCTCGTTTCTGCCGATATTGCCAATATGTACACCAACATATCGCACGAGGAAGCTATGGCATCTGTCGAGCGGGCTCTGATTGAGAACCATAATTTACCATATCTCATCACCAGACCCTCGACCACCTCACTACAGACGCTCCTCAAGCTTATACTTGAGCGTAACTGCTTCCAGTTCGATGGACAGTCTTATATCCAAACACTGGCGGCTGCCATGGGCAGTAAGGCCAGTCCTGAAATAGCCGATATCACAGCCCATACCTGGGAGACCACCCTACTCTCAATAGGCCAGGGCAAAATCCACAAATGGCTCCTATATCGTGATGATACCTTTATCATCTGGACGGGATCCGAAGCGGAATTGCATAGCTTCATGGAAAGAGCTAACCAGTCACACCCAACGTTTCGCTTTGTATATGAAGCCTCGACCACCGAGGTCACGTTCCTTGATACCGAAATTTACAAAGGTGATCGGTTCCAAGCCACCGGCGTCTTGGATGTGCGTCTCCACATCAAACCCACGGAGACTTTCCAATACCTTCACCGCCAATCCGCTCACCCCCCTGCCACCTTCAGGGGTTTCATCAAGGGCGAACTAACGCGCTTTATACGCAACAATTCATCCGAAACACGCTATACACACCATAAAGAACAGTTTGTAAACCAACTCCTACAACGGGGTTACACCATGCAGGAAATTGAACCTGTACTCACCACTGTCAGCTTCACGAATCGACCCACGATGCTTACAAACACGAACCGGGGTCGCACAAATAAAGCTTATATGGAGCCACCTCTGGTCTTCACTACGACCTTCAACCCTTACATTTCTAACATCAAGAAGGCACTCCTAAAATATTGGGAACTCATATCTAACAGTACCAATCTGCGTAGAATATTCCCGGAACCTCCAATTCTGGCTTTCAAACGCGGCACAAACCTTAATGACACCCTAGTGTGTGCCCAATTACCACCTATAAGGCACAATGTCGGAGAGACCCACCCACCGACCATCCGGTCTCCCACTGGCAGTACACCGAACCACCATTAACTGGTTCCAACCTACAGTTTACTTGCCTTCCAAACAACCCCCCCCCCCCCCCCACACACACACGTGGGGCTGGGGCTCGATGAGTGTAATTACTACAGCCCATGACCTATTTGATCGTAGGATCATGCCACCCACTCCACTTCGCATACTCTTACGAGAATACAGCGCGCCTGATGAGCATCTACCCTGGGCTTCCAATGCCCCTCCCACACCAAATGTGGGTCATGCTCGTAACCACTGCTCTCTCGCTTCAACCTGGATTACCAGTCGCATACCTCTCACCTCCAGTGTTCAATTTCACCTTGACGTTCACAACGACGTCCGTGCCTTTTGAACCCGGAAGCTATTTCCTTCGGGCTATACATGACAATATGATGTTCTCAACGACGTCCGCGCCTTTGATGACCGGAAGCGGTCCACTAGGAATGCTATCCTATGACGACGCTTACTATCACGTCCGCGTCTTCTGACCTAGACACCAATACCCACAGTGGCGCTATCTCTATCACGTCCGCCAAGGACTGATTTATACCCGGTTATACCGAACGGGTTTCATAGCACAAAACTAAAATTAATGAGCTCAGGGATCAGAATAAATGGTAGGCATCACGCTACCGAGGAGTACAGGGGCAATCCACCCCCTGTCCAATGCCACAAGTGCCAGAAATTTGGGCACATAGCCAATAAATGCAACGGGCCGATGGTATGTATGAAGTGCGGAGAAAACCACATCTCCCGCTCATGCAGGCCAACGGCCCTCAAATGCCCCAACTGCGGGGGGAACCATCCCAGTAACTTTAGGGGCTGCGCCCACTTTAAAAAAGTCAAGGAAAACATTGAACTTAAAAAATTAAAATTAAATAAACCAGAAAACGCCTCGACCCCCCATACCATATGCTCCCTCCTAGCGGGAGCAATGCACTCAGTACTGAGCCAACAATACGAAGTCAACCTTTCTGACATTTGCAAGAATGTCAGCAAGATGGCTTCGGGATTATTCAAATCCCAAGTTAATCCGTCAATTATCGAAGCCGCGATCAAAAGGTGTTAAGGCATAATCAACAGTTAATAATAAACCGACTTAAATCCTGTCAACAAGCTCAACCAATCATGTCAGTAAAAATAGCGCAGTGGAACGCTCGAAGCGTTACAAATAAAAAATCCGAAATAATTAATTACTTTAATAATACGGACATAATTTCCATAAATGAAACATGGATGAAGCCTAGCAGGAATTTCAACGTCAGTGGATTCAGCATTGTCAGGAGAGATCGCCCCCTACGCCAAGGAGGGGGGGTTGCTCTGCTGGTAAAGCTGAATCTGAAATTTAAAACAATCCCCGTTGACCACCTGGACGCGGAGGTGGTGGCGATCGAGATTAGGGCCGATAACAAGAAAACGGCCATAATCTCGTATTACAACGACCCAAGGAAAATAGTTAGCGAAAATGTCTTTGAATATTTTACCGATAAATACAAAAACTGTATATTCCTTGGCGACTTCAACTCCAACCACCAATTCTTCGGGAGTCACAGCACAGGGCCCAACGGAGACGCGCTTTTCAATATCATTGAAAAATACGACCTCCACGTAGTTAACGACACCGAATCCCACACCTATATTAGTAGTGACCCAAATGGTAGACCGAACATACTCGACCTCATTGTTATAACCAACTCCCTAATAAACAACATCGACGACTTCTACGTCGGCGATGACGACATGGGCAGTGACCATCTCCCAGTTCATGCCACCTACCAGTGTGTGAAAGGACCGGACTTCTACGATCCAATCCGCAGACGAAACCTAAATAAAATCGACTGGGACGAATTCAGAACTGCAGTCGAAACGAAACTTCACGTAAATGACCCAGAAAACTTCAATGAGCTCGAAATAGCCTGCTCCAATCTAGGCGAGTGTATTAACTCGGCTCTTGACGAGTTATGCCCCAAAAAAGTAGTACACCCCCGTAAAAACATCATCTCACCCCCCACGCTAGCTCTAATTAAAGAAAAACGAAAGGCCATCCGGGCCTATCAGAAGGAAACAGACCCAGCCATCAAACGGGACCTCAAAACAACCTACAACCGCCTCCATACCCTAGTAAAAAAGGCAATTAAAAATGACAACAAAGTAAGATGGGAAAAGGCCACGGGACACCTCAACGATCAAAGTAATCCCAAAAAATTTTGGGATAGCTTCAAAGCCATGACAGGCCAGAAAACCAACAAATCTAACACCACCCCATTAACCAAACAGGACGGAACAACCGCCCTTGATGACAAATCCAAAGCAAACACGTTTGCCGAGTTCCTCAAAGGTACTCACCGCCCACACGAGGGGAAGAACTTCGATAACGAATTTCGCGATGAAGCCGACTTCTTTGTCGATCAGAACAAAGACATCTTCGAACCCAAGTTCGAATTCACCGACGAAGATGGTGACGACGAAGACCTTGCAGGCCCCATTATGGACACCGAAATCATGGACATAATACGAAAATGTAAGAGCTCGTCCTCCCCCGGGGAGGACGAAATATCTTACAAAGTTCTAAAACAAACTCCAAATATCTATATCAGCCGTCTCACCGACATCTGCAATCTATGCCTCTCAACTGGCTACTTTCCAAAATGTTGGAAAATAGCGGTTGGAGTCATGATCCCCCAACCCGACAAGGACCGCAAAAACCCAAGTAGTTATCGCCCAATTAGCTTACTAAGCTGCATCGGTAAAGTGTTTGAACGCGCCCTAACCAACAAACTCCGTTATCACCTAGAAGCCAATAACTTCTTCAACAAATGGCAACGGGCCTACCGAAACCAAAAAGAAGTCATTGAACATGTATACCGCTTAATCGAATACATGAAAACATCGATGTCCCAAAAAGAAGTCGGGGCGGCCATCCTCCTCGATGTAGAAAAAGCCTTTGATTCTGTCTGGCACAACGGTCTAAGATATAAACTGGCTAAAATGGAACTTCCGAATAAAATCTTGCGGATCATATCCTCCTTCCTGACCGACAGGAAAATCAAAGTCAGGGTTAACCGCGAAATCTCTGAAGAAGTGGCACTGGAGGCTGGCACTCCACAAGGGTCAGTCCTCAGTCCACTTCTTTTTATAATATATGTAAACGACATCCATAAAGTAGCAGAAAACCACGTCCAAATCTCCCAGTTCGCGGATGACAAGGCCCTGTATACGGCAAGCAAAAACCGGGATATTATCGAAAACAGGCTACAAGATGCCATTGATGATCTAGAAGATTGGTGCGCCAAATGGCGCATCAAACTAAACCCCCAGAAAACCCAAAAACTAATTTTCAGCAACAAAACACCCACGCCCAGCATCGATGTGTCCCTCTACGACACTAGACTAAAAACCTATAACGAAGCTAGATTCCTTGGGGTCACCTTAGACAGTAAACTAAACCTAAATCAGCATATTTCTAACACGGTAACTAAGGCCAGCAAACGTATCAACCTCCTAAAGATGATCCGGGGCAAAGACTGGGGAGCCAACAAACAGATCCTCCTAAAAATCTACAAAACCTTCATCAGGCCGGTCCTAGAATACGGGGCCATAGTAACCAGTAACCTTAGTAAAACTAACCTAAATAAACTCCAACGTGTTCAAAATCACGCATTAAGAGTCGCGCTTAGGGCCCACCCCTGGACTCGCACCGCCGACCTCCACGAGGAGGCCGACATTGATACAATAGAAGCCCGACTACAAAAGACCGCCAACAAAACTCTCAATCGCCTCAAACGCAACAGTGATCTAATCACGGATCTGGAGGAATACCGGCGCCTTAACTTCAAGCCCCGCAAAATAAACAAAATAAATAAAAGAAAAAACACCTCAACCCCCTCCCCCCATGCCAGCCACAGAGGACCCCACCTCCCCACCCCATCCGCCATCCCCACCACCCTCTCAAAGAACAGCCGACAACACCACTAACAAAACAATCACGCACACATAAGGGACAGCGAGTGGCCAGACCTCCCCATGTCAGTAGTTGCCACCGCGGCCCTACGGTTGGACACGGACTCAGGGAGACGTGCTGTCACAGGGAGGTCGAACCACTCAAAATTCCAACGGCCGATATAGACGACCACGAACACCAACTCTGACCCAACAATCACGCATACACAACGGAGGGCAAGTAGCAAAGTCGAAACATGTCAGGGGTACCAACCGCGACCCTACGGTTGGCATCGGACTCAGGGAGACGCTCTGGCATGTGGAAACCAAGCATACTACAGCTCCAACAACAGTCAACAGAAGTACAATCACCCAACAACCACGCAAACACACAGAGAAAAACACACAAACACCCGCTCTTTAGTTTTTTTTTTTTTATCTTCTTTCCAGGTAACCGTTATGGAGAAACTAACAGCTACAGAAAGTAAAATCTGCTGTTTGGTAACCGTTATGGAGAACACTAAACGCTACGGATCAATAACCGCTATGGAATATTAACCGATACGGATTTACTCGTCCTTCACTTCATCCCACAGGGTGGTCGACCACCCTCAAGGATGCAAGTGTCGTCGATCCTGCAACCCCCCCTAACCCACGCCAACTTAAAGCTCTTCTTCTGTCCTGTTTTTTGTCCCATCCCGCTAACCGCTATGGATTAATAATATGCAGGGCCTCTAGTCAAACGGGCGATGTTTGACTCTTTTGGTGGTGACCCTGCAAAGGGCCGTTTTAGTTTAAGTCTCTTGTGCGTTCGTGGCTGGAAAACTATTTACTGGATGTGTACTCGACCTGAGACAGACTATACTTGTCGATGAAGGCATATAAGACGGACCCAACCCCAGAAGCTCGAAGCTAATTATACTTGCTAATGACAGCTGACGGGACAACAACAGAGAACAAGAACGAACTCCACAGAACTCCACAACGGCTTTCTGGGTCTTGGCGTCCTCCTTGGCTCCTTTGCTTCTTTCTCGGTGGCATGAATGAAATGATAACAAAAAAGTCAAAAAGGGTCGAAAGGGTTCCCTTCGGGAACCCAGGACGCCCCTGGCGCGCCTTCGGCGCGCCGGAAACCATGGACCAGGCGGGTTTCATAGCAACTTCTGCTTCCAACATGCGACCACTCAGAACATCTCGTCGATCTAATTACCAACACAGGACTTCGGCACGTCCATACCAGCCTCCACCCAGGCAGACTAGGATCACCATGCCACCATTGGACCATACCAAGCCTAGGGAGGAAGCCCTGAGGGAACAGAGAACGAGGCACGCCCTCGACTGGATAAAACATGTCCAATCACCTACCTGGACCTATGGCATCCGCCCTCCATCCACTGCTGGCATCCCTGACCAACAGGAGCTCGACACGCAGTTGGCTGACCAAGTGGAGAAGTACATACAGGCAGTCAAAGACACCATCATTAACCACCTCAACCAGTGGGCTGCCAAGGATCCTATAGACCTTCACACTGATAGTAGTGATGACAAGAGAATTGCGGACATGGCTGCGAAAATCTCACTGCTCGTAGCGAAACAACTGCTGCAAGCAGCACCTAAAGCTGCGGCTGAACATCAGACTCCGGACCAACCGGATGCATCTACGTCCACCAACAAGGGCGAATCCTGGCTGTAGACCATGCTCTACGCTCATCAACGGCCCTTTTCAGGGCCACCCACAATATTAGAAAGAGTTATACCTTTACACACTCACTGCCTTCATACCAATAAACAAGCTCCCTCGAAGGAGCATAGACCAAACCATAACCTATACGGGAGTTGAGTTCTCACCCGAACCGCTCTACCTGGCACATAGCCAAATGAGACCACCAATATTCCTCCGTGTGCTTTCCACTGTGTGGGAACCGCACCCCTGCGCAACGCAGGAGGCTTTAGTTCCAATCCTGAGCCCATACCCCAGGGCCCACCTATAGTCCATACACGGTGACTACATATCGATAGCCTTATCCCGCTCTCATAAACACGGGATATATGTGACCTTACGCTACCGGGTGCCTAACTACACCCCCTCCCCCCAAATGGGGATGCCAGCCGTGTATAACAACGGTATGATGAACATGACACCTTATGTGTGCTCTCATGACACAAAATGATTGTGCTCTCCACGAATCCAGCTCACACTACCAAGTGACAATGCCCCCCCCCCCCCCACGGGGCTGGGCGTATAAGGATGGGCTACCATGGCCCTCCCCATCTCGCACCGCTGTTAGATGACCACACCCGAAGCTTGAGGGCGAACCTAGTGGCTACTATGTCCCCCCACTATCATACTTCTGGACTTTCGGGTCCCTCTTGGCAGAAAGCCGTAAGAGAGGCGGATTGCGTGCATCCTGTGCACGTCGTCTTGTTCCCAGCGAAGGGTTACCCCAATTGCTTCTACCACACATTCTCGGCGATACCTATGTACACGCAACCTGTATCCGACCTATCTACCTATTACACTTATTACACGGATACAGTGTCCACCGAGATCCCAAACATCTAACCTACCTGATTATAATTGCCTGGTACCTTGCTCATGTAACCAGCATACCATAGCGCGTGCACAACATTCATTTCATGTGTACAAACGGGATGACATTAATACATATACCCCGACCTCGGTCTTTTTACCAACGTTGAGCTTTCATTCCGCAATCTATACCGTGATCAAGTAGAACCATAGCTAATTTCTACCACAATGCGGAACGAGTACATACCTCAAAACCAAAAAAAACCCCACCCCCGGTTGCCACCTGTATACCGGGCCTCGGCTCCTACAGCCGTTATTAATACTTGGTTATCCCAACCGTTGTCACCACAGTGGACTATATGTCCCTTGATACAATACAACCGATACCAGGCTAAGCCACTCCGCCGACCTGCACTTCTACCCTAATATGCAGTTGGCGCATTGATTGTTTCTTTTCTCCGATTCAGAGCCCTACCGGGCTGTGACGCGTACTCGTCGCACACCTGCGCACTGAACGTGATACAAGCTACCCTTATATCGCAACTCACGCGTACTATCCATAATTATCTGGTCTCACAACCCACTTTGAATCATTGCGACCTCTAAACCCTTCTGAATAATACCGTACCCCACCCCTCTACCCGGGGGCTTGGTTGATCTACAAGGGCTGTATTATTAAGTCGCATACCTGTACTCCCCCACATCGATTCATTTCCTATAGCGACAGGGACCTAGCGGAGTTGTTCTAACAAATAAACCCATTTTATTTCTGACCTGCATCTATTAACACCTTTTATTTCCCGAGATGCGTGTACAAACACTTCAATTACAACTTTGTTTGTACAACCTGTACTGAATGCTTGACTGTCACTTTACCAAAACAAAACAATCAATTAACGGAGACACACCTCCGCTCTCAGCCTATAGCTGCGATGTTGATTCGTTCCATCAACCAATCATATCACTTCCAGACATCACGTGCACAACTGTCTGAGTCTCTTACCACTCCGTCAACCATTTCCAACAAGACTGTGATTGACTCCACTTCGTTGATTGGCAGCCATTTTGAAATACTATTCGCACACAATTATCCAGCTCGTACTTTACCGATTTACGGATTTTACTCAGTGTTTTCACCAATTTGTTCTACATCACACTTGTGTATATATATATATATATATATATATATATATATATTTATTATCCGCACAGGTAGTTCTTCCGAGCCGACACTTTGTTTTCGTTTTATTTCGTTTTCACATTTTATTTACCAGTTTTTTTTCCAGCCTTACCACTGTTTTCAATCGTGTTTCTTGCCGTAACCGGCCAGTGCGATCAATACCTGTGTCACTACCGACACGATCACACTATACCTGTACACGATTCCTTCTACCCACCTAATACCAAGGTAGAAGCATATACTGGTAGACCTACACCAGTTTGCCACAGTCGACCATCGACGGCATAAAAATAACATATATAAATATATTTTGTGTCAAAGCACGATTGAGCATACACATATCAGCTCTCGGCGCTCGGATCGGTACCACATAATACTACCAAAACCATAAATATATAGTACCAGCTCACAGAGCGTAAATTATTTCCTGTTTGTTAACGGGTCCTAACCAACACTAATACCACCATTAGGTCGTGACATAACCCGACCTCCCACCCACGGCTGCCACACCTAAACGATTGGCACCCCCAATCCTGACCCACGGGATTGTGAATCGGATCACCATAGAGACTCCTCTGTACTTGAGTCCGATCTTGTAACATTACCATAATAACTACAACAGATCTCTGTATTTGTTTGTTTGATAAGGCTGTACTAGCCGAAACCTTGGTTACACTCGCGGAAGCTAATTCCGGACAAATACCAATAGAGGTCCACCCTATCTACCTAACCTCATTCCACCATGGAATCGTTACACCCCGAAACTCACCGTAAGCTCCGACTACAACTCAATAACACTCGGAGACTCATGTTTCGGGAAGCTGATGCACACCATAAACATCGCATTTATCAGCAATGCAACCTACAAAACGTCGTACCAGCTGATCTTCTCAATACCATAACCGCTGATCTACGCCGCACAATTAATGGCGTATTGAAATTTGAGAGCGACATCTCGTCGGACCTCGACGCTTTAGCTCTCCAAACCACACAGCGTTTGACACAGCTCTTAGAGACACAATATTGGAAGCGCATCTCATACCTAGAAACTGAGATATCTGAATACCTTATCCACCCGCTTCCCCCGAATATCATTGAGCAGGACCAACCTGCATTTCTTGAGCTCTTCCAGCAAACCATTGATCGCTTTTCCTCCACCGATCTCACCAAATACAGGCTAACCAATGCCCAACGGTATAAGGATTTTATAGCCACGGCTGTACTAGTTCCCAACCGGGACTGTACCACCGTTACCGCTACCATTGCACGCAACCGACATACACATGATGCCATAATCCACTCACCGAGTGACACTACCGTGGACCAACCGGGTCCATCTCTCCCGGACTCTACTCTCCGGGTTACGTTACCAGTGGACACCACTATATCCCCACTCAAACCACAAGAATCCGCTGTCCACTCACCGAGTGGCCATACCTCTAACCTACTGAGGAACCACCTCCCGGAATCCTCTCACCGGGAAACTGTACCAGTGAACACTAGCCATACCATAGCTTACTCGCTTCTGCGGGCTCCTAAACGCCGGAAGCTGGGAATGACCAACATTCTCCCACCAGACGTTACGTCTCGTACTGTAGCACACGCCCTTAAGGACTTGCCCACCGAGTCCTCACCGTGCGTCATGCCCACCCGTCCTACCACGAAGTTGACGGATTGTAGAGCCACCAAGCGCCAATACACCCCACCACGGGTGCTACCTGTAAATAACCTTCCTCCTTGTACCTCTACCTCGACCACCCTCGACTCATTAATGACCCCCTGTAGTAGCCAACTACCATGGTCGCAAGTTACTCTACCTGAGGGAGACTGGCCTCTCGACCCAGACTCGAACCACACGCATGACAATGCTACCAATAATACCGTTTCACCTGCTACAAACATACAATCGGTACCAATTAACAACACACCAGCTCCACCTAGCCCATTGATACACGATGGGCCTACCCGTACGTTCACTGACCTCAGGCCTAGGGACCTACGCGGTCCCCTAGGTTCCACATCCGACCTACCACTGTCGGAATATGGGCTCACGTCTACCACTGAGACCAGCGGTCAACATACCACCTCCTCCACGGAGAGTTTACAGTTTTCCTATGCTTCCCCTGGTGATCCGGGGATCCGGTCCACTCCTATTGGACCAACAGCGGGCCTACCTGCTTTATCAACATCCGGTTCTGACGGTGTTACTCACCCTCCAACCATAAACGGACCTGCTTTGTCCACTATCAACCGGGCATATAAAACACCTATTATACCTACCATTCCAGGGCCTACCCTGAGCTATACCCGAGACGGCATATTGCGGAATTTAGCCAGAATTCTCGAGGCTGAACGGCCCTGACTAGGCCATTACGCTCATACCAGTGATGTTTACTCCCCTACGGACCACCGTAGGCCTAAGAGTTATTGTCGTATGCGCAGTTTCCGCGCGGCCTCTCGTGTTAAACATAACCAGAATCAGCGTACACGACGTCGAATGAAACAACACTCTATACTAACCGCTCACGCTGAGACGGCTAGCAAACACATCACCAACCTATCGAGCTACACACTCAATAAACCTGAGATGATTGTACTCGGCAAGGGACTGAAATTTATACCAACGCCTCCTAAACCTACCAAATCCTTCTTTAATGAGGATATCCGATTGCTTCTAAATAGAATGCGATTGCGAGTTATACATGCTGACCAACAGCAGCGGTTCATTAACCCCTTCCACCAGAAGACCAATACCGCCCCGACCACCTGTCACAATGTTGCAGTGGAAACATACCTATCTAAGACGAGACTGGAACTTTTACGGTGTCTTAACCCTTCGCGCCTTCGCATCTGCCGCAATAATATGACCAAAGCGGAGCGAATTGCGCTTAATAGCCTCCGACGTAACCGCGACATTGTCATCAAACAGTCGGATAAGGGCAAATCAACTGTTCTACTCAACCGCACCACCTATGTTGCTGAGGGCCTTCGTCAACTTACCTCGGCCCTCCATTATAAACCGATTCCCCATGATATAACGGCACGTACCACACTCGATGTCCGTAATCAACTGCAACGTATGTATAGCAACCACGAGATTGACCATAAAATGCATACATCGCTTCAACCTAAACTGGGCACTACCAAACAGCCTGTCCTCTACCTTTTACCAAAAATACACAAGGACCCGCCTACAACGGGTAGACCGATTATCGCGGGTTGCTCCAGCCCCACTACCTCTATATCCGGTCTACTTGATTTCTTCCTGGTTCCTATTGTGAAGAAACAACACACGTATATACGGGACACTGCCCATTTCATCCAACTCATTGAGGAGGCACCTATCCCTCCGGATTCAATCCTCGTTTCTGCCGATATTGCCAATATGTACACCAACATATCGCACGAGGAAGCTATGGCATCTGTCGAGCGGGCTCTGATTGAGAACCATAATTTACCATATCTCATCACCAGACCCTCGACCACCTCACTACAGACGCTCCTCAAGCTTATACTTGAGCGTAACTGCTTCCAGTTCGATGGACAGTCTTATATCCAAACACTGGGGGCTGCCATGGGCAGTAAGGCCAGTCCTGAAATAGCCGATATCACAGCCCATACCTGGGAGACCACCCTACTCTCAATAGGCCAGGGCAAAATCCACAAATGGCTCCGATATCGTGATGATACCTTTATCATCTGGACGGGATCCGAAGCGGAATTGCATAGCTTCATGGAAAGAGCTAACCAGTCACACCCAACGTTTCGCTTTGTATATGAAGCCTCGACCACCGAGGTCACGTTCCTTGATACCGAAATTTACAAAGGTGATCGGTTCCAAGCCACCGGCGTCTTGGATGTGCGTCTCCACATCAAACCCACGGAGACTTTCCAATACCTTCACCGCCAATCCGCTCACCCCCCTGCCACCTTCAGGGGTTTCATCAAGGGCGAACTAACGCGCTTTATACGCAACAATTCATCCGAAACACGCTATACACACCATAAAGAACAGTTTGTAAACCAACTCCTACAACGGGGTTACACCATGCAGGAAATTGAACCTGTACTCACCACTGTCAGCTTCACGAATCGACCCACGATGCTTACAAACACGAACCGGGGTCGCACAAATAAAGCTTATATGGAGCCACCTCTGGTCTTCACTATGACCTTCAACCCTTACATTTCTAACATCAAGAAGGCACTCCTAAAATATTGGGAACTCATATCTAACAGTACCAATCTGCGTAGAATATTCCCGGAACCTCCAATTCTGGCTTTCAAACGCGGCACAAACCTTAATGACACCCTAGTGTGTGCCCAATTACCACCTATAAGGCACAATGTCGGAGAGACCCACCCACCGACCATCCGGTCTCCCACTGGCAGTACACCGAACCACCATTAACTGGTTCCAACCTACAGTTTACTTGCCTTCCAAACAACCCCCCCCCCCCACACACACACACGTGGGGCTGGGGCTCGATGAGTGTAATTACTACAGCCCATGACCTATTTGATCGTAGGATCATGCCACCCACTGCACTTCGCATACTCTTACGAGAATACAGCGCGCCTGATGAGCATCTACCCTGGGCTTCCAATGCCCCTCCCACACCAAATGTGGGTCATGCTCGTAACCACTGCTCTCTCGCTTCAACCTGGATTACCAGTCGCATACCTCTCACCTCCAGTGTTCAATTTCACCTTGACGTTCACAACGACGTCCGTGCCTTTTGAACCCGGAAGCTATTTCCTTCGGGCTATACATGACAATATGATGTTCTCAACGACGTCCGCGCCTTTGATGACCGGAAGCGGTCCACTAGGAATGCTATCCTATGACGACGCTTACTATCACGTCCGCGTCTTCTGACCTAGACACCAATGCCCACAGTGGCGCTATCTCTATCACGTCCGCCAAGGACTGATTTATACCCGGTTATACCGAACGGGTTTCATAGCAACTTCTGCTTCCAACATGCGACCACTCAGAACATCTCGTCGATCTAATTACCAACACAGGACTTCGGCACGTCCATACCAGCCTCCACCCAGGCAGACTAGGATCACCATGCCACCATTGGACCATACCAAGCCTAGGGAGGAAGCCCTGAGGGAACAGAGAACGAGGCACGCCCTCGACTGGATAAAACATGTCCAATCACCTACCTGGACCTATGGCATCCGCCCTCCATCCACTGCTGGCATCCCTGACCAACAGGAGCTCGACACGCAGTTGGCTGACCAAGTGGAGAAGTACATACAGGCAGTCAAAGACACCATCATTAACCACCTCAACCAGTGGGCTGCCAAGGATCCTATAGACCTTCACACTGATAGTAGTGATGACAAGAGAATTGCGGACATGGCTGCGAAAATCTCACTGCTCGTAGCGAAACAACTGCTGCAAGCAGCACCTAAAGCTGCGGCTGAACATCAGACTCCGGACCAACCGGATGCATCTACGTCCACCAACAAGGGCGAATCCTGGCTGTAGACCATGCTCTACGCTCATCAACGGCCCTTTTCAGGGCCACCCACAATATTAGAAAGAGTTATACCTTTACACACTCACTGCCTTCATACCAATAAACAAGCTCCCTCGAAGGAGCATAGACCAAACCATAACCTATACGGGAGTTGAGTTCTCACCCGAACCGCTCTACCTGGCACATAGCCAAATGAGACCACCAATATTCCTCCGTGTGCTTTCCACTGTGTGGGAACCGCACCCCTGCGCAACGCAGGAGGCTTTAGTTCCAATCCTGAGCCCATACCCCAGGGCCCACCTATAGTCCATACACGGTGACTACATATCGATAGCCTTATCCCGCTCTCATAAACACGGGATATATGTGACCTTACGCTACCGGGTGCCTAACTACACCCCCTCCCCCCAAATGGGGATGCCAGCCGTGTATAACAACGGTATGATGAACATGACACCTTATGTGTGCTCTCATGACACAAAATGATTGTGCTCTCCACGAATCCAGCTCACACTACCAAGTGACAATGCCCCCCCCCCCCCACGGGGCAGGGCGTATAAGGATGGGCTACCATGGCCCTCCCCATCTCGCACCGCTGTTAGATGACCACACCCGAAGCTTGAGGGCGAACCTAGTGGCTACTATGTCCCCCCACTATCATACTTCTGGACTTTCGGGTCCCTCTTGGCAGAAAGCCGTAAGAGAGGCGGATTGCGTGCATCCTGTGCACGTCGTCTTGTTCCCAGCGAAGGGTTACCCCAATTGCTTCTACCACACATTCTCGGCGATACCTATGTACACGCAACCTGTATCCGACCTATCTACCTATTACACTTATTACACGGATACAGTGTCCACCGAGATCCCAAACATCTAACCTACCTGATTATAATTGCCTGGTACCTTGCTCATGTAACCAGCATACCATAGCGCGTGCACAACATTCATTTCATGTGTACAAACGGGATGACATTAATACATATACCCCGACCTCGGTCTTTTTACCAACGTTGAGCTTTCATTCCGCAATCTATACCGTGATCAAGTAGAACCATAGCTAATTTCTACCACAATGCGGAACGAGTACATACCTCAAAACCAAAAAAACCCCCACCCCCGGTTGCCACCTGTATACCGGGCCTCGGCTCCTACAGCCGTTATTAATACTTGGTTATCCCAACCGTTGTCACCACAGTGGACTATATGTCCCTTGATACAATACAACCGATACCAGGCTAAGCCACTCCGCCGACCTGCACTTCTACCCTAATATGCAGTTGGCGCATTGATTGTTTCTTTTCTCCGATTCAGAGCCCTACCGGGCTGTGACGCGTACTCGTCGCACACCTGCGCACTGAACGTGATACAAGCTACCCTTATATCGCAACTCACGCGTACTATCCATAATTATCTGGTCTCACAACCCACTTTGAATCATTGCGACCTCTAAACCCTTCTGAATAATACCGAACCCCACCCCCCTACCCGGGGGCTTGGTTGATCTACAAGGGCTGTATTATTAAGTCGCATACCTGTACTCCCCCACATCGATTCATTTCCTATAGCGACAGGGACCTAGCGGAGTTGTTCTAACAAATAAACCCATTTTATTTCTGACCTGCATCTATTAACACCTTTTATTTCCTGAGATGCGTGTACAAACACTTCAATTACAACTTTGTTTGTACAACCTGTACTGAATGCTTGACTGTCACTTTACCAAAACAAAACAATCAATTAACGGAGACACACCTCCGCTCTCAGCCTATAGCTGCGATGTTGATTCGTTCCATCAACCAATCATATCACTTCCAGACATCACGTGCACAACTGTCTGAGTCTCTTACCACTCCGTCAACCATTTCCAACAAGACTGTGATTGACTCCACTTCGTTGATTGGCAGCCATTTTGAAATACTATTCGCACACAATTATCCAGCTCGTACTTTACCGATTTACGGATTTTACTCAGTGTTTTCACCAATTTGTTCTACATCACACTTGTGTATATATATATATATATATATATATATATATATATATATATATATATATATATATATATATATATATATATATATATATATATATATTATCCGCACAGGTAGTTCTTCCGAGCCGACACTTTGTTTTCGTTTTATTTCGTTTTCACATTTTATTTACCAGTTTTTTTTCCAGCCTTACCACTGTTTTCAATCGTGTTTCTTGCCGTAACCGGCCAGTGCGATCAATACCTGTGTCACTACCGACACGATCACACTATACCTGTACACGATTCCTTCTACCCACCTAATACCAAGGTAGAAGCATATACTGGTAGACCTACACCAGTTTGCCACAGTCGACCATCGACGGCATAAAAATAACATATATAAATATATTTTGTGTCAAAGCACGATTGAGCATACACATATCAGCTCTCGGCGCTCGGATCGGTACCACATAATACTACCAAAACCATAAATATATAGTACCAGCTCACAGAGCGTAAATTATTTCCTGTTTGTTAACGGGTCCTAACCAACACTAATACCACCATTAGGTCGTGACATAACCCGACCTCCCACCCACGGCTGCCACACCTAAACGATTGGCACCCCCAATCCTGACCCACGGGATTGTGAATCGGATCACCATAGAGACTCCTCTGTACTTGAGTCCGATCTTGTAACATTACCATAATAACTACAACAGATCTCTGTATTTGTTTGTTTGATAAGGCTGTACTAGCCGAAACCTTGGTTACACTCGCGGAAGCTAATTCCGGACAAATACCAATAGAGGTCCACCCTATCTACCTAACCTCATTCCACCATGGAATCGTTACACCCCGAAACTCACCGTAAGCTCCGACTACAACTCAATAACACTCGGAGACTCATGTTTCGGGAAGCTGATGCACACCATAAACATCGCATTTATCAGCAATGCAACCTACAAAACGTCGTACCAGCTGATCTTCTCAATACCATAACCGCTGATCTACGCCGCACAATTAATGGCGTATTGAAATTTGAGAGCGACATCTCGTCGGACCTCGACGCTTTAGCTCTCCAAACCACACAGCGTTTGACACAGCTCTTAGAGACACAATATTGGAAGCGCATCTCATACCTAGAAACTGAGATATCTGAATACCTTATCCACCCGCTTCCCCCGAATATCATTGAGCAGGACCAACCTGCATTTCTTGAGCTCTTCCAGCAAACCATTGATCGCTTTTCCTCCACCGATCTCACCAAATACAGGCTAACCAATGCCCAACGGTATAAGGATTTTATAGCCACGGCTGTACTAGTTCCCAACCGGGACTGTACCACCGTTACCGCTACCATTGCACGCAACCGACATACACATGATGCCATAATCCACTCACCGAGTGACACTACCGTGGACCAACCGGGTCCATCTCTCCCGGACTCTACTCTCCGGGTTACGTTACCAGTGGACACCACTATATCCCCACTCAAACCACAAGAATCCGCTGTCCACTCACCGAGTGGCCATACCTCTAACCTACTGAGGAACCACCTCCCGGAATCCTCTCACCGGGAAACTGTACCAGTGAACACTAGCCATACCATAGCTTACTCGCTTCTGCGGGCTCCTAAACGCCGGAAGCTGGGAATGACCAACATTCTCCCACCAGACGTTACGTCTCGTACTGTAGCACACGCCCTTAAGGACTTGCCCACCGAGTCCTCACCGTGCGTCATGCCCACCCGTCCTACCACGAAGTTGACGGATTGTAGAGCCACCAAGCGCCAATACACCCCACCACGGGTGCTACCTGTAAATAACCTTCCTCCTTGTACCTCTACCTCGACCACCCTCGACTCATTAATGACCCCCTGTAGTAGCCAACTACCATGGTCGCAAGTTACTCTACCTGAGGGAGACTGGCCTCTCGACCCAGACTCGAACCACACGCATGACAATGCTACCAATAATACCGTTTCACCTGCTACAAACATACAATCGGTACCAATTAACAACACACCAGCTCCACCTAGCCCATTGATACACGATGGGCCTACCCGTACGTTCACTGACCTCAGGCCTAGGGACCTACGCGGTCCCCTAGGTTCCACATCCGACCTACCACTGTCGGAATATGGGCTCACGTCTACCACTGAGACCAGCGGTCAACATACCACCTCCTCCACGGAGAGTTTACAGTTTTCCTATGCTTCCCCTGGTGATCCGGGGATCCGGTCCACTCCTATTGGACCAACAGCGGGCCTACCTGCTTTATCAACATCCGGTTCTGACGGTGTTACTCATTCTCCAACCATAAACGGACCTGCTTTGTCCACTATCAACCGGGCATATAAAACACCTATTATACCTACCATTCCAGGGCCTACCCTGAGCTATACCCGAGACGGCATATTGCGGAATTTAGCCATAATTCTCGAGGCTGAACGGCCCTGACTAGGCCATTACGCTCATACCAGTGATGTTTACTCCCCTACGGACCACCGTAGGCCTAAGAGTTATTGTCGTACGCGCAGTTTCCGCGCGGCCTCTCGTGTTAAACATAACCAGAATCAGCGTACACGACGTCGAATGAAACAACACTCTATACTAACCGCTCACGCTGAGACGGCTAGCAAACACATCACCAACCTATCGAGCTACACACTCAATAAACCTGAGATGATTGTACTCGGCAAGGGACTGAAATTTATACCAACGCCTCCTAAACCTACCAAATCCTTCTTTAATGAGGATATCCGATTGCTTCTAAATAGAATGCGATTGCGAGTTATACATGCTGACCAACAGCAGCGGTTCATTAACCCCTTCCACCAGAAGACCAATACCGCCCCGACCACCTGTCACAATGTTGCAGTGGAAACATACCTATCTAAGACGAGACTGGAACTTTTACGGTGTCTTAACCCTTCGCGCCTTCGCATCTGCCGCAATAATATGACCAAAGCGGAGCGAATTGCGCTTAATAGCCTCCGACGTAACCGCGACATTGTCATCAAACAGTCGGATAAGGGCAAATCAACTGTTCTACTCAACCGCACCACCTATGTTGCTGAGGGCCTTCGTCAACTTACCTCGGCCCTCCATTATAAACCGATTCCCCATGATATAACGGCACGTACCACACTCGATGTCCGTAATCAACTGCAACGTATGTATAGCAACCACGAGATTGACCATAAAATGCATACATCGCTTCAACCTAAACTGGGCACTACCAAACAGCCTGTCCTCTACCTTTTACCAAAAATACACAAGGACCCGCCTACAACGGGTAGACCGATTATCGCGGGTTGCTCCAGCCCCACTACCTCTATATCCGGTCTACTTGATTTCTTCCTGGTTCCTATTGTGAAGAAACAACACACGTATATACGGGACACTGCCCATTTCATCCAACTCATTGAGGAGGCACCTATCCCTCCGGATTCAATCCTCGTTTCTGCCGATATTGCCAATATGTACACCAACATATCGCACGAGGAAGCTATGGCATCTGTCGAGCGGGCTCTGATTGAGAACCATAATTTACCATATCTCATCACCAGACCCTCGACCACCTCACTACAGACGCTCCTCAAGCTTATACTTGAGCGTAACTGCTTCCAGTTCGATGGACAGTCTTATATCCAAACACTGGGGGCTGCCATGGGCAGTAAGGCCAGTCCTGAAATAGCCGATATCACAGCCCATACCTGGGAGACCACCCTACTCTCAATAGGCCAGGGCAAAATCCACAAATGGCTCCGATATCGTGATGATACCTTTATCATCTGGACGGGATCCGAAGCGGAATTGCATAGCTTCATGGAAAGAGCTAACCAGTCACACCCAACGTTTCGCTTTGTATATGAAGCCTCGACCACCGAGGTCACGTTCCTTGATACCGAAATTTACAAAGGTGATCGGTTCCAAGCCACCGGCGTCTTGGATGTGCGTCTCCACATCAAACCCACGGAGACTTTCCAATACCTTCACCGCCAATCCGCTCACCCCCCTGCCACCTTCAGGGGTTTCATCAAGGGCGAACTAACGCGCTTTATACGCAACAATTCATCCGAAACACGCTATACACACCATAAAGAACAGTTTGTAAACCAACTCCTACAACGGGGTTACACCATGCAGGAAATTGAACCTGTACTCACCACTGTCAGCTTCACGAATCGACCCACGATGCTTACAAACACGAACCGGGGTCGCACAAATAAAGCTTATATGGAGCCACCTCTGGTCTTCACTACGACCTTCAACCCTTACATTTCTAACATCAAGAAGGCACTCCTAAAATATTGGGAACTCATATCTAACAGTACCAATCTGCGTAGAATATTCCCGGAACCTCCAATTCTGGCTTTCAAACGCGGCACAAACCTTAATGACACCCTAGTGTGTGCCCAATTACCACCTATAAGGCACAATGTCGGAGAGACCCACCCACCGACCATCCGGTCTCCCACTGGCAGTACACCGAACCACCATTAACTGGTTCCAACCTACAGTTTACTTGCCTTCCAAACAACCCCCCCCCCCCCCCACACACACACGTGGGGCTGGGGCTCGATGAGTGTAATTACTACAGCCCATGACCTATTTGATCGTAGGATCATGCCACCCACTGCACTTCGCATACTCTTACGAGAATACAGCGCGCCTGATGAGCATCTACCCTGGGCTTCCAATGCCCCTCCCACACCAAATGTGGGTCATGCTCGTAACCACTGCTCTCTCGCTTCAACCTGGATTACCAGTCGCATACCTCTCACCTCCAGTGTTCAATTTCACCTTGACGTTCACAACGACGTCCGTGCCTTTTGAACCCGGAAGCTATTTCCTTCGGGCTATACATGACAATATGATGTTCTCAACGACGTCCGCGCCTTTGATGACCGGAAGCGGTCCACTAGGAATGCTATCCTATGACGACGCTTACTATCACGTCCGCGTCTTCTGACCTAGACACCAATACCCACAGTGGCGCTATCTCTATCACGTCCGCCAAGGACTGATTTATACCCGGTTATACCGAACGGGTTTCATAGCAACTTCTGCTTCCAACATGCGACCACTCAGAACATCTCGTCGATCTAATTACCAACACAGGACTTCGGCACGTCCATACCAGCCTCCACCCAGGCAGACTAGGATCACCATGCCACCATTGGACCATACCAAGCCTAGGGAGGAAGCCCTGAGGGAACAGAGAACGAGGCACGCCCTCGACTGGATAAAACATGTCCAATCACCTACCTGGACCTATGGCATCCGCCCTCCATCCACTGCTGGCATCCCTGACCAACAGGAGCTCGACACGCAGTTGGCTGACCAAGTGGAGAAGTACATACAGGCAGTCAAAGACACCATCATTAACCACCTCAACCAGTGGGCTGCCAAGGATCCTATAGACCTTCACGCTGATAGTAGTGATGACAAGAGAATTGCGGACATGGCTGCGAAAATCTCACTGCTCGTAGCGAAACAACTGCTGCAAGCAGCACCTAAAGCTGCGGCTGAACATCAGACTCCGGACCAACCGGATACATCTACGTCCACCAACAAGGGCGAATCCTGGCTGTAGACCATGCTCTACGCTCATCAACGGCCCTTTTCAGGGCCACCCACAATATTAGAAAGAGTTATACCTTTACACACTCACTGCCTTCATACCAATAAACAAGCTCCCTCGAAGGAGCATAGACCAAACCATAACCTATACGGGAGTTGAGTTCTCACCCGAACCGCTCTACCTGGCACATAGCCAAATGAGACCACCAATATTCCTCCGTGTGCTTTCCACTGTGTGGGAACCGCACCCCTGCGCAACGCAGGAGGCTTTAGTTCCAATCCTGAGCCCATACCCCAGGGCCCACCTATAGTCCATACACGGTGACTACATATCGATAGCCTTATCCCGCTCTCATAAACACGGGATATATGTGACCTTACGCTACCGGGTGCCTAACTACACCCCCTCCCCCCAAATGGGGATGCCAGCCGTGTATAACAACGGTATGATGAACATGACACCTTATGTGTGCTCTCATGACACAAAATGATTGTGCTCTCCACGAATCCAGCTCACACTACCAAGTGACAATGCCCCCCCCCCCCCCCACGGGGCTGGGCGTATAAGGATGGGCTACCATGGCCCTCCCCATCTCGCACCGCTGTTAGATGACCACACCCGAAGCTTGAGGGCGAACCTAGTGGCTACTATGTCCCCCCACTATCATACTTCTGGACTTTCGGGTCCCTCTTGGCAGAAAGCCGTAAGAGAGGCGGATTGCGTGCATCCTGTGCACGTCGTCTTGTTCCCAGCGAAGGGTTACCCCAATTGCTTCTACCACACATTCTCGGCGATACCTATGTACACGCAACCTGTATCCGACCTATCTACCTATTACACTTATTACACGGATACAGTGTCCACCGAGATCCCAAACATCTAACCTACCTGATTATAATTGCCTGGTACCTTGCTCATGTAACCAGCATACCATAGCGCGTGCACAACATTCATTTCATGTGTACAAACGGGATGACATTAATACATATACCCCGACCTCGGTCTTTTTACCAACGTTGAGCTTTCATTCCGCAATCTATACCGTGATCAAGTAGAACCATAGCTAATTTCTACCACAATGCGGAACGAGTACATACCTCAAAACCAAAGAAACCCCCACCCCCGGTTGCCACCTGTATACCGGGCCTCGGCTCCTACAGCCGTTATTAATACTTGGTTATCCCAACCGTTGTCACCACAGTGGACTATATGTCCCTTGATACAATACAACCGATACCAGGCTAAGCCACTCCGCCGACCTGCACTTCTACCCTAATATGCAGTTGGCGCATTGATTGTTTCTTTTCTCCGATTCAGAGCCCTACCGGGCTGTGACGCGTACTCGTCGCACACCTGCGCACTGAACGTGATACAAGCTACCCTTATATCGCAACTCACGCGTACTATCCATAATTATCTGGTCTCACAACCCACTTTGAATCATTGCGACCTCTAAACCCTTCTGAATAATACCGTACCCCACCCCCCTACCCGGGGGCTTGGTTGATCTACAAGGGCTGTATTATTAAGTCGCATACCTGTACTCCCCCACATCGATTCATTTCCTATAGCGACAGGGACCTAGCGGAGTTGTTCTAACAAATAAACCCATTTTATTTCTGACCTGCATCTATTAACACCTTTTATTTCCTGAGATGCGTGTACAAACACTTCAATTACAACTTTGTTTGTACAACCTGTACTGAATGCTTGACTGTCACTTTACCAAAACAAAACAATCAATTAACGGAGACACACCTCCGCTCTCAGCCTATAGCTGCGATGTTGATTCGTTCCATCAACCAATCATATCACTTCCAGACATCACGTGCACAACTGTCTGAGTCTCTTACCACTCCGTCAACCATTTCCAACAAGACTGTGATTGACTCCACTTCGTTGATTGGCAGCCATTTTGAAATACTATTCGCACACAATTATCCAGCTCGTACTTTACCGATTTACGGATTTTACTCAGTGTTTTCACCAATTTGTTCTACATCACACTTGTGTATATATATATATATATATATATATATATATTTATTATCCGCACAGGTAGTTCTTCCGAGCCGACACTTTGTTTTCGTTTTATTTCGTTTTCACATTTTATTTACCAGTTTTTTTTCCAGCCTTACCACTGTTTTCAATCGTGTTTCTTGCCGTAACCGGCCAGTGCGATCAATACCTGTGTCACTACCGACACGATCACACTATACCTGTACACGATTCCTTCTACCCACCTAATACCAAGGTAGAAGCATATACTGGTAGACCTACACCAGTTTGCCACAGTCGACCATCGACGGCATAAAAATAACATATATAAATATATTTTGTGTCAAAGCACGATTGAGCATACACATATCAGCTCTCGGCGCTCGGATCGGTACCACATAATACTACCAAAACCATAAATATATAGTACCAGCTCACAGAGCGTAAATTATTTCCTGTTTGTTAACGGGTCCTAACCAACACTAATACCACCATTAGGTCGTGACATAACCCGACCTCCCACCCACGGCTGCCACACCTAAACGATTGGCACCCCCAATCCTGACCCACGGGATTGTGAATCGGATCACCATAGAGACTCCTCTGTACTTGAGTCCGATCTTGTAACATTACCATAATAACTACAACAGATCTCTGTATTTGTTTGTTTGATAAGGCTGTACTAGCCGAAACCTTGGTTACACTCGCGGAAGCTAATTCCGGACAAATACCAATAGAGGTCCACCCTATCTACCTAACCTCATTCCACCATGGAATCGTTACACCCCGAAACTCACCGTAAGCTCCGACTACAACTCAATAACACTCGGAGACTCATGTTTCGGGAAGCTGATGCACACCATAAACATCGCATTTATCAGCAATGCAACCTACAAAACGTCGTACCAGCTGATCTTCTCAATACCATAACCGCTGATCTACGCCGCACAATTAATGGCGTATTGAAATTTGAGAGCGACATCTCGTCGGACCTCGACGCTTTAGCTCTCCAAACCACACAGCGTTTGACACAGCTCTTAGAGACACAATATTGGAAGCGCATCTCATACCTAGAAACTGAGATATCTGAATACCTTATCCACCCGCTTCCCCCGAATATCATTGAGCAGGACCAACCTGCATTTCTTGAGCTCTTCCAGCAAACCATTGATCGCTTTTCCTCCACCGATCTCACCAAATACAGGCTAACCAATGCCCAACGGTATAAGGATTTTATAGCCACGGCTGTACTAGTTCCCAACCGGAACTGTACCACCGTTACCGCTACCATTGCACGCAACCGACATACACATGATGCCATAATCCACTCACCGAGTGACACTACCGTGGACCAACCGGGTCCATCTCTCCCGGACTCTACTCTCCGGGTTACGTTACCAGTGGACACCACTATATCCCCACTCAAACCACAAGAATCCGCTGTCCACTCACCGAGTGGCCATACCTCTAACCTACTGAGGAACCACCTCCCGGAATCCTCTCACCGGGAAACTGTACCAGTGAACACTAGCCATACCATAGCTTACTCGCTTCTGCGGGCTCCTAAACGCCGGAAGCTGGGAATGACCAACATTCTCCCACCAGACGTTACGTCTCGTACTGTAGCACACGCCCTTAAGGACTTGCCCACCGAGTCCTCACCGTGCGTCATGCCCACCCGTCCTACCACGAAGTTGACGGATTGTAGAGCCACCAAGCGCCAATACACCCCACCACGGGTGCTACCTGTAAATAACCTTCCTCCTTGTACCTCTACCTCGACCACCCTCGACTCATTAATGACCCCCTGTAGTAGCCAACTACCATGGTCGCAAGTTACTCTACCTGAGGGAGACTGGCCTCTCGACCCAGACTCGAACCACACGCATGACAATGCTACCAATAATACCGTTTCACCTGCTACAAACATACAATCGGTACCAATTAACAACACACCAGCTCCACCTAGCCCATTGATACACGATGGGCCTACCCGTACGTTCACTGACCTCAGGCCTAGGGACCTACGCGGTCCCCTAGGTTCCACATCCGACCTACCACTGTCGGAATATGGGCTCACGTCTACCACTGAGACCAGCGGTCAACATACCACCTCCTCCACGGAGAGTTTACAGTTTTCCTATGCTTCCCCTGGTGATCCGGGGATCCGGTCCACTCCTATTGGACCAACAGCGGGCCTACCTGCTTTATCAACATCCGGTTCTGACGGTGTTACTCACCCTCCAACCATAAACGGACCTGCTTTGTCCACTATCAACCGGGCATATAAAACACCTATTATACCTACCATTCCAGGGCCTACCCTGAGCTATACCCGAGACGGCATATTGCGGAATTTAGCCATAATTCTCGAGGCTGAACGGCCCTGACTAGGCCATTACGCTCATACCAGTGATGTTTACTCCCCTACGGACCACCGTAGGCCTAAGAGTTATTGTCGTACGCGCAGTTTCCGCGCGGCCTCTCGTGTTAAACATAACCAGAATCAGCGTACACGACGTCGAATGAAACAACACTCTATACTAACCGCTCACGCTGAGACGGCTAGCAAACACATCACCAACCTATCGAGCTACACACTCAATAAACCTGAGATGATTGTACTCGGCAAGGGACTGAAATTTATACCAACGCCTCCTAAACCTACCAAATCCTTCTTTAATGAGGATATCCGATTGCTTCTAAATAGAATGCGATTGCGAGTTATACATGCTGACCAACAGCAGCGGTTCATTAACCCCTTCCACCAGAAGACCAATACCGCCCCGACCACCTGTCACAATGTTGCAGTGGAAACATACCTATCTAAGACGAGACTGGAACTTTTACGGTGTCTTAACCCTTCGCGCCTTCGCATCTGCCGCAATAATATGACCAAAGCGGAGCGAATTGCGCTTAATAGCCTCCGACGTAACCGCGACATTGTCATCAAACAGTCGGATAAGGGCAAATCAACTGTTCTACTCAACCGCACCACCTATGTTGCTGAGGGCCTTCGTCAACTTACCTCGGCCCTCCATTATAAACCGATTCCCCATGATATAACGGCACGTACCACACTCGATGTCCGTAATCAACTGCAACGTATGTATAGCAACCACGAGATTGACCATAAAATGCATACATCGCTTCAACCTAAACTGGGCACTACCAAACAGCCTGTCCTCTACCTTTTACCAAAAATACACAAGGACCCGCCTACAACGGGTAGACCGATTATCGCGGGTTGCTCCAGCCCCACTACCTCTATATCCGGTCTACTTGATTTCTTCCTGGTTCCTATTGTGAAGAAACAACACACGTATATACGGGACACTGCCCATTTCATCCAACTCATTGAGGAGGCACCTATCCCTCCGGATTCAATCCTCGTTTCTGCCGATATTGCCAATATGTACACCAACATATCGCACGAGGAAGCTATGGCATCTGTCGAGCGGGCTCTGATTGAGAACCATAATTTACCATATCTCATCACCAGACCCTCGACCACCTCACTACAGACGCTCCTCAAGCTTATACTTGAGCGTAACTGCTTCCAGTTCGATGGACAGTCTTATATCCAAACACTGGGGGCTGCCATGGGCAGTAAGGCCAGTCCTGAAATAGCCGATATCACAGCCCATACCTGGGAGACCACCCTACTCTCAATAGGCCAGGGCAAAATCCACAAATGGCTCCGATATCGTGATGATACCTTTATCATCTGGACGGGATCCGAAGCGGAATTGCATAGCTTCATGGAAAGAGCTAACCAGTCACACCCAACGTTTCGCTTTGTATATGAAGCCTCGACCACCGAGGTCACGTTCCTTGATACCGAAATTTACAAAGGTGATCGGTTCCAAGCCACCGGCGTCTTGGATGTGCGTCTCCACATCAAACCCACGGAGACTTTCCAATACCTTCACCGCCAATCCGCTCACCCCCCTGCCACCTTCAGGGGTTTCATCAAGGGCGAACTAACGCGCTTTATACGCAACAATTCATCCGAAACACGCTATACACACCATAAAGAACAGTTTGTAAACCAACTCCTACAACGGGGTTACACCATGCAGGAAATTGAACCTGTACTCACCACTGTCAGCTTCACGAATCGACCCACGATGCTTACAAACACGAACCGGGGTCGCACAAATAAAGCTTATATGGAGCCACCTCTGGTCTTCACTACGACCTTCAACCCTTACATTTCTAACATCAAGAAGGCACTCCTAAAATATTGGGAACTCATATCTAACAGTACCAATCTGCGTAGAATATTCCCGGAACCTCCAATTCTGGCTTTCAAACGCGGCACAAACCTTAATGACACCCTAGTGTGTGCCCAATTACCACCTATAAGGCACAATGTCGGAGAGACCCACCCACCGACCATCCGGTCTCCCACTGGCAGTACACCGAACCACCATTAACTGGTTCCAACCTACAGTTTACTTGCCTTCCAAACAACCCCCCCCCCCCCACACACACACACGTGGGGCTGGGGCTCGATGAGTGTAATTACTACAGCCCATGACCTATTTGATCGTAGGATCATGCCACCCACTGCACTTCGCATACTCTTACGAGAATACAGCGCGCCTGATGAGCATCTACCCTGGGCTTCCAATGCCCCTCCCACACCAAATGTGGGTCATGCTCCTAACCACTGCTCTCTCGCTTCAACCTGGATTACCAGTCGCATACCTCTCACCTCCAGTGTTCAATTTCACCTTGACGTTCACAACGACGTCCGTGCCTTTTGAACCCGGAAGCTATTTCCTTCGGGCTATACATGACAATATGATGTTCTCAACGACGTCCGCGCCTTTGATGACCGGAAGCGGTCCACTAGGAATGCTATCCTATGACGACGCTTACTATCACGTCCGCGTCTTCTGACCTAGACACCAATACCCACAGTGGCGCTATCTCTATCACGTCCGCCAAGGACTGATTTATACCCGGTTATACCGAACGGGTTTCATAGCAACTTCTGCTTCCAACATGCGACCACTCAGAACATCTCGTCGATCTAATTACCAACACAGGACTTCGGCACGTCCATACCAGCCTCCACCCAGGCAGACTAGGATCACCATGCCACCATTGGACCATACCAAGCCTAGGGAGGAAGCCCTGAGGGAACAGAGAACGAGGCACGCCCTCGACTGGATAAAACATGTCCAATCACCTACCTGGACCTATGGCATCCGCCCTCCATCCACTGCTGGCATCCCTGACCAACAGGAGCTCGACACGCAGTTGACTGACCAAGTGGAGAAGTACATACAGGCAGTCAAAGACACCATCATTAACCACCTCAACCAGTGGGCTGCCAAGGATCCTATAGACCTTCACACTGATAGTAGTGATGACAAGAGAATTGCGGACATGGCTGCGAAAATCTCACTGCTCGTAGCGAAACAACTGCTGCAAGCAGCACCTAAAGCTGCGGCTGAACATCAGACTCCGGACCAACCGGATGCATCTACGTCCACCAACAAGGGCGAATCCTGGCTGTAGACCATGCTCTACGCTCATCAACGGCCCTTTTCAGGGCCACCCACAATATTAGAAAGAGTTATACCTTTACACACTCACTGCCTTCATACCAATAAACAAGCTCCCTCGAAGGAGCATAGACCAAACCATAACCTATACGGGAGTTGAGTTCTCACCCGAACCGCTCTACCTGGCACATAGCCAAATGAGACCACCAATATTCCTCCGTGTGCTTTCCACTGTGTGGGAACCGCACCCCTGCGCAACGCAGGAGGCTTTAGTTCCAATCCTGAGCCCATACCCCAGGGCCCACCTATAGTCCATACACGGTGACTACATATCGATAGCCTTATCCCGCTCTCATAAACACGGGATATATGTGACCTTACGCTACCGGGTGCCTAACTACACCCCCTCCCCCCAAATGGGGATGCCAGCCGTGTATAACAACGGTATGATGAACATGACACCTTATG
Source organism: Pictodentalium vernedei (assembly GCA_031216915.1). Lineage (NCBI taxonomy): Eukaryota > Metazoa > Mollusca > Scaphopoda > Dentaliida > Dentaliidae > Pictodentalium > Pictodentalium vernedei. The sequence continues at coordinate 765,848,733 of CM062297.1, forward strand.
TGTGCTCTCATGACACAAAATGATTGTGCTCTCCACGAATCCAGCTCACACTACCAAGTGACAATGCCCCCCCCCCCCCCCCCACGGGGCTGGGCGTATAAGGATGGGCTACCATGGCCCTCCCCATCTCGCACCGCTGTTAGATGACCACACCCGAAGCTTGAGGGCGAACCTAGTGGCTACTATGTCCCCCCCACTATCATACTTCTGGACTTTCGGGTCCCTCTTGGCAGAAAGCCGTAAGAGAGGCGGATTGCGTGCATCCTGTGCACGTCGTCTTGTTCCCAGCGAAGGGTTACCCCAATTGCTTCTACCACACATTCTCGGCGATACCTATGTACACGCAACCTGTATCCGACCTATCTACCTATTACACTTATTACACGGATACAGTGTCCACCGAGATCCCAAACATCTAACCTACCTGATTATAATTGCCTGGTACCTTGCTCATGTAACCAGCATACCATAGCGCGTGCACAACATTCATTTCATGTGTACAAACGGGATGACATTAATACATATACCCCGACCTCGGTCTTTTTACCAACGTTGAGCTTTCATTCCGCAATCTATACCGTGATCAAGTAGAACCATAGCTAATTTCTACCACAATGCGGAACGAGTACATACCTCAAAACCAAAAAAACCCCCACCCCCGGTTGCCACCTGTATACCGGGCCTCGGCTCCTACAGCCGTTATTAATACTTGGTTATCCCAACCGTTGTCACCACAGTGGACTATATGTCCCTTGATACAATACAACCGATACCAGGCTAAGCCACTCCGCCGACCTGCACTTCTACCCTAATATGCAGTTGGCGCATTGATTGTTTCTTTTCTCCGATTCAGAGCCCTACCGGGCTGTGACGCGTACTCGTCGTACACCTGCGCACTGAACGTGATACAAGCTACCCTTATATCGCAACTCACGCGTACTATCCATAATTATCTGGTCTCACAACCCACTTTGAATCATTGCGACCTCTAAACCCTTCTGAATAATACCGTACCCCACCTCCCTACCCGGGGGCTTGGTTGATCTACAAGGGCTGTATTATTAAGTCGCATACCTGTACTCCCCCACATCGATTCATTTCCTATAGCGACAGGGACCTAGCGGAGTTGTTCTAACAAATAAACCCATTTTATTTCTGACCTGCATCTATTAACACCTTTTATTTCCTGAGATGCGTGTACAAACACTTCAATTACAACTTTGTTTGTACAACCTGTACTGAATGCTTGACTGTCACTTTACCAAAACAAAACAATCAATTAACGGAGACACACCTCCGCTCTCAGCCTATAGCTGCGATGTTGATTCGTTCCATCAACCAATCATATCACTTCCAGACATCACGTGCACAACTGTCTGAGTCTCTTACCACTCCGTCAACCATTTCCAACAAGACTGTGATTGACTCCACTTCGTTGATTGGCAGCCATTTTGAAATACTATTCGCACACAATTATCCAGCTCGTACTTTACCGATTTACGGATTTTACTCAGTGTTTTCACCAATTTGTTCTACATCACACTTGTGTATATATATATATATATATATATATATATATATTTATTATCCGCACAGGTAGTTCTTCCGAGCCGACACTTTGTTTTCGTTTTATTTCGTTTTCACATTTTATTTACCAGTTTTTTTTCCAGCCTTACCACTGTTTTCAATCGTGTTTCTTGCCGTAACCGGCCAGTGCGATCAATACCTGTGTCACTACCGACACGATCACACTATACCTGTACACGATTCCTTCTACCCACCTAATACCAAGGTAGAAGCATATACTGGTAGACCTACACCAGTTTGCCACAGTCGACCATCGACGGCATAAAAATAACATATATAAATATATTTTGTGTCAAAGCACGATTGAGCATACACATATCAGCTCTCGGCGCTCGGATCGGTACCACATAATACTACCAAAACCATAAATATATAGTACCAGCTCACAGAGCGTAAATTATTTCCTGTTTGTTAACGGGTCCTAACCAACACTAATACCACCATTAGGTCGTGACATAACCCGACCTCCCACCCACGGCTGCCACACCTAAACGATTGGCACCCCCAATCCTGACCCACGGGATTGTGAATCGGATCACCATAGAGACTCCTCTGTACTTGAGTCCGATCTTGTAACATTACCATAATAACTACAACAGATCTCTGTATTTGTTTGTTTGATAAGGCTGTACTAGCCGAAACCTTGGTTACACTCGCGGAAGCTAATTCCGGACAAATACCAATAGAGGTCCACCCTATCTACCTAACCTCATTCCACCATGGAATCGTTACACCCCGAAACTCACCGTAAGCTCCGACTACAACTCAATAACACTCGGAGACTCATGTTTCGGGAAGCTGATGCACACCATAAACATCGCATTTATCAGCAATGCAACCTACAAAACGTCGTACCAGCTGATCTTCTCAATACCATAACCGCTGATCTACGCCGCACAATTAATGGCGTATTGAAATTTGAGAGCGACATCTCGTCGGACCTCGACGCTTTAGCTCTCCAAACCACACAGCGTTTGACACAGCTCTTAGAGACACAATATTGGAAGCGCATCTCATACCTAGAAACTGAGATATCTGAATACCTTATCCACCCGCTTCCCCGAATATCATTGAGCAGGACCAACCTGCATTTCTTGAGCTCTTCCAGCAAACCATTGATCGCTTTTCCTCCACCGATCTCACCAAATACAGGCTAACCAATGCCCAACGGTATAAGGATTTTATAGCCACGGCTGTACTAGTTCCCAACCGGGACTGTACCACCGTTACCGCTACCATTGCACGCAACCGACATACACATGATGCCATAATCCACTCACCGAGTGACACTACCGTGGACCAACCGGGTCCATCTCTCCCGGACTCTACTCTCCGGGTTACGTTACCAGTGGACACCACTATATCCCCACTCAAACCACAAGAATCCGCTGTCCACTCACCGAGTGGCCATACCTCTAACCTACTGAGGAACCACCTCCCGGAATCCTCTCACCGGGAAACTGTACCAGTGAACACTAGCCATACCATAGCTTACTCGCTTCTGCGGGCTCCTAAACGCCGGAAGCTGGGAATGACCAACATTCTCCCACCAGACGTTACGTCTCGTACTGTAGCACACGCCCTTAAGGACTTGCCCACCGAGTCCTCACCGTGCGTCATGCCCACCCGTCCTACCACGAAGTTGACGGATTGTAGAGCCACCAAGCGCCAATACACCCCACCACGGGTGCTACCTGTAAATAACCTTCCTCCTTGTACCTCTACCTCGACCACCCTCGACTCATTAATGACCCCCTGTAGTAGCCAACTACCATGGTCGCAAGTTACTCTACCTGAGGGAGACTGGCCTCTCGACCCAGACTCGAACCACACGCATGACAATGCTACCAATAATACCGTTTCACCTGCTACAAACATACAATCGGTACCAATTAACAACACACCAGCTCCACCTAGCCCATTGATACACGATGGGCCTACCCGTACGTTCACTGACCTCAGGCCTAGGGACCTACGCGGTCCCCTAGGTTCCACATCCGACCTACCACTGTCGGAATATGGGCTCACGTCTACCACTGAGACCAGCGGTCAACATACCGCCTCCTCCACGGAGAGTTTACAGTTTTCCTATGCTTCCCCTGGTGATCCGGGGATCCGGTCCACTCCTATTGGACCAACAGCGGGCCTACCTGCTTTATCAACATCCGGTTCTGACGGTGTTACTCACCCTCCAACCATAAACGGACCTGCTTTGTCCACTATCAACCGGGCATATAAAACACCTATTATACCTACCATTCCAGGGCCTACCCTGAGCTATACCCGAGACGGCATATTGCGGAATTTAGCCAGAATTCTCGAGGCTGAACGGCCCTGACTAGGCCATTACGCTCATACCAGTGATGTTTACTCCCCTACGGACCACCGTAGGCCTAAGAGTTATTGTCGTACGCGCAGTTTCCGCGCGGCCTCTCGTGTTAAACATAACCAGAATCAGCGTACACGACGTCGAATGAAACAACACTCTATACTAACCGCTCACGCTGAGACGGCTAGCAAACACATCACCAACCTATCGAGCTACACACTCAATAAACCTGAGATGATTGTACTCGGCAAGGGACTGAAATTTATACCAACGCCTCCTAAACCTACCAAATCCTTCTTTAATGAGGATATCCGATTGCTTCTAAATAGAATGCGATTGCGAGTTATACATGCTGACCAACAGCAGCGGTTCATTAACCCCTTCCACCAGAAGACCAATACCGCCCCGACCACCTGTCACAATGTTGCAGTGGAAACATACCTATCTAAGACGAGACTGGAACTTTTACGGTGTCTTAACCCTTCGCGCCTTCGCATCTGCCGCAATAATATGACCAAAGCGGAGCGAATTGCGCTTAATAGCCTCCGACGTAACCGCGACATTGTCATCAAACAGTCGGATAAGGGCAAATCAACTGTTCTACTCAACCGCACCACCTATGTTGCTGAGGGCCTTCGTCAACTTACCTCGGCCCTCCATTATAAACCGATTCCCCATGATATAACGGCACGTACCACACTCGATGTCCGTAATCAACTGCAACGTATGTATAGCAACCACGAGATTGACCATAAAATGCATACATCGCTTCAACCTAAACTGGGCACTACCAAACAGCCTGTCCTCTACCTTTTACCAAAAATACACAAGGACCCGCCTACAACGGGTAGACCGATTATCGCGGGTTGCTCCAGCCCCACTACCTCTATATCCGGTCTACTTGATTTCTTCCTGGTTCCTATTGTGAAGAAACAACACACGTATATACGGGACACTGCCCATTTCATCCAACTCATTGAGGAGGCACCTATCCCTCCGGATTCAATCCTCGTTTCTGCCGATATTGCCAATATGTACACCAACATATCGCACGAGGAAGCTATGGCATCTGTCGAGCGGGCTCTGATTGAGAACCATAATTTACCATATCTCATCACCAGACCCTCGACCACCTCACTACAGACGCTCCTCAAGCTTATACTTGAGCGTAACTGCTTCCAGTTCGATGGACAGTCTTATATCCAAACACTGGGGGCTGCCATGGGCAGTAAGGCCAGTCCTGAAATAGCCGATATCACAGCCCATACCTGGGAGACCACCCTACTCTCAATAGGCCAGGGCAAAATCCACAAATGGCTCCGATATCGTGATGATACCTTTATCATCTGGACGGGATCCGAAGCGGAATTGCATAGCTTCATGGAAAGAGCTAACCAGTCACACCCAACGTTTCGCTTTGTATATGAAGCCTCGACCACCGAGGTCACGTTCCTTGATACCGAAATTTACAAAGGTGATCGGTTCCAAGCCACCGGCGTCTTGGATGTGCGTCTCCACATCAAACCCACGGAGACTTTCCAATACCTTCACCGCCAATCCGCTCACCCCCCTGCCACCTTCAGGGGTTTCATCAAGGGCGAACTAACGCGCTTTATACGCAACAATTCATCCGAAACACGCTATACACACCATAAAGAACAGTTTGTAAACCAACTCCTACAACGGGGTTACACCATGCAGGAAATTGAACCTGTACTCACCACTGTCAGCTTCACGAATCGACCCACGATGCTTACAAACACGAACCGGGGTCGCACAAATAAAGCTTATATGGAGCCACCTCTGGTCTTCACTACGACCTTCAACCCTTACATTTCTAACATCAAGAAGGCACTCCTAAAATATTGGGAACTCATATCTAACAGTACCAATCTGCGTAGAATATTCCCGGAACCTCCAATTCTGGCTTTCAAACGCGGCACAAACCTTAATGACACCCTAGTGTGTGCCCAATTACCACCTATAAGGCACAATGTCGGAGAGACCCACCCACCGACCATCCGGTCTCCCACTGGCAGTACACCGAACCACCATTAACTGGTTCCAACCTACAGTTTACTTGCCTTCCAAACAACCCCCCCCCCCCACACACACACACACGTGGGGCTGGGGCTCGATGAGTGTAATTACTACAGCCCATGACCTATTTGATCGTAGGATCATGCCACCCACTGCACTTCGCATACTCTTACGAGAATACAGCGCGCCTGATGAGCATCTACCCTGGGCTTCCAATGCCCCTCCCACACCAAATGTGGGTCATGCTCGTAACCACTGCTCTCTCGCTTCAACCTGGATTACCAGTCGCATACCTCTCACCTCCAGTGTTCAATTTCACCTTGACGTTCACAACGACGTCCGTGCCTTTTGAACCCGGAAGCTATTTCCTTCGGGCTATACATGACAATATGATGTTCTCAACGACGTCCGCGCCTTTGATGACCGGAAGCGGTCCACTAGGAATGCTATCCTATGACGACGCTTACTATCACGTCCGCGTCTTCTGACCTAGACACCAATGCCCACAGTGGCGCTATCTCTATCACGTCCGCCAAGGACTGATTTATACCCGGTTATACCGAACGGGTTTCATAGCAACTTCTGCTTCCAACATGCGACCACTCAGAACATCTCGTCGATCTAATTACCAACACAGGACTTCGGCACGTCCATACCAGCCTCCACCCAGGCAGACTAGGATCACCATGCCACCATTGGACCATACCAAGCCTAGGGAGGAAGCCCTGGGGGAACAGAGAACGAGGCACGCCCTCGACTGGATAAAACATGTCCAATCACCTACCTGGACCTATGGCATCCGCCCTCCATCCACTGCTGGCATCCCTGACCAACAGGAGCTCGACACGCAGTTGGCTGACCAAGTGGAGAAGTACATACAGGCAGTCAAAGACACCATCATTAACCACCTCAACCAGTGGGCTGCCAAGGATCCTATAGACCTTCACACTGATAGTAGTGATGACAAGAGAATTGCGGACATGGCTGCGAAAATCTCACTGCTCGTAGCGAAACAACTGCTGCAAGCAGCACCTAAAGCTGCGGCTGAACATCAGACTCCGGACCAACCGGATGCATCTACGTCCACCAACAAGGGCGAATCCTGGCTGTAGACCATGCTCTACGCTCATCAACGGCCCTTTTCAGGGCCACCCACAATATTAGAAAGAGTTATACCTTTACACACTCACTGCCTTCATACCAATAAACAAGCTCCCTCGAAGGAGCATAGACCAAACCATAACCTATACGGGAGTTGAGTTCTCACCCGAACCGCTCTACCTGGCACATAGCCAAATGAGACCACCAATATTCCTCCGTGTGCTTTCCACTGTGTGGGAACCGCACCCCTGCGCAACGCAGGAGGCTTTAGTTCCAATCCTGAGCCCATACCCCAGGGCCCACCTATAGTCCATACACGGTGACTACATATCGATAGCCTTATCCCGCTCTCATAAACACGGGATATATGTGACCTTACGCTACCGGGTGCCTAACTACACCCCCTCCCCCCAAATGGGGATGCCAGCCGTGTATAACAACGGTATGATGAACATGACACCTTATGTGTGCTCTCATGACACAAAATGATTGTGCTCTCCACGAATCCAGCTCACACTACCAAGTGACAATGCCCCCCCCCCCCCCACGGGGCTGGGCGTATAAGGATGGGCTACCATGGCCCTCCCCATCTCGCACCGCTGTTAGATGACCACACCCGAAGCTTGAGGGCGAACCTAGTGGCTACTATGTCCCCCCACTATGAAACATACCTGTCGAAAACCAAAATTGGAACGAAACAACCAACCATAACAAACAACCCGCCCCCCCACCCCCCCCCCACACCGCATATGCCGATCCGACCGGATCGAGACACCGGATTTTACAAAATACCACCACCTTTACACCATCCGGGGCCTAGGCCGTCAGACGGAGCTACCATCGTTTCTCTGCTCACGGGAGAGTTCACCAGGACACCTCCTGTCTCGCACCACCCATAGATGACCACACCCGAAACCTGGGAGCGAATCTGGTTGCTACTGTCCCTTCATTATCACCTTTCAAGGCTTTCGAGTCTGACTTCGACATACTGCATTAAAAGCGTGAGGCTGTCTTAATTTATTGAGACGGCTGACACCAACGAAGGTTTTGCTACCGGTTTCTACCATAACCTTTTCGGACACACCCACTACCAGGGCTCCTACCTGCCCGTGTCTGAGTCTCGAAGGTTACCGATAACGTCTAACCAACTTCACGAGATTTACCTTACACCTATTTAATCTCACCAGGACAACAATTGTCAGTGCGAATTTGACCTTCGCCCTTCCAACCCTACCTATTGTAACAAACAACCATCACAAACGAACCCCCCCCCCCCCCCCCCACCGCATATGCCGATCCGACCGGATCGAGACACCGGATTTTACAAAATACTACCACCTTTACACCATCCGGGGCCTAGGCCGTCAGGCGGAGCTACCACCGTTTCTGTGCTCACGGGACATTTCACCAGGACACCTCCTGTCTCGCACCACCCATAGATGACCACACCCGAAACCTGGGAGCGAATCTGGTTGCTACTGTCCCTTCATTATCACCTTTCAAGGCTTTCGAGTCTGACTTCGACATACTGCATTAAAAGTGTGAGGCTGTCTTAATTTATTGAGACAGCTGACACCAACGAAGGTTTTGCTACCGGTTTCTACCATAACCTGTTCGGACACACCCACTACCAGGGCTCCGACCTGCCCGTGTCTGAGTCTCGAAGGTTACCTACAACATCTAACCAACTTCACGAGATTTACCTTACACCTATTGAATCTCACCAAGACAACAATTGTCAGTGCGAATTGGACCTTCGCCCCACCAACCTCACCTACTATAAGGATTACCACAACTCGTTCCAATAGTCATACACTGCTGGTCTCACCCTCACCAACTAACTACTACCACGCCCCTGTTGCTACAATTTAGGCTACCACGCCACATACACCACCGGGCAACTGAACCACAATACTGAACCGACTTCGCTTGCAGCTTTAATCATAGTGTGCCCCTAACACACTGGCTGTTATCGACCTTTGGCCCAACCGGGTCTTGAACAGGCACCATCTTACACCCTACCACCAACGTAACACATGGATTTAGGCAACGACCATGGCCACACATCTAATATTGCCATATATACCACCGGATAAGAGTCGTTGTACCCACATACCGCCAAAGAACAACCCCCCCCCCCACCACCGGCGGGAATACGGGGTGTTAGGCGTGGCCCTAGCAGGTGATCATTGAGTACTACAATTGCCCCATTGCGACCACTCGCACTACCACCTCTTGGGAGCCTTATGTCCGACCCTGATGGACAAGCCCACCAACCCACGTTCCACGGGCTCACTACTCTAACCATCACCTTTCACTGGCGCCGCCCACCACCTTGATAAACCTACTCTGGCTAATTCTACCCACGACTCCAATACCATTATGGTCGTTGTTCTGATTGCAATAACTCTAACACCAATTTAGTTATTGTTATGCTTGTACAAACACCTCACCTCCACTTTAATCTGTACCACCTGTAATCACATGTACCTGGTGCTTGACAATTCTCTTATGAAAACAAAACAATCAGCTATTGAAGACACACCTCCATTGTCTCAGCCGACACCTGCGATGTGTATTAGTCGCATCAACCAATCAAACCATTCCTAGATATCACGTGCTCACCTGCACGAAGTCTCGTACCACTCCGTTCACCATTTCGTTCATGACAGTCATAGACGACAGTTTGTTTATCGGCAGCCATTTTGAAATACCTTGTTCACCGCGATCGAGTTTTGATTTTTCCAATTTTGACTCGCTCACACTGCTTCTACCACTCTGTTTGTACAACACATTTGTATATATATACACACACTTGTTTCCAATGCAGGTAGTTATTTCGAGTTCGCGTTTTGCTTTTATTGTTTCTCGCTTTTTTTCATTTTTAACCTTTTATTTGATTGTGATACCTGCCGGACCCGGCTTATGCGACCCATACCTGTGTCTTTACCTGACATGGTCGCTTTACACCTTCAACACAATCCTTTCTACCCACCACTCACCACGGTAGAAATATTCATTAATATACCTTTACCAGTTTATTAAAGTCGACCACCGACGGAGGGCTCCCCCTCCCTGAAAGCAATTCCGAGCGAACTTACACCAGCTCTTGACGCTCCTGCTGCCACCTTACCACCACCAACATCTGACAAACCAGTACCATATTACTGTCACCTTACGTATCGGATCACCATAGAGGCTTCGACCCACATAAATCCGATTTTGTAACACTACCACCGATCTCTGTATTTGTTTGTTTGATAAGGCTGCACAGGCCGAAACCTTGGTTACACTTTGCGGAAGTTAATTCCGGACAAATACCATTTGAGGTCTACCTAACCTCATTCACCAGTAACCTAAAATACCCATCTCCACAATGGAGAAGTTACACCCCGAAACACACCGTACACTTCGCCTACAACTTAATGATACCAGGCGCCTCATGTTTCGGGAAGCGGATGCACATCACAAACAACGCATTTACCACCATTGCAACGTACGAAACGTCGTTCCTAAAGACCTTTTCAGTACCATCAAAACGGATCTACACCAGACCGTTAACAAAACACTGAAGTTTGAGAACGATATGTCCTCTGACATTGACGCTCTGGCGCTCCAAACCACCCAGCGTCTGGTACAACTCTTACAAACCCAATACCACAAACGTATCTCCGACCTTACGACCCAGGTGTCCGAGTTTCTTAACCACCCGCTCCCACCTAACGTCACCGAGCGTGACCAACCTGCTTTTCTGGAGCTTTTTCACAAAACCATAGAGCGCTTCACCACCGGCGACCTTACCAAATACAAACTAACCAACAATACACGCTTTAAGGAGGTTATGGCTACCGCTATACCGGTCCAAGACCGTACGTCTATTCCGGAGTCCACCACCACTATACCATCAGACATTAACGCATACCACTCACCAATTGAGACCACACCTAACTCACCACCCGTGAACAGCTCTTCATACCACACTCCACGGGAGACCACCCCCTGTGACATTCAATGCACCATAACTGATTCATTTCCCCGCGCAGCCAAGCGCCGGAAGCTAGGAATGACCAAAATAATTCCTCCTTCACAAGCATCGGATAGAGGCAATACACACCCCGCACCCCCTGCCTCCACCAAGGCCATTCACCATACGACCACACCCGGCTGCATATCTACACGTCCCACCGGACATATAGCAAGGGTTGTCTCCAGGTCCTACATTCCCACTACACCACTACAGCCAGCCACCTCGGAATGTGCTTCGACTTCAACCATATTGAGTACACTCATGACCCCTTGTACCAGTCAACTACCATGGTCACAAACCACTGTACCAGTGGAATCTTGGCCCATCCACCCAGACTCTGACCTTGAATCTGGTGACCACTCAAACGATGCCGAACCAGCCACCGTATGTACCCTATCTGAACCTAACACCATTGAATCAGCGTCGACATGGCGCCCAGAAACCAACATTTCCACTGATATCAGTCCAGGGCACCAGGAATACAGCCCCCACACTGATACCACCACTTCATCGGAGAGCATTTAATTTTCCCATGTTACCTCTGATGACACCGGAGCTTCAACCGCACATTCCACACCTCAGATCTCTGGCGCCGACGTCACGCCAACACCTACCTCCGGTTTAAATAACGTCACAAACCACCCATTCGCGTGGATTTCTACCTTTAACCACCCAGACGAAATAAACCACCACCCGGGCATGGCGCTTCCCATCACGTCAACATCCACCCGGCTTGCTCATAACTATACCAAAGAAACTATCCTTCGGAATTTAACCCGCATACTCGACACAGAACGAGCGTGACTAGGCCGTGAAGAACCCACTACCAACACATACCTTCCCACGGCTATTGAATTACCTTCACGCCCTATCCGTTGTACCAACCGACGTACTAAAAATACCCTGGAGCGTCGCAAACGACGACGGTTTCAACGACAATCACACCTTACCAAGTTGGCTGTCAAAGCTAGCAAGCACATCACAAACCTATCCACCTATACTCTCAGTTCCCATGAAAAAAATTGTACTGGGCAAAGGGTTAAAGTTTATACCAACACCCTCAAAACCCACCAGATCATTCTGCAATGGGGACATCCAACTGCTTCATAACAGAATGCGGTTGAGGGTTCTACACGCTGACCAACAGCGGCGGTTCATTAACCTTTTCCACCAAAAGACCAATACTGCTCCAATCACCTGTCACAATGTCGCAGTTGAAACATACCTGTCGAAAACCAAAATTTGAACGAAACAACCAACCATAACAAACAACCCCCCCCCCCCCCCCCCCCACACCGCATATGCCGATCCGACCGGATCGAGACACCGGATTTTACAAAATACCACCACCTTTACACCATCCGGGGCCTAGGCCGTCAGACGGAGCTACCATCGTTTCTCTGCTCACGGGAGAGTTCACCAGGACACCTCCTGTCTCGCACCACCCATAGATGACCACACCCGAAACCTGGGAGCGAATCTGGTTGCTACTGTCCCTTCATTATCACACTTTGCGGAAGTTAATTCCGGACAAATACCATTTGAGGTCTACCTAACCTCATTCACCAGTAACCTAAAATACCCATCTCCACAATGGAGAAGTTACACCCCGAAACACACCGTACACTTCGCCTACAACTTAATGATACCAGGCGCCTCATGTTTCGGGAAGCGGATGCACATCACAAACAACGCATTTACCACCATTGCAACGTACGAAACGTCGTTCCTAAAGACCTTTTCAGTACCATCAAAACGGATCTATACCAGACCGTTAACAAAACACTGAAGTTTGAGAACGATATGTCCTCTGACATTGACGCTCTGGCGCTTCAAACCACCCAGCGTCTGGTACAACTCTTACAAACCCAATACCACAAACGTATCTCCGACCTTACGACCCAGGTGTCCGAGTTTCTTAACCACCCGCTCCCACCTAACGTTACCGAGCGTGACCAACCTGCTTTTCTTGAGCTTTTTCACAAAACCATAGAGCGCTTCACCACCGGCGACCTTACCAAATACAAACTAACCAACAATACACGCTTTAAGGAGGTTATGGCTACCGCTATACCGGTCCAAGACCGTACGTCTATTCCGGAGTCCACCACCACTATACCATCAGACAGTAACGCATACCACTCACCAATTGAGACCACACCTAACTCACCACCCGTGAACAGCTCTTCATACCACACTCCACGGGAGACCACCCCCTGTGACATTCAATGCACCATAACTGATTCATTTCCCCGCGCAGCCAAGCGCCGGAAGCTAGGAATGACCAAAATAATTCCTCCTTCACAAGCATCGGATAGAGGCAATACACACCCCGCACCCCCTGCCTCCACCAAGGCCATTCACCATACGACCACACCCGGCTGCATATCTACACGTCCCACCGGACATATAGCAAGGGTTGTCTCCAGGTCCTACATTCCCACTACACCACTACAGCCAGCCACCTCGGAATGTGCTTCGACTTCAACCATATTGAGTACACTCATGACCCCTTGTACCAGTCAACTACCATGGTCACAAACCACTGTACCAGTGGAATCTTGGCCCATCCACCTAGACTCTGACCTTGAATCTGGTGACCACTCAAACGATGCCGAACCAGCCACCGTATGTACCCTATCTGAACCTAACACCATTGAATCAGCGTCGACATGGCGCCCGGAAACCAACATTTCCACTGATATCAGTCCAGGGCACCAGGAATACAGCCCCCACACCGATACCACCACTTCATCGGAGAGCATTCAATTTTCCCATGTTACCTCTGATGACACCGGAGCTTCAACCACACATTCCACACCTCAGATCTCTGGCGCCGACGTCACGCCAACACCTACCTCCGGTGTAAATAACGTCACAAACCACCCATTCGCGTGGATTTCTACCTTTAACCACCCAGAAGAAATAAACCACCACCCGGGCTTGGCGCTTCCCATCACGTCAACATCCACCCGGCTTGCTCATAACTATACCAAAGAAACTATCCTTCGGAATTTAACCCGCATACTCGACACAGAACGAGCGTGACTAGGCCGTGAAGAACCCACTACCAACACATACCTTCCCACGGCTATTGAATTACCTTCACGCCCTATCCGTTGTACCAACCGACGTACTAAAAATACCCTGGAGCGTCGCAAACGACGACGGTTTCAACGACAATCACACCTTACCAAGTTGGCTGACAAAGCTAGCAAGCACATCACAAACCTATCCACCTATACTCTCAGTTCCCATGAAAAAAATTGTACTGGGCAAAGGGTTAAAGTTTATACCAACACCCTCAAAACCCACCAGATCATTCTGCAATGGGGACATCCAACTGCTTCATAACAGAATGCGGTTGAGGGTTCTACACGCTGACCAACAGCGGCGGTTCATTAACCTTTTCCACCAAAAGACCAATACTGCTCCAACCACCTGTCACAATGTCGCAGTTGAAACATACCTGTCGAAAACCAAAATTGGAACGAAACAACCAACCATAACAAACCCCCCCCCCCCCCCCCACACCGCATATGCCGATCCGACCGGATTTTACAAAATACCACCACCTTTACACCATCCGGGGCCTAGGCCGTCAGACGGAGCTACCATCGTTTCTCTGCTCACGGGAGAGTTCACCAGGACACCTCCTGTCTCGCACCACCCATAGATGACCACACCCGAAACCTGGGAGCGAATCTGGTTGCTACTGTCCCTTCATTATCACCTTTCAAGGCTTTCGAGTCTGACTTCGACATACTGCATTAAAAGCGTGAGGCTGTCTTAATTTATTGAGACGGCTGACACCAACGAAGGTTTTGCTACCGGTTTCTACCATAACCTTTTCGGACACACCCACGACCAGGGCTCCTACCTGCCCGTGTCTGAGTCTCGAAGGTTACCGATAACGTCTAACCAACTTCACGAGATTTACCTTACACCTATTTAATCTCACCAGGACAACAATTGTCAGTGCGAATTTGACCTTCGCCCTTCCAACCCTACCTATTGTAACAAACAACCATCACAAACGAACCCCCCCCCCCCCCCCCACCGCATATGCCGATCCGACCGGATCGAGACACCGGATTTTACAAAATACTACCACCTTTACACCATCCGGGGCCTAGGCCGTCAGGCGGAGCTACCACCGTTTCTCTGCTCACGGGAGATTTCACCAGGACACCTCCTGTCTCGCACCACCCATAGATGACCACACCCGAAACCTGGGAGCGAATCTGGTTGCTACTGTCCCTTCATTATCAACATTTATCACCTCATTTTTTTCATCATCATTTTTTTCTCAAGTGAGGGGGTTTTGTCCAGTTTTGTCAGTAAAAGTGAGGGGGTTTTGTCCGAGGGTGTTTTGTCCTGAGGGGGTTTTGTTCGAGGGTGTTTTGTCCGAGGGGGTTTTGTCCTATATTCATATTTTCGGGCCAGGTCGCCCCCTGGTTTGGGGCGAGTTGACCCGCTTTTGGGAGCGAGTTGACCATCCCCCCAAAAATGTTTTACTAACTTTATTTTTATAATTTTTATATGTTTTAGTAAAAACATACAATTATGGAATATTAATTTATGTACTTACCTTTAATAAGAAGAAAATTCTGTTCAAAATAAATAAAATCCTTTATGCAAATTTTGAATCCACCACACAAAGCACGCATGAAAGAATAATAATTTCTTTCCAAGAATATGAAATTTAACACAAAAGTTCTAAAAAATCGTGTTCGCTGACTGAGGAGACAAATTTCCTTTCAGTATCCAGACATCTAACTTGATGATTCGAAAATAATATTCTAATCTGTGTTAGTTTAAACAAGCAATATGAGCAGTGAGTGTGATTGTGGCTGACGATATTTCATTAACAGCTCTGAAAAGAGTACTCACAAATAACTTTTTTGTTTAAACAAGCAATCTGATCAATGAGTGTTTTTTTGTGAATTGTGATTGTAGCTAACGACTGTTTATGAAGATCAGCAGTATACATCCGACAACAACACAAGTTCTGTTTTGGATGCATCTGAAAGTCCAGACGACAACACATCTTTGAATGTACCATTTTAGAGATAAGTTTTCAAATACCACACCGTAATGTTATTATTCGCCCTGAAACACTAGAAACATTAGTTATAAAACAAATAAACTTTTTCGGGTCGCAAGGGATTTTAATCCCACATCGTCCCTATATGCGCCTTCTGGGCGCTGAAACTTCTCACTCATTCGTCATAGAAACATCAATTGAGGATCCCGATTTACCAGAGAGTTTACCAGAGCATGCACCAACACATACACAGAAATGCTCAATGGAAGTCAACAGAATGCCGGACGATTCGATTCTTGGATGATTCGGCACCTGGGTTTTTGGACGATTCGGCACTTGACTTTGGACGACTCGGCTCTTGGGTTAGAACAATTCGGCACCTCCCTCATAAAGATGCCATTCTGAGAGCTATTGATAGACCATCTACAATTCCTTTAGAAAGAATAGTGGTCGACTTTGAGTGTGGTCTATGGCAAGCCATCTACAGACGTTTTCCTAATATCCCAATTCAAGGCTGTGTGTTTCACTGGGCCCAGGCGGTGTTCCGTAAAGTTCAAGAAATTGGTTTACAGGTAATTTATATTTATTATTTTATTATTTTTTTATATTATCGTTTTCAGTGTCACGTTCAAATCCAAAATATGTTATAGCATAGAAGATCAAACGCCCAGAATAATACTGTATGTACACAAAGATATAGATAGAAGCTAATTTACATAATATTACGAATATGAACGATTATAAAATTACCAAGACTTGATTTACCCCGATGAGCTACTTGTTATTAACTGGTTGTAAAATTTCTCTTTAGGTTGAGTATAACTTGAAAGACACAGTATACAAATACATACCGAAAACCATGGCCATACCATAATACCCATAATACCATTTCTTTTCAGTTTCTTTATTTTATGTGAACAGAAGCTAATGAAATTTTCAGTTTCTTTATTTCAGGTCAACAGAAGCTAATGATTTTTTTTTTATTCTAGATGGTTCACTAAGTCCTGTTAGGTACCTCCCGTGGTGTGAACCGGTAACGGGAATTTTCAATAATTCACCGCTAAACCAAACCAGGCAGTAGCAAAAGTCTTTTCAAATTTTATCATCTTGACACGCGTGAATATAAAATTTATATATTTTCTTCAAGTATTACATGTATATTTATCTGTAATACCCGAAGATAATATATATTCGTTGGGGCCAAATTGTTCTAACCTAAGCGCCGACTCGTCCAAAGTCAAATGCTGAATCGTCCAACCCAAGTGCCGAATCGTCCAGGTGCCGAATCGTCTGCATATCAGTCAATGTGGTGGTCGACTTTTGGTATCCAGTGAAGGTTATTCATCTTAAACGTAACATCGTTATGATACGCGACCACAAGCTACAGCGCGATCTCGATTTCCCATACGTGAATTACAGTCTTAAATTTGAACACTCTTGTTAATTTTTTATATTTTTATATTTATATAACATTTATAACAAAATAAATTATATAAACCACAGAAAATATTGATGCAAATTATAAAATGAATAGTTGTATATATTTTGTTATTATGTTCTAGTTTTAATAAATAAAAAAATACGTATTTAATCTGACCAGACTTACGCTATTATTAGGTCTTTCCAGTCCAACACTTTTTGGGGTGCGACTTGACCCGATGTATATGTGGGCGACTCGACCCGAGGGCGACTTGACTCGTTATCTTTTGAAATGTGACGTTTTTGTTCGCGTGATGTTTTGACTAGCACCCGTTGGCACTAATACGCTTCCATAATAAATCATTCTGTTCTTGACACGGGACCCGATGTATGGGTGGCGACTTGACCCGATGGCGATTGACTCGTTCTCTTTTGAAATGTGACGTTTTTTGGTCGCGTGATATTTTGATTGGGAACGGGGCAACTCGCCGTTGGGACAACTCGCCGCATCCGAGGTGGGACGAGTCGCCGTCCGGACAAGTCGCCGTGGAGTAGTAATTGATAAGTAACACGCGGCATAGGATTAAATTATCTTTATTAATACTCGTGACTTATATAACAAGACAGGTTCAATATGACATATAATAATATAACTTATAAAATAATAGTTACTAACATAACAAGATTAATCAGAGTGACAGACGATTCGTTGAAATCAATGACAATAATTAATTAATTAATACATATCAAGCAAATTTACTCTTTTACAGATCGTGCTTAGACATAGGGGTACAGCATGCACCTGTTCGTTGGAAATTATTTTGAATGTCGGCTTATTCGAACCTTGGCTCTTTCGGACCTTGGCTTATTCGGACTCTGGCTTTTTCGGACCTCCGGCTCATGCGGACCTTGGCTTTTCCGGACCTCCACCTTTTTCGCCCCCTCAATTATATATTGATAATTATGACAAGAATTTAGGAAAATTCACCTTTATTTGCTTATAAATCCATGAGAGTTGGAAGCGAGGGCCAATAATCCTATTTGGTTTGAGTTATACTTGATGAATGAAAAGCTTCAGGGCGCCGAAGGCGCTCAGGGACGGTGTGGGATTGAAATCCCTCGCGACCCGAATAACTTTATTCGCTTTATAACTTTATTTGCTTACAAATCCACGAGAGTCGGAAGCGAGAGCCAATAATGTTATGTGCGCACTGGCAGTGGGGTAGTGTTTCAGATCCCCGAGAATCTCGAACTAGAAGATAACTAGGAATTGTGCATAACTAGAAGAATTTTGCTCTGTGTTTGCTTAGGAACGTGGGCATATTTATGGTAAAACTGAAACCGCAGTTTGATGGTTGTTTTATGGAAAAGAAAAAGAAACCCAAACAGTCGCTGGTTTGGGAGCATCCCCAGCATATTATCCATAACGGTTACAAAAAGAAAAAAAAAATCCACCAATATGTGGTTTTGAAAACTGGGAGTCACCCATCAGCATATAAGAGAGACTGGATGTTGAGCCTTGGCCATCTGGTCTGCCTACGGAGGGAACAGATGACGGCGTGATCGGAGTGGGGGGTGGGGGGGGGGGGACACACACACACACCAAAAGCCCTTAAAAGGGGGCTGTTAAATTTTTAGTCATTATTTATGACTTATATTGTTTTTCTGTTAAGATTCGGTATTGTTGTTTTACTACACGTTGGGAGCTGCCTATCTTTTTTCTAGGAAAAATGTCTATATTTTTCTTTTGGTTAATTTTCATTATTTTCCCTTTAGTGCATATGAAAACATTGGAAAATAATTAGAAAATGCAAATTACCTTAGTTATAAATTTATGTGTCTTTCGTTTATGCCCGACTGTCTTGAGTATTTGGTTTTCTTTAAATAGGGGATCTGTATGAGAATTGTACTTTTTGTTATTAATTATTCGTAATGATCGTTTTTGCAGGACAGCTAGTTTTTTGATAGCTCTTGAGTTACCCCATGTCTGTATTCCGTATACCAAATGGCTATGAATGCAGGCGTAATACAATGTTTTCAGAGCTCCGTGGGGGAGGATATTTTTAACTTTGTTGAGACTATAGTTGGCGCGTGCTATTTTCGAGCATAATCGGGATTTGTGAGCCTTGTAGGATAAATGTTCATCAGTGCTAATTCCTAAGAATTTCACAGATTTATCTGTTTCAGTGGCCCCAACCTTGTTTATGTTTTGGTTATTTATTTTTACCCCTTGACAAAGATTATTGTTCCTACCTTTATTTGGATTAAGTATGATATACGAAGTTTTCTTACAATTCAGCATTAACTGGTTCACAGAGCACCATTCGAATAGTTTCTGAAGCTTGTCATTGAAATACGGTGTAATGGGATTATTGTCGGGTGAGAATTGTCGAATTGCGCGTGATAAATAATAAATGGAGTGGGGGTACTTTGATTTGTTACCCTAAACTGCGGGTCGGTCACACACTCACCCACCAACACACTCGATCATCCATCCATCCATCCTTCCATCCATCCATCCCTCCATCCATCCAGAATGAACGAATGAATGAACGAACGAATGGACGAATGAATCAGTGAATGAATGGATGAGTGAGATGAGAGAGAGAGAGAGAGATGTATTTATTTATTTATTTATTTATTTATTTATTTATTGGTGTTTAAGGTCACATTCTTATGCACAATGGCTAATCATGACCGTGACAGTTTTAAGGGTGGGGGTAGCCGGAGTACCCCGAGAGAACCACCGAACAACGACGAGCAGCTGCTAGCTCCCCAACATCGTAACTCCGCGGTGCAGCACAGGCAGGGTTAGATTGGTTGAAGACATGCGCACCGTCGACGTGCAGTACGCCTTAGTACACGGCGTCATCGTGCCCCAATGTGGACAACTGGGGTTAAGTGCCTAGCCCATGGACACAAATAAACGAGGTGGAGGTGCTTTAATTTGTTACCCTAAACAGCAAGTCAGTCACACATCCACACACTCGATCAGTCAAGCACCCACACATCTATTCATCCGTTCGTCCACCCAGAATGAATGAATGAATGAATGACGCCATGAACGAACGAATGAATGAATGAAAAAAAGAAAGAGACAACCCTTCATCCAGCATGGATGTTATATGACACAAGTAAACAAGTTCTATGCTATTTGTTCCATCCGTTATGTCGAAATACACCGCCCATGACCCCCACTGGAACAGGCTCGCTTTGATGAGGGGTCATAAGCCACATGTTCGAAAAATAACAACAAAAAAAACACCTGCTCGTTCCAATAAGAGGTCACAAGCCACATACCCACATCTCCAAGGCAACAAGAAGATGTATGACTGTTTGGGATAAAATGTAATAAAATAGTTGAATACTGAAATTTCCTAAAATTCTTGTCATAATTATCAATATGTAATTGAGGGGGCAAAAAAGCCGGAGGGCCGAAAAAGTCAAGGTCCGAATGAGCTCTTGTCATAATTATCAATATGTAACTGAGGGGGCGAAAAAGTCGGAGGTCCGAAAAAGTCAAGGTCCGAATGAGCCAGAGGTCCGAAAAAGCCAGGGTCCGAATAAGCCAAAGCCCGAAAGAGCCAAGGTCCGAATAAGCCGGATACCATTATTTTATATCTGTGAATTCACATGAAAATGGTCCGAAAAGACCATTTTCATGTGAATTCACAGATATAAAATAAATTTATAGAATTCTATATTATTTGAAAATTACTATAATTCACAAAAGATATAATTTATACAAAAATATATAAAGATTGAAGTACAAATGTATGTTTGATATCCATTATGGGAGAACTACTTTATATAGACAGCTGGACATTTCTTTAAAAAAGGTTGCAGTAGACAATGAAGGTGGATCTGACATATATAGGCATCCCAATATTTCTGTATCTTTTGGGCCATCTTCGTATATTTTGATCGGACGTCAGTTTCCAAATCTGATGCTTGCACCCTCAATTCCACATTCTCAGCTTCTGCCTGCAGGGCTGGTACCAGCGTGTAAAAGGTCAATCTCATTCCAAGGGTGTTGGACGTCGGTGCCAAGCTGCAAAGAACAATAGAAAAAAAAACAACTTTTAGTTAATTACTTAATTAATTACCGTTTACCATGACAATCACAATCACACACAGATGTGGCCGAGAGAGAGAGAGAGAGAGAGAGAGAGAGAGAGAGAGAGAGAGAGAGAGAGAGAGAGAGAGAGAGAGAGAGAGATCACAGTTTACACTGGGCACAGTATAGAATCCATAATCCCGTATCGGAAAAGCTATTGCCGCAACGAAACGCCAGGATGCATCGCCAAGACTGTCACATTGTTGTTTCAAAAACACCGTACACCAAGAACACATTTTATATTCACTGAAATACTCATTCTATTTATAATTTCATTTAAGAAAATAATACAGATGAAGCGTTACGAGAATGAATGAAGACAAGATCAATTCGACGGAGACCGAGACAATCCGACCTTCAATGATACGGAGAAGGGGGGGGGGGGGGAATCCAAATCATATATATAACGATGCAGGCACGTAAATAAATGATATCTGGGCTGAGTACGACAAGTAGTATGTTGATTATGTGATTTTTGTCTTCGATATAGAGCGTGAACTGAGTCGAACCAAATACGGCTAGTTTCTTTCAGTTTTAGCCCTCCTGATGGCCGCGTTGATCTCGTTTCCTTTATCTAAGTCTAAGACTAAGACTAAAGTTGTTGTTGTTGTTTATTATACCACCCACACATCTCAATCCATTATCATTACGTGTACGCTCCCTGTAAAACGCTGCCAATCGACTCCCCACTAACTGCTCCATGAGGTGGGGTATCAAAACCCAACCACGTGACTTCAATAAGACGTACTTTCCTCTTTTCAGGGCCAGGTCCAGGCTTCTTCTCTTACGTCCCGGCGCGTAATTTTTATTATGATCGTATTATAAGCAATAGTTCATTCGGAAATATTCATAATGTATTTTACTTATAATACCATGATAATTAAGTCAAATGGCGGGTTGTCCCTCATGTTATTATGGTCGTATTATAAGTAATAACAGGGGAATAATTCATTCGGAATTATTCATATGTTATTACTTATAATGCCATCATAATTAAGTCAATTAAATTGCGGGTTGTCCCTTATGTTATTATGATCGTATTATAAGTAATAACAGGTGAATAATTCATTCTGAATTATTCATAATATGTTACTTATAATACCATCATAATTAAGTCAAATGACGAGTTGTCCCTCGTGTTATTATGATCGTATTATAAGTAATAACGGCCGAATAATTCATTCGAAATTATTCATATGTTATTACTTTTAATACCATCAACATTAAGTCAAATGTTTGGTTGTCCCTTATATGTCCCGGCACGTAATTATTATTATAATCGTGTTGTAAGTAATATCTGTTGAATAATTCATTCGGAATTATTCCCATGTTATTACTTATAATACCAACATAATTAAGTCCAATAAACAAATCCAATATCCGTTAATTAATAATGATTATTATATTTCTACAGCTTTTTCTTTTGTAAATAAAAACCATACCCTACTCCCACGACCTCGAAAGTGTTATTCAACTCCCACGACGATATCCTACTCCCAGTCATGACGGACTACTTTTACCATTGCAGTTGTTCCGCCTCGAAAACCTGCGATAACACCCAATCCACTTCGACAAATATTCTTCTTGATATTCGAACTGACAGCGAACAATAAGTATGTACACATCCACACAAAGTTATAAGAAGTTGAACATGACTACTCATTCATGGTGACTGGTTGAATTATTTCTTTAAAATGTGTTGATTTCATTCATAAGTTCATATCTCCCGTCACCTGAATTTCCATTTGAAAACGAGCGTCATTGCATTCCTTTCTGATGACGTCATATTATCAGTTCATTCATTCATGTTTTTGTGTTCATGCGCCGATTTTTCTAACCGTCAAAACAAATTGAGCGACCTTGGGAAACTGCTCTTGGATGACGCAAGAGGGGTATTTGTGTTTCAGATATTATCAGGAAAATATAATAAACACAACAGTTCACTGCTTGGAGTAACGTGCGATGTTTATTCTCTCGTGGGATGCGGGGATTATCTTCACTCGGCTAGCGCCTCGTGAAAATAACCGTCCGCATCCCACTCGAGAATAAACACCGTACGTTCCTCCAAGCAGTGAACTATTGTCTATTTATATTATAAGTAATAGTGCGCGCAAAAGCAGCCCGAAGGGCTGCTTTGAAGCAAGCCTAATAGACAACGTGTACGTGAAATTGGAAAAACCAAGGAATGCTATGCCATCCAATCTAAACCGGAAACTGGAAGTAAAAACATGGGGAACCCCAGCTCTCGTTTTCAGAAGCGAACAAATCGAATGACGCCCCCTAAAAAGCGAACGGTGTAATGCGAGATTTCTCCTTAGATCATTCCATGCAGACTGTGAATAATTTATTGAACATGCTTTTCAAAATTAAAGTTTTTCCAAACAAACTCAACTGTCGTTTGCTTTGCTGACTAAATGACAGAAATTGTCGAAAAGCTAAATGTTCCCATATATGCACATTGGATTTCATCGTCTGCTGGCTGGCTGTTGGGATCCCGCTGTTTTTCGATTCTGCGGAGTATTCTGTCACGTGATTTATCTGTTTTGCATTTGCAAAACGCTGTTCACTTCAAACCAACACTACGTGTTATTGGAACAAAGTGAACCGAAAACAGACAGGTCAATGGTGTCGTCGCATGTCTTCCCTAGCAACCACATCGCCCCTTAGCAACCGGCTAACTACTGGTCCAATTTTGGCCAAATTCGGTATACGAACCCAAAATGCATTGCAAATAAAAACAGACATTTCAATGTTGACGTCTCGTGACGTCCCTATTAACCAGAGCGCGTCCTTAGCAACCGGCTAACTACTGGGCCGATTTGGACCAAATTCGGTATACGGATCCAGAATGCATTGCAAATGAAAACAGATAGATCAATGATGACGTCACGTGACTTCCCTAGCAACCAGAGCGCCCCCTTAGCAACGGACTAACTACTGGTCCGATTTTGACCAAATGCGGTATACGAACCCAAAATGCATTGCAAATAAAAACAGACATATCAATGTTGACGTCTCGTGACTTCCCTAGCAACCAGAGGGCGCCCTTAGCAACGGACTAACTACTGGGCCGATTTGGACCAAATTCGGTATATGGACCCAGAATGCATTGCAAATGAAAACAGATAAATCAATGATGACGTCACTGACTTCCCTAGCAACCAGAGCGCCCCCTTAGCAACGGACTAACTACTGGGCCGATTTTGACCAAATTCGGTATACGGATCCAAAATGCATTGCAAACGAAACAGACAGGTCAATGGTGTCGTCGCGTGACCTCCCTAGCAACCAGAGCGCCCCCCTTAGCAACGGGCTAACTACTGGTCCGATTTTGACGAAATTCGGTATACGGACCCAAAATGCATTGCCAATAAAAACAGACATATCAATGTTGACGTCTCGCGACTTCCCTAGCAACCAGAGCGCGTCCTTAGCAACCGGCTAACTACTGGGCCGATTTGGACCATATTCGGTATATGGATCCAGAATGCACAGCAAATGAAAACGGATAAATCAATGATGACGTCACGTGACTTACCTAGCAACCACAGCGCCCCCTTAGCAACGGGCTAACTACTGGGCCGATTTTGACTAAATTCGGTATATGGACCCAAAATGCATTGCAAACGAAACAGACAGATCAATGGTGTCGTCGCGTGACTTCCCTAGCAACCGTAGGGCCCCCTTAGCAACGAGCTAACTAGTGGTCCGATTTTGACCAAATTCGGTATACGGACCCAAAATGCATTGCAAATAAAAATACATATCAATGTTGACGTCTCGGGACTTCCCTCGCAACCACAGCGCGCCCTTAGCAACGGGCTAACTACTGGGCCGATTTTGACCAAATTCGGTATACGGTCCCAGAATGCTTTGAAAATGAAAACAGAGATCAGTGATGACGTCACGTGACTTCCCTAGCAACCAGAGCGCCCACTTAGCAACGGGCTAACTACTGGGCCGATTTTGACCAAATTCGGTATACGGACCCAAAATGCATTGCAAATGAAAACAGACAGATCGAAGTTTACGTCTTTTGATTTCCCTAGCAACCAGAGTGCCCCTTAGCAACGGGCTAACTAATGGGCCGATTTTGACCAAATTTGGATTACGGACCCAAAATGCATTGCAAATGAAAACAGATAGGTCAATGTTGACGCCACGTGATGTCATTAGCAACCAGAGCTCCCCCTTAGCAACGGGCTAACTACTGGGCCGATTTTGACCAAATTCGGTATGCGGACCCAAAATGTATTGCAAAAATCCAGAAGCACAGGATTAGCAGTTTCATAATTACTCTCAGAATTATCTGCTGTGATATCTACAAACAATACCGGTACGTCGGTATTTTTTCAGCGAAATTAATAAATGGCTTATTGAAATTGGCACATAAAGCTCTAGGCCTATTTACTTCAAACGACAAGTCTGTGCTGTCTTGTGAAGTGTGTATGTCTGTGCTGGCTTGTGTAGTTTGTGTGTCTGTTGGGCAAATCGCCCAGAAACCTGGTCTAAATCGTCCACAAACATGGACCGAATCATCTGTCTGGTCCGAATCGGCCAGAAATATATATATTGTCAGAATCGTCCATAGATCTGGGTGCGAAACGTCCTATATAAAAATCTGGTCCGAATCATGAAACTACGTTTGTGATACTCAGTCTTATTATTTTAAAGATGGTCTTTTCAGTAAAACTGCATAGGAATATTATCATCGTCCTTTTTGTGCACAGCACTGCTGTATTTTCTTGTAGTGGCTACTAAACGTTGGTAATAGTAACAATAAATGCTACACGCTATTTG
Organism: Pictodentalium vernedei; assembly: GCA_031216915.1. Classification (NCBI taxonomy): domain Eukaryota; kingdom Metazoa; phylum Mollusca; class Scaphopoda; order Dentaliida; family Dentaliidae; genus Pictodentalium; species Pictodentalium vernedei. The sequence continues at coordinate 765,875,200 of CM062297.1, forward strand.
TGAAAAAAATAAAAATGAACGCAGCAATTTCCGTAACTCATCGGATAAATTGCGGAAAACAACGACGCCATAAATATATCTTCCAATCAAAGCAATGATAAAATTATCTTTCAATCAGAGGATTGGAAAATATCTTCCAATCAAAACGCAGATAAAAGTAGTTATCTCGAAATTTGGTTGGTCCCCTATTCTTTACCAGTAAATGTAGGCCTGTAGCACATTAGGCCTAATGCATCACTTTCGCTCGCTTTTAGTTTTGCCTAAATTTCATATTATATTGTAGGTCTGATAAGTTTTTAGGGGGAAATAAATCTACAAGACAGCATGTACATGCATTAGTTCACAACGCAAACTGTTTTGTTGGACGACTCCTTAACACGGTTTTAAATTTTGTTAAGTTTATGTCATTATAATTTGAAAAAACACTGTGAGTTGCGCGTGCTTCTTGGTTTTACCAAAGATAATAATAATAATAACTCTTTGGCCAGCCGCTGATTTGTCGCGGTCCTCATAAGAGAAGGCCATCATTCCCCCTGCACCCCACCCCCCTTCCCCTCCTCTCCTCCCAGCATTCAGATATAAACTGCTTAATAGTGTCCCTCACTTCCTCTTTTTCAATTTCTTCAATAAGCATTCCTACCCTCTCCCTCGTGTTCCCCTTCAGCCATCTATCCTTTATTTCTTCACCCCACTTCTGCATTATTCTTCCAGTAAATTTTATTCTATGAGGTATATACTGTGGGCATTCCAAGAGAAAATGTTCCAGGGTCTCCACTACTCCAGAGTGGCACATTTGGCATCCCTTTTCTCCATCTCTCCCAATTTTTCCCCGAAGCTCCAGTGATCTTGATCTCAGTTTGAACAGCAGTGACCCTCCAAAGGTGCCATCTAGGTACTTCTCAAAAGCTGGCTTTTCTTTATATTGTAACCCCTGCAGTGATCTTTTCACGCTAACCCCTGCTCGCCAGTTTCGATTGCAATCTTCCATGACTCTCTCTTTGACAAACCTTTTGCCTTCTTTCATTCCTACTTCTATGTTTGTGACCTCTATAGAGTAATTGTCCATTAGTTCCCTCACATGTTTTGACCACCCCGTATTTATATTAGAATTCCAAATGGTATCGAGCATCAATTTGCACCACCGGTTGTCAGGCAGGTTTCTCAAGTAGTTAAAGTAACACAGTTTTCCCAAATCTACCCTGTCCTTGATTTTCATCCACCCAAGCTCCCCCCTTACTGCTTCCAAAGCTGCAGCATTACTCGACCCTGTTATCCATCTGCCGGCATCATTCTGAGTACTTTCCAACTTCTTAATAACGGTTTGGTTTAATGGAATCACGTCCGTGCCATACGTTATACTTGGTAAACCCACCCTCTCCCACAGTGTTTTCCCCACAAAGACCTTGTTGAAACTATTTTTCCCTAAAAGTTTTAGTTGGTTCAGAATTCTTTTCCCCTTCAGAATCAGTTTGGCTGAGTAATTTCTGTACACCCCTCTTCCCGTTATATTTATGCTTACCCCTAGATACTCACACTCTCCCGTTTCTCCTACAGTGATTCGTTTGTTTTCCCCTTCGGGGATTGAGAACTCCCCCACTCTCCATCTCTTCGTCATATCTACCTTGCGTCCAACGGGTATTACCTTGCTTTTATTTTCATTTAGTTCGATCCGCCAAGTGTTCCCATATCTACCAACAATTTCCAGCAGTTTCTCTAGCCCCTGTTCAGTTCTAGACATTAACACCATGTCGTCCGCAAAGAATAAGCCTGGTACCTTTATGTCTCCAACATTTACCCCCTCCGCACTCTGAATTAGGTCGTCCCCTAAATCTTTAACATACAATGCAAACAAAATCGGTGAAAAGATACACCCCTGCTTGAGGCCTATATCCATAGGGACTCGTTTTGTAGTGATACTCCCTAGACTGAGTTGGCTTTGCACATCTGTATACAGTGCTTTCATGATTCCCACAAAGTCACCCCCCCCCCCCCCCCCCAGTCCGATGCCCTCGAGCTTTCGCCACATACCTTCCCTCCACACTCGGTCGTACGCTTTTTTCACATCTAGAAATGCCAGAAACATCTTTTTCTTTTCAGCCTTTGTTGATTCTATCAGTTGGGTGAGTGTAAATAGGTGATCAGTGACTCTTCGACCTTTCCTGAAACCATTTTGAATTTCTCCTAAAAAACCTTTCTCTTCAATAACTTCCTCAAGTCTACCGTATATGACCTTACAGAATACTTTTCCGATGTTACTACTAACTGATATCCCCCTATAGTTATCTAGAACTTCCTTATCCCCCTTTTTGTGTATGAACGACACCTTACTTTCCCTCCACTCTCTGGGGGCCTTTTGCTTTCACAGAGCCAGGTTGAAAAGGTTTGTCAGGACTTCAATAAGTGCCTCCCCTCCATTTTTGAGGAATTCGTTCGGAATTTCATCAGTCCCTCCCGCTTTACCATTTTTTAATTTCGAGACCACGTTCCGCACTTCTTCTGCCGTTATTTCGCTACATACACGATTGGATAGGCTCTCCTCCACCAGTGTATTTCTTTTTGGTGGGGACCCACTGCCCCATCGCCTATCGTTTATCTTTTCCCAGTGCTTGACTAACTCTGAAGCGATACGGCCTTTATCTTCTGTACTTTCCCCATCCACTTTGATACTCTGCACACTACTTTTCCCCCGTTTATTTACCCACTTCCAAAATACGTTTGAGCTCGAACCCCCCGTTTTCTTTATTGTTCTGGCAAGACTGCAATTGCGCTCCTTCCTATTATTATTCTTTATCTCATTCACCTTTTTCCGTGCCAGTTCATATTCTCCTTTCATTAGTCTCGTGTCATTGTTATCCACCCCTTTAAGCTTCCTACTTCTTCTGTAAGCAGCGCATTTTACCTTCCTTTCTTTTATAGCCTTTTCAGTCCCTCGTTAACCCTGTATCCGAGCTCTTTCGTTGGGACCCTCACCCTTCATATACAATCCTTCCCTGCCTCTGTTAGGCTATTTACTATGCCATCTGAAATACTCTGGACATTTGCATCCCTAGGTATACATTCAAGACTTGGTTTTAGTTTTTCCCGAAACTGCTTCCAGTCGGCTCCTTGTTTTAGTCCCCAAACTTCCTTGAAGGTATTTCTGTCTCTATTCGTCTTTTTGCCCATAATCTTAACTGTTATCAGGTTGTGATCACTACCCAAGTCATTTTTTCCCTCGTCATCTATTTCTACATCTATAACCTCCCTCCATACGCTAACGTCAGTGAGTATATAATCAATTATTGTTTTCTTATCGTTCCGTTCCCAGGTCCATTTACCCTTACATTTCGCATCCCTGTTCAGGATCTTTAAACCAAGCTCTTTTGATAGGTCCAACATCTTCCTCCCATTCGTGTTAATTTTCCTATCACCTCCCTGTATGCCCTCCTCCTTATCCCCGATGTGCCCATTGAAGTCCCCCATTAGGACAATACTGAACCCTCTGCTTTCAAGCTCTGCGATATTCGATCTAAGAGTTGTATATATGGAATCATTCCACTCGGGCTTACTTCCCTCCACTGCTAAGTATACAACACCAACGGCAACACTCCTGCTTCCTAACTTGATTTTTGCCCAGACTATTTCGTTGGATACTGGAATCTGAGTCCTTGCTTCTGTGAGATCTGTAATCAATGAGGGCTGTAATTCCTCTTTAGCGTAGATGCCAACACCCCCACCCCGTTTCTGACCCTCAGCTCGCCCAGCTCCTATCCACACGCAACCCTTCATCTGATCAACCCGCTCATCCCGTCGTATCCACGTCTCACTTAGACCCATTATATCGAAGTCTCCTTCGTCCATCATTGTTGATATTTCGCTTACTTTCTTTTGCAGACCCTGGATGTTGCAGTACCCAAACTTAATGAATCTTTGTTTTTTTTGTCATCACTGGCACATTATTATACCCCTGGTATGTCCCTGTGTTGTGCATGTTTGTTGTTCTTCCTATGTTCCCAGCATTTGTGCCCCTCTGGGTTATCGGCTGTGGTCCCCTACCCCCCTTTTCTCCAAAAAAGGCCCAGCCACCTGTAAAATTTTTTGGCCCAACAGGTCTGTACCCATCCTACTTAAATGCAATCCGTCTCGCCCATACAACTCTCCTTGTCCCCAGAATGAATCCCAGTGGTCAATGAAATGTATTCCCAAGTCTTTGCAGTGCTCTTCCAGCTCCTCGTTTAGTGCCATAATCCGCGAGTTCCTCTCATTCCCACCACCCATAACGGGGAGCACCCCTGAAACGATGATCCGAGCATTCCTGGTAAGTAGCTTACTAATTAGGTCCTTGTATGTGTCCACCAAACGAACTGATTTCCTCTCCCTGATATTATTGGGCCCCACATGTAATACCACTACCGGATCAGGCCCTGACCCAGCTACAATACCGTCCACTCTATCCCTCAGGTCCTCCACTTTAGCCCCCGGAAAGCACAGAACTGTTCTATTTTTACTGTCCGGACCACAGACAACCTTGTCGATCCCCCGAACTATGCTACTTCCCGCAACCACCAACTTACTTTTGGCCCTCGCCCTATTTATCTCCTCTAGTCTCCTATTGTTTACAGCGTCCTCTTCCTCTCCAACAGCCCCACTCGGAATCACTGTCGGTATCGGTATCTTTGACCTAGGATTACTCCTATCCTTGTCCCTCCGTCTCTTTCCAGGCCCTGAACTACCTGGACTACTCCCCTGGTCTTCTCCCGGATCCCTCCTCCTTTTTCCTGGCCTAGACCCCAAGCTACAATCTGTTGCAACTACCTCCATCCCCTCCTCTGACTCTTCCGAATCGAGCACATCAAATCTGTTTCTGGTGCTGCACTCCCCACTGCCTTTGGGCTTTACACCCCTATCTACCTGCTTCTCTGGCCCCCCTTTCCTACCACTTTTGATAGTCCACGCCAAACGCTTTACAGCATTGCTCCGGCCTGGGCCCCCTCATCTGTCCTACGTACTTTTCTAGCAGCCCCCACCTCATCACCTACCTCATTCACATCAAAGGTTCTACCCCCATGTTTCCTCTTGGAACCACCGACAACCATCCATCCTTCTCAGAAAGCTACTTTCACAGGCGTAACTCCAGACAGCCCCGCCCTACCAAGTTTACCCTTCAGCTCAGCAATCTCCCCCTCAAACTTAACAATTGTCTCAAGTAGGCGGAGGATTTCCTGACAGTTTGCACATACCTCTCCATATCCCATCGAACGACAGTCCCCATACATCATAGAACACTGTTTACAAACTTCAAGCCCAATATCGCCATCGGTGGCCCCACCAACCCGGCTCTGACCGACACCCCCAGTGACCTCTGTCTGCACACCAATACTTACCCCGTTGGCACCGTTGACCTGGACCGCGATATTACACGTATTTACCTCCATACTTACCTCCGTCTGAACAGACTTGCTCGCCATCATCAAAACAAAATTACGCGATCGGACAGGGAAAACTGTAAACACGCGACAAAAGGCAACACGACGAACCGTTCGACAACTTAGCGCTCACAGTTTTATTTAAGACCCTCCTAACTTTGTCCCAGTTACTATACTAAACTACCTCCCTACAAAGTTGAATAAAATAACCTGAAAATGAAATATATATGATTAGTAAACAATAAAAATACTTAATTTCGATTCGTAGCCAAGGAGACTTCTTCTGTATACTTGCGGATCCCTTCTGTATACTTGCGGATCGATCATATTACTAGCTGAATAGTTCATTTGTTATTACACATAATCCAATCATAGTCCAATCTGGTAGTCAAATAGCTGATAACTGCGGCGCATGAACAACTTGGGGCGTGTTGTCCCGGTGCGGGTTGTCTCAGGTGGCTTGGATGGATTGTCCCTGGGGCGGTTGTCCCGTTCCCATCCGGACTAGCTCAGTGAAACGCACCTTCAGTTTCGGTTTCGTTCCCGGTCGAAACAAGGAAGTAACAATTACAGGAAGATTTTGTATTTTGAATCCTCATGAATTACGATTAGAATCAACTTAAACTACAGTTGTGTCAATGATTTGCTGATCAATTATTACAAGAAATTGCAATTTCTGAATAAAACAAGCCTGCAACGGTGCAAGACTCAAAACTGACAACACGTCAACAGACGAAGGTGCATTCTCACATTTTTTTCCGCTCTGACGATTTACCCCCGAGTTTGTTCAGCGATCTGAACGTAGTGGCTGCCCCTCTACGATTTTCCCATTCAAATCTGTGGTAAAATTCCCTAACAAGGTTTAATGGGAACTCAAAACTCAAAAATAGGAATATACATCAAGCTTTCGGGAATTCCACTTTCAGTCATCTCGGCCCAAGTCTTTTCTCATCAGTCATTTTGGGTGCGCCTTTATACCGCAGGCCCCCGATTTTACCGCAGGCTACCGCAGGTCCATCAAAATTACCGCAGGTCCCTTGTTTTGCGGGTAATTATCTTTGTTTTAACTAATAGTTCGAGGCAACTGTCGTCTCGTTGATATTTGGGGGTATTTTACACCAAAAATCAATAATAACGGAGCATATTTTTCCATTTACGCTGTATAAACAACATAAACTTATCACGCTCTCCGTGTCAAAACAACGTGTGCAGACCTATAAAACTATAACTAATATAAAAACTGTCTTCTATTGTACATAACATTCCGATATGCAATTCATCAGGCTTTCAGAGCTTGCCATGTGTCAGGAAAATTACCCATGATGGCATCCCACCCCCACACTCGGGAACACGATTCAAAATATTTCAGCGTTGCAACTTTTTAACACTACTATATCGTATTTCTTGGTTGCGGCTTTTTGGTAATTTATTGCATTTATTGGGCATAAAAGGCAGGCTGTTGAGCATGACCACAGGTCCCAAAATCTACCATAAACTACTATAAGTCCCCTAGTCATCCCACTCCAAGCCTCACTATTAGGGTGAAAAATTCATGAAACAAGGAACCTGTGGCAGAACAAAACTATCAGAAGCTATTGGAATTGGGATGCATTACCATGTAAAAAAATTATAATGAAACTGTTTTTTAGTTGATGATCAAAACTGGTTATCTTAACATATTTTTAATATACCGCAGGTCGCTTGTTTTGCTGTTACCTTCACAAAACAACGGATCTGCGGTAAAATAAAAGCTATCGCATGTCCCTTTTAGTTTTTTCCCTCATCTTCACTCTCTCCGTCATTTACTGCAGATTAATACTGATAAATATTTTGTTTCGCAGGGACTCTGGGATGAGACCGGTCTGCGCCGTAGGGGTATCCTTACCACAGGTCACTAAATCCTTCGCATTATTTATTTTTAATATACCGCAGGTCCCTCGTTTTGCTGTTACTCCCTCAAATCGAGGGACCTGCGGTATATTAAAAATGTTACTATCACAAGCTACCGCGGGTCCTTTTTAATTATTTCCCTCCGGCATGTTAGAAACTATCGTGATCTACCATATTATATTTCTGATTTTATGCAGGACCTTGTTTTGCTGGTATAACTCTTGCCCCTGCTCCATATAACTGCAGAGTTCGTTATGGAGGTACTGGCAAGAAAAAGGACAACAATGATAGAACTGTTTTTATTTAATTTATTTTATTCAATTTGCGGATAATTAGTAAAAACTACACAACGAAAAAATATAAACAAAACAAATAGGTAGCTTGTGATAGTTTTAATATACCGCAGGTCCCTCGATTTGTGGAAGTAACAGCAAAACGCGGGACCTGCGGTATACTAGAAATAAATATGCGAAGGATTTAGTGACCTGCGGTATAGGATACCACTACAGAGGAGACCGGTCTCACCCCAGAGTCCCCGCGAAACAAAACATTTATCAGTATTAACCTGCAGTAAATGGCGGAGAGAGTGAAGATGAGGGGAAAAACTAAAAGGGACCTGCGGTAGCTTGTGATAGTTTTATTATACCGCAGGTCCATTGTTTTGTGAAGGTCACAGCAAAACAAGCGACCTGTGGTATTATTAAAAATATATTATAATAACCAGTTTTGGTCATCACTAAAAAATAGTTTAATTTTTTTTTTTTTTTTGTCTTGGTAATACATCCCAATTCCATGCAATAGCTTCTGATAGTTTTTGTTCTACAGCACTGGCAGGTTCCTTGTTTCGAGAATGGTGTGGTACATTGCTAGAATTTTTTTTTTTTTTTTTTTGGGGGGGGGGGGGGGGGGGGGGGCGGGCTGGGAAATAATTCATATGGCCCTCTGGTAGCTTGTGATAGTTTTAATATACCGCAGGTCCCTCGACTTGTGGAAGAAACAGCCATCTTGTTTAGCGAAAGAAATCTATTTGAAGGGACTTGCGGTAGTTTACGATCGATTTTGGGACCTGTGGTCAGGCTCGACAGCAGGCCTTTTATGCCCAATAAATGCAATGAATTATCAAAAGCCATGCCCCGAGAAATACGATATAGTAATGTCACAAAGTTGGGCTAACCTGCATCGCTGGAATATTTTGAATCATGTTTCCGATTGTGTACGTGTGTGTTGTTTAGACACGAAGAGCGTGATAGCGTGAATAGAAAAATACGCTCCGTTATTATTCATTTTTAGTGTTAAGTACCCCCAAATATCATCGAGACCACATCTGCCTCAAAATGTTAGTTGAAACAAAGATAATACCCCGCAAAACAAGGGACCTGCGGTAATTTTGCGGGGCTGCGGTTGTTTAGACGAGAAGAGTGTGATAAGTTTATGTTGTTTATATAGCGTAAATAGAAAAATACGCTCCGTTATTATATATTTTTGGTGTAAAATACCCCCAAATATCAACGAGACGACAGTTGCCTTGAACTGTTAGTTAAAACAAAGATAATACCCAGAAAAACAAGGGACCTGCGGTAATTTTGAGTGACCTGCGGTAGCCTGCATTAAAATCGGGGACCTGCGGTATAAAGGCGCACCGGTCATTTTGGCCCCAATACACCAAGTCATTTCGGCCCCAATAAACTTTTGCGCCTGACTCTCGTGAATTCATAAGCAAATAATATGATCCTGAAGCAAATAAAGTTCTTGGGTCGCAAGGGATTTCACATCCCACATCGTCCCTGTACACCTTTGGCTAATAAGCCCATTGCCAATTAGCCATCTTTGACGTTAATTATATGCAAGGTCAGAGGTAGCTTCGGGTAAACACTTCGATCAGACAATCTGTCAAGACTGTCATACATGTGATAGAAACAACCAAAATGTTTCGCTTGAAACGAGAGAATGTGCATTTTCGATTTAATACTAATAAAGATAGAAAAATAGCACACTTTCAACACTTCATTAATGCACATGGCAAAATAATACTGATTTTTTTAGTGAAATAAATACCGCGATGAACCCCTTCCCACAAGCGAAGGTAGACTCGGCATCATGGTTTTTGTTTTGTTGACGAGTGACAAAACTGCAGATATATCACTAAAATGATACAAAAAAGTCTGTGTGAATGAAACTACAAACCCTGGGTACCCAAACAACCAACCCATACAAATATTTTCAAGCATAACACACAGATGTTCCAGCTGGAAGAGGTTGGGGTGGAGGGGGGGGGGGGGGCGTGGTCCCTAAAATGTGAATGAAAATCGTCTGCTAGTAGCAGTGTCACTTGTCCACTAATAATATTTTGTCCATATACAGTACACATCAAAATAAGTTGAAGAATAACCACTACTGGTGTAAACTATAGTTGTAATGTTTCCTATATTAATAACACAAGAATCGGATATAAAAATATATGTATATGTACATGTATTCTGTAACCGTTTTTAACCTGTTTTGGGTTTATACACAGTACTTAAGAGGGTTAATTGCATTGGAATTCCTATTGTATTCTATTTTCCAGTGCATAGAAATTCAAAATGTAATTTATAACGTCCACGAAAGAATATTATTTCAAGAAAACTAATTTTTGGGGTTGACGTAGCTCTGATATCCCCAAAAACATACCCATGAGAGGTGGTAATTTACCCTTCTGGTACTGTTAATTTTTTTCTCTCAAACATTGGAAAATGGATTGATCAGAATCTCTGTAATCCACACACCTCACTGCCTAACCCTTAATTAACAAATTGACTGCAACTACGCACACAATTCATGAATTAGCAAGTAAAAATGTTTTTTGAAAAGTTTTGTACAAGCCACATAATGTGATCTATCATCGGAACAAGATTGTTCCCCCGAGGATCACATGATTCGATTTGCTTGAGGATTTTTGTGTTAATTTGAAAATTTAAATTTAAATTTCCAGTTTTCATGTTATTTGTGAGTAAAGGTTTAAAAAGTAAAGTACAAAATATATTACACTGCTTTTTTGTGATCAGAGTACTACAATTGTAGATTATTTCAGCAAGTCAAAACTTCTTATTTTAAATTTGTTTTATAATCACGAAATATTGAAATGTGTCTATGGCTACAGTCCAATAATTTTTAATAGAACTAATCTGTAACTGAACAATTATTTATTTAATAGCAAAGTATGAATGTCTGGGAAAAAACTTCTTATGAATATAAATGGAAATATATGTATATCCACCTACTTAGAGAAGTACAAAATCACCCTGTGTGTTCTGTAATACAATATCCATGTCTGCACATTTTGGTCACGTGTCTGGGGTCGAGGAGAGGGTGGGGCCCAGGGTAGTAACCCCAGAGCCTGGATGGTGGCCCAGGAGTCAAGGATCTTGGTTTCTCCAGCCCACCCTCCAGTCCAAACATAACCCAAAAGACTGTATTTTATTTTTTTTGTTCGGTACTTCCTTTCAAAGGGCGTACCAAAAAAAAAAAATAAAATATGGGCTTTCAGGCCATGTTTGAACTAGTCCTCCTCCCCCAAGGTTCTGACTCCTATGTCAACAGTTAACAAGGGGCTGAATCATGACTATGCACTTGACCAAGGGCTCCATTTAATAACTGATTTAAAAATGTTGTTGGGGGACAAACGCCTCCCGCCTCCAAGCACTCTGTGGAGTATCCCAACATTTTTGAAAGGGGGTGGGGGGGGGGGGGCATCACAGAATTAACCCCTGGTCGAATTTCCTTTCCCCGACCTCAGTCCTGAGATTCCCCTCTTCCCCCCAAAAAAAACTCTTCACCAGCATGGCTCCACCACTGGTGGGATCTTCCTTGTTCTGTCAGTGAGATTTGGGGCCTTGTCAAGATGCAGAAATTCACAAGAAAAGCTACATTTTAGCAAAACTCAACATTTCCTTATTTTTTATGGAGTTGCTAAGCTTTCACCCTGGTTTTGGTGGATAATATGCAATTGTTGAGCTTATTTCGAAAATTATCACATCGCTTGAAAATAGACGTGCCCTGTGTTTCTTGATGGTTCCTGCTTCAAATGACAGTGGAATAAGAGGAACACAAATCATATTTCTTGTGATTTTGATAACTATTATTGAAGTAAGTCGTGATATACTAATCACTTTTATTGGTAACTCACTTACTCCAATGCTTTCACAATATCTCTCCTAATTTTGACTGTAGAGGTTCGTTTTTTACTTTGATTTTGCCCAAACCAGGCCTCGAAATAAGAGACGGACGCTCGTACCATTTGCCTATCGGTTATGCAGATTTGTTTTCAGTAGGGCTTCACGGTATTGGAAATTGCAATACCGGTAACGGTATTGAAAAAAATACCGCGGTATACCGGTATATCGTCAACACTGACAAGAAGTAAGTTTCAGTTTTGAATTGAAAACAAGTCTCGTGTCACGATAAAATTGAATTCTTTTAAATGACAAAATAATTATGCATTCTAGCCAAGAATGCGTAATTATTTTATCATTTAAAAAGAATTCATGATTAAATAGGCTTCATGTTCAGCTGTTGCAAAAACCTTTATTTACCTGACATAAACAATGTTCTATTTTATGAGCATTCGATCTCGTGATCTTACGTGATGAAAACATGTGCATTCTGTCCCCATGTTCAGAACATGAACAGAATGTATGCCAGTAATCAGGGTTTCCGCTAGACCGGCTGTGTGTCCGTCGACCGGATCCATTCCCCCCGCCAATCATACTATGATCAGTCAGAAAAGCTGGTGGTTAAAATGTCGAGTACAATGCTGTATCGTAACGACACTCAGGATCCTTTATTTCCACGTAATATAGACATAATTATGTTGTATACTATGCCTACTATTACTGGCGACAACCTGATACTTTATAACCCTCAGATGTGACAACCTGATACTTTATAACCCTCATTTGAGAGGAGGAAACAAAGTTCAAATCCTAAACGACGCCAATAAAATTTCGTACTCAAATTGCCGTGTTTGGTCCGAAATCACTGGCTTTTATTTTGAGCGATAAATGATGTAATTGCACATGCATGACGTCACACGTCTGCGTCGTGGTTCTTTTCGAATAATACCGGTTGTAAACAAAGCTGATTCATGGATTTTGTGTTGTTTTGGGTTTGTATTTTTATGAAACCTTCGACCAGATATAGTATTGTGTGTCCCGTGGGAATTTAGAGAATTGTAGGAGGAAAAAATACATATTTTTCCACTTCAGTTATTCAGCATTTGCCCCCAGAGGCCACCAGAGAGCACCTAAAAATCAAAATTTTCCTGGGGGAGAACCCCCCCACAGACCCCCCTCCATATGCACGTGCCTTCAGCACGTGCGGCAGCCACCTTCGGCGTCTGAGTTTCAGTTTCTTTAAACTACCGGACCCCACAAATTTTCCCCTAGCGGAAACCCTGCAGTAATATCAACCCCATTCTAACTCGTCGCCATTGATTCTCTTGGTGCTGTGAATAGGTCCTCAGACTGATGACATTTCTGATCGATTTAAAATATAGATCAGACAAAAGTCATCAGCCAGCTTTTTTTATTGTTATTATTATCATGGTCAATAAACAAATATGTACAAATAAAATAATAAAGATGCCTGAAAATTTGAAAATTTACATTATTTTTTCCACATATTAGCAGCTAAAAATGAAATTTTGTTAATCCGAATTTGACATGGGAAATTTTTCTGAAGAGTTTTCTAAAGATAAATGGGTTTCCATTTTGAGTAACATAAAATATAGTTAATTACAGGCTGTGAAATGACGCGGTCACTTTAAATGCGTTCTTTGTTCATATAGTTCGAATTTCCTGAGGACGGATTAACTTGCAAAATTAGTGTTTACACAAGATTCACTCAACAGTGTTCACCCAGATTGACATGTTTACGTAGTCAGTGTACTTACAAATGAGTGCTTTATTATGTTAAAGGTTGTATAGAAAATAGTCTTGTAATATAATTTATGTATTAAAACTAAAGATTGCCCAAGGTGACAATTAAAATGAACTTCCCTCACACTTTTGCCAGATTGTATAATTTTGCCTAATTTTGTTTATCAGTCGAAGTTGAATTACTTCATTTTTATGTGTACCCATACTATGTATGGTACACATAATGCCATCATCCGGGGTGGCCATCCGTCGTTCGTCCATCCTTTGTCCGTCCGCCTGTCTGTCTGTCCGTCCAACGTCCGTATCCATTTCTTTGTCATTCGATAACTTGAAAAATATTGCTTGGATTGTCAAGTTACTTTATATTTGTGTTCAGGCTACTGATGTGCCGAGCTGTATAGTTTTTGGTGTAAATCTGATAATTTGATCCTGAGATATTAACCCTTTATCCTTCAAATTGAAAATTCCTCCAATCCCTTTGGCATTTGATAACTTGAAAAATATTTATGTGTACCCATACTATGTATGGTACACATAATGCCGTCATCCGGGGTGGCCATCCGTCGTTCGTCCATCCTTTGTCCATCCGTCTGTCCATCTGGCATCCGTATCCATTTCTTTGTCATTCGATAACTTGAAAAATATTGCTTGGATTGTCAAGTTACTTTATATTTGTGTTCAGGTTACTGATGTGCCAAGCTGTATACATGTAGTTTTTAGTGTAAATCTGATAATTTGATCCTGAGATATTAACCCTTTATCCTTCAAATTGAAAATTTCTCCAATCCCTTTGGCATTCGATAACTTGAAAAATATTGCTTGAATTGTCTAGTTACTTTATATTTGTGTTCAGGTTACTGATTTGTCAAGCTGTATAGTTTTTGGTGTAAATCTGATGATTTGATCCCGAGATATTAACCCTTTATCCTTCAAATTGAAAATTCCTCCTATCCCTTTGGCATTCGATAACTTGAAAATATTGCTTGGATTGTCAAGTTACTTTATATGTTTGTTCAGGTTACTGATGTGCTGAGCTGTATAGTTTTTTAGCTCAACTTTGGCGACCGTCGTCTGTCTGTCCGTCAATAATTGGATATGGCTTGGGCTAGAGGCTGTATTTATGAACCGATCTTTATGAAACTTCTTGGGTACCTTTGTTATGACCGTGGGACGAGAACGAGTGTTTTTGGGTGTGGAACAAAATTCAAGATGGCTGCCAGCCACCATTTTGTCCCGACGATGCAGAAATCTGTTTTTTGTACAGAACTTCCATATGAAAGCTCTGATTTGAATAATTTTTTGTATGAATCTTTAGTACCATGGGATACATTATATTAACCCTTTATCCTTCAAATTGAAAATTCCTCCAATCCCTTTGGCATTCGATAACTTGAAAAATATTGCTTGGATTGTCAAGTTACTTTATATTTGTGTTCAGGTTACTGATGTGCCGAGCTGTATAGTTTTTTAGCTCAACTTTGGCGACCGTCTGGCCGTCAATAATTGGATACGGCTCGGGCTAGAGGCCGTATTTATGAACCGATCTTTATGAAACTTCTTGGGTACCTTTGTTATGACCGTGGGACAAGAACGAGTGTTTTTGGGTGTGGTCCGAAATTCAAGATGGCTGTCCCGACGATGCAGAAATCTGTTTTTTGTACAGAACTTCCATATGAAAGCTCTGATTTGAATAATTTTTTGTATGAATGTTTAGTACCGTGGGATACATCACATATAATACGGGTTTTTTTCTCGTGCGTAAATTATGCAAATTAGACTAACTTTGATGTTTTTTGGTGTTACTTTCAGCACTGTAAGTGCAAATGCCAATACGGCACGGGCTAGAGGCCGTATTTATGAACCGATCTTTACGAAACTCCTTGGGTACCTTTGTTATTACCGTGGGACGAGAACGAGTGTTTTTGAGTCTGGTCCGAAATTCAAGATGGCCGATAGCAGCCATTTTGTACAAAATTTGGTGCAATCAGATTTTTGCCCTGAACTTCCATATGAAAGCGCTGATTTGAATAATTTTTTGTGTGAATGTTTAGTACCATGGGATACATCACATATAATACAGGTTTTTTTCTCGTGCAGAAATTATGCAAATTAGATGAACTTTGATTTTTTCAGTGCTACTTACTCACAGTAAGTACGCATGTCAATACGGCTCGGGCTAGAGTCTGTGTTTATGAACCAATCTTCACGAAACGTCTTGGGTACCTTTGTTATCACCTTGGGACGAGAACGAGGTTTCTGGGTGCGGTCCAAAATTCAAGATGGCTGCCAGTGGCCATTTTGTACCAAAATTAGGTCAAATCAGTTTTTTGTGCACAACTTCTATACGGCTCAGGCTAGAGGCCGTATTTATGAACCGATCTTTACAAAACTTCTTGGGTACCTTTGTTATCACCATGGGATGAGTACGAGTGTTTTTGGGTGTGGTCCAAAATTCAAGATGGCCACCAGCAGTCATTTTGTACCAAAATTAGTGCTATCAGTCTTTTGTACAGAACTTCTGTATGAAAGTTCTGATTTGAATAAATTTTTGTATGAATCTTTAGTAACATGGAATACGTCACATATAGTACGGGTTTTTTTCTTGTGCAGAAATTATGCAGATTAGATGAACTTTGATTTATTCAGTGCTACTTATACACTGTAAGTGCACATGTCAATACGGCGCGGGCTAGAGGCTGTATTTATGAACCGATCTTCACAAAACTTCTTGGGTACCTTTGTTATCACCTTCGGACGAGAACGAGTGTTTCTGTGTGCGGTCCAAAATTCAAGATGGCTGCCAGTGGCCATTTTGTACCAAAATTAGGTCCAATCAGTTTTTTGTCACAACTTCTACACTGCTCATATTTGTGAACTGATCTTCACGAAACTTCTTTGGTACCTTTGTTTTCACCTTGGGACAGGAATGAGTGTGTTTTGGGGTGCCTTTGTTATCACTGTGCTATGAGAACAAATATTTTGGGGTTCAGTCAGACCCACTCTGGGACTCAAAGATTTTTTTCTAGTTTAGCATCTGACTGTCACCCACCTTTACAATACTTTACCTATACATTTGTTACAGGCAACGGTCAGTATTTATGTACAGGCCGTTACAATACTTTATATGTACCTTTGTTATCAGGTCATTACCTAGATGTTTGTCATTGCTGTGTCACATACTATACATGTACATGTCTTTGTCTTGACAAGTTGAGCTACAGTGTCATTGACACTTTCATTTTGTTTGTCCGTCTGTCTGTCCGTCCGTCCATCTGTCCATCTGGCGTCCGTATCCATTTCTTTGTCATTCGATAACTTGAAAAATATTGCTTGGCTTGTCAAGTTACTTTATATTTGTGTTCAGGTTACTGATGTGCCGAGCTGTATAGTTTTTGGTGTAAATCTGATAATTTGATCCTGAGATATTAACCCTTTATCCTTCAACTTGAAAATTCCTTCAATCCCTTTGGCATTCGATAACTTGAAAAGTATTGCTTGGATTGTCAAGTTACTTTATATTTGTGTTCAGGTTACTGATGTGCCGAGCTGTATAGTTTTTGGTGTAAATCTGATAATTTGATCCTGAGATATTAACCCTTTATCCTTCAAATTGAAAATTCCTCCAATCCCTTTGGCATTCGATAACTTGAAAAATATTGCTTGGATTGTCCAGTTACTTTATATTTTTGTTCAGGTTACTGATTTGCTGAGCTGTATAGTTTTTGGTGTAAATCTGATGATTTGATCCCGAGATGTTAACCCTTTATCCTTCAAATTGAAAATTCCTCCAATCCCTTTGGCATTCGATAACTTGAAAAATATTGCTTGGATTGTCCAGTTACTTTATATTTGTGTTCAGGTTACTGATGTGCTGAGCTGTATAGTTTTTTTTGTTTGTCCGACTGTCCGTCCATCTTTCAGTCCGTCATTCGGTCTGTCCATCCAGCGTCCGTATCCAATCCTTTGTCATTCGATAACTTGAAAAATATTGCTTGGCTTGTCAAGTTACTTTATATTTGTGTTCAGGTTACTGATGTGCCGAGCTGTATAGTTTGTGGTGTACATCTGATAATTTGATCCTGAGATATTAACCCTTTATCCTTCAAATTGAAAATTCCTCCACTCCCTTTTGCATTCGATAACTTGAAAAATATTGCATGGTTTGTCAAGTTACTTTATATTTGTGTTCAGGTTACTGATGTGCCGAGCTGTATAGTTTTTTTTTTTGTCCGTCCATCTGTCCATCCGGCGTCTGTATCCATTTCTTTGTCATTCGATAACTTGAAAAATTTTCCTTGGATTGTCAAGTTACTTTATATTTGTGTTCAGGTTACTGATGTGCCGAGCTGTATAGTTTTTTTTGTTTGTCTGTCTGTCCGTCCGTCCATCCGTCCATCCGGCGTCTGTATCCATTTCCTTGTCATTCGATAACTTGAAAAATATTGCTTGGATTGTCAAGTTACTTTATATTTGTGTTCGGGTTACTGATGTTCCGAGCTGTATTGTTTTTGGTGTAAATCTGTAATTTTGATTCGGAGATATTAACCCTTTATCCATCAAATTGGAATTCCTCCAATCCCTTTGGCATTCGATAACTTGAAAAATATTGCTTGAATTGTCAAGTTACTTTATATTTGTATTCAGGTTACTGATGTGCCGAGCTATATAGTTGTTGGGGTAAATCTGATAATTTGATCCTGAGATATTAACCCTTTATCCTTCAAATTGAAAATTCCTCCAGTCCCTTTGGCATTTGATAACTTGAAAAATATTGCTTGGATTGTCAAGTTACTTTATATTTGTATTCAGGTTACTGACGTGCCAAGGTGTATAGTTTTTGGTGTAAATCTGTTATTTTGATCCTGAGATATTAACCCTTTATCTTTCAAATTGAAAATTCCTCCAATCCCGTTGGCATGAGATAACTTAAAAAATATCAATCCGGTTGTCATGTTACTTCATATATATGTTCAGGTTACTGATGTGCTGTGCTCTATATTTTTTTATGTAAATCTGATAATTTGATCCGGAGATATTAACCCTTTATCCATCAAATTAGACACTCCTCCAATCCATTTCTATATGTACCCACACCATGTATGGTGTACATAATGTCGGCATCTGTGGTGGCCCTCCATCATACAGCTTTCTACTAGTTGCACGTATGGGTACACATCTGACGATTTCATCGGCCTATTTTTTACACATGAAACAGATGCAGCAAAAAAAAATATATACCGTGACAGACGATATACCGGTACTTTTAAATTCAGTCGATATCGACTCGATATTTTTGGCAATACCTGTATATCAAAAAATCGTGAAGCCCTAGTTTTCAGGCGAACGCTCGATCGGTTAACCAAAAATCACGCCGATGGCTGACCACAGTTACTGGAAGTTGTGGATACAACCACTTTTTCACTGATAACAATGAAAGCACCACGTCAGTCCTGACCCCGTGTTACACATACAGTAGTCTATATAATAATAGACAAGTAATGAAAGCCTATTTTGCCCATTGACCGATACCCCCTTCCCAGTTCATTTGTGAATTCGTTCATTGAACAAAGATTCATCAACACAGTTTTCTTGTACAGCTATTTACAAGGTATTTAACTTCATGTTTATCATACATTAATAATAAATCATCATACTACGGCGTCTTTATTTGATAAAAAAACTCTCCGTTCGACTTTTTTGCTCGCGACTCGACGCCATTAGAACAACAATGATGACGTAACATTTCTAATGTCTAAAAATACCGTCTAAAAATGATTGCGGAATACTGAAACGGATCAAGTTCTTGCCATCTGCTTTACAGTGACAGTCGGTGAATTTTTAGACTGCAGTCGTATGTTTTATGCTATTTATGATAAGAAAAAGGAAGTACTTAGAAGTTGGACATGTTGGCAGCAGTACCTGCGTGTGCGGAAAATGTGCAGCTAATGTTCCGGTTAGTTCAAAGGAAAAAATTAAATAAAGTCTAGGCCTAACCCCATTTATACACCTCATTAGTGTTGCTTATTTCGTTCTCAGAGGTTATTTGACTTTGGAAATGCGCCGCAATCTAGGGGTGGCGCCCAACATTCCCCCGATATAGGTGTATGACCCTCACCCGGGGAGGGGGGGGGAGGTCTAGACGATTTATTTATTTATTGGTGTTTAAGGTCACATATTTTTTAACAATGGCTAATCATGCCCACAATATGAATATCAACTCAACACCAGGGGTGAGCTTTAATAAGCCATGTTGCCCATTTTAGAGAGGATTTACACCTCCCAAGAATTGGTGACTGGGCCCTATTTTACCAGTAAAACAGAGCCTGTTTACCGCAGTGAATAGGCACTGCTTTACTTCCCGGGGTTCCCGCGGGCAGGCCGGGGTCTGGAAATCCCCGGGCCGACCATGGTTTGGCAAGATGTGTATAATTTTTGTTTTAAATGGGAAAAAGTCACAATAGGCTTATCCATGAATCTAGGGGCAAGAAAGCCAGTAACCGCGAGCAGCCAAGTTAACATAAACTACAGATTCTGAAGATGTCTTCCAATAATATAACAATACCATGAGTTTGGAGGGGCCTTGCGGTTTATTACCGGTCCAAGAGGAATGAATAAAAGCCCGAGGGTTTATTACCGGCCCGAGAGCCGTTAATAAGGCGGAGCGCTGTTGATCTTCCTCCACCAAGCGCCGCATCTGAAAGTCTGCGCCTACAAGCCCCCCCCCCCCCCCTCCCATTCACCAGCTTCTAATTTTATGTTTCACTCATCATGCAAGTAACAGGTAATTTTTGATGTAGCCAGTTCAAGTTTGGCAATTGAGGAGGAAGAACGTTTGCAGCAGCAAGTAGAAGGGGTCAAGGGGAGCGGCATTCCCCCAAAAGCATCACTGCCCTTGCCTCCCCACCGACTCCCAAATGCACGCACAAATGCTCACAGTGGGTTTTCTAGAAAGGGTTTTCTTTTTTTCAAAAAAAATGTCTCCGGGAAAGATTGTTTGTCGAGACCCTGAGATATCTTAATCGGCCAAGTGCTTCGTCTGAATAATATGTGCCTACAACAAGCCTCGCCGCTCCCAACCCATTCACTCCCCCCCCCCCCCCTCCCGCTCCACGTTTCAAACAGCATGTAGGCTAGTGAGCCTATATACACTATTATGATTAAGGTTGTTCAGCATTAAATTTAAATGTTGTCAATGTCACGATTCCTCAGTAGCTGGCATTGTAAAAAAGAGATGCAATAGAATTTCCTTTTTATACAGGCCATGAGATCACTCTGACCCCTCCCTGTCTGTCAAGCCCATAGCCTAGATCTAATACCCTTTCCGCCTGCCAATACATATTCCTTTCAAAGCTTCCTGCATTTTCAGCTTTTGACAACAAGGTAGCGCTGTCTTAAATTAACCACCAGTTTTTTTTGTTTTTTTTTTATTAAAGTTCGGACAAGTTGGTTGTGCCTTGACAATAAATAGAACTCGAGGACAGGGTGCAACAACAACAACTGGGAATGGGGTATCGGTCAGGGCAAAATACGCTTTCATTACTTGTCTATTATTATATAGACTACTGTATGTGTAACACGGGGTCAGGACTGACGTGGTGCTTTCATTGTTATCAGTGAAAAAAGTGGTTGTATCCACAACTTCCTGTAACTGTGGGCTGACGAAGTTAGTTGTTATGGGATGAGAAAAGTTTTCAACATTTTACCTCCCACTGATTTAAAAGAAGCACTGCAGTAAACAAAACGAGAACAAAATGCTCATGTGGTTATCATACAGCATGTTTCAATCATTACTGTACTTATGGGGGTACAAATCTATAGTATTAGCAGTACTGAAGATCTGCAGTACCAACTCGTGGCACCCTCTTGCTCTCAATACAATTAATTTGTTTCGATTCTGAGAAAGACAAATGTCTGTTACAGCTAAAGGGAGCTAACTGCTTTTTTAATACATTTACCGCACGTGAGGTATTAACTCTTGCACTGCGCGAAGCTGAAAATAAGTCTTCAATACAATAAAAAGGAGACATATTGAAAATCAAATGAGCTGTTGTTAATTATTTGCATTTCTCCCCTTTTACCCTACCAATCCATGAGAAAAATTTTCGAGCACATTATGGAAACGTCTTTTATTCACCAATGCTGACTTCTTATTTACGTGCTTATTCCATTTGAATAAAAAGCCAGCATGGTTGTGAACATGGGTTTTTCCAAATGATTTCGAACATTGTGGCACAAAGTTTTAGTTTGGAACTTTGGATTGCATTTATTTATTTATATTTATTTATTTATTTATTGGGGTTTAAGGTCACATATTTCTGCACAATGGCTAATCATGACCATGACATTTTTACAGGTGGAGGAAGCCGGAGTACCCGGAGAGAACCACCAAGCATCGACGAGCAACTGTCAGTTCCCCAACATACTAACTCCACACAAGCAGGGTTAGCATTGGTTGAAGACAAGTGCACCATCGACATGCAGTACGCCTTAGTACACGACGTCACCGTGCCCCCACATGGGCAATGGGGGTGAAGTGTCTTGCCCAAGGGCACAACGCGGTTGCCGCAGGTGGGATTTGAACCGAGGTCCTCTTGGCTTGCAGCCTGTACCTCTACCTACTGAGCCACCACGCCCCTCCCCCCCCCCCCTTTGGATTACATTCTCCAGATTCCAAAATGTAGGGGAAAGTAGATACGATTTACAAATGTTTCTTTTCCAATGTTAATCAGAGACTGCCAATCCATCGACGGTATTTGACCCCATCCCCACACAATTGCCCAATTCCAACTCCCAGTTCGAGACACATGTTTTTGGGTTTCTGAAATAATAAGCCACTCGGTAAAATAAACAATTAGAATTCTTTAATTTTTATTAGACACAAAAATCATATAAAGCAAAGAATAACAAATGTTAATGCGTGCATACGTGAATGTGTGTGTGTATGTGGGGGGGGGGGGGGGGTGCATGTGTATGTACCTATTTCGTACTGCGCTTGCCTTGGGTCCCTTGTGTCTAAACGCCAAACTAATTTAGGAGGAACTAGTTTGGTATGTCAGAAGCTTTGTCAGTATTAATACACCAATAGGTTAATGAAAAAAATAAAGGTAACCCGTAACCGATGAACAGGTTAACCATTGTCAAATGAGTCAACCTGCTGGAAGGTTTATTAAAATCTTGTTATTTCGTGGCCTGCCAAACATAGAAATTGGGCAAAATGAGTGGTGCCAAGGCGAAGATATTACCAACTTTACTTTGCCCTTTTGGCTGATCCAAGCATTGATTTTAACTCGGTCAAGACAGGTGATTAATTTTTTTGAAGGGAGACGGCTGCATAATGGGATTTGAAAGAAAGTTTGCAATATTGCATCTTGGGATTTGTTGTGTTTACAAAATACACATGGTCATGGGAAAACACGTGTTGATTATAACATCTTCGTATTGGGAATGCAGCGTGTGTACCTGACAGACCTGCAGTACTGCGCAATTCCTTAGTTCAGTTCAAATAGTATACAAACAATTCCCAATAAGTTTTAAAAAAACTTTCAATAGTTACCTGCCATCCATTTAACAGGATATGTTCTATTTTATTTAACCATTTTATTGTTGACAAAAAACATAACTGCCAATCCGCAGCGTTATCCCTGAGCATGTGACTTCAGAGAACGTGCCAGTAGTCGGTTAATTAACATAATTTACTTGTCATTTTTCCCATGTGAACTTTGAGGTTTTAAAACATTTTATGTTTACCTCCAATCTAACTTACA
This sequence comes from Pictodentalium vernedei, assembly GCA_031216915.1. Taxonomy (NCBI): domain Eukaryota; kingdom Metazoa; phylum Mollusca; class Scaphopoda; order Dentaliida; family Dentaliidae; genus Pictodentalium; species Pictodentalium vernedei. The sequence goes on from CM062297.1 coordinate 765,898,174, forward strand.
ACGTGCCGTACGCAGATGATTTTGTGTCAGAGGTAATTTATAATACTTTTACACCATATATTGTCAGCTAACTTGCAATACCTCTTTGGTCGAATATGAGTGAGCATGGGGCTGTGCCCAGTTCATTAAATTTTCTTACCGATTCTTGAATTGCATGTGTGGATTTTTATGTAAGACTTTTTAATTTTTCATATTCCATCTGCTGGTGGTTCTGTAGATATTGTTTAAGATACAAGAAATTTGCTACCGCTATTTGTTGGGGGTGGGGGGATTTGTTGTCAGTCCTCTCGAAGTGAGCATAAATGGAACAGCATTTACCTTTGCCCGACATTTAAGCCTTTGGTGTGCGGAAAGCAAGTGATTGAGTGGTCATAAACTTAACCAATTCTGGGAAATTTGTTGAAACCGAAAGTCTCGTTTTTTTGTTAAGGCGGCGGTTCGGTTTCGGTTTAAAAAAAAAATGAACCGATGAACCGCCCAGCCCTAATACCAGGGTTTCTGCTAGGGGAAATGGAATGGTGTCCTTAGCGTGGCGACCGATGATCGTCGGTAACACGCAGGGACCAGTCCAGGGGGGAATTTTAGGGAGACTTCAAGTCTCCCTCCAGAAAAAATAGGGAGACTGCAGAGTCATGTAGGGAGACTTCATAGGCAAGTGGGGAAAATTAAGAATATTCATGTACCACCCCCGCCGCCCCTTCATATTTTCAATTTATGGTCCTCCATTAACGTACAAATAATCCAGGTCCAGTTGTCTATGATGCATCTGTGCCAGGTTAAAAAATCACAATGTAATTATTGACTGAAAATCCCCCACTGCTACCTTCTCCTTCATGACCCCTCACCTCTTCTTCGTGCCAATCCCCCATCACCCTCCTGTGGTTGCCTTTCAACAAAGTCTACTAAGCTAATAATTTCCTAAGTCTGAAAGTGTGAACAGGACCAGATGTAAGAAGGTTGCTTGGGAGGTACTTTGTTAGTTAATAAACAAAATACATTCTGGGGTCGAGTATTTTGTAATAGAAATGTCATTCCGCATCATTTTTATGGCATTCCGGTGTCATTCCGCGTCATTTCATGTCAGTCCGATGTTTAGGAGGACCCTTTTTCAAGATCGTCCACATGCACCCTTGTGTCCTGTACAAAGCTTTTCTTGACATCACTAAAGCTTTTTTTTATGTGTTTCAATTCCATTCGTGTTTTTCTGGGAATAGACAGCCCAACAGTTAACAGTCGTCAGCAAATCGAAATGAAAATAATGTGTTATAAAATACGTCCGTTGTGTATACATTTTCGGCATCCTAAGCGACGTAACCTACTTTTAAACTGGGTTGTTTTGTTGAGTCGCGTAAGGTTCCGCTCCACAGTTTCGCACTATTGCACAGGGGTGAAATTCTAAACAAAGGGCGTATGTTGAAACTAAGGCCATGTAAAATAGAGATATATTTTTAGTATCAGATATATGATTACATTAGGCTTTTTGTTGGACAAGAGAATTTGAAGTTTTGGTCCCAAAGTTGGAGTCTGATACATAGGGGTAAATTACCAGATGAATTATGGGAAACAGTGGCTTCGAAAAATTGGCTATTTTTTTAAATGTAATTTTTACACGGGTTTGTTACCAGACAGGTAACTAAAAAATGAGACGGAAACATATAATTTTTTTTTTGCATTTTAGAAACAACTGATGCTCTGCTCCAGGGGTGGGTAGGTGGGGTTGGTGGGAAAATTCTGCTTTTGAGGCTGCTAGGTGGCTGAAAATGACTGGTTTCGGTATTTTTTCGGGCAATTTTTCAGGTTGAAGTCTTGCCTTTGACAATAAATAATTCCACCCACATTCAGATTGTTTATTTCTACTTAGTCAGATAGTGTTATATGTTTTTTGTGGATTTGGGAAATGTAATACATGTAATGGGTTAGATAACTAAGTTACAGGATATTTGCATTTGAAGAGAGTGTATGGCATGTCACATTTGGAAATGCCTGGAAAACTGTGGAGCGGAACCTAAGTCACTTATTTTCGTTTCGACACTTGAAGCTCCGACTGGAACGCAACAAAATAGAAATAAAAAAAATCCGCCGAAAGCGACAATGGTCAATTGCTTGTCGTGTGATTTCAAATAAATGGACGTTTATTTGATGAATTAAAATGCCCATTTATCACACTCGAGCACATTCGATTTTTGAAAATACTCGTTTTCATGTAAACCTCGCATCACTCAATTCAGCCTTTTCTCATTTTGGCCAATTTTTAGAGGGCGACTTGTAATCGCCCCGACTATTTTTCTAGGCGACTTTGGGCTTAGAAGGGCGACTTAATCGCCCTAGTCGCCCTCACGGCTGGTCCCTGGTAACACGGGCCAACCATGGTTCGGCCTGTGGTGAAAACATTTTGAATTCTGGAATCCCCAAACCCTCATTTCCTTGCATCTGAGAGGATATTTTGCATCTTTTCACGGAGATATATCTGTCCGATTTTACACATTGACAGCCAGTAATGTCCGATGAATAAGACAAAAACGAATACTCGATATTACTATTGTTTGATGTCATTGATGTTGAAAAACGCTTTAAAATCAATTACTCTCCAGGTGCTGTGACAGAACGGTGAAACGGACATGTGTTTTGTTTTAATGAAATATGTGTATGGAAATTGGCAAAGGAAGTTTAGAAATGGCAATTCTACAAGCTTGGAACTAAATGTATTCTCGGGGGGACGGGCAGATCATGGCGAATTTAAAAAATTCTGTTATGTTGGGAAGGTGACCCGGCAGGGAAATGCAGCTGTTTGACGGCCGCTGTACAGGTATAGTGGAAACCCTGAGTACAGTACGTGGAGAGTGTATTATCACTAAATCACCTGCAGAGTGGAGATTCCACCCGAGCAATAATTGCAAATTTGTTGCAAAACATAACAATCACAAGCAAAGTTGCAGCCAATGGACCTCCGGGTTGAACCCGAAGGTGCATTGGATGAAACATTGCTTGTGTTTTTTGTCCATATGAACAGAATTCGAAATTGATACTTTGGTGGTAATTCCACTCCACGGGTTATTTAGTTACAATCCACTCTCCATGTACTGTACATGTATTTCCTTACCTTTGTGCAGAGTTTATTGATCCAAACTATGTTTTATCCTTTAATTATTGTTATTCTAATACTCTCGAAGCGGCAATGAATGTTTCTAAATCTTCCATGTTTTTGTTTTAATAAAAAACAGTAAAAACAATAACCCAGTGTAACAGGATATCTTAGATATCTTAGTATATCTCCCCCCCCCCCCCCCCCCTGGATATCTTCCCCCCCACCCATAAATTTTTTTTTTGATTAATTTGACATTATTTGATGATGAAATGGTGAGAACAGATCCTGGCCTGGATATTCCCCCCCCCCCCCCCCCCCCGCCCCTCACCATGACAAAAAAAATTTTGTCAAACATTTGACACTAATTGATTTTGAAATGGTGAGAGAAATAGATTTGGGACTTTAAAAATGGTTTTGAATAAACACTGAGTTAGGGCTGGTTAGGATGAGAAGTGAGGGGGAAGATATCCAGGCCTGGACCATTTTTAAAGTCCCACATCTATTTCTTTCACCATTTCATTATCAATTAGTGTCAAATGTTTGACAAACAATTTTTTGTCATGGTGCGAGGGAAGATATCCAGGCCTGTATTCAATTCTCGATAATTAAAGGATAAAACATAGTTTGGATCAATAGACTCTGCACAAATGTAAGCAGGGTTTCCGGTAGGGGAAAATTTGTGGGTCAGGTAGTCCAAAGAAAGTGAAACTCAGACGCTGAAGGTGTGTGCTGCACATGCATATAGAGAGGAATCTAGGGGGGGGGGGGGGGTTCTCCCCCCAGGAAAATTTTGATTTTTAGCTTAACTTGACATAGTCAAGATAAGCTATTGCCATCACGCGTGCGGAAGTCTGTGAGTCTGTGATGTCTGTTCACATTTTCCTTTAGCACGGGCTACACCCCACAGTTCTTGTCTGATCATCACAAAATTTCATATGCAGGTTTGGGGTCATGTCTAGATGAGAACGTCCCCATTTGGTCGTGATCGGGCAACCGGTATGGCTGCCCGAGCCCAAAACCCAGAAACCATTAGCATAGTCTACAGGTCGTATTTATGAAGGGATTTCATTGTAACTTGGTAGGATGCCTCTGTATAATGACTAGATGAGAGCGTCCCCTTTTGGGCATGATCTATCAATCGTGATGGCTGCCCAAGCCCGAAACCCAAAAACTTTTAGCATAGTCTGCAGGTCATGTTTAATGTGGAGGGATTTCATTGTAACTTGGTAGGATGACTCCTTATGATGTCTAGATGAGAATTTCCCCATTTGGGCATGATCTGCCAACCGTGATGACTGCCGGAGTCCAAAACCTGAAAACCTTTAGCACAGTCTACAGGTCATATTTATTGAGGAATTTCATTGTAACTTGGTGGGTTGACTTCATACAATGTCTGGATGAGAAAGTCCCCTTTTGGACGTGATTGGGCAACTGTGACGGCTACAGGAGCCCGAAGCCCGAAAACCTTTAGCATAGTCTAGAGGTCATATTTATGAAGGGATTTCATTGTAACTTGGTAGGATGACTCCAAATAATGTCTAGATGAGAACGTCCCATTTTGATCGTGATCATGCAGCCTTGATGGCTGCCCGAGCCCAAAAACCTTTAGCATAGGCGAAAGGTCATATTTATGGAAGGATTTCATTGTAACCTGTTAGGTTGACTCCATATAATGCCTAGATGATGACATCCCCTTTTGATCGTGATTGGTCAGTTGTGATGGCTACAAGTGCCCGAAAACCTTGAGCACAGTCTACAGGTCATATTTATGAAGGAATTTCATTGTAACTTCGCAGGATCACTCCAGATGATGCCCAGATGAGATTGTCCCCTTTGGTTGCGATCATTCAACCATGATGGCTGCCCGAGCCTGAAGCCCGAAAAAACTTTAGCACAGTCTTAGGTCATATTTATAAAGGGATTTCATTGTAACTTGGTAGGTTGACTTCATATAATGTCTAGATGAGAACGTCGCCTTTTGGACATGATTGGGCACCTGTGATGGCTAAAGGTGCCCGAAGCCCAAAAACCTTTAGCACAGTCTACAGGTCATATTTATGAAGGGATTTCATTATAACTTGGTAGGATGACTCCAAATAATGTCTAGATGAGAACGTCCCATTTTGGTCATGATCATACAGCCTTGATGGGTGCCCGAGCCCAAAAACCTTTAGCATAGGCAAAAGGTTATATTTATAGAAGGATTTCATTGTAACCTGTTAGATTGACTCCATATAATGCCTAGGTGATGACATCCCCTTTTGGTCGTGATTGGTCAACTGTGATGGCTACAGGTGCCCGAAGCCTGAAAACCTTGAGCACAGTCTACAGGTCATATTTATGGAGGGATTTCATTGTAACTTCGCAGGATCACTCCAGATGATGCCCAGATGAGATTGCCCCCTTTGGTTGCGATCATTCAACCATGATGGCTGCCCGAGCCCGAAGCCCGAAAACCTTTAGCACAGTCTAGAGATCATATTTATGAAGGGATTTCATTGTAACTTGGTAGGTTGACTTCATATAATGTCTAGATGAGAACGACCCTTTTGGACACGATTGGGCAACTGTGACGGCTTCAGGGGCTCAAGGCCCGAAAACCTTTAGAACAGTCTACAGGTCATAATTATGAAGGGATTTCATTGTAGCTTGGTAGGATGACTCCAAATAGTGTCCAGATGAGAACATCCCCTTTTGGTCACGATCATTCAGCCTTGATGGCTGCCCGAGCCCAAAAACCTTTAGCATGCCTGTAGGTTGTATTTATGGAAGGATTTCATTGTAACTTGTTAGGTTGACTCCATATAATGCCTAGATGATAACATCTCCTTTTGGTCCTGGTTGGTCAACTGTGATGGCTACAGGTGCCTGAAGCCCGAAAATCTTGAGCACAGTCTACAGGTCATATTTATGAAGGGATTTCATTGTACCTTCATAGGATCACTCCAGATGATGTCCAGATGAGAATGTCCCCTTGTGGTTGCGATCATTCAACCATGATGGCTGCCCAAGCCTAAAGCCCAAAAACCTTTAGCACCGTCTTCAGATCATATTTATGAAGGGATTTCATTGTAACTTGGTAGGTTGACTTCATGTAATGTCTAGATGAGAACAGCCCCTTTTGGACACCATTAGGCAACTGTGTTGGCTACAGGGGCCCAAAGCCCGAAAATCTTTAGCACAGTCTACAGGTGATATTTATGAAGGGATTTCATTGTACCTTTGTAGGATGACTCTAAATAATGTCTAGATGAGAATGCCCCCTTTTGGTCGCGATCATTCAGCCTTGATGGCTGCCCAAACCCAAAACCCCAAAACCTTTAGCATAGTCTGTTGGTCATATTTATGGAAGGACATCATTGTAACCCGTAAGTTTGACTCCATATAATGCCTAGATGATGACATCCCCTTTTGGTGGTGATTGGTCAACTGTGACGGCTTGAGCACAGTCTACAGGTCATATTTATGAAGGGATTTCATTGTAACTTTGTAGGATCACTCCAGATGATGACCAGATGAGAATGTCCCCTTTTGGTTGTGATCATTCAACCATGATGGCTGCCAGAGCCCAAAGCCCAAAAACCTTTAGCACAGTCTACAGGTCATATTTATTAAGGGATTTCATTGTAACTTGGTAGGTTGACTTCATATAATGTCTAGATGAGAACGTCCCCTTTGGATGCAATTGGGAAACTGACGGCTACAGGGGCCCGAAGCCCGAAAACTTTAGCACAGTCTACAGGCCATATTTATGAAGGGATTTCATTGTAGCTTGGTAGGATGACTCCAGATAGTGTCCAGATGAGAACATCCCCTTTTGGTCACGATCATTCAGCCTTGATGGCTGCCCGAGCCCAAAAACCTTTAGCATGCCTGTAGGTCGTATTTATGGAAGGATTTCATTGTTACTTGTTAGGTTGACTCCATATAATGCCTAAATGATAACATCCCCTTTTGGTCGTGGTTGGTCAACTGTGATGGCTACAGGTGCCTGAAGCCCGAAAATCTTGAGCACAGTCTACAGGTCATATTTATGAAGGGATTTCATTGTAACTTCATAGGATCACTCCAGATGATGTCCAGATGAGAATGTCCCCTTTTGGTTGCGATCATTCAACCATGATGGCTGCCCAAGCCTAAAGCTCAAAAACCTTTAGCACAGTCTTCAGATCATATTTATGAAGGGATTTCATTGTAACTTGGTAGGTTGACTTCATGTAATGTCTAGATGAGAACAGCCCCTTTTGGACACCATTAGGCAACTGTGTTGGCTACAGGGGCCCAAAGCCCAAAAATCTTTAGCACAGTCTACAGGTGATATTTATGAAGGGATTTCATTGTACCTTTGTAGGATGACTCTAAATAATGTCTAGATGAGAATGCTCCCTTTTGGTCGCGATCATTCAGCCTTGGTGGCTGCCCGAACCCAAAACCCCAAAACCTTTAGCATAGTCTGTTGGTCATATTTATGGAAGGACTTCATTGTAACCCAGAAGTTTGACTCCATATAATGCCTAGATGATGACATCCCCTTTTGGTGGTGATTGGTCAACTGTTACGGCTTGAGCACAGTCTACAGGTCATATTTATGAAGGGATTTCATTGTAACTTTGTAGGATCACTCCAGATGATGCCCAGATGAGAATGTCCCCTTTTGGTTGTGATCATTCAACCATGATGGCTGCCAGAGCTCAAAGCCCAAAAACCTTTAGCACAGTCTACAGGTCATATTTATTAAGGGATTTCATTGTAACTTGGTAGGTTGACTTCATATAATGTCTAGATGAGAACGTCCTCTTTGGATGCAATTTGGGAAACTGACGGCTACAGGGGCCCGAAGCCCGAAAACCTTTAGCACAGTCTACAGGCCATATTTATGAAGGGATTTTAATGTAACTTGATAGGATGACTCGTTTTGGAATAATTTCACTGTAACTTGGTAACTTTTGTTGATATACGTTAACTGTGAGGGCCACATACATTAACTGTGAGGTCATATTAACCCACCCTCAGCTCTTTAGTACAGTGTACACCTCATATTATTTTTATCATAAACATAGCATACAGGGAACAGAAATGAACATATTCCCAATTATCACAATTCTTGTCTTATTTCATAATCCTTTCATAAACATTGAGCATTATCCTTTTCATCAAACACAACACACAAGTTAAGCTACAGTGTCACTGACACTTTCATCAGGTGCTCTCTGGGGGGGGGGGGGGGGGGCATTCTGGTCGCTAAAATGCTGAATAATTGAAGTGGAAAATATTTACTTTTTCCACAATACTACATCTGGTCGGAGGTTTCATAAAAATACAAACCCAAAACAACACAAAATCCACGAATCCTGGAAATCCACGAATCCTCATTTTTTAGTAAACTTTGCGTGTGTGCTTGAGCTTCGTTTACAACCGTTCGCGGTAATATTCGAAAAGAACCATGATGCGTATGTGTGACATCATGCACGTGAAATTACATCATTTATCGCTCGAAATAAAAGCCAGCGATTTCGGACCACACATGACAGTTTAAGTCCGAAATTTTATAGGCGCTGTTTAGGATTTGAACTTTGTTTCCCCCTCTCGTCTGGGGGTTATAAAGTATCAGGTTGTCGCCAGTAATTGTAGGCATAGTATACAACATAATTATGCCTATATTATGTGGAAACAAAGGATCCTTAGTGTCGTTACGATACAGCATTGTACTCGACATTTTAACCATCAGCTTTTCTGACTGATCATAGTATGATCGGCGGGGGGAATGGGTCCGGTCGACGGATCCGAAACCGGTCTAGCGGAAACCCTGGTAAGGAAATACATGTATTATCAAATGCAGCCGGTAATAAGGGCGAAAACTTGATATATATTCCTATTTTTGAGTTTTGAGTTCCTTTTAAAACTTGTTGAGGAATTTTACCACAGATTTGAATGGAAAGAATCTGAATGTAGAGGGGTAACCACTATGTCCAGATCACTGAACTACCCCCGAGTCTGGGAAGACTCGAGTACAGAAGATCACAGAGCCTGACCTGATGAAAACTCACCCTTTTTAACCTGAATCCGAATATTGTTACTGTGTAGGCCACGTAGTCATGTATTATAACACAGGTTGGGAAGATGATGGTAATTAGTCTTGCTCTGTGGCCGTGGAACAGGTGGTGTCGTTGACAGCCTGTTTTCTGGCGTTCCAGTCATTGATAACAAAAAAACGAGACTTTCAGTTTAAACAAATTTCCCAGAAATGCTGTGTCGTTTATGCTAACTTCGAGAGGATTGACAACAATTAAATCCCACCTAACTAGTGGTAGCAAATTTCTTATATCTTAAATGATATTTACAGAACCACCACCAGAAGGAATATGAAAAATTAAAAGTCTTTCGTTAGAATCCACACATGCAATTCAAGAATCTTTAAGTAAATTTAATGAGTAAATTTAATGAACCAGGCACATCATCAGACTCACTTATGTTTGACCAAATAGGTATTGAAAGTTACCTGACAGTATATGGTGTAAAAGTAATGTAAGTAATTATCTTTGACCCCAAATCATCTGCATATGGTGCGTAGTAAATTAGATTGGAGGTAAACATAAAATGTATTGAGTTTTGAAACCTCAAAGTTCACATGGGAAAAATGACGGGTAAATTATGTTAATTTGCTGACTTCTGGCCTGTTCTCTGAAACTGTCACATGCTCCGAGATAATACTGCGCATTGGCATTTCTATTTTTTTGTCAACAATAAAATGGTTAAATTAAAATAGAACATATCCTGTTAAATGGATGGCAGGTAACCATTGAAAGTTTTAAAAATTTATTGTGAATTGTTTGTATACTATTTGAACTTACCTTAAGGATTCGTGCAATACTGCAGGCCTGTCAGGTATAAAGTGTCAAGTTAATGCTGCATTTCCAACACAAAGTTGTTAGAATCGTCACATGTTTTCCCATATGCATTTTGTGTACACAACAAATCTCAAGATGCAATATTGCAAACTTCCAAATTCCATTATGCAGCTGTCTCCCTTCAAATACATCACTCCCCTGTCTTGACTGAGATGGAATCAGCTCAGGGATCAGCCAAGAGGGCGAAGTGAAGTTAGCAGCCTCTTTGCCTTGGCATTGCTCACTTTTCCCAATTTCTATGTTTAGACAAAATCAAAGTCAGAAATGAACCTCTACAGTCGAAATTAGGAGAGATGTTTTGAAAACTTTCGAGTGAGTGATTTACCAATAAAAGTGATTTGTATATCATGAATTACTTCAATAATAGTTATCAAAATCACAAGAAATATGATTTGTGTTCCTTTTATTACACTGTCAATTGAAGCAGGAACCATTAAGAAACACAGGGTAGTCTATTTTGAAGTGATGTGATAATTACCGAAATAAGCACAACAATTGCATATTATCTACCAAACTCAGGACGAGAGCTTAGCTACTTCTTAAAAAATAAGGAAATGTTGATTTTTGCTAAGATATAGCTTTTCTTGTAAATTTTTGCATCTTGACAAGGCCCCAAATCTCATTGACAGAATAAGGCAGATCCCACAGCGGTGGAGCCATGATTTGTAACCCTGGGGGATCATGTGGGTGAAGGGGGTTTTTTTTGGGGGGGGGGGGGGGGAATCTCAGGGTTGAGGGTAGTGTACTTGTACTGAGGGCAGGAAATCAAAAGAAAATCTTTCAGATTTGGGCATGGGAAGAGCAAGTGGGATATGGGGGGTGAGGTGCTTGGCCTCCCTACAGTTAAAACTAGAAGTCCTATCACGAAAAGCGCACAAATAGCACATCGATCTGCGCATTAATCTACGCGTTATGACCATAGTAAGGCTGTCAAATTCTGTACATATGACCTGTGCACAAGCAATGTTTCGGCCAGTGGACCTCCAGGTAACACAACCACATGCATCTATTATAATAAAGAGAATAAACATAACCTCTAATTGATTGAGCATTTATTTATACTGTGTCGAATGCGAACGGAGCACACCCAGTAGGGGGACACTCTTCGCCATGTATTAATCCACGGCTTCCGGTACCAGTGCGCAGACATATAATCAATGTGTCATTCTATTTTTTTCCGCCATCTTAGCAGGATGGTGGATTGTCTCACTGTTCAACAGTGATACCTTTTGACTCGATGTTAACAATGTTTCCTGTTCTGTTGTGTGGATTCAGCTGTTTCTTCATTATCCAAATATGCAGGGCCGTGTTTTTAGCTCACCTGACTGAAAGTCAGGGTGAGCTTTTCTTATCACTCTTCGTCCGTCCATCCGTCCGTCTGTCGTCCTGCATGAAGATGGTGTTGGAGCCTCTTTCTCCTAAACCACTGGCCACATTTTAATTAAATTTCATGTAAGTAGTGGTTATATAGGGGCATTTTGATTTTTATGCAAATTAGGTTTTGGCTCATATTGAGTAGAGGTGTGGGGAAAAAATGGCCAAATGTTTTTTTGAAAATCTTCTTCTAATGAACCACCAGTAGCAGAGACTTGATATGTGGTATGCAGAGTCTTTTTGAGGTTTAGAATCAAGTTGTTCAAGAGAAGTTTGTCGGGCATTATTTGCCTTCGTTATGGGAGGGGCAAGAATTTTTGCCACTCCCAAAATTTCTATTTTCCAAACCGAGAGGCAGATTTGAACCAAATTTGATATGAGGGCTTATTGGGTCATAAGTACTTAATTTATGCCCCAATTTTTTTTCCCGTCACCCCATGGGAACCGCAGGAGCTAAAAATAGAAAAAAATTAAAACGCCCATATCTCCAAAACTAAACGGCACTAAGAATTCTTATTTGATGTGAAGCTTCCTTAGGACCAACAGAATGGAATGGTCAAAAAAAATTTGCTATTGGTTTTATCATGGGGTACTTTTTGGGGACTTTGAAAAAGTGCTGAGTCAGCATTTTTTAACACTGTGGGTAATGGGAAAAACATGTAAGACTACTTTTCTCCCAAACCCCTGCTCCAAAAGCTTTCAAATTTCACATATAACATCTTTGGAAGATTGTTTCGCAGGTTTATTGAAATCAATTCCCTGGATCCATATTTGGGCTCCCTATGGGAGCCCAAATGTTTAAATTAGTGCAGTATGAGGAATATTCTTTAAAAATCTTCTTCTTCAGATCTACCAATAAGAATCTTTTGATATTTGGTATGCAGCATCCTTAGTTTTTTTTTTTTTACACTGAAAGTTGGGGTCAATCGTTTTTCGACCCATTGCAACCCTCAGGTGTACACTTTTGTGTCCCTGTGTCTACATTTTCTGGCTTTCACCGTGGATGCTCTGTCACTCGATTGGAACGGTCTAGTCAGCTATGCCTTCCCGCCGGTTCAGGTTCTAGCCAAGATATGAACCTGCAGTTGCCGAATCCTTCTGGTCGCTCCCCTGTCGCCTCAGCGGGTGTGGATCCACACAGCTCCACTCTCTGTTGGTGGCAGTTCCAGCGCGTCTCCCTCTACATCACGACCTTCTTTGCAAGGTCACCCGTGGAGGTTTCATGTCGACCTGCCTTCATTGTGCCTTCACGCATATCTTTTGTCACATCCTGTCTCCTCCGTAGAGGTTTTTCGAGACGAGTAGTGGAGTGCGTTTCTTCAAGGAGGCACTCCACTGGTTTAGCCTATGCGGCTAAATGGAAGATCTTCTGTTGATGGTGTGCTAATCACTCAGTTGATTATGCCTATCCTTCGATAACACAGATTGCAGAGTTTCTGATATATCTGTTTGATTCTCGGGGTCTCCAACCTGTTACCATCTAAGGGTACAGATCCATGCTTTTGGAGACCTCGTCGTTTGTGGGAAAGCATCATATTGGAACTAATCCGTCCCTCTCCAAGCTTATTCGGCACTTTTCTTTGAAAAGGCCTAGGAGTTTGCAGCTTACCCCAAGATGGGTTTTTTCTTGGATGTTGCTTTGCTTGGGGGTGGCGGGGGGTGGGGGGGGGGGAGCTTTCGAACCTTTAGCTTTTTTCACATACATGTACTAGACCGCTTTGTCCGATGACTTTTGCCTCAGCCAGAAGGGCTAGTGAGCTTCACGCCCTCTCTGTTGATCCAGCCTTTTCAGGAGCTCCACCAACAGTGTTACTTTACCACTGATTGCTCCTTTCTGTCCAAGAATCAGATGCCAGAACCTACTCCACCTCCAATCTGTATCAGGGCTCTTCCTTCTGCTGAGGGTACTAGCCCTTTGCTCTGTTCGGTTCGTGCAATTCGCATTTACTTCAACCGGACTCTGTTCATAAGGAAAGATGGGAACAGATATATTTCTGTCTCTTGTCTCTGGTTGACAGAATCCATTTCTAGATGGATTTGTCTTGATATTCGCGCATCATCCGCTCACCTAGCGACTGACAAATGATTGTATTACCAATCATTTTTCTGCCCACGAGGTGCGTGCATTGTCTCCCTCCTGGGCTTATGCTAACTCTGTCAGTTTTCGGATGTAATGCAGGCAGACTACTGGAGAAATACTTTGACTTTCTCCATCTATCTGCATCAGTTGCAGGAGCAGTCTGAGGACCTTTTTAGCTCACCTGACTGAAAGTCAGTGTGGGCTTTTGCCATCACTTGGCGTCTGTCGTCCGTTAACTTTCGCAACTCGGTCTTCTCCTTCAAAACCACTAGCCCAAACCTAACCAAATTTGATATACAGTATATTGGAGGTATCCTCTTTCCAGTTTGTTAAAATGAACTCGGTGCCCCCACTGGGGTGGGAGTGATTCCCCAAAAGCATCAATTTCTCTTGAAATCTTCTTCTTATGAGCCACCAGTCAGAATGCTGAGATATTTGATATGTAAGCTCCTTTGGTATTCAAGATTCAAGTTTGTTCAAAGAAATTTTCTCTGTCAATATTTGGGCTCGCTACAGGAGGATCCATATTTTGTGCCCCGCCCAAAATTTCTATTTTCCGAACCAAGGGGCCGATTTGAACCAAATTTGCTATGAGGTATTATTGGATCCTAAGTACTTGATTCATGCCAAAAAAAAAAATTTTCCTGCTGCCCCTGGGAACCTCAGGCGCTAAAAATAGAAAAAAATTCAAACGCCCATATCTCCAAAACTGCATGGAACTGAAACTTTGTCTTTTGTGTGAAGCTTCCTTAAGACCAATAGAAAGAAATGGTGAAAAAAAGTCGCTATCGGTTTTGTCCTAAGGTACAGTTTCAGGACTTTGAAGCTGAGTCAGCATTATTTAACACTGAAGGTAATGGGAAAAATATGAAATAATCTTTTTCTCCCCAACCACTGCTCCAAAAGCTTTCATATTTCACATATAACATTTACGGAAGATTGATTCACATGGTTGTTGAAATTTAACCCCTGGGTCCATATTTGGGCACTCTACAGGAGCCCAAATGTTCAAATTTGTGCAATATGAGGGATATTCTTTAAAAATCTTCTTCTCCAGATCCAACAGTCAGAATCTTTTGATATTTGGTATACAGCATCCTTAGGGAAGGGAGATTCAGGTTTGTTCAAGCCTAGTCCCTGGGTTCATATTTGGGCTCCCTATGGGAGCTCAAATTGTAACATCGTTCAATATGAGGAATATTCTTTAAAAATCTTTTTCTTCAGATCCAGCAGTCAGATTCTTTTGATATTTGGTGTACAACACCTCTGGGAGCGTTAGATTGAAGGTCGTTCAAATCAGGTACCTGGGTTAATATTTGGGCTTTTTATTGAAGCTCCAAGTTTAACTTCGTCAAATATGAGAAAATTTCTTGAAAATTCTTCTTCTTCAGGTCCCCCAGTGAAAATCCTTTCATATTTGGTATGTAACATCTCTAGGGGTGTCAAATTCAAGTTTGTTCAAATCGAGTCGCTTGTTTTTTCTTGTTTTTTGGGGGGTGGGGGTGGGGGGGGGGGGGTTGCTAGAGGGAACCACAGGTGTTGAAAACAAAACAAAAATTTTGTTTGGTTATTGTTTTTTAATAATTTACTGAACAGAGCTTGCTAGGAACCTTTCCTAGGACCAACAGAAATGAATGGTCAAAAAAGTTGCCTTTGGTTGCGTCATAACAAATAAAAAAATTGCTCTTGCTTCTGTTCATTTACTGATACACTCATCCCTTTTGACAATTTGAGCCAGGTGTGCGTTTCAGGCTCACTTGAGCCTCTTGTTTCTTTAGGCCCTCTTTTCTTCTGCTCTGGCTGTCATCAACCCTACCCATTAGGGTTCTTGCAAGGTCAGTTCCAGCCCTGTCTTGGTACTGTCCATTCTGTCTTTGTGTCACACAGGCCATACGCCTCATTTCCCATTGTCAATTACTAATGGTTGTGATGCTATGGTTTTATAGGCCTAGAGAACTCTTCTTCTCTCCACGGTTCCAGTGCAGTCGGGTTATGTGGGGGTTAGTTATGTGATTCCCTCCTCCTGTTGTCTATTCAGCCTGTTGTAAACAGTTGTCAGGTAGGTTGATAAGAAATTTAAATTTTATAGTAAATTTCCTTTCTTATTATACCTACCTCAATTGTTTATGTGGAGGCCCTCCCATCTTCTTTTTTGGGTAAGAATCTTTCCTCCCGCTAATCACATAACTCCTATAGAATGACACATTGATTATATGTCTGTGCACTGGTTCTGGAAGCCATGGATTAGTACATCTTCTTTTTTGGGTAAGAATCCTTCCTCCCTGCTAATCACATAACTTCAATAGAATGACACATTGATTATATGTCTGTGCACTGGTTCTGGAAGCCATGGATTAGTACATGGAGAAGAGTGTCCCCATCTGGGTGAGCTCCGGTTAAACTTGACCCAGTTGTGGCTTATTTTTTCTAAATCACAAATATATGCCAAGACGCAAGATACAGATTGGCATGGTATTAATATTGCCTGATTAATAGCCCACAGCAGATTAATAGAAATAGACGACAATTAGGTTGGAATTATTAATCTTTATTCATAACAAATCATCGAATAACAAGGTGTACATGAAATCTTATTATAATATGCACATGCAAATTTAAAAAAATAAATCAGCCCCAGTGAAGAAAAATCAGCCTGGTCCACCACTTCACCAGGCTTATTGATTGGCCTGGTTGCGATTCTAAAATGCCCTGTTAAACACGGGAATACTACAAAATCAAGAAAGTATCTTTTAGTTTTCATATCCTGATTAGACGATTACTTGTAATATATTTCACTTCACCATCATTGGCTTCTTGTGATTGTAGCTTACTCAACATTTATATGAACAGATTGTTTAATTCTCTATGGGAATTTGCGTGTATTTTCGGAACAGCATTCATTTCACAACAAGTGAAGTAACTGCAACGGTCCATTTGAGAGCAGGTAAGTTTTGCTTATCCATTTGGTTCAATCTGTTTCTTCAACTTCAGTTGTGTCCCAATCAAAAAAATGTTATTGGTGTGCGGTTGAGGTGAAAAAAATAGAGTGAACCATGATTTTATGACTACAAATGGTAGATGTTGGAGAAAGAAACAAAAAAAAGCAAATTCTTGACTTTTGTAACCCTTTACCTGACGTAACGGGCAAAACCGGCCAGCGCTATTCACAAAAATCGCACATTCATTTTCATTATATTTTCATTTTTTGTCTCAAAAACATAGGTTATGACACCTTGTTGGAACGAGCTTATTCAAGAACCTTTTTACAAGTGTCGTCTGTTTTTCATATTAGGTAAAGGGTTAAAAATGTGTTACTTCCTTGTACCCAAGGCGCATCGATCTGAACTAGTTCAGTGATCTGAATGTAGTGGCACCCCCCCCTCCCTACATTCACATTCCTCCCATTCCAATCTGTTGTAATATTCCCCAATAAGTTTTACTGGGAACTCAAAACACAACACAAAAATAGGAATATGTATCAAGCATTTATTTGTGCAGAGTTTATTGATCCACACTTTGTTTTATCCTTTATTTATCGAGATTTGAACATGGGCCTCGACAACTGACTATCTTTGCTAGCAACGGCACTTCAGACTTGTGCAACAGTCATGATACTGTACTGTATTAGTGGCAATGGTGATGTTTAATTATGATAGCCTTCACTCAGATTTAGGGTAATAGAAATTAAAGTTTTTTTAAAAGCTCTCCAGGGGATGTTTATGCTGGAACCCAATACCAATCCAATACAGTGCATGCATTCCTTCACTTAAGAAAGCTAACCAACTTTTTTTCTCTTAATATGAAATATGTGAGCGCAGTGGGCATGCGCTAGGTTTTCTCTGTTCAGCATTGTGGGGGGGATGGAATGGTTTCACGCGCCGAAGGCGGGCAGGTACGGTTTGGGGAACAAGCCCCTTTCGACCCTCGGTGACTATATGATTCGTTTGTCGAGGCATGTTGAAGGAGGGAAGGGTTCAGGTACTCCGGTTGTGGCATGGTGGGTGGATGGCTTCGTTGATTGGTGTAGGTTGATGTAGGTTGAACCCTCGGGTGAGTACCAGTGTGGGAGGTTGGGTCTTCTCACAAAGGTACTACCTCTCCCGTTCAGCATTGTCATAAAAGACAGCATTACTGTGCGTGATGGAATTGCATACCCCAGCAGTGTTCAAAGGTGTGTGACTGCAAATTGTCATTTAATAAGGAAAAATATTGAATAAAAATAAAGCAAAACAGAATTTTCCCTAAAATTCTCTTGACAATAACCTGTGTATTGAGGTCTAATAAGAAATATCTGCCCATTGTTATTGTATTAAACAACAAACTTTGAAAGCAGAAAACAAATGATTGAAGAAGTTGAACACATTGAATTATTATTACCTCCCTTTACTCAGTAACTTTACTTTTTGTCATATACTCGTGCCATTTTGCCACGATTGTGACTTTTGTCAGGAACCATAAAAAAAATGGTAGTGGCTGTGTCTGTGACCATAGTTACTCTCTTTCCTTCATTAATTATCAACCTACCTCAATTGTTTACTACAGGCTTGCACTACAGTGGAAGAACCTAACTCGGATAAAATACTCTCTATTTTAATCTTTCCCAAGATTTGGGAATGAAAAGTGGTGTAAAAACACCACGAAAAAATAAGCCCAAACTGGGTCGAGCGCCATCGGCGCACACCCAGTATGGGATGCTCTTCCATAGTACAAATCCACGACTTCCGTAACACAGTGCGCAATGCGTCAATTCGTCATTTCTTTTGATTATCTGCACACGTGGTGGATGTGTGTGTGCCATCTTTGCTAAAGTATCAGTGATATTTTAACTCGTCGATAATGGTTTTCCTGTGACTGGATTTATGGATCTAAAGAGGGTGTTCTTCTACTTTCTGTTTCTGTTGAGTTCACCTTTTTCTTCTACTGCTCTCACCTCTGTTCTTTCCAGTTCGGTTCCTTTAGGGCAATTCCTTTTGCCCTCGCCATTTGTGCATTCTCGTGTCTGTTTCGTCCGCACCCACGGGTGGTGTGGAATGCTGTCATTTCGGGAGCCTCCCGACTCGACCACGTCTGATGTGATTTCACCCCCTTCGTGGGGGATGTGCAGCTCCTCCCGCTCCCGCGGGGGGTGGGGAATGCTATCGTGTCGGGGTCGCCCGATTCGACCACGTCTGGTGAGAATTGCTCCCCCTCCATGGGGGACGTGCAGCTCCTCCCGCACCAGCGGGGGGGGGGGGGGGGGGGGCTGTCGTTTCGGGGCTTCCCAATTCGACCAAGTCTGGTGAGAGTTATTCCCCTTCCGTTGGGAATGTGCAGTGTTTTACCGTGGTGGATACTGCGGGAGCTGTTGGATTTCTGGTGTAGAGATGCCTGGTTCCGGGAGTATGCGCCCTCTCCAGTCGACATCTGAGGCTGTCACTAGGGTTGTGACTCATCCTTTGGAGGCCGAGCCTGGTGGCTCTCTCTGCTTTTCTGCCAGTTCCAACAGCTCCCGTCGTATCTGCTGCTACTGCTGTTCCGTCTACGTCATTGGGCACCATTTTTAGCCGGCCTCGGCTTCTCCCTGCCAGGGTCTGCAGGGATGTCTGTAGTGTGGTTGTGGGGTTTCGGCCTCAGCCTTCTCAGACTTCCACTCGGCGAAGTCAGATGGGGCTGCCGACTGAACCCCCTACTGTGTTCTCTCAGCCATTGAGCACAGTAGTTTTATACCTGCAGTGGTCTGCTGCGGTGTCTGGTTGTGTAGACGTGGGGGTATCGGCCTCAGCCTTCCCTGACTTCAACTCGGCAAAGTTGGAAGTGGCTGGACCCTCTCCTGTGGTCTCTGCGCCGTCGAGCACCACAGTTGTCATTGGATTCGGTTGTTCTTAGTGGGACACTATGAACTCCATGGCATTTCCGTCCACTCATTCTGGCCACACGACCAGTTTTGGGGGACCATCGTCTTTTGTGCAGCCTGGACCTTCTGCCCTGCAGAGGTCCGCGGTGACTCTCATGAGTTCCCGCTATGTTGATTCTCGGGGTGTGTCACACCTCTATACACGTCTACCTTCAGACGTTTCGGCTGCCGCCCGTCATCCCACGTCGGGTGTTTTAGAGGATCATGACCCTTTGCTGGTTAAGAGGGTCAGAGGTGAAGCCACTTTGCCGGTTCGTTCCCCTGTCGAACTGGCCAGTACGGGCAGTGAGCTTAGGGAGGCCCTCTCCTTACTCACTCAGGTTCTGTCAAAGAGCCTTCCCATTGCTTCTAGCGAGGCAGCGAGTGGCTTCCAGGCACCCCCTATGGCGCCGCCTCCCGGAATTGGAAACAGACCGCTTTCTGACCCCCCTGGTGTTCCGACACCATGGGAGGCGTCGGCTGGTTTGCTCACGATGGGCTATGTGTCTTCCGACTCAGGGGAAGAGTCAGACATGCTTGATGTCGAGAGCCAGCAGTCTTCGGACTTGGGGCAGCTCTTGATTTCGTGTTTGGGTTCCTTCCGGATCTCAAACCATCTAACCAGTCGACAGTGTCAGCCAGGCCACGATCATCGGTCGCGCGCCAACAGCCTATGGAGCAACCCGCTTCTGGGCGTCTTCGACCGTGCCCGTCGGTACAGTTGGTTGAAGCATTTTCAGCCTTGGACTCTAAGCTAAGTTCCAAGGCTATGAAGGCTCCATTCTTCACCAGGGTTGACACCTTTTTGCCTCCGGCGCGTTATCGTTCCTACGATTCCGCCAATCCGTCGGTCTACCAGACTTTGACGGTTTTGGATCAGGACTCCAATTCCCTCAGGCTTTCCAAGTCCAAGTCTGCCGTCATTCCGATGACGACTCTGGAGTTCACATTGGGCTTATCGAGAGAGATGCTTGGTATGCTTTCTCTCTCCGATCACGTCGTCTCAGCCTTAGCTGCTTATTTGCCTCCAGATAAGTTTGACGAGGTACAGGCTCCTTTGCGTGTGCTGTCCAAGGCGCTCATGCATCTTACTCACACGCATGCCTGTAACACGGCTAATCTGGAATTAGTTCGAAGGGACTTTGTGCTGGACACAGGCCGATCCCTTCCTGAGGAGCAGTGCGCTACTCTTCGATCTACTTTTTTGGCAGGTCTGCATCTTTTCCATGGTTCTGTGTTGACGGTCCGGGATGACGTCCTACGTCTTTCCAACGATCAGCTGCTGTTTCTTCAGCTTGATCAGCCTTCTAGGGCCGTTCTTAGCCTAACAAGTACCCTCTGCTTCCTCTGCGAAGCAAAGGGGCTGATCCTTCTGCCACCACTTCTACTTCTTACTCAAGGGGTAAGGGTAAGCGTCGGCAGTCTTGAGGGAAGTCCCAGGATTCTTCATTCAGTAGAAGAGGTTTTTTTTCCTCTTGCGAGCCTCGTCGGGGTTCGAAATGAAGGTCCTCACCTCGACTCGTCCCAGGTTGGAGGAAGGATAGCAGAGTTTGCAGACCGTTGGGCCACCATCACATCCGATCCTTGGATGTTAGATGTTGTTTGGTTCGGGCTGCGAATATCCTTCCAACGGCACCCCACTCTGTCCAGGGTGCCTCTTCCAACCACAGTTCCTTCAGACATTTTACCTCAGGAACTTTTGTCCACGGAGATAGACAATCTCCTGCCAACGGGGGTGATTGAGGTCATCAAGAACATTAGGTCAGTGGGTTTCTATTCCCACCTGTTCTTGGTGCCGAAGAAGGACAGCCGACTCCGACCGGTTATCGATCGGAGTTTCCTGAACCAGTCTATCATTGCTCCCAAGTTCAGCATGGAGACTTTCAGGTCGGTCCTCCGTTCAATTCACCAGGGAGTTTTCGCTTCCAGCTTCGACCTGTGAGACGCTTCCTTTCACGTTCCGATTCATTGGGCGTTACGGAAGTATCTCAGGTTCGTTTTTTGGGGACGAGTTTACCAGTTCAAGGCCATGCCTTTCGGCCTCAACCTGGTTCCTTGGGCCTTCACCAGACTGATGTAGTATGTGATAGCTTTCCATCACACACAGTCCAGGGTGAATACTTCGGCATATCTGGACGATATCCTCCAGGGGCATTCCAATGCTGCCTTACTGGAGTCGGATGTCGCCACTCTGTTGAGCTTGCTTACTTCGCTAGGTTTCACGAGGAGAAGTCGGACTGGGTCCCTTCTCAGTCGTTTTATCATGTGGGGATGGCTTTCCGCACACAATTCAATTTGGTGGCGGTTCCCTAGGCCAAGTCTGTGATTCTCTCAGCTTTTGCTCCGACTCTGTCCCAGTCCACATCCGCGACGGCTCGGCGTATTCTCCGGCTAATCGGTCTCTGCTGTTCAGTGACGGATCACATTCCTCTAGGTCGGCTGCGTGTCAGACCTCTCCAACACTTTCTGCTCAGTTGTTGGAGGCCGAATGTAGATTTTCTGGATCTGGTGCTTCAGTTTCCAAAATATCTTTATCCTCACCTTCTCCTCTGGGTGGATGTCTAGTGGCTTTCGCAGGGTGTTCCGTTGGACTTACCCACGTCTGATCGCGTTCTGATGGCAGATGCCAGCGATCTCGGATGGGGTGCGACGTTGGATCCTCTAGGTCTTTCCATTCACGGGATGTGGGACCAGGATCATGCAGCTCTACACATCAACCAGAAGGAGCTTCTTGTTCTTCTTCTGCGTTTCAGGCAGTGGATCCCTCACCTGTCGAATCGTCAGGTCCTTCTGTTGTCCGACCATTCGACGGTGGTTGCTTACATTCGGAACCAGGGCGGCACGCACTCTGTTCCAATGTATGAATTGGCTTGGGATCTTATACTGCTCGCTCAGGATGTCCACGCCGGGGTGGCTGTTCATCACATTCCCGGTCGCCTGAACATCCTAGCCGACTCCCTGTCCCGTCGGGGCAGGGTCATTTCCACCAGGTGGATGCTCCACATGGCGGGTTCCATCGATCTCTTGTGACTCGTTGGAACCATCTGGTGGACACTTTCGTGTCCAGATGCTCTGGCTTTCGCCGTGGATGCTCTGGCCCTCCTTTGGGATGGTCTTGTCGGCTACCCCTTCCTACCGGTTCCGATTCTGCCTCAGGTTCTCACCCAGATATGAACCTGCAGTCGTCGAATCCTTTAGATCACACCTGTCGCCTCGGTGGGTGTGGATCAATCTGCTCCGCTCTCTGTTAGCGGCGGTTCTGGGATGTCTCCCTCTACCTCGCGACTTTCTTTGCCAAAGTCGCCCGAGGAGGTTTTCAAGTTGACCCGACTTCATTGTACCTTCGCACATGTCTTTTATCGGGTCCTGTCTCCTCCGTAGTGGTTTTTCGAGACACGCAGTGGAGTTGCTTTTCTTCTTCAAGGAGGCACTCACTCCACTGGTTTAGCCTCTGTGGCTAAGTGGAAGGTTCTTCTGTCGATGGTGTGCGATCACTCTGTTGCTTCTGTCACTCCTTCGATCACACCGCTTGCGGAATTTCTGGTATATGTTTGTTTCTGGGGGTCTCCAGCAATGGGTACATGTCCATGCTTCAGAGACTTTTTTCCTATGTGATACCGCATTGTTTCGACACTCATCCTTGCCTCTCCAAGCTTGTTCAGCTCTTTTCCTTGAAAAGGCCTAGGACTTTGCAGTTTACTCCAAGATGGTCACTTTCTTGGGCGCTGCTCTGCTTGGGGGTGGGGGGCGTTCACGCCTTTCTCCTGGATGAATATGCGTTTTCCCACATGCCAGATCTCTCCTGCATCCATTTCTTGATGGACTTGTCTTGCTATTCATGCAGCTTCCGCTCGTCTAGCTACTGGTGATTGTATTACCAATTGTTTTTTCTGCCACGAGGTGCGTGCATTGTCTTCCTCTTTTAATAACTCTGTCATGTTGTCGGATGACTGATGTTATACTGGCAGCCTTCTGGAGAAATGCTACATTCTCCTTTTATCTGTGACAGTTGCAGTAGCCGACAGAGAACCTTGGGGCCCTCTTTCTTCGGCTCAGGCTGTTGTCTATTCCAGCCTTTCAGCTTTTTTCAGGGTCAGTTCCAGCTTTGTGCTGTTACTGCCCTTTCTGTCTGTGCGTCGCACTTCACCATACGCCTCATCTTTCATTGTCTTTTCTAATGTTTGTGATGCTATGGTTTGATAGGCCTAGGGATCTCTTCCTCTGTCCACGGTCCCAGTGCTATTGAGTTATGTGTGGGTTGGTTATGTGATTCCCTCCAGCCTTTTGTCTATTCAGCCTGTAGTAAACAGTTGAGGTAGGTTGATAAGAAGTATAAATTTTATAGTAAATTTCCTTTCTTATTATACCTACCGAAATTGTTTACATGGAGGCCCTCCCATCTTCTTATTTGGGTAAGAATCCTTCCTCCCCGCTGATCACATAACTCCTGTATTGTTCGGAATCAAAAGAATGACGAATTGACGCATTGCGCACTGTGTTACGGAAATCGTGGATTTGTACTATGGAAGAGCGTCCCATACTGGGTGTGCGCCGATGGCACTCGACCCAGTTTTGGCTTATTTTTTCATAGTGTTTTTACACCACTTTTCTTTCCCAAATCTTGGGAAAGATTAAAATAGAGAGTATTTTATCCGAGTTAGGTTCTTCCACTGTAGTGCAAGCCTGTAGTAAACAATTTCAGTAGGTATAATAAGAAAGGAAATTTACTATAAAATTTATACTTTCAGACAATTTACCACAGGCACAGGCATTCCTGGACTATTTACCCTGTTGATAGTAACTTTGCTGTGTTTACTCACCTTGTTTCGTCGGCTCAGATGCTTAGTTTACTATTGAATACTATCTATTAAATTAAAGAGTAGTTTTTGATCAAGGAGAGCATGCCTGCCTTGGAAAAATTTAAGGAGGGCAACCGATGGCTTGCCTAACTTTTTCAAAAAGACAGGCCTGATCAACTAATTTGAAACTTCTTTAAAACCACTTGGCCAAATTCATACAAAAATGGCATGGGCAGACCATATTTGGAGTATTCCCTTTCTACTTTCTTCAAATGAAACTGCTGACTTTTTGGGTTAATTGGGGTTAATCCCCCAAAAGTCTATTAATCTTTAAAAATCCCCTTCTGATGAACAAACCCCCAGAAAATGCTTTGATATTTGGTGTGGAACCTCCTTTGGTGGTGAGGATTAAAGTTTGTTCAAGGCAAGTTGGTAGGTCAATATTTGGGCTCCACCCAAAATTTGTATTTCAAGAACCAATGGGCTGTTTTGAACCAAATTTGGCATGTAGTGTAATTGGGTCATAAGTACGTGATAGATGCCCTAATTTGTTTTTACAGCCCCATGGAACTCCAGGAGCTAAAAATAGAAAAAAATCAAACTATATATTTCTAAAACTACACTGACCAGAATATTGTTTTTTTCTATGCGACTCTCTTAGAACCAATGGAATCAGATAGACTGAATCTTTTGCATGCTTAGGGGGGTGAGATTCAAGTTTGTTCAAGCCCAGTCCCTGGGTTCATATTTGGGCGCCTGAATTATAACTTGGATCAAAATGAGAAATTTTCTTTAAAAATCTTCTTCATCAGATCCAGCAGCCGGAATGTTTTGATATTTGGTATGCAGCATCCTTACGAAGGTGAGATACAAGTTTGTTCAAGCCATGTCCCTAGGTTCATATTTGGGCTCACTGTGGGAGCTCGAATTGTTACTTAGTTCAAAATGAGGAATTTTCTTTAAAACACTTCTTCTTCAGATCCAGCACTCGGAATGTTTGGATATTTGGTATGCAGCATCCTTATGGCGGTGAGATTCAAATTTGTTGAAGCCAAGTCCCTGGATTCATATTTGAGCTCCTTGTGGATCCCGAATTATAACTTAGTTCAATATGAGGAATTTTTCTTTAAAAATCTTCTTCTTCAGATTCAGCAGTCGGAATGTTTTGATATTTGGCTTTGTAGCATCCTTAGGGTGGTGAGATTCAAGTTTGTTCGAGCCAAGTCCCTGGGTTCATATTTGGGCTCACTGTCGGAACCTGAATTATAACTTAGTTCAAAATGAGGAATTATCTTTAAAAATCTTCTTCAGATCCAGCAGTCGGAATGCTTTGATATTTGGTATGCAGCATCCTCAGGGCGTAAGATTCAAGTTTGTTCAAGCCAAGTCCCTGGGTTGCTGTTTGGGCTCTCTATGGGAGCTCGAATTATAACTTAGTTCAATATGAGCAATATTCTTCAAAAATCTTCTTCTTCACATCCACCAGTCTGAATCTTTTGATATTTGGTATACAGCATCCCACTGGAAGTATGATTCATGTTTGTTCAAGCAAAGTCCCTGGGTTCATATTTGGACTCCCTGCGGGAGCCCAAATTATTACTTAGTTCAGTATGAGGAATATTCTTTAAAAATCTTTTTTCTTAGATCTACTGTTCAGAATCTTGGGATATTTGGTATAAGCTTTTCTTAGGATGGGCAGATGCAACTTGTTGAAATCAATTCCCTGGGTTGGTATTTAGGTTACCATGTCAGTTGAGCTCCCTCAGGCCCCCTGGGGCCTCTTGTTTTTTCTCCCAAAAGTTGCCCCTCTCCTTGGAGCTGGCATTCATGCCCCAAAAGCCTAAATATCTTTAAAAAATTTTCTTTTCATGAATTACCACAGGAAATGCTTTGATATTTGGTATGAAATGTCCTTTCGTGGTGGAGATTGAAATTTGTTCAAGGCAAGTTGGTAGGTCAGTATTTGGGCACTCTATGGTAGCATGCCTATTTGGGCTCCACCAAAAAGTTCTGTTTCATAAATCGATGGGCTGATTTGAACCATATTTGACATGTAGTAAAATTTGGCCATAACTTCTTGATTTATACCTACAAAAAAGTTTTTCCACTGCCCTGTGGAAATCCCAGGAGCTAAAAATATAAAAAATTCAAATGCTCATTTTTAAAAATCTGCATGGACCTGAATATTGTTTTGTGGTGTGAAACTTCCTTAAGGTCCAGTTGAATCAGATGCACCAAAACAATTGCTATCTATTTTGTCAAGAGGTACTGTATGGTGATACCCATTTTAACACTGTTGGTGGAAGGAAAATGTAGAGACAGTACCTTTCTTGTGCTCCATGAACTGAGTGTTCTTCTTCAGAACCTTTGGGCCAAGTCTTAACTAATTTGGTACAAAGCGTCTTGGTGGAGTTTACTTTGAATTTTTTTCACCCAAAGTTACTAGGCCCCTTGGGGTGGGGTTAATGCCCATAAGCCTAAAATGCTTTAAAAATCATCTCATAAGCCACTCGCAATAAAGCCTACATTTCTGGTATGAAACTTCTCTTAGTGATGCAGATTAAAGTATTTTCAAAGGAACTCAGTAGGTCAAAATTTGGGCTCCTGTGTAAGGATACCCATTTTGGGCTCCACTCGGAATTTCTATTCCCACAACCAATGGGCTGATTTGGACCAAATTTGTCGTGTCATATAACTGGGCCAGAAGTACTTGATTTATGCTTGAAAAAATATTTTGGGGTGGGGGTAGAAAGAACCACAGAAGTTGAAAGCAAAACAAAATTTCAAACAGACATGTTTTTGAGACTTCACTGCATCTTGGTTGAGTATATTCTCTGGAGTTTATTTCTTCAAAAAGTTGGTGCTCCATTGGGGGTGGGGTTAATGTCCCAAAAGCCTAAAATGCTGTAAAAATCATCTCCTCATAAACCACCTGCAATAATGCTTAGATGGTGGTTAAAATAGGGGAGTGCAGACACCACTGAGTAGCTCAGAGTAGCCATGAAAGCTTGATGAAAGAGCACATTTAAATTAATTGAAGTCTCTCTGTACATGACATTTGCAATTGAACATTAGAGTGAGTATACTCAGTACAGGATTAGTTCAGTATTATCTGACTTTGCAGTCTATGCAGAAATGTGTTCAACCATGTAATAGTTTGTAAATAATATAAATATGCTTTTGCACTGTCTATCAGTCATTGTTACTTGAATGACTCATTCGGAAATAACTGCACATGGTTTGGAATCATCCACTTTTACATGTTATTAAGTGCTGTTCTACAAAATACACATTTGTGCAGAATTAGAGGGTAATAAGTGTAGTATATTTGACCACCCCTAGTATAGTATTAATTGGTGTTGTTATGAAGTAGAATGTCACTTGTCCCCCAGACATGGGGGGCATGGCAGGGTTAAATATACCACTCCTCCTCACAATGTAGTGTATTTTGGCAACAATAGAGAGGTTGCAGGCACTATCATTAATATTATTGCTGGTCATGAGTGTAAAAAACTAAAAATGTATCAGCAAATGCCCATGAGGGTTCTCATTACCCGTTATGGAGGTCAGGCATGCCCATATGTGTGCCAAATTGGCTAAAGTGGCCAACAAGATGCTTAGTGGAAGTAGGTATAAATTTCAACTTTTCGCCCAATACAGTGAAGTGAGTTGTTCTTGGCTTGATGAGTGTGGGTATTTATTTCAACCTTTTGCCAAGTACAACTTTTCATAATTTGTCAACCCGTGATGCGACATGTTAGCTATGTATTGCTCAAACCTTCAGCCCATAAGTCATTGTTGACATTAGAGTGTATTCGTCTGAAGACATTTAGGTACGTAATTCAGACTCGCATTGATGATGCGATAGTTGAGTTAGAACACATCAGCAACCTTGATAAAATGGATGGTCGATCAAATGTGATATAGGCATTATATGCGCCTGTGATTTCAGTGAGTGGGGTTAGCCCATATTACTCGATTGATGTGGCGCATATGTTTACCGCTTTGTGGATGTAGCCCATATTATACCACTTGAAATATGTTTATTTTGTGATATCGTATCAGTATTTGGCATGTGTAAGAGGTGATGGCACTGGCAGAGGACCAAGGGTGAATGGGTTAGCTACCTGTTTCCTCCATCCACCCCTAGCCTTCTCTCTAAGGCTCATCGGTATATGCATGCTACAGTGTTTAATACACATGCTTTACTGAATACTGATCGATTTGATTAAATGACGCCAGGCTGTTAGTATTCCCATTGAATGGATACAGCTTTATTATTGATGCTGCATTGTAAGAGATACGCCCATTCTGGTCATTGGGCTGAGGACATTGTCTTGGTAAATAGCTGTTAACACTAACAGAAATATAGTCATCGAGTGAAAGCAATTGAGCAATGCATTTTGTCCTTTGTCAGCTCTTTACACTTCAACATCTTCAAGCTCGAGATGAAAGAGCTAATTTTAATGTAGCGCTTATATTTGCTTCTGTATATAATTTGTCTGGCTTGAAACCCATTAGTACTTGCTTGGAATTTAATCCGGTGTGTATAACTAGTTTCAGCCTATACGCTATTTTCAAATAAACAAATACCTCAGGACTTCAATTTGTTGAAAATGTCTGAGTTTATCAAAACTTTGTTGATATATGAATGAGAAATTGTAATATTGGTCGCTTTGTTTGGGGACCTGGACACACCATTTGTTTGAGGTGTTTTGTTATAATTCTTATGCAGTTGTAGTTTTGCTTGTCGTAAATTACAAAACAAATTGTTAGTGTGTTTGTTTTGGCAAATTCTATTAACTGTATAGATTTCAATTATTGCACAATGTTGATGTCTTTTATTTTTAGCTGGTGCAGTCATATTGTTCACACCTTATAGTATTTGTAGGGTGTGAAGTACAGTCATTTCTTTGTTTTCATCAGTTTTGTGTCTACATTCGATCATTGCACTGTATTTAAATTTGTTTTTAGTTGGTGTAATTATATTGTTCACACTTTATAGTATTTGTAAAGTGTGGTGACTAGGTGTTTTTAGCTCACCTGACTTTCAGTCAGGGTGAGCTTTTCTTATCACTCTTCGTCCGTCGTTCGTCGTCTGTCGTCCATCGTCCTGCGTGAAGGTGGTGTTTGAGCCTCTTTCTCCTAAATCACTGGCCACATTTTAATTAAATTTCATGTAAGGAGTGGTTATATAGGGGCATTTTGATTTTTATCCAAATTAGGTTTCGGTTCATATTGAGCAGAGGTGTGGGGAAAAAATGGCCAAATTTTTTGGAAATCTTCTTCTGATGAACCACCAGTAGCAGAGACTTGAAATGTGGTATACAGAGTCCTTTTGAGGTTTAGAATCATGTTTGTTCAAGAGAAGTTTGTCAGGCATTATTTGCCTTCGTTATGGGAGGGGCAAAAATTCTGGCCACGCCTAAAATTTTGATTTTCTGAACCGTGAGGTCGATTTGAACCAGATTTGATATGAGATGATAATGGGTCATAAGTAGTTGATTGATGCAAAAAAAAATTTTCTCATTGCCCCTTGGGAACCCCGGGAGCTAAAAATAGGAAAAACCTTAAAACTGTCATATCTCCAAAACTACACGGCAGAGAGAATTTTTATTTTGTATAAAGCTTACTTTTATCCAGTAGAATAGAATGGTTAAAAAAAAATCCCTATCGGTTTGATCACAAGGTACTTTTTTCAGGACTTTGAAAAAGTACTGAGTCAGCACTTTTTAACACTGTAGGCAATGGGAAAAAGATTAAAAAATCTTCTCCAGATCCAGCAGGCAGAATCTTTTGATATTTGGTATGCAACATTGTAGGGTGGATCTGATTCAAGTTTGTTCAAATCGGCTCCCCAGATTCATATTTGGGCTCACTATAGAAGCTCGAATTCGATCTTGGTGCATTTCAGGCAAATTTCTTCAAAAATCTTTTTCTCCAGATCCAGCAGGCAGAATGTTTTGATATTTGGTATGCAACATTGTAGGGTGGATCTGATTCAAGTTTGTTCAAATCGGCCCCCTAGATTCATATTTGGACTCACTATAGAAGCCCAAATTCGAACTTAGTGCATTTCAGGCAAATTTCTTCAAAAATCTTCTTCTCCAGATCCAGGAGGCAGAATCTTTTGATATTTGATATGCAACATTGTGGGGTGGATCTGATTCAAGTTTGTTCAAATCGGCCTCCTGGGTTTATATTTGGGCTCAGTATAGGATCCCAAATTTGAACTTAGTGCATTTCAGGCCAATTTCTTCGAAAATCTTCTTCTCCAGATCCAGCAGGCAGAATCTTTTGATATTTGGTATGCAACATTGTGGGGTGGATCTGATTCCAGTTTGTTCAAATCGGCCCCCTGGATTCATATTTGGGCTCTCTATAGAAGCCCGAATTCGAACTTAGTGCATTTCAGGCAAATTGCTTAAAAAATCTTCTTCTCCAGATCCAGCAGACAGAATCTTTTGATATTTGGTACACAACATTGTGGGGTGGATCTGATTCAAGTTTGTTCAAATCGGCCCCCTGGGTTTATATTTGGGCTCAGTATAGGATCCCACATTTGAACTTAGTGCATTTCAGGCAAATTTCTTAAAATATCTTTTTCTCAAGATCCCGCAGGCAGAATCTTTTGTTATTGGGCATGCATCATGCTTATGAGGGGGGGGGGGGGGGGGGGGGGGGGGGGGGTAGATTCAAGTTTGTTCAAGCGAAGTCCCTGGGTTCATATTTGGGCTTACTGTGGTAACCCAAATTATAACTTTCAAAATGAGGAATTTTCTTTAAAAATCTTCTTCAGATCCAGCAGTCGGAATGTTTTGATATTTGGTATGCAGCATCCTTAGGGGGGTCAGATTCAAGTTTGTTCAAGCCATGTCCCTAGGTCCATATTTGGACTCACTGTGCAGGGTTCCCACGGGGCCTTGAAAACCTGGAAAAGCCTGGAATTCGTCA
This sequence comes from Pictodentalium vernedei, assembly GCA_031216915.1. Classification (NCBI taxonomy): domain Eukaryota; kingdom Metazoa; phylum Mollusca; class Scaphopoda; order Dentaliida; family Dentaliidae; genus Pictodentalium; species Pictodentalium vernedei. The sequence goes on from CM062297.1 coordinate 765,929,246, forward strand.
CAAAGTCATTCAAGGCCTTGAAAGCCTTGAATTTCCAATGGAAGCCTTGAAAAGACTGGAAAATCTGAGAATTTTGTGATGCGTAATTTAATCCAAACATATTTTATGGCACTTACAGCAAATGTAACTGTGTGGTTTATTAATCCGGTCATATGTTGGAATATTTACGGCAGTGCCAATGCGTGCATTATTGATAGAACTTTGCAGTGATGTGACACTGAAATCCTTTGAATCAAGCATTGTGAATGGTTGCTATTGATGTGGGCGAGCACAATGGTGTATATTTAAGCCAATGGGAAGATTTATTGTAAATTCTGCCTGTTCGAATGGTGAGCGCACGTGAGTGGATAATTTATTCATATTGAAAATATTGCAAATGGATGATTGTTCATTTGTTCTATTTGAGTATTTCCGAAGCATGTATGTCTGATGAATTTGCCACAACATCATCTTAAAGTCCTGGCACGGGCAGTCGCCATCACGGTGGATTCCGAGTTTGGATTTCCAAATGGAAGTGTTATTGTTATTCACCTCAAATGTTAACATGTGCGATTTTAACTCTTAACCCGCTAAGTATTTTTAAGATACTTTTCATCACATTTAGTCATGGCTCTTGTGAAGCAGCCATGACTAGATTTGATGAAAAATTCATATAAATTTAACTCAACAAATCAATGGTCAAACAGATAATCCAATATACAAGGGAGAATATGTGGACAAAAGTGCTTAAAGTATACTTATTTCACAGGCAACTATTCCTTGTCCTGGGCAGGAATATCCGCCAGCAGCATGCAAAGAGTTAAGGATGATTCGCCCATGTATGAAACATTAAAAACTTTTCGACACTTACTGCATTTAGCTGAATACCGTTCAACTGGAACAGGCAGTAACCAGTTATAGTATGCAGTTGATTTAATCCAAGCTTGTCGGAAGGTACACTTCCCCGCAACGAAATTACATTTTGCTTTTCGAATGACATTTATGGAGACATTGTGGGTTACGAAATGTGTCATTTACATGTAACATGTAGTTTACTCATTGGGAGAAAGGTTGACATCAATTCATTTGCATTCAGTAAGTATTCAGTTAGAATAGCGGTACATGTACAAGAGACATAGCTATTGTTCCACCTGGTAATTACACTGCAGTTGTAGGATAAACACAAGAAAATGTCTTTCTCAGGCTCACTAATTCTAATCAGTGATATCATTGCTTGGATAGCTTTCAGAAAGAGTTTTCCAAGAAATGATGTCAAGTGTTAGAATTACCAACAAAGGGAAATTTAAGAGAAAGTTTCTCGTCGTTATCTGATAATTTAGGGTACTTTGCCAGCCTCGGCCTTGAAAAGCCTTGAATTTCATAAATGGGGGCCTTGAAAATCCACGAAAATTGTCAAGAAATGGCCTTGAATTTCAAAGATTTTAACCTGGGGGAACCCTGCTGTGGGAGCCCGAATGATAACTTAGTTCAAAATGAGGGAATTTTCTTTAAAAATCTTCTTCAGATCCAGCAGTCGGAATGTTTTGATATTTGGTATGCAGCATCCTTAGGGGGTGAGATTCAAGTTTGTTCAACCATGTCCCTAGGTCCATATTTGGACTCACTGTGGGAGCTCGAATTGTAACTAAGTTCAAAATGAGGAATTTACTTTAAAAATCTTCTTCTTCAGATCCAGCAGTCGGAATGTTTTGATATTTGGTGTGCATCATCCTCAGGGGGATGAGATTCAAGTTTGCTAAAGCCAGGTCCCTGGGTTCATATATGGGCTCCCTGTGGGAGCCCGAATTATAACTTAGTTCAATATGAGGAATTTTCTTTAAAAATCTTCTTTTTTTTTTTAGATCCACTGGTCAGAATCTTTGGATATTTGGTATAAGCTTTTCTTAGGAGGAGCAGATGCAACTTGTTGAAGTCAATTCTCTGGGTTGATATTTAGGCTATCATGTCAGGTGACCGCCCTCAGGCCCCTTGGGGCCTCTTGTTTCCACTAGTCTGGTGTCTGCACTTGATTATTGGTGCTTTTATTACCTCACTTGACTGAAAGTCAGTGTGATCTATTGCCATCACTTGGTGGCCATTGTCCGTCGTCTCTCGTTCGTCGTCCATCGTACATTAGCTTTTACAAAACAATCTTCTCACAAATTGAAACATATATGGGCCACATCATCTTGGGGGCATTCTGTTTTAGTTTTGTTCAAATGGGGTCTCTGCCCTTTTTGGGCATGATCTTATGCCTAAATATGATGAAACTCTTTGAAAATCTTCTTCTCATGAACCGCAAGTGGGAATGCTTTGATATTTGGTATGTAACTTCCTCTGGTGTTCAAGATTAAAAGTTGTTCAAAGAAAGTTGATAGGTCCATATTTGGGCTCTCCAGGAGATGGGCTTACTTTTGAGCTCCCCTGAAAATTTCTATTTCAAGAACGAATGGAGCAATTTGAACCAAATTTTATATGTGGCATTAGCTGACCCTAAGTACTTCATTTATGTCTCCCATATATGGTGAATCTGTCATATAGACTTTTTTTGGTGTTATGAAAATATGAAGACTCAGAATATTTTAACACTAAAGTTAATGGGAAAACGATTACATGTTTACCTTTTTAAAAAGATCTTCTCCTCACAAACCAATGGCCCAAATTAAAACATATATGGGCCACATCATCTTGGGGGTATTCTGTTTTAGTTTTGTTCAAATGGGGTGTCTGCCCTTTTTGGGCTTGGGCTTATGCCCAAATATCATGAAATTCATTAAAAATCATCTTCTCATGAACCACAAGTGGGATTGCTTTCATATTTGGTATGAAACTTCCTCTGGTGTTCAAGATTAAAAGTTGTTCAAAGAAAGTTGATAGGTCCATATTTGGGCTCTCCAGGGGATAGGCTTACTTTTGAGCTCCCATGAAAATTTCTATTTCAAGAAGCAATGGAGCGATTTGAGCCATATTTTATATGTGTCATTAGTTGACCCTATGTACTTCACTAATGCCCCCCAAATTTTTCGCAGTTCCCCATGGGAACACCTGGTGCAGAAAATAGAAATAAAATGAAATTCCAATATTTCCCAAACTGCACGGACTAGAGATTTTGTATTTGGCATGAAGCTTTCTTCTGAGCAGTGGAAACAATTGGACAAAAAAATTGCTGGCAAATCTGTCATATGGTTCATTAGTTTAAACATATTTTATTTGCCATTAAGATGCAAAAAGGATTGGAGAACAAGTTATACAACTTAGTTAATCTCCGTTCCTGTGCATAAATACAAAGTTGAGATTGCGGCATAACAATACGTACAAACTAAAATATGAACTATACACAAAGAAAAAAGTTAAGCACCCCATGATATTTTCACAAAGCTGGATGGCAAAAGCATGTATAATCCGCAATAGCCCTGAAATACTCGAAAATGCTAATGCCATCTGAAAGAACAATCATCTGGCAAGACTAAAATGCATCAGTGGCTAGCTGTGATTGTAATTTAATAGAGATAACATCATGTTTTCACAAGTACTGTTTTTACCATGAAACACAGTCCTCAAAAGTTTGGATGGTCAAGTCACAGAAAGAGCGTTAACATTGATATTGTCACATAAAAATGTTCTTCGAATTCACTAGAGTACATCTTCAGTAAGAATAATCAGTACCGGGTGGACCCGCCATGTACCTGGATGACACTCTCCACCCTACGTCTCATGCCTCCCGTCAAACGTCGGATCTGTTCTCGGGTCAATAACATCCATTCAGTATGCAGAGCTTCTTCCAACCTGTCTAAAGTCTGTACTGGGGGGTTCCGTACCTAGATTCGCTGCCCTATAATGTCCCACACATGCTGCAGAGGATTCAGATCTGGGCTTACAGCTGGCCAGGGTAGAGTTGTCACTGCATTGGCTCTCATGAAATCCACTACGGCACGTGATCGGTGAGGCCTGGCATTGTAGTCCATGTACTGAGGTCATGTAGCAAGTGGATGGTTGTCGAAATGTGAGACAACGACTGGCTGTAGGACGTCAGGGATATAGTGAGCTCCAGTTAAGTTGCCCCTGATGGTGACCAAATCCAGCTTGCAATCATGGGACAGGCAACCCCACACCATAACAGAGCCACCTCCATACACAACAGTTGGCTGAATGTTCCTGGGGGTATAAGCTGTGTTCTTCTGTCTCCAAATGCGTGTATGTCCATCAGTAATGTGCAGTAAATATCGACTTTCATCTGACCAATGAAGTTTCCTCCAGGTCCTCAGATTTCAGTGTCGTCTGGTCAAACTCCATGCCAAACGTGCACGTTTATGGTGGTCTCTTAACAAGGGACGTTTAATGACTCTTCTGGCCAATAATCCTGCAGCTTTGAGATGATTGCGGACTGTTCTGGTGCTAATGGGTCGATTTAATAACCACAGTCTTTTCATCTAAGAACTTGTACTGAAGGGTTCTCGGTGAGCAAATCGCTTCAGATTCCTGTCTTCTCGCGGTGTAGTGACAGGAGGTCTTCCTGACCTTGGGCGATCCATTGCACTTCCAGTCTGCGCATGCTTCTGGACTAAGCGGCTAACAACAGTGTAACGGTAGCCCAGATTTCATCCTAACGCCTTAAAGGACATTCCTGCGGAATGCATACCACTAATCTGATTCCTAATCTCCATTGACAATCGTCTTCGTGCCATGTTCAATGATTATGCTTAAATGCCCGTTTCACACTACGTTAAATACCCACAAATACAGTCGGTACATACTGCTTTTTGTGATCCACGAGGGTAGCATGTTGCATGTATTGTCGCAAGCAAAAAAAATTGTAGAACAATAGTGCAAAAAAAAATAATTATTAGAGAAAATGGAGTAGATTATCGTCGGGGCAAAGGAATTGGAGGTCAAATGGACATAAAATGAGTGTAAGTAAATTGGGTACACAGCATAGTAATTATTTCATATCAAGCTGTTAAGCATACATTCATCACTGGCATCTCGAAGTTTACTGGGCCGAATGGCTACCTCGGCTTATCCCGATGCTTCAGTGATGGACTCCTGGTGTAATTTTGGATTTGGCAGCACAGAAGGCGAGAACACAAGGAGCTTCGAATTTGGACCCTGAAACATCACCCCACTCCTCCCAGGGTGTGCAGACCGTTGTCAAAGGCAGTCTACACTTCATGGGAGGAATGGACGAATGTTTCTGGAAATTAATTTCTGGGACCGATCATCAACTTTGTGCCATCCTACACATTAGAGCAATCCGACCTCCAGGGTATCGAGTCTCAGCTGTACAATGAGGAGTTCCTTTCTGTTTTGTGAACAGAATGTAGATTGATGATCAATGGGATCAGTTAAAACGACCGCTAGAGGTGAGGAATTTCTGTACTTTCGAAAAAAGTAGAACCTTGTGTTTTCCCGAGAGATTAGTGATACCAAAAAGTAAATCATTGGCACACATTATGTTGCAGAAATGTAGATCATTCAGCATTTCTTTTCTCTGGGTATCATAGTTAGGACAGTCAAAAAGGAAACAGGTGGCATCCTCTTTCATATGACCACATGCACACTGGGAAGTCGAGGAGATAAAGTTGAGAAACCTGTCATGGCATAAGTCCCTGCAACTATTTTGCAACCGGCAGTGTAAAATATTCACTTTTCTGTTTCCAATGCAGAAGTAACTAGGAGGTCTAAGTATGGGGTCATGACACAGAATTGACTGCTGGAATTCCCACAGATTGGCTACATTCTGCGTTTCTCAGGGAAGACTCTTCCATAAATCTGTTGTAGAGGGAAAAATGAATTTCTAAAGTGTTCAGTTCTACATTGGTATGATTTAAATTTGGAAGGGTTTCAGAAACTGTAGGCTGCGCTGTCACCTGTTCACAGTGGTAGCAGTTCAGATAAAAACTTGGGTGCTTCGTGGTTGATAATTTTATGCAATGTACAGAGTTTATGAAACTTCCTCCAGTCACGGAGATTTGTCCACCCAAGCTCTAGCAGTAGACAATCCGAAGATGTGGAATGCATTAGACCTGATATGATTCTAGCAGCATCAAGATGTAGCCTATCTACTCTTTTCAGAAGGTATTGCGGGGCAGAATCCCATAAGATGTCACCATTATCAAGTAGTGGGAGTATAAACGCTGAGTAGATTTGCTCGAGTGTTTTTCTAGAGAGTATAAATTTCAATTTACAAAGTTGGGAAAGTCACGCGGTAACCTTCTTACGTATTTCTATTATGTGGCACTCCCAATTTAGGTTTGATTGAAGGTGCATACCGAGATGTTTGTGACTTTTTACAAAGGTAACAGGTATGTTGTTAAGAGATAAAATTGGGTTGAGGTTAGCTGAGCGACTGAATGTGAAATAAACGGCCTCAGTTTTATCAGGATTAAACATCACGAGCCACTTCTGGAACCAAATGTGTATGGCATGTAGATCTTCATTTAATGCAGATATTGTTTCAGAAGATCTTGGTTTGCCATTAGTTAAACAGGAGTCATCTGCAAAGAGCCTTGCAAGTGAGTCTAGTGATTCTGCAATACCGTTGATGTAAATCAGGAACAAGAAGGGGCCAAGAACGGATCCTTGAGGAACACTGGCTGTTATTTCGGAAAAGCTGGAGAAGGTATTGTTCACCAGAACTCGCTGTTTCCTATTAAGTAGTTTTCGAACCACTCTAGAAGAGTACCACAGATACCATATTGCCAAAGTTTATAGATAAGACCTTTGTGCTTTACCCTTTCGAAGGCCTTAGATGTATCACAAAAGACGGCGCAAGTAGCGAGATGAGAATCCAGGGATTGACAAAGAGAATGGTACGATTCGAGTAGTTGGTACGTTGTGCTGTGTCCAGGTAAAAATCCTGACTGATACTTGTATATTAGATCATTATCACGAAAATAGGTAGAGACGTGCTTTAAAACCACTTTTTCGAAGATTTTCCCCAATATTGGGAGTAAAGATATGGGCCTGTAATTTTTGCACTCTGAGGGGTCTTTTTGTTTAAAAGTTGGGCTTACGTTAGCTTTTTTCTATTCGTTTGGGAAGACTGCATTATCGAGGCATCTTTGGAAAAGTAATTTCAGAGGAACGACAACAGTCTCTGCAGTACCTTTTAGTGTTTTAACACTGATGTCATCGTGGCCATGGGCTTTATTAGACTGGAGTGATTTGATCGCTTCTATTATGTCACTTTCCTCTACATTGACAGAAGATAAACATGAACTGCACTTAGAAATAAAGTCAGGTAAGTTTTGATTTTGATCATTAATTGTACTGTTTTTGGGGAAATGTCTTATTGAGAAGTTCTGATTTCTCATGGTCATCTATAATTAAGTAGTTCATATTTTGAGAGGTACCATCGTATAGGGATGGGAAATGAGTTCTTTTCAGTTCTGTACAGGAGATACTTTAAGACTGCCAGAACATCTTTGGAGAAGGGCAAGTGGACAGGCTTTCTTCAAGATTGGCCAAGTATTTCTGCTTCGCATACTTTTACATGTTGTTCACTTTATTTCTGGCTGCCCTTGGTGCATTCCAATCGGTATTTTTGTTTAACCTTTATGGCACATTCCGATTACATTTTCTCCATACCTATAACCCTTACAGTTTAGGACAACTTGGTCCAGGTGAGCATTTTAGGTTGTTCCAGGAAATTTTTTGGTTTCAAAGCTGTCAGGCAACGTTATGTTGCACGGGCTTGTTCCATGAAACCTATGAGCTAGTATTAAAGTTTGGAAGCTGTCAGGAAGTATATAAAATTGTATACAACACGGGCTGGTTTCACGAAACTTAGCCGATATGCTAAAATAAAATAAATTGAATTATGTGATTGTGAGCGAGTAATTCGCATAATCGAAGATAATGATAATGAATGGAAAAAATGAATACAAAATTACAGTACAAATGTGTCATCGCATATACCTGGTGTGTGCTATATATAATGTAATGATCAGCGCGGTGTTCGCGAGTGTCCAAGTTGCAAATGTGCAATAATATTCCAGCAAATAGATGTACAATAATTGCTGTTGACAGATTTCAAAATGGCGTCTAAATTGTTTAGTGTACTCGAAGAATGTCAGTGAAGAATGGGGGAGGGGAGGGAGGGGTGCAGATTCAAATTTGTTCAAATCGAGTCCCAGGTTTAATATTTAGGCTCCCTATGGAGCCCAAATTTTAACTTAGTGCAATACGTGGAATATCCTTTAAAAATCTTCTTCAGATTCACCAGTCAGAATCCTCTCATATTTGGTATACATCATCTCCAGGGCGGCCAGATTCAAGTTTGTTCAAATCAAGTTCCTCGGTTAATATTTGGGCTCCCTATGGGTGCCTGAATTTTAACTCGGTGCAATATGAGGAAATTTCTTTAAAAATCTTCAGATTCACCATTCAGAATCCTCTCATATTTGGTATACCTCATCTCTTGGGGGGCCAGATTCAAGTTTGTTAAAATCGAATTACGATTTTTCAAGCGTTTTGTTCAATTTTGAGATGGAAAAAAACAATTTTGCATGGAAATTTTAGGTCCGGTGTAACAGGATATCTCCCCCCCCCCCAGTATCTTCCCCCAGGGGTGGGGGGGATGCACTAGGTTATCTTCCCCCACCCTGTGCATCTCCCTCCCCCCACTCCCCATCCACACACAACACAGACCAACTTAACATTTTTTAAAGCTGAAAAGCATTATTCATAAGAGAAAAAGTCAAATAGTAACTACTTGGTATAAGCGGGGAGCTCTGAATAGAAGAAAGAAAATAAAAATGAATAATAAGTTAACCTCTCCTCTCTACCCAAGATTATTATTGGCGAAGCCAAATTTGAGCTTTTGTCATGGCCTGTCGTCCGTCTGTCCGTACGTCAACAATTGGATACGGCTCGGGCTAGAGGCCGGATTTATGAACCGATCTTTATAAAACTTCTTGGGTACCTTTGTTATGACCGTGGGACGAGAACGAGTGTTTTTGGGTGTGGTCTGAAATTCAAGATGGCTGCCAGCCTCCATTTTGTACCGACGAAGCAGAAATCTGTTTTTTGTACAGAACTTCCATATGAAAGCTCTAATTTGAATAATTTTTTGTATGAATGTTTAGTACCATGGGATATATCACATATAATACAGGTTTTTTTCTCGTGTGTAAATTGTGCAAATTAGACTAATTTTGATGTTTTTTGATGTTACTTTCAGCACTGTAAGTGCAAATGCCAATACGGCTCAGGCTAGAGGCCGTATTTATGAACCCATCTATACAAAACTTCTTGGGTACCTTTGGTATCACCGTGGGACGAGAACGAGTGTTTTTGGGTCCGGTCCGAAATTCAAGATGGCCGATGGCAGCCATTTTGTACAAAATTAGGTGCAATCAGATTTTTGCACAGAACTTCCATATGAAAGCGCTGATTTGAATAATTTATTGTGTGAATGTTTAGTACCATGAGATACATCACATATAATACAGGTTTTTTTTTCGTGCAGAAATTATGCAAATTAGATGAACTTTGATATTTTCAGTGCGACTTACACACAGTAAGTACACATGCCAATAAGGCTCGGGCTAGAGTCTGTATTTATGAACTGATCTTCATGAAGTGTCTTGGGTACCTTTGTTATCACCTTGGGACGAGAACGAGTGTTTCTGGGTGCGGTCTAAAATTCAAGATGGCTGCCAATGGCCATTTTGTACCGAAATTAGGTCTAATCAGTTTTTTGTACACAACTTCTATTCGGCTCAGACTAGAGGCCATATTTGTGAACCAATCTTTACAAAACTTCTTGGGTACCTTTGTTATGAGAGCGAGTGTTTTGGGGTGTGGTCCATAATTCAAGATGGCCACCAGCAGCCATTTTGTACCAAAATTAGTGCAACGAGTCTTTTGTACAGAACTTCTGTATGAAAGTTCTGATTTGAATAAATTTTTGTATGAATGTTTAGTAACATGGAATACATCACATATTGTAAGGGGTTTTTTTTCGTGCAGAAATTATGCAAATTAGACGAACTTTGATTTACTATTTATTTATTTATAGATGTTTAAAGTCACATATTTATGCACAATGGCTAATCATGACTGTGACAGTTTTACGGGTGGAGGAAACCAGAGTACCTGGAGAGAACCACCGAGCAACGACGAGCAGCTGCCAGCTCCCCAACATCGTAACTCCGTACTGCAGCACAGGCAGGGTTAGATTAGTTGAAGACATGCGTACCATCGACGTGCAGTTCGCCTAAGTACACAGCGTCATCGTGCCCCCACGCGGGCAGTGGAGATGTAGTGTCTTGTTCAAGGACACAATGTGGTTGCCGCAGGTGGGATTCGAACTGAGGACCTCTCGGCTTGCAGCCTGCACCTCTACCTACTGAGCCACCGTGCTCCCCTTTGATTTATTCAGTGCTACTTACACAGTGTAAGCACACATGTCAATACGGCTCAGGGTAGAGGCTGTCTTTATGAACCGATCTTCACAAAACTTCTTGGGTACCTTTGTTATCACCTTGGGACGAGAATGAGTGTTTCAGGGTGTGGTCCAAAATTCAAGGTGGCTGCCAGTGGCCATTTTGTACCGAAATTAGGTCCAATCAGTTTTTTGTCACAAGTTCTATACAGCTCGTATTTATGAACTGATCTTCACAAAACTTCTTGGGTACCTTTGTTTTCACCTTGGGACAGGAATGAGTGTGTTTTGGGGTTCCTTTGTTATCACTGTGCTATGAGGACAAATATTTTGGGGTTCAGTCAGACTGGGACTCAAAGATTTTTTTCTAGTTTAGCATCTGACTGTCACCCACCTTTACAATACTTTACCTATACATTTGTTACAGGCAACAGTCAGTATTTATGTACAGACCGTTACAATACTTTATAAGTACCTTTGTTATCAGGTCATTACCTAGATGTTTGTCATTGCTGTGTCACATACTATACATGTACATGTCTTTGTCTTGACAAGGTGAGCTACAGTATCATTGACACTTTCATTTTTTCAAACCTAAAGACATTAGTATCAGAAAGCAGGGCAACACTATAACTCTTTAATGAGTGTAAATAAGATGAGAGTATTGTTATCTTGCCACTTCTGATTCAGATTATTGGTTTCAGTGATATTGAATGACAATATTAATCCAGGGTTTTCCAGTTATTAATTACTGAAAATACAAGTACTGTTGTAACAGGGTATCTTCCCCCTGGGTATCTTCTCTCCTGGGGGGGGGGGGGGAGGGAGGAGATGCAGTAGGGTATCTCTCCCACCCCCACCCACCCACCCACCCACCCACCCCACACACACACACACACTCTGCATCTTCCACTGAATGTCATAAAAAATAATAAATGTGGTTACGGTACTCAAATCTTTGAATTCCCCCTCAGCGCCCTATATGAACACAAGCCTGATGTTATCCATGTTGAAAAAAGATTAGAGGGAGTAAGATAGGCAGGGTGGGAGGGATGGGGAAGATACACGTTGTAACAGGGTATCTTCTCTCCTGGGGGGGGGGGGGGGGGATGCAATAGGGTATCTTTCCCCCACTTTGTATTTTCCACTGAATGTCATAAAAAATAATGAATGTGGTTAGGGTTCTCAAATCTAGGGATTCCCCCAGTGCCCTATATCTACACTAGGGTATCTTCCCCCCACTCTGTGCATCTTCCACTGAATGCCATCAAAATAATAAATGTGGTTAGGGTACTCAAATCCATGTTGAAAAAAAATTAGAAGGAGGGGGAAGATACCCAGGGTGGGGGGGTAAGATACACTAGGGGGGGGGGGGGTACTCGACAACGTTCGTTTGTATACATACTATGGAATAGTTTCTGCGGTTACTCAGTACTCACGTAAACACGTAAATTGCTGATCATTAACGAAGTCTTGAAGCCAAAGTTGATTATTTCTCAGTATTACAACACCGCTTTGAGGTGTATCTATCCCAAAGGAGAAGCGGCAGATTTACTACGTTTTAACAGTGGAATGGTGATCACTATCGATATTTCGGATAACCGGTTGATTTTTTTTCAAATCGGTTAGGTAGGTAACCGGTTTCAAACCGGTTATCTGGTTAACCATTTCAGTTCTAATTCAGTTTTTAGCTCACCTGAGCGAAGCTCAAGGGAAGCTTTACTAATCACTTTCCATCCGTCGTCTGTCCATCCGGCGTTAACTTTACATTGTCGACTTCTCACAAACTGCTCAACCAGATTGAACCAAATCTGGTGTGCATGTTCCCTATCATATGTCCATTCAAGTTTGTTCAAATCAAGTTGACGCACCTCTTGGTAGGGCCACATCCAAAAAGTGAGCCTAAATCTAAAAAATCTTCTCATGAACCAGCAGTAGCAGAGACTTGATATTAGGTGTGCAGCTTCCTTTTGAGGTGTAGACTCAGATTTGTTTAAGAGAAGTTCTAGGGGCTATATTTGCCATCGTTATGGGAGGGGCAAGAATTTTCTATTTTCCAAACCGAGAGGCTGATTTGAACCAAATTTGATATGAGGTTTTATTGGGACATAAGTAGTTAATGCCCCAACAATTTGTTTCTGTTGCCCCATGGGAACCACAGGAGCTAAAAATAGAAAAAATTTAAAACGCCCATATCTCCAAAACTGCACAGCACTGAGAATTTTTTTATGGTGTGAAGCTTCCTTAGGACCAACAGAATGGAATGGTAAAAAAAAATTGCTATCGGTTTTATCATAGGGTACTTTTTCAGGACTTTGAAAAAGTGCTGAGTCAGCATTTTTTAACACTGTAGGTAATGGGGAAAACATTAAAGAATCTTCTTCTCCCAAACCACAAGTCCAAAGGCTTTCATATTTCACATCATTGGAAGATTGATTCACATATTTGTTGAAATCAATTCCCTGGGTCCATATTTGGGCTCTCTATGGTAGCCCAAATGTTCAAATTAGTGCAATATGAGGAATATTCTTTTAAAATCTTCTTCAGATCCACCAAGCAGTATCTTTTGATATTTGGTATGCAGCATCCGTAGGGGGGAGGGGGGGGGGGGCTGGGAGATTCAAGTTTGTTCAAGCCAAGTCCCTGGGTTCATATTTGGGCTCACTTTGGGAGCCTGAATTATAACTTAGTTCAATATGAGGAATTTTCTTTAAAAATCTTCTACAGATTCAGCAGTCAGAATTTTTTATACCACCCACTTGAAAAGTGGATGGTATATAGTGTTCACTTGGTCCGTCCTTACATCTGTACATCAGTACTTCCATACATCTGTACGTCTGTACGTTCGTACATCCGTCTGTTACGCTTTTGGGGGGGGTACACATCTTCTATCCGCAACTCCTCCTAAACCAGTGAACAGATTTCATTGAAACTCTCAGACATTCTTTTACATACATTGAAGATGTGCACCTTCTATTTTCTTTTAAGATATTTTCATATTTACAGTTCCCCATATTCAAAAATGATCTTTGTCAGTTCAGGTTTTTACAGATCTGCTATCCGTAACTCCTCTTAAACCATTGAACAGATTTCATTGAAACTTTCAGACATTTTTCATATTTACAGATCCCCATATTTAAAAATGGTCTTTGTCAATTCAGGTTTTAGTAGGAAGGGGTGTAGATCTCTTATCCACTACTCCTCTTAAACCATTGAACAAACTACATTGGAATTCACAGACCTTCTTTTACATACATTGAAGATGTGCACCTCCTATTTTTCTTCCAGATATTTTCATATTTCGATGTCCATCCATCCGTCCATTATGCTTTAGGGATGTACACATCTGCTATCCGCAACTCCTCTTAAACCAGTGAACGGATTCCATTGAAACTCTCAGGCATTCTTTTACATACATTGAAGATGTGTACCTCCTATTTTCTTTTCAGATATTTTCATTTTTACAGTTTCCCATATTGAAAAATGAACTTTGTCAAATTCAATTGACTTTCTGTACAGTTCTGCTATCCACAACTCCTCTTAAACCATTGAACAGATTTCATTGAAACTTTCAGACATTCTTTTACATACATTGCAGATGTGCACCTCCTATTTTCTTTTCAGATATTTTCATATTTACAGTTCCCCATATTCAAAAATGGTCTTTGTCAATTCAGGTTGTAGTAGGGAGGGGTATAGATCTGCTATCCGCTACTCCTCTTAAACCATTGAACAAACTACATTGGAATTCACAGACCTTTTTTTACATACATTGAAGATGTGCACCTCCTATTTTTCTTCCAGATATTTTCATATTTCGATGTCTGTCCGTCCATCCATCCGTCCGTTATGTTTTAGGGATGTACACATCTGCTATCTGCAACTCCTCTTAAACCAGTGAATGGATTCCATTGAAACTCTCAGGCATTCTTTTACATACATTGAAGATGTGCACCTCCTATTTTCTTTTCAGATATTTTCATTTTTACAGTTTCCCAACTTGAAAAATGAACTCTGTCAAATTCAATTGACTTTCTGTACAGTTCTGCTATCCATAACTCCTCTTAAACCATTGAACAGATTTCATTGAAACTTTCAGACATTCTTTTACATACATTGGAGATGTGCACCTCCTATTTTCTTTTTGGATATTTTCATATTTACATTTCCCCATATTCAAAAATGGTCTTTGTCAATTCAGGTTTTAGTAGGGAGGGGTATAGATCTGCTATCCGCTACTCCTCTTAAACTATTGAACAAACTCTATTGGAACTCTCAGACATTCTTTTACATACACTGAAGATGTGCACCTTCTATTTTTCTTTCAGATATTTTCATATTCCAACATCTGTCTGTCCGTTATGCTATAGGGGTGTTACACTTTGGAGGGGGGGGGGGGGGGTGTACACATCTGCTATCTGCAACTCCTCTTAAACCAGTGAAAGGATTTCATTGAAACTCTCAGACATTCTTTTACATACATTGAAGATGTGCACCTCCTATTTTGTTTTCAAATAATTTCTTTTCTACAGTTTCCCATATTAAAAGATGAATTTTGTCAAATTCAATTGACATTCTGTACAGATCTGCTATCCGCAACTCCTCTTAAACACTTGAACAGATCTCATTGAAACTTCCAGACATTCTTTTACATATATTGAAGATGTGCACCTCCTGTTTTGTTTTCAGATATTTTCATTTTTAGGGTTTCCCATATGCTTTGTCAATTCAAGCTTGTGTGGCGTTGTTGCTGACATTTGCTATCCGCAACCTCTTTTAAACTAGTAAATGGATTTCAATGAAACCTTCAAACATTCTTTTACATACAGTGAAGATGTGTACCTTCTATTTTGTTTTCAGATATTTTCATTTTTACAGTCTCACATATTGAAAAATGGGCTTCGTCAATTCAAGCTTACGGAAGGAGGTGTGTGTTGGGATGTGTGGGTGGGGGTTGTCAGTGTTTGTGCTCTCTACATTAAACACACTTTTACTGTTGTAAAATGTTTCTTGATGGGAGTGGGTGGTATCATTTAGTGAGCAGTGCTCACAGTTTTTATATCCCTGCTTCGAAGAAGTGGCGGCTATATAGGAATCGCCCTGTACGTCCGTCCGTCCGTCCGTACGTCCGTCCATACGTCTTTCCGGACATGAAATTCTTGTGTGCGCAACTCCTCCTACATTTATCAATCAATTTGGACAAAACTTTTCAGACATCATCACTACTAAGTGAACATGCGCATATTCCAAGATTTTTGATCTGCGACAATTTTAACCAGGTTATCTCCCTTTGACTTAGATTTATTGTGTTTTTCCATCCGAACAAATTCTTGTGTGCGCAACTCCTCCTACATTAATGAACCGATTTTGATGAAACCTTTCAAACGTCATCTCTACTAAGTGAACATGTGCATATTCCAAACTTTTTAATCTGCGGCAATTTTAACCAGGTTATCTCTCTTGAACTTTGATTTAATATGGGTTTCTACATGA
Organism: Pictodentalium vernedei; assembly: GCA_031216915.1. Lineage (NCBI taxonomy): Eukaryota > Metazoa > Mollusca > Scaphopoda > Dentaliida > Dentaliidae > Pictodentalium > Pictodentalium vernedei. The sequence goes on from CM062297.1 coordinate 765,945,105, forward strand.
AATTCTTGTGTGCGCAACTCCTCCTACATTTATCAATCAATTTGGACAAAACTTTTCAGACATCATCACTACTAAGTGAACATGCGCATATTCCAAGATTTTTGATCTGCGACAATTTTAACCAGGTTATCTCCCTTTGACTTAGATTTATTATGTCTTTCCGTTCGAACAAATTCTTGTGTGCGCAACTCCTCCTACATTAATGAACCGATTTTGATGAAACCTTTCAAACATCATCTCTACTAAGTGAACATGTGCATATTCCAAACTTTTTGATCTGCGACAATTTTAACCAGGTTATCTCTCTTGAACTTTGATTTAATATGGGTTTCTGCATGAAATTCTTGTGTGCGCAACTCCTCCTACATTTATCAATCAATTTGGACGAAAGTTTACAGACATCATCACTACTAAGTGAACATGCGCATATTCCAAGATTTTTGAGCTGTGGCAATTTTAACTAGGTTATCTCCCTTTAACTTAGATTTATTATGGGTTTCTACATGAAATTCTTGTGCGTGCAACTCCTCCTACATTTATCAATCAATTTGGACAAAACTTTTCAGACATCATCACTACTAAGTGAACATGCGCATATTCCAAGATTTTTGATCTGCGACAATTTTAACCAGGTTATCTCCCTTTGAATTAGATTTATTATGTCTTTCCGTTCGAACAAATTCTTGTGTGCGCAACTCCTCCTACATTAATGAACCGATTTTGATGAAACCTTTCAAACATCATCTCTACTAAGTGAACATGTGCATATTCCAAACTTTTTGATCTGCGACAATTTTAACCAGGTTATCTCTCTTGAACTTTGATTTAATATGGGTTTCTGCATGAAATTCTTGTGTGCGCAACTCCTCCTACATTTATCAATCAATTTGGACGAAAGTTTACAGACATCATCACTACTAAGTGAACATGCGCATATTCCAAAATTTTTGAGCTGTGGCAATTTTAACTAGGTTATCTCCCTTTAACTTAGATTTATTATGGGTTTCTACATGAAATTCTTGTGCGTGCAACTCCTCCTACATTTATCAATCAATTTTGACAAAACCTTTCAAACATTATCACAACTAAGTGAACATACGCATGTTCCCAAATTTTTGATCTGCGACAATTTTAACCAGGTTATCTCCCTTTAACTTGGATTTATTATGGGTTCTCAAATGGGATTCTTGTGTGTGCAACTCCTCCTACATTAATGAACCGATTTTGAATACATCTTGCACATTGTAAATGTGTTTTTCCAAATGTAAACCATATATGTGTGGGCTCTTTAAGTATTCAGTGCTGTTCTCTGGAAGGCCACATGCAAATACAAATTTCAACAACAAAAAATGATCTTTTATGTATACATTTCCTTATGGCCTTCGCCTACATGATCAGAAGTGCATTCCTCTAAAAACCCAAAGCGGGGGTATTAATCACCTTCAGTGATAGTTCTAGTTTTAGTTTATATTTGGTTTGCAGCATCCTTAGGGTGGTGAGATTCAGGATTGTTTAATCCAAGTCTCTGGGTTCATATTTGGGCTCCCTGTGGAAGCCTGAATTTTAACTTAGTTCAATATGAGGAATATTCTTCAAAAATCTTCTTCTTCACATCTGCCAGTCAGAATCTTTTGATATTTGGTATAAGGTATCCTTAGGAAGGTGAATTATAGGTTTGTTAAAGCCAGGTCCCTGGGTTCATATTTGGGCATCCTGTGGGAGCCCGAATTGTACCAAAATTTCTATTTTCCAAACTGAAAGGCCAATTTGAACCAAATTTGGTAAGAGGGCTTATTGGGTCATAAGTACCTAATTTATGCCAAAAACATTTTTCCCGTCACTCCATTGGAACTGCAGGAGCAAAAAATAGAAAAAATTTAAAATGCCCATATCTTCAAAACTACACGACACTGAGAATTTTTATTTTGTGTGAAGCTTCTTTAGGAACCGCAGAAAGGAATGGTCAAAAAAAAAATTGTCATCATTTTGTTTCATAGGGTACTTTTCCAGAACTTTGAAAAAATTCTGAGTCATCATTTTTTAACACTGTGATAACTGGGAAAAACATTAAAAAAGAATCTTCTCCCACACCACTGCTCCAAAGGCTTATATATTTCACATATAACATCTTTGGAAGATTCATTCACATGTTTGTTGAAATCAAATCTCTGGGTTCATATTTGGGGCTCTGTATGGGAGCCCAAATGTTCAGATTAGTGCAATATGAGGAATATTCTTTAAAAATCTTCTTCCAATCCACCAATCAGAAGCTTTTGATATTTGTTATGCAGCATCCATAAGGGGGTGAGATTCAAGTTTGTTCAATTTGGGTCCCCGGCTTAATATTGGGGCTTTCTATGGGTAGGGTGATGGGGTGACAGGTGGGGGTGCATGTTAGCTTTCAGTTTGTTCAAATCCATTCCTTAGTATTTTTCCATAAAATGTGCCTTTCATGACTTCATTCCTTTGTAGTGTTGATGGACCATGTCTAGCTGAATGTGACCCGAAATACTTCTCTGAACCACTTTGGTAGGTGAGCGATTAAGGCCACTTGGGGCCTCTTGTATTATTGAAGATTCAAATTTGTTCAAGAGGAATGTATAGGTCTATATTTGGGCTCATTGTGGGTGGATGCCCATTTTGACTATACCCAGAATTTCTATGTTAGAAACAATGAGGTGATCACAAACATTGATTTTTACCAACAGATTTTTGACATTATGTGGCTAGCCACGTGATGTTGGAAAGTCACATAACCACCCTCTCTGTGAAAAATTAGACACATAAACTATCATTTATGAGAATATCTGTCCATCCATCCATCAGTCTGTCTCTGTCCATCCATCTGTCCATCCATGGAAACCCCTTTCTTTGGCATAGGCTACACCCTGTAGTTCTTGTATAATCATCACAAAATTTCATATGCAGATTCGAAGTCATGTCTAGATAAGAACATCCCTGTTTGGTTGTGATCAGTGAGCCATGATGGCTATGCGAACCCAGAAACCTTTAGTGCACTCACTGTCTACAGGTCGTATTTATGAAGGGATTTCATTGTAACTTTTGGTTGTGATCGGTCAGCCGAGAGGGGTACGCGAGCCCAAAGCCCAAAAACCTGTAGCACAGTCTACAGGTCATATTTAACAAGTGATTTAACTGCAACTTGGTAGAATGACTCTGTAAAAGGTCTAGACGAGAACGTTCCCTTTTGGTCACGATCGGTCAACCATGATGGCTGTGCCGGCAAAAAATCAAAAAAACTTTAGCACAGTCTACAGATCACATTTATGAAGGGATTTTATTGTAATTTTGTAGGATGACTCTGTATGATGTCTAGATGAGAACGTTCTATTTTGGTCAGTATCATTCAACCGTGATGGTCGCAGTGGCACGTTACCTAGACTCTTTTAGCACAGTCTACAGCTTGCATTTATGAAGGGATTTCATTGCAAATTTGTAGGATGACTCATTATAATGTCTAGATGAGAATATCTTATTTTGGCCATGATCGGTCACAGTCAACCATGATGGCCGCACAGGCACATAACCTAGAATTGTTTAGCACAGTCTACGGTTCATATTTATGAAGTGATTGCATTGTAACTTGGACGTATAACTTGGTGTGATGCATAGATGATCCTGCTTGAGCAGAGTTAGAATGTTGAGGAGCTGTAACCCTGCTTGAGCAGAGTTAGAATGTTGAGGAGCTGACAGCTGCCCGTCGATGCTTGGTGGTTCTCTCTAGGTACTCCGGCTTCCTCCACTCGTAAAACTATCACGGTCACGATTAGCCACTGTGCATAAGTATTTGACCTTAAAAACACCAATAAATAAATAACAGTATAGCCGTCATGGACTGGTCACTTTCTACAGGTGTCTGTCTGTCGTCCATTAACTTTTTGCAACCTTGACATCTTCAGAACCTCATGGCCAAATTCAAACATTGATTGCACAGACCATCTATGGAGTATACCCTTTCTATTTTGTTTAAATGAAGCAGCTGCCAATTCTTATCAACCTACCTTACAATTGTTTACTACTGTGCACTACAGTGGAAGACCCTAACTCGAAAAATGTACTCTCTATTTTGCTCTACCCCCAAGTGATTTGGGAAAGAAAAGCGGTGCAAAAGCACCAAGAGAAAATAAGCCAAAACTGTGTTGAGTGCTACCGGCGCAGACCCAGTAGGGACACTCTTCTCCCAGCTCAAACCCACGACTTCCGTTGCCAGTGTGCAGACACGTAGCTAATGACTCCTTCTTTTTTCGTCCACCATGTGGCAGAACGTCCATTTTGCATTCAGAAACAGTGATAATTCATTTCATTGATAATGGTTAGCTGTGACTGGAATTATGGATCTGAGGATTGTATAATAACAGGACTGTGTTTTATATATTCTCGTTATTATTTTCAACCACATTTTCATTGTATTTAATATATTTTCCGTGTTGCGCACAATTTTAGTTACCGTGCGGTTCGGACATAATATTTCGGTTGATAAATTTTATTATTATTATTGGAGTTAGGTGTCAATGGGGGACTGTATGGACAGGATTTCTCCTCTCTGTTGAGGGCAGAATTTCTGATTTTTGGGTCCCTGTCAGACGTCTGGGTTCAGTTGTGTTCCTGCCGGTCCTTTTTCTGCCACCTTTCTCTCATAGTTGGGGGTGTTCTTCTACTTTCTACATCTGTTGAGTTCACCTTTTTCTTCTACTGCTCTCACCTCTGTTATGTCCAGTACTGTTCCTTTAGGGCATTGCCTTTTGCCCTCACTTATGGTGCATTCTCGTGGCCGTTCCTCTCGCACCCGTGGTGGGGGGATGTGGGGTGGGGAACGTTGTCATTTCGGGGCCTCCCTACACAACCACGTCTGGTGAGAGTTATACCCCCTCCATGGGGGATGTGCAGTTTTTAACTGTGGTGGATACTGCGGTAGCTGTTGAGTTGTCTGGTGAAGAGATGCCTGGTTCCAGGACTATGGCCCCTCTCCAGTCGACATCTGAGGCTGTCACTAGGGTTGTGATGCCTCCTTTGGAGGCTGAGCTTGGTTGCTTATCCCCTTTTCCACCAGTTTCACCATCTCCCGTCGTATCTACTGCTACTGCTGTTCCATCCACAACATCATCAGTCACTGTTTCAGCCGGCCTAGGCTTATCCCTGCAGGGGTCTGCAGTGATGTCTGGTAGTGTGGATGCGGCCTCAGCCTTCCCTGACTTCAACTCAGCGAAGTCGGTAGTGGCTGCCGACCGAACCCCGCTACTGTGGCTTCTCATCCATTCAGCACAGCAGTTTTATCCTTGCAGGGGTCTGCAGAGATTTCGGGTAGTGTAGACGTGGGGTATCGGCCTCAGCCTTTCCTGACTTCAACTCAGCGAAGTGGGAACGGGCTGCCGGCCAAACACTCTATTGTGGTGTCTCAGCCATCGAGCACCGCACTTTTCTCATTGGATTCGGATGTTCATGGTGAGACCACCATGAGCTCCGTGGCATTTCCTGAGGCACTCTCCTGAGTTTCTGCTCTGTAGATCCTCGGGGTATGTCACACCCTATACACATCTGCCTTCAGATGTTTGGGCTGCAGCCCGTCGCCCCACATTGGGTGTATTTGAGGATCGTGACCCGTCGCTGGTTAAAAGGGTCAGAAGTGAAGCCACTTTGCCGGTTCGTTCCCACGTGGAACCGGTTGACACGGGCTGTGAGCTTAGGGAGGCCCTCTCCTTGCTCACTCAGGTTCTATCCAAGAGCCTTCCCGTTGCTTCCAGCAAGGCTATGAGTGGTTTCCCCTGTGGGGCTGCCTCCCAGGATTGGAAACAGGCTGCTTTCTGATCCCCCTGGTGTGCCTACACCATGGAAGGCATAGGCTGGTTTGCCCATGATGGGCTATGTGTCTTCCAACTCAGGGGATAAGTCTGACATACCTGTCGTCGAGAGCCAACAGTCTTCTGACTTGGGGGCAGCTCTTGACTTTGTGTTTGGGTTCCTTCCAGATCTCAAACCGTCGAACCAGCCGACAGCGATCATCGGTCGTGCGCCTACAGCCTGTGCAGCAACCTTCTTCCGGGCACCTTCGACCTTGCCAATCGGTACTGATGGTTGAAGCGCTTACAGCTTTGGACTCTTAAGCTGAGTTCCAAGGCTATGAAGACGTCGTTCTTCACTAGGGTTGACACGTTTTTGTATCTGGCGCGTTATCGTTTGTATGATTTCGCCCATCTATCAGTCAGTCAGACTTTGACGGTCTTGGATCAGGATTCCAACTCCCTCGGGCTTTCCAAGCCCAAATCGGTTGTTTTTCCTATGGCAACTCTGGAGTCCGTGTTTGGCTTATCGAGAGAGATGCTGGACATGCTTTCTCTCTCAGATCACGTCAGCTCTGGTTTGCTGCTTATCTGCCCCCAGATAAGTTTGATGATGCGTGTGCTGTCCAAGGCACTCATGCATCTTACTCGCACACATGCCTGTAACACGGCTAACTTGAAATTAGTTCGCAGGGACACTGTGCTGGACACAAGCCGTTCCCTTCCTGAGGGGCAGCATGCTGCTCTTCGATCTACTTCTTCGGTGAGTCTGCAACTATTCCATGGTTCTGTGGCGACGGTCTTGGATGATGCCCTATGTCATTCCATAGATCAGCTGCTGCTTTGTCAGCTTGATCTGTTGGAGGCAGGGGCTGCCCAAAACCTAACAAGCACCCTTCTGCTTCCTCTGCGAAGCCAAGAGCTGATCCTCCTGGCGCCGCTTCTACTTCCTCACGGGTTAAGAGTAAGCGTCATCAGTCGTCACCTCGATTCGTCCAAGGTTGAAGCATCCAACTCAGTCCAGAGTGCCTTTTCCAACACAAGTACTTTTCGAGGTTACATGTTGGAAACTTTTGATCATGGAGATGTCCTGTCAAAAGGGGCGATCGAGATCGTCAAGAAACATTCATTCAGTGGGATTTTATTCCCGCCTGTTCTTGGTGCTGAAGAAGGACAGGTGACTACGACCGGTTATCGATCTGAATATCCTGAACCAGTCTATCATTGCTCCTAAGTTTAGCATGGAGACTTTCAGGTCAGTTTCCCACTCCATTCACCAGGGAGTTATTGCTTCCAGCTTCGACTGCGAGATGCTTACTTTCACGTTCCAATTCATCAGACATCGCGAAAGTATCTCAGGTTCACTTTTCTGGGGGGAGTTTACCAGTTCAAGACCATGCCCTTTGGCCTCAACCTGACTCCTTGGGCCTTCACCCAACTGATGATGCATGTGTTAGCCTTACATCGCACACAGTCCAGAGTGACTACTTCGGCTTATCTAGACGTTATCCTCCGAAGGCATTCCAGTACTGCCTTTCAGGAGTCAGATGTTGACACACTGTTGAGCCTGCTCACGTCACTAGGTTTCAGAGTTATAGAGGAGAAGTCGGACTTAGTCCCTTCTCCATCATTTTGTCATCTAGGGATGGATTTCCATACTCAGCTGAATTCGGTGACAGTTTCCCAGGCAAGGCTGTTTCTCTCAGCTTTTGCCCTGACTATGTCCCAGTCCACATCCGCAACAGCTCGGAGTCTTCTCCGGCTGCTCGGTCTCTGCAGTTTGGTGATGGATCTCATTCCTCTAGGTCGGCTGCATGTCAGACCTCGCCAACACTTTCAGTCGTTGGCGGCCGAATGTCAATCCTCTGGATCTGGTGCTTCAGTTACCGGAGTTTCTTCCGCGTCACCTTCTCCCCTGGACGGATGTTCAGTGGATTATGCAGGGAGTTCCATTGGACTTCCCCAAGTGCTATCGTGTTCTGACAGCAGTCGCAAGCGATCTCATAAGGGGTGGGAAATTGGATCCTCTAGGTCTTTCCTTTCACAGGTCATGGGACCAGGATCAAGCAGCTCTTCACATCAACCAGGAAGAACTTCTTGCTCTTTTTCTGAGTTTCTGGCAATGGATCCCCCACCTTTCGAATCGCCAGATCATTCTGTTGTCCGACAATTTGACAGTGGTTGCTTACATTCAGAACTAGGGCGCCATGCACTCTGTTCCCATGTACGATTTGGCTCAGGATCTACTGCTTGCTCAGGATGTCAATGCCAGAGTGATGGCTCGTCACATTCCTGGTTGTCTGAATGCCCTAGACGACTCCCTGTCTTGACGGTGCAGGGTCATTTCCACCGAGTGGATGCTCCACAGGGCGGTGTTTCAGTCACTTTGCGATCTCTAGGGTCATCCCCACATCGATCTCTTTGCGACCCATTGGAACCATCAGGTGGACGCTCTGTCACTTGATTGGAACGGTCTTTCGCCTACGCCTTCCCGCCGGTTCCATTTCTGCCTCAGGTTCTAACCAAGATATGAACCTGCAGTTGTCGAATCATTTTGATCGCTCCCATGTCACCTCAGTGGATGTGGATCAATCTGCTCCGCTCTCTGTTGGCGGCGGTTCTGGTAGGTCTCCCTCTACGTTGCGACCTTCTTTGCCAAGGTCACCTGAGGAGGTTTCATGTCGACCCGACTTCATTGTGCCTTCGGTCATATCTTTTGTCAGGTCTTGTCTCCTCCATAGAGGTTTTTCGAGATGAGCAGTGGAGTGCAATTCTTCTTCAAGGAGGTATGTTACAACCAGTAGTGTATAAATTTACCAGTAATGTCGAAATCGACCAGTAATGTCGAAAAAATTAACCAGTAATGTCGAAATCAACCAGTAATGTCGGAAAAATCAACCAGTAATGTAAAAATCCGTAATGTCGAAAAATTAACCAGTAGTGTCAAAAAGTGACGACCAAAATGACGATTTTTCTCAAAAATTTCAATATTTTTTCAGGTTGCTTAAATTGTACTTTTGCCTAAATTTATCGACTTTTAACTATTTTCGCGCAAGTTTAAACACATTTACCCCAGTAAATATGGAATTTTATGTTTAACAATTATTTCCCTCTTTCATATGCACAACATATCCCATCCTATTTGCTCTCTCTGTCTCTCTGTCTCTCTCTCTCTCTCTCTCTCCCCTCTCTCTCTCTCTCTTTCTCTTTCTCTCTCTCCTCTTTCTCTCTATCTATCTCCCCTCTCTTTCTATCCCATGTCCCTCTGCCTTCCCCCCTCTCTCTCTCTCTCTCCATCATCCCCTCTCTCTATCCCCCTCTCCACCATCTGTCTTTGCCCAGCTCTCTTTCCCCACCCCCCTCTCTCTCTCTCTCTGCCTTTGCCCTATCTATCTATCTATCTATCTATCTATCTATCTGTCTGTCTGTCTGTCTGTCTGTCTGTCTGTCTGTCTGTCTGTCTGTCCCTCTGCCTTTGCCCCTACCTCTATCTCTCCTCTCTCTCTCCCCTTCTTTCTATCTATATCGCTCTCTCCCTATCCCCTTTTCCCTCTGTCTTTGTCCAACTCTCTCTCTCTCTGTCTCTCCCCCCCCCTCTCTCTCTGTCTCTCTCTCTCTCCTTCCCCCCTCTCTCTCTGGATAGATAATGAATTGATACGGCACTGAAATATTTAGTCTAGTATTTAGCGCTCGCATAGATAGACATACAGTCACACATGTAGGCTGGCAAGTGTGTAGGCAGGCAGGTTAGCAGCATCCAGGCAGACGGACAGAAATCCAGACAGACAGATAGCAATGTGGCATGTGAAAAATAACCCCTAGACGTAGATAGACAACTGAATGATGGAAAGACAGGCAGACCTACATACAAAGATTGATTGGTTGGTTGATTGATTGATTGATTGATTGATTGATTTTGTTTACTACACTTAGTTTAAAGCACGCGCACCATACACGTGTCATTTCGGCATGTGGCTTTGCACACAAAGTCAGCGTGCACTTGGGATAAAGTGTCATTCCCAAGGACACAACTTAACTGACCTCGTCAGGTATAGAACCCGGATATTCATCAAATTGAATTGCGAGGCAATTTCTCGATTGAGCTAATAGTGCTCCCCACGTACATGCGGGTACACGCGGGTGACGCAGACTGACTGATTGATGGATGTAGGTAAAATGACAGGTAGCAAATTGGTAGAACTAGATGATAGACATGTAGCAAATATCGGGTAGTGACTGACATTATAATAATCAGTCATTAAAGCACACGACCAGGGCTATACCCCCCTCCCCCGTCGGCAAGTGTTAGTGCTCCTCATTTTGGTCGTCACTTTTTGACACTACTGGTTAATTTTTCGACATTACGGATTTTTTCGACATTACTGGTTGATTTCGACATTACTGGTTAATTTTTTTGACATTACTGGTCGATTTTGACATTACTGGTAAATTTATACACTACTGGTTGTAACAAGGCACTCCACTGGTTTAACCTATGCAGCTAAGTGGAAGGTCTTCTGTCGATGGTATGCAGATCACTCTGTTGATTATGCCAATCCTTCAATCACACAGATTGCGGAGTTTCTGGTATATCTGTTTGATTCTCAGGGTCTCCAGCCTGTTACCATCAAAGGGTACAGGTCCATGCTTTCGCAGACCTTTTTGTATGTGGGACAGCATCATATCGGCACTAATCCATACCTCTCCAAGCTTGTTCGGCACTTTTCCTTGAAAAGACCTAGGACTTTGCAGCTTACCTCAAGATGGAATCTTTCTTGGGTGCTGCTTTGCTTGGGAGGGGGGGGGGGGGGCACCATTCGAATCTTTATCCCAGGTGGATATGTGTTTTCTGACATACAAGACAGCTTTTCTGATGGCTTTTTGTCTCAGCCAGATGGGTTAGTGAGCTTCACGCCCTCTCGGCTGACCTGGCCTTTTTCAGGAGCTCTCCCAACAGTGTTATGTTTACCACTGATTGCTCCTTTCTGTCAAGAATCAGATACCGGAAACTACTCCGCCTCCAATCTGTATCAGGGCTCTTCCTTCTGTTGATGGTTACTGCCCTTTGCTCTATCCGGTTCGTGCAATTTGCATTTATCTCAATCGGACCCAGTTCATTAGGAAAGGCAGGAAACAATTTTTTTCTGTCTCTTATTCCTGGTCGACAGAAGATCTCTCCTCAATCCATTTCTTGATGGATTTGTCTTGCTTACGCTCGTCTAGCAATTGGTGATTGTCTTACCAATCGTATTTCTGCCCATGAGGTGTGTGCATTGTCTACTCTTTGGGCTTATTCTATGTCTGTCAAGTTGTCGGATATTATGCAGGAAGCCTACTGGAGAAATGCTTTCCCCACCTTCTGTCTGCATCAGATACAGGAGCACTATGAGGACCTTTTTGCTTTGGGCCCTCCTTCTTCTGCTCAGGCTGTTGTTTGCCCTAGCCATTAGGCTAATGACAAGGTCAGTTCCAGCTCTGTGCTGTTACTGTCCTTTTCTGTCTGTGCGTCACACAGAACCGTATGCCTCATCTCTCATTGTCTTTTGCTAATGTTTGTGAGGCTATGGTTTGATAGGCCTGGGGACCTCTTCCTCTATCCACAGTTCCAGTGCAATTGGGTTATGTGTGTGTGCCTGTGTGGGTTGGTTATGTAATTCCCTCCATCCTATTGTCTATTCAGCCTGTAGTAAATAATTGTAAGGTAGGTTGATAAGAAATTCAAATTTTATAAAGTAAATTTCCTTTCTTATTATACCTATCACAATTGTTTACATGGAGGGCCTCCCATCTTCTTATTCAGGTAAGAATCCTTCCTCCCTGCTAATCACATAACTCCAGCGTTGGCGGATTCAAAAGAATGAGTCATTAGCTATGCGTCTGCTCACTGGCAACGGAAGTCGTGGGTTTGTGATGGGAGAAGGGTGTCCCCTGCTGGTTCTGCGCCAGTAGCATATGACCCAGTTTTGGCTTATTTTTAGCTCACCTGAGCGAAGCTCAAGGGGAGCTTTACTAATCACTTTCCGTCTGTCGTCCGCCCTTCCGCCCATCCGGCATCCGGTGCTAACTTTGCATTATCAACTTCTTCTCACAAACTACTCAACCAAATTGAACAAAATCTGTTGTGCATGTTCCCTGTCATATGTCAATTCAAGTTTTTCAAACCAAGTTGACCTGCCCCCCTGGTAGGGCCATGCCCAAAACGTGAGCCTAAATCTTAAAAAATCTTCTCATGAACCAGCAGTATCAGAGACTTGATATTAGGTGTGCAGCTTCCTTTTCAGGTATAGACTCAGATTTGTTCAAGAGAAGTTCTAGGGGCTATATTTGCAATCGTTATGGGAGGGGCAAGAATTTTTGCCCCACCCAAAATTTCTATTTTCCAAACCGAGAGGCTGATTTGAACCAAATTCTATTAGGACATTAGTAGCTAATTTATGCCCCAAAAAATTTTCCCCATTACCCCATGGGAACCGTTCGCAGGAGCTAAAAATAGAAAAAATTTAAAATGCCCATATCTCCATATCTTCACTTTGGGGTGAAGCTTCATTAGGACCAACAGAATGGATTGGTAAAAAAAAATTGCTATCGGTTTTATCATAGGGTACTTTTTTGGGGACTTTTGAAAAAGTGCTGAGTCAGCATTTTTTAACACTGTAGGTAATGGGGAAAAGAATCTTCGTCTCCCAAACCACTGGTCCAAGGCTTTATTATTTCGCATATAGCATCATTGGAAGATTGATGCATATATTTGTTGAAATCAATTCCTTGGGTCCATATTTGGGCTCTCTTTGGGAGCCCAAATGTTCAAATTTTTGCAATATGAGAAATATTCGTTAACAATCTTCTTCTTCAGATCCACCAGTCAGTATCTTTTGATATTTGGTATGCAGCATCCTTAAGGGGGTGAGATTTGAGTTTGTGCAAGCCATGTCCCTGGGTTCATATTTGAGATCACTGCAGGAGCCCGAATTATAACTTAGTTCAATATGAGGAATATTCATCAAAAATCTTCTTCACATCCACCAGTCAGAATCTTTTGATATTTGGTATACAGTATCCTTAGGGTGGTGAGATATAAGTTTGTTAAAGTCAAGTCCCTGGGTTCATATTTGGGCTTTCTGTGGGAGTCTGAATTGTACAAAAATTTCTATTTTCCAAACTGAGAGGCCAATTTGAACCAAATTTGATATGAGGGCTTATTGGGTCATAAGTACCTAATTTATGCCAAAAACATTTTTCCCGTCACCCCATTGGAACTGCAGGAGCTAAAAATAGAGAAAATTTAAAACGTCCATATCTCCAAAACTGAGAATTTTTATTTTGTGTGAAGCTTCCTTAGGAACAGCAGAAAGGAATGGTCAAAAAAAAAAATTGTCATCGTTTTTATGCCCACCCCCCCCCCCCCCCCTTCCCCCCAAAATTTTCGAGGGGGTTTATAGTCGAGGTCTCTCTGTCCGTCCATCTGTCTGTCCATCTGTCCGTAAGAACGAACATTTTGTATTATAACTCGAGCATCAGTTGTCGGATTTTAATGTTCTTTGGTATGGTGATAGGGCAGCTTGGGGGAACGGATGGATGCCCTTGTACCTAGTAGCGTACAAATGCCCATATTTCCCAAACCACACTGAACAGAGAGCTGTTATTTGGTATGAAGCATTCTTAGGACCAGTAGAGTTGAATGGTAAAACAAAATTGCAATCGGTAATGTTAGAGTGTTCTGTAGAGGGCATCGAAAAAATGCTGAGTCAGCATATTTGCAAAACTTAAAAAAAATCTTTTCTCCAGAACCATTGGTCAGAATCTTTTGGTATAAAGCATTCATAGGAGGATCAGATACAATGTTATTAAAATAAAGTCCTTTGGTTCATATTTGGGCTCAATACAGGAGCCCAAATTTTTATTTTAGGGCAATACAGGGAATATTCTTTAAGAATCTTCTTCAGAACCACCAGTCAGAATCTTTTAACGTTTGGTATACTTCATTGTTCTGAGGGTCAGATTCAAAATTGTACAATCTAAGTCCCTAGGTTAATATTTGGGCTTTCTATAGAAACCCAAATTTTAACATAGTTCAAAATGGGGGATATTTTCTAAAAATCTTATTCTTCAGATCCACCAGTCAGAATGCTTTCATATTTGGTATACAACATGTCTATGAGGGTCAGATTCAAGTTTTTCAAATTGGGTCCCTAGGTGTATATTTGGGCTTGCTATGGTAGCCCAAATTTTAACTTAGTGCAATATGAGGAAATTTCTTGAAATTTCTTGAAAAATTTTCTTCTTCAGTTCCACCAGTTGGAATGGGGAGGGGGGGGGGGGGGGGGGGGGGGGGGGGGGGGTCAGATTCAAATTTATTCAATTTGAGCGGCTGGGTTAATATTTGGTCTCCATAAGAGAACCTGAAATTTCAATTAGTACAATATGAGGGAATTTCTTCATAGTGATGAACCAATAATCAGAATCGGCAATCAGAACTAGTCGGTTTTGGGGCATCGGCCGATTATGACAACCGGCAGTTAAAAACCAGCAGTTTCCAGTTATTCCATATTTATACCCCCACTTTCGAAGAAAATGGGGGTATACTGGATTACATGCGTCCGTCCATCCGTCTGTCCATCCAGGCCAACATTGGGGGTTTAGGGGATATTATTATTAGGGGATACCTCCAAATTAAGGTAGTGTTAGGGTTAGGAGTGGGGTGGAGTTAGGGTTAGGGGTAGCCCCAGAGTAGGGCTTAAGGTTGGGGAGGGTTAGGTCCCAGGGGGGGTTAGGGTTGGGGTCAGGGGTGGGGTTTTAGTTTTAGTAGCAACCTAAACCAAAAAATAGCTCCTAATCCTATTGGTTTGGCTAGGGTGGGGTTGGGTCAGGGGTGGGGTGGGGGTTAGGGTTAGGGGTTGCCCCAGAGTAGGGCTTAAGGTTGGGGGGTTAGGTCCCGGGGTGGGTGGGGGGTTAGGGTCTGGGGTGGGCTTTTAGGGTTTAGGGTCAGGGTGGGGTAGGGTTAGGGTGTGGTTTTTGAGTGGACAGGTGGAGTTAGGGTTAAATATAAGTTCTAGGGTGGAGGGGGTGGGGTTCTGGGTGAAATAAGGTTTTGGACATACAAAATGTTTTTTGATAGCCCATAAACCCGAAATGTTGGAGCGTCCATCCGTCCGTCCGTCCGTCCGTCCATCCATCCGTGTGTGAGTCCGTCCGAAAATATTCATGACTTAAGTAAATTATTATTTTTTATAATATTTGTTGGTCATAGGTATGCTCACACTAGTTATTTTTTTTTTTTATTATTTTTTTTTTATTATTTGTTCACTTAGAAATTGTGTCTGTCCGAGCCAAATTTTGTCTGTTCCGCCTGTATCTCAGGTATCGAATGTTCTATTGCAATGAAATTTGCCATGAACACTGCTTTTGGTATAGGCTTTAAAAAAAGGATTCAATGATATTTCTCACATTCTCCTTTTTAGAGTTATCCCCCTTTTTTGACTTAAAAATTGTAGAAAATAGACATTATTTGTCTGTTCAGCCTGTATCAAAGGTATGGGTTATCGGATTTTGGTGAAATATGGCATGCAGTTTGCCTATGACAAAGGCTTCTGCCTCATTGCATTAAACTTCCAAACACCAAACAGATTACCATACCTTTTGACTTAGAAATTGTTGGAAATTGTTGAAAACTTTCGAAGAAAATGGAAGGGGGTATACTGCATTGCGTCTGTCCATCCATCCATCAGTCCGTACGAGAATATTCATGAATATATTTGTTGGTCATAGGTATGCCCACACTAGGCGGTACACCATGTGGGGGTATGCACACTGACTATTAAAATCTCTTTGATATATGGCCATTTCAAAAAAGTTTTCTCATTAAAAACGTGTGTAGTGCATATCAGAATATTCGGGATTTGCAGAGCCGACATATTATGGAATTTACCATCTGCAATCGGTATGAGATTGCCTCTGTCCCCAGCGGAACGAAGTCACTGGTCTTCAATCATGGTGTTGAACAACGTTGCATTGGATACATGTATAAATAAAACATGTTTAGCCTCTAGTCTGTAGTACTTCATGACACAAGCATCACAATACAATAAGAAATTAAAATTGGAGAAAAACTAAAAAAAAAACACTCTTTTTTTGATGGTAGATGATTGTTACGCAACATGTAAGTCGCATGGCTGTCACAAACACATTTTCAGTTTGTCACGCTCATTTTTAGCTCAACTTTGGCGAAGCCAAATTTGAGGTATTGCCATGGCCCGTCGTCCGTCTGTCATGCCGTACACACGGCTCGGGCTGGAGGCCGTATTTATGAACCGATCTTTACGAAACTTCTTGGGTACCTTTGTTATCACCGTGAGACGAGAACGAGTGTTTTGGGATCCAGTCCGAAATTTAAGACAGCCGCTGGCAGCCATTTTGTACCCAAATTAGATGCAATCAGATTTTTGCGCAGAACTTCCATATGAAAGTGCAGATTTGAATAATTTTCTGTGTGAATGTTTAGCACCATGAGATACATCACATATAATACAGAGTTTTTTCTCGTGCATAAATTATGCCAATTAGACTAACTTTGATATCAAACTATTTAATGTTACTTCAGCACTGTAACTGCAAATGCCAATACGGCTCAGGCTAGAGGCCGTTTTTATGAACCGATCTTTACGAAACTTCTTGGGTACCTTTGTTATCACCGTGGGACGAGAACGGGTGTTTTTGGGTGCAGTCCAAAATTCAAGATGGTTGCCAGCAACCTTTTTGTACCAAAGTTAGTGCAATCAGTTTTTTGTACAGAACTTCTTTATGAAAGTTCTGATTTGAATAAATTTTTGTAGGAATGTTTAGTAACATGGAATACATCACATATAATACAGGTTTTTTTCTCATGTAGAAATTATGCAAATTAGATGAACTTTGATTTGTTCAGTGCTACTTATACACAGTAAGTGCACATGTCAATACGGCTCGGGCAAGAGTCTGTATTTATAAACTGATCTTCACGAAACTTCTTGGGGTACCTTTGTTATCACCTTGTGACAGGAACGCGTGTTTTGGGGTGCCTTTGTTATCACTGTGCTATGAGAACAAATATTTTTGGGTTCAGTCGGACCCACTCTGTGACTCAAAGATTTCTTTTCTAGTTTAGCATCTAACTGTCGCCCACCTTTACATTACTTAACGTACACATTTGTTACAGGCTATGGTAAGTATTTATGTACAGACTGTTACAATACTTTACATGTACCTTTGTTATCAGGTCATTACCTAGATGTTTGTCATTGCTGTGTCACATACTATACATGTACATGTCTTAAACAAGTTCAGCTACAGTGTCATTGACACTTTCATTTAAGTCAGTTATCTCCTTTGATGTTTCTCTCCAACTGAACATTAAATAATATATTTCGACGTCGCGTGGGTGACTGGGTGTCTGTAAACAATGTGCCATACAACTTCACAACACACATTAACATCAAAGTTATTATTCAGTTAAGACACAAAGTATGTGTGCTCAGTATCTTCCTGGTTAATACAGCAAAGTGTATTGTTTCCTTACACAAAACCGTATTAACACTATTTACCAGAATAAAACACAATCTTCACGAGAACAATATCCTGTGATTGTATCGTTTATAACGATCTTCCCCCACCCCAACACCCAAAAGGCAAATATTATTTTGTCTAATATTGCCCAGCACTCAGCATGCATACTCTGAGAACTTTTGTGGTATTAAGCTTTCATAATTGGTGATTTATCAACAAAATTCTGCAGTATAACAGACTCTAACAGATTTTCTTCTGGGTCCTATTTCAACTATTGAAATCGGCATAATCAGCAGAGAAATAACCGGTAATCGGCTCATAGCAAGTTTTGATAATCGTTTCATCACTATTTCTTCAAAAATCTTCTTCAGATTCACCTGTCAGAATCCTAGGGGAGTCCGATTCAAGTTTGTTCAAATTGGTTCCCTGGGTTAACCGGTGTAAATTCTCATACACCATGGAAAACACAAAGCTAACTAATAATGTCTATAGACATTGGAGTTCAGTGTCTGTCACAGTAATTATTCAATACACCACTTTTTTTTTTATCTCGCCTGACTTTCAGTCAGGTGAGCGATAGTGATCACTCACCATCCATCGTCCATAAACAGGGTGTCTGTATTTTCTTCTCCAAGAACCGATTTAAGTAAAATTTGTTTGTTATGACCTCACATTTTGATTTTTATCAAATCAAGTTGCCCTGCCCCTCCTCAGTAGGGCTACTCCGAAAAAGTGTGCTAAAATCTTAAAAAATCTTCTCATGAACCTGCAGTAGCAGAGACTTGATATTAGGTGTGCAGCTTACTTTTGAGGTGTAGACTCAGATTTGTTCAAGAGAAGTTTGAGGGGCTATATTTGCAATTGTTATGGGTGGGGCAAGAAATTTTGCCCCACCCAGAATTTCTGTTTTCCAAACCAAGAGGTTGATTTGAACTGAATTTGATATGAAGGCTTATTGGGTCATAAGTACTTAATTTATGCCAAAAAAATTTTCCTGTCACCCCTATGGGAACCGCAGGAGCTGAAAATAGAAAAAATTTAAAATGCCCATATCTCCAAAACTACACGGTACTAAGAACTCTTATTTGATGTGAAGCTTCCTGAGGACCAAAAGAATGTATTGGTAAAAAACGTTGCTATCAGTTTTATCATAGGGTACTTTTTGGGGACTTTGAATAATTTCTTAGTCTGCATTTTTCAACAGTTATGGGTGATGGGGAAAAACATTTAAGACTCTTCTCTCAAATCACTGCTCCAAAAGCTTTCATATTTCACATATAACATCTTTGGAAGATTGTTTCATGGGATTATTGAAATCAAATTCCCGGGTCCATTGGAGCCCAAATGTTTAAATTAGTGCAGTATGAGGAATATTCTTCTTCAGATCCACCAATCAGAATCTTTTGATGTTTCGTATGCAGCATCCTTAGGGGAGTGAGATATAAGTTTATTAAAGCCAAGTTCCTGGGTGCATATGCTTCCTTTGGGAGCCCGAATTGTTCCAAAATTTCTATTTTCCGAACTGAGAGGCCGAATTGAACCAAATTTGATATAAGGGCTTATTGGGTCATAAGTAACTAATTTATGCCCCCCCCCCCCCCCCCAAAAAAAATTTCCGTCGCCCCATGGGAACCTCAGGACCTAAAAATAGAAAAAATTCAAAAAATTTATTTTGTGTGAAGTAGAGCTGTCTCGGTGTCGGTTTTTTCGGTGCGATTTTCGGTGTACTAGAACACCGAAAATCGAACCGAAGCAATTTTTAAAAAATCGCAAAAGTCGATGTTATACCCATAATGCAATTTTCTGTTGCTGTTGTGCGTTTGCAACATGGAGCGATGTGCCACTCGCATAAAAGAGAGTCAGCAAGTTACAATTTTTTCTCTCAGTATTTTCATAATTCATAATAGACATCTAATTAACATAAGAGCGTGTGGTCAATACGCACACTAATCAGGGCTTGCCTTGAGTCGGGACCAATCGGCCCCGGCCCCGAGAGGCCCCTTCTCAGGTCTTTTTGTTTTGGCCACAACTTTTTTTTCTGTCTTGGCTCCCGAAATCTTAGTGTTGGAAGGTTTGGGCAACAAAATTTTGCGAGATTAATTTTTCCATTCACGTCTCATTCACGCAAGTGTGATTACAATAGAAGCAGTAAATAACAGATAAAATAATAATACAAACTGTTTTTGTCTGATTCGAATTAACATCCACCTAAATCTGCATGAAAACTGAGAAAATTCCAAGATTAAACAAAAAAAAACAAACACATTTACGAGACTTCGAAAACACGCTTGTCAACTAATGGGGGAATTCCCTTCAATCCCACAATACTATGAGCGGGCACATCCGATCCTAACATCTGAATAAATGCAACACAAGACACAGAAACTGACATCAAAATAAATGTACGAAATAAAATAAAATGTGTACCTGTGTCTACGTGGAGAGGTGGGGGCTGGGGGGAGGGGGGGTGCATTCCATTTCTGAAATATCCAAAGCTGTGGGGAATTTTCATAGATTGAAATTATTTAAACGGTAAACTGAAATGGTTTTTTTTTTCAATTTTTTTCTTTGAGACAACCCTTGCATCGAAAATACACATCCCACAATATGTACGAAACGTCCTAAAATTTTATCAACAAAAAATCCGAAATGTCTCTGTACGAAACGTCCAGCACCCACATGATGGGTCCAAGTGGTTCCGTCCCCGGGATGATTCGTCCCCTAACATAGTGGGACGTTTCATCCTCAAGACACTGACAGAGTGGGATGTTTCGTCTCCTCCCAGAGATGAAACGCCCACTTGAATAGCAAATCATTAAGATGATATGGGATGTTGGATTTTTTTCATGGTGTAACAAGACATGATCACATCCTTAGAAATGGTTTGCCAAACCAGTTTTAATGATACACATCACATGTTCACATCAAGTTGTGGATTTGTTTTTGCCTAAAAAACATCTAGGTATATAAGAAACACATTCCACTGGAATGTGTTTTTTATCTACCTAGATTTTTTTTTTAAGCAAAAGCAATCAACTATGGTCGCCATTGGAAAGAATGTAACAACATAAAATTACCCCAAAAGGCTCCAACCTCAATATCTAGGAGAGTTTTTTCAGGCCCCCAGCAGACCTCAACATCTGGGGGACCTTTTTTTTAGGCAAGGCAGGCCCTGCACTTGATTGATAGTCTAGTGTCCCTG
Organism: Pictodentalium vernedei; assembly: GCA_031216915.1. Classification (NCBI taxonomy): domain Eukaryota; kingdom Metazoa; phylum Mollusca; class Scaphopoda; order Dentaliida; family Dentaliidae; genus Pictodentalium; species Pictodentalium vernedei. The sequence continues at coordinate 765,965,643 of CM062297.1, forward strand.
CTGCTAATTGTGCAAATCCCTCAGTCCCGATACTCTTCCAGTCTGTGTGCCGTTTTCTGTTCAGTTACTGGACTTTTTTTTCAAGAGTTTGCAGCAGGAACACTCAACTGTCAGTCGAGTGTGCATATTCAGCACGCGCTCTTATGTTGATTAGATGTTTACACAGGAAACCTAAACTTACATTGTGGATTTAAAGGCTCTTAATTTCATTACGTTGATTGTTAGAATATTCAATACACATCATGACATGCATAGATTATTAGATTAATGCCTGACGATCATAAAGGTACTGTGTTTTTTTCAATATTTTACAAAAAAAGTGTTTTTATGGACTTGAAACGAGGCCCATTTTTCTCAAAACAGCGCTAAAAGTTACTAAAACCTCACTCGCGCACGATTTTCAAACTCAAAAGACTGAATGAGGCACATGTGTTATTAACACCGACATCGACATCGCGGTTTTTTGTCCAAAAAAATCGAAAATCGACATCAAAGTCAAATTTCAACACCGAGACAGCTCTAGTGTGAAGCCTCCTTTGGAACGGGAGAAAGGAATGGTCAAAAAAAAAATGGCCATTTGTTTTATCATAGGGTACTTTTCCAGGACTTTAAAAAAATGCTGAGTCATCATTTTTTAAGGGAAAAAACACTAAAGAATGTTGCTCCAAAGGCTTTCATATTTCACATATAACATCTTTGGAAGATTCATTCACATGTTTGTTGAAACCAAATCTCAGGGTCCATATTTGGGCTCTCTATGGGAGCCCAAATGTTCAGATTAGTGCAATATGAGGAGTATTCTTTAAAAATCTTCGTCCGATCCACCCATCAGAATCTTTTGGTATTTGGTATGCAGCTTCCTTATGGGGGTGAGATTCAAGTTTGTTCAAGCCAAGAATTTCCTCTATTGAATACATGCAATTAACAGATCAAATTTGTACTGAAGCTATGATAAAAGTTTGGTGTATGAAAGTTATATGCAATTCAATTAAATGGCTTCCACTGTATTCCTTGTTTTCTGTTTTGCAGGTTTGAAGGCTACACAATGTCTATGTCCTGGCAACAGTTTTTATATCATTATTCACATGAGTTAAGAGGTATAGCAGATGGTTTTTTATCTATCAGAAGCTACCATATGGTACAAGGTAGAGGTCCAAGTGATAGTGCCAGAAGGAAACTTGAAGATTACACAAAGACAATGAAAGAGACATTACACTTACTGCAAGTGAGTTCCTCAGAGCTTATATTTCGAAGAGAATCGATTCACGCAGCTTCATGCAATAAAACCAGTGAGAATCCATGGAGATTCTTGCTGTACATCCGTTAGGATTAACATGAAAAGAATTGAGTCAATTTAACTCTTTCCTAACAGAACGACAGCAAATTAAACAATACAATTCTAAGATGACCTGAAATATCCCAGTGCTATGTCAATAAAATTGTACAAATATGGCTGTCATTGGAATGAGCCGGTTCCAACGACATTCATATTTTTTAGGTTTTATTGGTAAATATTGTTTATTTTTAAAAATATACTACTCAAAGTTTGATAAGCACCAAGTATATCCAACTACCTGTTTTACATTTTAGTTGAAATATTGTAATGAAAAGGGTATATATTTTTTATTTAATTATATCTTCAATGACTTAAGTACAGAAATTAAGATTTTATTTGTGTTTGACATTATTTTTTAGCTTTTGAATACGATAACCATGGAAAATGGATATTGTTGGTAAAAGAAGAAATTTTTCAGTTTGCCAAAAAGTTGACAGCGAACTGGTATGGATTCAGTATCGAGTATGAGACTGTTAATTACAGCTTGACAAGCCTTCTCATGCTCCCAATCAGGTTCCTGGTGGTTCTTTGTGGGATGTTGTTCCATTCTTGGACCAGCATGGCACAAAGCTCCTGGACACTTCTTGGCTGGACTGAATAGGCTAAAATTTCAGGCTGCAACTCATCCCAGACGTGTTTGAATGGATTGAGGTCAGGGGATCTTGCTGGCCAGTCCATACACTCAATCCCCTCCCTCTGTCGGTACTCCCCGACAGCATGGGCAACATGAGGACGGGCATTATCGTCCATCAGAATGAATCTTATCACCCACTGCACCTGCATCCAATCTGACCTGGACATCCAGGATCTCATCAATACACCGCTGTGGAGTCAATCTACCACGTTCAAGGAAACAGAGCTCTGTACGTCCATCCCTGTTGATGCCGCCCCAGACCATGACTGATCCTCCACCATAGCAGTCATACTCAGCAATGTTGGCCACATGGAATCGCTCCCCTGGTCTTCTCCATACCCTAGACCGCCTATTTGTGTGGTCTAGGCAGTACCTTGACTCATCTGTAAAAAGAGCAGGTGGCCATCTTCTCTGGTCCATCCAACGTGGTCCATGGCCCATTCATATTGTGCCTGGCAGTGGTTCTGGGACAGTGGAAGGCAAATACATGGTCTTCTCAATCGGAGACCACCTTCATGCAACCTTGCCTGGATAGTCTGCATGGAAACATTTACCCTGGGTGCATTCTGAAGGTCACTGCAAAGCTGGGTTGCTGTGGCAAAACGGTTGCTATGGGCCTGAATGATCAAAAAGCGGTCTTCAGCTACAGATGTTGCCCTGTCTCTGCCACCACCATGCTGTCTTACTGGTGTGCCATACTGCTGAAATCTTTCCCAGGCTCTGGTGATCACCGTATGATGCACACCAAGGGCTTCACCAGCCTGATGATGGGTAGCCCCTTACTCCACCATCCCTACAGCCTGCCTCATTTCTGCTTCAGACAAATGTCTTTTTACATTTGTATTTGCCATATTCAATCATTAAATCACAAGGGTTTGTGTTGAAGTGAAGATTGAATACCCTACACAAGTCATGTACATGTAGACAGTTCACGAAAACATCATGAAAATCAAGGGGTACATGCTTGTCAAGAGAGCTAATGTAAACACTGGGGACCATCTCAATATATTCCTCAATCATATCCACCAAAAATATCGCAAATATGTCAGAAACAAGTTTCACAATGATGTGTCATATATTTGGTGCTTAGCAAACTTTGAGTAGTATATTATCAAATTCAGTTTATGTTTTAAAAATTAAAATGCTGTGTTTGGCAAAAGGTTAACATGTTATCAGTACACTACAGTGGTTCAACCCTGATGGCCTCATGGGATCCTGGATGGATTCTCACAACCATTTTCATGAGAATCCACATGGATTCTCCCAAATTTATAAAAAATACAAGCCCTGGTTCCTGCCTGTCAATTTTAGCTCACCTGACCTTCAGTCAGGTGACCTATAGTGATCACTCACTGCCCGTCATCTGTCTTTCATTAACATAGTGTTTGTGTCTTCTCCAAAATCTCTGAACTGATTTAAGTGAAATTAAATTCAATTTTTTTCTATCCAAGTCCTTGGGTTGATATTTGGGCTCACTGTGGGAGTCCGAATTATAACTTAGTTCAAAATGAGGAATTTTCTTTAAAAATCTTCTTCTTCAGATCCATCAGTCGGAATATTTCGATATTTGGTATGCAGCATCCTTAGGGGGTAAGATTCTAATTTGTTCAAGCCAAGTCCCTAGGTTCATATTTGGGCTCACTGTGTGAGCTCGAATTGTAACCTAGTTCAAAATGAGGAATTTTCTTCAAAAATCTTCTTCAGATCCAGCAATCAGAGAATTTAAGTTTGTTCAAGCCAAGTCCCTGGGTTCATATCTGGGCTCACTGTATAATTATAACTTAGATCAAAAGAATTTTCTTTAAAAATCTTCTTCAGATCCAGACGGAATGTTTTGATATTTGGTATGCAGCATAATTATGGGGTAAGATTCAAGTTTGTTCAAGCCTGAATTATAACTTAGTTCAATATGAGGAATATCCTGAATTATAACTTAGTTCAATATGAGGAATATTCTTCAAAAATCTTCACATCCACTGTTCAGAATCTTATGATATTTGGTATACAGCATCCCACTGGAGGTGAGATTCAAGTTTGTTCGAGCCAAGTCCCTGGGTTCATATTTGGGCTCCCTGTGGGAGCCTGAATTATTACTTAGTTTAATATGAGGAGTATTTTTTAAAAATCTTTTTTTTAGATCTACTGGTCAGAATCTTTGGATATTTGGTATAAGCTTTTCTTAGGAGGGGCAGATGCAACTTGAAATCCATTCCCTGGGTTGATATTTAGGCTACCATGTCAGGTGAGTGCCCTCAGGCCACCTGGTGCCTCTTGTTTTTATGAAGGGATTTCATTGTAACTTGGTAAAATAACTCGGTATATTGTCTAGATGAGACAGTCCTATTTTGGTTATGATCGGCCCACTGTGACCGCCAGACCAGCACATGACCTAGATACCCTTAGCAAAGTCTACAAGTCATATGTATGAAGGGATTTCATTGTAACTTGGTAGGATAACTCATCTTGGAATGATTTTACTGTAACTTTGTAACTTTGGTTGACATATATTAACTGTGAGGGCCACATCAACCCAGGCCTCAGTTCTTTAGTACAGTCTGCACCTCAAATTATTTGTGTTGAAAACATAGCACGTAGGGTACAGAACTTTACATATTCTTAATTATCACAATTTTTGTCTTATCCCCCCCCCTCCCCTTTATAAAAGAGGGGTATATAGTACAGTAGAACCTGTCTTGAGAGACCGCCCTTTGGGTCACACAAAAGTGGTCTCTCCAGACAGGTGGTCTCTCATAACAGGTTTCAGATTTTCTCAAGTCAGTGAATAACCAACCAGAAAATTCAGAAATGGGGAAGAATGGATTTTTTAACTTTGGCGAAGCCAAATTTGAGCTTATGCCATGGCCAGTCGTCCGTCTGTCCATCAACAATTCAATACGGCTCGGACTAGAGGCCGTGTTTATAAACTGATCTTTACGAAACTTCTTGGGTACCTTTGTTATGACCGTGGGATGAGAACGAGTGTTTTTGGGTTCGGTCCGAAATTCAAGATGGCAGCCAGCCACCATTTTGTACCGACGATGCAGAAATCTGTTTTTTGCACAGAACTTCCATATGAAAGCGCTGATTTGAATAATTTTTTGTATGAATGTTTAGTACCATGGGATACATCACATATAATACGGGGTTTTTTCTCGTACATAAATTATGCAAATTAGACTAACTTTGATGTATTTAGTGTTACTGTCAACACTGTCAGTGCAAATGCCAATACGGCTCGGGCTTGAGGCCGCATTTATGAACCGATCTTTACGAAACTTCTTGGGTACCTTTGGTATCACCGTGGGACGAGAACGAGTGTTTTTGGGTGCAGTCCGAAATTCAAGATGGCCACTGGCAGCCATTTTGTTCAAAATTAGAGGCAATCAGATTTTTGCGCAGAACTTCCACATGAAAGCTCTGATTTGAATAATTTTTTGTGTGAATGTTTAGTACCATGGGGTACATCACATATAATACAGGTTTTTTTCTCATGCAGAAATTATGCAAATAAGATGAACTTTGATTTTTTTCAGTGCTACTTACACACAGTAAGTACACATGTCAATACGGCTCGGGCTAGAGGCTGTATTTATCAGCCGATTTTCACGAAACGTCTTGGGTACCTTTGTTATCACCTTGGGACGAGAACAAGTGTTTCTGGGTACGGTCCAAAATTCAAGATGGCTGCCAGTGTACCGAAATTAGGTCTAATCAGTTTTTAGCTCATCTTGACAAAGTCAAGCTGAGCTAATCTCATCGCTGTCCGTCCATCGTCCGTCGTCTGTCAACACCATGTTTTGCTCTTCTCCTCCAAAGCCACTGGGCCAATTCAAGTGAAAGTTTGTGTGAGTGATGGTCCCAAAGGGGCATTTCATTTTTGTTCAACTCAGCATGCCCAGCCCCGTAGGGAGGGAGTGGGGGAAAATGCTCCAAAATATTTTAAAAATCTTCTCAAGAACCAGTGTGTACAATGACTTGATATTTGCTATGGGGCTTCCATATGAGGTGTAGAATCAAGTTTGTTCAAATGAAGTACGTGAAGTAATATTTGGCTTTGTAATTGGAGGGGTAAGATTTTTGGCCCCGCCCCAAATTTCTATTTTCTGAACCGATGGTCCGGTATGAACCAAATTTGGTTTGTGGTAGTATTGGGTCATAAGTACTTGACCCATGCAAAAAAAAAAAAAATCCCGCATCCCCATGGGAACCCTGGCAGCTAAAAATAGAAATATTTTCAAACGCCCATATTTCCCAAACCCCACGGAACAGAGAGTTTTTATTTGGTATGAAGTATCCTTATGACCAGTAGAATTGAGTGGTAAAAAAAAATTGCCATCGGTTATGTTAGGGTGTTCTGTAATGGGCATCGAAAAAATGCTGAGTCAGCATATTTGCAAAAATTAAAAAAAATCTTATCTCCAGAACCAATCATCAGAATCTTTTGATATTTGATATACAGCATTCATAGGGGGGTCAGATAAAAGTTTGTTGAAATAAAGCTCATTGGTTCATATTTGGGCTCTCTACAGGAGCCCGAAGTTTTAACATAGGGTAATATGGGGAATATTCTTTAAAAATCTTCTTCTTCAGAACCACCAGTCAGAATCTTTTAATATTTGGTATACATCATTGTTATGAGGGTCAGATTCTAGATTGTTCAAACCAAGTCCCTAGGTTAATATTTGGGCTTCCTATGGAAGCCCAAATTTTATCTTTGTTCAATATGGAGGGTAATTTAAAAAAATCTTCTTCTTCAGATCCATCAGTCAGAATGCTTTGATATTTGGTATGCAACATCTCTATGGGGGTCAGATTCAAGTTTGTTCAAATCAGATCCCTAGGTGTATATTTGGGCTCACTATGGTAGCCCAAATTTTTACTTAGTGCAATATGAGGAAATTTCTTTAAAAATCTTCTTCTTCAGATCCACCAGTCGGAATGCTTTTATATTTGGTATACAACATCTCTAGGTGGGTCAGATTCCAGGTTGTTCAATTCGAGTGCCTAGGTTAATATTTGGGCTCCATATGGGAACATGAAATTTAACTTAGTACAATATGAGGGAATTTCTTCAAAAATCTTCTTCTTCAGATTCACTTGTCAGAATGCTTTCACATTTGGTATACAACATCTCTAGGGGGGGTCAGATTCAAGTTTGTTCAAATCGGATCCATAGGTTAATATTTGGGCTCGCTATGGTAGCCCAAATTTGAACTTAGTGCAATTCGAAGAAATTTCTTTACAAGTTCTCTTGTTCAGATCCAACAGTCAGAATGCTTTCATATTCAGTACACAACATCTCTAGGTAAGTCAGATTTAACTGTGTTCAAATCAAGAGCCTGGGTTAATATTTGGGCTCTCTATGGGAGCCTGAATTGGCCATTTTGCTGAAGAATTAAAAATTTTGTATTCAGTACCCTCTAGAGGTACTAAGATTAATCCACATAGGTTGTATCAAGGGGCTTCATAGGGGAGCTCTACATTTTACTTATGATCAACTGAAGAAAAGGCATGATGCCCAGATTATTTTTGTCACTCCTGAGGGACTCAAGGATTGACAGTGTAGCCTATGGAGATGGCTTGCTTAATGTATACTCATTCTTGGACTCTGTTTAAATTGTGTTCTGTACAAGATGAGCACTTCAGGGCCCATGGGGCCTCTTGTTTGTACACAACTTCTATATGGCTCAGGCTAGAGGCCGTATTTATGAACCGATCTTTACGAAACTTCTTGAGTACCTTTGTTATCACTGTGGAATGAAAACGAGTGTTTTTGGGTCCGGTCCAAAATTCAAGATGGCCACCAGCAGCCATTTTGTACCAAAATTAGTGCAATCAGTCTTTTGTACAGAACTTCTGTATGAAAGTTTTGATTTGAATAAATTTTTGTATGAATGTTTAGTAACATGGAATACATCACATATAGTACGGGGTTTTTATCTCATGCAGAAATTATGCAAATTAGATGAACTTTGATTTATTCAGTGCTACGTATACACTGTAAGTGCACATGTCAATACGGCTCGGGCTAGAGGCTGTATTTATCAACCGATCTTCACTAAACTTCTTGGGTACCTTTGTTATCACCTTGGGATGAGAACGAATGTTTCTGATCGCGGTCCAAAATTCAAGATGACTGCCAGTGGCCATTTTGTACCGAAATTAGGTCCAATCAGTTTTTTGTCACAACTTCTATACAGCCGTATTTATGATCTTCACAAAACTTCTTGGGTACCTTTGTTTTCACCTTGGGACAGGAATGAGTGTGTTTTGGGGTGCCTTTGTTATCACTGTGCTATGAGAACAAATATTTTGGGGTTCAGTCAGACCCAATCTGGGACTCAAAGATTTCTTTTCTAGTTTAGCATCTGACTGTCACCCACCTTTACAATACTTTACCTATACATTTGTTACAGGCTACGGTCAGTATTTATGTACAGGCCGTTACAATACTTTATATGTACCTTTGTTATCAGGTCATTACCTAGATGTTTGTCATTGCTGTGTCACATACTATACATGTACATGTCTTGACAAGTTGAGCTACAGTGTCATTGACACTTTCATTGTAATTACTTTGTAGTTGTTCATTTTCACGAAGTTTTTGTAACAAATTGAAATGGACTGTTATAAAAATAAATTAGTGTTGAAAATCTTCATGGAAGGAACATTGAAGATTTTCAACCCAAATTTATTTTTATAATCCTATCTGTCACATTTCAGGTGTGTATGAAATTGTTTATTCAGCAATAATCCTAATCTTTTCACAGGGGTCTTATAAAAACATCCTAATCTTTAATGAGTTTTGTAACTGAACAGCAATTGAAACCCAGTTAAGAGCTTTTAATACTTTTAATTATGTTAGTATAACCACAATGGGTTTTCCAATTCCATAATAGGTAAAAAGTTTTTGTCAAGGTTTCAGTCTTCAAAGGGGCGGTCTCTCAAGACAGATCTATTATGGCATAAAAAATACAAGTTGGTACCAGGTCACAGTGGTCTCTCAAGACAGGTGGTCTCCTATAGCAGGTTCATTATAGAGTAAAACCAGTTGATGCCGATGTCGCTCCATTTCCTCACGATTTCACACTTCTGAACTCAGAGTGTCAACACCAACTAACTGAAATGGAAAACCTGGAATTACCAGCTCGTTTAGTCAAATACATCTCAGCTCTGGGCGTCTCTTGCCCCATCTCCTGGACCATCCAGGAAATGGGCGAGAACGTCCATCTGAATCTTGAATTCAAGATTGAACCTGCAGAATCAACCAAGACACCACCCTCCTCGGGGAGAGGTAGCACCTTTGGTGAGAGGATCCCCTCTCGCACTGGTCCTCACCCGGGGAGGCCTGGAGGCCCTGAAAAGAGAAGGAGAAGCAAGAAGAGCCCGTCCACCAGGCGGAGGGATTCCTGATGCTTGGAGGCATTCTTGGAGATGAAGAAAGAGAAAGGTGAGGAAAAGAAAGAGCCAGAGGCGGTCACCACTTCCCCTCCCACTCCCACAGACAGCCCCATCCAAATGCCGGCTTCCCAGTTGGTATTGTCGGATGAGGAAGAGTCTGTGGAGACTGAGGTGGAAATGGAAGCTGCCCTCTCGCCTCTTCCTGACCCCCACTCGCCTCTTCCTTCTAAACCAGAATGCCAGGACGCGGACGACAGGATAAAGAACATCTTACGGGATAACAAGATACAAGGGGACCTTCACAGACAACAGATGGACAGGCAATATGAATTATTTATGCAAAAAGTCGAAGAAACCAAAAAACTAATAGACGCCAGAAATCTACAACAACAAAAGACTCAGCAATCACCCACAACTACTCCAGACTCGGCTAGGACCAGACCCTACAAAACTCAGCAACCGGCACCATCAGGCAGCCCACCAACAACACCATCTACCACTGTCTCTCCTTCCAAACCTCCACCTCTGAAAAAGAAGCTGAAAAGACACAAGCGCCGCTAACAACCCGCAACTTCTCCTCCTTTACCACGGTCTGACACTTTCAAATTCTGCAGCTAATGAGGGTCGAAAGGGGCTTGCTCCCCATATCGTCCCTGCGTGCCTTCGGCGCGCAAAACCATTTGATTTGATTTGATGCCGATGTCGGTGCAGATGTGGTCTCTCAAGACAGGTTGTCTTTCAAGACAGTGGTCTCTCAAAACAGGTTTTACTGTAATCACTTCATCCTTTCGTTCATCCATCCATCTGTTCTTCATTCATCCGTCCATCCATCACACTTGTTTCTGGGCAATAACTTTTGTACCATTGGTTGCACAGTACACATACTTTACAGGTAGGCTGCCTGTAATGGGATGATGATTGGGATTGCTCTTGGGATCTGTAGGTCAACGGTCAAGATCACTGTCACTATAAATAGAATTTTTGGTTTCCGTGCAATAACTTTAGTTTTCTTTTGTGTACGAAGCTATAACTTCATGTTGTGGTTGCATTTCAGATGTTAATCGTTGGGATTGCATTTGGGGTCAATAGCTCAAAGATCAAGGTCACTGTTACTATAAATAGATTTTTGATTTCCATGCGATAACTTCAGTTTTTGCTATAACTTCATATTGTAATTGCATTGGAGGTGTTGATCATTGGGATTGCATTTGGGAGTCAATATGTCAAAGGTCAAGGTCACTAACTATAAATAGAATTTTTTTGCAATAACTTTAGTTTTCTTTTGTGTACGAAGCTATAACTTCATTTTTTGGTTGCATTTGAGATGTCGATCATTGGGATTGCATTTGGGGTAGATAGGTTAAAGATCAAGGTCACTGTTACTATAAATAGATTTTTGGTTGTTTATGGGGGTCTCCAGCAATGGGTACAAATCCATGCTTCGGAGACCTTTTTCATATGTGGTACCGCATTGTTTCGACACTCATCCTTGCCTCTCCAAGCTTGTTCAGCTCTTTTCCTTGAAAAGGCCTAGGACTTTGCAGTTTACTCCAAGATGGTCACTTTCTTGGGCGCTGCTCTGCTTGGTGGTGGGGGGGGGGGGGGGCGTTCGCACCTTTATCCTGGATGGATATGCATTTTCTCACATGCCAGATCTCTCCTGCATCCATTTCTCAATGGATTTGTCTTGCTATTCGTGCAGCTTCCACTCGTCTAGCTACTGGTGATTGTATTACCAATTGTTTTTTCTGCCACGAGGTGCGTGCATTGACTTCCTCTTTTAATAACTCTGTCATGTTGTCAGATGACGGATGTTATACTGGCAGCCTACTGGAGAAATGCTACATTCTCCTTTTATCTGCAACAGTTGCAGGAGCCGACAGAGGACCTTTGTCCTCGGGGCCCTCTTTCTTCGGCCCAGGCTGTTGTCTATCCCAGCCATTCAGCTTTTTTCAGGGTCAGTTCCAGCTCTGTGCTGTTACTGCCCTTTCTGTCTATGCGTCGCACTTCACCCTACGCCTCATCTGTCATTGTCTTTTACTAATGTTTGTGATGCTATGGTTTGATAGGCCTAGGGATCTCTTCCTCTGTCCACGGTTCCAGTGCTATTAAGTTGTGTGTGGGTTGGTTATGTGATTCCCTCCATCCTATTGCCTATTCAGCCTGTAGTAAACAATTGCAAGGTAGGTTGATAAGAAATTTAAATTTTATAGTAAATTTCCTTTCTTATTATACCTACCGCAATTGTTTACATGGAGGCCCTCCCGTCTTATTCGGGTAAGAATCCTTCCTCCCCGCTGATCACATAACTCCTGTGTTGTCGGAATCAAAAGAATAATGAATTTATGATGCACTGCGCATTGCTTTACGGAAGTCGTGGATTTGTACTATGGAAGAGCGTCCCATACTGGGTGTGCGCCGATGGCGCTCGACCCAGTTTTGGCTTATTTTTTCGTGATGTTTTTACACAACTTTTCTTTCCCAAATCTCTTGGGAAAGATTAAAATAGAGAGTATTTTATCCGAGTTAGGTTCTTCCACTGTAGTGCAAGCCTGTAGTAAACAACTGCGGTAGGTATAATAAGAAAGGAAATTTACTATAAAATTTAAATGTTTGCATCACGATTGAATTTCCAATTTGAACCATATGGTTCGTGGCAACGAGGTCCAGGTGCTCCATCTGTAGCTGTAAATGCTTTCGCTTTAAACTGGGCTAATAAATTTCTATATCTTTTGCCTCTATTTAGCCTTATCCCACAAGCGCCCACAAAAGTAATGAATGACCAGAGCAAAGCGATTCTTATTGTACCCTTTTGGGAAACACAAGTTTGGTTTCCAGTGTTGATATCACTGCTAATAGATCTGCCAGTTTTGCTGCCCAAGAAAAACATTTTGAAGCTGCCATTCGACCAAGCAGCGAAACATCCACATGAGGGAAAATGATTTTGGTGGCCTGTCTTTTATCAGGGAGAACATCAGTCAGACAGGAATTTCATCACAGCTCAATATATCATCTTTTCATCATGGAGAAAAATTTCAATTTTACAATACAAAGTGTATCTAGATAAATGGATCAGATTTTCCAAACAACAAAATTTCAATACCATGTCTTCGACTGTGAACAGCGTCATTGAATTGCTAACGCATCTTTTTCAAAGTGGTTTACATTACAGTGCTATCAACACTGCCTCCTCTGCCTTATTGCAATATATAAAATTTTCAGACTCAGAGGTTTTTGTGGGAGAACATCCGTTAATACGGCAATTTCTCCGAGGCATTTTTGTGAAAAGGCCTGTTTTAGCTAGATATACAGATATCTGGGATCAGGGACCGACCTGGTAACGCGCCAGTGCACAAATGGCTCGTAAAAATGGCAACATGGTGCGTAAATCTACGGAACAGGCACGTAATTTGGCATGCGCATTTTCGAAACTGGATATACCATACCGACCCGTCTTGAAGTCCATGCTCGTGTGGAAACACACCGTATCAATCAATCTGTACATCGGTTCAGATGTCCCCTCCCCCCGATCCATGAAGCATATATGTGAATGATCGCTATATTTCACCAGTTGCTGAGTTAAGTCCAGTGACCGCCTATCGGAAAGTTTAAAACGAAAATAGGTGACAGTAAATGGGCTGTATTTAACTGGAAAACAGTTGGCCTACAGATTTCTGTTTTTCTTCTAACGTTTGCGATTTAATGTGAACTGATTGGTTTGGATGCCATGATTTAAAAATAATGCGGTAAGTGAGTTTATTTTAATAAAATAAAGTTCATACGGATCAATATCATAATTCATATGGCGTCATTTGTTCGTTTCCCATTTCAAAACACCACCCCTAACATGTTTGAGGTCATGTGCTATCACTTGTCAATTATTCATAGACACACCCATAATGACAACAGTTTTTATCAAGCAAGATATTTGGTGATGAATGAATGAAAGGTTTTAGCGCGCCCAAGAAATTCAGAGACGATGTGGGATTTAAAAATCCCCTGCGACCCGGCGCTACAGGAGATGGGGTTTCATGGGTGGAGCATTTGTGTCCCCCACACGTAAAGGTACACTTTACCCCCCTGTCCCCTGCTATTTGCTCACCAGGTTGTCCATCACACAAGGATCCATCCACTCTCTCTCTCTCTCACTTTCTCGCACACAAACTCTCTTTTCGTTATTCCCACACATATCCAGCTGATTAATATATCCAGGGGAGCGGGACGTTTCGGCCCTTTACCAGTTTGGCTCTGGGACCTTCCGTTCTCGGGACGTTTTGGCCTCGATATTTTCTGAAACCGAAGACGAAAAGTTCTCGGGGAAAACATCGAGATCGAAACGTCCCGAGGCCGGAACGACCATTGGAATCCTAAGGGGATGTTTCGGCCTCTAGGCGTATGATTTGAGAAAGTCCAAGTGTTTTTACTACTCACCAATCAATATAAGAATTTTAAAAAAAAAAAACAGAGAAATTGAGAGAATCCAAAGGCAATAAAATTAATAAGAAAAAGACATGGTGTCACATCCTTCAGTGAAAAATTTCAGACTGAATGAACCTTGATAATTCAGGTTGAAATTTTACTGTTCAGCTTCTGACTCATTGTTTTGCTGATTGTTCTGTCTTTGAACTCTCTGTCAATTAAACTGACAATGTAAAATTTAGCCTAAATCAATGGACGAAATTTGCAGGTGATCGACGCTCCCATCCAGATTTTGACTGGTGATCAATGGACGTCATATTCTTCATAAAGAATGGGGATCAATCCCAGCTGCCATGTGCCGGAGGTCTGAAGATTTGTGTGTGTGTGTGTGTGGTGGGGGGGGGGGGGGGGGGGGGGGGGAGGGGGGGGAGTGTTTGGGCATTTATACTCATGTAAGCCTAATGGGCCCCATCAGAAAATTAATTTACCCCCTTTCAGTAACTGCGTATTATAACAAGTTAATTGCACTATCATTTTAACTTTACGGATATTTCAGGGAGGAATGAATAATTTTTATTGAGCTTCCGACTTCAGTTATAGGCCTACTAATGGGTGTAGTACTAATTTTTAAGAGGGGTGGAGTTGGTGTAGGGTGTAAATATATTGGTGTTCCAATTCGTAGAAAATTTTAGTGCAGGTGTCAGTGAACCCGACCAAAACACAAACGGCACTGAAAACCGTTGATTGTGTTTGTGGGGAGAATGGGAGTGTGTGGGGGTGGGGTGGGGGGGGGGTGTTGTGTGTGTGTGTGGGGGGGTAAATCATGGAGTTCACTCATCGCAGTGTCTGGTCATGAATGGTTTATTGACACTCTAAAACATTCTGTTTCTGTTTGTTGGTTATTGTCATTATTGTCATAACCTCCTACTTTTCTGCATTAAATGTTATTTGGCAGCTCTCTTCCCAGTGTTGATGTTTGTTGAGATCTTCCTGAAGCCATTCAGAGTGGTTTTTCAATTTTGTTATGGTTAAACAGCAAGCACTCCAAGCAGTCATATTTGAACAGGTGTGGTGTTGCTCTCACATATTAGGGAAGGTCATTAGCGTATTCGTAGAACAGTATTGGTCCCGTGACAGTTCCTTGGGGTACTCCTATTGTGAGCTCTGCTGATTGGAGAACTAGTCTCCGAAGATGACACTCTGGATTCTGTTGAAGAGAATCCTTCATCCATTCCAAGACATTGTCTGTAGTGATACTGTTCACATTTACGTAGTAGTCACTTATCATAATTATATTTATTATAAGTTAGTGATAGTCAAAGGAATATTATATATGTATTTATTTATTTATTGGTGTTTAAGGTCACATACTTGCCAGTGTGCACAAGGCTAATCATGACCACAACATGGGTATAAAGCCAAGGCCAGCCAATTATAATCATTGGAAGAAAACACCTCCACAGACATGTAATTTATTTTCAGATGCAGTGATAATGAATCTGGGATAAATGAGTTCTATGACTATAATAACTATATAATAGGAGTCCCCTGACTAACCTGGATTGGAGCAGCATTTGTTCATTGTGGTAAACAAGCTGCCTTACTGGTAAATTAGGACCTTGTGGCCAATGCCTGCCCTGGGTGGAAGTCCTATAAAGAAAACGATGGATATAAACAATTGGCAAAGCTGGATTTTATAATTCATACCTCGATTTTATTTTTATAGCTGTAGCTGCTAAGTGACATTAAACATCAATAAATAAATATAACAGTCAAAAATATAACTTAACGGTATCCTGGCTCGAAGATTGTAAATCTGGCCCCAAGTTTTGTGAAATAGGCGCCTAGATTGGCTCCATAATTTTGGAGGTCTGGTCGGTCCCTGTGGGATGTAGATATTTTACTAACCTACTTGAAAAATTTCACATACATGACTTGATAAAACAATCAGCACCAGGAAGAGTGCAACCTTCTCTAAAACTGCAACCTTTCCCAGCGGATAGACGCTTGTGTGTGGTCACATATTTAGATGCCTATATTAAACGAACTCAGCCTTTTTGTGAAGACAAAAGACTTTTTATTACTTTTTGCAAACCATATCAGTGGGTTTCAAAAGACACTGTAGCATGCTAGATCTGAACCGTTATGCTTAAGGCAGGCATAGATACTACAGTGTTCAAACCGCATAGTCTGCGTGCTGCTTCCACAAGTATAGCCTTGCACAGGAAATGTGACATCAACACCATCATGGCATTGCCAGGATAGTCAAATCCTTCAACATTTGCAAAGTTTTACTGCAAACCAATACAGAAATCAAAAGTATTTGCTGACTATGTGTTGGCAGAAAGTACAAATGTAGAGAGGTATGTGAATTCAGTTTACTTTAGACCATATACATGTAAGAGTTGCATGTTTGATCAGATTCTCAGTTCGGTCTTGTGGGCTTTGAAGTCTTGCATAGCCTCCTTAGGTCGGAATGGGAGGTAGAATTAAAAAATTAAACGATACTTACCTGTAAGGTGAGTTTTGATAGGAATTCTACTGACTCATGTACACTAGGGAGGCTAAGCGCCTACCCACGTTCTTTGGCAACCCATCGATAGTGACCACAAGACCTCGTGCAGTGAATAGGACGTCCGTGCGCATGCACTTATCTCGCTTAGCCTCCTTAGTCTACATGAGTCGGTAGAATTCCAATCAAAACTCACCTTACAGTTAAGTCTTGTTTAATTTTTTAATTTTTGGTTAACCTCCCTTGGTTAACATATTTCTGATTTACTGCCATTTTTAATGCTTTTACATTGCTTCAAGTTTGATCATTCTTTAGGAT
This sequence comes from Pictodentalium vernedei, assembly GCA_031216915.1. Classification (NCBI taxonomy): domain Eukaryota; kingdom Metazoa; phylum Mollusca; class Scaphopoda; order Dentaliida; family Dentaliidae; genus Pictodentalium; species Pictodentalium vernedei. The sequence continues at coordinate 765,982,263 of CM062297.1, forward strand.
ATTTATTAAAAAATGCTCAGCTTTTTTAACTGGTACAGTGCTGGAAGCCCACATTTGGGCTTTAATATGTAGAGCCGGTACCCTAGCCTAAAGGTGTCATATTCTGTGGGTGCGCTTTATATTATCTTAGAAGTGAAATAACTTTGTCTATATGGTTTTGTCTTGTTACAGTTTATGGGAGAGTGCCCCTAGGCACTCTCCCATAAATTGTAATAAGACCAAGACACATGAACAAATTTTGATGACCAAAAATAACCAAAAGCACTCTACCAGTTAAGGGTTAAAAACATTTGCAGGAGTTCAAAATGGCATGACCATGTTCCACATTGTTCCTAGAAATAACACTGAAAATTTTGAGAAGTTGCTTCCAGAGGTTTGGCCAGTGTTTACTGTCAACAGTAAATACTGTTATTCCGGTGTCAAATATTTTCATCTTTCAAGCAACAGGGAGCAGGCTCCTTTCCCTTGTTGTGGGGTGCCTCCGTGTTGGCTTGTTGCGCACCTCGATGTTGGCTTTGCAATTTCAAAACCATCTAGTTAAGTCATCCAACGAAGTTGAAATGTCTTGGTGCAATCAACAAACTATTTTTTTTAGCTCAATGATTGAAGCTCAGAGGGAGCTTTAGTGATCATATTCTGTCCATCGTCTGTCATCCATCCCTGTCCATTATCTGTCTGTCTGTCATGCATCCTTCCATCATTCATCTGCCCGTCATCCATCCGGCGTGAACTTTACATTATCAACTTCTCATAAACTATTGGGCCAAATTTGATATTTATGTTCCTTATCATATGCCCATTTAAGTTTGTTCAAATAAAAGTGCTATGCCCACAAGGGACTCCACAAGGGGCATAATTCTTTTAGAATCCCACAATATTTATTTTAAAAATTAAAAAATCTTCTCCAGAACAACCAATTAAAATCTTTTGATACTTGGGAGGCAGATTCAGGTTTGTTTAAAACTAGTCCCTGGGTTAATATCTGGGCTCCCTATGGGAACCCGCATTTTATCTTTGTGCAATATGAGGAAATGTATTTAAAAATCTTCTTCAGATCTACCAGTCAAAATCTCTTCATATTTGGTGTACTGCATCCTTATTGCAGGTCAGCTTGCAGTTTGTTCAAATCAGGTCCCTGAAATAATATTTGGGCTCCTTGTCAGAGCCCAAATTTTAACTTGGTGTAATATGAGGAATATTCGTTAGAAATTTCCAGATCAGACAGATCCACCAGTCAGAATCTTTTGATATTTGGTATATCACATTCTTAGTGGGTTGAGATTCAAGTTTGTTGAAATAAAGTCACTGGGTTCATATTTGGGCATCCTAATGAAACCCTAATTTTAACTCAGTCCAATATGACCAATTGTTCCTCAGATCCCCCAGTCAAGGACTTTTGATGATTGCTATAGAGCATCCTTGGAGGGGGTTTGATTCAAGTTTGTTCAAATCAAATCTCTGGGGTCAAATTTGGGCTCCCTATGGGACCTTCAACCTTAACCTGGTACAATACAGTATGTACAGAGTGGGCAGTGTCTTCTCCACTTGATGTGGTGGCGAGTGATTTTACCTAAATTGGCTCCTTGAAACACTGTGTCGACTTTTACACACCGCATTTGCTCTTCGAAAAAGATTAGTTGCTCAAGTACAAAGTGATAAGTGGTAGAGTGTTTCACCAACAACATGTCATTTAAATAAATCTTGTATACTCTCCCAAAAAAGAAAGTGTGCATGCTAAAAAATAACACAAAAAAGATATGTATTATTTTCATTCATGGAAATTTTATTCAATCACAGATGAATCAATTTGTGATCAACACGAGAAATTTCTTTACGCTACGACGATTACTCTTGGTGCCATGGAGAGTCAAAGACACTAAGGGTCAAACACAAAAGTCACACACTCAATATCTGGTATGACCTCCGTCTGCATCGACTACTGCTGTGCATCTACGCCTCATGGAAGCGAACAAGTTAGCATGGAAGTGTTGTGGGATGTTGTTCCATATTCTGATAAGCTGTCTTTGGAGTTCCACAAGCGTTGACGGTGCATGGGGAAGCCAGCGTAGCTGACATTTCATTTCGTCCCATACATGCTCAATGGGTGAGATATCAGTCGAATTTGCAGGCCAGGGAAGAACATCCACTTGTTGTTGCTGCAGATACTAATAATAATTTGAACAACACGAGCTGCGTGGGGTTGGGCGTTGTCCTGCTGTAGAATGACGCCGGGGCCGTGACGTTGCAGAAATGGGACAACAGGTGTAAGCGCTTCATCACGATATCTGGCTGCATTGAGATTGAAATCAATAATGACCAGCTCAGTTCTGTTACGGGCAGTGATGCCACCCCACACCATGAGTGACCCTCCCCCATAACGGTTTTGCTCCACGACACATGGATCTGCGTAGCGTTCGTTTTGACATCTGTACACTCTCTGGCGGCCATCTGATGATGAAATATGGAAACGACATTCATCTGTGAATAAAACACGTCGCCACTAGTGTAAAGGATGCCTGAGATGTTGTCTACACCACTGCAGTCAAGCACGACGATGACGTAACGTCGAAATCGGATGAATTGCAGGTCTTCGAGGACGTAAGCCGTATTCTCTCAGCCAGTTGATTACTGTTTGAGGATGTATCCGTCTCAGGTTAGGGGTGTTCCTGGCTGTCGTCGTTGCCGTTTGTTGCCGGTTCCGGAGATGGACGACACGGATATACCGATCTTGTGCAGAGGTGGTAACTCGGGGTCTCCCGGAGCGGGGTCGGTCACGAACGTCATCATGTTGTGCATGTCAATGGACTAGCCTGTCTACAATGTTACGGTGGCAGTTCAAATGCTGGGCAACCTCTCTGTGTGTTCTGCCAGCTCGAATCATACCCAGGGCAAGGAGACATTGATTCATTGTCAATCTTGGCATGTTAATGTGGAGTCGTTTTAACAGCAACGCAAGTTTGAATGTGAACGATAGGAAGGCCTTACTTTAGTGTTTAAATACCCAAGGATTCACACTGCTGCATGAATTTTCCGACTCTCCATGTGCAAAACATGCCTTTTCACAAACGTGCAGCACGTCATTTAACGTTAATGCAATTTTAACGGGGAAAGCTGTTTTTGTGTTCAATATAACTTATTCATGAACAGGTTAACACTCTTTTACACCTACGAAATTATTTTTTGGGAGTTTGATCAATTTCTGCAATGCACACTTTCTTTTTTGGGCGAGTATATATTTGAGTTCAATAATTAATTTGGCGACTTAGCCGTTTAATACAGTTTGTTATTTATTATTGATCCTGTGCGCAGTAACAATATAAATTAAAATTAAAACCTGCATAGATAAATGTACCAAAAAAAAAGGCTCGCACGATATTATTTATTATCTAAACAGTAGTGCGCTCCCCTTTTCCACAAGTAGTCTATGATACCAAGGTAACATCAAATCGAGAATATGGAAGTTATTGAGGATGAAAATTTTTAATGCCTCCTGCTGTGTTCTCGTTCCGTTATAAGCTGATCCACACAATTTTCAGGGTTTTGGTCAGTCCCAAATGTCACATTTTAGGGGCCGAGGTATCCCATTATCCACACCGGTTTCAATGTTATCCAACAGAACTAATTTAAGAGCCACTTTTCAAACATTCAGTGTTTTTATCACATATATTGTCTTAAAATTGCACGCGGGCCTACACATCGACACAAACTTCATTGTAGGTACCAGAAAATTAATAAAGAAGCATGTCATCTCCTGTATTATTTCTCTAGCCTACTAGGGAATGTTATAAAAACTACATGTGGTGAGTGGTTGACACAAAGGAGAGGGTTAGTATGCGTATATGGGAGATTGGGAAAAAGTGGGCACGGGTTGTCATCAAGCACTTCGTCTCCGAGTGTGTGGTGGAGACATTTGGGAGCCCTGGAGTAACCAAGGCCTTCTCACCTGAGAACCACTACAAATCAGTGGTCGGCCAAAGTGTTAATAATAAAATAATATTGCCTTTTACTCTATAGTACTATATGACTATATGTTTGCATCTTGTAATATTGGATACATTTATATTTTATCAAATAAAATGCTGCCTGTGCCTAAACATTCAACCGTTGGTATACAAACAAAAGGGGTGGAGACTGCATCACCCCCACCCCATACCAAACAAATGTGGGAACTAGCAAAAATCGTTCAATTCTACATAAAATTTGATAATTTATTGGTAATTTTGTATAGCACCACGCTCCCCCCCCCCCCCCCCCCCCCCCCCCCCACAAAAAAAAAAAAAAATCTGCTCTGTACGCCCATGCATTTAATGTGTGATTGTCATCACTTCTTGTCCGTCAGCATACACGTATACATGTACGTCCACAATTTCCTTTGGCACATCGAACAGATCGCATTTATGATGAGATCGCTTTGAAACTTGGTATGCTTGTTTGGGGTGACCTCTAGATGGGAGCTATTGATTTTCTTCCATTTTCGGCAAAAAATGCTGCCGCGGCCAACATTCTTAGAACTTAGTTTAGTCAGACCTCAATATTTCCCTTTGGCACACCCTACAGGGCACATTTATGATCGGATTGCATTGAAACTTGGTATGCTTTTGCAGGGTACATTTATAATCGGATCAATTTGAAACTTTGTATGCTTGTTTGGGGTTACCTCTTTATGGGAGCTATCAATTTTCTTCCATTTTTGGCAAAAAATGTTGCTGTTGACAACGACCTTTAAACTTAGTTTAGTCAGGCATCAATATATTTATTTGGCACACCCTGCAGGGCATATTTATGATCAGATCGGTTTGAAACTTGGTATGTTTATTTGGGATTACCTCTAGATGGGAGCTATCGATTATCTTCCATTTCCATCAAAAAATTTGCTGCTGTAATGACCTTTGATGAACTTGGTGCACTTATGCATCAATATTTCTCCTTGGCACAGCCTGCAGGGCATATTTATAATCGGATCAATTTGAAACTTGGTATGCTTGTTTGGGATGACCTCTAGATTGGAGCTATCGATTTTCCTCTATTTCCCAAAAAGTGTTGCCGCTGGCAACGGCCTTTGAACTTAGTTTAGTCAGACCTCAATACTTCCCTTTGGCACGCCCTAAAGGGCACATTCATGATCAGATTGCTTTGAAACCTGGTATGCTCATTTGGGGTGACCTCTAGATGGGAGCTATTGATTTTCTTCCATTTCTGGCAAAAAATGTTGCCGCTGACAACAACCTTTGAACTTATTTAGTCAGGCATCAATATATTCCTTTGGCACACCCTACAAGGCACATTTATGATCAGATTGGTTTGAAACGTTGTATGCTTGTTTGGGGCGACCTCTAGATGGGAGCTATCGATTATCTTCCATTCCTGTCAAAAACTGTTGCCGCTGACAATGACCTTCTATGAACTTTGTTCTCTTATGCATCAATATTTCATTTTGGCACACCCTGAAGGGCACATTTATGATTGGATTGCTTTGAAACTTGGTATGCTTGTTCAGGGTGACCTCTAGATGGGCATTGTCAATTTTCTTCCATCAGTATATTCCTCTGGCATGCCTTACAGGACACATTTATGATAGGATCGCTTGAAACTTGGTATGCATGTTCTGCATGGCTTCTAGATGTTAGCTGTTGATTTCATTTTATTTCCATAAAGAATTATTGTTGTTAGCACCAGCCTTTGGACTTGGTGCATTTTTGTTGCAACTTATCACTTTTGCACTCTCTACTGGGTATATTTATGAATTTCTATAAAAAAGATAAAAAGACCATTGCCACCAGCCAGGACCATCAAACTTAGTGCATTTGTGCATTAACATCTTCCTTGGGCGTTCCTCAGAGGTCGCATTCATTATCAGGTTGTTTTGAAACTTTATATGCATATCTGGCATGACAGAGGTAGGACTATTGATTTTCTTTTCACTTCTATCAAAAACCGTGACTGTTAGCATCAATCTTTGAATCTATTGCATTTGTGCATTTACATTCCTTTTTGACATGACCTACAGGGCACATTTATTGTAATATTGTTTTTGGACTTGGCATGCTCATTAGGTGAAACCTCTACATGTAGATTCATTTCTGAGAAAAAAGTTGTCATTTACAATGACCTCCAAGCTTACTGCATTTGTGTATCAACATTCTTCCTTTAGCCAGCCTTACAGTTTACATTTAAAATGCATGGATTGCTCTGACATTGGCACACACAGTGCTGTTATGTTGAAGTTTCTCCAAATAACATTGGAACCAATGATCTTCAAATTTACCATTTCAAGTTTGTCAAGTTGCTCTACAGTGTCATTGACACTTTCATTATTCATGCATGCATTTTCTCATGTAAGGCGTCACCCTTAAATGACGGAGTGATGTTGTTACTTAACAAAATCTAGGCCAGGACAGTCAGAAGCAATTGAGCAAAAAAGGCAGCCAAGACACAGAGAGCCACCAACCCAGGCGAGAGGAAGAAGATGAGGACGAGGAAGGAAGCCACAACACCCACACCCTCTAGAATTCCTAAGGCGAGCCAAAGGCCTACAGAGCACGATGCAAGGCCAGCAACCCCCCCCCCCCCCCCCCCCCCCCCCCCACACATGCACACACTAGGCTTATGTCTGTTATTTATATGGTTGACTTCTACATTTTGAATCGACCACATCATTTTTACTCAAGCATTTTTAGTATACAGTATCCTTAGGGAGGTGAGATATAAGTTTGTAAAAGCCAAGTCCCTGGGTTCATATTTGGGCTTCCTGTGAGAGCCCGAATTGTACCCAAATTTCTGTTTTCTGAACTGAGAGACCGATTTGAATCAAATTTGATATGAGGGCTTAATGTGTTATAAGTATCTAATTTATTTATTTTAAAAAAAAGTATCCCCATCTGAAATGCATGGCCTAAAAATAGAAAAATTTTAAAATGCACATATCTCCCGAACTACATGGCACTGAGAATTTTTTATTTTGTGTGAAGCTTCCGTAGGAACAGCAGAATGGAATGGTCTAAAACTAAAAAAAAACTGCCATCGGCTTTATCATAGGGTACTTTTACAGGACTTTTGAAAAAATGCTGAGTGAGCATTTTATAACACTGTTAGTTATCCCCTCCTCTTGTGGCGTGGCTCTCCATCAACAAATTGCATTGCGTGCAGTGATTACTGACTCAATGCATGCCATCTTGTTTGCAAATTGTGCAATTAGTGGATAAGTTGTTATTCAAACCATGACACAAATGTCACACGATTGCATCATCAACATGATCTCTAAAAATTCACACAAAACACTGGCATGAACACAGTAGCAAGTTCTGTGAGACCATGTTTATTGCCAATCAACAGCACTAATCTCTTTCACACAAAATCACTGACCAACACAGTGTGTCAGTTATCTTTGCTGTAAAACAGTTTGTAACACAGTTTCAATAGATAACTCTGCATTTTGATTAGAGCATGGAGGTTTTTCAGTTTGGTTTCGGTTTTTGCCACAAACCAAAAAAACGAACAGACAGTGGCCAAAAAACTGTCCATACGGTTTTTGCATACTTTGACGTTAAACTTTGAAATTTACAACGGCCCCCTCATAATCTCATTTTGAAAATGACAACAAACGTCAGCAGAACGGGCAAATCCAAAAGCAATTATTTCTGTATAATTATGTCCATGTTTTAGTCGCTCCCAAGTATACATCGCACCCAACATTTTCAGTCAAAATACCTCCCTTGCAACTATTACCTTTGTATAAGTCGAACCCTGACTGTGAGAATACCCTATGCAGGAACGAAAATGGCCAGTGAGTGTGGGCTTTTACTGCACGAAATTAGGTGTGTGTCGGAACACGTGAACGCTTTGGGTTTTTTTATATTTTTTCATTTCAGTCATATTTATCTCACATTAAATGCATGAAATAAAATAATAATCAAAATTATATAAGGTTATTTACTTTGACCATTCTGCCTACTATTCCCCATGTGATACTCGTTGATGCCGTAAATCCATTTTATTTTGCACATAACAACATGAGAGACAGTTCATACTCTGTACTTCGAAAGGAGGCGAGAGGTCCAGTGAGGGATCGAGGAACAGGACAGTGAATGGAGTCCCTGTATTATGGTGATGTTAAACACAACAGAAAAGTTACAAGTGAAAATTATTTATTTTATCGAAATTAAAACTGAACACAAAATAACAAAGCAGGTTTATAATGTATAGCAGTGGCGGCACCAGGATTTCGATCAGGAAAGGGGTGGGGGGGGAGGGGGGGGTAAAGTAAGATGTGGGGTTCCAAGGTCGAGATGCTTACGGCATCTCCCTAAGGTCATAGGCCTGAGCCAGGGGTGTGGGTATGAGAGAGTGGTTGGGATCCGTGAGCCGTGCCCCAGAAAAAAAAATCACATTTAAATAATTTGGACACCATCGGAGCGATATCGGATCGTTTCTACAACACCTAATGTGGTCTTCAAAGGCGCCCAGGTTGTGTCAGATAGCAATTTGAAGATTTTTGTGTTTTGTTTTTTTTTGAGGGGGTTGGGGGGGGGGGGGTGCTATCCTCCCCCCTATGGTGCTGCCACTGATGTATAGCATTTACCAAATAGAACATATACAACAGGAAAATAATCAAATGACATACAATCTACTCCAAATTCATATTAACCCTTCGTCTACTCACTGAGTGCTAGTGAAGTGTGCTATGTCTCAGTACTGCCAGTAGGACGTAGCACGCTTTAAATAGCTCTCATGTGACATTTCTATGGCCTTTTCCTGTAAGACGATAGTGATTTAGATTAATTGAAGGGCCTGGAAATAATACCGAAAAACCGAACCAAAACACCAAGGTTTCAAAAAAAATAAATCTGAAACCGAAACCAAACCTGGAAAAAAAACCTCCATGCACTAATTTTGATGAAATGTAAACACTGCATTCAGTGTTTCAGATGGTATACACTCTGTACGTATTGTGTGAGGAATATTATTTTATATCTTCTTCAGATCTACTAGTCAGAATCTTTTGATATATGATATGCAACATCCTTGTTCAAATTCAAGATTGTTTTGATCAAGTCCCTATGGGCATATATGGGCTCCCCGTGGGACCCCGTGGGACCCCGAATTTTAACTTGATTTTATCTTATTGTATGGTAAATAGTTTGGCGTTTGCAAGTTACATTCAGTTAACAGGGTTACTATACTCCCCACTCTCGAAGAGAATGGGGGGTATATTGGATTACATGCATCTGTCTATCTGTGTGTCCATCTGCCTGTGCATTTGCCTGTGCATGTGTCCATCTGTCAGTCCATCCATCCATGCATCCGTTCGTCTGCAGCTATGTCAGGGACCGACCTGGGCATGCGCCAGTGCGTATTTGGTTCTGAAACATCAGGACCTGGCTCTTAAATCTCAGAAATAGGCTTCCCAGTTGGCGCGTAACTTCTCAGATCATATTTTGATATTCTTTCGATGGATAATCGAGAGAGACACTCTTACATGTATTATATATATGATTATCATTTATCATTGTTGTAGAGTGCTTAAGTTAATACTTCAAGTCTTAATTACCAAGCATTAATCTTCTCTGTGGTTTCTGATCAAGTCTTAGCTGCCTAAATAGGCAGCCAAGACTTGATCAGAAACCACAGTGAAGATTAATGTTTGCTATAGTGTACTAAATGAAAATGATGAGAGCTATTACATACTTGCAGTGTGTGTTACAAACAGCAGTGTGACTCCGTAAGTTGAAATCTGGCGCATGAATTGAAAAAATAGGCTCCGAGGCTAGAGCGTATTTTAAATAGTCCTGATCGGTCCCTGTATGTCTTAGCAGTGAGTTGATAGATTTCAATGAAATTTGGTCTGGATGATCCTTGTGACAAGCAACTCTTGTACATCTTATAAAAAGTTTGCCCCAATATTTTTCACCAGAGTTACAGTCCTCACTTTGCCAATTTTTCGTGATTTTTTTCCGTCTGCAGGGATATCTCAGCAGTGAGTCACATTCCTTACTTCGTTTTTAATTCATTTATATAAAGCTTCATCAGTCCAGCACTGCAGTGGGGATATAAATTGCCTTCAGCAATAGCTATTGTTCAATTTAGAGATATCCAATGAAGTGGGCTCTGTTGTACTACTGGGAATTTAACCAATTCAGTCTTGTTTGACAGAGCTCAGTATGGGAAATTTTTGTCTGAAATTATGATATTTTGATATCAGTGCGCAGAGAGAAAAACAGAATTATTACATGCCTGTTCTATGTAATCCTCATCTACAGCAACACAAAACCGTGCAGAAAATGAAATCTTTGACAGATTACTTTCAGTAGAAGCGAAATTTCACTTTTCTACAAATGGTGCAACGCAATTACAATTTGAATCGCTTGTGATAGCTGGAAATCATCCCCTGAGTTCATGGAACTCATGGGACGAAACAGTAACACAGGTTTCCCTCGCAAATTTAGTTGGTGATAAAATGTGTTATTTTTGTTGATAGTTGTCAAATGAATTGCTGAGTGTCCTTCTAATAATTGTTTTTTTATAGACATTGAGGCATGTAATAAACATAATGACACAGGCTTGAATATTCTCATTGTGATATTTTCTCCCTTATTGACTCGTCCACTGATGAGTCAGTAAGGGAGAAAAGGAGATAATGTGAACACAAAATCGATCAGATAAACTTTTTTCAGTTGTTACCTTAATTTTTGTATTTTTCTGTCTCAATAGGCTTAGCAACTAATCCCCGAGAACCCCTAAAGATGATTAAAGGGAAGTTAGGATGAACCCAGTTGAGATATTTGCAGACAGGGCTTTTTGTGGTAGGTGGTGTCATATAAACTATTGCGCATTTAACCCTTTACCAAACGTAATGGCCAAAAACTATTCACAAAAATCGCCAATTAATTTTCATTATTAGCTCACCTTGACAAAGTCAAGCTGAGCTAATCTCATTGCTCTCCATCCATCTGTCCATCCATCCATCTGTCGTCTGTCAACACCATGTTTTGGTCTTCTCCAAAACGACTGGGCCAATTCTGGTGAAAGTTTGTGTGAGTGATGGTCCCAAAGGAGCATTGCTAGAGATGAGCCGATTAGTAAAATGCCCCATCAGATGAATGCCGATTATTTTAGGCAACAATCGGCCGATATCGAATGCCGATGTCAGATGGTTTCTTTATTATTCAGGCTTACTGCAGAAGCTGACTGATTTACAGTAATCAGAATTTAATTTTACGTGCCATTAATCCCTATCAACCCGGAAGATAACACACTTTTAATACTAACTTAAATAAGTTAAATAGCAGTCATCAAAGGGTTAATTTTAAGTCAGTGAAGCACCATCAGTGGAGTATATTTTCAATTTAAAATAAACAGCTAGCAACTGAGTCAAGAACTCATGCATCGTCATGGTAAATTGTGTTCTGAACTTTTACTTCAACACTGGCAACAATTCATTTCAAAGTCGGGTCTTTGCCGAATTACCCCCCACATGGGCTTTGAAGTCGACTATCACAGACAGTTTTTGAAGTTAACTATCAAAGGCATTCAAAATGAAGCTGAAAAAAAAAATGAGAGAACAAAGAACACAAGCATGTTTTTGTTTTTTCAGAATAAATGCCAGTACTACATTTCCCACTAGTGCTGTGCGTCGGATCTGATGACCATCGCTAATCCGATCCGAACTTCCACTGGAAAATCCGAACCCGAATCCGAATCCGAGGGCGGGTAATAATCCGATCCGATATACGAATCCGACTTTGTTTGGAAATCCGAACCCGAATCCGAATCCGTGGAGCACTTGGAATCCGATCCGAAATCCGATCGGATTCGGATTCGCAGCACAAATCCGAAACTTAACTCACTTCACTTCAATCACTTGTAAAATGTGAAGATTGTGAACTGTCAATTTGTCACGTTGAATAGGGCACTAACTTCAATAAGGGCAGTAGAATGAGAGAATTAACGCACAAAGAATCTTTGTGCGTTAATTCTCTCATTCCACTGCCCTTAGTCAAAGATGCGAGTTTCCCGAGAAAGCAATAAGTCAAAGCTCAAATTCAAGAACGATGCCATGTTGTGACGTATTTGTCCCAGATATGCAAATGGCATCAGGCCTAATCGTTGCATTGTTGTTACTTGTTACTAGCACTCATTTCAATTTTCTTGACGTGTGAAATTGTGAATGTTTGTTTGAAAGTGGGTCACTGTTGGTGGGAAGTTGTCATTCCCAATTTTCCATTGATTTTATAGGGTGGCTTTGTGGTTTCTAGTTGGACTCACTAGCCCGATGCATGCCAGTCTGGCATGCATCGGGCTAGTGAGTCCAACTAGAAACCACAAAGCCACCCTATAAAATCAATGGGAATGACTCATTTCTTCAGTCCTGAATCCTGATATAAACTATAGAGTTATATAATCTCTAGTAGGACTCCACGGAGTGTGCGGAACTGAGGACTAAGGAGTAAGGAGTTAGGACTCTCCTTTGAAGTTTGAAGTTATACTCTCTCCGGTCCTTACTTCTTACTAAGTTCTTAGTAAGGATTAAGTACTGGAGAGAGTATAACTTCAAACATTCAAAGGAGGTGGGGTGTCTGTCTGTCTGACTGTCTGTCTGTCTGTTAGTTGGGGTGGAGACTTGCTATCGATTGAAGAGATTACAAAAAGACTAGACATCTGACAGTGGAAAATTAAAGAACTTGTGTATTTCTTATCACGTTTTAAAATTAAAATATCTGAAAAAAAAACGCTCAACCCTGAGTGCGCAAATATTATCAAAGAATCAGTTCTCTGCTTGAACCAACAGTCTCCACATTTCACAGGATTACAGTCGACTCAACAGTCAGTAACACATTCCAAACGTAGCCCTGGTATAATGTATATCACATAATCACAAAGACACAAACTCAATCTTCGTAGTCTTCATCTGAATCAACGTCTGTAATTCCGAAATCTTTTGATTTTTTCTCTTCGCTCATCTTGCAAGCTGATCTTATGAATAGTAGTTTGTCTACATTATCAGCCTTTAGTGTCGTGCGTCGGATGTTTATAGTGAATCCAGCATCGGAAAATGAACGCTCGGACGTTGCTGACGACGCCGGGACACTTAAAACAATTTTCACCGCCCTTGCAAGGTATGATGCAGACGGGAATTTCGACTTCCAGAAACTCAATAATTCCTTTGGCGTTTTGACGGTGACAGGAGCTTCTCTCAAATAACTTTCGAATTCATCAATGTCCTCGAATGCGCTCGCGGTCCCAGTAGGATAGAAGTCACTTTCATCCTCATCCTGGACCATCACAACATCTGACTCACGCTCCACAGCTTGTACACTCGGCCCGCTCGGGGAATCGCGTCGTAATTGTTCGATGATGTCTTTTATGAATGTAACCCCAAGCTTCCTTTTCTCCTGGTCGATCTTTGGCGAGTTTTTAGCCCGAGGATCAAGTATAGCTGCGGCATAATGAATGGGTTTTATTCTTTTCCCCCATTTTTTATCTATGGCTTGTTGTCCAACAGTCTTCATCCTCGAGATCAATTCACTATCTTCATTTCTCTCCTGGAGATGTTTATTCAGCTTGAAAAACCAATATAGCACGAGGTGTATGTTTGGTTTATTGTCAGCTTCCAACACATTGGATGCATGTTTGAACACTTCCAAAAAAGCTATAAGGTCTGTAAGAGTAGTGAGGTTTATGCCTGCAAGGTATGATGATTCGTCTCTATTTATCAAAAGCTGAGACAACTGAACCCATACCCGTTTGATTGAACTAATCATTTTCAATGATGCATTCCAGCATGTAGGCATTGATTGGCAGAGTCGATTAGGTAACTTTGACTGCAAGTTCGCCTTTTTCACATGAGCAACGAGGTTTTTTGCCCTGGTAAAAATGTCCTTTGCTTCTTCCACATCATCTATCATGGCATTCACTAACAGATTGATACAGTGTGGTGCGCAGCCAGATTCATTCAAATCTCTGAATGCAGCTTCCATTACGCTTGCGTTGTCAGACACGATGAAGTGCCTCTCTTGGCCGATATCTAGTCCAAGTTCAGTGACGGATACTAAATATCATTGACGAATAGCTTTGGCATCTCTTTTGGGGACATCAAATTTTTCAGTTTTCAACACTATTTTCCACCAGTCCCATTCATGGTTTATAAAGAAACAGCAGAACGACATGAAATAAGCACCGGTGTACTTATCTTGCCATCCGTCTGTCATATGACCCATGCCATCAAGTTTCTCCATTTCAGATTTTACCATGTTCATATATTTCTCATACACATCTGTCAAATGTGAACGTGATAAGTTTGAATGGTCAACTAAGGTTGCTGAAACATCAAAGCGTCCGTATTGAGAAGTCGTGTCGACGAGTTCTTGACAGAACGTGGATATTCCGTTGCTTTCAAAAACAGACAATGGGCGCATGTCCAATGCACACGCGATTATTGCCATCTCATTGAGATGTTTCTTGATTTCGGTGTTCAATGGCACAATGGGACTCTTTCTTGCCCCTGATGTAACAGTCACAAAACTTGTCATTAAATTTTGTGATGTGGAAGCCGGATTTTTGGGGCATTTGTGACTGTTCAATTGAGAGTTCCCTTTCTTAGAATCGTATATGTAAACTGCTTTGCAGTTTTTGCACACAGCAAAGTTTTTCATGACACGGAAAGTCCCAGCTACCCTTGGGTGGGCAAATTTGTCCCAACATTTTGCACTTTTCTTCTTGGTGGGACGAACAAGCTCGAACTCTCCTGACTGAAGTTTCAAAGAGACATCTGCTTTCGATATGACCGGCTCTGCCTCTTTGGGGGTAGAGTCAGTAGAATTGTCTTTTTCAGGGTCCGAACGACCGCCTGACGGAGTCGACGAGGATCCCCCTGGTTGGTTTGTTGATGAACTTGAATCCATGGGACCTGCTTCTCCTGTTTCCTTCAGATCCTTTTGTTTATCTTGTTTAGATTTCTTTGGCGGAGGTTTGTCCATGTTTGAGAATCCTCTATAAATTTCACCCGAAAGTTGCAACTTTAAAAGTTTGAAGTATGACTATGAATTAACAAATCAACACAGAATCCCGCGAGAAACTTGGAGAACTAGATTGCAGTAATGCAGTAGTCTTGCGAATAATATTCTGGGAAGCGGCTCGTTTTCTCGGAAGAGCACACCTTCGCAATGCGAAGGTGTGCTCTTCTGAGAAAACGAGCCGCTTCCCAGAATATTATTGGGAAAGCCAGGAAAGCTAGTTATTTTAGGAAACCGAAAGGGACAGGCATTAAAGAAGTATGGAGACACGACCTAGTCATGACATTCGTGCGAAGACTGCAGTGCACAGTTTCTAAGTTTCTGTAACTGAATCATGTTCGTAGCGTAATATAATCAATTAATCATGATGATTATATTACGCTACGAACATGATTCAATTACAGAAACTTAGAAAGCGCACGCCGTGAGTAATGTATAATATATAATTAAACTGTATTTTCATATCGTCGGATTTTATCGGATTAATCCGAAAATGAGCAGGAATCCGACTCCGAACCCGACCATTTTCTGTAATCCGATCCGAGGTCCGAATCCCAAGAGCATCTTGAATCCGATCCGAAATCCGATCGGATTCGGATTGGATCGGAATCGGATTCTCGGATCCGACGCACAACACTATTTCCCACGTGCCTAAAATTAAAAAATAGGCAGACAGAAAATTGATATTTACGTTATAGCGGTTTTTCACTCTTGAATGTATATAAATATATTTGGAAGAAAGTGTTTTGTGAAAATCAAAAGCCGGCGTTGGAACCACACGTTTTAAAGTGGGAGTTTCTTTTCGGTAAACCTATAATATGGGATTGTGTCACGCGAGTCATGATATTGCACTGCATTATCTACATGTATATTTATCACATGCTCCACACATTTCAACATGAGAAAAATTCAGTGGCTTCGTGTTAATAAATCTCACCCCAAATGGCCTGATATTAAACTTATTGCACCCAAACCTCTCGCAGTTAACACAGATTACTAATATGGAGAAATTATCTGTCCAATATGGCAATAAAGAATGCCATTATATATTTAATGAGACGATGAGCATGGCTGAAAGAAATATTGCGATATTTTGCAGAATGCAGTACAGTTGGGGCAGTGAAGAGCATCTGCATTCACATGATGGATAAAAAAACAACTTGGTATACACAATCAAAATCTTTAATGTAATATTCTGCCTTTTTTTCTCGATCCATCACTTACCTGATATCAGTAACAGACAAGTGATGTACTGATGGCTTGCTACTAATTGTCCCACGAACGGGAAGAAAGTTCATTACAGATCATCCATAACACTTTCACTTTCACTGAGTTTCAGACAATCGGCGAGGGCTGATGTTGAACCACCGAGTGCCGATGGTGAACCGATAGGCACTTATCGGCTGAGTGCCGATGTTACACCGATTAATCATCTCATCTCTAGGCATTGCAGTTTTGTTCAACTCAATTTGCCCAGCCCCATACGGAGGGGGTGGGAGAAAATGCTCAAAAATATTTTTAAAATCTTCTCCTCATGAACAAGTGGGTACAATGATTTGATATTTTTTATGGAGCTTCCTTTTGAGGTGTAGAATCAAGTTTGTTCAAACGAAGTTCGTGAAGCAATATTTGGCTTTGTAATGGGAGGGGTAAGATATTTGGCCCCGCTCACAATTTCTATTTTCTCAGCCGATGTTCCGATTTGAACCAGATTTGATATGTGGTATTATTGGGTCATAAGTATTTGACTCACGCAAAAAACAAAATTCCTGCATCCCCATGTGTACCCCAGGAGCTAAAAATAGAAATATTTTGAAACGCCCATATTTTCCAAACCACATGGAACAGAGAACTGTTATTTGGTATGAAGCATCCTTAGGGCCAGTAGAATTGAATGGTAAAAAAATATTGCCATTGGTTATGTTAGGGTGTTCTGTAGAGGGCATCGAAAAAATGCTGAGTCAGCATATTTGCAAAAATTTTTTAAAAATCTTTTCTTTTCTCCAGAACCAACGATCAGAATTTTTTGATATTCGGTATACAGCGTTCATAGGAGGGTCGGATACAAGTTTATTAAAATAAAGCCCATTGGTTCATATTTAGGCTCAATAAAGGAGCCCAAATTTTTAACTTAAGGCAATATAGGGAATATTCTTTAAAAATCTTCTTCAGAACCACCAGTTAGAATCTTTTAATGTTAGGTATACATAATTGTTATGAGGGTCAGATTCAAGATTGTTCAAACCAAGTCCCTAGGTTAATTTTTGGGCTTCCTATGGGGTCCTAATTTTAACATAGTGCAATATGGGGGATAATCTTTAAAAATCTTCATCAGATCTACCAGTCTCTAGATGGGTCAGATTCATGTTTGTTCAAATCGAGTCCCTGGGTATATATTTGGGCTGACTATGGTAGCCCAAATTTTGACTTTGTGCAATATGAGGAAATTTCTTTAAAAATCTTCTTTTTCAGATATGCCAGTCGGAATGCTTTCATATTTGGTATACAACATCTCTAGGGGGGTCAGATTCAAGTTTGTTCAATTTGGGTGCCTGAGTTAATATTTTGCCTCCATATGGGAACCTGAAATTTAACTTAAGACAATATGAGGGAATTTCTCCAAAAATTTTCTTCAGATTCACCTTTCAGAATTCTTTCATATTTTGTTTACAACATCTCTAGGGGAGTCAGATTCAAGTTTGTTCAAATTGGTTCCCTGGGTTAATATTTGGGCTCCCTATCGTAGCCCAAATTTTAACTTAGTGTAATATGAGGAAATTTCTTTAAAAATCTCCTTCTTCAGATCCACTAGTCAGAATGCTTTCATATTTGGAATACAACATCTCAGGGGGGGGGGGGGGGGGGGGGGGGGGGGGAGGGAGGGGGCAGGGGAACAGTCAGAATGCTTTCATATTTGCTATACAACATCTCTTGGGAGGTCAGATTCAGCTTTCTTCAAATCTAGAGCCTGGATTAGTATTTGGGTTCCCTATGGGAACTGTAATTTCCCATGTAGCAGAAGAATTAGAAATTTTGTATTCAGTACCCTCGGTGTGTAACTAAGATCAATCCAAATAGGTTGTATCAAGGGGCTTCATAAGGGAGCTCTGCATTTTACATTATGATCAACTGAAGAAAAGGCATGATGTTCTGACTATTTTTGTCACTCCTGAGGGGCTCAAGGATTGACAATGTATCCTATGAAGATGGATTGCTTAAAGTAGACTCATTCTTGGACTTTGTTTATATCATGTTCTGTTCAAGGTGAGCATTTTAGGCCCTGTGGGGCCTATTGTTTTTTCATTTTTTGTCTCAAAAACATAGGTGATGACCCCTCTTTGGAACGAGCTCAGTGAGGGATCACAACCTATGTTTTTGAGACAAAAAATGAAAAAAATTAGTTATTCAAGTATTTTTTTTGTAAGTGTCGTCTGCTTTCATGTTAGGTAAAGGGTTAAGCAGCCTGAATTGTTGTTTACTATATGTTCATTTTATTAACGCATAGAACACTGAACTGAAACCAAGGTTTTTTCTCAAACAGAACCGAAATCGGAAAAATCAAAACTTCCCAGCTCCAGCTAAAATCCACAATGGAACTCCATTAAATGGAACAGGACACAACAATTTTATGGGTGTAGAAAGCTGGTGTACCCAAAGATTACCACTGAGCAATGGGGGTAACTGTCAGTCCTTCCAATTTACTATTGGTTGGAGGCAAGTGTACCATAGCCATACAGCATGTCAGCTGCAGATTTCAGCACATATCGATGCTATGCATTCCTTCAACCCAACTGATGCTAACCCTTATTATACTGGGATAGTAAGTTGGAAAGTCAACAGTCTCCTACCATTTCTCAGTGGTTCTCCCTGGGTACTCAGGCTTCTTCCACCTGTAAAATTGTATTACACAATATGGCCCAGACTGGTGAAAGCGCCATTAAACCCAATGAACAAATAAACAAACCTAAAAATATACGCATTTAACCTTTATTTACAAATATGTAGATGTGTAGGAGTGACTCTTTAGCAATATGTGAGTAGTATAAATGGTTATTAATAGCTGGCTCCAGGATTTCCTAACCATTTCAGTGCTAATCCTGATGACTGAAGTAACCCAGATTAAATTAATATGTGTCTTACCTTTCATAGAAAGTAGGTATTGGTGAGGGAAGTGATGCTGCTGGCGAACAAAAGACTGCACAACTGGCACGCGTTTTACAAGAACAGAAAATTGAAATGATTGAAAAAGACAAGAAATTTGAAGAGCTTCAATCTAGGTAAGCTTTCATTTGGCTTTTCCCTCTGTAAAAGACATTTGTTTTTCTACGGATTATTGTTTATAGCTCACTTTGACAAAGTCAAGCTTAGCTTATTTAATCGCTCTCCGTCTGTCGTCCGTGAACACCATGTTTTTGTTCTTCTCCAAAACCACTGATCCAATTCCAAGTGAAAGTTTGTGTGAGTGATGGACCCGAGGGGCATTGCTTTTTTGTTCACCTCAGCATGCCCAGCCCCATAGGGAGGGGGTGAGGGAAAATGCTCCATAATATTTTTAAAATCTTGATATTTGGTATGGAGCTTCCTTTTGAGGTGTAAAATCAAGTTGTTAAAGGTATGGTATAGAACATCTCTAGCATAGGTCAAATTTAACTTTGTTCAAATCGAGTGTGTGGGTTAATATTTGGGCTACCTATGGGAGCCCGAATTTTAACGTAGTGCAATATGAGGAAATTTCTTTAAAATTCTTCTTCTGCTAATCCACCAGTCAGAATGCTTTATGCTTTCATATTTGGTATACAACATCTCTAGGGGGTCAGATTAAAGTTTGTTCAAATTTGGTCCCTGTGTTAGTATTTAGGCTCTCTGTTGGAGTCAGAATGCTTTCATATTTGGTATAGGGCATCTCTAGGGGGGTCAGATTTAACTTTGTTCAAATAGAGTGCCTGGGTAATATTTGGCCTCCCTGTTTGAGCCCAAATTTTAACTTCGTGCAATGTGAGGAAATTTCTTCAAAAATCTTTTTCAGATTCACCACTCAGAATTGGTTTACAGCATCTCCCTATGGGAACCCGAATTTTAACTTAGTGCAATATGAGGAAATTTCTTCAAAACTAGACTGCAATGAGAATTCTTATTTGGTGTGAAGCTTCCTTTGGATCAATAGAATGGAATGGTCCAAAAATATTGCTAGCGGTTTTTATCGTAGGGTACTTTTTTGGGACTTTGAAAAAATGCTGAGTCAGCATTTTTTAACACTGTGGGTTATGGAGAAAATATTTAAGACTCTTCTTCTCCCAAACCACTGCTCCAAAAGCTTTCAAAGATATGTATTTGGAAGATTGTTTCACATCATCAGCATATTGATTTTTCACAGACATAAAAGTATATTTTTAGCTCACCTTGACAAAGTCAAGCTGAGCTAATCCCATCGCTCTCTGACCATCGTTCGTCCATCCATCGTATGGCAACACCATGTTTTTGTCTTCTCCTCCACAACTACTGGGCCAATTTAAGAGAAACTTTGTGTGAGTGATGATCCCGAAGGGCATTGCATTGTTAGCTTAACTTGACAAAGTCAAGATCAGCTATTTCCATCACGCGTGCGGAAGTCTGTTAGTCTGCGAGTCTGTTCACATTTTCCTTTAGCACAGGCTACACTCCGTGGTTCATGTCTAATCATCTCGAAATTTCATATGCAGGTTTGGGGTCATGTCTAGATGAGAACGTCCCCTTTTGGTAGCGATCGGTCAACTGGTATGGCAGCCCGAGCCCAAAACCCGAAAACCATTAGCACAGTCTACAGTCGTATTTATGAAGGGATTTCATTGTAACTTAGTATGATGCCTCTGTATAATGCCTAGATGAGAATGTCCCCTTTTGGTCATGATCTGTCAACCGTGATGGCTGCCCAAGCCTGAAACCCAAAGACTTTTAGCACAGTCTGCAGGTCATATTTAATGTGGAGGGATTTCATTGTAACTTGGGAGGATGACTCCGTATGATGTCTACATGAGAACTTCCCCATTTGGTCGCGATCTGTCAACTGTGACGGCTGCCCGAGCCCAAAACCCGAAAACCTTTAGCACAGTCTACAGGTCATATTTATGGAGGGATTTCATTGTAACTTGGTAGGTTGACTTCATATAATGTCTAGATGAGAACATCCCCTTTTCGACGTGATTGGGCAACTCTGACAGCTACATGGGCCTGAAAACCTTTAGCACAGTTTACAGGTCATATTTATGAAGGGATTTCATTGTAACTTGGTAGGTTGACTTCATATAATGTCTAGATGAGAACGTCCCCTTTGGACACACTTGGGCAGCTGCGACACTACAGGGGCCCAAAGCCCGAAAACCTTTAGCACAGTCTACAGGTCATATTTATGAAGGGATTTCATTGTAGCTTGGTAGGATGACTCCAAATAATGTCTAGATGAGAACGTCCCCTTTTGGTCTCGATCATTCAGCCTTGATGTCTGCCCAAGCCCAAAAACCTTCAGCATAGTCTATAGGTCATATTTATGGAAAAATTTCATTGTAACTTGTTAGGTTGACTCCATATAATGCCTAGATGATGATATCCCCTTTTGGTCGTGATTGGTCAACTGTGACGGCGACAGGAGCCCCAAGCCCGAAAACCTTGAGCACAGTCTACAGGTCATATTTATGAAGGGATTTTATTGGAACTTCGTAGGATCTCTCCAGATGATGCCTAGATGAGAATGTCCCCTTTTGGTTACGATCATTCATCCATGATGCCTGCCTGAGTCTGAAGCCTGAAAACTGTTAGCACAGTCTACAGGTCATATTTATGAAGGGATTTCATTGTAACTTGTTAGGTTGACTCCATATAATACCTAGATGATGACATCCCCTTTTGGTCCTGATAGGTCAACTGTGACGGCTACAGGTGCCCGAAGCCTGAAAACCTTGAGCACAGTCTACAGGTCATATTTATGAAGGGATTTCATTGTAACTTCGTAGGATCACACCAGATGATGCCCAGATGAGAATGTCCCCTTTTGGTTGTGATTGTTTAACCATAATGGCTGCCCAAGCCTGAAGCCCAAAAACCCTTAGAACAGTTTACAGGCCATATTTATGAAGGGATTTCATTGTAACTTGGTAGGATGACACCAAATAATGTCTAGATGAGAACGTCCCCTTTTGGTCACAATCATTCAGCCTTGATGGCTGCCCGAGCCCAAAACACAAAAACCTTTAGCATGGTCTGTAGGTCGTATTTATGGAAGGATTTCATTGTAACTTGTTAGGTTGACGCCATATAATGCCTAGATGATGACATCCCCTTTTGGTTGTGATTGGTCAACTGTGATGGCTTTAGGGGCCTGAAGCATGAAAACCTTGAGCACAGTCTTCAGGTCATATTTATGAAGGGATTTCATTGTAACTTTGTAGGATCACTCCAGATGAAGCCCATATGACAACGTCTCCTTTTGGTCACGATCATTCAATCATGATGGCTTCCTGAGCCCAAAACCAAAAAAACTTTAGTACAGACTACAGGTCGTATTTGTGAAGGGATTTCATTGTAACTTAGTAGAATGACTCACTATAATGTCGAGATGAGGACGTCCCCTTTTAGTTGCAATCGGTCAACCATCATGGCTACACAGGCCTGAAGCCCAAAAACCTTTAGCACAGTCTACAGGCCATATTTATGAACGGATTTCAGTGTAACTTGATAGGATGACTCGTTTTGGAATAATTTCACTGTAACTTGGTAACTTTCGTTGACATACATTAACTGTGAGGTCATATTAAACCACCCCTCAGCTCTTTAGTACAGTGTACATCTCATATTATTGTCTCCGGTTCCATCCTTCCATCCTTCCGTCCTTCTGTGTTTTTCGTTTCCAGACTCTAACTTTCCTACTAGTGACCGGATTTCGATGAAATTTGGTTAGTATATCACTATCATCAATTGTGGGTCCAGGTTCGAATATGGGCATTTTCCGCACATATTTAATTAGGTTGCTGAAATTTGATTGGCTGACGGTTTCCAGACTCTAACTTTCCTTAACATCAACCGATTTCGATGAAATTTCATATATGAATTACTTTTATCAATACCTAGGTCAAGTTTGAATGTGGGAAATTTTGTACTGAAAATCTGTCTGTCTACCTGTCCGTCTGCCCGTGCTCCTCAGACTAAAAGCCGTATTTATGAACCGATCTTCACGAAACTTCTTGGGTATCTTTGTTATCATTGTGAGACCAGAATATGAGTTTTGGGGTTTGGTCCAAAATTCAAGCTGGCCGCCAGTGGCCATTTTGTTCCAAAATTGGGTGTAATCAGTTTTTTGTACAGAACTTCTATGTGAAAGTTCGGATTTGAATAAATTTTTGTGTGAATGTTTAGTAACATGCAATACATCACATATAATACAGATTTTGTTCTCGTGCAAAAATTATGCAAATTAGGGAAACTTTGATTTATTCAGTGCTACTGCTAATAATACACAGTAAGTGCACACCTTCCGTGTTTTTCGTTTCCAGACTCTAACTTTCCTTACAGACAGTCGATTTCGATGAAATTTGGGTAGTAGATCACGTTCATCAATTGTGGATCCAAGTTCGAATATGGGCATTTTCTGCACATATTTAATTAGGTTGCTGAAATTTGATTGGCTGACGGTTTCCTGACACTAACTTTCCTTAAAATCAACCAATTTCGATGAAATTTCATATATGGATTACTTTTATCAATACCTAGGTCAAGTTCGAATGTGGGAAATTTTGTTGTAAAAATCTGTCCATCTGCCTGTCCGTCTGCCCTGTGCGTCAACGCACCTCGGACTAAAAGCCGTATTTATGAACCGATCTTCACAAAACTTCTTGAGTATCTTTGTTATCATTGTGAAACCAGAATATGTGTTTTGGGGTTTGGTCCAAAATTCAAGATGGCCGCCAGCGGCCATTTTGTTCCGAAATTGGGTGTAATCAGTTTTTTGTACAGAACTTCTATATGAAAGTTCGGATTTGAATAAATTTTTGTGTGAATGTTTAGTAACGTGCAATACATCACATATAATACGGGTTTTGTTCTCGTGCAAAAAGTATGCAAATTAGGGAAACTTTGATTTATTCAGTGCTACTACTAATACACAGTAAGTGCACACCTTCCGTGTTTTTCGTTTCCAGACTCTAACTTTCCTTACAGTCAGTTGATTTCAATGAAATTAGAGTAGTAGGTCACTTTCATCAATTGTGGGTCCAAGTTCGAACATGGGCATTTTCCTCGCATATTTAATTAGGTTGCTTAAATTTGATTTTGACCTCCTTAAAAATAAATCTGATAACCACTGTCTGAAGCACTGTGTGTTCTGTCTCTTCTAAATAACATCCACTTGCAGCTCAACTATATTCCACAGGATGCATTAATTCCCATTGAAACTGCTGCCCAGCGGGAGACATGAATTCACTGAATTTGCTTGTTTTTTATTGAAAACATAGCACACATGGAACAGAAATTAACATATTCCCTTTTATCACAATTCTTGTCTTATTTCATAATCCTTTTATAAACATTGAACATTATCCTTTTCATCAAACACAACACACAGACAAGGTAAGCTACAGTGTCATTGACACATTCATTGTTCAACTCGACATGCCTAGCCCCATAGGGAGGGGGTGGGGAAAATGCTCCAAAATATTTTTAAAATCTTCTTCTCATGAACCAGTGATAACAATGACTTGATATTTGTTATGGAGCTTCCTTTTGAGGTGTAGATTCAATTTGTTCAAACAAAGTTTGTGAAGCAATATTTGGCCTTGTAACGGCAGGGGTAAGATTTTTGGCCCTGCCCAACATTTCTTTTTTCTGAATCGATTGTCAGATTTGCACCAAATTTGGAATGTGGTATTATTGGGTCATAAGTACTTGACTCGTGCAAAAAAAAATATTCCTGCATACCCATGGGAAGTCCAGGAGCCAAAAATAGAAATATTTTCAAACGCCCATATTTCCCAAACCACACGGAACAAAGAACTGTTATTTTGTATGAAGCATCCTTAGGACCAGTAAAACTGAATGGTAAAAAAAAACAATTGCCATCAGTTATGTTAGGGTGTTCTGTAGAGGGCATCGAAAAAATGCTGAGTCAGCATATTTGCAAAAAAATTTTAAAAATCTTTTCTCCAGAACCAAAGGTCAGAATTTATTTAGTTCAATGCAACATTTATATTTGGGCTTATATTGTAGCCCAAATTTTACATAGGGCAATATGAGGAAATTTCTTTAAAAATCTTCTTCAGCTCCACCAGTCGGAATGCTTTCATATTTGGTATATAACATCTCTAGTGAGGTCAGATTCAAGTTTGTTCAATTTGAGTGCCCGGGTTAATATTTGCGCTCCCTATGGGAGCCAGAATTGGCCATTTAGCTGAAGAATTAGAAATTTTGTATTCAGTACCTTCTTGACGTGTGTAACTAAGATTAATCCATGTAGGTTGTAACAAGGAGCTTCATAGGGGAGCTCCACATTTTACATTATGATCAACTGAGGGAGCGCGGTGGCTCAGTAGGTAGAGGTGCAGGCTGCAAGCCGAGAGGTCCTCGGTTCGAATCCCACCTGCGGCAACCGCGTTGTGTCCTTGGGCAAGACACTTCATCTCCATTGCCCGCGTGGGGGCACGATGACGCCATGTACTAAGGCGTACTGCACATCGATGGTACGCATGTCTTCAACCAATCTAACCCTGCCTGTGCTGCAGTGCGGAGTTACGATGTTGGGGAGCTACTCGTCGTTGCTCGGTGGTTCTCTCCGAGTACTCCGGCTTCCTCCACCCGTAAAACTGTCACGGTCATGATTAGCCATTGTGCATAAATATGTGACCTTAAACATCAATAAATAAATAATGATCAACTGAAGAAAAGGCATGATGATCGGACTATTTTTGTCCCTCCTGAGGGGCTCAAGGATTGACAATGTAGCCTATGGAGATGGATTGCTTGATGTAGACTCATTCTTGGACTATGTTTATATAGTGTTCTGTTCAAGGTGAGTGCTTCAGGGCTTCTTGTTTAAAAATCTATCCATGATTGCGAGGCATTGGGAAATTGAAAACTTTTGAGGAATTTTTTGTTGTTAAGCATCATTTCTTTATAGCAACAACATCTGTTCCCCTTTAGATTACAGCAGTGGAGATGTTTTTATATGCTAGTTTGAAAAAACTGTTGCATTGTGTAATCAGTCCATCCATCCATCGGTCCATCCATTAACCTTTTTAGCTCAACTTGACAAAGTCAAGCTGAGCTATTGCCATCACTTCTCGTCCGTCGGCATATGTATGTCCACAATTTCCTTTGGCACCCCGTACAGATCACATGATCAGATCGCTTTGAAACTTGGTATGCTTGTTTGGGGTGACCTCTAGATGGGAGCTGTCGATTTTCTTCCATTTCCATCAGAAAATGTTGCTGCTGGCAACGTTCTTTGAACTTAGTTTAGTCCGACCTCAATATTTCCCTTTGGCACACCCTACAGGGCACATTTATCATCAGATTGCTTTGAAATTTGGTATTTTGGGGTGACCTCTCGATGGGAGCTATCAATTTTCTTCCATTTCCATAAAAAATTGTTGCCACTGGCAACAACCATTGAACTTGGTTTAGTCAGGCATCAAAATATTCTTTTGGCACGCTCTACAGGGCACATATATGATCGGATCGGTTTAAAACTTGGTATGCTTGTTTGGGGTAACCTCAAGATGGGAGCTATCAATTTTCTTCAATCTCTGTCTAAAAATTTTGCTGCTGGCAATGAACTTAGTGCAGTTATGCATCAATATTTCCCTTTGGCACACCCTACAGTGCACATTTTTGACTGGATCCCTTTGAGATTTGGTGTGCTTGTTTGGGGTACCTCTAGATGTGAGCTTTCAATTTTCTTCTATTTCTGTCAAAAAATATTGCATCTGGCAACGACCTTTGAACTTAGTTTAGTTAGATGTCAATATTTCCCTTTGGCACACACCCTACAGGGAACATCGGATTACATTGAAACCTGGTATGCTTGTTTGGGGTGACCTCCAGAGGGGAGCTATCGATAATCTTCAATGACCTTTGAACTTAGTTAAGTCAGGCATCATTATATTCCTTGACACGCTTTGCAAGGCACCTTTATGATCAGATAGATTTGAAACTTGCTATGCTTGTTTGGGGTTACCTCTAGATGGGTGCTATTGATTTTCGTCGATTTCCATCCAAAAATGTTGCTTCTGGCAATAGCCTTCAATGAACCTTGTGCAGTAATGCATCAATATTTTCCTTTGGCACTCCCTGCAGTACACATTTATGATCAGATAGCTTTGAAACCTGGTGTGCCTGTTTGGGGTGACCTATAGATGGGAGCTATCCTTTTTCTTCTATTTTTGTCAAAAAATGTTGCAGCTTGCAACAACCTTTGAACTTAGTTTCGTTAGACCTTAATATTTCCCTTTGGCACTCCCTACAGGGAACATTTATGATCGGATTGCATTGAAACCTCGTCTGCTTGTTTGGGGTGACCTCTAGATAGGAGCTATTTATTTTCTTCCTTGCCCATCAAAAAATGTTGCCATTGGCAATGACTTTGATGAACTTAGTGCAGTTATTTATCAATATTTTCCTTTGGCACACCCTGTAGGGCACATTTATGATCGGATCACTTTGAAACTTGGTATGCTTGTTTGGGATGACCTCAAGATAGGAACTATTGATTTTCTTCCTCGTCCGTCAAAAAATGTTGCCGTTTGCAACAACCTTTAATGAACTTAGTGCAGTTATGCACCAATATTTCCCTTTGACACACCCTGCAATGGGCATTTATGATTGAATCACTTGGAAACTTGGTGTGCTTATTTGGGGTGACCTCTAGATGGGAGCTGTCAATTTTCTTCCATTTCCATCAAAAATAGTTGCTGTTGGCAACGACCTTTGATGAACTTCGTAAAAAAGTGCAGTTAAGCATCAATTTTCCCTTTGACACACCCTGCAGAGCACATTTTTGATTGGATCACTTGG
This sequence comes from Pictodentalium vernedei, assembly GCA_031216915.1. NCBI lineage: Eukaryota > Metazoa > Mollusca > Scaphopoda > Dentaliida > Dentaliidae > Pictodentalium > Pictodentalium vernedei. Next base: position 766,010,303 of record CM062297.1, read on the forward strand.
AAATTTGGTTTGCTTGTGTGAGGTGACATCTGTAAGAGAGCTATCGATTTACTTCCATTTCTGTCGAAAAATGTTGCTGCTGACCTTTGAAGATAGTTTAGTCAGACCTCAATATTTCCTGTTGACACACCCTTTAGGGCACATTTATGATCGGACCGCTTTGAAACTTGGTATGTGTGTTTGGGGGTGACCTCTGTATGTGTACTATTGATTTTTTTTCATTTCCATAAAAAATTGTCATTACCACCAGCCTTTGAACTTACTGCATTTGTGCAGCAACTTACCCCTTTTGCACTCACTGCAGGGTATATTTATGAATTTCCATAAAAAAGAAAGAAAAAAAACATTGCCACTCGCAGTGACTTTTAAACTTAGTGCTTTTGTGCATGAACATCTTCCTTTGGCATGCCTCAGAGGGCACATTCATTATGAGGTTGTTTTGAAGCTTTGCATGCTTATGCAGGGTGACAAAGATAGGAGCTATTGATTTTCTTTTCATTTCCATCAAAAACTGTTGCTGTTAGGAACAATCTTTGAATTTATTGCATTTGTGCATTAACATTCTTCTTTGACATGGCCTACAGGGCACATTTATCTTAGGATTGTTTTTGAACTTGGTGTGCTCATTAGACGGGCCCTCTAGATAAGTGCTGTCGATTAGCATTCATTTCTGTGAAAAAAGTTGCCATTTACAATACAACCTCTGAACTTACTGCATTTGTGTGTCAACATTCTTCCTTTAGCCAGCCTTACAGTTTACATTTAAAAATGCATGGATTACTCTGACGTTGTGCACACACAATGCTGTTATGTTTAAATTTCACCAAATAACTTTGGTACCAATGATCTTCAGTTTTGCCATTTCACTTATAACTTACCAAGTTCAACTTTGACAAGTTGAGATACAGTGTCATTGACACTTTCATTTGTTTCTGACCATCAACTCCAGTTTGGATTATTTGACCTCAACCAAAGTTGGTATGTGTATTGACCAGCTAGTAATACAGGGCAGGTTCGGATATGGGTTGCATCCAATTGTTTGTACATGAGTTATGGCCCTTTTCAACTTAGAATTTGACCATCTATTAACATTTTGGGTTTCTGACTGATCACTCCTGTTTGAATCATTCCAAAGTGGGTACAATGGCTAACGGGCGTATTTAGCCTCGCCTGGCAGTGCTTTTATTTTATATGTGATAAAAAGCAATCCTGTTGTATAGAGAACAGTGGTTATAATGTGTTATCTGGTTGATATAATTTCTTTTTTTGTTTACATTTCAGCTATTGTATTCTCAATTCTCAAACAATTATTGCCATCTTATTGAATATATAATAAACAAATGATTCCAACACTCAATAAATCTGGGATATATATTTCATCTCTTTGATGAAACCAGATGAGACAGATCCAACACAATGCCTTTGACGTCTCGTTTGATCTGGCTGATCCAGTCTTGTCAAAGAGATGGAATCTGATGACCCAAATCATTGAATTTTATTGACCTTTTACCCAATGTAACAGCCAAAACCGGCCAGCACTATTCGCAAAAGTTACATTCATTTTCATTATTTTTTCATCTCAAAAGCATAGATTATGACCCCCTCATTTGAACGAGCTAATTGAGCTTGTTCCAGTGAGGGGGTCATAAGGTATGTTTTTGATGCAAAATATGGAAAAATTTAGTTACACAAGAATTTTGTTTACAAGTGTCGTCTGACTTTTGTGTTAGGTAAAGGGTTAATCTGTATGAGATAAGGGTATTCACTAAAATAAAAATTCAAATTTTTTTAGACTTAGCAAGGAGATGTCTGCAAAGCTACGATCAAATAATCCCAATGTTATGGAGCTGAGTGATCCAATGAATGCATCTAAAGTGTCAGTGATGTTAATGGGTGTCTATGATGAAGAATGGACCAGAGCATTTGACGCATTGAGGACGGACCATAACAGAAAGGAATACGACACAATTATGAAGCTGAAGTCAGAAATAATGGTTTGTGTTTTAGACTCTTTTGGGTAGACCTCCCAGTTTAGTGTGAAAATTACCCTTTCGAACAGACTTCTTTCTCTGATGTATGTTTATTTCATTATCTTCTTATCCTGTCTGTATTAAGCAGAGGTGATGCAGTACAGTCGCCTTGGACTAGTCGTAATTTACGTGTTTGTATTGGCATATTTATCTCAACGTGATGACGTCAAGTATGAGCTATTAGGATGGGTTTCAAACCATCTTTCCATCCACAATTCCTTGAGCACACTCTAACGGCCGCAACTCTCACTCAATCAGTCCCAAATTTCATATTTGGCTTTGCAGCAATGTCTAGATTGGAGCTATCAAATTTTTCCAAATTTCATTGAAAAACATGGCCACCAGGGCCCATTGGCCATCTTATATTTGTAATATAAATTGTCAACAATTCCGTTAGCATACTCTTTTGGCTGCATCTCTCTCCCGATCTTTTTTCAGATTTCAATTGTAGCTTTAGTTTGATGTCTAAATGCAAGCTATTGAAAATTTCTGAATTTTGTTGAAAAACGTGGCTGCCAGCAGCCATCTTGGATTTGGATTTAAATTGTCCAACAATTCCTTTAACACAGTCTAAAGGTCGCAACTCTTACCCATTCTGTCCTAAATTTCATATGTGGCTTTGGGGTAACGTCTGGATGGGGCTGTCAAATTCTTCTGAATTTTGTTCAAAAACATGGCCACCAGTGGCCATCTTAGATTTGGCATATAAATTGTCAACAATTCCATTAGCACGCACTCTCCCAATCTTTTTCAAATTTCTTATGTAGCTTTGATGCGATGTCTAAATGGGGGCTATCAAATATTTCTGAATTTTGTTGAAAAACATGGCCACCACCAGCCATCTTTGATTTGGAAATAAATTGCCAGCACACCCTACAGATTGCATTTCTCACTTGATCTTTTTAAAATTTTATATGTAGCTTTGGTGTGATGTCTAGATAGGAGCTGTTGAATTTTTCTGAATTTTGTTGAAAATATGGCCACCTCCAGCCATCTTTGATTTGGCATATAAGTTGTCAACAATTCCATTAGCACATCTCACAGGCTGCATCTCTCACCCAATCTTTCTCAAATTTCATATTTAGATTTGGTGTGATGTCTAGATAGGAGCTATCAAATTTCTCTGAATTTCGTTGAAAAACGTGGTTGGCTATGGCCATCTTGTTTTGTGATATAAATTGTCAACAATCCCATTAGCACACCCTACAAGCAACATCCCTCACCCTATCTTTTTCGAATTTCATATGTAGCTTTGGTGTGATGTCTGGAGGTATCAGATTGTTCAGAATTTCATTGAAGAATCTTGGATTTGGTATATAAATTGTCAACAATTCCATTAGCACACCCAAGAGGCTGCATCTGTCACCCATCTTTTTCAAATTTTATGTATAACTTTGGTATGATGTCTAGATGGGAGTTATCAAATTTTTCTGCCTTTTGTTGAAAAAACATGGCCGCCACTGGCTATCTTGAATTTGACATGTAAAATTATCAGCAATTCCATTATTACATCCAACAGGCCACATCCCTCACCCGAGTTTTTTCAGATTTCATATGTAGCTTTGTTGAAACTTGAGTGAATTACTTGGCATTACTGGATGTTTCTGTTTAGTTCAATCCCTTCTTGGGACAAGTTGAGCTGCAGTGTCATTGACATTTCACCAATATTTTGACAATGTGCGGGGGAGGGGGGCAGTAAACATGACTTAACTCTATTTCAGGACAGAAGCTACTTTCAGCCTCCACTGTAAAGACATATTGCTTGATTTAATTAACCCTTTACCTAACATGAAAAGCAGACAACACTTGCAAAAAACATTCTTGAATAACTAATTTTTTTCATTTTTTGTTTCAGAAACATAGGTTATGACGATCTCGTTCCAACGAGGGGTCACAACCAATATTTTTGAGACAAAAAATGAAAAAATAATGAAAATTAATTGGCGATTGTTTAGAATAGCGCTGGCCGGTTTTGGCCATTACGTTGGGTAAAGGGTTAATTCTCTTTTAACATATTGAAGTGTGCCTTGTAGAATAGATTCCCTCAAACCTGCAATACCTTTGCTAGCCAAATGCTATCCTCTGTGATAAGTTTTAAAATGGATTTGTAAATGGATTCAGTCTCAGAACAGCTGAGGAATGAAATAAAAATTTATGTTCCTTTCAGAAATGCTTTGAATTTTGTCGAACACAAGCCGACTCCCAGCTGAAGACCTTGTGTAGGGCAATGTTTGGAAATGAGTATGATGTGAGTATTTTCATTTTTTTCAGCTTAAAAAATCACAGTTAGTTTCAATATATTACAGCTACAGTGTGTGTCTCACTTAGCAGGGTTTGTACAGGTTTTGGAAAATTCTTGAATTTAAAACTGAAATTTCAGGACCTTAACCCTTTGAACCCATGAGGCCACTTTTCTGGACCAGAAACATGATACTTCGTGATTTCATCAAGTTGGATGGCTGATAAGTTAATGTGTGGAGTACACCAATAAATATTTTCAACATGCAGCCCCAAGGCAGCATGTTGAAAATATTAATTGTTCTACTCCCAAACGAATTCTTCTATTTGCTACCATTTAAATGGCATGGAGGATGCCACTAGGGTTAAAAGTGCTTGAAAAATCGAACAGTTTTGGCACAGGTCCTGGAAAGTGTTTGAAAAATATTTCTTAGTCAGTTTTGGTCACAATATGCGCTTTCGGCTATTGTGATCACTCACGGTTCGTCGTCCATAAGCATGGTGTTTGCACCTTTCCTCCAGAACCGCTAAACCAGTTTTGGTAAAATTTGAGGTGATGGCCTGTTCTGACCTCACATTTTGTTTTTGTTCAAATTCACTTGCCCAGCCCCATATGAAGGGGGTGGGGATATATACTCAAAATTTTTTTAGCTCATCTTGACAAAGTCAAGCTGAGCGAATCTCATTGCTCTCCGTCTGTCGTCCGTCCGTCATCCGTCGTCCATCAACACCATGTTTTGGTCTTCTCCAAAGCCACTGGGCCAATTCAAGTGAAAATTTGTGTGAGTGATGGTCCCAAAGGGGCATTTCATTTTTTGTTCAAATCAACATGCCCAGCCCCATAGGGAGGGAGTGGGGGAAAATGCTCCAAAATATTTTTACAATCTTCTTCTCAAGAACCAGTGTGTACAATGACTTGATATTTGCTATGGAACTTCCATATGAACTGTAGAATCAAGTTTGTTCAAACGAAGTTCTTGAAGTAATATTTGGCTTTGTAATAGGAGGGTAAGATTTTTCGCCCCATCCAAAATTTCTATTTTCTGAACCGATGGTCTGGTATGAACCAAATTTGGTTTGTGGTATTATTGCATCATAAGTACTTGACCCATGCAAAAAAACAAATTCCCGCATCCCCATGGGAACCCTGGGAGCTAAAGATAGAAATATTTTCAAACGGCCATATTTCCCAAACCACACGGAATTGAGAGCTGTTATTTGGTATGAAGTATCCTTAGGACCAGTAGAATTGAATGGTAAAAACAATTGCCATCAGTTATGTTAGGGTGTTCTGTAACGGGCATCGAAAAAATGCTGAGTCAGCACATTTGCAAAAATTTTTAAAAATCTTTTCTCCAGAACCAATCATCAGAATCTTTTCATATTTGATATACAGCATTCATAGAGGGGGGGGGGGGGGGGGGGGGGGGGGGGGGGGGGGGGGAGGGGGGGGAGATAAAAGTTTGTTGAAATAAAGCTCATTGGTTCATATTTGGGCTCTCTACAGGAGCCCAAAGTTTTAACATAGGGTAATATGGGGAATATTTTTTAAAAATCTTCTCGTAAAGAATCTTTTAATGTTTGGTATACATCATTGTTATGAGGTTCAGATTCAAGATTGTTCAAACCAAGTCTCTAGGTTAATATTTGGGCTTCCTATGGAAACCCAAATTTTATCTTTGTTCATTATGGAGGGTAATTTAAAAAAATCTTCTTCTTCAGATCCACTGGTCAGAATGCTTTGATATTTGGTATGCAGCATCTCTAAGGGGGTCAGATTCAAGTTTGTTCAAATCGGATCCCTAGGTATATATTTGGGCTCACTACGGTAGCCCAAATGTTTACTTAGTGCAATATGAGGAAATTTCTTTAAAAATCTTCTTCTTCTTCAGATCCACCATTTGGAATGCTTTCATATTTGCTATACAACATCTCTAGGAGGGTCAGGTTCCAGGTTGTTCAATTCGAGTGCCTAGGTTAATTTTTTGGCTCCATATGGGAACATGAAATTTAACTTAGTACAATATGAGAGAATTTCTTCAAAAATCTTCTTCAGATCCACTCATCAGAATGCTTTCACATTTGGTATATAACATCTCTAGGGGGGTTAGATTCAAGTTAGTTAAAATTGGATTCATAGGTTAATATTTGGGCTCGCTATGGTAGCCCAAATTTGAACTTAGTGCAATTCGAAGAAATTTCTTTACAATTTCTCTTCTTCAGATCCAACAGTCAGAATGCTTTCATATTTGGTACACAACAACTCTAGGGAAGTCAGATTCAACTGTGTTCAAATCAAGAGCCTGGGTTAATATTTGGGCTCTCTATGGGAGCCGGAATTGGCTATTTTGCTGAAGAATTAAAAATTTTGTATTCAGTACCCTCTAGAGATGTGTAACTAAGATTAATCCACATAGGTTGTATCAAGGGGCTTCATAGAGGAGCTCTACATTTTACTTTATGATCAACTGAAGAAAGGCATGATGCCCAGATTATTTTTGTCACTCCTGAGGGACTCAAGGATTGACAGTGTAGCCTATGGAGATGGCTTGCTTAGTGGAGACTCATTCTTGGACTCTGTTTAAATTGTGTTCTGTTCAAGATGGGCGCTTCAGGCCCCGTGGGGGCCTCTTGTTTAAAATCTTCTCATGAATCAGTGGGTACAATGACTTGAGATTTGGGTATGGAGCTTGCTTTTGAGATGCAGAATCAAGTTTGTTCAAACAAAGTTCTTGATGTAATATTTGTCTTCGTAATGGGAGGGGCAAGATTTTGACCCTGCCCAAAATTTCTATATTTTTATACTGTACCAATGACCCAGACTTAGCTGGTGCTAACTCTTAAATTCTAGGACCAAACACTTGTTTCCAGTTTTATTTACTTTTGTTTATGTTGACAACGGTTACTTCTGACAGTGATTCCTTGTCTTCTATTAGTTCTACTCATAGCCAGATACTTTTTAAACATGTTTTAAAAATTTGTTTCCACACTTAGGCTTTTTGGGGATCCATTTGGGCTTATCATTCCCATTGGGAACTTGGGCTCATCTTGAAAATTTTTTGAAAAAATTTTTTTCTTTTGAATTAATTTTCAAAATGTTTGTAATGGATTATTATTATATTATGTATCTTTGTTTTCAAGGGTTGGTGCGAGTACGATGACTGTTTAATATTTTTTCAAAATGAAAGAATATTGTTCAATCGTAAATCGAGGAAGACTTCCTCTGATTCTCATGGTCATTGTATTTGTTGTAGTCTGTGTACTCGCACTAATTCTTGCTCAGTGTGTGCCAATTCAGATGACAAACATTGGAGACATGTGTCACGGTATATTGTTAGTGGTGAGAGGTCCATGGGAGTCCTCTCTCCACAGGGTCTCTCTAATTTTTTCAGTCTCTTTTTCAGAGGAACAAGAACAGGGTAATGTTTCCGTGATGTCTTCAAAAGTGTGCTTCCGACGTCACAATAATGAGCTAGCGGCAAAGTGCTCAAGGTATGCAGCAAGTACGGTCACTTGTCGCCCGCTAGTTCCCCTGGTGAAGCAATCATTCACGAAATGTTTGTGATGCCGGGTTCATCTGTTGCGGTCCAGGAGAGGAGAAGGTATGTTGCGAGCACTATAATCTCGAATCACGCACACCTGGCGACGACGGATCGGAGGAGGGAACGGAGGAAGCCAGTCAGTCTGGTAGCTAGCTCGTCCAGGTATGTCCGGACCATGAGTGAGAGAGGCCCCCTCTCTCCTACAACAACAGCTGGGCCGAGATGTTGTATGTAACGTTCGTTAGTCGGAGCATATGTCCACTCCTCCTGCTTGGGATGCTCTGTCGCAAAGATAGTCCGACGTGGCTTGTCTATTGTTTTCCTCATCCTCACGTCAGCACAGACGACCGCACAATGGCTATGTGACCGCAGATATCCAGCCTGCTTCGCCGACCAGGGAGTCCAAGTCGACCAGGTCACGCCATCCGCTAGCCAACAACACTAGGCCTTTCCAGTTGGGACGTTCGCATATCAGAAGTATGCAGGAATTAACGTCCCTGGAGCTTCCAGCGGCTAAATTACGTAAGACCGCGGCTCCACAGGCCTCCGTGATGGACTTGCTATCACAGATAGCTCAATTCATTGCAGCATCTCAGCAGCTATCAGAAACTTTTTCTGTAAAGAAACTGTCTGAGCAAGCTGGTTGGTTCACTCCCCTGCAGAGTCAGTAAGGGACGACCGAGATTCTTATGTGGTCCAGATGGATGGTAAAAGGGAATCAGCACAGCTGAAATTTTCCCTTTCCAAACAACTTAAGGTGGCCGTAGATTTCATCCGGCATCACCTTTTAGAAGTTGTTTCTCCGGACCAAAATGCTGTGTTACCTGATAAGAAACTGAAAGCGTCACTGGACACAGACTTTTTCAGCCGGATTAGGGACACTGTCCTTGAGTTTCCGACCCAGTCCAGAAATGTCACGGACATTTGAACCTTTGAATGACGCTATATTCAAGCTAGCCTCTAAGACTGGCAAATCCGGTTTCTTATCGCCTAGTGCTATACAGCTGCCTTTCATCAATGCTAGACATAGATTTGAAATGGCAGGACAAGCCGTGCCGAGAGTTCCTCTGCATTTGGACGACTAGACTGAAGACCTGGAATTGTCATTGTCGGCGTCCATGTCTATTTACTCCAGTATACTGGAGACGACAATCTCGTCTAATAGAATTAGTTTAGATGCATTATCTCACGCAGATCACCTTACCAGAGCGTTATCACTACGTCTCGAAGGGAAGGAATTCCAGGATGTTCAAACTTCCGTAAGAGTTCTTTCAAGGGCTATAGCATATTCTACTTATAACTCCGCCCTTTCAGTGGCAATATGGAGTTAGTCAGACGTGATGCTGCCCTGGCTGCATCCACAAGAGTGGATAGTAAGGTGAAAAACTCTCTACCAGTCGCTCCGGTCTCAGGAGAGCTTCTCTTCAACGTTAAGCTTTCTGCAATCTATAATCAGATTACTAAGAAAGCTTTGGATACTCTGCTTTTAATTCTGCTTTGAAAAGGTTGGACTCAGCAGGGAGGAGTAAGGCAGGTACTTCGGGGGCGAATACGTCAAAAGGAAGTTCATATAGAGGAGCTAAGAAAGCCTCTACGTCTTACTCCGGAGACCGTCAGAGTAGCGACTCACATAGGGGTCGTAATGCTGGCTGAGATATCCAGTCAGATGCCCCTAGGTCGACTGGGCGAGGTGCGGGTGCGTGGAGGACGTGGTTTCTCCTTCCGCATTCCTCGCAGGGCCAGGAGGTGATGGTCTAAACCTTTATTGCGTTCCAGTGGGCGGAAGGCTGTCGAGATTCTTAACCTATTGGTTGTCAATTACGGATGACCCATGGGTGCAAGGGGTTATTTCTGAAGCTCTAAACTGTCCTTCATGGAAAAACCTCCGTTAACTCGAAGTCCATGCTGGTCTCAGTTTCCGTCAAACATTCAGAAGAGAGATTCGCTTCTATCAGAAGTTCAGTCTCTTCTGGACAAGAATGCTATAGACTTCGTAGAAAACCAGGAATCTCCAGTTTTCTGCAGTCACCTGTTCCTGGTTCCAAGATCAGACGGCTCCTTTCGTCCAGTTATAGATCTGAGCTGGATAAACAAACTGAACGTGGCTCCAAAATTTTATATGGAGACCATCTGATCGGTCAGAACGAGCACTCCAGTGAACGATTATGCTGTGAGCATAGATCTCAAGGATGCATACTTTTACGTCATGGTACATCCGGCGTTTAGAAAGTACCTTCGCTTCGCTGTCCCAGGAGTTGTTTTCAGTTCCGAGCAATGATGCTCTGGTCTGAACCTAGTGCCCTGGGCCTTCACTCGAATAATGATCTCGGTAATGATTCATTTCCGAGCTCATTCGTCTGTGCTAAAGTCGGCCTACTTGGGCGACATTCTTCAGGGTTATGACAGCAAGTTAACGGTTCAGAATGATGTTCAGAGTCTGCTTCAATTGCTCCGACGTATTGGTTTCATAGTAAACGAAAAGAAGTCGGATCTAGTGCCGTCCAAATCATTCACCCACGTGGGAATGAGCTTAGAGATGCACAACAATCTCATTTGTCTGCCGTTAACCAGAGCGATATTAGTCAGTTGTTACACTCGCTTTCGTCTTCACTCAGATGTAGTAACAGTGAGAGAATTCATGAGACTGACAGGTTTGTGCGGACCCGCTGCAGATCTTATACGCACTCGTCCACTCCACAGATATTTTATCTCAGAATTGGAGTGTGAAGACTCCTTCACTCGAATCGAACATCGTCTTGTCGAATCAAGTGAAACAAGAAATTCAGACTGGGACAGATATTCAGTGGTTAACTCAAGGAGTACCACTGCAACTGCAGGATCCGAGTTTTACGATAATGACGGATGCGAGTCACACAGGTTGGGACGCAACTCTGAGCCCAATGGATTCGAGGTGCCAGGGTCTTTGGGATCTGCAGTTCCTAAACAAGCACATAAACATCAAGAGATGATGTCAATAAGGCTTGCGCTACGTCAATGAATGAACATTCTTCAGAATTCGCATGTCGAAATTCTGTCTGACAATTCGACAGTAGTAGCGTACATTCGGAACTAGGGAGGCACTCATTCCATTCTGTTATTCAGTTTAACGGAAAGGATCCTTCTGTTTGTCCTAGAGCATCAAGTTCTTCTATCGGTCAATCATATACCGGGTCGTCTGAACGTTCTAGCAGACTTCCTTTCTCGGAAAGGTCGCATGTTGCCATCAGAATGGGCTCTCAACAAACGAGTATTCAATCAGATTTGCTACCAATGGGATCGTCCAATGATAGACTTATTTGCGACGCATCTCAACAATCAGTTGCAGACGTATGTGTTCCCATGCCCAGATCCTCGAGCGTTTGCACTAGACGCTCTCTCGATCTATTGGGATGGAATGATAGGATACGCGTATCCTCCAGCTCCGTTGATTCAGCAGATATTGCAAAAATCAAGCAATCTCACTGCAAGATTCTGTTGGTAGCATCTCTGTCACCCCAGAGACCATGGATAAATCTACTCAGGTGTCTGTTCTGGGACATTCCGCGGAAGCTTCCTCCATGGGAGGACCTTCTTTCGCAGGAGAAATCGCGCACACTGCATCACAACCCGCAAGGTCTCAACCTTCATGTATTTCGGTTGTGCGGTCCTTCTTGCACGGCAAGCATTTTACAGGACGGGCAATGGATGCAATTTCTAACTGTAGGAGGACCTCCTCTTCGCTAAATTATGCTGCTAAGTGGAAGGTTTTCTGTAGGTGGTGTAGGGATCATTCTATTGATTTTTATGATTCCTCCATTCCAGACATTGCTAATTTTCTGGTCTACTTGTTTGATGAGATCAAACTGCAGCCAGTAACCATTAAGGGTTATAGGTCTATGCTATCGGATACCTATGCTCATCATGATAGGTTACAGATTGGATCTAATGTCTCTTTATCTAAGTTAGTGAAAAACTTTTCGATAAATAGATCTAGAACCCTTAGGTTAATTCCTAAGTGGAATTTAGCTTGGGTTCTTCTGAAGCTAAAAGAAGCGCCATTTGAGCCTCTTGATACAGTGGACTTCAAATTCTTATCTTATAAGACAGCTTTTCTCTTAGCCTTCTCTTCTGCCAGAAGACTTAGTGAGCTTCATGCACTATCAGTTGATGATTCTCACTATCGTAGTGTTGGTAATACTATTACTTTAACTACTAATGTTGGATTTTTGGCGAAGAATCAGGATCCTAATAAGTATCCTGAACCTATTGTTATTAAGGCTCTGCCGTCTTCAGATGGTCATAGGCCTTTGCTCTGTCCAGCTAGAGCCATGCGTATTTACAAACGTAGATCTGAGTTTATCAGAAAGAGACGCAAGCATTTCTTTCTGTCTCTGCTGCATAGTAGAAAGGAGATTACAGTCCGTTCTATTGCAAGATGGATTCAATTGACTATCCGTACTGCTTATGAAAAATTATCTTCAACTCAGCAGTCTGTGCTTAAGATTTCGGCGCATTAAGTAAGAGTGCTGTCTACATCTTGGGCTTATGCTAATAGTGTTGCTATTACTGATTGATGAAGGCTGCATATTGGTCACAGCCTTCCACTTTCACGAATTTTTATCTTAGAAATATTGAGTCCATTTCTGGTGACCTTTGATGTTTAGGTACGTTATCTGTTGCTCAGAATGTCATCCACTAAACAGTTGCAACTATAGTTATGCAGGCTTTCTGTTCCGGTAGTGACTCTGTCCTGCTGCCCTCTTCGTTCTAGGGTATTTGACCCAGAGCAAGGGGAAGGTGGGGGGGGGGGGGGGGGGGGATGGATGATGTTCCCATATATCACCTGCTTTATAGTGAAAAGCAAGGGAATACCTCCTCTGGAGTCAGTAATTCCGAGTCAGTGCCAGGATAGTTTTTAAGTGTAACGCTAATGTCTATCTCATTTATGTAATATGTTTAAAGTGTAGCTCGGTGTGAAACATTTGTATATGTCACGTGTCATACGAGTGCTAATATACAATCCTCGGACACTTTTAAATGAGTATAAAGAGTCTCATTCTCTGGACTATATTTATTGGCTTTCCTTTAAAAAGATTAGTATAATGGGTTATACTGGATGTTAATAGAGATCATTGATGTTATTGTGCTCAATTACGGAATGGTATTGTGTCTTTCTTTTTTGATACAAACAAGAAAGATACATGTAAAGCTGTTCTCCTCTTCTCCTTGAGGGGATAATTCTGTTTACATGTAATTGACCTTATTGGATTTTCCTTTATGTCCTAGGCCCTCCAGCCTTTTTTCTATTCAGCTAAGTCTGGGTTATTGGTACAGTATAAAAATGTTAAAAAATTTATAGTAATTTATATATTTTTTATACTTACCAATGACCCAGACGGGGATGGCCCTCCCATGAGTTAGGAACTCATACCTCCCAGCTGATTACATAATGCTTACCAGGCACTGGTGGTAAGAATGAGGATTTGGCTCCAATTTCAGACTTCCTTGACACTGAGCATGCTCGGTGGACAAAAGTATAGAGAGCCACATAGGACTTCTAATTTTTGGATTTTGATGCAAATTTTGGGGATTGACAGGGGCAAAATTTGTGTTTGGCCCTAGAATATTAGAGTTAGCACCAGCTAAGTCTGGGTCATTGGTAAGTATAAAAAATATATAAATTACTATAAATTTTTTAACATTCTCATTATTTTCAACCACATTTTCATTGTATTTTATATATTCTCCATGTTCGCGCACGACTTTCACATACTGTGCGATTCAGACATATAATTTTTTTGGTTGATAAATTTATGTTATCCATTTGGATACTGTTATTATTATTACAGTTAGATGTCAGTGGGGGGCTGTATGGACAGAATTTCTCCTCTCTGTTGAGGGCAGATGTTCTGTTTTTCGGGTTCCTGTCGGTCATCTGGGTTTAGTTATGTTCCCGCTGGTCCTTAATTTCTGCCACCTTTTCCTCGTAGTTGGGGGTGTTCTACTTTCTACATCTGTTGAGTTCACCTTTTTTTTTAGCTCACCTGACTGAAAGTCAGTGTTAGATATTGCCATCACTTGGCATCCATCGTCCATTTTCCATCGTACGTTAGCTTTTACAAAACAATCTCTTCACAAACCAATGGCCCAAATTGTAACATATATGGGCCACATCATCTTGGGGGTAGTCTGTCTTAGTTTTGTTCAAATGGGGTCTCTGCCCTTTTTGGGCTTGGGCTTATGTCCAAATATTGTGAAATTCATTAAAAATCATCTTCTCATGAACCACAAGTGGGAATGCTTTGATATTTGGTATGAAACTTCCTCTGGTGTTCAAGATTAAAAGTTGTTCAAAGAAAGTTAATAGGTCCATATTTGGACTCTCCAGGGGCTGGGCTCACTTTTGAGCTCCCCCTAAAAATTTCTATTTCAAGAACCAATGGAGCAATTTGAACCAAATTTTGTGTGTAGCATTAGTTGACCCTAAGTACTTGATTCATGCCCAATTTTTTTTCAGCGGTTCCCCTTGGGAACATCTGGAGCTAAAAATATAGTAAAAATAGTACACTAACTAGAGATTTGCTAATTGGTATGAAATTTACTTGTGATGAGTTGAAACAGATGGATGAAAAAAAACTGTGTCGATTCTGTTTTGTGACCTTTTTTTCACGCTTTGAAAAAATGATGACTCAGCACTTTTTAACACTGAAGTCAATGGAAAAAACATTAAAGTGTTTATTTTTCAGAAACCACTGCTCCTAAAACTCTCATGTTTGACATGGAACATCTGATGAAGCTCATTTCTGACGTGTGTTCTTACCAAGCTATTAGGTCCCCATTTAGGCTGACATATGGAGCCCAGATCTGTAACTTAATGCACTATCGTGAAAATCCATTAAAATTTTCTCTTTCAGATCCATTATTACAGCTTTTACAAAACAATCTTCTTTTGAAAAACGTTGTGTCCTTGGGCAAGACACTTCATCCCACTTGCTCATGTGCGGGCATGGTGACGCTGTGTGGTAACGCATACTGCATGTTGATGCTACACATGTTTTCAACCTCTGTAACCCTGTCTCTACAGAACTCAGAACTCTCTGCAAAGAGAGCTCTACAGAGACATGGGTTGTCACATTGAGGGCTAACAGATGCCCACCGTTGCTCGGTGGTTCGCTCCGAATTCTACAGACTCTTCTTTCGTCCATAAATCCGTCGCTGACAGGATATGACCCAGCCTGTTAATATGTCATTAATCACCAATAAATAAATGCTACCCTCAAATTTGCAGGCAGAGACATATACCAGACTTGGTGTTGCTCTTGTTGCAGAATGTGTAAATTATGCAATGGTTCTTGAAAGTTCTTGAAATGTAAAATTTTTACTAAATTGCAGACATCATTCTTTTCAATTTCAGGCACCTGTTGTTATCCACAATTTCAGTAACATTTCATTTAAAAAAAACATTAATCATTGTTTATAAACGATAAAGAGTGTCATTGAGATAGACCCTCTGTCCTTGAGTGACAATCAGCTACAACTCATTTTCATTCAGATTACATTTCTCCATACCTATAACCCTTACAGTTTAGGACAACTTGGTCCAGGTGTGTATTTTAGGCTCTCTTGAGCTTTTAGTCTTCTACTGCTCTCACCTCTGTTATGTCCAGAATTGTTCCTTGAGGGCAATGCCTTTTGCCCAAGCATGTGGTGCATTCTCGTGGTCGTTCTTTCTTCCCCTGCGGGAAAGGGGAATGCTGTCATTCGGGGCCTTCTGACATGACCACGTCTGGTGAGAGTTATACCCCCTCCATGGGGGATGTGCAGTCTTTTCCTGTGGTGTATACTCTGGGAGCTGTTGAGTTGTCTGGTGAAAGATGCCTGGTTCCGGGACTGTAGTCCCTCTCCAGTCGACATCTGAGGCTGTCACTTGGGTTGTGCCTCCTACTTTGGAGCCGAGCTCAGTTGCTCTCTCCACCTTTCCACCAGTTTCAATAGCTTTTGACGTATCTGCTGCTACTGCTGTTCCTTCTGCAGCGTCATCAGACTCCGTTTCAGCTGGCCTCGGCTTATACCCTGCAGGGGTCTGCTGAGATGTCTTGTAGTATAGACATGGGATATCGGCCTCAGCCTTCCCTGACTTCAACTCAGCGAAGTTGGAAGGGGTTGCCGGACGAACCCTCTGCTGTGGTTTCTTAGCCGTCGAGCCCAGCAGTCTTCTCTTTGGATTCAGATGTTCCTGGTGGGGTCACCATGGACTCCGTTGCGTTTCCGTCCATGCACTCTGGTCGATGGCTAGTTTTGCGGGACCAACGCCTTTTGTGCAGCCTAGAACTTCTGTCCCTCAGGGGTCCGCAGAGGCTTTCCTGAGTTCCCGCACTGTCAATCCTCGGGGTCTAGTATACCCCTATCAGCATCTGCCTGCAGATGTTTCAGCTGCCGCCCATCGCCCCGCATCGGGTGTTCTGGAGGATCATGACCCTTTTCTGGTTAAGGGGGTCAGGAGTGAAGCCACTTTGCTGGTTTGTTCCCACGTCAAACCAGCTGCCACAGGCAGTGAGCTTAGGGAGGCCCTCTCCTTGTTCACTCCGGCTCTTTCCAAGGGCCTTCCCATTACCTCCAGTGAGGCTACTAGTGGTTTCTAGGCCCCCCCACTGCACTGGGATTGGAAGCAGGCCGCTTTCTGATCCCCTTGGTGTGCCTACATCATGGGAGGCATCAGCTGGTTTGCCCGTGATTGGCTATGTGTCTTCCGACTCAGAGGATGGGTCAGACATACCTGACGTTGAGCGCCAACAGTCGTCTGACTTGGGGGCAGCTCTTGACTTTATGTTTGGGTTCCTTCAGGATCTCAAACCATCAGACCAGCTGATGGTGTCAGTCAGGCCGCGATCATCAGTCGTGCGCCTCCAGTCTGTGGAGCAACCCGCTTCTGGGTGCCTTCGACCGTAACAGTTGGTACCGGTGGTTGAAGCGTTTGTAGCTTTGGATTCTAAGCTGAGTTCCAAGGCTATGAAGACTCCGTTCTTCAACAGGGCTGACTCCTTTTTGCCTCCAGTGCATTATCGTTTCTATGATTCTGCCAGTCCATCAGCCTGCCAGACTTTGACGGTCTTAGATCAAGACTCCACCGCCCTCGGGCTTTCCAAGCCCAAGTCGGCTGTTATTCCTATGGCGACTCTGGAGTTCCTGTTGGGCTTTTCGAGAGAGATGCTGGGCATGCTTTCTCTCTCAGATCACATTGTCTCTGCTTTGGCTGCTTATCTGCCTCCAGATAGGTTTGACGATGCACAGGCTCCTTTGCGCATGATTTCCCAGATACTCATGCATCTTACTCACACACATGCCTATAACACAGCTAACTTGGAATTAGTTCGCCGGGACGCTGTGTTGGACACAAACCGTTCCCCTCCTGATGGTCAGCGTGCTGCTCTTTGATCCACTTCTTTAGCGGGTCTGGGACTTTTCCATGGCAACAGCCCGGGATGAGGTTCTGCAATCTGAGTATCCTGAACCAGTCTATCATTGCTCCCAAGTTCAGCATGGAGACTTTCAGGTCAGTCCTCCGCTCCATTCACCAGTGAGATTTCGCTTCCAGCATTGACCTGCGAGACGCTTACTTTCATGTTCTGATTCATCGGACGTCGTGAAAGTATCTTGGGTTTGGTTTGCTGGGGCGCATTGATCAGTTCAAGGCCATGCCTTTTGGCCTCAACCTGGCTCCTTAGGCCTTTACCCGACTTTACCCTGCATTTTGGTCTGCATCTACCATCTGATGTTCTCCAGGCAATCCAGTGCTGCTCTTCTGGAGTCAGATGTCGATACATTGTTGAGCTGCTCACATCGCTAGGGTTCAGAGTCAGTGAGAAGTTGGACCTGGTTCCTTCTTAGTCGTTTTGTCATCTGGGGATGGACTTCCGTACTCGGCTGAATATGGTGGCAGTTCCCCGGGCAAGGGCTGTGATTCTCTCATCTTTCACCCTGACTCTATCCCAGTCCATGTCCACGACAGCTCGGAGTATTCTCTGACTGCTTGGTCTCTGTGGTTCAGTGACGGATCTCATTCCTCTCAGTCCACTGCATGTCTGACCTCCCCAACACTTTCTGCTCAGTCATTGGAGATCGAATGTCGATCCTCTGGATCTGATACTTCACTTACCAGATCTCTTCATCGTCACCTTCTTCCCTGGACAGATGTTTAGTGGATTATGCAGGAAATTAATATAATTTTTTCAAAGAACAGATCACTTTTCATCTTGTACAATTCAGGGTTTATTTAGGCCATACAAAAAAATACTTTTTTTCTCTGGGATAGCCACATCTGAAATAAATGTGCACCTCTAACATATTTATTGCCTCCCATAAATAAAAAAAATATATAAAATCCACTGCACACAATCTTGGGTCAATGACTTCATGTATATTGAAAAATACAATGGAGAAAAACTGTATTTACTTGTTTTGCGACAGCTAAAAATAGTGTCCCAAAATTCTTGAATTGTCTCCATCAAGACAGTTTAGTTTCGATTTGGGTAGTGTTGTGTGTCATTGTGGTAATTTGATTTGCTACACATGGTGAATAAATGAGAAATAAAGAAGGAATAAAGAAGTAGTAATTCTTACCTGTTGTTTTCCTTTCTTCTTTCCCACGAATTCAGAGTCAATCAAATAGTTCATAAAGTCAGAACTGCAGTATGGTTGTTGTTGTCAAAAATCATAACCACCAGACATGACTAACAGAACTAGGACACTGATAGTTCAGGTACCCATCCAAACTAGCAAACGGTAAGAAGAGAAATGAACAAGGTATGCACAAATAATTCCCAGTTCAAGAGAGCTTGTATTTGGAACAATACTATGGATGACAACATATTTCACTTTATCATCAGTATTGTGGTTTTCTAACATAATTTGTGTGTACCACCTTCAAACTAATGCACATTTAGAATTCACTTTCTTTGAAAAATTAAATGTTTGTAAGATTTTATGATTCAGGGGAGACTACTCAATTTCATCAATAAATATGAGAAGTTGATAGAAATGTATGTACCTTTATTACTGTAACACATAAATTGTTGGAATGTTATTGGGTTGTTTCCTTGATATTGATATTGTTTATTTTATCTGGAGTGCTAGTATACAGAATGATAAATACAGTTCAAGTCAAAATGAGTTGAATAATGAGATGTTAGACTGTTTGTCAGTATTTCCTGTATTGCATTACTAACTTTGCTATTTATTCACAGAAGGCTTTTTACAGAAGGCTTTCCATCGGTAAACAGGAGAAGCAGGCCAGAAAAGAAGCAGACTGTCATCTGCATAGCAGGGTAGCATCACTAAATTTACCCTCTGTGAACCTCAATCTGAATCAGGGTCTCAAAACTAAACTGAAAGAGGTTCTCAGAGGATAAATTGGCCAACTGTATGGGATAGTATCAAGCCAGAAAATAAGCAGATGTCATCTGCAAAATGAGGTCCCCAGAGCGTGAATTTAGTAGTGCTACCCTGCACAGCAGAGTAGCATCACTAACTGTACCCTCTGTGAACCTCACTCTGAATCATGGTCTCAAAACTAAACAGAAAGAGGTATCCAGGGGATAAATTGGCCCACTGTATGGGATAGCATCATCAAATTCACCCACTGGGGAAATCATTCTGCAAATGTCAGACTACTTATTTTCAGGCTTCGATAGCATCATCAAATTCACCCTCTGGGGACCTCATTCTGCAAATGTCAGATTCAAGTTTGTTGAAATTGAGTTCCTCGCTAAATATTTTGAGACGGAAAAAAATGAAAAATTTTAGACTGAAAATGTAGGGTCTGGTTCCGACTTGGAAATTTTGGATCAAAAGAAATTTTTTTTATGTTTTTTATGCGTTTTGTTCAATTTTGTGACGAAAAAAACCCCCAAATTTTAGCCTGAAAAATTTCGGTCCAGTTCGGACTTCGAAAATTTTTATACTGTACCAATGACCCAGACTTAGCTGGTGCAAACTCTAAAATATTTAGGGTCAAACGCAAATTTTACCCCCCCAGTCCCCAAAATTTGCATCAAAAACCAAAAATTACATGTCCTATATGGCCCTCCATACTTTACTCCACTGCATGTGCGCAGTGTCAAGGAGGTCTTGAAATTGGCGCAATTATCATTCTTTGTTTGACCCTCAATTCAGATATATCTCACTGATATTTGTGCTTGTAAATCTCAGTTTAAATGATGCCAGACACATAATTTTGAGAGAAATGGTGGATCTAAGGAGGAAATAGAAGGATGAGAGGAAGAAACAGTGGCAGGAAATGTTCAGGACTGTTAACTTATAATTTTTTTATGAAATTATTTCATGTTACCTATTTTCGAGGCCTGACCCTGATGTTGTTATTCTTGCTATGACTGTACCATTGTTGATCTGTGTTTCCTCTCTCCCTTTCCTTTCTTCCCCCCAGCTATTCTCCCATGCTTTTGGCATATTTTTTGTAATGTTGATTACTAAAATTTCTTGGGAGTTTGGCTTGGTAACAGAATTAATATTCTGCTTTTCCCCATGTTTACGTCCTCACCCTTGGGTGTTGAGGCATTTTGGTCTGCATCTACCATCTGATGTTCTCCAGTTTCTTCTCTGGAAGTCTCTGTTTTGCATCAGATAGTGTTTAAATTGGTAACTGATTTCGGGCCATGTTTGCCAGTGCCTGGAGTCATGTTTCCGGTTTTTGTACACCTTTTGTTTGTGTTGACAACGGTTACTTCTGATAGTGATTACTTATCTTCTGTTTAGTTCAATTCATACTAAGATACATTAATATTGTCTGTAAGTGTTACATTAATTTTTTGAAATGGTTTTAAAAAATTTGTCCACACTTAGGCTTTTTTGGGATCCATTTGGGCTCATCGTTCCCTTTGGGAACTTGGGATCTTCTGAAAAATTTTTTCAAAAATTTTTTTCTTTTTGAATTATTTTTTCAAAATGTTATAATGGATTATTTTATTATGTATCTTTGTTTTCAAGGTTTGGTGCGAGTACTATGACTGTTTGTAATTTTTCACAATGAAAAATTATTGTTCAAATTCTAATGCGAGGAAATCTTCCTCTCATTCTCATGATCAGTGTATTAATTGTAGTCAGTGTGCTCGCACTAACCCTTGCTCTGTGTTTGTCAGTTGGGATGCCAAATTTTGGAGACGTGTGTCACGGTATGTTGTTAGCGGGGAGAGGTCCATGCCGGTCCTCTCTCCTCCGGGTCACTCTAGTTTTTCAATCTCTTTTTCAGAGGAACAAGAACAGGGTGATGTTTCCGTGATGTCTTCTTAAAGTGTGCTTCCGTCGTCACAATCAAATGAAGAGTTAGCGGCAAAGTGCTCATGCAGATACGTCAACTGCCTAAGAGGTCCCTAGTAGGATCGACGGCTTTTGGCGTCTGCTAGCTCGAACCTGTTTAGCGACCATTAGACCAATGGCTCAGCAGCCGGGTTCGTCCGTTTCGGTCCAGGAAGGAGATTTGGGTGATGCGAGCACTATAAAAATACAACGTGCACACCCAGTGATGACGGATCAGAGGATGGTTCCGGAGGAAGCCTGTTAGTCCGGTTCCTAGCTCGTCCAGGTCCATCCGGACTGCGGACGAGAGAGGCCCCCTCTCTCTTACATCAACATCTGCGCCGCGATGTTGTTGTATGTTCGTTTGTTAGACGGAGCATACATCCACCGCTCGGGATGCTCCATTATATAGACAGTCCGGAGAGACTGCTCTATCGGCTTCCTCATCCTCACGGCAGCACACACGACCGCACCTTGGCTATGTGACCAGTGATATCCAACCAATCTCGCCGACCAGGGATTCCACGGCGACCAGGTCACTCCATCCAGTAGCCAAAGATACGAGGCCTTCATACTCTGGACGTTCGCATAAAAGTCAACGTCCAAGGAGCTTCCAGCAGCTAAATCCTGTAAGATCACAGCTCCACAGGCCTCCGTTACGGACGTGCTATCGCATATAGCACAAATTATCGCAGCATCCCAGCAACCGACAGAAACTCTGTCGGATCAGGAATTATCCGAGGAATCTGGGTCGGTACGTTCCGCTGCAGGTTCAGGCACGGACGACCAAGATTTACAAGTGGTCTGACAGGATGGCGAAAGGGATACGGAGGAGTTGTAATTTTCCCTTTCGGAACAACATAATTGTCGTAGAGTGCATCCGGCATTATCATCTGACGTTGTTCCTCCGGACCAAAAATGCAGCATTGCCGGATAAGAGACTGATAGCGCCACTGGACATAGAATTCTTTAAGTGGTTTAGGGACATCGTCCCTGAGTTTCCGTCACAGTCCAGTAAAGTCTTGCGGACATTTGCACTATTAATGACGCTATATATAACTTGCTACCAAAACGGGCAGGTCCGGTTTCTTATCGGCAAATGCTCTACATCTTCCTTTCATCAATTCATGGAATAAATTCGAAACAGCAGGACAGTCATGGCATTCTGAGAGTTCCTCTGCATCTAGACGACCAGACCGAAGACCTAGTATTGTCTATACCGTCGTCTATGTCAGTTCCAACCATGACGTTGGAAACGACAATATCGTCTAACAGGGCTAGCTTAGACGCCTTATCATTACGCAGATCACCTTACCAGAGCGTTATCATTACGTCTCGATGGAAAAGAATTCTAGGATGTACAACCTCCTTAAGAGTTCTTTCGAGGGCCATAGCATTCTCCATGTATAACTCTGCCCTTTTAGTGGCAACCTGGAGTTGGTTAGATGTGACGCGGCCCTGGCTACATCCACGCGTGCGCGTGGAAAGTAAGGTGAAAAAACTCTCTCAGAGTCACTCCGGTCTCCGGAGAGTTTCTCTTTAATGGCAAGCTTTTTGCAATCTATGATCAGATAACTAGAAAGCTTCAGGCTCTCTGCTATTCAAATCCGATTCCATAAGTCGGATTCAGCGGAGAAGAGTAGGACAGGCACTTCTGGGGCAAATACATCCAAGGGAAGTTCCTGTAGAGGTTCATTTGCGTCCTCTAGGTCTTACTCTAGAGACCGTCAGGATAGCGACTCAGATAGGGGCCGTAATACTGGCCGAGTCAACCGGTCAGACGACCCTAGGTCGACGGGCCGAGGTGCGGGCCGTGGAGGAATGGTTTCTCCTTCCCCAAGCCTCGCAGGACCAGGAGGTTATGGTAAATACTTCTATCGTATTCCAGTGTGTGACTGTCGAGTTCCTCAACCAATTAGGAGTTGTTTACGGACGTTCCTTGGGTTCGAGGGGTGATTTCGGAAGGACCAACTGTCCTTCAAAGGAAAACCTCTGTTAAACTCGAAGTCCAAGATGTACTCAGCTCCTGTCAAATCCACAGAGAAGAGGCTTGCTTCCATCGTAAGTCCAGTCTCTTCTGGAGAAGTTAGCGATAGAGATCGTAGAAATCCAGGAATTTCCAGGTTCTACAACCATCCTTTTCTGGTTCCAAAACCAGACGGCTTGTTCCGTCCACTCATAAATCTGAGCTGGATAAACAAGCTGATCGTGGCTCCAAGTTTCTATATGGAAACCATCCGATTGGTCAGAGCGAGTATTTGGGTGAACGGCTATGCTATATGCATAGATCTCTAAGATGCATACTTTCACGTCATGGTACATCAGGCGTTCAGAAAGTATCTTCGCTTCGCCATCAAAGGAGTCGTGTTTCAGCTCCGAGCAATGTGCTTCGGTCTGAATCTAGTGCCCTGGGCTTTCACTCGAATAATTAACTCAGTAATGACTCATTTCTGAGCTCATTTGTCTGCGGTAACGTCGGCCTACCTGGACGACATTCTTTAAAGGTACGGCAATGAGTTAACGCTTCAGAACGATGTGCAGAATCGGCTTCTATTGCTCCGACGTCTCGGTTTCATAAGTAAACGAGGAGAAGTCGGATCTGTTGTTGTCCAAGTCATTCACCCACCGGGGGATGAGCTTCAAGACGCACAACAATCTCGTTCGTCTGCCGTTAACCAGAGCGAAATCAATCAGCTAATACGATCCCTATTGTCTTCATTCAGACAAAGTTACAGTGAGAGATTTCATGAGTAGAGATGAGACGATTAATCGGTGTAACATCGGCACTCGGCCGATAAGCACCCATCGGTTCACCATCGGCACTCATGATTCAACATCGGCCCTCGCCGATTGTCTGAAACTCAGTGAAAGTGTTATGGATGAACTTTCTTCCACTTCATGGGACAACCAGTGGCAAGCGATCGGTACGTAACTCGTCTGTTACTGATACCATGTAAATGATGGTTCGTGAAAGAAAAGGCAGAATATTATATTAAAGATTCTGATTGTGTAACTGTGTACTGAGTTGTTTTTTATCTATCATGTGAATACGGACTCTCTTTACTGCCCAAACTGTACTTCATTCTGCAAAATGTTGCAATATTTCTTTCAACCACGCTCATCGTCTCATTAAATATATATTGGACAGATAATTCCTCCATATTAGTAATCCATGTTAATTGTGAAAGGTTTGGGTGCAAAAAGTTTAATATCGGGCCATTCGGGGTGGGATTTATCAACACGAAGCCACTGAATTTTTCTCATGTTGAATTGTGTGGAGCACATGATAAAAATAGATAATGCAGTGCAACGTCATAACTCGTGTGACAAAATCCCATATATGGGTTTACCGAAAAGAAACTCCCACTTTAAAACGTGTGGTTCCAACAACGGCTTTTGATTTTCACTAAACATTTTCTACCAAATAGGCCTAACTGATAGTCGACTTCAAAGCCTGTGTAGGGGGGCGATTCGGCAAAGACCCGAAATGAATTGTTTCCATTGTTGATGTGAACCGCATCAAAGGCTCAGAACACAATTTACCGTGACGATGCACGTGATGAGTTCTCGACTCAGTTGTTAGCTGTTTATTTTAAATCGAAAATATTCTGCACTGATGGTGCTTCATTGACATAAAATTAACCCTTTAATGACTGTTATTTAATTTATTCAAGTGAGTATTACCGTACTGACTCGTGTCGAAGCCCAGGGGGTGCTTGCAGTGGATAAATAGCAAAGTGGTGGTGATGGGGGGGGGGGGGGGGGGGGGGGGGGGGGGCTTAGTGCTTGCAAGTCGCGTTGGGATGCGTCGGAAATTGTCGAAATAAGACAAGTAAGTATCCACTGGGTATGTTCTGTTTCTTTGGAAACCACCTACCAATTTTATAGAATTTGCTTTAAACATTCTCATAATTATCTTGTACATACAGTTCAGATTTCGGGTTTTAATCCTCAATTTAATGAATAAAACAAGCAGAAAATCATGTGGTGTTTTCATTTTTTTTTTTTTTTGTACAGGTTACTCTCGAAGCCAGAAATGGACGTAAGTTGACAATCAACACAGCAAACCACCCCCTTGAAAACAGGCAAACATAGTCTGTTTAAAAATAGCTGTTTGTTTTTAATATGTACATTTTATTATGAATAAAACAAAATAAAGCTTCACACAAAATCAATAAAAATTTCTTCATATGAAGACCAGATAAAATTTACACAGCGGAATATGAATAACAAAATAGTTGC
Organism: Pictodentalium vernedei; assembly: GCA_031216915.1. NCBI lineage: Eukaryota > Metazoa > Mollusca > Scaphopoda > Dentaliida > Dentaliidae > Pictodentalium > Pictodentalium vernedei. Next base: position 766,035,645 of record CM062297.1, read on the forward strand.
CTCCCTTGGCAAATTCGAAAATTTGATTTTACACTGAAAGTCATAACTTCACATGTTGCAGAGCATGATGAAATGATAAATGAGCTTGATTTATTGAACCATTATGTCATAAATCATATTCCTGGTTATATTGTTAAAAAATTCTCAAATACCAGAGTTGTAATTATTTTTTATTTTTATTTACCACTTTCTCATTAATTTCTGAATACCTGTTTTTCACAATAAGATGTGCAGACTCGAAAGTGGCAGTGTTCTTTTACAATGAGTTGTGCCCCGCTTGAAAGTGGCAGTGTTCAATCAGTATCTTTCTGATGATATTCGACCACTGTGAAAACTGTGAAAACTATATGTTGTGGGCGTGTTTCAGACAACTATTGACAGCAGCCTGCACTCTCATTTGAAACAAGTGACAGCTTCCAAAAACGAGGTCGACAAAAAAATAAACAAGTCAATTTTGCTTGGGATAATATTTTAATAAAGACTTATTACACTGAACACAGACATAATGTATTACACAAAAGACGAATTTAACAACACAAAAATCTCAACTCCAAAAAATATACATATACAGTATTGCAGTTCTATTTGATAAGTACAGTGTTGCAACAAGTCAGCTATTTTTCCATTTGATGCCTGTAAATTCCACGTCTTGTCTCAAACAACTTTCGTCCAATTTGAAACTTGGGGGGTGGGCTTTGACTCGAGTAGGGCACCCTGGTTCACAAATCTGAAAAAGCAGGGGGTGGGCTTCGACACGAGTATGGGCTTCGACACGAGTCAGTATGGTAAAAGTGTGTTATCTTCCGGGTTGATGGGGATTCTGATTGAGGTAAATCAACCAGTTTCTGCAGTCAGCTTGAATAATAAAGAAACCATCTGACATCGGCATTCGGTATCGGCCGATTGTTGTCTAAAATAATCGGCATTCGTCTTATGGGGCATTTTACTAATCGGCTCATCTCTATTCATGAGACTGATAGGTTGTGTGGAGCTGCCGCGGATTTTATTCCGATGGGGCAGCTACGCACTCGTCCTCTCCAATTTTCTGATCCAGAATTGGAGGGTGAAGATTCATTCGCACGATACGGACATCCTCTTGTCAAATCAAGTGAACAAGAGATTCAGACTTGGGCAGATATTCAGTGGTTAACTCAGGGAGTTCCACTGCAATTGCCGGATCCGAGTTTTTCAGTTTTGACGGATGCCAGTTAAACAGGTTGTGACGCAACATTGAGCCCAACGGATTTGGAGTGCCAGGGTCTTTGGGATCCGCAGTTCCTACTCAAGCACATAAACATCAAGAAATGATGTCAATTTGGCTTGCGCTACGTCATTGAATGAACGTTATTCAGTATGCACATGTGCAAATGCTGTCCGACAATTCAATGGTATTAGCGTATATTCGGAACCAGGGAGGCACTCATTCCATTCTGTTATTCAAGTTAATGGAATGAATCCTTCTGTTTGAACTGGAAAATCAAGTTCTCCTATCTGTCCGTCATATTCCGGGTCGTCTGAATGTATTAGCAGACTCCCTTTCACGGAGGGGTCGCTTGTCGTCAGAATGGACTTTCAACAAACAAGTATTTAATCAGATTTGCTACTCATGAGAGCGGCCAATGACGGACTTATTTGCGACGCATCTCAACAATCAGTTGCAGACGTATGTGTCACCATGTTCGGATCCTCGAGCATTTGCAGTAGACGCTCTATCAATCTAGGGAGACGGAATGCTAGGATATGCGTTGATTCAGCAGATATTGCTCAAGTTAAAATAATCTCAATGCAATTCTGTTGGTAGCATCTCTATCTCCACAGAGACCGGGGATTAATCTACTCAGGTGTCTGTTGTGGGACATGCTGTGTAAGCTTCCTCCACATTTCGGTCCATTCTATGGCTAGATGGATTCAATTTACTATCCGTACTGCTTATGATAAATATCTTCATCTCAGCAGTCTGTGCTTAAGATTTCAGCTCATGAAGTAAGAGTTCTTCTACATCGTGGGCTTATGTTAATAGTGTTGTATTACAGATCTAATGAGGGCTGCATATTGGTCTCAGCCTTACACTTTCATGAATTTGTATCTTAGAAATATTGAGTCCATTTCTGGAGATCTGCATTGTTTAGGTCTGTTATCTGATGCTCAGAATGTCGTCCACTAAACAGTTGCAACTATAGTTATGTAGGCTTTCAGTTCCAGCAGTGACTCTGTCCTGCTGCCCTCTTCGCTCTGGAGTATTTGATCCAGGACAAGGAGAAGGGGGGGGGGGGGGGATGGGTGTTCCCTTAGGTCACCTGCTTTATAGTGAAAAGCAAGGGAATACCTCTCCTGGAATCAGTAATTCCGAGTCGGTACCGGGATGATTTTAAAGTGTAAAGCTAATGTTTACTCATCCATGTAATATTTTTAAAGTGGAGCTCGGTGTGAAGCTTTTGTATACGTCACGTGTCATACGGGCGTTAATATACAATCCTCGGACACTTTTAATGAGTATAAAGAGTCTTATTTCTCTGGACGTCCTTTATTTATTGGCTTTCCTTTAAAAATAACTAGCATAACGAGTTATACTGGAGGTTAATAGAGATCATTGATGTTATTATGCTCAATTACAGAATGGTGTTGTGTCTTTCTCGTTTTGATGCAAATAAGAAAGATACATGTAAAGCCTATTTCTCCTTTATTGTCGAGGGGATAATTCTGTTATATGTAGTTGAGTCTATTGGATTTTTGTTATGTCCTAGGCCCTCCAACCTTTTTACTATACAGCTAAGTCTGGGTCATTGGTACAGTATAAAAATGTTAAAAAATTTATAGCAATTTATATATTTTTTATACTTACCAATGACCCAGACGGGCATGGCCCTCCCATGAGTTGGGAACTCATACCTCCCCGCTGAGTACATAACGCTTATCAGGCACTGGTTGTAAGAATGATAATTGAGCCAATTTCGAGACCTCCTTGACACTGCGCCATGCGCAGTGGAGTAAAGTATGGAGGACCATATAGGACATATAATTTTCAGTTTTTGATGCAAATTTGGGGGATTTGGGGGTAAAATTTGTGTTTGGCCCTAAATATTTTAGAGTTAGCACCAGCTAAGTCTGGGTCATTGGTAAGTATAAAAAATATATAAATTACTATAAATTTTTTAACTTTTTTATCAAATTTTGGAATTTTTTTTGGATTTTTTGTGTGTTTTGTTCAATTTTGAGACCAAAAAAGAAAAAACATTTATAGCCTGAAAATTTTGGGTCAAGTTCTGACTTGGAAATTTTGAAGCAGAATTTGGAGAGAAAAAAAATCCAGTTTTTTATGTGCTTTGTTCAATTTTTAGACGAAAAAAAAAATTGTTAGACTGAAAATTTTGGGTCTGGTTCTTTTCAAAATTAAGTTCCAAGATGAATTAGAGTGTTTTTATGCGAAAATGTTTTTATCCTATGTCCTCCTCTCCCTTCATTATCAAGGATGGGGGACAGTTAGATGTAACAAAAGGTTTGGCTGCAAAATATATTTTGAAAGATTTGGAGTGATTTTATCCACCCCCCCAAAACAAATTATAAAAATTACACATATGACCGCCAACACCACTTCCCACCCCCAGGGGTCAATTAAGTAGAGGGAAAGAAATTTGCAACAAAATGCATTTAGAAGGAATTTAAGTGAAATTATGTAAAAAAAAAGGTCCCCTGTAATAATTTCATGACTTCTTTCCTCTGAAGTGTTGATGAGCCATGATTAGCTGAATGTGATCCAAAATACTTCTTTGAACAACTTGTTTAAGAAGACTTCAGATCCACCAGTCAGACTCCTTTCATATTTGGTATACAACATCTCTAGGTGGGTCAGATTCAAGTTTGTTCAAATCGGGTTCCTTCATTAATATTTTGGCTCACTATTGGGGCCCAAAGTTTAACTTAGTGCAATGTGAGGAGATTTCTTTAAAAACTTTCTTCAATCCACTAGTCAGAATTCTTTCGTATTTGGTATATAACATCTCAAGGGGGATCAGATTCAAGTTTGTTCAGTTTGAGTCCCTGGTTTAATGATTGGGCTCTCTATGGGTGGGGGTGGAGGGGGGTCATGTTAGGCTTGATCAGATTCATTCCTTAGTGTTTTTCCATAAATTTCATGACTTCATTTGTTTGTAGTGTTGATGAACCATGTCTAACTGAATGTGACCCCCAAATACTTCTTTGAACCACTTTGGCAGGTGAGCGATTAAGTCCCATGGGGCTCTTGTTCTGGTAGTTCCTGCTTATTCAAGTTGTTATTTTTATATTTTCTTTTTTTATGTTCTTCATTGTGATGTGCCATAAATAAAATAGCAGAACTGAAATATTTTTTCTTGGTAGATGTGCATATTAAACTACGAGATTTCTATTCTGTGTTTTACTTTGAAACATTGGGATAATATATGTGATCTCAACAGTACTATTCAGTATATAGAATATTTTAGTGTCTTTGCTGAAAATGAAAAATATTTTATATATAAATATCTGCCTCCTCTCCCCAAAAATTTGCCACAAATAATAAATAGAGGATATCTAGTGTTTTTGAGTGGATGTCAAAAATTATCTCATGAGTGACCGAGACAAATGTTTATTTTTCACGAGGGCTTGCACGAGCGAAAGTAATCATTTGTGTCAGTCACAAGTGAGATAATTTTTGGTATCCACTCAAAAACACTAGATTTTCTATTTATTATATGCTTTTTATAAAAATCTGATATTTCCACTCGTTTCAACCTTGAATTGTTGCATGAAAGTAAACAGCACATTGAATCATTGAAATGCGGAAGTGATTTGATTGATACTCGGAACAGATAACGTCTTAATCTGATTCAGCTGGCAGGTTTCTAGTCCAAACATGGCCTGAAAGTCTGTAATATGTGTTTTTGTTTTTTTCCCTTCAAAGAATCTACCAAATACCAAACCAAAAACTTATATTACGGACTTTCAGGCCATGTTTGGTCTAGCAGGTTTCATGCATCAATTCAAGGTGAATACATGTTGAATTATTGCTGTAAATGATCCGTATCCACTCAAAAACACCAGATTTACTTTTCATTAAACCTTTTTGGGACAAACTGATCATTTTCTGTGATAATTTGACTCGTATTCACCTTGAAGTGATGCTTTGAAAGCCGCCATTTTGATTGATACCGTGAAAGTGAAAATTTCTATATTTTCAGAAATTAAATCATTAACAAAATAGACGCATTTTTTTATGCCTCCGCCACATAGTCTCATAACATTACGAGTACAGTCCATTTAAAATATTCTCTCCTCTCCACTGGTCGATTGCATAATAGGGTGTCTAAAAATAGGATAAGCTAATTGGCTTTGAGGGGAACTTTTTAGTATCCATGGTAATTACTTCAACAATAACAAGTGCAGTTGTCAATGATGATCTTATGGACAGTCATCTGTGTTGACTGATTTTTGGGACAAATGATTTTAACAAACAATACTTTATTAAGCAATTTTTTTTTATTAATGATATCTGACTTTAATGCTTTATACGCAAGCACACTTTCAAAGCACTGTAATATCGATCGGGTTTTGTGATTAATGATATTTGACTTTAGTTCTTTACAAGTATCTATAAACATTTGCACACATGAATGACAGAATATATTATCTTTTAAAAAAAAATATATACACAAGCACTCTTTCAAAGCACTGTGATATCGATCGGGTTTTGTTTGCACTTTTGAATAGAAAATCTCTGCTAGTATTCCTGGAGTTAGCACTCAGCTACTAATGGGTAAAAATACACAGTACGTGACAGGTGGACTACTACCAAATCACTTGTCAAGTGAATGTTTTACAGAACTCATATTTTTTTACACATTTTTGCTTGCTTGTCTGCTGTTTATCGGCGCCTGTAAGTTGAAGTTGAGTGGATAATTCATTCTGTGTGATTTAGGATTTAGTTGTAATCCACCCTGCACTTATCTGCACACACGAAATAAACTGTGTGAACAAACTAGACACCTTGCAAGAAGCATTAGCTATTTATTTATCTATTTATTGGTGTTTAAGGTCACTTTTCATCAGCTATGGTTAATTGTGCCCATCGGTCGCAATTGGCCATAGTTGCAGAAAAGTGACATTAAACACCAATAAAGAAATTATGACCACAACAAATGTCTAAAGTCAAGTTTAGCCGATCGTTTACCCCTTTGGTGCCCATTTTAGTGGACATCCATCCCAGGCACTGGTGACTGGGTCCTATTTCACCAGTAAAGTGGAACTTTCTTACCATAGTAAATAAGCACTGCTTCACTTCCCGTTGCCACGGGGAAAGAAGCACTATTAAATATTATCACAGTGTACATTATTGTCTAAGAAATTCTGTGGAAATGCAATGACCCCCCCCCCCCCCCCCCCCCCCCCCCCCCCCCCAAATATTTCAGACAGCACACCTCTTGAGCGAGGTAGTGATCCATTCAACATGTGTTTGTTTAAATACATGAGAATAATTTAACTGGGGGTTTTTTAACATTTTTTTTGTGGTTGGGAGACGTGATTTGGTTAAACTTACGAGTCTCTTTAAAATTTAATCGGGGTCCTTTTTTAGAATTTCACTTCTTTTTTGAAAACAAAGTACAAAGAACTGTTTCGACCAGGGGAGATAAGTTTGACCAGTGTTTTTATTTTTTCTTCTTCATTTTTTTTCATGTCACTGATCATGTTGCGTGTCCTGCCAAAATATTTTTTTTCAAGGGTGGTATCTTTTAAAACGGACATATTTTTCGGTAAATTTAGCTGATAATTTTCTGTTAGTAAACAAGTTTTACTGTCAATGCAGTCTAGGATGTGGTGGAAGGACATGACGGGGAAACCCCTTCGAAGTGCTTGCCGTATCGGAATGGGAATTTTTTTCCCTTTCAGTGCTCCATCGCAGGTCAAAACAACATAAACCTTGATTGACATTCCCTTACCGCGATCATCGAGATCGTTCCAATGAGAGGTCATAAGCTATGTTTTTTTAACAAAAATTTAAAACATAATAAAATTTGAATGGAGATTTTTGTGTATAGTGCAGGACGAATTTGGCTGTTGACGTTGGGTAAAAACAGAAAGCTTGCTAGCGGTTTTCATGCTGTTTTCCGCATATTAGACGATTAATTTTTTTAATGAATAATACATTCTCATTTTAGTTCATCTAAACTATTTCGGTAAAATGCTTATGCTATAATAAAAATTAAATCACCGGGTTTTAACTTTGAAATGTTCGGACACGCGGCACAGTATAGAATCCATAATCCCATATCGGATAAGCTATTGTCGCAGCGAAACGCCAGGATGTTTTGCCAAGACTGTCACATTGTTGTTTCAAAAACACCGTACACCAAGAACACATTTTATTCACTGAAATACTCAGTCTATTCCAGGGAATCCAAATCATATATCAGCGAAACTTTTATTTTAATATGAAAACAAATCGAAAATCTCACGAATTAACGAACAGATTTTTTCAATTCCTATAATAAACCGCAGTACAGAGTTCTGAAAATGAAAGATATTGCATTTGTATCTGAATATTTTATTAAATGTATAGAAATTTTCTGACTGAACAATATAATTGCTAATCAGGGACAGTCTCTGAAAGATTTTTCTCGCCAAACATTAATTGGTTATGTAATCCTTCTCACATGACCACACTAAAACAGCTTTTCATTTTCCCGGTCGTTTCTACACAAACGACGGGGTAATTAACAAGTGCTGTTTTGTATGCAGTGCATACGTAATGCTAAGATGAGGGCATTCTTGTTATCAATGTGCTTGAAATTAATTCGCATTCACAACAAACTTGTTGCCCATCATTTATGCTGTATTTTTGTTTAAATAAATAGTTGATTCCTGTTGGGGGACAAATAATGAATTAGTCTACATTCATTTTTATTATGTTTGAAAACGAATCGATGTATTAATTGCATAAACACAGAATGTTTTTCATATGCGACTGGCTATCAGTAATTCGGTTTCATCAAGAAACGAACCGCCTTTGATGTCTGGATTTTCCCGTTGTCTTTAATTAGCCTCGCAAAGGGGGTTGTGGACCCGTGAAGACAATGTGTTCACCGGGTGTAACGAAAGGGGGTTTTAAATGGAGCGTACACGTAATGAAGGGGCATTAAGTGTTACCCTTGTCCATCCATCCATCAATCAATCTGTCCATCTAAACTTCAGTTTGACTGAACGAAATGAAACAAAATTTTATACATAGGTTTATAACCACATAATACAGGTGGGGATTGATAGTGGGTTTGGTCTGTTATTTTTTTGGCAGAGTTGGACTGACTTAGAAGACATGTTAGTAGGGGGGGGGGGGGGGGGGGCATCATTTGGTGGCCTGCTGTATTGCTGCTATGGTTTAATGGAGATAAGATAAGATATTTATTAATTCAGTATCAACAAAAATAAATGACTAGAAACACATGCTTGGCAGTTGGGGGCAAGTGCATAGCCACCCTTGGCATTGCACTAGTTTTTGTCAAAGAAAAGTTTGTTAATTTTCCTTTGAGCATTACAGAAAAGGATTTCTCCAAATACCTCTGTTAGGGTTGTGGTTGTGTTATTGTCTATGAGAGACCAAGCCGACAATAAAATATTTGAGAAAGTGTTCATATAATGCCCTACAAATATTTTTAACCCTATTCATGCTTGTGCCAGAGTTAAAACTGTGAAAGGTCTCAAAACCGTCCAATATAAGTGTTTCCATGGTTCAAGAATAGAGGAAGTACTGTAAAACCTGTCTTGAGAGACCACTGTCTTGAGAGACCACCTGTCTTGAGAGACCACATCTGCCAGGCACCAATTGGTTTTACTCTATAATTGACCTGCTATGGGAGACCACCTGTCTTGAGAGACCACCTGTCTTGAGAGGCCACTGTGACCTGGTACCAACTTGTATTTTTATGCCATAATGGACCTGTCTTGAGAGACCGCCCCTTTGAAGACAGAAACCATGACAAAAACTTTTTACCTGTTCTGGAATTGGAAAATCCATTGTGGTTATACTAACATAATTGAAGGTATTAAAAGCGCTTAATTGGGTTTCAATTGCTAACTCATTAAAGATTGAGATGTTTTTATAAGACCCCTGTGAAAAGATTAGGATTATTGCTGAATAAACAATTTCATACATACCTGAAATGTGACAGATAGGAATAAAAATAAATTTGTGTTGAAAATCTTTTTGTAACAAATTGAAATAGACTGTTATAAAAATTATAAAAATAAATTAGTGTTGAAAATCTTAAATTTTTTACAAAAACTTCAATTTTTTACCAAAACTTCATAAAAAAAGAACAACTACAAAGTAATTACAAGAATCCATTCTTCTCCATTTCTGAATTTTGTGGTTGTTTATTCACTGACTTGAGAAAACCTGAAACCTGTTATGAGAGACCACCTGCCTTGAGAGACCACTTTTGGGTGGACAGGTTCTACTGTACATAGTTTTCTGCTTTCTTATTCCTATTAATTTTAGAGAATAACAGAAAGTTTGAATGTGTGAAAATTTTATTCCGTCATTGTCAATCAAACCAATTGTTGTACATGTACCATATTTAATTCTTGCACTCTCTCTGTCCGCACAGAATTAAAAAAAAAATTGATGAATATACCTTTGGGGGAGGGATCAGGTAAAACCATTAAACAATGTGTAAGTGGAGATAAAGTCCAAGTTTTACCGGTAATTACTGTGGATTGGAAGTAATGAAGGCTCTATAGGAGGAGCCTCTTGTTTTATCGTTGGTTGATAAAATCAAGTGCAGTCCTCCTGAAACTCCGTAACTGTCTCATACTTATTTTACAGAAACCCGAAGAACAGCTAAGTCCAGAAGTAAAGAAATATAGGCAGATGATTATTGAAAATAGAAAAGCTCTTGCTGCATGCAGCTTACCACATCTACTTGAGGTAATTACAATACAGCTGATGGAATTCTCATTAATTTATAAGGATTCGTTGGATTGATGGATAGACCATTGAACTTTAACCCTTTACCCAACTAATCGGCCACATCCGCCTTTGTAAAATGCAAATTCAGCAGCTGAAAAAAATATTATTTTTCCAAAATTTTTAACAAAACCATATCATGTGACCCCCCTTTGGAACGAGCTCGTTGAGCTCGTTCCACCAAAGGGTCACATGATATGATTTTCTTTCTCTCCGAGTACTCTGGCTTCTTCCACCTGTAAAACTGGCTGCTGAAAGCATCATTAAACCCCTAATAAACAAACAAACATAAACTTAATTTAGCATTAATGCTGGTTTCCTCTCACACAAATTTCGAACCTAACAGTGCATTATGAGCAGGACTTTTACAGGGCTCAATTTGTAGACAGCAACTCCATAATTCATAACTTGATCCAAGCTTGGAAAGTTTTATTAACCCGTTACCTAACATATTGTTAAAAATGGCCTGAAAATTAACCAGATTAAGCCTACCACAGCCTAAAATATTTCCGAAGTTACTCAGTACAACCATACAAATATAAATATCTTTAGAACCAGCATAACAAGCTGGTTCTAATGATATCCATATTTGTATGGTTTTATTGAAAAATTATGAAATTTGTTTTTGAAAAATGTGAAATTTTATTTATTTTTTAAAAAATACAGTGTTAGGTAAAGGGTTAAAATTTTTCTAATTTTATCTATAGGATGATGAGGGAACTTGCTATGTTGCTGCTGATTAGAGTAACTCCAGCATGTTCCAGATTTGGGGGGGGGGGGGGGGTATTCTTAATTCCAAGAGTAGATTTCTTGAGTTTTTATTCATTGGCAAATAATGTTATTGTTCATTGCACATTCTGTTCTACACTCTTGCTGTAGTTTGGAATGGTGGTGAGGCAAAAGTCCAGTCAGCTGCAGGTGGAGTCATAGTCCAGTAACTCAGCACCTTAAGGCCAAGGGATCAGTTGAGCTTCCTGGTGTGGACGAGTAACCATTCAAACAAAGGTTTCACTGCAGGGGTAAGGGGTCATTGTATCCACCTAGAGTAGGTGGGTAGACTGAATCAAATTATACATCAGTGGCCTAGTCAGTATAGATTTGCAGACTTATTCACAAAAGTTGGTTTATGAAATGTTTAAACTATCCAGGGAGAGAGGGAAGATGGGTGGTGAAGTGCAATTAAGGTATTACATTCCTGTGCCCTGATTATAGGAAGGGGATAAGGCACCTGATGATTTGCAGCCATACTAATCCATTTTGTTGTGAAGTGCTTTAATGCTAGAAGTCCATTTTAGGGACTTTTAGTTTGCATGGCTGAAATTTAGTGTTGGCAATTGCCATCATTTGGCAACTATCGTATGTTGTCTGTTAACTTCTACATTTCCATCTGCTTCAGAACCACAAAATGCAACCAAACTTGGCACAACTTTTTGGGGGGATGCCCATCAATGTTTGTTCATTAAAAGTTACTAACCCCCCAAGGTCTGGGGGCAATGCCCAAAAAAGCTTAAAAGTCTTTTAAACATAATCTCATAAAACTCGAAGTCACAGTGCTTTGAGATATTTTATGTCATTTCCTTCATTGAACAAAATTCAAGTTGGCTTAACCTGTTACCCAACGTAATTGCCAAAACGGTCAGCGCTGTTCACAAAAATCGCCAATTTAATTATTTTTTTCATTTTTTGTCTCAAAAACATAGGTTATGACCCCTCTTTGGAACGAGGTCATTGAGCTCATCCCAATGAGGGGTCATAACCCATGTTTTGGAGACAAAAAATGAAAAAAATTAGTTACTCAAGAATTTTTTTTTGCAAATGTCGTCTGCTTTTCATGTTAGGTAAAGGGTTAAAAAAAGTTTCTCGCTCATTATTTGGACTTTTCTCAGGAGGGGCATGATTTATGGCCCAGTCCAGAATTTCAGTTTCATAACTAGTTGGCAGATTTCCACCAAATTTGGTATGCATTATTATCCTTGATTTATGCTAAGTAATTGAGAACCCCAGGAGCTAAAGAAATTACAATACTCATATTTCCCAAACTGCATGAGAGTGGAATTTACTATTTGATGTCTCTGTGGTTAGGGCAATGGACTTCAGACTGAAAGGTCCAAAGTTTGATCCCAACCAGCAGTAACTGTGCTGTGTTTTTGGGCAAGGCACTTAATCCTGATTGCCAATGGTGGGGCACAGATGTGTTGTGTACTATGGAGTACTACTCGTTAATGGAGCACTTGCCCACAACCAAGTCTAACCATGCTTATGTGGAGTTAGTAAGTGGGGAGTCTGACTCTTGCTGTTGAAAGTGTTGTTAACCCTTTACTCAATGCAGACGATATCAAGATTTATTATTTGAAATATCATTTTTTCAAATTTTTCAAAAAATTTCAACGAAACCATATCATGTGACCCCTCGTTGGAACGAGCTCGACGAGCTTGTTCCAACGAGGGGTCACATGATATGGTTTTGTTGAAAGTTTTTGAAAAATAATATTTTTTTAACTGCTGAATTTGCATATTACGCAAGCGGATGCGGGCGATTCGTTGGGTAAAGGGTTAAAGCTAAATAAATAAACACTATTTGGTATGATGCTTCCTTGGTTGCAGTGAGATCAGTTCCGCTAAAACTGCTATCAGAAAGAGGCACCCCATTAGGACATCCATCTAATATTGTTGGTAAAGGGAAAAGTACTGAGCAATCTTATCAAATTTCTAGCTGAAGTGATTTGATATTTGGCATTCAGCCTCAATCAGTAGTGTAAATTAAATCTACCTATGCTGTACTAATCACATTTTATCCACCATCCATTCATCCATCCATCATTATCCTTCGTCAGTCCTAATATATTTGTCTTCTGCTCCCAAACTCTTGTTTCCAGTGACATTCCATGTGATTGCTGACTGGGGTGAGGCAGTTTAATTTGTTAAGATCCTTGTGCCCCCCCCCCCTCCATCCCCCCCCCCCCCCTACATTGGGGAAGGGAGGAGAAAAACATGCCGTTTTGAGGGATATAGCTATGATGGAATTCATTTATGCTCTCGAATAGAAGTTCGACTCAGCTGATCAGAACCAAACTTGACATATGGAATGGGTATGATGAGAGGGAGAACCCTATTTATTTTGGGTTCATTGCTCTGAAGTTCAGGGTCACAGTGATCATTAATTTACAAATTTTCCTGGTTTCCACTCTCTACTTATAGTTCCACCAGGCTGACCACAATCAAGCTTAACATGTGGGTTGGATATGATGAGAGGAAGAATCTTATTTTTTTTTTTTGGTGGGGGGGGGGGGTTATTGTGCCAAAGGTCAAGGTTGCAGTGACCTTTCACTCAAATTTTCCTGGGTTCTGCTCTTCAGTTAGAAATTTTCTGCTCTTGGAGCACCAGTTACATTCACTGATTTCAGTGAGGGGACATTTCAGCCTTTGGAGGATTTTTTCTCATCATCAATAATTCATAATCTAACACTGTTAGTGATGCAGAAGAGGTTAAAAAAAATCTTATTCTCTCAAACCACAGTTCCAAATGCTTCCATGTTTAATACAGGATGATTTATGGGTTTCTTCAAATTAAATTTCGCATTCTGTTGTCAAATTACCAAACTTTCAAGTAACAAATATTTCCCCTGATGCAACTATGATAGCTCATTGAGATCTGTCAAACAAGATTGAATGGATTAAATTAGTAGTGGCATTGTGGGAAATATATTCAGATTGAAATTTTGATTTTTGACATCAGTGTGCAGATGGTTAAGCATCTTTTGCCACTCTCAAATTTTAACACTCTGGAAAATGGGGAAAACAGTACACAAATCTTCATCTCCCGAACTAGTGTTCAACCGATGATCAGAACCGGTCACCACAATCAGCCGATTGTGGGCACACGAATGACAATGGCAAGCATTTTGTAATGATTCATAAACCACATTGTATTAGCTCAACTTTGACGTAAGTCAAATTTGAGGTTATGCCATGGCCCGTTGTCCATCTGGCCATCAACAATTCAATATGGCTAGGGCTAGAGGCCGTATTTATGAACCGATCTTTACGAAAATTCTTGAGTACCTTTGTAATCACCGTGGGACGAGAACAAGTGTTTTTGGGTGCGGTCTGAAATTCAAGATGGCCACCAGTAGCCATTTTGTACTTTAGTTAGTGCAATCAGTTTTTAGCTGTGACGAGCAGCTCTGTATGTGGCAATGTTGGTCTGTTTGTCGGTCAGTCTGTCACCAACGAGTTTAAAAAACATCATAACTCCTAACATACTTGATGGAATGACACCATACTTGGTATGCAAGTGTATCTTCATGATTTCTACAGCTTCTCAATGGTGCATGTCATTCGGATAATTTCTGTCACATTTATGGACTTGTCACCAACAAGTTTTTTTGTCACCAATGAGTTTTTTTTGTCACCAACGAGTTTTAAAACATCAATGGCATTGCAGGAATCGTCGCAGCTTCGGCACTGTGACAGTGCTTTCTAGTTTGTACAGAACTTCTGTATGAAAGTTCTGATTTGAATAAATTTTTGTCTGAATGTTTAGTAACATCGAATACATCACATATAATACAGGTTTTTTTCTTGTGGTTCATGAAACATGAAATTTAACTTAGTACACTATGAGGGAATTTCTTCAAAAATCTTCTTCTTCAGATCCACTCGTCAGAATGCTTTCACATTTGGTATACAACATCTCTAGGGGGGTCAGATTCAAGTTTGTTCAAATTGGATCCATAGGTTAATATTTGGGTTCGCTATGGTAGCCCAAATTTGAACTTAGTGCAATTCGAAGAAATTTCTTTACAATTTCTCTTCTTTAGATCCAACAGTCAGAATGCTTTCATATTCATTACATAACATTTCTAGGGAAGTCAGATTCAACTGTGTTCAAATCAAGAGCCTGGATTAATATTTGGGCTTTCTATGGGAGCCGGAATTGGCCATTTTGCTGAAGAATTAAAAATTTTGTATTCAGTACCCTCTAGAGGTGTGTAACTAAGATTAATCCACATAGGTTGTATTAAGGGACTTCATGGGGGAGCTCTACATTTTACTTTATGATCAACTGAAGAAAACGCATGTTGCCCAGATTATTTTTGTCACTCCTGTGGGACTCAAGGATTGACAATGTAGCCTATGGAGATGTCTTGCTTAATGTAGACTCATTCTTGGACTTTGTTTAAACTGTGTTCTGTTCAAGATGATCGCTTCAGGCCCCGTGGGGCCTCTTGTTTGTACACAATTTCTATACAGCTCAGGCTAGAGGCCGTATTTATGAACCGATCTTTATGAAACTTCTTGGGTACCTTTGTTATCACCGTGGGGCGAGAACGAGTGTTTTTGGGTGCGGTCCGAAATTCAAGATGGCCACCAGCTGCTATTTTGCACTAAAATTAGTGCAATCAGTTTTTTTTGTACAGAACTTCTGTATGAAAGTTCTGATGTGAATAAATTTTTGTGATTGTTTAGTAATATGGAATACATCACATATAATACAGGGTTTTTTCTCGTGCAGAAATTATGCAAATTAGATGAACTTTGATTTATTCAGTGCTTCTTGTACACTGTGAGTGCACATGTCAATATGGCTAGGGCTGGAGGCTGTATTTATGAACCGATCTTCACGAAACTTCTTGGGTACCTTTGTTATCACCTTGGAACGAGAATGAGAGTTTTTGGGTGTGGCCCGAAATTCAAGATGGCTGCCGGCGGCCATTTTGTACCAAAATTAGGTACAATCAGTTTTTGGTACCGAACTTCTATATGAAGGTTCTAATTTGAATAAATTTTTATGCCCCCCGACTTAAGTCAGGTATCATATAGTGATTGAAGTGTGCGTGTGTCCGTCCGTGTGTGTGTGTGTATGTGTCCGAGCCAATAACTCGAAAACTGTTAGGGCCACAGTCATCAAACTTCACACAATTATAAAGGACTATGGGAGGATGTGTCACACACCATAGCCGGGTTCGTACCTTCAAGGTCAAGGTCACATTTCAAGGTCACACTAAAAATCAGTCAATATTCGTGTCTCAGCCATAACTCAGAAACGAATCATAGTGCAATTGTTAAACTTTTTACAAATGTTAAGGACAGTCAGAAGGTGTCGCGTATAATAGTTTCTGCCGCATCTGCAAGGTGAAGGTCACAAGGGAGGGTGGGGGGGGAGGGCATGTGTTATCTTAGTAACATTCTTCTTGTTGAATGAATGTTTAGTAACATGGAATACATCACATATAATACAGGGTTTTTTCTCGTACAGAAATTATGCAAATTAGATGAACTTTGATTTATTCAGTGCTACTTATACACAGTAAGTGCACATGTCAATACGGCTCGGGTTAGAGGCTGTATTTTTGAACTATTATTCACGAAACTTTTTGGGTACCTTTGTTATCACCTTGGGACGAGAACGATTGTTTCTGGGTGCGGTCCAAAATTCAGGATGGCTGCCAGTGGCCATTTTGTACTGGAATTAGGTCCAATCAGTTTTTTGTACACTACTTCTATACGGCCCAAGCTAGAGGCCATATTTATGAACCAATCTTGATACCTTTGTTATCACCGTGGGATGAGAACGAGTGTTTTGGGGTGCGCTCCAAAATTCAAGATGGCCACCAGCAGCCATTTTGTACCAAAATTAGTGTAATCAGTTTTTTGTACAGAACTTCTGTATGAAAGTTTTGATTTTAATAAACTTTTGTATGAATGTTTAGTAACATGGAATACATCACATATAATACAGTTTTCAGCTCAACTTTGGCGAAGCCAAATTTGAGCTTATGCCATGGCCAGTCGTCCGTCTGTCCATCAACAATTCAATACAGCTCGCGCTAGAGGCCGCATTTATGAACCGATCATTATGAAACTTATTGGGTACCTTTGTTATGACCGTGGGACGAGAACGAGTGTTTTTGGGTCCGGTCCAGAATTCAAGATGGCTGCCAGCCGCCATTTTGTACCGACGATGCAGAAATCTGTTTTTTGCACAGAACTTCCATATGAAAGCGCTGATTCGAATAATTTTTTGTATGAATGTTTAGTACCATGGGATACATCACATATAATACGGGTTTTTTTCTCGTATGTAAATTATGCAAATTAGACTAGGCTATAAAAAAAAGAACCTCTGTTTCTCAGGCCCACGTGCATGGTCATTTTTGGTGCGCATGCAACCTTTTTATGACACCAAAAAAATCTTCCAAAAAAATTTGAGATATTGTGCTCATTTCGGTAAATCGATATCGTTGTGTTCGCAAATTTTAAATTAACACACTTCAAGCTTTTTCTACATCATACCTTAATAAAGTGGGTGGGTTTTAGCAATATTCACGACAGAAAGTGTTTTATTCTGTAAAAGGTAAGTCATAATGACAGCAAGAAGGAAGGTGTCTTTCAGTCTGACAACAAACAGTCACAGAGGGAAATGGTCGATTCGCACCACGTTTGATTCACACCAAACCTCAGAAAGTCTGCAAAGTCAGGTGCTATGTTGAATGGAACACAGTCTCCTGGCATTTATTTTTAGTAACATTTGTATTGTAAATGGCCGTCATTGGGAATTTGTGTACTGTTATTTGAAACCGTTACGAGTTTCCCAGTTAATTTAAATAAATGCATTTGAGATGCAGGATAATTGGATAACTGATAGTAACCGTTGCTTGATATAAAAGTAACAGTCATAGTTGAAAATAAATTGCATATAGGCAGGTATGTGCGGTCGAATTGGTTAATAAAAACACGCAAACATTCGTTTTGTATTTCATTTTCAGATTTAAAAAAAATATGATTTATGGATGAACTGCCCGTTCAAATGGGTTGTGATAATTTTGAATATAATGGGGAAAAATTGCGACTCACGATTTTATTAGGCAGGTTGTGAAAGGATTTTTTTTTTTTGTAAAATAAATCTCTGAAAGTTGGCACTTCGACATTTGATTTGTCCCAGAGACGTTTCAACCCGAGACGTTTCACCCATTTCGTGACTTTCATCTTGTGTTATAATTTTCACGTTTCACTGAAAAAACAAACATTCAAACCCCACTTCATTTACGACCCAACACCCCTGTGGTGAATAACCAATATATTTGCGAAATTTTGCGTGGTCCACCAGGCGTTTGGATGGGGGTCAAATTACCACAAACAACCTCTCGGGGAGAAAAGAAAAAGAAAAAAAAAAACCCGCCCGCCCGCATGCTTTTTTGGAAAAAATGGCCTGAGAAACAGACAATCAACTTTGTATGGCCCTAAGTTTGATGTATTTTATTGTTACTTTCAGCACTGAAAGTGCAAATGCCAATACGGCTCGGGCTAGAGGCCGTATTTATAAACCTATTTTTACGAAACTTCTTGGGTATCTTTGGTATCACTGTGGGACGAGAACAAGTGTTTTTGGGTGCGGTCCAAAATTCAAGATGGCCGATGGCAGCCCTTTTGTACAAAATTGGGTGCAAGCAGATTTTTGCACAGAACTTCCATATGAAAGCGCTGATTTGAAAATTTTTTTGTGTGAACGTTTAGTACTATGGGATACATCACATATAATATGGGTTTTTTCTCGTGCAGAAATTATGCAAATTAGATGAACTTTGATTTTTTCAGTGCTACTTACACACAGTAAGTACACATGTCAATATGGCTCGGGCTAGAGGCTGTATTTATCAACCGATCTTCACAAAACTTCTTGGGTACCTCTGTTATCACCTTGAGACAAGAACAAGTGTTTCTGAGTGCGGTCCAAAATTCAAGATGGCTGCCAGTGGCCATTTTGTACCGAAATTAGGTCTAATCAGTTTTTTGTACACAACTTCTATACGGCTCAGGCTAGAGGCCGTATTTATGAACCGATCTTTACGATACTTCTTGGGTACCTTTGTTATCACCGTGGGATGAGAACGAGTGTTTTGGGGTGTGGTCCAAAATTCAAGATGGCCACCAGCAGCCATTTTGTACCAAAATTAGTGCAATCAGTCTTTTGTACAGAAATTCTGTATGAAAGTTCTGATTTGAATAAATTTTTGTATGAATGTTTAGTAAAATGGAATACATCACATACAGTACAGGTTTTTTTCTCGTGCAGAAATTATGCAAATTAGATGAATTTTGATTCATTTTGTGCTACTTATACACTGTAAGTGCACATGTCAATACAGCTCGGGCTAGAGGCTGTATTTATCAACCGATCTTCACGAAACTTCTTGGGTACCTCTGTTATCACCTTGGGACGAGAACGATTGTTTCTGAGTGCGGTACAAAATTCAAGATGGCTGCCAGTGGCCATTTTGTACCGAAATTAGGTCTAATCAGTTTTGTGTACACAACTTCTATACATCTCAGACTAGAGGCCGTATTTATGAACCAATCTTTACAAAACTTCTTGGGTACCTTTGTTATCACCTTGGGGCGAGAACAAGTGTTTCTGAGTGCGGTCCAAAATTCAAGATGGCTGCCAGTGGCCATTTTGTACCGAAATTAGGTCCAATCATTTTTTTGTCACAACTTCTATACAGCTCGTATTTATGAACTGATCTTCACGAAACTTCTTGGGTACCTTTGTTTTCACCTTTGGACAGGACTGAGTGTGCTTTTGGGTGCCTTTGTTATCACTGTGCTATGAGAACAAATATCTTGTGGTTCAGTCAGACCCACTCTGGGACTCAAAGATTTCTTTTCTAGTTTAGCATCTGGCTGTCACCCACCTTTACAATACTTTACCTATACATTTGTTACAGGCTACGGTCAGTATTTATGTACAGACCGTTACAATACTTTATATGTACCTTTGTTATCAGGTCATTACCTAGATGTTTGTCATTGCTGTGTCACATACTATACATGTACATGTCTTGACAAGTTGAGCTACAGTATCATTGACACTTTCATTTTCTTGTGCTGAAATTATGCAAATTAGATGAACTTTTGATTTATTCAGTGCAACTTATACACAGTAAGTGCACATTTCAATACGGCTCGTGCTAGAGTCTGTATTTATGAAACGATCTTCATGAAACTTCTTGGCTCCTTTGTTATCACCTTGGGACAGGAATGAGTGTTTTTGTGTGCCTTTGTTATCACTGTGCTATGAGAATAAATATTTATGGGTTCAGTCCGACCCACTCTGGGACCCAAAGATTTCTTTTCTAGTTTAGCATCTAACTGTCACCCACCTTTACAATACTTTACCTATACATTTGTTACAGGCTATGGTCAGCATTTATGTATAGACCGTTACAATACTTTATATGTCCCTTTGTTATCAGGTCATTACCTAGATGTTTGTCATTGCTGTGTCACATACTCTACATGTACAGCTCTTAAACAAGTTGAGCTACAGTGTCATTGACACTTTCATTATCTTCTGTAATTGTTCAACGTTAATTTTAAATGATGTCAGTGATATCATTCAATAAAAATGAAAAACCACCACAGTGTGTATTCGTAATCTCTCATGAACCTTTATGGTATATACAAGCTAACCGACATGTAAAGCTTACAATTGAACGTACTTTCGACAGTTGCCCGTTCATACCGGAAAAGTGAAAGTTGCACTCCATTAACTCAGGTCACAGTAAAAATTACCAGTTGCGCGCATTTGGGTGATAAACGTGTCTCAGGGAGCCATGTTTACCACCCAAGTGTGCGCGACTGGTAATTTTACTGGAATGGAGTTTAACACTGTTAAATATGTTCAATTTAATGTAGTTCTTTCGAGTCTCGACTTATCAAGTATTGAACGGACTGTAAACACTGTGAAATATGTCCAGTTTAATGTAGTTCTTCCAAGCCTCAATTTGTCTAGTAGTGTACGGTATTATAATTGGAATTGGCATCGAAATCAGCAGATTGTGAGCTCAAATAACCAATAATAGGTTGGCGGCCATTTATGGTAATCATTTGAACACTATCCCGAATCACTGCTTCAAATGCTTCCTTGATTGATATTGAACGCCATTTATCTTAGCATCTTGCATCAAATTTTGGATAGAGATGAGACGATTAATTGGTGTAACATCGGAACTCGGCCGATAAGTGCCCATCGGTTCACCATCGGCACTCATGGTTCAACATCGGCCCTCGCCGATTTCTGAAACTCAGTGAAAGTGTTATGGATGATCTGTAAAGAACTTTCTTCCCCTTCATGGGACAACCAGTGGCAAGCGTCACTCGTCTTACTGATATCAGGTAAGTGTTGGTTCATGAAAGAAAAGGCAGAATATTATATTAAAGATTTTGATTGTGTAACTGTGTACCGAGTTGTTTTTTTATCCATCATGTGAATACAGATGCTCTTCACTGCCCAAACTGTACTGCATTCTGCAAAATGTCGCAATATTTCTTTCAACCACGCTCATCGTCTCAGTAAATATATAATGGCATTCTTTATTCCCATATTGGACAGATAATTCCTCCATATTAGTAATCTGTGTTAATTGTGAGAGGTTTGGGTGCAGTAAGTTTAATATCGGCCATTCGGGGTGGGATTTATCAACACGAAGCCACTGAATATTTCTCATGTTGAATTGTGTGGAGCATGTGATAAAAATAGATAATGCAGTGTAACGTCATGGCTCATGTGACACAATCCCATATATGGGTTTACCGAAAAGAAACTCCCACTTTAAAACGCGTGGTTCCAACGACGGATTTTGATTTTCACAAAACATTTTCTTCCAAATAACTGATAGTCGACTTCAAAGCCCATGTAGGAGGCGATTTGGCAAAGATCCGACTTTGAAATGAATTGTTGCCAGTGTTGATGTAAACCGCATCAAAGGTTCAGAACACAATTTACCGTGACGATGCATGTGATTAGTTCTCAACTCAGTTGTTAGCTGTTTATTTTAAATCAAAAATATACTGCACTGATGCTGCTTCACTGACATAAAATTAACCCTTTGATGTCTGTTATTTAATTTATTTAAGTGAGTATTAAAAGTGTGTTATCTTTCGGGTTGATGGGGATTAATGGCACGTAAATTAAACTCTGATTACTGTGAATCAGCCAGCTTCTGCAGTAGGCTTGAATAATAAAGAAACCATCTGACATCGGCATTCGGTATCGGTCGATTGTTGTCTAAAATAATCAGCATTTGTCTTATGGGGCATTTTACTAATCGGCTCATCTCTAATTTTGGATTGTCATTGATTGGTACCATGTTTTAAATCTGTGGCTGATAGAGAGAACATTAACATTTTTCTCTCCGACCACTGTTGCGGGTGCTTCCATTTTTGACACAGAACATCTTTGGAAGAATGATTTTCAAATTTATTCAAATCAGTCACCTGGGGGTCATATATAGGCTTGCCATGAGGCACTCAGGTTTGAACACAACTGGTAATGGGGAAAACATTAAAAAGTCTTTTTGTTCCAAGCAGATTTTCCAAATGCTTCCATTTTTCATACTTGACATCTTTGTAAGGATGATTTACAAGATTGTTCAAATCATTCCCCTGGAATCATATGTAAGGGTTCCATTTGTCCCTCAGAGTTTAACATTGTGTTTAACTGGTAGAGTGCTGGAAGCCCATATTTGGGCTTTATTTTGAAGTGCAGGTACCTCAGTTTAAAGACTTCATATTCAATGGATGTGCTGTATATCATCTGTGAAGAGAAAATATTTATTCTAACCATTAACCCTTTTACAATTTATGGGAGACACTCTCCCATAACTTGTAACGAGGCAAAGACACATGAACAAATTTTGATGACTAAAAATAAATGGGCACTCAGGCTTGGCAATTTCAGGAGAGCGATTTTTTAGCTCTCCTTACTGCCCTCCTGAAAGAATTAAGGAGAGCGAAAAATTGCCCTCCTAATTATTTTGGTCTGGGATGATTGAGATTACATGTATTATGCTCACATTAAATTTTTGTTGTAAAGCAAAAATGTAATTTAACTTCGAAGTCACATAACATCACGTAATTTCATTTTGAAAGTGGTTTAGTGGTAAAAGGTAATGGCTGCAACCATACCCAAACACAGTTGCAATCATTTGAAGCAAAATGGGTCACAGCAATAATTTTTTTTCTGTCAGTTTCAAGTTCAACAACTGACATCACAGTTTGAGGGGTAATTATTCAAGGAATATTGACACTATAATATACTACCATTACTAAAATCCTGTCACTTGAAGCACTTGCACCAGGATGTGACTAGATTCAAGCAGACCTGTTGTCCAAGAAAGTCATACGCCTACCACTACCACCTTCAACCTTGAAGGTGGTAGTGGTAGGCGTATGACTTTCTTGGACAACAGGTCTGGATACACACACAGGTCTTGTCAAGTGTGTGTTCAGTTGTTGAGTGAGACATCTGATGTCTGAGATTTCGCTTTACCTTACTTTAGTAAAGTTAATAAAATCACTGATGTAGTCTGTTGGTTTCAGTTTCAATGAGTTCATTCAACTGGATACTTAAAATGCTGTGTAAAGCAAATTGCTCTCCTAAGCTGATTGGGGAGAGCGATTTTTTGCCCTCCTGCATTTTTCAGAATGCCAGGCCTGGGCACTTTACCATTTAAGGGAGATAACAGTATCAAAATCTTATCCAAAACAACTTAATCTAAACCACACTTGAAGTGTGAGATTGGTATGATGAGAGGAAGAACCATCAGAGTTTGTTTCTGTTTTCTAATTTTAAATTCTGTTGGTCTAATCGAAACCCAACTTGACATTGTGGTGGACATGATGCGAGGAAGACCCATATTTATCCTGGGGCAATTGTAACCTTACCTTCAAATCCGTTTCTTATCCATAATTTTTATCCTCCCAAAATATAAATTTCAGGGGGATATAGTGGTGCTGTCAATTCATCTGTCCTTCTGTAGATAGAGTTGGTTTCTGCTCTCTAACTAAAATTTCGCTTGGCCAGCTGAAACTTAACTTGGCATGTGGGTTAGGCATGATGAGAGGAAGAATCCTATTTATTTTGGCATCATCGTGCCAAAGTTCAAGGTCACAATGACCTTGAACTTTAATTTTTATCAGTGTTGGTTTACGCTCTGTAATTAAAGTTCTGCTTAGCCGACTGAAGCCAAACTTGGGATTTGGATGAGGCATGATGAGAGAAGGAACCCTATTCAGTTTGGGATCATTGTGCCAAAGGTCAAGGTCACAGTGACCTTGAACTTCAATTTTTATCAGTGTTGTTTTCCGCTCTGTAATTAAAGTTCCGTTTGGCCAGCTGAAACCCAACTTGGCATGTGGTTTAGACATTATGAGAGCAAGAACCCTGTTTATTTTGGGATCATTGTGCCAGAGGTCAAGGTCACAGTAACCTTGAACATTAATTTTTATGTGTACCCAAACCATGTATGGTATCCATAATGCCGGCATCCAGGGTGACCCTCTGTCGTTTGTCCATCATTTGTCTGTCCATCCGTCCATCCGTCCATCCATCCAGCATCCGTATCCATTTCTTTGTCGTTCGATAACTTGAACTATTGCTTAGATTGTCATGATACTTTATATTTGTGTTCAGGTAACTAATGCGCCAAGCTGTATAGTTTTTGGTGTAAATCTGATTATTCAATACTGAGATATTAACCCTTTACCCATCCAATTAAGCTTTATTCCAATCCATTTCTTTGGCATGCGATAACTAAAAAATATCAATCCTATTTTCATGTTACTTGATAGATATGTTCAGGTAATTGATGTGCCGAGCTTATAGTTTTTGATGTGAATCTTATGATTCGATCCTGAGATACTAACCCTTTATCCATCAAATTAAGCATTACTCCAAGCCATTTCTTTGGCATGCGGTAACCTAAAAAATATTGATTAGGTTGCCTTGTTACTTCATATGTGTGGTCAGGTTTCCGATGTGCTGTGCTGTATAGATTTTGGTGTAAATCTGGTAGTTTGATCCTGAGATTTTAACCCTTTATCCATCAAATTGTGCATTTTTCCAGTCTATTTCTTTGACATGCGATAACTCAAAGAATATCAATCTGATTGTCTTGTTACTTCATATAGATGTTCCGTTTATTGATTTGCCGAGTTGTATAGTTTTTAGCTCATCTTGACAAAGTCAAGCTGAGCTAATATCGCTCTCCGTCCGTCATCCGTCAACACCATGTTTTGGTCTTCTCCTCCAAAGCCACTGGGCCAATTCAAGTAAAAGTTTGTGGGAGTGATGGTCCCAAAGTGGCATTGCATTTTTGTTCAACTCAATATACCCAGCCCCATAGGGAGGGAGTGGAGGAAAAAGCTCCAAAATATTTTTAAAATCTTCTCATGAACCAGTGTGTACAATGACTTGATATTTGCTATGGAGCTTCCTTTTGAGGTGTAGAATCAAGTTTGTTCAAACGAAGTTCGAGAAGCAGTATTTGGCTTTGTAATGGGAGGGGTAACATTTTTGGCCCCGCCCAAAATTTTTATTTTCTGAACCGATGGTCCAGTTTGAACCAAATTTGGTATGTGGTATTATTGGGTCATAAGTACTTGACCCATGCAAAAAAAAAAATTCCCGCATCCCTATGGCAACCCTGGGAGCAAAAAATAGAAATATTTTCAAACGCCCATATTTCCCAAACCACACTGAACAGAGAGCTCTTATTTGGTAAGCAGTATCCTTAGGACCAGTAGAATTGAATGGTAAAAAAAATTGCCATTGGTTATGTTAGGGTGTTCTGGAATGGGCATCGAAAAAATGCTGAGTCAGCATATTTGCAAAAATTTTTAAAAATCTTTTCTCCAGAACCAATCATCAGAATCTTTTGATATTCAGTATACAGCATTCATACAGGGGTCAGATACAAGTTTGTTAAAATAAGCCCATTGGTTCATATTTGGGCTCAATACAGGAGCCAAAATTTTTTACATAGGGTAATATGGGGAATATTCTTTAAAAATCTTCTTCTTCAGAACCACCAGTCAGAATCTTTGAATGTTTGATATACATCATTGTTATGAGGGTCAGATTCAAGATTGTTCAAACCAAGTCCCTAGGTTAATATTTGGGCTTCCTACGGAAGCCCAAATTTTAACTTTGTTCAATATGGGGGATAATTTTAAAAAATCTTCTTCTTCAGTTCCACCTGTCAGAATGCTTTCATATTAGGTATGGAACATCTGTAGGGGGTTGGGGGGGGGGGGGGGGGGTCAGATTCAAGTTTGTTCAAATCAGATCCCTAGGTATATATTTGGGCTTGCTATGGTAGCCCAAATTTTTACTTAGTGCGATATGAGGAAATTTCTATAAAAATATTCTTCTTCAGATCCACCAGTCGGAATGCTTTCATATTTGGGATACAACATCTCTAAGGGGGTCAGATTCCAGTTTGTTCAAATCAGATCCATAGGTTAATATTTAGGCTCGCTATGGTAGCCCAAACTTTAACTTAGTGCAATATGAAGAAATTTCTTTAAAATTTATCTTCTTCAGATCCAAGAGTCAGAATGTGTTCATATTTGGTGCACAACATCTCTAGGGAAGTCAGATTCAACTGTGTTCAAATCGAGAGCCTGGGTTAATATTTGGGCTCCCTATGGGAGCCGGAATTGGCCATTTTGCTGAAGAATTAAAAATTTTGTATTCAGTACCCTCTAGAGGTGTGTAACTAAGATTAATCCACATAGGTTGTATCAAGGGGCTTCATAGGGGAGCTCTACATTTTACATTATGTTCAAATGAAGAAAAGGCATGATGCCCGGATTATTTTTGTCACTCCTGGGGGACTCAAGGATTGACAGTGCAGCCTATGGATATGGATTGCTTAATGTAGACTCATTCTTGGACTCTGTTTATATTGTGTTCTGTACAAGATGAGTGCTTCAGGCCCCGTGGGGCCTCTTGTTTATATAAATCTGATCATTTGATCCTGAGGTATTAACCCTTGATCCATTTAATTAATAAAAAAATTTCAATCTATTTCTTTGACATGCAATACCTCAAATAATGTTAATCAGATTGTGTTACTTTAAATTTCGGTTTAGGTTACTGCTGTACTGAGCTGTATCATTTTGGGTGTAAATCTGTTATTTTGATCCTCTGATATCAACCCTTTATCCATCAAATTAAGAATTACTCCAATCAGTTTCTTTGGAATGCGATAACTCAAAAATATTGATCAAAGTTATTATGCGTACCCATACCATGTCGGCATCTGGGGTGGCATTCCGTCGTTCGTCCATCTTTTGTCTGTCCATATGTCTGTCTGTCTGTCTGGCGCCGTATCCATTTCTTTGGCATTCAATAACTTGAAAAATATTGCTTGGATTGTCATGTTACTTTATATTTATGTTCAGGTTACTGATGTGCCGAGCTGTATAGTTGTGTAAATCTGATAATTTGATCCTGAGATATTAACCCTTTATCCTTTATTATCCTTCGAATTGAGAATTCTTCCAATCCCTTTGGCATGAGATAACTCCAAAAATATCAATCCAATTGTCATGTTACTTTATATATATCTTCAGGTTACTGATGTGCCATGCTACATAGTTTTTGGTGTAAATCTGATAATTTGATACTGAGATATTAACCCTTTATCCCTCAAATTGAAAATTCCTCCAAAAACTGGTCCTGAGATAACAGCTTTCCACTAGTTGCGCGTATGGGTACACATCTGACGATTTAATCGGCCTAGTTTTAGCTCACCGAAGGGAGCTAAACTTATCACTTGCCGCCCATCCATCATATGTCATCTGTCCGGCATCGTGAACATTTTTCAAACAACTTCTCCTCTGAAACAGCTAGGTCAATTTGCTCGAAACTTGGTATGGATGTTCATTACCATATGTCAATTCAAGTTTGTTCAAATGAAATGGACATGCCCACTTGGGGCTCCATAGGGGGCATAACTCCGATAGCACCCTATGTATATTAGAGAAATTACTAAAAAAATCTTCTCCAGCACAAGTGGGCAGAATCATTTGATAGTATGGGAGCCCAAATTTGAACTTAGTGCATTTCAGGCAAATTTCTTTAAAAATCATCTTCTCAAGATCGAGCAGGTGGAATCTTTTGATATTGGGTATGCAGCATGCTTAGGGAGTGAGATTCAGGTTTGTTCAAGCCATGTCCCACGGTCCATATTTGGGCTCGCTGTGGGAGCTTGAATTGTAACTTAGTTCAAAATGGGGAATTTTCTTAAAAAATCTTCTTCAGATCCAGCAGTCGGATTGTTTTGATGTTTGGTGTGCAGCATCCATAGGGGGTTGAGATTCAAGTTCGTTAAAGCCAAGTCCCTGGGTTCATATTTGGGCTCCCTGTGGAGCCCGAATTATAACTTAGTTCAATATGAGAAATTTTTCTTTAAAAATCTTCTTCAGATCTAGCAGTCAGAATGTTTTGATATTTGGTATGCAGCATCCTTAATATTTGTTTTAATATTTGGTTGATCACAGCCAAAATAGGGTGTTCACATCTAGACATTATATTGAGTCATCCTACAAATTTGCAATGAAATCACTTCATAAATGCAAGCTGTAGACTGTGCTAAAGGAATCTAGGTAATGTGCCCCTGCGGCCATCGTGGTTGACTGAACCCAACCAAAATAGGACGTTCTCATCTAGACTTTATACAGACTCATCCTACGAGTTACAATAAAATCCCTTCATGAATATGATCTGTAGAATGTGCTAAAGGTTTTTGGGTCTGCACAGCAGTTATGGTCCCAATCGTGACCAAAAGGGGACGTTCTCATCTAGACCTTATATGGAGTCATCCTACCAAGTTACAATGAAATCCCTTTGTAAAACCAACCTGTAGACTGTGCTAATGTTTTTTTGGTTTTGGGCTTCAATGCCCATCACAGTTGATTGATTGCGACCAAAAGGGGATGTTCTCATCTAGGAGGGCTGCACGGTATTCAAATTTCAATACCGGAATCGGTATTGAAAATAAACAGCTGCACCATGAGCGCATGATATGCCCCATTATTAATTACAAGAGGGAGGCACACAGTATGACAGTATACATGTGTACTTGTCAGGTTTTTTAGCTCACCGAAGGGAGCTTAACTTATCACTTGCCGTCCGTCATGAACTTTACATTATCGACTACTCCTCCCAAACTACTGGATCAAATTGAACTAAATTTGGTGTGCATGTTCCCCATCATATGTCAATTCAAACTTGTACAAATAAACTTGCTGCACCCACAGGGGGCACCACAAGGGGCATAACTCTGATAGCACCCATGAGTTTCTTTCCAAAATTCAAAAAATTCTTCTTCAGATCCTATTTGGTATACATCATCTCTGGGGGGAGGGTGGGGGGGGGGGGGGGGGGAAATTTCTTCAAAAATCTTCTTCTCCAGATCCAACAGGCAGAATCTTTTGATATTTGGTATGCAACATTGTGGGGTGGATCTGATTCAAGTTTGTACAAATCGGCCCCCTGGGTTCATATTTGGGCTCAGTATAGAATCGGCTCCCTGGATTCATATTTGGGCTCACTATAGAAGCCTGAATTTGAACTTAGTGCATTTCAGGCAAATTTCTTAAAAAATCTTCTTCTCCAGATCCATCAGGCAGAATCTTTTGATATTTGGTATGCAACATTGTGGGGTGGATCTGATTCAAGTTTGTACAAATCAGCCCGCTGGGTTCATATTTGGGCTCAGTGTAGGAGCCTGAATTCAGACTTAGTGCATTTCAGGCAAATTTCTTTAAAAATCTTCTCAAGATCCAGCAGGCAGAATCTTCTGATATTTGGTATGCAACATTGTGGGGTGGATCTGATTCAAGTTTGTTCAAATCGGCCCCCTGGATTCACATTTGGGCTCAGTATAGAACCCCGAATTTGAACTTAGTGCATTTCAATCAAATTTCTTAAAAAATCTTCTTCTCCAGATCCAGCAGGCAGAATCTTTTGATATTTGGTATGCAACATTGTGGGGTGGATCTGCTTCAAGCTTGCTCAAATCGTGCCCCTGGATTCATATTTGGGCTCGCTATAGAAGCTCGAATTCGAACTTAGTGCATTTCAGGCAAATTTCTTAAAAAATCTTCTTCTCCAGATCCAGCAGGCAGAATCTTTTGATATTTGGCATGCAACATTGTGGGGTGGATCTGATTCAAGTTTGTTTAAATTGGCCCCCTGGGTTTATATTTGGGCTCAGTATAGAAGCTCGAATTCGAACTTAGTACATTTCAGGCAAATTTCTTCAAAAATCTTCTTCTCCAGATCCAGCAGGCAGAATCTTTTGATATTTGGTACGCAACTTTGTGGGGTGGATCTGATTCAAGTTTGTTCAAATCGGCCCCCCTGGGTTTATATTTGGGCTCAGTATAGAAGCTCGAATTCAAACTTAGTGCATTTCAGGCAAATTTCTTAAAAAATCTTCTTCTCCAGATCCAGCAGGCAAAATCTTTTGATATTTGGTATGCAACATTGTGGGGTGGATCTGATTCAAGTTTGTTCAAATCCCCCCCCCCCCCCCCCCCCCCCTGGATTCATATTTGGGCTCACTATAGAAGCTTGAATTCGAACTTAGTGCATTTCAGGCAAATTTCTTAAAAAATCTTCTTCTCCAGATCCAGTGGGCAGAATCTTTAGATATTTAGTATGCAACATTGTGCGGTATATCGAATTCAAGTTTGTTCAAATTGGCCCCCTGGATTCATATTTGGGCTCAGTATAGGAGCCCAAATTTGAACTTGGTGCATTTCAGGCAAATTTCTTTAAAAATCTTCTTCTCAAGATCCAGCAGGCAGAATCTTTTGATATTGGGTATGCAGCATGCTTAGAGGGGTGAGATTCAAGTTTGTTCAAGCCAAGTTCCTGGATTCATATTTGGGCTCACTGTGGTAGCCCGAATTATAACTTAGTTCAAAATGAGGAATTTTCTTTAAAAATCTTCTTCTTCAGATCCAGCAGCTGGAATGTTTTGATATTTGGTATGCAGCATCCTTAGGGGGGGGGGGATTCAAGTTGGTTCAAACCTTGTCCCTAGATCCATATTTGGGCTCGCTATGGGAGTCCGAATGATAACTTAGTTCAAAATGAGGAATTTTCTTTAAAAATCTTCTTCTTCAGATCTAGCAGTCAGAATGTTTTGATATTTAGTATGCAGCATCCTTAGGGGGGTGAGATTCAAATTTGTTCAAGCCATGTCCCTAGGTCCATATTTGGGCTCACTGGGGGAGCCCGAATGATAACTGAATTCAAAATGAAGAATTTTCTTTAAAAATCTTCTTCTTCAGATCTAGCAGTCAGAATGTTTTAATATTTGGTATGCAGCATCCTTAGCAGGGTGAGATGCAACTTTGTTCAAGCTATGACTGTAGGTCCATATTTGGACTCACTGTGGGAGCTTGAATTGTAACTTAGTTCGAAATGAGGAATTTTCTTAAAAAATCTTCTTCTTCAGATCCTGCAGTCGGAATGTTTTGATATGTGGTGTGTAGCATCCTTAGTGGGGTGAGATTCAAGTTTGTTAAAGCCAAGTCCCTGGGTTCATATTTGGGCTCCCTGTGGGAGCCCGAATTATAACTTAGTCAATATGAGGAATTTTTCTTTAAAAAATCTTCTTCTTCAGATTTAGCAGTCGAAATGTTTTGATATTTGGCATGCAGCATCCTTAGGGGGTGAGATTCAAGTTTGTTCAAGCCAAGTCCCTGGGTTCATATTTGGGCTCACTGTGGGAGACCGAATGATAACTTAATTCAAAATGAGGAATTTTCTTTAAAAATCTTCTTCAGATCCAGCAGATGAATGCTTTTGATATTTGGTATGCAGCATCCTTAAGGGAGTAAGATTCCAGTTTGTTCAAACCATGTCCCTTGTTCCATAAAATTTGTCTCTCATGACTTCATTCCTTTGTAGTGTTGATGAAACCATGTCTAACTGAATGTGACCCCAAATACTTCTTTGAACCACTTTAGCCGGTCAGCGAATAAGGCTCCTTGGGGCCTCTTGTTTTATATTCTTGTACAATAATCATAACCAACAACATACTGTGTCCATTAATTTGGAAATAAATCAAAAGGAGATTCCAGTTATCAGCATATACTTGCAATCAAAACATCATGAAAATTGCTCTAAGTATTCTCAAGTTATTGTCCTACATGTGGAAAATTCCCTATATTTTGATGAATAAAGTCCCATAACTCTGGAATGACAAATCGGACAGCGACACAAATCAAAAGGAAGCTTCCTTCCATCAGCATATACTTTCCACCAAAAAATCACAAAAATTGCTCAAAGCATTTTCGAGTTATTGTACGACGTGTGGATGGCCAGTGGTATACCATAATACAACCGTTTTTTCAAAACATGCGTATAAAAATACCGCAACATACCGGTACGTAGACTAGTTCAGAGGGTGAAAAACTCGGGTGATAATAATTTTATCCACATGAGAAAACGTTACATTACATACACAAATATGTCAAAAGTATTCATTCCCTGAATTCGATGCACTCCCAAAATATTCAACTTTAAGATTCAAATTGCTGGTAATTTTATACATACTTGTGACTTGCGCAGTTTTAACGCAGTCTACAGTTCATATTGATGAAGCGATTTCATTGTAACTTGGAAGGATAACTCAGGATGATGTCAAGATGAGACTGTCCTATTTTGGTCACGATCGGTCAGCCGTTACTGCTGCCTGGTCACATGACCTAGATTCCTTTAGCACTGTGTACAGGTTTTATAAAGGGATTTCATTGCAACTTGGTAGGATAACTTGGTATGATATCTTGATGAGACTCTCCTATTTTATTCATGATCGGTCAACCGTGATCGCCAAACTGTCACATGACCTAGATTCCTTTAGCAAAGTCTACAAATTATATTTATGAAGGGATTTCATTGAAACTTGGTAGGTTGACTCGTTTTGGAATGATTTTACTGTAACTTGGTAACTTTGGTTGACATACATTAACTGTGAGGGCCACAGTAACCAAGGCCTCAATTCTTTAATACAGTCAACACCTCAAATTATTTTTATTGAAAACATAGCATACAGGGAACAGAAATTAACGTATTCTTAATTCTTGTCTTATTTCATTTTCATAAACATGGAACATTATCCTTTTCATCAAACACTACACACACTTAAGTTAAGCTACAGTGTCATTGGCACTTTCATTTGTAATCTCATGAGCAGTGTTAAACTTTGTGTAATTTACATTTTGTTTTCAGGAATATCGGCCACAAGCACAGCTGACAACAGAACTAGAGGCATATGCTGGAGAAGAAAGAAGCCATCTCTTGGACTATATTGTTAAGTGTTTAGAAACATGCTGGTATATGGCTGTATCTGATCCTCCTCTATTTCTGCAAGATCAGCCTCATGGTGGTGAGCCATTAGACCCACGAATGTTTCAGCCATATCAGACAAGAGGAAATTATATAGACCATGTTGTCTGGCCTGCCATGTTGGTTGAAAAAGATGGAGGGATTGTGTCTAAAGGTGTTGCAGAGTTCACAAAAACTAAACCAGGAACTCAGTATCCCAATATACATAGATCATAACATCAATATATAATGATTTACTAAACAAGGTGTAGGTGGAAGAATCATTACCTATTTAACATTTATTTTAGGCTGAGAACAGTTGAACACTTACTCACCATTGATATGTTTGTTTCCAATAAGTGTCCATAATCTGGGTAAGGAAATAAACAAATGTATTACTTGTTTTCATCAATCTAAATTAAAGATAGTAGTACCTGGTAATACCACTATTTTTTCTTCCAACATTTTTCCAAGTACAACTGGCAGGCATCAGTGTATAAAAATTCTGGAATAACTAAACATTTGCCTTAAAAACATAGCTTTTGACCACTCATTGGAACGAGCTATGTTTTGGAGAAAATAGAGAAAATAAAAAAATTGAATAACAATTTTCGAGAATAGTGTAGGCTAAATTAGGCCTAAAAGTTAAAAATATGTTTCTCTGGCCCTCCCGCATGGTCCTTTTAGCTGCCTCATGCTCTCGTTTTATAACCAATGCAAACTTGAAAAATTAAAATATTTTTTCCCAAGTTAATAAAATTGATAAATTTGTCCCTTGTGTGCAAGAAGGCTTTGCAGTGCTTTAGCATTGCAAAGCCTTCTTTCACTCAAGGGAAGAAATTCAGCTCCACCCATGCTATTCTGTAGATTATGAGGTCCAAAACATAAAGCAAACGAAGAACATGAACTTTTCATGGCAAAGAAATAATAAAAGTACAAAATAAAATAGAAAAACACCCACCCACATGCAATTTTACAAAAAAATGGCCTGAGAAACAAGATCTACATTGTGGGGCCTTATTTGTTTGGTTTTTTGGGGAGTGGGGGAGGGGGGGTGTTGAACAACACTTACCACAGCCAGGGTCACATCATGTCAAACAGTTTTACATGTGGAAGGAGCTTTAATACATAGAGAGAACCAATGGTCAGCAGCAAGCAACTGTCAATCTCAAACTTACTAAGTCTCCACAAGCAAGGTTAGCAGTGGTTGAAGGCAAGTGCACCATTGAACATGCAGTATGCCTTAGTACACTGCCGTGTCCCAATAAGGGCAATCAGAGTTAAGTGTCCTGCTCAAGGGCACAATGCAGTTACAACTGGTCTGGACTGATCTGTGAACCTTCCGGTTTGAAGTCGAATGCTCTAACCACTGAGCCCCCACATTCCTTGTAGTGCAGGCTAGATATAGCTTTTATGTTGGGTAGAGGGTTGTTAATAACCAAGAAATGGTATTTTTTTCAAGTTTCAGTCTTGGAAATCACACTGAATTGAGATCACTTAGCTTGTTTTTCTCAAAGGAACATAAGCTATGACGTGGTGGAAAAAAATGAGAAATGATAGCAATATTTGACTGACAATGGTTATCCTTATCAGCAAGCCTGCAAATAATATTTTATTTGGTGCCTGTCATTGTAATGCATCTCAGTTTTTTTGCCTTTCATCCTTAAGACTGAATCATGGACCTTTTGGTTTGACGTTCAGTGCTCTAACCACAGAGCCACCATGCTCCCAGCTCTTTCCTGAAAGCAACACAAAAATGTTAATGGATATTAGATTGATACCACAATTAACAATAATATCAACTTTTTTTCACCATGAAATAGAAAACATTTCTTGCATTCATAACAAGTTCATATCATGTTAATTGATACTATTTTCACTGTGATTCGTAGATAGTACAGTGGAGCCCACTTAAGTGGATATCTCTTAATTGTATATCCCTATTAATTGAATATAATTTCCCAACACAAAACCATTTACCATACCTCCAATACAAATTTGACCTGTTAATTGAATATAAGTTATAGAGTAAACTCCGGTTAATTGAATAAAAATATTGTAACATGTAGAGAAGTTACCCTGACTCTCCTCCGTTTTCCTTTCGTCATAGACCTGTTTGGCCTCAGTACTTCCGATACGGGCATTTAATCTATTATATCTTGTTTGACAGAGCTCATGGAGCTCTGTCAAACAAGATATAATAGAATAAATGCTAAGTTTATCTCTACAATACAGGAAAGTCACACAATCCCTGTTAATTGAATAGTCCTGTTAATTGAATAATTTTCATTGGCAATGGCTACTCAGTTAACAGGGTTGCACTGTGGCTTTACTGAAAAACTTAATTTTTAAATAATGTAATCATATGTTTTGTGGCTTTCAAGAAGAAAAATATGACGCCTATCTTTTCTCTCTTTGCTTATCTTTTTAGTGAAAGTTCATAATAAAGAGCTTTAGGCCATACAAAGTAGATCTTCTGTTTCTCAGACCATTTTTAGCTTAATATGACAAAGTCAATACGTGTGCGAAAGTCTGTTCACATTTTCCTTTAGCACAGATTATGCCCCATAGTTCTCGTCCGACCGTCATGAAATTTCATATGCAGGTTTGAGGTCATGTCTTGATGAGAACGTCCCCTTTTGGTAATGATTAGTCAACCATGATGGCTGCCCGAGCCCAAAACCCGAAAACCTTTAGCAGAGTCTACAGGTCGTATTTATGAAGGGATTTCATGGTAACTTGGTAGGATGACGCTGTATAATATCTAGATGAGAACATCCCCTTTTGATCATGATCTGTCAACCATGACTGCTGCCCAAGCCTGAAACCCAAAACCTTTTAGCACAGTCTACAGATCATATTTAATATGGAGGAATTTCATTCCTACTCTCTATGATGTCTAAATGAGAACTTCCCCATTTGGTCGTGTTCTGCCAACTGTGATGACTGTCCGAGCCCAAAACCCGAGAACCTTTAGCATAGTCTACAGGTCATATTTAAAGAGGGATTTCATTGAAATTTGCTAGGTCGACTCCATATAATGTCTAGATGAGAACGTCTCCTTTTGGTTGTGATTGGTCAACTGTGACGGCTACAGGGGCCCGAAGCCTGAAAACCTTTAGCACAGTCTACAGGTCATATTTATGAAAGGATTTCATAACTTGGTAGGATGACTCCAGATAATGTCTACATGAGAACGTCTCCTTTTGGTCATGATCATTCAACCATGACAGCTGCCCGAGCCCAAAACCCCAAAAACTTTTAACACAGACTACAGGTCGTATTTATGAAGGGATTTCATTGTAACTTGATAGGATGACTCGTTTTTGGAATAATTTCACTGTAACTTGGTAACTTTTGTGAGGGCCACATTAACCGTCCCCTCAATTCTTCAGTACAGTCTACACCTCAAATTATTATGTCTCCCCTTCACAGAAGGGAGACATATTGTTTCACCCTGATTTCTGTTTGTTGTTGTTGTTGTTCTTCTTCTTCTCATACAACCGTTTCCAGGCCAGAACTTTCTTTGGCAAGTAAGCTTGCCCGGGCCAGAACTTATTTCCCTTTTCACTACGGCTTATGATATTTGGCATCTGGGTGTATTACCATGAGGCGATGTGTCATATGACATTGACCTTCGACCTCAAGGTCAAATTACTGATTTTTTGGCAAGTAAGCTTGTTAGGGCAAGAACTTATTAGTCCCCTACCGGCATCGCCAGAGGGGACTATAGGTTTGCACTCTGTCCATCCGTCAATATGTAGGTCTGTCAATCTGTCAGTCACATTTTAGTTTTCCAGAGTATAGATAGTGTTTAAATTGGTAACTGATTTCGGGCCATGTTTACCAGTGCCTGGAGTCATGTTTCCGGTTTTTGTACACTTCTTGTTTATGTTGACAACGGTTACTTCTGATAGTGATTACTTGTCTTCTGCTTAGTTCTATTCATAGCAAGATACATTAATATTGTCCGTAAGTGTTACATTAATTTTTTGAAATGGTTTAAAAAATTTTGTCCACAATTAGGCTTTTTTGGGATCCATTTGGGCTCATCGTTCCCATTGGGAACTTGGGCTCTTTTGAAAAAAGTTTTCAAAAAATTTTTTTTCTTTTTGAATTATTTTTTCGAAATGTTATAATGGATTATTTTATTATGTATCTTTGTTTTCAAGGTTTGGTACGAGTACTATGGCTGTTTGTAATTTTTCACAATGAAAGATTATTGTTCAAATTGTTATGCGAGGAAAGCTTCCTCTGATTCTCATGATCAGTGTATTAATTGTAGTCAGTGTACTCGCACTAACCCTTGCTCTGTGTGTGTCAATTGGGATGACAAACCTTGGAGACGTGTGTCACGGTATGTTGTTAGCGGGGAGAGGTCCATGCCGATCACTCTAGTTTTTCAATCTCTTTTTCAGAGGAACAAGAACAGGGTGATGTTTCCGTGATGTCTTCCTAAAGTGTGCTTCCGTCGGCACAATCAAATGAACAGTTAGCGGCAAAGTGCTCATGCAGATACGTCAACTGCCTAAGAGGTCCCAAGTAGGATCGACGGCTTTTGGCGTCCGCTAGCTCGCCCGGTGTAGTGACCATTCAATGAATGGCTCGGCAGCCGGGTTCATCCGTTGCGGTCCAGGAAGGAGATTTAGGTGATGCAAGCACTATAAAAATACAACGTGCACACCCAGTGATGACCGATCAGAGGATTGTACGGAGGAAGCGTGTTAGTCCGGTTCTTAGCTCATCCAGGTCCATCCGGACCGTGAACGAGAGTGGCCCCCTCTCTCTTGCATCAACATCTGCGCCGCGATGTTGTTGTATGTTCATTTGTTAGTCGGAGCATACGTCCACTCCTCCTGCTCAGTCGCATAGACAGTCCGACGTGGCTGTTCTATTGGCTTCCTCATCCTCATGTCAGCACACACGACCGCACCTTGGATATGTGACCACAGATTTCCAGAGGACGTTCGCATATTATATAAATGCAGGAATGAACGTCCCTGGAGCTCCTGCTTCGCTGACCAGGGAATGCACGTCGTCCGGGTCACTCCATCTGCTTGCCAAGGACACGAGGCCTTTCCAGTTGGGAAGTTCGCATATTATATAAATGCAGGAATGAACACCCCTGGAGCTTCCAGCGGCTAATTACACAAGACCGCAGCTCCACAGGCCTCATTGAGGAACATGAACCGGGTGATGTTACTGTGATGTCTTCGAAAGTGTGCTTCCATCGTCACAGTCAAATGAAGAGCTAGTGGTTAAAAGTGCTCATGCAGATAACTGCCTAAGAGGTCCCAAGTAGGATCGACGGCTTTGGCGTCTGCTAGCTCACCCGGTCTAGCGACCATTCAATGAATGGCTCGGCAGCCGTGTTCGTCCGTTGTGGTCCAGGAAGGAGATTTGGGTGATGCGAGCACTATAAAATACAATGTGCACACCCAATGACGATGGATATGAGAATGGTACAGAGGAAGCCTATTAGTCCGGTTCCTAGCTTATCCAGGTCCATCCGGGCTGCGAGCGAGAGAGGTCCCTCTCTCGTACAACAACATCTGGGCCCAGATGTTGTGGTACATAACGTTCCTCAGTCAGAGCATACGTCCACTGCTCGGGACGCTTCGTTATATGGACAGTCCGGAGAGACTGCTCTATGGGCCAGGCCGAAGACCTAGTATTGTCTCTTAAGAGTTCTTTCGAGGGCCATAGCATTCTCCACGTATAACTCAGCCATTTTAGTGGCAACCCTGGAGTCATGACGTGGCCCTGGCTACATCCACGTGCATGGATAGTAGGGTGAAAAACTCTCTGAGTCGCTCCGGTCTCCGGGAGAGCTTCTCTTCGACGGCAAGCGTTTCGCAATCTATGATCAGATAACTAAGAAAGCTTCAGACTCTCTGCTATTCAAATCCACTTTCATAAAGTCGTATTCAGCGGAGAAGAGTAGGACAGGCACTTCTGGGGCGAATACGCCCAAGGGAAGTTCCTATAGAGGTTCCTTTGCATCCTCTAGGTCTTACTCTAGAGACCATCAGGGTAGCGACTCAGATAGGGGCCGTAATACTGGCTGAGTCAACCGGTCAGACACTCCTAGGTCAACTGGGCGAGGTGCGGGTCGTGGAGGACATGGTTTCTCCTTCCGCAAGCCTCGCAGGACCAGGAGGTGATGGTATAACCCTCTATCGTGTTCCAGTGGGCGGAAGACTGTCGAGTTTCTCAACCAATTGGGAGTCGATTACGGACGTCCCTTGGGTTCGAGGGGTGATTTCGGAAGGACTAAACTGTCCTTCAAAGGAAAACCTCCATTAAACTCGAAGTCCAAGATGGACTCAGCTTCCATCAAATTCGCAGAAAAGAGGCTCGCTTCTATCAGAAGTCCAGTCTCTTCTGGAGAAGTTTGCGATAGAGATCGTAGAAAACCTGGAATCTCCAGGTTTCTACAACCATCTTTTTCTGGTTCTGAAACCAGACGGCTCGTTCCGTCCACTCATAAATCTGAGCTGGATAAACAAGCTGATCGGGGCTCCAAAATTCTATATGGAGACCATCCGATCGGTCAGAGCGTGTATTCGGGTGAACGACTATGCTACATGCATAGATCTCGAGGATGCGTACTTTCACATCATGGTACATCCAGCGTTCAGAAAGTATCTTTGCTTCGCTGTCATAGAAGTCGTGTATCAGCTCGGATCAATGTTCTTCGGTCTGAATCTAGTGCTCTGGGCTTTCACTCGAATAATGAACTCGGTAATTACTCATTTCCGAGCTCATTCATCTGCGGTAACGTCGGCCTACCTGGACGACATTCTTCAGAGGTACGGCAACGAGTTAACGCTTCAGAACGATGTGCAGAATCTGCTTCTACTGCTCCGACGTCTCGGTTTCAAAAGTAAACGAGGAGAAGTCGGATCTGGTGTCGTCCAAGTCATTCACCCACCTGATTTTATTCCGATGGGGCAGCTATGCACTGGTCCCTCCAAATTTTTCTGACCCAGAATTGGAGGGTGAAGATTCATTCGCTCGATATGGACATTCTCTTGTCAAATCAAGTGAAACAAGAGATTCAGACTTGGCCAGATATTCAGTGGTTAACTCAGGGAGTTCCACTGCAATTGCCAGATCCGAGTTTTTCAATTATGACGGATGCCAGTCAAACAGGTTGGGGCGCAACATTGAGGCCAACGGATTTGAAGTGCCAGGGTCTTTGGGATCCGCAGTTCCTAATCAAGCACATAAACATCAAGAAATGATGTCAATTTGGCTTGCGCTACGTCATTGGATGAACGTTATTCAGAATGCAAACGTGCAATTCTGTCCGACAATACGACAGTAATAGCGTACATTCGGAACCAGGGAGGCACTCATTCCATTCTGTTATTCCAGTTAACGGAATGAATCCTTCTGTTTGCACTAGAACATCAAGTTGTCCTATCGGTCCGTCATATTCCGGGTTGTCTAATGTATTAGCGGACTCCCTTTCATGGAGGGGTCGCTTGTTGCCGTCAGAATGGACACTCAACGAGTATTCAATCAGATTTGCTACCAATGGGAGTGGCCAATGATAGACTTATTTGCGACGTATCTCAACAATCAGTTGCAGGCTTATGTGTCACCATGTCCGGATCCTCGAGCGTTTGCAGTAAATGCTCTATCGATCTCGTGAGACGGAATGATAGGATATGCGTATCCTGCAGCGCCGTTGATTCAGCAGATATTGCTCAAGTTAAAACAATCTCAATGCAAATTCTGTGGTAGCATCTCTGTCTCCACAAAGACCATGGATTAATTTACTAAGGTGTCTGTTGTGGGTCATATCGTGGAAGCTTTCTCCACATTTCAGTCCATTCTATTGCTAGATGGATTCAATTAACTATCCGTACTGCTTATGATATATTATCTTCAACTCAGCAGTCTGTGCTTAAGATTTCAGCTCATGAAGTAAGAGTTCTATCTACATCTTGGGCTTACGCTAATAGTGTTGCTATTACAGATCTATGAGGGCTGCATTTTAGAAATATTGAGTCAATTTCTGGAGATCTGCATTGTTTAGGTCCGTTATCTGTTGCTCAGAATGTCGTCCACTAAACAGTTGCAACTATAGTTATGTAGGCTTTCTGTTCCGGCAGTGACTCTGTCCTGCTGCCCTCTTCGCTCTGGAGTATTTGATCCAGGGGAAGGGGGGGAGGGTGTCAAGGGAATACTTCCCCTGGGGTCAGTAATTCCGAGTCGGTACCGTGATGGTTTTAAAGTGTAAAGCTAATGTTTACTCATCCTTGTAATATTTTTAAAGTGCAGCTCGGTGTGAAGCATTTGTATATGTCACATGTCATACGGGTATTAATATACAATCCTCGGACACTTATAATGAGTATAAAGAGTCTCATTTCTCTGGACTTCCTTTATTTATTGGCTTTCCTTTAAAAATAATTAGCATAACGGGTTATACTGGAGGTTAATAGAGATCATTGATGCTATTGTACTCAATTACAGAATGGTGTTGTGTCTTTCTTTTTTTTGATGCAAATAAGAAAGATACATGTAAAGCCTATTTCTCCTTTCTCCTCGAGGGGATAATTCTGTTATATGTAGTTGAGTCTATTGGATTTTCCTTATGTCCTAGGCTGTCCAACCTTTTTACTATTCAGCTAAGTCTGGGTCATTGGTGCAGTATAAAAATGTTAAAAAATTTATAGTAATTTATATATTTTTTATACTTACCAATGACCCAGACGGGGATAGCCCTCCCATGAGTTGGGAACTCATACCACCCCGCTGAGTACATAATGCTTACCAGGCACTGGTTGTAAGAATGATAAATGCGCCAATTTCGAGACTTCGTTGACACTGCACATGTGCAGTGGAGTAAAAGTATGGAGGACCATATAGGACATGTAATATTCAGTTTTTGATGCAAATTTTGGGGATTGGGAGTAAAATTTGTGTTTGGCCCTAAATATTTAAGAGTTAGCACCAGCTAAGTCTGGGTCATTGGTAAGTATAAAAAATATATAAATTACTATAAATTTTTTAACTTTCTGGACTTTTTTTGGAAATGCTTCAACGGAATTCATGCTGATCACATCTAGGTTATAACATTTGTATAATTATTAATGCTCATTAGTCCGGTAGGGGACATTGTATTGCTTCAGCGATACGTGCGCTCTTGTTTACCTTTTCACCTTGGCTTATGATATTAGGCATGTGGGTGTATCACCATGAGACAATGTGTAGCGTACTATCATGACCCATATATGACCTTGACCTTTGACCTCAAGGTCAAATTATTGATTTTTTTTTGATTTTTTGACCCAGGCTTATGATATTTGGCAGATGGGTATATCACTATGAGACGATGTGTCGCGTACTATCATGGCCCACTTATGACCTTCACCTTTGACCTCAAGGTCAAATTATTAATTTTTTATCTTTACCTAGGCTTATGATATTTGGCACGTGGGTGTATCATCATGAGACGATGTACCATCATGACCTACATATGACATTGACCTTTGACCTCAAGGTCAAATTACTGATTTTTAGCTCAACTTTGGGGAAGCCAAATTTGAGCTTATGCCATGGCCAGTCGTCCATCATCCGTCTGGCCATCTGTCAACAATTCAATACGGCTCAGGGTAGAGGCTGTATTTATGAACCGATCTTTACGAAACTTCTTGGGTACCTTTGTTATGACCATGGGACGAGAACAAGTGTTTTGGGGTCCAATCCAAAATTCAATTTGGCCGCTGGCAGCTATTTTGTACAAAATTAGGTCCAATCAGATTTTCCATATGAAAGCGCTGATTTGAATAATTTTTTGTATGAATGTTTAGTACCTTGGGATACATCACATATAATACAGGTTTTATTCTTGTGCGTAAATTATGCAAATTAGACTAACTTTGATGTTTTTTGGTGTTACTTTCAGCACTGTAAGTGCAAATGCCAATACGGCTCAGGCTAGAGGCCGCATTTATGAACCGATCTTTACAAAACTTTTTGGGTACCTTTAGTATCACCGTGGGACGAGAACAAGTGTTTTGGGGTCTGGTCTGAAATTCAAGATGGCCAATGGCAGCCATTTTGTACAAAATTAGGTGCAATCAGATTTTTGCACAGAACTTCCATATGAAAGCGCTGATTTGAATAATTTTTTGTGTGAATGTTTAGTACCATGGGATACATCACATAAAATACGGGTTTTTTTCTCATGCAGAAATCATGCAAATTAGATGAACTTTGATTTTTTCAGTGCTACTTACACACAGTAAATACACATGTCAATATGGCTCGGGCTAGAGTCTGTATTTATGAACCGATCTTCACGAAACATCTTGGATACCTTTCTTATCACCTTGGAACGAGAACGAGTGTTTCTGGGTGCGGTCTAAAATTCAAGATGGCTGCCAGTGGCCATTTTGTACCGAAATTAGGTCTAATCAGTTTTTTGTACACAACTTCTATACGGCTCAGGCTAGAGGCCGTATTTATGAACCGATCTTTACGAAACTTCTTGGGTACCTTTGTTATCACCGTGGGATGAGAACGAGTGTTTTGGGGTGTGATCCAAAATTCAAGATGACCACCATCAGCCATTTTGTACCAAAACTAGTGTAATCAGTCTTTTGTACAGAACTTCTGTATGAAAGTTCTGATTTTAATAAATTTTTGTATGAATGTTTAGTAACATGGAATACATCACATATAGTACAGGTTTTTTTCTCATGCAGAAATTATGCAAATTAGATGAACTTTGATTTATTCAGTGCTACTTATACACTGTAAGTGCACATGTCAATACGGCTCGGGCTAGAGGCTGTATTTATGAACCGATCTTCACGAAACTTCTTGAGTACCTTTGTTATCACCTTGGGGCGAGAACGAGTGTTTCTCAGTGCGGTCCAAAATTCAAGATGGCTGCCAGTGGCCATTTTGTACCGAAATTAGGTCCAGTTAGTTTTTTGTCACAACTTCTATACAGCTTGTATTTATGAACTGATCTTCACAAAACTTCTTGGGTACCTTTGTTTTCACTTTGGGACAGGAACGAGTGTGTTTTGGGGTGCCTTTGTTATCACTGTGCTATGAGAACAAATATTTTGGGGTTCAGTCAAACCCTCTCTGGGACTCAAAGATTTCTTTTCTAATTTAGCATCTGACTGTCACCCACCTTTACAATACTTTACCTATACATTTGTTACAGGCTACAGTCAGTATTTATGTACAGACCATTACAATACTTTATATGTACCTTTGTTATCAGGTCATTACCTAGATG
Organism: Pictodentalium vernedei; assembly: GCA_031216915.1. NCBI lineage: Eukaryota > Metazoa > Mollusca > Scaphopoda > Dentaliida > Dentaliidae > Pictodentalium > Pictodentalium vernedei. The sequence continues at coordinate 766,080,084 of CM062297.1, forward strand.
TTTGTCCTTGCTGTGTCACATACTATACATGTACATGTCTTAACAAGTTGAGCTACAGTGTCAATGACACTTTCATTTTAAGTTAGCTTGTCAGGTTCAGAACTTATTTACCTTTTCACTTTGGCTTATGTGCGATGTGCCACATTCCTTCCTGACCCATATATGACATTGACCTTTGACTTCAAGGTCAAATTACTGATTTTTTGGCAAGTAAGATTGTCTGGGCCAGAACTTTTTTACCTTTTCACCTCAGTTTATGATATTTGGCATGTGGGTGTATTACCATGAGACGATGTGTCACGTACCTTCATGATCCACATATGACGTTGACCTCAAGGTCACATTATTGACTTTTTTTTTTAATCTTTTGACCTAGGCATATGATTTTTGGCATTTGAGTGTATCATGAAAAGACGATGTGTCATGTACCAAAACTTATTGATGGGAGATGTATTTATTTATTTATTTATTGGTGTTTAAGGTCACTTTCTGCACTATGGCTAATCATGACCACGACAGTTTTATGGGTGGAGGAAGCCAGAGTACCCGGAGAGAACCACTGAACAACGGCGAGACAGTGTCAGCTCCCCAACATACTGACTCCACACAAGCAGGGTTAGCATTGGTTGAAGACAGGTGCACTGTCGACGTGCAGTACGCCTTAGTACACAATGCCACCATGCCTCTACCTGGGCAATGGGGGTGAAGTGTCTTTCCCAAGGACACAACACGATTGCCATAGGTGGGATTCGTACCGAGGACCTCTCGGTTTGCAGCCTGCACCTCTACCAACTGGGCCACCATGCCCCCTGATGGGAGATAACCAACACGGGAGATGACCAACATAAGCACCCAGCTTTCTGTCAGCTCCCCCATTACATACTAATATGGTATTTTGTTAGCATATGTTATATTCTTGATGTTCTCTATATATACTGTCACTTTTTTTGGCATTCAATATTGTAATATAGAGCATATTTATTGAATAAATATTGTTTAAACTAAATTTTTTATTTTTTTTTTTATCTTTTGACCTTGGCTTATGATATTTGTCATGTGAGTGTATCTACATAAGACAACATTGTATCATGTACTGTTGTGATGACAGATGACCTTGATCTTTGATATCAAGGTCAATTTATTGAATTGTTCAACTAGGTTTATGATATTTGGCATATGATTGCAACAACCAGGCTGATGTGTCACATTCTATCTTGAACTTCCATGATCTTGACATTTGACCTTTAGTTTGATCTTTGTTAGTCATAAGTTGGAAGCATGGAACTATTCGAAGGGGAGACATGTGTTTTAGTTCACTAAAACAGTTCCCTCTAGTTTTTTATTGAAAACATAGCATACAGGGAACAGAAATTAACATATTCCCAGTTATCACAATTCTTGTCTTATTTCATAATCCTTTCATAAACATTGAACATTATCCTTTTCATCAAACACAATACACAGTCAAGTTTGTAGTTTGTCATTGACACTTTCATTTGTAAAACTACATGTGGGCAGGCATTTTTTTATTTTTTTTATTATTTCTTTGCCATCAAAAGTTCATGTTCTTGATTTGTTTTATGTTTTAGGCCTTATAATCTACAGAAGAGCATGGGTGGTGGTGTATTTCACCCATTGAGTGCAAGAAGGCTTTGTAATGCAGAAAGCATTACAAAGCCTTGTTGCACTCAAGGGAAAAATTTATCAATTTTATTAACTTTGGTAAAATATCAGACATAAACCACATTTAATTTTTATTTCTTTAAGGTTGCATTGGTTATAAAAAGAGAGCATGCAGCAACCGAAAGGACATGCAGGAGGGCCTGGGAAAGGGATTTCCAACTTTTTTCGGCTTTATTTGTATTATATTTTTAAACACAAAATGTTTTCTGTGTTTTTTTATTTAACAAGTTGTTATGTAAATAACAAAATGGTTGAAAAAGGATCACAATGATTTTGGAAAGACATTGTTTGATGTATATCCAATTATTGTTTGATGTATATCCAGTTAATTATATTATTAAACACATAGATATGTTTTCAAATAGATGCAATTCTCTTGAAATGAATTCTTCAGGTAACTGCCTTTAATATGAGCTGATTTGTTTTCCAATCCCCAGAGACATGCAGTATCACACACTTATCAAGGATAAGTGAGTGATGACTCAAGTGCACTGCATTCCTGTCTGAAACAAAAATATGGCAAGTGGGCAAAGACTCATCTGGGCACATGGGCATTTAATACAATCATTTTGTCAGCTAACTGCCATTTTCATGCATATAAACAGAAGACATACAATTAACTGGTAGAGTGCTGGAAGCCCATATTTGGGCTTTATTCTGAAGTGCAGGTACCACAACTTGAAGGCTCATATTCAGTGGATGTGCTTTGTATTATCTTTGAAGTGATATTATTTAATCTGTAAGGGTTTTGCCTTGTTACAATTTATGGGAGAGTGCCCTTAGGCACTCTCCCATAAATTGTAACAAGGCAAAGACATGTGTACAAGATTTGATGGTAAAAAATAATTTAGCACTCAACCTGTTAACTATTAAGTAAAAACATTTCCAAAATGTAGAATGTGGTCACATTGTGGATACGTTTGCTGGTCTCGCAAGCTAGAGATTCAAGTTCTCGAGGCATCCCAACATGCTCAAAGAGCATCAACTGTAGGGTTGATGTTGCCACCTCAGCATACCATCCCAGCAGATGGGTATGCAGTATGGTTTGGGAGAGAGAGTTTCACTCTGTGAAGCCAAAAGATTTCTTCATAGTTTTCTATAGGAGCAAGGCCACAAAGTTGCTGGAAGATTGTGAATCCTCATGGTAACTTCAATGCCAGGACAATGCATCAATTTCCTAGTTGATTGCTAGAAGCCACAGTAATGGCTATTTTTGAAAAGTGCTGAAAGTCACTTTAGCTTGCTGTATGCTCAGAAGTAGAAAAATTTTCATATAATTTTTTTCTTTTACAATTTATTGGAGGATGCCAACAGGCATTCTCCAATCAGTTGTAACAAATCAATATTTTATGAACAAAATCTTGCTAAACTAAAGCTTCCCTTACTGATAACATCATGGCATTTTTGAAGAAAATTCCTGGGTTACAAATCCACTTTGAAAAATAAGGTACCTCTCTACCAGTTAATTAATGGTGTGTAGACCAATTAATATTAACTACGTTCAGCCTTGGGACTATATATTGAAAATATTGATTGGTTTATCTCAAACATTTCCCGACCATGCATTTACTGAGCTGCGGTATGATGAGAACAATTGGTCAACAAAGAAAATTATAGGCCAGTACCTCAAATCAAGAATGGTTAGGTACGGGGTGACTATTATAAAGGGAGCATGTTGTGCCACATCCGAGCATGGAAAGTGAGCATTACCATAGAAAAGCATGCTCATTCGCAAATCTATGGAATTAATATGTACAGAGGTTATCATTAACAGTGGTGGGTTGCACATTTTGGCATTGAAATATCCATAGGATGTTTTGGGCCTTGCTCACTCTTAGGGGGCCAAAAGTGTGGTGTTGATAGTAGGTCCTGAGTCTGTCTAAATTGATGATTAACTTTCCTGAGAAATTTGGATGCTTTACAAGGATGACAACTCTTTCAAGTTCCATAATTGGTCATACCAGAATAAAGTCTGCTAAAATTCACTGGAATCTTGTAAAGTTCTGCAACTATCTAATATAATCAAGCTCAGTTTTGGAATTACTTGGCATGAGTATCTCCAAACTATGATAAAGCATGAGGTGCAGCAGAATATGTGATTTACGGGTGTAGATTTTCATTCTTCATTAATAGCATAGATTTCAACACAAGTTTCATTTGTTCAACTGTTATGCATTTTATTATTGTTTTATTATTTCAATGTACACTCTATAATGTATTTGATGTATTCATATAAAAGAGTATTATTAAAAAAACTGGACTATTTGTTTATCTGATTGTAATAAGGAACCAGCTTGATGGAGTGGTGGGGGAGGGAGTATTATCACAGGAAAGCAAGTATTGAGATACAGGGGAAGTGGGAATATGAGCATTCAACAGGCAACATTGGTCCTGTAGTGAATGGAATTCAAACCATTGTGACTTGAAGAAATGAGTCTTTAGCTCACCTGACTGAAAGTCAGGATGAGCTGTAGTTATCACCCTTTGTCTGTCATAGGTCATCTGATATTTGGTATTTAGCTTTCTTTGAAATGTAGACGGTGTTCGTGCTGACCCAGAATTGTGTAGAACCAAATTTTTAGCTAATCTGAATACTTCAGTGCCAGTCACTATGGTTCAGAGCCATCGATTATGCCACAGATAGTGCTGTCATTCCATGATCTGGATACAGTGATCAGTTACTTTGATTTCCCCCCCTCCCCTTTCCTTGTCTCCCCTTTCCCTGTATCTTGCATACTTTAATGATTCATTTTGAACAACTTGCTGATGGTTAAGACAAGTTTTACGGACTTGAAGCTGGTGAGAAATGTGAAAAGAAAATGAGAATAGCTGGATAGATTCAGTCACCTAGCAGTAATAAGCTATTGCCCAATGCTTTAACTTACAGATTGGTCACCATCAGGGATTGAGTGCAGGGTCGCATCAGTTGAGGTGACCATACTGTGCCAAATCAGATTCTGGGGTATTTTTTTTTTTTAAAGTGTCAATTGTTTTAAGAGTAAATCGACCTGATCATTCAAGAAATTATTTTTTCTTGCAAAATATTTGGTGTGTGTGTGGGTCAAGGAGTGGGGGGATGTCATCTGACTGCTTTATAGCTCACCTACTTCAAAGAAGTGGTGAGTTTATGCAGAATCTGTGTCGGTGTCAGATATATGTGTCCAATTTTGTAAGAATCAGTGTTTAGGTCATTTATTTAAAAGTTCAATGAGCCCAGGGCTCTCGTGTTGCATATTTAGGTTGTAGAGGGCTATCACAACAGTGTCCAACCCTAGTACTGTGGCTTCTCAACCCAAAATTTTCAGCCCACACTATCAATTTCTGGTTGAAAAAATTAACATTTAGGTCAGCATTTGTGCAGGTTGTGGGGCCTTAACAGGTTGAGGGCTACATCATTTTTAGCTCACCTGACTGCAAGTCAGTGTGACGTATTGCCATCACTTGGCGACCGTTGTCCGTTAACTTTTGCAAACCTGGCTTCTTCTCCACAGCCATTCAGCCAAATTCAAATATATATTGCACAAACCATCCCTGGGGTATACCCTTTCTATTTTGTTCAAATGGAGTGGCTGCCTTCTTCGGGCTCTGGGCAATGATGCCAAAGCCTGAAAATCTTCTTCTCATGAACCACCAGAGAGAATTCCTCGATATATGGTATGTAACACTCTTTGGTGTTGAAGATTAAAGATTGTTCAAGAGAAATTGGTAGATCAATATTTGGGCTCCCTGTGGGCACATACCCATTTTGGGCTCCGCCCAGAATTTCTATTTCAAGAACTGATGGCCCGATTTGAACCAGCATAAGTGGGTCCAAAGTACTTGATTGATGCCCCAAGTTTTTTTTCCGTTGCCCCATGGGTACCCCAGGGGCTAAAATTGGAAAAAATTCAAATGCCCATATTTTCCAAACTACACGGAACAGAGAACTGTTATTTGGTATGAAGCATCCTTTTGACCGGTAGAATGGATTGAAAAAAAATGGCCATCGGTTGTGTCAGGGTGTTCTGCAGGGGCGTTTGAAAAAATGCTGAGTTTGCAAAAATTGAGGAGAAAAAAATTTTCTTTAGAACCGCTGATCAGAATCTTTTGATATTTGGTGTACAGCATCCATATGATGGTTAAATACAAGTGTGTTCAAATTGACCCCCTCGGTTCATATTTGGCTCAACAGAGGAGCCCAAATAATTAACTTAGGGCGCTATGGGGAATAAGCTTTAAAAAGCTTCGTCAGATCAAACAGTCAGATTCTTTTGATACTTGGTATACAACATCTCTACAGGGGTCAGATTGAAGTTTGTTCAAATTGAGTCCCTGGCTAATATTTGGGCTTCCGGTAGGAGCCTGAATATTAACTTTGTGCAATATGGGTAATAATCTTTAAAAATCTTCTTCTCCAGATCCACGTGTCAGATTCTTTTGATATCTGGGGAGGGGGGGGTGGGGGGGGGGGGGGAATGGGATCCCTGGATGAATATTTGGTCTCTTTATTGGAGCCCAAATTTTAACTTACTGCAATATAAGAAAATTTCTTTAAAAATCTCCTTTTTCAGACCCACTAGTGAGAATCCTTTCATATTTAGTATGTGCCATCTCAGAGGTGTAAGGTTCAAATTGAGATCCTGGGTTAATATTCGGGTTCCCCAAGGGAGCCCAAATATTTTCTTAGTGCAATATTGGGAATTATCGTTTAAAATCATCTCCTTCAGATCCAGCAGTCAGATTCTTTTGATATTTGGTGTACAACACCTCTGGGAGGGTTAGATTGAAGGTTGTTCAAATCAAGTCCCTGGATTGATATTTGAGCTTTTTATTGAAGCCCAAAGTTGAACTTAGAGCAATATGAGAAGATTTCTTGAAAATTCTTCTTCTTCAGATCCACCGGTGAGAATCTTTTAACATTTGGTATGTAACATCTCTGGGGGGGGGGGGGGGGCATTGCAATGACCGGTTCTCGTCCGATCACCGAAGTTAAGCAACGTCGAACCCGGTTAGTCCTCGGATGGGTGACCGTCTGAGCGATTGATTCGGATTCCCGCGTTGTGTCTTTGGGCAAGGCACTTAACCCTGGTTGTCCACATGGGAGCACGATGATGCTGTGTACTAAGGTGTACTGCACGTCGATGGTGCGCATGTCTTCAACCAATCTTACCCTGCCTGTGCTGCAGTGTGGAGTTACGATGTTGGGGAGCTGGCAGCTGCTCATCGTTGCTCAGTGGTTCTCTCCGGGTACTCCGGCTTCCTCCACCCGTAAAACAGTCACAGTCATGATTAGCCATTGTACATAAGTATATGATCTTAAACACCAATAAATAAATAACATCTCTAGGGGTGTCGAATTCAAGTTTGTTCAAATCAAGTCGCTTGTTTTTTTTGTTTGTTTTTTTTTTTGGGGGGGGGGGGAGGTGGGGGGGGGCACTAGAGAGAACCACAGTAGTTTAAAACAAAACAAAAATTGTTTTTGGTTGTTGTTTTTTAATACTTCACAGAACAGAGTTTGCTGGGAAGCTTTCCTAGGACCAGCAGAAATGAATGGCCAAACACGTTGCCTTTGGTTGTGTCATAGCAAATAAAACAAATTGCTCTTGCTGCTGATCATATGCTGACACACTTATCTGTTTTGACAATTTGAGCCAGGTGAGCATTTTAGGCTCAATTGAGCCTCTGGATTATGGTCTGAATTTGTTCATCAAACTTTGTTTTATTACATATTATTGAAGTACCCTCAGGCATTCTTCAATAATTTGTGATAAAACTAATTTATGTAAACAAAATATTTTTTGTGTTTGAATATGAAACATGAGCAAGGAAAACATTGGCTTTTGCTCTGGTATTCTGATTTTTTTCAAAGCCCTGATAGTGGCTTCTAGCACTCAACCAGTTTATTTCTCATTACTGTGTATATTTTTCTTTGAATAACATTTTTAGGTATTAACCCTACTGTATGCAAAAATATAACTGTATTTTTTTTCAGTCAAAATTTTCATGTTTTTCTGAGACTTGCCGATAGTCAATTTTAAGTTGTAAAGGTGAGTCTTGTTTCCATGTGTCTTTCTAAGTAATTGATATAGTAGACTTGAGATACTGAAATCCATTGCAGTAATGCTTAACATCAATTTATATATATATATAGAATTTTTAGCCCAAACTTAGTTTTTGGTTGTCAGAATTAACATTTATGTCTGCTTTTGTGCAGTTTGTGGTGCCTCATCTTCCCATTACTGCATTTTTCGCTCAACTTTGACGAAGTCAAATTTGAGCTATTGTCATGGCCTGTCGTCCGTCCGTCCGTCCGTCCGTCCGTACGTCAACAATTGGCTATGGCTCGGGCTAGAGGTCGTATTTATGAACCAATCTTTACGAAACTTCTTGGGTACCTTTGTTATGACCGTGGGACGAGAACGAGTGTTTTTGGGTGCGGTCCGAAATTCAAGATGGCTGCCAGCCACCATTTTGTACTGATGATGCAGAAATCTGTTTTTTGTACAGAACTTCCATATGAAAGCTCTGATTTCAATAATTTTTTGTATGAATGTTTAGTACCATGGGGTACATCACATATAATACGGGTTTTTTTCTCGTGTGTAAATTGTGCAAATTAGACTAATTTTGATGTTTTTTGGTGTTAATTTCAGCACTGTAAGTGCAAATGCCAATACGGCTCGGGCTAGAGGCCGTATTTATGAACCGATCTTCACGAAACTTCTTGGGTACCTTTGGTATCACCGTGGGACGAGAACGAGTGTTTTTGGGTCCGGTCCGAAATTCAAGATGGCCAATGGCAGCCATTTTGTACAAAATTAGGTGCAATCAGATTTTTGCACAGAACTTCCATATGAAAGCGCTGATTTGAATAATTTTTTGTGTGAATGTTCAGTACCATGGGATACATCATATATAATACGGGTTTTTTTCTCGTGCAGAAATTATGCAAATTAGATGAACTTTGATATTTCAGTGCGACTTACACACATTAAGTACACATGTCAATACGGCTCGGACTTGAGTCTGTATTTATGAACTGATCTTCACGAAATGTCTTGGGTACCTTTGTTATCACCTTGGGACGAGAACGAGTGTTTCTGGGTGCGGTCTAAAATTCAAGATGGCTGCCAGTGGCCATTTTGTACCGAAATTAGGTCTAATCAGTTTTTTGTACACAACTTCTATACAGCTCAGACTAGAGTCCATATTTATGAACCAATCTTTACGAACCTTGTTGGGTACCTTTGTTATCACCGTGGGATGAGAGCGTGTGTTTTGGGGTGTAGTCCGAAATTCAAGATGGCCACCAGCAGCCATTTTGTACCAAAATTAGTGCAATCAGTCTTTTGTACAGAACTTCTGTATGAAAGTTCTGATTTGAATAAATTTTTGTATGAATGTTTAGTAACATGGAATACATCACATATTCTAAGGGGTTTTTTTTCGTGCAGAAATTATGCAAATTAGATGAACTTTGACTTATTCAGTGCTACTTGCACAATGTGAGCACACATGTCAATACGGATCAGGGTAGAGGCTGTATTTATGAACCGATCTTCACAAAACTTCTTGGGTACCTTTGTTATCACCTTGGGACGAGAATGAGTGTTTCTGGGTACGGTCCAAAATTCAAGATGGCTGCCAGTGGCCATTTTGTACCAAAATTAGGTCCAATCAGTTTTTTGTCACAAGTTCTATACAGCTCGTATTTATGAATTGATCTTCACAAAACTTCTTGGGTACCTTTGTTTTCACCTTAGGACAGGAACGAGTGTGTTTTGGGGTGCCTTTGTTATCACTGTGCTATGAGAACAAATTTTTGGGGGTTCAGTCAGACCCACTCTGGGACTCAAAGTTTTCTTTTCTAGTTTAGCATCTGACTGTCACCCACCTTTACAATACTTTACCTATACATTTGTTACAGGCAACGGTCAGTATTTATGTACAGACCATTACAATACTTTATATGTACCTTTGTTATCAGGTCATTACCTAGATGTTTGTCATTGCTGTGTCACATGCTATACATGTGCATGTCTTTGTCTTGACAAGTTGAGCTACAGTGTCATTGACACTTTCATTAAAATTGTTTTCAAAATATTACAGTAATGTTAGAAAGATTTTAGATAATTTCCCTTTTTATTAGTGCTGAAACAGTTATCCAGTTAACCATACTCAGTTATGATTCCCTCGAATACCGAATGTGATATGTTGTTCATCAAAATAACCATTTTGTATTCCGACAGGTACATAACATGGAGCTTTGTCTGTAATAGGTTGTGCCCAACTCAAATCAATTGTAGTTTATTTTCTCCACTGAAGAAAAAAATGTCAATTTAACCCATTGCGTAATGAATCAGCAGCATCTGGACAAGTAATATGCAAACTCAGCAGTTGAAAAAAGATGTAACCCCTCATTGGAACAAGCTTATAATTTTCTCTGGTAATGTTGTTGTCATTTATTTATTTATTTATTTATTTATTTATTGATTTATTTACTTATTTATTTATTTATTAGTTATTGGTGTTTAAGGTCACATACTTATGCACAATGGCTAATCATGACCCTGACAGTTCTACAGGTGGAGGAAGCCGAAGTACCCGGAGAGAACCACCGAGCAACGATGAGCAGCTGCCAGCTCCCCAACATCGTAACTTTGCACTACCGCACAGGCAGGGTTAGATTGGTTGAAGACATACGCACTATCGTCATGCAGTACGCCTTAGTACATGGCATCATCGTGCCCCTATGTGGACAATCAGGGTTAAGGACACAACGCAGGAGTCTGAATTGATCCCTCAGACGGTCACCCATCTGAGGACTAACCAGGCTCGACGTTGCTTAACTTCGGTGAGCTGATGAGAACCGGTTACCGCAATGCCACCATGCCCCTTTTTCCATTTATTAACTGGTTGTGGGATAGAAACCACTTTCAGGGCTTTGAAAAAATGAGGGTACCAGAGCAAAAGCCAACGTTTTTCTGGCTCATGTTTCACATTCAGTCAAACACAAATAATATATTGTTTTATATAAATTTCTTTTGTCACAAATTATTGAAGAGTGCCCTTAGGCACTCTTCATTAATTTGTAATAAAACAAATTTTGATGAACAAATTCAGACCATCAAAAATAATGTAGCCTCAACCGGTTTAAAGCATTAATTTTAAGCTGATTGTTAAAGTATCATTGGCTGCACTGTTCATTCAAAATGCGTAATCAGAAAATTAACAGCAGAGATTCTACAGTGTTGTGGGCAGGAAAGTGTACAGAGAATTTTGACTAGTTGCAATCTGTCTTATTTTTGTAAATACAATACTCAACTGAGATGTCGGCCTGAGGTAATTTCATGTGATATGAAGTTATAGAGGGCTGATATCTTGGCTGATGTGAAACTAACCAAGTAATATCCTCTTTATTTGTTAAACCAAAACAAATAAGTACAAAATGTTCTCAGATCTGTTACAGTTTTCTGACATTGTTTTTGTTTCTCATTCTCTTCACAATGTCCAAAGTTGACGCATCTCTGCTTACAACTCTGAATCTTAGCTTGCCGTTGAATTTTCTGTACAACTCTTTTCTTTCTTCTCTTCATCCACCAAATCCTTACTTATTGCCCTCTTTAACCCTTTCAACACTGATGGTATTGTCCATATCAGTTCAAATGCAGTAATTGGAAGAGTCCATATTCATTATTTTGGGGGTAGACCAATTACTATTTTCAACGTGCAGCCTTGTGGCTGCAAGTTGAAAATATTGATTGGTCTACCACACACAATCACTTTACAACCATCCTACTTAATGAAATTATGAAGTTTCATGTTTTCCCGGCTCTAGTATTCAAAGGGTTAATTCATACAAAAAAATAAAAGTTTCAAGTCACTGCATTATGCCTGGTCACACCAATTTTCTTGATTGCATTCTACAAAAATTGTGAAAGATTTCCGATTTCTTTCCATGTAAAGAAAATGACTATGCTAAATAATACATCAAGGGAGGCAACTCTAGTGTGGTCCATGTTGGCCGAAATCAAAATCATATCAGTTGAGTTTGAAGTCATATCACCTGAGCTTGATAATGGCCATGTCATTGGAGAAAAATCATATTTAATAATTAATGGAGGTTCTTGTTGGATCACTGAATTTAAGCAACGTCGAGTCTGGTTTGTCCTTGGATGGGTGACTGTCTGAGTGATCGCTTCGGACTCCCACGCTGTGTCCTTGGGCAAGTCACTTCACCCTGATTGTCCACATGGGGGCACGACGGCATCATGTACTAAGGCGTACTGCATGTCGATGGTGCTCATGTCTTCAACCGATCTAACCCTGCTGAGTGCAGAGTTACAATGTTGGGGAGCTGGCAGCTGCTCATCGTTGCTCGGTGGTTCTCTTTGGGTACTCTGGCTTCCTCCACCTGTAAACCTGTCAACGACACAATATGACCTTGGCTGTTAAAGTGCTGTTAAACCCTAATAAATAAATAATTAATTAATTAATGGAGCATATCAGTTGACATACAATGCTGAACTAACATTTTATTTATCTGTCATACATAACTATGTTTTTTGTATTTCTGGGCAATAGGAATAGCAATAAAAGGTAAGAATTGTTATGTAGAAATAGATTGAAATATAGAAACTGTTTTGGTGTGTACTTTGAGTTTTTTTTTTCAGTTTCACCCATCATTAGTGCTTGGGCATGTTTTTATTTTCCTTATTTACTCCGATAGATATATGTGATGTTTTGTACTTCAGTTTTCAGTTTAACCCTTTATCTAACATGAAAAGCAGACAACACTTGCAAACAAAATTCTTGAATAACTATTTTTTTCATTTTTTGTCTCAAAAACATAGGTTTTGACCCTGGTCGAGCTAGTTCCAATCAGAGGTCATAACCTATGTTTTTGAGACAAAAATGAAAAAAATAATAAAAATTAATTGCCGATTTTCGTGAAAAGCGCTGGCCGGTTTTGGCCATTATGTTGGGTAAAGGGTTAATGCATAGTCACAAATAATTTGAATAAAATTTAAAGTGCATACGCTCACATTTCATGAGAACACACCTTTCTTTTATTTCTGAATGTTTATGCACCTACCAAGAGTACCAAACAAAAAAGTATTAGGTTAAAATATACAGGTCTTGGAATTTACCCACCCCCACCCCCACCCCATTAGTCAGATATCTAAGTTGTCAGACAGTCTGTTAGCCAGTTGAGTGAACAACTAATCCCTTACTTATTACCTTCGGATTAAAGTGGGATGGACCAACATGTTAGACAGATAAGAAACAAATAATTAGGTTTCAGTGGTTTATTTTTTCACCTGATGTTGAGATACTGAAATAATCTCAGGTAAGTTATAAGGGTTCAGTCCCAGTTAGTCTAATTTTTCACCACTACCCCATCGCTATAATCCGATTATACGTAATTAACATTGTTCCCAGATAGTCTAATTTACATGCCCACTGGACCGCTATGTTTGACTGGGTTACTCTACTTTTGTTTCCCGGGGGTGTTTTGTGTTTATACTTTAAGTGCCGTTTCTTTCTATTTTGCAAGGTAAAAGCAAATAAATTTGTCCAAGATAACAACTCAATTTTCAAAGAACCCAACTTTGACCAAAGGCCCGATAGGGACAGCTATAAATCATCCTCTGATTTCCAATGTGTTCTATGTGCCAGTAGGCACATAGAACACATTGGAACTCGGGGGACGAAATAGTAACATGGGTTCCCCTTTCAAATTTGGTTGGCGATAAAATGTGTTCTCTTTGTCGATGAACTCCTAAACTGCTGTCTCTTCTGTGGATACTTTTCAAAATGTTGTAAAGTGGCCACAGGAGTCATGATACCAAAACTCGACAAAGACCGTAACAACTCTTCTAACTACCGCCCAATTAGCTTGCTTAGCTGTATTGGAAAAATATTTGAGGGGCTTCTCACTATGAGACTCCGCAGCTATCTTGTAGCGATCAACTTTTTTCAACAAATATTGCGCATGTACTTGGGAAATGAGAATAAAATTAATTCATTCATTCAAAAAATGAAGTATAAAAGTAGTTTATTAAAGTATTCAACGATTACTTTTTTATCATTATTTTCTCCCACCAAATGCTAAATGAATGAATCTCCCAAATTTCTCCCTAGTAATCAGTCATCCTTGAAATTCCCACATGATCTAACTTTCTTACAGGATTCCACTTTTGAAATTTAGATCATCTGGGAAGACACTGTTATAAGTTGTCAGTCAGAAAGAAGTGCATAAACCAAGGGGAATGTTGTCAAACCTTGTGCGTGTTGTATGTCTAGATGACCCCTTAGGTCAGGACAGGCAGTTACTGTGCTACCCATGTAGATGTTCTTAGCAGACTGCAGAGCACGAAGGTTGTGATCAGTGGAAAATACAGTCAACTTGTCAGCACTTCCATCATTAAAGATTAGTAATCTCTCATGATCACAGGTTTCTGTCCATGACCAATCCTGTTTAATTTTTATATTTCAATTATTCGCCAGAAGATAAGGCAATAAAAAAAAAATACTTGTTTCTCAGACACCTCCCTTGTCATTGAAAATCTGTCTCATCACTCCTCTTTTTTACCTGGAAATCTCTTCACTGATACAATTTTGCAGGACAAAAATTTAACCAACTCCATCCTGTTTGACATAGCTCACTGAGCTCTGAAAAATAAGATATAGTTGGTTAAATTTGCAACTGTATTTTGAGAAATTTTCACTGTTGAAAAAATTTATGTTTTCCACATAATTGTGTAACTATTTTCAGGTCTGTTTTGTATATCAACAAAAATCAGAAAAAGGCCTCCCTTCCTCATCAGAAAATTGCCTGAGAAACAAGTTTCTTTTATAGACCCAAGTAGTATTTTTTTGTTAATGTGGCAAATTGATAGCAGACTACAACAGCACCACACAAAATGCTAAAAATAAATTTTATTAGGCTGAACACATATCCTGCACATTAACTCTTTACCTTACTAATCAGCCGTATCCGCCCATGTAATATGAAAACTTAGATACAAAAATATTATTCTAATATATTTTTTCAACAAAACCATATCATATGACCCCTAATTGGAATGAGCTTGATGATCTTGTTCTAATGAAGGGTCACATGATATGGTTTGGCAAAATATTTGGAAAAAAATTGGAAAAATAATATTTAAAATAATATATTTTGATATCGTCTGTGTTGGGTAAAGGGTTAAAATCACACAAACATCTTTGTTTTGTTCTATTGTACCCTTAACTTGAAAAGTCAAAGGGGTATCTAGTGGAGACTTACGTCTGTCTATCTGTTCGACTGCCAATTTGACCATCCATTCATCTGTCTGTACCAACATTTTTCCTTGTATCTCAGCCACTGCTACTCCGATTTAAATGATATTTTGGTGCTGTGATAGAGCATCATGGGAAAACGATACCTGTGTAGTGTGAGTTTCTTCCACACATTTCTTCCAGAGTGATGGACCCTTTTTCATTCTCTCGACTTAGAAAACTTTTGGCAGATCAGGGGTATTGGCACACGCTTTGCATTGCCCCTCTTGTATCAATAGGTAATCATCTATTTCAACATCAGATAATCCCCAATTAACTTATAGCAATCAGGGTGTTTGACAATTGACTGTCTAATGGAGGTAAACCGTTGGGGACATTTCTTTATTCTGTGAAAAGAAATTTGGATCCCATAAATATCATGCTGATCGTCTGTCTGTCCATTCATAAATTTATCCAATGAAAGTAGTAAAAAAAAGATTTTTCTCTACTAGTTCTGGTTACTAATGCCTAATGAGAGAGTCCTCTAACCCGTTTCCAAATGAATTGGTCGCATTCATCAACATAACATACAAATTCAGCAGTTGAATTGAAGAGTTTTTTTTTTAATTTCAAAAGAATACCATGTCCTGTGACCCCTCATTGGAACCAGCTTGTTGAGTCACATTATATGGTGTTTTTAAAAAAAATGCCAAAATAATTTTTGAAATAATAAATTTTTATATGGTCTACATTGAGTAAAGTTGTTTAAAGTTGTGTAGGCAACATAATATAAATGATTGGCTGAATTTGAATTTATACTTGTGTTGCAGTTCTGATATAAAAGTTACTTTAAACACCAGCAAGCATTATACAGCCATTCTTTGTTCCATTCATTTTTAGCTCAACTTGACAAAGTCAAGATGAGCTATTGCCATCGCTTCACGTCCGTCGGCGTACATACGTACGTACGTCCTTTGACACACCTCACAGGTCGCATTTATGATTAGATCGCTTTGAAACTCGGTATGCTTGTTTGGGTTGACCTCTAGATGGGAGCTATCGATTTTCTTCCATTTCCGCCAAAAAATGTTGCCGCGGCTAACGTTCTTAGAACTTAGTTTTGTCAGACCTCAGTATTTCCCTTTGGAACACCCTACTGGTACATTTATGATCGGATTACTTTGAAACCTGGCATGCTTGTTTGGGGTGACCTCTAAATGGGAGCTATCGATTTTCTTCTATTTCCGTCAAAAAATGTTGCCGCGGCCAATGTTCTTAGAACTTAGTTTAGTCAGACCTCAATATTTCCCTTTGGCACACCCTACAGGGCACATTTATTATCGGAATGCTTTGAAACCTGGCATGCTTGTTTGGGGTGACCTCTAGATGGGTGCTATCAACTTTCTTCCATTTCCGTCCTTCAAAAAATGTTGCTGCTGGCAACGATCTTTGAACTTAGTTTAGTCAGGCATCAATATACTCCTTTGGCACGCCGTACAGAGCACATTTTTTATCAGAACGATTTGAAACTTGGTATGCTTGTTTGGGGTTACCTCTAGATGGGAGCTATTGATTTTCTTCTATATCTGCCAATAAATGTTGACGCTGGCGCCGACCTTCAATGACCTTTGTGCAGTCATGCGTCAATATTTCCTTTTGGTGCAGCCTGCAGTACACATTTTTGACTGGATCGTTTTGAAACTTGGTGTGCTTGTTTGGGGTGACCTCTAGATGGGAACTATTGATTTTCTTCTATTTCCGTCAAAAATAGTTGCCATTGGCAACAACCTCTGATGAACTTAGTAAAACCTTAATGTAGTTATGCATCAATATTTCCCTTTGACACACCCTGCAGGGCTCATTTATGATTGGATCACTTGGAAACTTGGTGTGCTTGTGTGGTGTGATGTCTATATGGGAGTTATCAATATTCTTCCATTTCTGTCAGAAAATGTTGCTGGCAGTGACCTTTGAACTTAGTATAGTCAGGCTTCAATATTTCCCTTTGGCACACCCTTCAGGGCACATTTATGATTGGATTACTTTGAAACTTGGTATGTGTGTTCAGTGTGACCTCTAGATACAACAACTGGGCATGTGTTCATTTCCATAAAAAATTATTGTTGTTATCACCAGCCTTTGAACTTTCTGCATTTGTGCAGCAACTTATCCCTTTTGCACTCTCTGCAAGGTATATTTATGAATTTCCATAAAAAAGAGAGAAAAAACATTGCCACAAGTAATGACCTTCAAACTTAGAGCATTTGTGCATTAACATCTTCCTTTGGCATGCCTCAGAGGGTGCATTCATTATCAGGTTGTTTTGAAACTTTGTATGCTTATGCAGGGTGACAAAGATAGGAGCTATCAATTTTCTTTTCATTTCCATCAAACACTGTTGCTGTTAGCAACAATCTTTGAATTTATTGCATTTGTGCATCAACATTCTTCTTTGACATGGCCTACAGGCCACATTTATCATAGGACTGTTTTTGAATTTGGTGTGCTCATTAGGCGAGACCTTTAGATAAGAGAGAGCTATTGATTAGCATTCATTTCTGTGAAAAAAGTTGCCATTTACAATAACCTCTGAACATACTGCATTTGTGTATCAGTATTCTTCCTTTAGCCAGTCTTACAGTTCACATTTAAAAATGCATGGATTACTCTGACGTTGTGCACACACAATGCTGTTATGTTGAAATTTCACCAATTAACATATTGGTACCAATGATCTTCAATTTTGCCATTTCACTTATAACTTACCAAGTTCAAGTTTGTCAAGTTGAGCTACAGTGTCATTGACACTTTCATTTTTTATTTTATTTGAATGACATCTTTAGGTTTTAACTCTACTGCATGCACAAATTCTACAGAATTTTTTTATCTTTCAATAAACAGTTTCATGTTTTTTGAGGACTTAGTCAATTTTAGGTTGTAAACGTTTGTGTTGAGGTGAATTTTGTTTCCAAGTGCAGGTGATTGATATTCTAGACTTTACTTAGTGAAGACCATTGCAGTAATATTTAAACCAAAATGCCCATGGACAAAATGCCAATCAGACAAAATGCCAATGGACAAAATGCCAGTCAGACAAAATGCCAATCAGACAAAATGCCAATCGAATCTAATACAGAAGTACAAATGAGAGAAACATAAAGTGAATTAAAATTTTATTTTCCAAGGATAATAGCACTTAGGTATACAACATTTTTTCAACATTTCCCCAACAAATAACATAACATAGCATTACATGTACACAACATTTTTACACTCTTCTCTTTGTTACTTTTATTGAAATGTGCCAGCCTTTTATTTTTCTGAGTATACTTGTGGTTACTGAATATAATTTCTAAGCAGACTTCCATTTACAATACCTTCAATACTTTTAAATTGCACTTAGGTTAATACCGTTATCACAATACAGTGTTCTATACATGAAAATAGCTAGTACATAAACAATAGTTTTGTTACAATATATTGGAGGGAGACATTCAGCTCACTCCAATACATTGTAACAAAACGTGCATACACAGTATATATTAATTATTTTTCTGAGTGTATCGGTGTTGATTGAATGTGGTTCAATATATTTCTCAAACAGGTCATTTACAACACCTTCAATACTTTTACATTGCATACAGGTTAATACCGTGATAGAGTAGTTTTTAATATATTGTATCTTATTTTGACAGAACTCAAAAAGTAGTGTCAAATAAGATATAATGGAATAAATAATCGAGTTATCAATCTATTAGAATACAGTGTTCTTTGCAACAACAGATGAAGGAAAGACTCCTTGATTGTCATTTTGTCCATGTTATCATGGTTATAATATTGCAATAGAAAAGAAAGAAAGAAATGCCCCCCCCCCCCCAAAAAAAAAAAAAAAAACAAAAAAAAAAACAACATCCATTGGGATTTGAAATGACCAAAAAAATTTTAAAAAAACATCCATTTGCATTTTGTCCATTGTATTTATTTTGTCCATTGGCATTTTGTCCATTTCCATTTTGTCCATTGGCATTTTGTCTGCACACCGTTTATTTCATTAATTTGATGGAGATTTTTAGTCAAAACTTTTATTTTCTTTTTTTCTATATTTATTGTTATGAAAAATGTTTGATTTTTTCTACAAAATATTCAGATTTTTCCAAAAGTAGTCAATTTTAAGAGTTTGTGTTAAGAAGAATTTTGTTTTGTATTGGTTTTTCAGTTGATTGATATTGTGCACATAAGTTACTGAAGACCACTGCAGTGATATTTAACCCTTATTTTTAAGAACATTTAAGCAATTTGATGGGGATTTTAGGCGCAAAATTACTTTTTTCTGGTTGTAAGAATTAGCGTTCAGGTTAGCTTTAAGGCAATCATGGTGCCTTAAATTCTTGTGTATTGTTTCTGATCGAATAACATATTTAGATATTAATTGTTTTGTATATACAAATTTTATGGAATTTTTATATAATTTTTAGCTCAACTTGACAAAGTCAAGCTGAGCTATTGCCATCACTTCTCGTCCGTCGGCGTACGTACGTACGGTTGTACGTACTATAGTACATTCGTCCACAATTTCCTTTGGCACACCTCACAGGTCGCATTTATGATCAGATCGCTTTGAAACTTGGTATGCTTGTTTGGGGTGACCTCTAGATGGGAGCTATCGATTTTCTTCCATTTCCGTCAAAACATGTTGCCGCGGCCAATGTTCTTAGAACATAGTTTAGTCAGACCTCAATATTTCCCTTTGGCACACCCTACAGGGCACATTTATGATTGGATTGCTTTAAAACCTGACATGCTTGTTTAGGGTGACCTCTAGATGGGAGCTATCGATTTTCTTCAATTTCCGTCAAAAAATGTTGCCGCGACCAACGTTCTTAGAACTTTGTTTAGTCAGACCACACTATTTTCCTTTGGCACACGTTACAGGGCACATTTATGACTGGATTACTTTGAAACCTGGTATGCTTGTTCGGGGTGACCTCTAGATGGGAGCTATTGATTTTTTTCCATTTCCGTCAAAAAATGTTGCCGCGGCCAACGTTCTTAGAACTTAGCTTAGTCAGACCTCAATATTTCCCTTTGGCACACCCTACAGGGCACATTTATGATCGGATTGCTTTGAAACCTGGTATGCTTGTTTTGGGAGACCTCTAGATGGGAACTATCGATTTTCTTCCATTTCCGTCGAAACATGTTGCCGCGGCCAACATTCTTAGAACTTAGTTTAGTCAGACCTCAATACTTCCCTTTGACACACCCTACAGGGCACATTTATGTTCGGATTGCTTTGAAACCTGGCGTGCTTGTTTGGAGTGACCTCTAGATTGGAGCTATCGATTTTCTTCCAATTCTGTCCGTCAAAAAATGTTGCCACTGGCAACGATCTTTGAACTAAGTTAGTCAGGCATCAATATATCCCTTTGGCATGCCCTACAGGGTACATTTATGATCAGATCGGTTTGAAACTTTGTATGCTTGTTTGGGGTTACCTCTAGATGGGAGCTATTGATTTTCTTCGATTTCCGTCAAAAAATGTTGCCACTGGCAATGACCTTCGATGAACTTAGTAAAAACTTAGTGCAGTTAAGCATCAATATTTCCATTTGACACACCCTGCAGGGCACATTTAAGATTGGATCGCTTGCAAACTTGATGTGCTTGTGTGGGGTGACGTCTATATGTGATCTGTCGATTTTCTTCCATTTCTGTCAAAAAATGTTGCCGCTGACCTTTGAACTTAGTTTAGTCAGACCTCAATATTTCCCTTTTAACACACCCTTCAGGGCACATTTATGATCGGATCACTTTGAAACTTGGTATGTGTGTTTGGGGTGACCTCTAGATGTGGGCTATTTTTTTAATTTCCATAAAAAGTTATTGTCGTTATCACCAGCCTTTTAACTTACTGCATTTGTGCATCAACTTATCCCCTTTGCACTCTTTGTAGGGTATATTTATGAATTCCCATAACCGCCCCCCCCCCCCAAAAAAAAACAAAACACAAAGCAATGACCTTCTACTTAGTGCATAAACATCTTCCTTTGGCATGCCTCAGAGGGCACATTCATTATCAGGTTGTTTTGAAACTTTGTATGCTTATGCAGGGTGACAAAGATAGGAGCTATTGATTTTCTTTTCATTTCCATCAAAAACTGTTGCTATTAGCAACAATCTTTGAATTTATTGCATTTGTGCATCAACATTCTTTGATATGGTGTACAGGCCACATTTATCATAGGATTGTTTTGGAACTTGGTGTGCTCATTAGTCAAGAACTCTAGATAAGAGCTGTTGATTAGCATTCATTTCTGCGAAAAAAGTTGCCATTTACAATAATCTCTGAACATACTGCATTTGTGTATCAACATTCTTCCTTTAGCCAGTGTTACAGTTTACATTTAAAAATGCATGGATTACTCTGACGTTGTGCACACACAATGCTGTTATGTTGAAATTTCATCAAATAACATTGGTACCAATGATCTTCAATTTTGCCATTTCATTTATAACTTACCAAGTTCAAGTTTGTCAAGTTGAGCTACAGTGTCATTGACACTTTCATTAAATATATCTATTATTTAGTATGATATGAATAGTAACAAGAGCTATGCCTGGCTTTGCATCATACGCCCGTTATGCTATTTTTGAATTTTACATAATCGCTGTTTTCAGGCAAGAAATGGCCTGCATCGCCAAGTGCTAAATCCTTCAAAATGAATTTTTGAGTAAAGGAAAAACAAATGCCTGGCAGGGGGGGGGGGGGGGCGGAGGGCGGAGCTTTGAGTTATAGGAGTCAAATATTTTTTCTGGAATCATTCCAAACCCTTCAGGATGCAAAAAAATTGTCTAAAACACAGGGGTAGGGGACTTGGGTTTTTGCATTTTGGGGCAAAGAAAACAAATTGCCAATATGACATGGTGTTGGGTGGGGATGGGGGGGGGGGCAGAGCAATACCTCAGTTATCCCAAAAGAGATAGATACTTCAAAAACTGTGCGACGACATAAAAACTACATAGAACTACATAGATACCACATAGAACTACATAGACATCACAAAGAACTACATAGATACCACATAGACCTACAAAGAGAAATTGGTAACGAGTATACAAAGCTGGTGTAGATGGCGAAAATGTTTTTCGATGTGGCAGCCTTCTTTCGCTTTTCCAGTCTCCCACCGCTTCACAGAAAATGTAACTGGTTTTCAAACCTGTTTTCAATGTCGAAAAGTGTAGGCTTCCGAGGCTAACACTTCCAAAACTTTTAAAGTTTTTCAGTCTTGTGACCATACAAGCAGCCTAGGGAGATGAACCTGTAAAAGGTCTCTAATTGGGGTCTGTTTGTCAAAAAAAAAACGATTCTACTATTTACCATGAATACATTGTAAGAACAACATTAATATCTGTGACTTTCACCTCCAGTAAGCTGTGCAAAGCATGTTTTGACAACAATGAATTTTAACTCTTTGATCCATTGTAATTTGGAGACGTCTGGGGGATTACTATTCAAACACTTTCTATTACAAACAACACATACTTCACGAAAACCTAATATTATTGCTACCAACATGAAGCCACTGAACTCCCTGACAATTATAAAATCCTTGGTGTTTCTCTATTCATTATACCCTCCCGCGAATAGGGGGAACCTATCAAAAATTGACTGGAACCTCTTCAGAAACATTATCGAAGTAAAAATAAAGGCAAATGACCCCTTAAATGCTCATGATCTAGAAAAAGCCTGCACCCATCTTAACGAGGTTATCAACAGTACACTAGATGAAATTTGTCCCAAGCAAACAGTAAAGACGCAGATAAACAGAATAACCCAAACAACTCTTCAAATAATCAAACAAAAAAGAAAAACATTCCGGGCTTACCAATCAGAGAATGATTAAATGAAAAGAGCAGAACTTAAAACTGCGTATAATCGCCTACATGGAGAAGTAAAAAAGGCCATAGCTAACGACAATCGCGTGAGATGGGGAAAAAGCAACAGAAAACCTAAATGGGCTGAGAGAACCAAAGAGGTTCTGGGATACATTTAAAACTCTTACTGGCCAAAAGAGCAAAAGTGCCAATAATAATGCGCTGAAGACTAGCCACGGAACTATGGCCATGGACGACAAGGCAAAGGCCAGCGCTTTTGCCGAACTTCTAAAGAAAGCGCATCGTCCACAAGAAGGGAACAGATATGACAACGATTTTTAGGTAAAAGTTAATAAATTTGTACAAGATAACAACTCAATTTTCAATGGACCGAACTTCGACCAAAGGCATGAAGACGGGGACGACCACGAATTAACCGAACCAATAAGCGTAGAAGAGGTCATGGGTATAATCAGAAAATGCAAGTCATGTTCGTCCCCAGGAGAAGACGAAGTCTCTTACAAAATAATGAAACAGTGCCCTAACATCTTCTAATGCAGACTTACCAAACTCCTAAACTGCTGTCTCTCCTGTGGGTACTTCCCAAAATGCTGGAAAGTGGCCACAGGAGTCATGATACCTAAACCCGACAAAGACCTTACCAACCCTTCTAACTACAGCCCAATCAGCTTGCTTAGCTGTGTTGGAAAAATATTTGAGCGGATTCTCACTACGAGACTTCGCAGCTATCTCGAATCAATCAACTTTTTCAATAAACGTCTAAGAGCGTATAGGAGTTAGAAAGAGGGAATCGAGCATGTATACAGACTGGTCGATTATATGAAAACAGCATTTACTCAAAACGAAATCGGAACAGCGCTTTTCTTGGATGCAGAAAAAGCGTTCGACTCGGTATGAGATATAAACTAGCGAAAATGGGGTTACCCACTAAAATTCTGAGGATCATATCATCGTTTCTAACTGACCGAAAAATCAAGGTGAGGGTTAATCGCGAGATGTCAGAGGAAGTGATATTCGAAGCTGGAACACCACAAGTGTCGGTTCCAAGACCGCTTCTTTTCATAATATATGTGAATGACATAGAAAAAGTAGGGAAAAACTGTGTTGAACTATCGCAGTTCTCAGACGACAAAGGCATTTGGACGGCCAGCAAGTCCCGAAACATAATTAAAAATCGTCTACAAGATACCATTCGCGATCTTGAGAGCTGGTGCGCCCTGTGGTGCATCAAACTCAATGCCGCCAAAACTCAAAAAGTTACGTTCTTCAAGAAGCAAAGGAAAAAACCAGTCCCCAGTATCGATCTCCAGTTGTACGATCACAAATTAGAAACAAACAAAGAGGCCAAATTTTTGGGATTTATCCTAGATAGCAATCTCAGTCTAAACAGTCACGTAAACCCCATTACGGTTAGAGCTACTAAACGTATCAATTTTCTGAAGATGATCAGAGGTAGAAATTGGGGAGCAAAGATGTGCTTCTCAAGCTTTACAAAACATTTATACGTCCGGTACTAGAAAACGGTGCCATAATAACAAGTGACCTGAGCAAAACCAACATTCAGGAGCTACATAGGGTTCAAAATTATGCCCTGCGTGTGGCACTATGCAAACCGAAATGGACACCGATAAAGGAACTTCACGACCTAGCAAAAATAGAAACTATTGATACGCGATTAAAAGACCTACAAAACAAAACCCTCAACAGACACCAAGATAGTGAATTAATGGTCAAGCTGAACGAACACCGATCCCTTAACAGAAAAACAAAATAAGTTTACAGAAAATAAAAAAGAAAAAAATATATACAATATAACTAAATTGCGTGGAGTCAGTGAGGATTGCCTCGCTACTCATTGATAACTTTAGGATAGAGTTTGTGAGGATTGCCTCGCAACTCTGCTAAAGCGCGATTGAAATGCGTTTAATAAGATCTAAAAAACAAAACCCTCCACATACTCCAGGATAGTGAATCAATGGTGAAGCTGACGAACGCCGAACCCTTAACAGAAAAACAAAATAAACCACAGTAAATTAAAATTACTCAATAGAATTAAACTGCGTGGAGTCCGTGAGGATTGCCTCGCTACTCATTGAGATCTTTATGATTGAGTCTGTGAGGATTGCCTCGCAACTCTGCGTGTGGGGAGAGGGCTCCGAAGAAACACACCCCTTACCCCATCCATAGCAACAATCACACAACAGTCACAATATACAATAGCGGATATCTATCTTTCTCTCTACCTATAACTTTTCTAATTGAATATTCTCAAATTTTCTTGCAACACTCTTATCAAGAAGACGCATGGAAATGGTAGACAACACGGAGGAGGAAGTGGTGCAACCTACCTTTCTGCAACATACACAAGAAACCACCAAACACCAGGCAAGGATTGAAACAAGCTTGTCTGGCTGGAGACGAGTGTACATTTTATGTAAATAAACATTTGAATAAAGATTTAACAGCCCTTTTAAGGGCTTGAGGGTGTGTGTCTGTGAGAATGTGTTTTTTTTTCTTGGGGAGGGGGGGAGGGGGGGAGGGAGGTCATTTGGAATTCCCGAAGGATAACCAGATACCTCATAATCACATACGGCATCCTATATCCCAGAAGGCTTGATGGATGACTCCCGTTTTTCAAAACTAAACTGTTGGAGCTTTCTCCACTCCTTTTTTTGTAACCGCTATGGTCATATACCGGGGCCGCTACCAAACCGGCGTTGCTGTTTGGTTTTCTTTTCTCTTCTTCCCTTAAATTTGCCATCGCGCAACATTATATTCTGGCTCGCCACCATGGTGGGACTCACACCTCTGCCATCGCCGAGCTGGAACCGAATAGAGCCCACTCTCCAATAGTCTTAATGGCGTTGAGGGATTGAGTATTGACAATCTATCACTCCAACGTAAACTGCCGGGAATTCTAACCGCGTGCATACCCCCTAAGACCCCATTTGAGGCAATAGGAAAGCTAGGCCTGTGTGATCCAAGTGAAATAAAATAAGGTTAACCGGATCGCAAGGGATTTGTAAATCTCACATCGTCCCTGCGCGCCTTCAAATAAAACTGCTTCATTTCAAATAAAAGACGTCAAGAAAATGAGAGAAAATATATTGAGTTCAGCCATCCTGAAACACCATAACATTGTAAATTCTGGTGAGATGATTAACTTATTAGTTAACCCTTTATTCCATAAACAAGCATTACACGATATTTATTAACAAATGGCAATAAATCCCATAATTTTCATCGGATATGGCTGGTCATTGAACTTAATGTAGACATTGTTGCTATAGAGACATATACCAAAAAGAATTGAAATCCCTTAACTATTTTTAGCTCACCTGACTGAAAGTCAGGGTGAGCTTTTCTTATCACTCTTCGTCCGTCGTCCGTCCGTCCGTCGTCCGTCGTCCTGCGTGAAGTTGGTGTTTGAGCCTCTTTCTCCTAGACCACTGGCCACATTTTAATTAAATTTCATGTAAGTAGTGGTTATATACGGGCATTTGGGTTTTTTCTTCAAATTGGATTTCTGCTCATATTGTGGAGTGGGGTGGGGCCAAAATGCACAAAATTTCAAAAAATCTTCTTCTCATGAACCAGCCATAGCAGAGACTTGATATTTGGTATGCAGCTTCCGTTTGAGGTGTAGACTCAAGTTTGTTCAAGAGACGTTTGACGGGCAATAGTTACCTTTGTTCTGAGAGGGGCAAGAATTTTTGCCCCGCCCAAAATTTCTATTTTATGAACCCAGAGGCCGATTTGAACCAAATTCAATATGAGGTATTATTGGGTTATAAGTACTTGATTTATGCCAAAATTGTTTTTTCCTGCAGCCCCCGTGGGAACCGCAGGAGCTAAAAATAGAAAAAAATTAAAACGCCCATATCTCCAAAACTGCACGGCACTGAGAATAATTATTTGGTGTGCAGCTTCCTTAGGACCAACAGAAAGGATTGGTAAAAAAAATTGCTATCGGTTTTATCATAGGGTACACTTTCGGGACTTTGAAAAAGTGCTGAGTCAGCACTTTTAAACACTGTAGGCATTGGGAAGAACATTAAAAAATCTTCTTCTCCAGATCCAGCAGGCAGAATCTTTTGATATTTGGTATGCAACATTGTAGGGTGGATCTGATTCAAGTTTGTTCAAATTGGCCCCCTGGGTTCATATTTGGGCTCAGTATAGGAACCAGATTTCGAACTTAGTGCATTTCAGGCAAATTTCTTTAAAAATCTTCTTCTCCAGATCCAGCAGGCAGAATCTTTTGATATTTGGTATGCAACATTGTGGGGTGGATCTGATTCAAGTTTGTTCAAATCGGCCCCCTGGATTCATATTTGGGCTCACTATAGAAGCTCGAATTGGAACTTAGTGCATTTCAGGCAAATTTCTTTAAAAATCTTCTTCTCCAAATCCAGCAGGCAGAATCTTTTGATATTTGGTATGCAACATTGTGGGGTGGATCGGATTCAAGTTTGTTCAAATCGGCCCCCTAGATTCATATTTGAGCTCACTATAGAAGCTTGAATTGGAACTTAGTGCATTTCAGGCAAATTTCTTTAAAAATCTTCTTCTCCAGATCCAGCAGGCAGAATCTTTTGATATTTGGTATGCAACATTGTGGGGTGGATCGGATTCAAGTTTGTTCAAATCGGCCCCCTAGATTCATATTCGGGCTCACTATAGAAGCTCGAATTGGAACTTAGTGCATTTCAGGCAAATTTCTTTAAAAATCTTCTTCTCCAGATCCAGCAGGCAGAATCTTTTGATATTTGGTATGCAACATTGTGGGTGGATCTGATTCAAGTTTGTTCAAATCGGCCCCCTGGGTTTATATTTGGGCTCAGTATAGGAGCCCAAATTTGAACTTAGTGCATTTCAGGCAAATTTCTTTGAAAATCTTCTTCTCAAGATCCAGCAGGCAGAATCTTTTGATATTGAGTATGCACCATGCTTAGGGGGTGAGATTCAATTTTGTTCAAGCCAAGTCCCTGGGTTCATATTTGGGCTCACTGTGGGAGTCCGAATTGTAACTTAGTTCAAAATGAGGAATGTTCTTTAAAAGTCTTCTTCAGCTCCAGCAGGCGGAATGTTTTGATATTTGGTATGCAGTATCCTTAGGGGGGTGAGATTCAAGTTTGTTCAAGCCATGTGGGAGCCCGAATGATAACTTAGTTCAAAATGAGGAATTTTCTTAAAAAATCTTCTTCTTCAGATCCAGCAGTCGGAATGTTTTGATATTTGGTATGCAGCATCCTTAGGGGGGGGGGGGGGGGATTCAAGTTTGTTCAAGCCACGTCCCTAGGTCCAAATTTGGGCTCACTGTGGGAGCTTGAATTGTAACTTAGTCCGAAATGAGGAATTTTCTTAAAAAAATCTTCTTCTTCAGATCCAGCAGTCGGAATGTTTTGATATGTGGTGTGTAGCATCCTCAGTGGTGGGGGGGGGGGGATTCAAGTTTGTTAAAGCCAAGTCTTTGGGTCCATATTTGGGCTCCCTGTTGGAGCCCAAATTATAACTTAGTCAATATGAGGAATTTTTCTTTAAAAATCTTCTTCTTCAGATTCAGCTGTCGGAATGTTTTGATATTTGGCATGCAGCAACCTTAGGGGGCTGAGATTCAAGTTTGTTCAAGCCAAGTCCCTTGGTTCATATTTGGGTTCACTATGGGGGCCCGAATGACAACTTAGTTCAAAATGAGGAATTTTCTTTAAAAATCTTCTTCAGATCCAGCAGATGAATGCTTTGATATTTTTTATGCAGCATCCTTAGGGGGGTAAGATTCAAGTTTGTTCAAGCCATGTCCCTAGGTCGATATTTGGGCTCATTGTGGGAGCTCGAATTGTAACTTAGTTCAAAATGAGGAATTTTCTTTAAAAATCTTCTTCTTCAGATCCAGCAGTCGGAATGTTTTGATATTTGGTGTGCAGCATCGTTATGGGGGTGAGATTCAAGTTTGTTAAAGCCAAGTCCCTGGGTTCATATATGGACTTAGTTCAATATGAGGAATATTCTTTAAAAATCTTTTTCAGATCCACTGGTCAGAATCTTTGGATATTTGGTATAAGCTTTTCTTAGAAGGAGCAGATGCAACTTGTTGAAATCAATTCTCTGGGTTGATATTTAGGCTACCATGTCAGGTGACTGCCTCAGGATCCCTGGGGCCTCTTGTTCAAGTTATGCCATAAAGTTCTGAAAGAATGTTGATGAAAATATGCAATTTCCTAGTCGAAAAGCCCCATAATATTTGTAGAAATCATCGGATCATGCCCCAATTCGAACGTAACGCTCATTTGAGACAAATGTAGCAGAAAGCAAGTTTAGTCCTGATCTATAAATCAAAACGCAAGTTATCACCAGAAAATAAAAATGTTGATGGTAATGAGAAATTTCTAAGTTGGAAAGACCCTTAACTCAAGTAAAAATAATTAGTTCGAACCCATAGTCGAACTTGGCATGAATTACCAGCTGGGGAATATACTTTCCACCGCTGGTTGAGATCAAATATCCAAACTGGAGTTATCTGTCGAAAACCAAAAGTGTTGATAAAAGGTCAAATTCCAAGTCGAGAAAGGGCCATAGCTCAGGTAAAGAAAAATTGGACGGAACTCATATTCGAACTTGGCCTGTGGTACCAGCTGGGGAATACACAAACCAACTTTGGTTGAAATCAAATAATTCAAACTGAATTTTTCGGTCGGAAACTAATTGTTTACGGACGGACAGACGGACGGACAGACAGACCATTTACATAATACGACCATTTTTTCCAACGGGCGTATAAAAATGCAGCTGCAGAGACATTTCTTGGCATTGGATCGACTGTATCAAGCATGAATGTAGGTGAGCGGATGGGATGTGACATTCCTCTTGTATTCTATGCCAGTGTCTTAAGGTCACATATGTTTCCACAATGGCGAAGCGTGATTGCAACATAGAGATAAGGAGGTGCGGTGGATCGGCAGGTAGAGATGCAGGCTGCAAACCGAAAGTCCTCGGTTCGAATCCCACCTGCGGTAACCGCGTTCTTTCTGTCTTTGGGCAAGACACTTCACCCCAATTGCCAACGTGTCTTCAACCAATGCTAACCCTGCTCGTGTGGAGTTCGTATGTTGGGGAGCTGGCATTTTCTCGGTGGTTCTCTCCGGGTACTCCGGCTCCCTTCATCCGTAAAACTGTCGTGGTCATGATTAGCCATTGTGAATAAATATATAACCTTAAACAAAAATAAATAAAATAAATATAACCTAGAGATAAAGTCAAGTTCAGGCAATCGTTCATACCCAAGTTGCCCATTTTAGAGAATTTCCACACCAAGCATTGCTGACAGGGTACTATTTTACTAGTTAAAGAACTGCTTCACTTCACAGGTGTGTGGGAAAATTGCTTTCTTAAGGTTGACCTACTGGACTTAATGAATCAGTGCTGTGAAGTATATAAATCTTTTCAAAATCTGAAGGTTTACCAACAATGTTCAATTAAAAGTTTGATTACTGATCAACGACAATCATGAATATGCAGGTCAAGTTCCACCAATTTTGGCTGAGTTATGGCCCTTTTGCCAGTTTTCGACTTTGAAAATATGTTTTAGTCTTCAATATGTACAATGTAGGTATTGCTGAACTAAATATTTGAATAAGAGTTACCCGCCTTGAAATGTTCCACTAGGAGATGATGCAATCTCTAAAAATAAACAACCTTGGGGAAAATATACTGTTTCAATAAACGTTTGAAACATTCTATTGACGTCTTGCGTTATTGTTGAATATTCCTGATAAAAAATTACTTTTGGACCTAAAAAATACAATTTACTTTTTGTGTTTTCGTAGGGAATTTCCTGAAAAATATGTGCACGTGACCAGTACTTCCCTTCGTGTCATTTTTTCTGTCTTATTTGTTGCATGACCCCCTGTTTTGGGTTCAGAAAACGTTGTCTGAAGCTATACTTGACACAAATATTTGAATGCCAAAATTAAAGTTATGCGATCATAAGTTTTTTCGCCTGAACGTTATAATGGTGGCCTATGGAAAAATATTTAGTTCTGTGATAACTGTAAGAACTTGCTGTCGGGGGACATAGTCCACGCCTGGCGGTGGCCTTTGTTTCATTTTATGCCAAGTATTAAAATAATTCCGCTGTTTGTTTTATCAACAAACAGTTCTCATCACCGCAGCGTTGGCTTTTTCACTTGAGAGCAAACATGTTTTTGTGCAATTTTTTATCCATTTGATGTTTTGCAAGCCAAATTAAATTTTATAGTGCAATTGGCTAATTTTGGGAGTGTTGTTGCTCATTGGTTAGAGAATTGGACTTTATACCATGCTCGCCAATGTTACTACCTGTGAAAAGCTTGTATGTTAAATGTTAGTTTTTTACCCCACTACTGGTGTAAAGCTTCTAAAGAAACTGATTTTATATGGAGCATCCTTATGAGGAGGTGAATTATACTCCCACGCCCACCCTTTTCAGGGAAACCAAAGATTCCCATTGTCAAAGTATCGGATATTGTTTCACTGAGTACTATTCCCTTTATCCTTAAGTGGTTGGGAATTGGATTTGTAACAAATGAAAAAAACACCAAGTGTCCACCCATAAAGATGTCTATCCAGGCATACTACTTAATATTAATATTTTGACAAGTTCAAAAACCACCAGTATTCGGTGAAAATTAGGGGAGTTATTGCCCTTTGTTTATAGATTTTGCCCCAAAATTTGTTCTTTATGTAAAGACTTGAACAGTAGACCTCAGATGTATATAAAAATTGACATATTAATTTATATTAACATTGCCTTGGACAAGTTCGAACGCCATGGTAATTTCTGGGAAAAAATGGGAGTTATTGCCCTTCGTTTAATTTTGCTGGACATTTCAATTGTTTTATGCTCCCCGAAAACATTTTGGGGGAGGATACAGTCGCCGCTTTGTCTCTCTGTCCATCCATCCAAAACAAATCATTTCCGGGTGATAACTCTAGTTTTCTTTGATGAAGGACCTTTTAATTTTGCAACATTACTACCTACCATGATGTGCAGGTTAAATACGATTTTCACCGTTACAGCACTTACCGTTCCACAGTTATGCCCCTTGAAAATCGCAAAATTGTAAAATTAATGGTTTCCGTGTGATAACTCTAGTGCACCTTGATGTACGACCGTATAATTTTTCAATAGTACCGCCTACCATGAAATTTAGGTCATGTTTGGTTTTCACCGTTATGGCATTTACCCTTTCAGAGTTATGCCCCTTGAAATTTGAAATTGGTAAAGTGAGAAAACATTTCTTGTGGTATCTTATTAAATGCCCAGGGCATGTACAATCAAACCAGCTTACACATTCACCCCAATTAAGCAGTGACCTGTCTTCAAATGCAAGTGTAATCTCATTCTCAAGGAGCTTTTAATGCAGGTTTACTCTGTGCTGTTACCCCTGTCCTTTCTCAAGTTTCTATCTTAACTTGACAAAGTCAAGATAAGCTATTGCCATCACGCGTGCGGAAGTCTGTTAGTCTGTGAGTCTGTTCACATTTTCCTTTACCACAGGCTACACCCCGTATTTCTTGTCCGGTCGTCGCGAAATTCCATATGCTTGTTTGGGGTCATGTCTAGATGAGAACGTCCCCTTTTGGTCGCGATCGATCAACAGTGATGGCTGCCCGAGCCCAAAACCCGAAAACCTTTAGCACAGTCTACAGGCCGCATTTATGAAGGGATTCCATGGTAACTTGGTAGGGTGACTCAGTATAATATCTAGATGAGAACGTCCCCTTTTGGTCATGATCTGTCTGTCAACCGTGATGACTGCCCGAGCCCAAAAACATTTCGCAGTCTACAGGTCGTATTTATGGAGGAATTTCATTGTAACTTGATAGGATGACTTCATATAATGCCTAGATGAGAACGTCCCCTTTTGGTCACGATTGGTCAGCTGTGAGGGCTACAGTGGCCCGAAGCCCGAAAACCTTTAGCACAGTCTACAGGTCATATTTATGAAGGGATTTCATCGTAACTTGGTAGAATGACTCCAGATAATGTCTAGACGAGAACGTCCCTTTTTGGTCGCGAGCATTCAGCCATGATGGCAGCTAGCACACAAAATCCGAAAACCTTTATCACATACTACAGGTCGCATTTGAGAAGGGATTTCATTGTAACTTGGTAGGATGACTCAGTATAAAGACTAGATGAGGACACCCCCTTTTGGTCGCGATCGGTCAACCAAAAAGGCTGCCCGAGCCCAAAACCGAAAAACCATTTAGCACAGTCTACATACAGGTCGTATTTATGAAGGGATTTCATGGTAACTTGGTAGGACGACTCTGTATAATATCTAGATGAGAAGGTCCCCTTTTCGTCATGATCTGTCAACCGTGATGGCTGCCCAAGCACGAAACCCAAAAACTTTCAGCACAATCTACAGGTCACATTTAATATGGTGGGATTTCATTGTAACTTGGTAGGATGACTCTGTATGGTGTCTAGATGAGGTCGTCCCCTTTTGGCTGTGATCGATCAACCGTGATCGCAACACAGGCCCGAAGCCCGAAAACCTTTAGCACAGTCTACAGGTCGTATTTATGAAGGGATTTCATTGTAACTTGATAGGATGACTCGTTTTGGATTAATTTCACTGTAACTTGGTAACTTTGGTTGACATACATTAACTGTGAGGGCCACATACATCAACTGTGAGGGCCACATTCACCCAGCCCTCAATTCTTTAGTACAGTCTACACCTCAAATTATTTTTATTGAAAACATGGCATGCAGGGAACAGAAATTAACATATTCCCAATTATCACAATTCTTTTCTTATTTCATAATCCTTTCATAAACATTGAACATTATCCTTTTCATCAAACACAATACATAATCAAGTTAAGCTATAGTGTCATTGACACTTTCATTGTATTTTTATGCCGCCGTTTGAAAAAAACGGCCGTATTATGTAATCAGTTTGCTCGCCCCTCTGTCCGCCCGTCCGTCCACCCGTCCGTCATTATTTTTGTTTTCCGACCGATAGCTCCAGTTTGAATCATTTGATCTCGACCAAAGTTGGTATGTGTGTTACCTAGATACTGATATAGGCTAAGTTCGAATAAGGGTTCCGCCCAATTATTATGCCTCAGACCTTCGAATGGGGATTCGGGGGTATCTAGTGAAGCCCTCCGTCTGTTCGCCTGTTTATCCGTCAGTCTGTCCGAACAAACGTTTTGCATTATAATTGCAAAGCCATCACTCGGATTTGGATCTCCTTGGTATGCTGATAGAACTGCATGGGGGAACGGATATGCACAAGGAACGGGTTCCGTCCAAAAAAGTTTCCCAGAGTTAAGGCCCTTTCTCGACTTAGAACATTTTTTCTGCTTTCACTCTTCCCACTTAGAATTTTTTTCTGCCCCACAGTACCTTCAAAGTTACTTCAAAATTGCATACGGTCGGGGGCAGTGACACACGCTTTGAGTTACCCGTGTTTTTGCATGAGTTACGGCCCTTTGTCAACTTCAGAATTGCACCTTCAATAAACATTTTTTTTTGTTTCCGACCGGTAACTGCAGTTTGGATTATTTGATCTCAACCAACGTTGGTATGTGTATTATCCAGCTAGAAAATACAGGCCCAGTTCAAATATGGGTTCCATCCAATTATTTTTTACATGCGTTACGGCCCCTTTTCGATTTGGTATTCCACCGTCTATTTAGATTTTCGGTTTCCGACGGATAACCTCAGTTTGGATCATTTGCTCTCAACCAAAGTTGGTACAATTCAAAATGGCTAACGGGCGTATTTAGCCACGCTTGGCTGTGCTCTTGTTTTCATATGGCTTAAACCATTTCAGAGTTCTGCATTAAAAAATCAGTATGTGTTTTCCATAACTTTGCATTTCGAGGAGCACCTGTTGGCTGTGCCAACTTTTTACTTGTTTATACTATTTATTTATTTATTTATTTATTTATTAGGGTTTAACGACACATTAACAGCCAGGGTCATATCATGTCGGTGACAGTTTTAAGGGTGGAGGAAGCCGGAGTACCCGGAGAGAACCACCGAGAAACGGCGAGCAGCTCTCAGCTCTCCAACATCGTAACTCTGAACTCTGCACAGCGGCTCAAGCAGGGTTAGAGTGGTTGAAAACCTGCGCACCATCGACGTGCAGTACGCCTTAGTACACAGCGTCATCGTGCCCCCATGTAGGCAATCGGGGTTAAGTGCCTTGCCCAAGGACACAACGCGGGAGCACGAATCAGTCGCTGAAATGGTCACCCATCCAACTATAAACCGCGCTCGATGTTGCTTTACTTCGGTGATATGACGAGTACCGGTTACCGCGTCGCTGCCGCGCCCCACTTGTTTATACAATCAACAACGGATGCATTTTCAAGACTTTGTAAGTACTTGAAACTTGAGCAGAGTCCCTGAAAGTCCTTTAATTCAATTGGTCCACAAAATTGATGAACGTTCCTTGTATGACTCCTATAAAATTAATTCAGTTAAGGTGCTCTATAAGTAATGAAAATTAGTTTACATTGAAATTCCGAAGTCTGATATTCCATAAACATAAATTAAATGTGCACAGATTATGCATCAAAGTGAAGCCTAAAATGTATAGAATATATTCAATCAACTCACAGAGCTGAGAGCAGGCACCAACGTTTCCTGGAAGTCTGCTACCGTATTCGTACCAGAACTGATAAAATAATATGAGAACAATTCGTAGCCAAATGTGCTTCAAGAACAAAGCTAGGAAATCAAAAATCTTCAAAATGCAGCGACAGATCTGTGTGGGGTAAACTTCGAAACTAGCGGTTTTGTTTTGTTTTCTGTTTGTTATGCCCCGGCCTCCTTAAGAAGTTCTGTTAAGAAAAAGTCGAGGTATCCGTCCGTCCGTGCCGGGCCACCACAGATGGCCTTGTGAGGTGACCGTCCGTGTACAGTCTCTACTTGTGAGGTTGGGGGATAAAACCGTTAGAACACCAAACACTTGTGAGGTTTTTTTTCAACTTGTGAGGTGCGAAAAACCCACTTGTGAGTTGCGCAATTTTCCCCATACCTAACATTAAAATCACCTCACAAGTACATCTGCGGTAGAACGTCCGTACGTACAAACATTTTGTATAAAAACTCTGGCATCGATTGTCGAATGTTGAAGTCCTTCAGTATAGTGACAGACCATCATGGTGTAAATGTTATCCACAAATCGCGGGTTTTGTCCACACATTCATACCAGAGTTCGGGCACTTGAAGAACATCGATAATGAACATTATATCATTGCATCGGATTTTGATGTCCTTTGGAATGATGATAGAACAGCATGGGGGTCATTATAGCCACATATCGCAGGGTTTCGTCCGTACATTCCTTTCAGAGCTATAGCCCCTGAAGGGTTTAGAAAAAATAACAAAATTAACCTCTGGCTCTTGTGTCCACGTTGGGGTCGTGATATATAAATGGTGATAGACCAGTATGGGTGCAAGGATATCCACATATTGAGGGTTCTGTACATGCATGCTTATCTCAGTTATGCCTCTTGTGAGACTTAGAAAAAATGTCCCAATGATCTCTTTGCAATTTTGCTTTTGTCAATGGGTATATTTTTTGTTGAATGACCACAGTAAATTAAAAAATGTTTTGAACGCCCATGTTGAATGCATTATGGGTGTGCAGGGGAAGTTTATTCAAGTTAGTCTTCATCTGTGTGTGTTTGTACAAAAATGGCAGATATTAATGCCATCTTGAAAAATGTCACCATTCCAATGAGCAGCATATCGTCCCCTGAGATCCAATGTGTTCTATGTGCTAGTAGGCACATAGAACACATTTTAACTCAGGGGACGATATGCTTTCCATGGTATTGCAAAAGGGGAACATACGCAACGTTTTTTTTTTTCTTGTTTACATTACGGTCAAGGTCATCGGGGCAGAAAAAAATCATCGATATACAATGCCGTCGAAAATCAAAATAATGAGACAGCTCGCCTTCACACTATATCCTATCACTATGTGGAGACTGCACATTTTCCATATTTCTTACAAGGTATCATGACACCTGTTTGCATTTCTTAGAATTACGCGAATGCTTTTTTTATGAAAATTTGTGGTATTGCTTGACATACGCATCAGAGTCGCATCTCGGTCCGCCTTGGAAACATTCTTCAATAAAAGATGCAGACAGTATTGGTCTTTCTCAAAATGCAGCGTAAAGTGTATTGAATTCGCAGCCTTTTTCTTGGATATCTGAAGCACATTTAGCCACGGCATGTTCTTAAAAGTGCATGTAAAACAGCAAACACATTCACGAAGAGAGACACTGATTCCTTTCCCCAAACTCTACCCGAATTGTGTTCTGTATTTATACCACGATAAACACGAAGTCAGTTAAGGGGTCGTTCAACCTAACTTAGGTCAATTTTTTGAAATTTTTCCCAATGCCTCCAGAAGCAGATAAGAGAAGTAAGGAAAGACAAATTATATATCAAAATAATGAGTAAAGTGCATAGAAAAGGTACATAGAATTTTTTTCATGAAAAAAAGTGAATTTTATGATTTTGAAGAAGATTAATTTGCCAATGGCATAAGTAACGAACCGCTAAAACCACAAAATAATCGGTAATTCGAAAGCCTTGTCCTCAATATAATGATAACATACTACAGACTCGGAGAAAACATTTTTTTGACACACACTCTGGTGGGTTTTGATGTTTGAATGTAATAACACCAACACAAATTTTGGATGTTCCGGATGTTGCCATGTATTCCGGTCATGTGATTACGATATGGTTCTTGCAGAAATACTCAATTTGGGCAATCGTAAGAATGCAAGGACGTGATCACGCCCTTTATTTGTTCGAGACAATGTATGAGCGGATTTGCAAACAGGTGACAGCAAATACTTGAGCTATTAATGTCATAACTGCAAAATATGGTTCGAAATTCCCTCTCGTGTTTACAGGCCGTCTGAACTTTTTTGTAGTAGTAGTAGTAGTAGTAGAGCTTTATTTGCAGCACATGTATTTACATAAGACTAAGTTCTACACAAATGTACTAATCATTTTATGAGATATTTATACATTATAAGAAGATATTCAGCATACATGTTCTGCAGGGAATGGCCTAGCCAGATTGGCTGTCTTCCTGTCATTCCCTGTGGTGTGTTTGTGGATTGCATGAATGGATACAAGTAAATATAAGAAATTAGTATTGATGAACGACTTATATGCACGTTGATGATGAGGGCGTGGCGAGGTAGAATGGACGTTTCACACTTGTGTTATCGATCATGGATGAAAAGATAATATATAAATATATCGTCCTTCCACCCAGCATCGGCCACAAAAGTGTATATGAAAACATACATAGACACACATATACATATATTTTTGCATATATACGAGTGTGCACAAGTGGGCAAGTATATATATGTAATGGCCTATGGTCTCACCTATTAAACACGGGAATATCAATTAATGGAAGATCCGTGAAGTTGCAAATGCTTGAATTTAATTCATGTACATACACACACACATGTAACCGTGCTCACATACACACAATGCATTAGCATCGAGGTATACGGAAAGAACCTATATGTGGGGCTCCACAAAGTAGGATGTGGTTTAGTAATGGCGATTACAGTCCTTGCAGTTAGTATCATTACAGTTTACTTCACTGGGATATTATTCCAACATTTGTCTTATTATAGTTTTTTTAAATTCATTTCTGTTTGATAAATTAGTTATACGTTTGTCCATACTGTTCCATGTTTTGGGAAAGAGGCTAACAGGGAGTAGATCTAAAGATTTATTTCTTGTGTTCTTTATTTGGAGGCCACCAGAGTGTCTAGTGGCTAGTCCAGGCGTGGCCCTTTCACTGAAATAGTGATCAAATGTTGCCGGAAGGTGCTTGTGTTTCCAGTCGTGTACGAATAGCATAACATGCAAAATGTGGAGGTCCTTGAGTTTTAGAATTTTATCCTTTCGAAATAAAGGATCGGTATGGGCTCTGTATTTTTTGTTGTTTATAATTCGAAGTGAACGTTTCTGCAAGAGAAATAATTTATTGATAGCTTTTGAGTGCCCCCATATCTGTATTCCGTATAGGAAATAACTATGTACAAGAGCATAGTATAAGGAAAGTAATGCGCGGTGGGGCAAAACGTTTTTAACTCTGCTAATTACATTAAGAGATCTGGAAACTTTAGAGCAGAGTTGTGAAATATGTAATTTGTAGGTCAGTTTGTCGTCGATATGTATTCCAAGAAATTTTACTGCGTTCTCATTTTCTGTTGATCCCACCCTTCCTACTTGGTCGTTATTAAGGAAAATTCTTAAGTTGATACTTTTACGTTGTGGTGGGTTAATTAGTATAAACTTACTTTTATTTGCGTTTAACTTTAATTTGTTTGTGGAGCACCATATGTGGACGTTCTCCAGTTCGGCGTTAATTGTTTCAGACAGACCATCAATGTCATGACCTGATGAGTACACTGCCGTGTCATCGGCAAATGACAATAGATTAAGGGAAGTTGAGTTGAATATATCATTAATATACAATAAGAACAGTATTGGTCCCAAAATCGAGCCTTGTGGGACGCCACAACTAATGGAGGTTGAGTTTGATTTATATCCTGAGCATTGTACTAACTGTGTTCGCTCGCTGAGGTAGTCCCGGAACCAACTATTGCTGAGACCCCTGATGCCGTAGTGGTTCAATTTTCCCAGGAGGATTTCGTGATTGATTGTATCGAACGCTTTGGATAAGTCGAGGAAGACGGCCAAGGTACTGTCTTTAGTTGTTTTATTCTTTTCGTATGCTATGTGTTCAAGCATTTTCAGAATGGTCTGAATGGTTGTGTGACCTTTCCTAAAGCCAAATTGTTTGGAATATAAGATCTTATTACTTTCTACAAAACATATAAGTCTTTTTAACATAATTTTTTCCAAAATTTTTGAAAATACGGGAAGTAAGCTAATGGGCCTATAATTGTTTAGTATGTGCCTGTCGCCTGATTTAAAGATTGGGGTTACCTTTGCTATTTTCATTCTTTTAGGGACTATACCTGTCTGAAAGGATAGGTTGATGATGATTGGAAGGGCTATTTCTTTAGCAACATGTTTTAGAAGAAATATCGAAATCTCGTCGCAATCCTTGCTCTTTTTGGGCTTAAAGCCTTTGATTATATCTATTACTTCGTCTGGACATGTCGGGGATATGAAAAAACTATTCTCGAAATTTCCTGTCAAATAATCCGTGTAGGTCGTGGAAGTGGCAGGTATTTCCGCGCTAGTTAATCGTCCTATACTGGAAAAAAAGTTATTGAATTCTGCAGCTATATCCTGAGGGTGGGAGTATTCAGTGTTGTCAGTTTTGATGCACGTTACTGAATGTAGGTTTGTATTAGATTTCTGAACAGCCTCGTTTAGGATTTGCCAGGTTTTTTTCATATTATTCTTATTTTTCTCTAAGATTGCGTTATAATAATCGGCCTTACGTCTACATTTGATCCTGTTAAAGTTTTGAACATATGTTTTGTAGCATGTGACGTTCTCAACTGTAGGCTGCCTGAGCTGCTTTTTATATAGTTCTTGCTTTACACGGGAGGATTTTAAAAGTCCGTTTGTCATCCAGGGCGGCTGTTTGACAAACGTCCTTGAGACATTTGTCTTTTCCAAAGGGAAATGTGATTGGAATGATTCCCTGAAGAAATCTATGTAAGCATTATATGCATCTTCTGGGGATGCGAAGTCAGGTTGTTGTCTAAAGCTGTACCGTGCTAGTGTAGCTTTGAATCTGTTTATATTTGACGGGGAGAAGTTTCTGGTGGGTGAAGGACTCCTAGTGTTTTGGTGTTTAACACCAATTTCAAGATAGAATGTTGCAAAGTGATCGTCCAGGTCCGTTATTATTATCCCGGTTTTAATGTTTTCGTCAAAACAGTTTGTGAGTATGTGATCAATCAGAGTTGCTGAATGATCCGTAATCCTAGTTGGTTTCGTTATAGTAGGGATGAAACCGTGGCTAAGTATTGTGTCTATATATTCGTTAGTCTGTGGGTGCTGGGAGATTTTCAAGAGATCGATATTGAAGTCTCCGATAAGAAAGCATTTTTTTGTTTTCGCGACTAATCTGGTCAGTAAAATCATTAATGGAGGATATAAAATGATTAATATCAGCATTAGGAGCGGTATTGGGTCTGTATACTACCCCTACTATTAGACTGCGTTTATGTTTCTGGGGTAATTCTACGAACAACGTTTCACAGACGTGCGGTATAAATATGGACAGATCTGTGCGAAGTTTATATGCGATCCCATTTTTAATGAAAAGACCCACCCCACCCCTTCCATCGTCGGTCCGAGTATTACTGAGCAGGCTTTGATAGCCAGGGAGGGTGTAAGATATATTGTCATTCAGTTTCCATACCTCTGTCAAACCAATCAAGTCAAATAGATTTTGTTTTTTTTTAATGTTACTGATCAGATCTATTAATGCATCCCAGTGGGCACTGAGGCTTCTGCAGTTGATGCAGAATATTGACTGAGTTATGTCATAACCAGCAAACTTTTTACAAAACTCATTTGGCATGAAATATGGGCATTCAATTTCAGTGATACAACAGTCCGTGTCATCATTGGTCGCATCACTCATCAGTCTGTTGTATTTACTTATAAAGTTGAAATTCGCATCGGTCTCTACCTCATGGAGCAATATGCTACCCGCCATTGCTATATACAAAGGTGGCAATAATTAAAGCTACAGCAGAAGTCAATGTATACATACAAGTCAGATTAAGTAAAATTTGAATGCAATCCACAAACACAATTTTAAGTGGGGAGACTATGTACAGGAGGAAAGGCAACAACCACTGTTGTTGCAGAGTGAGGATGTTTGTCATCAAACATGCATGTTGAGACTGTGGTGTATGTGGGTTGTAGAAACATGTATTTGATTTTAGTGAATACAACAGTATCATTGTGTAATGGTTGTGTAATGCTTATAGAAAGTATGAGATTAAATTTCAGAGAAAGGATGCATAGGGGAAAATCAAATGACAGGATGGATGAGATAGAATGAAAGTCTGCGATTGTGCTGTCTGGCACTACACAAGTATATTCTCAGTTAATAACGTATTGTTGGTGGAGGAAGAGATTGTTGGGAAGACATGACGAGAGAAAGAGAGTTATAGAGAGAGAGAGAGAGAGAGAGGGGGGGAAGAGAAGGAAAGAGAGAGGGGAAGAGTGGGTATATATACTCAGTTATTAACATTATATTACTAAGAGTAGAAAAGCCAGGGAGATGTAAGGGGCAGTGGCAGAATCTATTGTACTGGAGACAGAGAAGTGAATTGAATTAAGAGAGATAATATATTCTCAAACCAAGATGTTGTATTTTGGGGAAAAGGACACGGTGGAGAAATGTAGGGAGGGGCAGAGTGAAAAAAATGGGAGAAGAAACAAGAAAATATAGAGAGGGGGAGGGGGAGAGAAAAGAAGAAATGGGCACGATGCAGAAATGTAGAGAGGGACAGAGTGAAAGAGTGAAAAAATGGGAGTAGAAGAATAGGAAGAGACAGAGAGGAGGAGAGGGAGAGAGAAAAGGAGAACGGGAGAACGCAGAATACTGCTAATATGTGGAAGGAGAAAGAGACCGGGTTAAGCCCAGTGATCGAGAATCCCAGGCGAAAGAGAGACCTAGTTACACCCAGTGAATGAAAATCCTAGGCGAATGGAAGATGATGGGTGGGGAAAATGGAATAGCAAGAGAGAGAGAGAGAGAGAGAGAGAGAGAGAGAGAGAGAGGGGAATTAAGGAGGTAGAGGTACACACGTAATATAAACATGAGTGTATTTATAATTACAGATAAGCAAAAGCATGCAAACAAAATGTAACAATATAATTGACAAAAAATCTGAATTATTGCGCACTAGAAAGACAACATGAAACACTTGTAAAAAAAATAACCGCGTGTATAAAATCGGGACGATACACATAAAATAAGGCAATATTCATAACAAAGTATAACAAAGTAAGCAGAATGCTTCAGAAATCACTTTTTCACGAAGTATATTCCAAGTGACCTGGAACTATATTGAGCGTGTTGGTTTCCCCCGATGTTGTGAAGTTATTTACTTCCTAGTAACCATGGAATTTGTCGCGGCTGTGTTTGATGTCTACAAAGGACCGATTGAAAATGGGTTGAAAATGATGCTTTCGCGCTTTTAATTAAATAAGGTGCGCTTGGACGATGCTGAGAATTTAGTGTTTTCTTGCAACCAGCCATAATAATAACACTTCGGCCGCGGCCGCTGATTTGTCGCGGTTCTCGTATGAGAAGGCCTTGGTTACCCATGTTCTACCAACTGCCTCCCTATTCCCGCGCTTCTTCTCTCCTCCCAACACTCGGAGACGAACTGCTTGATGACATCCCTTGCCTCATTCTTCCCAATCTCTTCGATTAGTATATTAACCCTCTCCTTTGAGTCGCCCCCTAACCACATGTCCTTCATTCTACCATCCCACTTCCCCATTATACTCCCCGTGAATCTTGTTCTTTTAGGCTGGTATTTAGGGCATTCTATAAGAAAGTGTTCCAGGGTCTCCACCACGTCCAAGTTACACATCTGGCACTCCTTTTCACTGTTTTTCCCAATTTTTCCCCTCAGCTCCAGGGACCGCGACCTCAGCTTGAACAACAGTGACCCCCCAAAGGTGCCATCAAGGTACTCTTCAAAACCAGGCTTCTCGTTATCACGCAGGCCACCCAAAAATCTCTTTGATTTGACCCCCTCTCGCCAATTACGGTTACAATCCTCCATGACCCTTTCTCTGAGGATCTTTTTGCCCTGGTTTGCCCCAACGTCAAGGTCCGAAATCTCCAATGAGTAGTTTTCTACTAGCTCCCTCACTTGGACCATCCACCCCGTCTTGATATTTGAGTTGAAAGTTCTCAGCAACATTACTTTACCCCATCGGCTATCGGGGAGATTTATCAAATAATTAAGATAACTGAGTTTCAATAGGTCTATCCTGTCCTTGATCCTCATCCACCCAAGCTCACCCCTGATCGCTTCTAGCGCTGCGGCATTACTCGAGTCTGTTATCCATTGGCCTGCTTCGTTCTGCAGGATTTCCAAGCTCTTAACAACTGTGTGGTTTAGGGGTACAACTTCCGTACCGTATGTTATACTTGGCAGACCCACCATTTCCCAAATAGTTTTCCCCACGAAAACCTTATTGAAACTGTTTCTCCCTATAAGTTTCATTTGGTTAAGGATTCGCTTCCCCTTCAGAATCAATTTATTTGTGTGGTTTCGATAGATGCCTCTTCCTGTGATGTTTATATTTACCCCCAGGTACTCATAGTCACTAGTCTCTCCTACACTAAGAAGTCTACTACTACCTTCCGGAATGCAGAACTCCCCCACTTTCCACCTTCGAGTGGGGTCCACTTTGCGGCCCACGGGTATAACTTTGCTCTTGCTTTCATTAAGTTCGAGTCTCCATTTGCTCCCATATTTCCCAACAATTCCCAGCATCTTCGCTAGCCCCTTTCGCTTTCTGACACTAGCACCATATCGTCTGCAAAAAATAGCCCTGGGATCTTCAAGTCACCAACTGCAACTCCTCGTCGCTATGCAGGAGTTCATCTCCTAAACCTTTGATGTACAATGCAAAAAGAATTGGCGAAAGGATACATCCCTGTTTTAGGCCTATCTCCATAGGCA
Organism: Pictodentalium vernedei; assembly: GCA_031216915.1. Taxonomy (NCBI): domain Eukaryota; kingdom Metazoa; phylum Mollusca; class Scaphopoda; order Dentaliida; family Dentaliidae; genus Pictodentalium; species Pictodentalium vernedei. The sequence continues at coordinate 766,124,622 of CM062297.1, forward strand.
CACGTTTTGTTGTAATGTTTCCCAGGCTAAGTTCACTCTGAACATCTTTATATAATGCTTTCATAATCCCAACAAACTCGCCCCCCAAGCCCAGAGCTTCCAGCTTGCGCCACATACCCTCCCTCCATACTCTATCATATGCCTTTTTAACATCCAAAAAGGCCATAAACATCTTTTTCTTTTTTGCTTTCGCGGATTCTATCATTTGGGATAGCGTGAAAAGATGGTCAGTGAATCTCCTTCCCTTCCTGAAGCCATTCTGGATTTCTCCCCAAAAAACCTTCTCTTCGATCACCTCCTCTAATCTCCCATACAGGACTTTACAAAAGACTTTTCCAATGTTGCTGTTGATAGAGATCCCTCGATAGTTATCCAAGACGTCTTTTTCCCCCTTTTTGTGAATAAATGTCACTTTACTTTCCCTCCACTCCTTTGGGACCTCTTGTTTTTCTATGGCTAAATTGAATAGGGCAGTTAGGCTTTCCAAGAGTTCCTCTCCCCCTTTTTTGATGAACTCGTTAGGAATTTCGTCCACCCCCCCCCCCCCCCCCCCCCCCGCTTTTCCATTTCTTAATTTCGAGATCACCCTTCGCACCTCCTCAGTTTTGATTTCGTTACACACGAAGTTCGATAGATTTTCCTCGACCTGGTTCGGACACTCTGGTGGGTCCCCCATGCCCCGTCGCTTATCGTTTACCTTTTCCCAGTGCTTGACGAGTTCTAATGCGATTTGATCTCGCTCTTCTGTAACTCTGCCATCTACTTTAATGCTCTGTGGGTTATTCCCTTTGTTAGGTTTGTTCACCCATTTCCAAAATACGCTCGAACTCGACCCCCCTGTCGTTCTTATCGCCCTAATAAGACTGCTATTTCGCACTCTCTGGTTGTCGTCTTTAATCTTGTTTACTTTATTTCGTGCTTGTTGGTATTCTTCCTTTGCTACCATGGCCGCATTGCTTTCCACCCCCTTAAGTTTTCTACTTCTCCTGTATGCAGCACATTTAGCTTTTCTAACCTTTATGGCCCTTTTCAGTTCTTCGTTCACTCTGTACCCAAGTTCCCGTGTTGGCACCCTAATCTTTCCTACACTTTCCTTCCCTGCCTCCACTAGGCTCGCAACTATGGCGTCGGCCATCTTCTGGACACTGCTCCCCTTGTGTACGGCTGCAAGCTTTGGTTTCAGTTTTTCTTCGAACTTCGCCCAGTCGGCATCCTTTTTGAGTTCCCAAACCTCCTTGAAGCTTCCTTTGCTTTTCTCTGGGTTTTTGGCCCTCATCGTCACTGAAATCAAGTTGTGGTCACTATCCAACTCCATTTTTCTCTCATCGTCCACTTCTACCCCTATCACCTCCCTCCATAAATTCATATCTGTGAGAATGTAGTCAATTATTGATTTTCGGTCGTTTCTCTCCCAGGTCCATTTCCCCTTACATCTAGCGTCCCTGTTCAGAATCTTCAGACCGAGCTCATTTGTGAAGTTCAACAGCTTCCTTCCATTCCTGTTGACTTTCTTGTCCCCACCCTCTATGCCTTCTTCCTTATCACCTATGTGTCCATTAAAGTCGCCCATCAGAATTATGCCGAGCCCCCTGTTTTCTAGTTCAGTGATATTGGACCTTAGTGTTGAGTATATCGAGTCATTCCACTAGGGTTTACTTCCCTCCACCACACAGTACACAATCCCAAGGGCAATGCTTTTGTTTCTCAGCCTGATCTTTACCCATCCAATTTCTTTTGACATCTCAGCCGAGGTGATGATATCTTCCAGATCTGTGATCAGCGACGGTTTTAAATCCTCTTTAATGCACATGCCTACCCCTCCCCCTTTTTCTGGCCTTCCGTTCGCCCTACACCTATCCACACACACCCGCTTACTTGGTCTACCCGTTCCGCGTGTCTTACCGACGTCTCGCTTAAGCCCATGACATCAAACCCCTCTGCCTCGATCAATGTAGCAATTTCACTTACTTTCCGGTGGAGACCCTGGATGTTGTTATAACCCACTTTCAGGGTACCAAGGTTCATTGGCTTCCGCCTACTGGGCCCATTGTTTTCTGGCGCTAGCCTTGGTAAACTTATTCTGTCCCCCTCACTCTTGATTACCCCACCGATGTCCACTCTAGTTATACTTGCCTCTGACCTCCCACCCCGCTCCTCTCCAAAAAGGGCTCTGCTACCCGTAGAATTTTATCCCCCAATACCCGTTTCCCCACCCTGCTAAGTCACGCCCGTACATGCTCCCATTGCCCCAAAACGTGTCCCAATGGTCGATAAAGGGTATTCCCAGATCAACACAGTAGTCCTCCAACTCTTCATTTAGGGCCAAAATACTAGGCCATACGAACACAAGCGTCGACCGGTGTCTTTTGTCATCGTTTTGCACTGACAAATGTGACAAATCTCCTTCACCGGAAACTCTCTCCCAGTTTTCATATCACAATAAACATAACCGCTGTCAGCGTGACCGTGTGGTCAAAACCGAAACGAATTATCGAATCCGCGGTCAAAATTAGCTGCAATTGGCTTTTAGACAAATGAAATACACGAAATATTCGCAATTTCTTCATTATCCATGCCGAGTTACTTTTTAACCAGACCACATGCGTTCAGTTTCGTTTGTTGGCATCAAACTGATATTGTTTGTGGTAATTAATAGTACGAGAAGGCGAAAGAAGCCAAATATTTCCCATCATCTATAAATTAATTAAAATTGATAATTCTTTTTATTTTACTGAAATTATGAATTGATAAGGTGGATGTGTTGCGATTATTATGCCCCAGACCTGGAAGTTGGAAAATCAAAGGTGCATCTAGGGCCATGCAGTAGTGACCTCTGTCCTCTTAGTCTTAGTCTTACCCATTCATCATTACATGTACCAACATTCTCCCTTGTATCTCAACCATTGCTACTCCAATTTGAAAGATATTTGGTGTTGTGATCGAGCATCACGGGGAAACAATGCCTGTGTAGCTGCTGTAGCATGTGTTTCTTCCCACATTTTTTCAGAGTTGTGATACTTTTTCACTCTTTTGAGTTAGAAAATTATGTTTATAACTAGTTGATTTGTTACAATTTGTTGCAAAGTGCCTGCTGATACCCTCAAATGTATTGCTACAAAATATTTCTGGTTAAGATTTTGTTCCTATTACTTATCAAGCAACAAGCTAATGAATATTCTGTATAAAGCCACCAATCTGATGTTTGACACTTTTATCGGAGCTGTTTTGAAGGCTTATGGAACTCAAAATGTTCATTATAGCAGAACTTTTCTATTCACCCATTAATCGATAAATTAAGTGTTATAGTTGAAAGTAAGAAGCATGAAAGTTCCAGAAATAAAAGTCTAAAAAGAATGTTTTGCAATGTAACATGATTTTTGAAGATACACATATTTGGAGGGTTACCTGTCTGATAGTGTTTGGAACATGTGTGGCCAGGATCTTCAAAAAGAAAAAAGAGTTAAACTTTGAGAAAAAAGGCATATGCCTTGAGTGCCGGAGGTAGAGTCATACAAGGAAGAGAGACACCCCCCACCCCCCCCCCCCCCCACTCCCCGGGATTTTTTTGTGTCAAATGGAGCTCACTTGTCACCTTTTGGGGATTGCTTTGTGTACTGCGTTCTTGAAAAAAATATGTGAGACCCTCTGGATGAGCCCTTCTGATCTTAATATGCCAATAAGCCTCGTTGGGGAAAGAACATGTAATAATGTTTATGTAAGGTTGATTTGATGTGTTTTGAATAACAATGTACTTGTAAGTACATTAGATGGTTTATTGCAGTGACAGGTTACAGTTACCCTTATTTCTTCTCCAACAGATATCATGAGTGTATTGGTGTCCAAGAGTAAACAGAGCTATTATACTTATTGATAAACCAGACAAATTTAACAATTTAATCACTATCAAATTGATGCATGGGATAAAAGGTGTTACAGTGCAAGGTGGTTGTAAATATATTTATTCAACTACAATGTATGACTTTGCAGTGCATTCTACATTGGAGAATATCATAGTTCCTTTCCAAACCACTACAGTGACACATACATCTTTATATTGGGAGACACTCTTTTGTCCTTCCATACTTCTTCTGGTGGACTCCTTCAAGTTGACCTTTGTTGAACTCCCCAAATCAAAACATAAACAAAAGAAAATGTCTGCCTTCAATCAGTGAGCCCTCCACTGATAACATTTGGTCTCAATCTTTATTACTTTCATGAATTAGGAAAACATTCCTTCGAGTATGTACTTCAATGTTTATAGAATACAGCTGCTATTTTATTTTGAGGTATTTTATTGTAAAAATTTTGTTCTCTTACTTATGCCATAGCAGACTTTTAGGTGGTGCTATTTTCACATGGCAGCAGTTCCATGGCAAATTTCAGTTTCCACATGTTCTATGTTTCCTTCCAAGCATTTTGGTGTATAAATTATTGGGGTTATTCATTTTGGGCTTTTTTTAGACTTGAAAGAAAATTACATGAAATTTTACTAAAGTTAGGTTGGACGTCCACTTCATGATGCTGATACTTTTTTTAAAAAAAATATCACATCCATCAATTTGTTAACATTTTATTTGACTCTGTTTTGCATTAAAGCATTTCAATCACGTCATAACGTGACTCAGATGCGTAACATCCAATATTTTTACATGACGTTTTTATGCGTAGTCCGAATTACACTGTCACTTTTTTGGCACTTGACAGCCATAAAAATGGGTCATTTTGTTCAGTTTTGTACATCTGTGGATGGAGAAAATCACTAAATCTCAATTACAGTCGCCGTGCGCGCGGTGGCACAGTAGGTAGAGGTGCAGGCTGCAAATTTAGAGGTCCTCGGTTTGAATCCCACCTGCAGCAACCGCATTGTGTCCCTGGGCAAGACATTTCACCCCCTTTGCCCGCGTGGGGGCACAGTGACGTGGTGTACTAAGGTGTACTGCACTCCGATGGTGCACTTGTATTCAACCAATGCTAACTCTGCTTGTGTGGCGTTAGTATGTTGAGGAGCCAGCCAATTGCTCGCCATTGCTTGCATGGTGGTTCTCTCTGGGTTCCTCCACACGTAAAACTGTCCGACACGAGGTGACCCTGACTGTCGAAAGTGTCATTAAACCCCAATAAATAAATAAATAATTACAATCGCCAAAACTAAATTATTTCTGTGTCATTTGTTATGAAAAATTAATTCATTGAATAGAGATGATCGTCTGATTGGCTCAATATCTGTTGGCTTTGAGCCGATTAATTAATTTTATGTTTTTTAAGAAGGATTAAAAAGCTTGTAATTTTGTGCCAGAATGTGTGTAAATCTCCTAAAAGTATGAGGCATGAAAGACAAAAGTGTCAAGTTCATGCAGTGCTAGACCATACCGTTGTAGTGAAAATTCAAAATTTCATATTCAAATTTCTGGGACCAGAGGGGTCGGGGGGGGGGGGGGGGGGGGAGGAGTAAAAAAAAATGCTGGCAGGTATGCCAAAAATTTGCGTCGATTACAGTCACTGTTTTTAAAAGTTTTTGTGGAATTGAAAAAAAAACGAGAAAATAAAGCGATGTGTTGCTATCAATTCTTTGGAAGGGCGGTCTAAACTTTCCGCACTTAAAAACATTATTCTGTGAAAATGTGTTGGATCAAAAAGTTATTAGATCCTGCTGTTCTCGCGCCTTGGAAAATAGACGACTTTGAAAAAAGTGGCAGCTATAATATTTGACTTCTTCACAAGAAAGGCTTGTAGCAAAAAGTATAAATAAGTTCTGGCAAATGTTCTAAATTCCTGGCCCCTATGACCGGAGGAACTGATCGAAAAGATATTTCGAACCGGGATCTCACTTCACAAACTGCTGGGACTAAAAGTCTTTACACTGTGTAACAAATTTATTAACTGGACTCAGCGTTCATGTATTACACAATGTTGACGGTAGCGGCTACCAGACCCTCCACCCAACGTTCTTGCCACAGGTTATCCGAATTACTAAATTTACAGATAACGTCAAGTATGAGCTATTGGGATGGGTTGCAATCCGTCGTCCGTCCGTCCACAATTCCTTTAGCACACCCTCCGGGCCGCAGCACTCACCGGATCAGTTCCAAATTCCATACGTGGCTTAGGGGCAATGTCTAGATGGGAGTTAACGATTTTTTGCGAATTTTGTTGAAAAACATGGCTGCCAGTGGCCATCTTGGATTTGGAAATAAATTGTCCAACAATTCATTTAGCACTCCCTCCAGGTCCAGCTCACATCCGATCAGTCCCAAATTTCACATGTAGCTTTCGGGCAAAGTCTAGATGGGAGCTTGGGCAAAAAGGACGGTAAGTGTATAAAAACTACGTTTTAAAAGTACTAAATGTACCTCTGAATGTGTGAAAAGTGCTTATTTAATGAAGCTTACGCAATAACAAATATATAGAAGGAAGATTAAGTATTGTTTGTTTTATTGTAGACTATTTTCAAGACAAAATAGATCATTTCGACATCGACACTGATCGACACGCCATTTTGTGCAAGGAAAACAACGAATTCGCTGAGGTGCACGACGGGTTGAATATTATCATACTTGCTCGATTGAGGTGTAACCAATTCGTGTGCGTAACATTCAGATGTTTCTGTTCACTACGAGGGGATTTAACAGAAAAGTTTGGGGAGAGAAACCATTTATAATTTGAAAATAGTCTACAATAAAACAAACAATACTTAATCTTCGTTATATATATTTACTAGCGGGTGATACCCGGCGTTACACGGGAGAAGATGGATATATCAGCCGTTTTCGAAATAAAAGGTCATGGTCACCAATTTCAAGGTTAAGGTCACCCCACGCGGCACCCCGATAAAGTCAAAATGATCGATGGGTCAATATACCCGCACATGTGAAATTTTAGACAGATCGGCCCAGCCGTTTTCTAAATAAAAGGTCATGGTCACCAATTTCAAGGTCAAGGTCACCCCGCACGGGCACCCCGATAAGTAACAACCATCGATGGGTCATTATACCCGCACTTATGAAATTTTAGCCCGATCGGCCCAGCCGCTTTCGAAATAAAAGGTCAAGGTCATCAATTTCAAGGTCAAGATCACCCCACACGGGCACGGCACCCATCATCCCATGTTACTCGCAGAGACGAATCACCCTCGTGTAGAAAATTTGAGAACGATCGGTCGAGAAACGGAGGAGTTCACCCGGAACAAAGATAGAGAGAGATATATAGATACAGACATTCGCATGTATTTATTAGACTAGCGGGTGATACCCGGCGTTGCACGGGAGAGGATGGTTATATCAGCCGTTTTCGAAATAGAAGGTCAAGGTCACCAATTTCAAGGTCAAGGTCACCCCACACGGGCACCCCGATAAATCAAAATGATCGATGGGTCAATATACCCGCACTTATGAAATTTTAGCCCGATCGGCCCAGCCGTTTTCGAAATAAAAGGTCAAACGTCACCAATTTCAAGGTAAGGTCATCCCACACGGGCACCCCCGATAAAGTCGGAACGATTCGATGGGTCAATATACCCGCACATATGAAATTTTAGCCCCGATCAGCACAGCCGTTTTCGAAATAAAAGGTCAAGGTCATCAATTTCAAGGTAAAGGTCACCCCACATGGGCACGGCACCCATCCCATGTTACTCGCAGGGACGAATTACCCCCGTGTAGAAAATTTGAGATCGATCGGTCGAGAAACGGAGGAGTTCACCCGGAACAAAGATAGAGAGAGAGAGAGAGAGAGGGGGCAGAGATATAGATACAGACATTCGCATTTTTTATTAGATTATTGCGCACGCTTCATTAAATTGTACTTTAAAACATAGTTTTATACACTTACCGTCCTTTTTTTACAGGCAAAAAGTTGTGTTCAAGCTATTTTTTTAAACGTGGTTTCATAACTTATTTTCAGTTAGCGTTTCGCCAAACACATGCCGAGGTGATGATAAATATTAAAACCAACCACACAGTGGATACTAGTTCTAGATTCCCCATTGATACTCACAGGCGCCTATTAAGACTGGAACGCCTTGTTCTCACTCCACCCAATCTCTATGTGTGAGCGCCCGGGAGGGGGGGGGGTGACTGAAGGCTCCCAAATGCAAACCATAATTAACTATTTTTAACCCCACGTTTCCCTAGGAGGCACCAGAATCGATCTCAGAGATTCAGAATTTGAAGAAAAAAAATATCCTTGGAAGGGCTCATAATCGTGGGAGGGAATACGCACAATTCTATAGTTCAAGCGTTGTATCGATCTAGTCCCCCCCCCCACCCCACCCCCCCCCTCCCACCCCATTTCGAAAATATGAAATGGATTTTTTTATCTACTAGGGGCGTAACCAGGATTCTATAATGGGGCGGGGAGGGGGTAGCCATTTCTTTTGGTGGGGGGGGGGGAATCATGATATTTGGAAGGTCGTTGTGGGGTTTTCCACCCACCCCACCCCCACCCCAAAAAAATGCAAACTGTCGCATACTGTTTTTAACCCCTACTTTTCTTCAGGAGGCCTCAGGATCGATCTCCCCCAGAGTCTAGCAACTTAACCTTCTTACCAGTGGTGGGGCTCCCAAATGCAAACTGTCACTTATTGTTTTTAATCCTCACCCAGGCCTTTGATTGGGGATCCTCGCTCTGCCACTGGGGCCACCGTTGATATTGTAATTAGAGAATGCCATGGTTTAGTGGTCAGTGTCATTCAGTGTAAATCTGAACTGGAGATTGGGGAGACCCCACAGCGACCACATCATGAAAGGGCCCATATAAAGTTAAATAAACAGTGTAAATCAACATTTGAATTGCTGGTTTTGATGAATCCACCCCGCCCCCAAGCCTTTCCCTAATAAACATGTGGAAGGTTGAGTTGCTGGAAAATATCGTATGTTCTTTTTTCAGCTTGGGATATCTTCCAATCGGTTTATTTCAACGTAATGAAAAACAAACAACTGTAAAACGAATGCTTTCAGTTGCCTCTCGATAACTTTGCATGGACAGCTTGTCTGGTGTTATTTTAAAAATGTTTACGATCATTTGTTTCTGGGGAGGTTTAGCCCTAGTTAGGCCTGGGTGGGGGACCCCACAACGCCTTCCAAATATCATGATTGCCCCCCCCCCCCCCCCCCCATTACAGAATCCTAGCTACGCCCCGCTAGATATATAATCCATTTCCCATATTTTCGAAATGGTGTGTGTGTGGGGAGGGGGGGGGGGGCAAGATCGACATAACTCTGGCATATTTCAATGGCTTGAACTATGGAATTGGGCGTATTCCCTTCCACGGTTATGGGTCTTTTCCCGGATATTTTTTTTCTTCAAATTTTGAAGCTCTGAGATCTATTCTGGTGCCTCCTGAGGAAACGTGCGTGTTAAAAACAGTAAGTTAGGGTTTGCATTTGGAGCCCCTCAGAAGCGCCCCCCTTCCGGGCCCAGCCCTGTGAGCTCACACATTGGGATTGGTGGAGTGAGCACAAGGGGCCCGAGTCTTAATAGGTGTATGTGGGTATCACTGAGGTGGGACTTACAGGAATCTAGAACTCGTATCCACTGATGTATGGTTGTTTTTTATATTTATTATCACCTTTGTGTTTGGCGAAACGCTAACTGAAAATAAAATATGAACCCCCGTTTAAAAAAAAGCTTGAACACAACTTTTTGCCGGTAAAAAGGACAGTAAGCGTATAAAAACTGTTTTAAAGTACTAAATGTACCTCTGAAAGTGTGAAGTGACAATTTAATGAAGCGTGCGCAATATAAAACGAAGATTAAGTATTGTTTGTTTTATTGTGGACTATTTTCAAATTAAAAAGTTTCTCTCTAAAAAAAACTTTCTGTTAAATCCCCTCGTAGTGAACAGAAACATCTAAAATGATAATATTCACCCGTCGTGCACCTCAGTGAATTCGTTGTTTTCCTTGCACAAAATGGCGTGTCGATCAGTGTCGATGGCGAAATGTCTTGAAAATAGTCTACAATAAAACAAACAATACTTAATCTTCCTTCTATATATTTACATTACGTGTACGCTCCATTTAAAACCCCCTTTCGTCACACCCGGTGAACACATTGTCTTCACGGGTCCACAACCCCCTTTGCGAGGCTAATTAAAGACGACGGGAAAATCCAGACATCAAAGACGGTTCGTTTCTTGATGAAACCGAATTACTGATATCCAGTCGCATATGAAAAACATTCTGTGTTTATGCAATTAATACATCGATTCGTTTTCAAACATAATAAAAATGAATGTAGACTAATTCATTATTTGTCCCCCAATAGGAATCAACTATTTATTTAAACAAAAATACAGCATAAATGATGGACAACAAGTTTGTTGTGAATGCGAATTAATTTCAAGCACATTGATAACAAGAACGCCCTCATCTTTGTATTACGTGTACATTGCATACAAAACCGCACTTGTTAATTACCCCGTCGTTTGTGTAGAAACGACCGGGTATGAAAAGCTGTTTTAGTGCGGTCATGTAAGAAGGATTACATAACCAATTAATGTTTGGCGACAAAAATCTTTCAGAGACTTCCCTGATTAGCAATTATATTGTTCAGTCAGAAAATTTCTAAACCCTACATCTAATAAAATATTCCGATACAAATGCAATATCTTTCATTTCCAGAACTCTGTACTGCGGTTTAATATAGGAATTGAAAAAATCCGTTCGTTAATTCGTGAGATTTTCGATTTGTTTTCATATTAAAATAAAATTTTCGCTGATATATGATTTGACCCCGTGTATAATTGAAGGTCGGTTTGTCTCCGTCGAAATGATCTTGTCTTCATTCAATCTCATAACGCTTCATCTGTATTTTTTAAATGAAATTATGGAATAGAACGAGTATTTCAGTGAATAAAATGTGTTCTTGGTGTACGGTGTTTTTGAAACAACAATGTGACAGTCTTGGCGAAACATCCTGGCGTTTCGCTGCGGCAATAGCTTTTCCGATGCGGGATTATGGATTCTGTACTGTGCCGAGTGCCCGAACATTTCAAAGTTAAAACCCAGTGATTTAATTTTTATTGTAGCATAAGCATTTTACCGAAATAGTTTAGATGAACTAAAATGAGAATGTATTATTCATTAAAAAAATTAATCGTCCAATATGCGGGAAAAAGCATGAAAACCGCTAGTAAGCTTTCTGTTTTTACCCAACGTCAACAGCCAAATTCGGCCAGCACTATACACAAAAATCTCCATTCAAATTTTATGTTTTAAATTTTTGTTAAAAAACATAGCTTATGACCTCTCATTGGAACGATCTCGATGATCGCGGTAAAGGAATGTCAACCAAGGTTTATGTTGTTTTGACCTGTGATGGAGCACTGAAAGGGAAAAAGATTCCCATTCCGACAAGGCAAGCACTTCGAATGGGTTATCCCGTCATGTCCTTCCATCACATCCTGGACTGCACTGACAGTAAAATTTGTTTACCAGCAGTAAATTATCAGTTAAATTTACCGAAAAATGTGTCCATTTTAAAAGATACCACCCTTGAAAAAAAATATTTTGGCAGGACACGCAACATGATCAGTGACTTGAAAAAAAAAATGAAGAAGAAAAAAATAAAAACACCGGTCAAACATATCTCCCCTGGTCGAAACAGTTCTTTGTACTTTGTTTTCACAAAAAACAAGTGAAATTCTAAAAAATGACCCCGATTAAATTTTAAAAAGACACGTGAATTGTTTGTGTTACTTCACGAAAATTGGAAGCAGTTATCTCCTCGCCAAAAAGATAAATGTCGCCAGCAATGGAGAAACGAAAGTTTAACCAGGGAAAGCTATTTTTTAAACAAGATAAAAAAACACGAGTTGCGTGAGTATAACCAAATCACGTCTCCCAACCACAAAAAAATTGTTAAAACCCCCCCACTTAAACTATTCTCGTGTGTTTAAACAAACACATGTTCAATGGATCACTACCTCACTCAAGAGGTGTGCTGTCTGAAATATTTGGGGGGGGGGGGGGGGGGGGGGGGTCATTGCATTTCCACAGAATGTCTTAGACAATAATGTACACTGTGATAATATTTAATAGTGCTTCTTTCCCCGTGGCAACGGGAAGTGAAGCAGTGCTTATTTACTATGGTAAGAAAGTTTCGCTTTACTGGTGAAATAGGACCCAGTCACCAGTGCCTGGGATGGATGTCCACTAAAATGGGCACCAAAGGGGTAAACGATCGGCTAAACTTGACTTTAGACATTTGTTGTGGTCACAATTTATTTATTTATTGGTGTTTAATGTCACTTTTTTGCAACTATGAACTAATTGCGACCGACGGGCACAATTAGCCATAGCTGATGAAAAGTGACCTTAAACACCAATAAATAAATAAATCGCTAATGCTTCTTGCAAAGTGTCTAGTTTGTTCACACAATTTATTTCGTGTGTGTAGATAAGTGCAGGGTGGATTACAACCAAATCACAAACAGAGTGAATTATCCACTCAACTTCAACTTACAGGCGCCGATAAACAGCAGCCAAGCAAGCAAATTGTCTCTTGATGGATGTGTAGATAAATCTGGTGGCCCTTAAAAAATCAGTCCGTGTAAAAAATATGAGTTCTGTAAAACATTCACTTGACAAGTGATTTGGTAGCAGTCCACCTGTCACGTACTGTGTATTTTTACCCATTAGTAGTTGAGTGCTAACTCCATGGAATATTAGCAGAGATTTTCTATTCAAAAGTGCAAACAAAACCCGATCGATATTATAGTGCTTTGAAAGAGTGCTTGTGTATATATTTTTTTAAAAGATAATATATTCTGTCATCCATGTGTGCAAATGTTTATAGATACTTGTAAAGAATTAAAGTCAGATATCATTAATCACAAAACCCGATCGATATTATAGTGCTTCGAAAGAGTGCTTGTGTATATATTTTTTTAAAACATAATATATTCTGTCATCCATGTGTGCAAATGTTTATAGATACTTGTAAAGCATTAAAGTCAGATATCATTAATAAAAAAAAAATGCTTAATAAAGTATTGTTTGTTAAAATCATTTGTCCCATATAATCAGTCAACACAGATGACTGTCCATAAGATCATCATTGACAACTGCACTTGTTATTGTTGAAGTAATTACCATGGATACTAAAAAGTTCCCCTCAAAGCCAATTAGCTTGTCCTATTTTTAGACACCCTATTATGCAATCGACCAGTGGAGAGGAGAGAGTATTTTAAATGGACTGTACACGTAATGTTATTGTGTAAGCTTCCTTAAATAACCACATTTCACACATTCAGAGGTACATTTAGTACTTTAAAACGTAGTTTTCATACACTTACCGTCCTTTTTACCGGATACCGTCCTTTTTACCGGCAAAAAGTATTACCCTCCGTTCGGGCGTCTGTCCGGGCATACTCGCACTGATAGTTCGATGACTTGAACAAACGTTCTCCGATTTTACTTTTATTTAACATACATGTTTTATTGCAAAGACATCTTACCCTACAGAGAAATACAATACAATAAAATGGCGCAGGTGCAACTGTACATAAAACAGAAACTGATCCAATGAATTGGAAAGAAAGAGAAAGTACCATACTATATTCCACCATCTCCTTTAAATAATTTACCTATCTATTGGGTGTGGAGGCAATCTACTTTCATTTATATGATAGGCCCACTAAAATCTCTCTCACCCAATACAGCAAAGGTCATTGTCGGGGTTCTTTTCCACTGGAAATAAACCAGTCACTGGAATCTCATTGTTTCCCTAATATATTCTTGAACCGCACTAAATATACTGGCGTTTTCCAAGGCAGTTTTCTCCGTATCCCCATATAGCATAAGAGTGATATTAGTGGTGTGGCACAATTTTATTAGAAGCGAATTTCGTTGTTTTGCATATGGAGGACAGAATTGAACATGATATAATACATACAAAAGATTGATAATGTTACATTAACTGTACAGAATTTATAATAAAAGGTATGCAGTACAGCAAGACATGTAGAAATAGCCGACAATATCAAAGGAGAGGATTCGGCAGAAAGCACTTAGCTTATATAAGCCGTCTCCTGGAACATTTCTAAAATAGCAAAGTATATAGGTGGTTGCTAAAACTGAGTAAAATATTGTTTGAACTCATAGTCGTTGTTGGATAGAAAGAGAAAAGTGAGAGAACTAGGGAAAAAAGAGGAAAAAAAGAAGAAACAACAAGGAAAGCACAAGAGAAGAAAAAAATTAAAAGAACAAAAAAGAAAGAAAAAAAAAATCAAGAAAGGAAAAACAAACAGACTGATGGAAAAAAAGACGCAGAATAACCTGCAGATGAAAACCAACTTGAAAGCAGTATTACACACCAGAAGCTATCACATGAGTGTAGTCTATGACTCTATTAATGAACAGTACCATCGTCGCTAACAGACAAGAGAAGAGTCAAGAGTCCGCGCCTGGACTGTTCTCACCACTCTTCCAGCTCAGAGGAGTTAAAAATTAATTTCAACAGGATACTCTTGGTACGGAGAGACAGTCCAGGGGCGGACTCTGGGCAGTCCGCGCTATTCTTCCCCAGGAAGGCTAATGTCCAATATGTTATTGTGATGTATTTACTGATGCATATACACCTGTCGATATACCATAATGGAATAAATCTACATTTATATTGCAACTCAGTGAAAGCGCCCACTTTGCATGAAATATTCTTGCACGACTCTGAACACAAGATAGTTGTCAGTGATGCTCAGCTGCTCAGACCCACACAGGAGCATAGAAAGATCAAAGGTAAATGGCAATGTATTAATTGTTAGATCACGTACATCTGAATAGTTTATACAGTGCAGAAGAAAGTGTTCAGTTGTTTCTATGCCATCACCCTGACACAGAGGTGAAGTCGAGAGGTGATTATCATACAGATGGGCGTTAACACCGCTACAGTGCAGACGCAACCTACAATGATAAATCTGAGCTGCTCGGGATTTGGCCTCGGCATAGAATGTGGGCGGACGTTGATTCCCACCACCTTCTGAAATTTATGATGGAACAATTTTCCCTAACCGAGACGGGCAACACATTTCCACTGCAATAACTTGAACAAACGTTCTCCGATTTGACTAGTATTTGCCATACAGGACTTTTGTAAGAATGTCTCAAGCAAGTTTGAAAACCGGCCCAGCCCGATTTTTCATTATAAAGTTATGGGCCTTAATAAGACGATTTTTACGAACTTTGAACTCGTTATAGCACAATAACTTGAACAAACGTTTTCCTGTTTGACTAGTATTTGCCATACAGGTCTTTTGCAATATATTTCAAGCGGGTTCGAAAACTGGCCCGTCCGATTTTTCGTTACAGAGTTATGGGCCTTAATTAATTTTTACAAATTCTGAACTTATTAATAGTGCACACCCACGCAGTGGCGTGTGCGCACATAGGTAACCCAGGTACGTATCCATGATTTTATAATTTTTCTATATACCTGCAACAGAGTTTGGGGTGCCATCTGGCGGCGTGGCTCTCCCACTGGCAAAAAAAAATCCAAAATCATTGTAACGGATATTTGATGTTTTTGGCTTTTCAAAGGACATTATGTAAAATATATTGTTACAGAATGCTGGAAACTATGAGAAATAATTAAGTAATGAAGTGACTTTCGAAGTTATGTAGTTGTTGGCGAGTTAGGTATTGTTTGAAAGTTCGAAGTTCCAACGCCGTCCGTTGCCGGTTTCGTCAGATTCAAAGACCAGTTTCAATTTTAATTGAGAACGTACACTTCACAATTTGTTGACAACGAATAAAAAATAAAAAAGGTGATTTATTGACACTTTTAGTGGGCCCTTTTCATTTGTGGGGAACTTAGCGCGATTTCCTTAGAAACAGCCGGAGTTTGGATGAATTCAAGTTATGTTGACGTACGGTCTGGGGAAATCTTTGTTATCAAAACACGGACATACGGGACACACTAAAAAGTGTAGCCCGAGCTGAGAATACGGTGTAGCTGAGAAATAAACATCCGTTTTCTCTCTTGTTTGTCGTTCAATTTAGATTATTTTTGGTATATAGATCAGTGGTAGCCAAATGAAACAGGATAAAGTTAAATTGATTTTTTAGTTCATCAAAAAAGGGGGAGAGGAACTCTTGGAAAGCCTAACTGCCCTATTCAATTTAGTCATAGAAAAACAAGAGGTCCCAAAGGAGTGGAGGGAAAGTAAAGTGACATTTATTCACAAAAAGGGGGAAAAAGACGTCTTGGATAACCATCGAGTGATCTCTGTCAGCAGCAACACTGGAAAAGTGTTTTGTAAAGTCCTGTATGGGAGATTAGAGGAGGTGATTGAAGAGAAAGGTTTTTTGGGAGAAATCCAGAATGGCTTCAGGAAGGGAAGGAGAGTCACCGACCATCTTTTCACGCTATCCCAAATGATAGAATCTGCGAAGGCAAAAAAGAAAAAGATGTTCATGGCCTTTTTGGATGTTAAAAAGGCATACGATAGAGTATGGAGAGAGGGTATGTGGCGCAAGCTGGAGGCTCTGAGCTTGGGGGCGAGTTTGTTGGGATTATGAAAGCATTATATAAAGATGTACAGAGTGAACTTAGTTTATACAATATTTATTCATAAAGCAGTGTTATGCGTAAACATTACATAATAATAAAACCACAGAACGGCAAACATTTTTCATGGTTGTACACGGTATAACAGAAACAGAAGTAATCGGGATTGTAAGTAGACGAGGATTCGACAGGAAGCCATAGGCTTATATGAGTCGTCTCCTTTATTCAAGAACACCTGAACTTAGCCTGGGTAACATTACAACAAAACGTGTGCATATGGAGATAGGCCTAAAACAGGGGTGTATCCTTTCGCCAATTCTTTTTGCATTGTACATCAAAGGTTTAGGAGATGAACTCCTGCATAGCGACGAGGGGGTTGCAGTTGGTGACTTGAAGATCCCAGGGCTATTTTTTGCAGACGATATGGTGCTAGTGTCAGAAAGCGAAGAGGGGTGAGAGAAGAATTTGTCGCGGCTGTGTTTGATGTCTACAAAGGACCGATTGAAGATGGGTTGAAAATGATGCATTCGCGCTTTTAAATAAGGTGCGCTTGGACGATGCTGAGAATTTAGTTTTTTCTTGCAACCAACCATACTAACACAAGCGTCGACCGGTGTCTTTTGTCATCGTTTTACACTGACAAATGTGACAAATCTCCTTCACCGGAAACTATCTCCCAGTTTTCATATCACAATAAACATAACCGCTGTCAGCGTGACCGTGTGGTCAAAACCGAAACGAATTATCGAATCCGTGGTCAAAATTAGCTGCAATTGGCTTTTAGACAAATGAAATACACGAAATATTCGCAATTTCTTCATTATCCATGCCGAGTTACTTTTTAACCAGACCACATGCGTTCAGTTTCGTTTGTTGGCATCAAACTGATATTGTTTGTGGTAATTAATAGTACGAGAAGGCGAAAGAAGCCAAATATTTCCCGTCATCTATAAATTAATTAAAATTGATAATTCCTTTTATTTTACTGAAATTATGAATTGATAAGGTGGATGTGTTGCGATTATTATGCCCCAGACCTGGAAGTTGGAAAATCAAAGGTGCATCTAGGGCCATGCAGTAGTGACCTCTGTCCTCTTAGTCTTAGTGTTACCCATTCATCATTACATGTACCAACATTCTCCCTTGTATCTCAACCATTGCTACTCCAATTTGAAAGATATTTGGTGTTGTGCTCGAGCATCACGGAGAAACAATGCCTGTGTAGCTGCTGTAGCATGTGTTTCTTCCCACATTTTTTCAGAGTTGTGGTACTTTTTCACTCTTTTGAGTTAGAAAATTATGTTTATAACTAGTTGATTTGTTACAATTTGTTGCAAAGTGCCTGCTGATACCCTCAAATGTATTGCTACAAAATATTTCTGGTTAAGATTTTCTTCCTATTACTTATCAAGCAACAAGCTAATGAATATTCTGTATAAAGCCACCAATCTGATGTTGGACACTTTTATCGGAGCTGTTTTGAAGGCTTATGGAACTCAAAATGTTCATTATAGCAGGACTTTTCTATTCACCCATTAATCGATAAATTAAGTGTTA
Organism: Pictodentalium vernedei; assembly: GCA_031216915.1. NCBI lineage: Eukaryota > Metazoa > Mollusca > Scaphopoda > Dentaliida > Dentaliidae > Pictodentalium > Pictodentalium vernedei. Next base: position 766,142,682 of record CM062297.1, read on the forward strand.
TAGTTGAAGGTAAGAAGCATGAAAGGTTCAGAACTAAAAGTCCAAAAAGAATGTTTTGCAATGTAACATGATTTTTGAAGATACACATATTTGGAGGGTTACCTGTCTGATAGTGTTTGGAACATGAGTGGCCAGGATCTTCAAAAAGAAAAAAGAGTTAAACTTTGAGAAAAAAGGCATATGCCTTGAGTGCCGGAGGTAGAGTCATACAAGGAAGAGAGACCCCCCCCCCCTCTCCACGGGAATTTGTTTGTGTCAAATGGAGCTCACTTGTCACCTTTTGGGGATTGCTTTGTGTACTGCGTTCTTGAAAAAAATATGTGAGACCCTCTGGGTGAGCCCTTTTGATCTTAATATGCCAATAAGCCTCGTTGGGGAAAGAACATGTAATAATGGTTATGTAAGGTTGATTTGATGTGTTTTGAATAACAATGTACTTTTAAGTACATTAGATGGTTTATTGCAGTGACAGGTTACAGTTACCCTTATTTCTTCTCCAACAGATATCATGAGTGTATTGGTGTCCAAGAGAAAACAGAGCTATTATACTTATTGATAAACCAGACAAATTTAACAATTTAATCACTATCAAATTGATGCATGGGATAAAAGGGGTTACAGTGCAAGGGGGTTGTAAATATATTTATTCAACTACAATGTATGACTTTGCAGTGCATTCTACATAGGAGAATATCATAGTTCCTTTCCAAACCACTACAGTGACACATACATCTTTATATTGGGAGACACTCTTTTGTCCTTCCATACTTCTTCTGGTGGACTCCTTCAAGTTGACCTTTGTTGAACTCCCCAAATCAAAACATAAACAAAAGAAAATGTCTGCCTTCAATCAGTGAGCCCTCCACTGATAACATTTGGTCTCAATCTTTATTACTTTCATGAATTAGGAAAACATTCCTTCGAGTATATACTTCAATGTTTATAGAATACAGCTGCTATTTTATTTTGAGGTATTTTATTGTAAAAATTTTGTTCTCTTACTTATGCCATAGCAGACTTTTAGGTGGTGCTATTTTCACATGGCAGCAGTTCCATGGCAAATTTCAGTTTCCACATGTTCTATGTTTCCTTCCAAGCATTTTGGTGTATAAATTATTGGGGTTATTCATTTTGGGCCTTTTTTAGACTTGAAAGAAAATTACATGAAATTTTACTAAAGTTAGGTTGGACGTCCACTTCATGATGCTGATACTTTTTTTTTAAAAAATATCACATCCATCAATTTGTTAACATTTTATTTGACTCTGTTTTGCATTAAAGCATTTCAATCACGTCATAACGTGACTCAGATGCGTAACATCCAATATTTTTACATGACGTTTTTATGCGTAGTCCGAATTACACTGTCACTTTTTTGGCACTTGACAGCCATAAAAATGGGTCATTTTGTTCAGTTTTGTACATCTGTGGATGGAAAAAATCACTAAATCTCAATTACAGTCGCCGTGCGCGCGGTGGCACAGTAGGTAGAGGTGCAGGCTGCAAATTTAGAGGTCCTCGGTTTGAATCCCACCTGCAGCAACCGCATTGTGTCCCTGGGCAAGACATTTCACCCCCTTTGCCCGCGTGGGGGCACAGTGACGTGGTGTACTAAGGTGTACTGCACTCCGATGGTGCACTTGTATTCAACCAATGCTAACTCTGCTTGTGTGGCGTTAGTATGTTGAGGAGCCAGCCAATTGCTCGCCATTGCTTGCATGGTGGTTCTCTCTGGGTTCCTCCACACGTAAAACTGTCCGACACGAGGTGACCCTGACTGTCGAAAGTGTCATTAAACCCCAATAAATAAATAAATAATTACAATCGCCAAAACTAAATTATTTCTGTGTCATTTGTTATGAAAAATTAATTCATTGAATAGAGATGATCGTCTGATTGGCTCAATATCTGTTGGCTTTGAGCCGATTAATTAATTTTATGTTTTTTAAGAAGGATTAAAAAGCTTGTAATTTTGTGCCAGAATGTGTGTAAATCTCCTAAAAGCATGAGGCATGAAAGACAAAAGTGTCAAGTTCATGCAGTGCTATACCATACCGTTGTAGTGAAAATTCAAAATTTCATATTCAAATTTCTGGGACCAGAGGGGTCGGGGGGGGGGAGGAGTAAAAAAAAATGCTGGCAGGTATGCGAAAAATTTGCGTCGATTACAGTCACTGTTTTTAAAGTTTTTGTGGAATTGAAAAAAAACGAGAAAATAAAGCGATGTGTTGCTATCAATTCTTTGGAAGGGCGGTCTAAACTTTCCGCACTTAAAAACATTATTCTGTGAAAATGTGTTGGATCAAAAAGTTATTAGATCCTGCTGTTCTCGCGCCTTGGAAAACACTAATTATAGACGACTTTGAAAAAAGTGGCAGCTATAATATTTGACTTCTTCACAAGAAAGGCTTGTAGCAAGAAGTATAAATAAGTTCTGGCAAATGTTCTAAATTCCTGGCCCCTATGACCGGAGGAACTGATCGAAAAGATATTTCGAACCGGGATCTCACTTCACAAACTGCTGGGACTAAAAATCTTTACACTGTGTAACAAATTTATTAACTGAACTCAGCGTTCATGTATTACACAATGTTGACGGTAGCGGCTACCAGACCCTCCACCCAACGTTCTTGCCACAGGTTATCCGAATTACTAAATTTACAGATAACGTCAAGTATGAGCTATTGGGATGGGTTGCAATCCGTCGTCCGTCCGTCCACAATTCCTTTAGCACACCCTCCGGGCCGCAGCACTCACCGGATCAGTTCCAAATTCCATACGTGGCTTAGGGGCAATGTCTAGATGGGAGTTAACGATTTTTTGCGAATTTTGTTGAAAAACATGGCTGACAGTGGCCATCTTGGATTTGGAAATAAATTGTCCAACAATTCATTTAGCACTCCCTACAGGTCCAGCTCACATCCGATCAGTCCCAAATTTCACATGTAGCTTTCGGGCAAAGTCTAGATGGGAGCTTGGGCAAAAAGGACGGTAAGTGTATAAAAACTACGTTTTAAAGTACTAAATGTACCTCTGAATGTGTGAAAAGTGCTTATTTAAGGAAGCTTACGCAATAACAAATATATAGAAGGAAGATTAAGTATTGTTTGTTTTATTGTAGACTATTTTCAAGACAAAATAGATCATTTCGACATCGACACTGATCGACACGCCATTTTGTGCAAGGAAAACAACGAATTCGCTGAGGTGCACGACGGGTTGAATATTATCATACTTGCTCGATTGAGGTGTAGCCAATTCGTGTGCGTAACATTCAAATGTTTCTGTTCACTACGAGGGGATTTAACAGAAAAGTTTGGGGAGAGAAACCATTTATAATTTGAAAATAGTCTACAATAAAACAAACAATACTTAATCTTCGTTATATATATTTACTAGCGGGTGATACCCGGCGTTACACGGGAGAAGATGGATATATCAGCCGTTTTCGAAATAAAAGGTCATGGTCACCAATTTCAAGGTTAAGGTCACCCCACGCGGCACCCCGATAAAGTCAAAATGATCGATGGGTCAATATACCCGCACATGTGAAATTTTAGACAGATCGGCCCAGCCGTTTTCTAAATAAAAGGTCATGGTCACCAATTTCAAGGTCAAGGTCACCCCGCACGGGCACCCCGATAAGTAACAACCATCGATGGGTCATTATACCCGCACTTATGAAATTTTAGCCCGATCGACCCAGCCGCTTTCGAAATAAAAGGTCAAGGTCATCAATTTCAAGGTCAAGATCACCCCACACGGGCACGGCACCCATCATCCCATGTTTCTCGCAGGGACGAATCACCCTCGTGTAGAAAATTTGAGAACGATCGGTCGAGAAACGGAGGAGTTCACCCGGAACAAAGATAGAGAGAGATATATAGATACAGACATTCGCATTTATTTATTAGACTAGCGGGTGATACCCGGCGTTGCACGGGAGAGGATGGTTATATCAGCCGTTTTCGAAATAGAAGGTCAAGGTCACCAATTTCAAGGTCAAGGTCACCCCACACGGGCACCCCGATAAAATCAAAATGATCGATGGGTCAATATACCCGCACTTATGAAATTTTAGCCCGATCGGCCCAGCCGTTTTCGAAATAAAAGGTCAACGTCACCAATTTCAAGGTAAGGTCATCCCACACGGGCACCCCGATAAAGTCGGAACGATCGATGGGTCAATATACCCGCACATATGAAATTTTAGCCCGATCAGCACAGCCGTTTTCGAAATAAAAGGTCAAGGTCATCAATTTCAAGGTAAAGGTCACCCCACATGGGCACGGCACCCATCCCATGTTACTCGCAGGGACGAATTACCCCCGTGTAGAAAATTTGAGATCGATCGGTCGAGAAACGGAGGAGTTCACCCGGAACAAAGATAGAGAGAGAGAGAGAGAGAGAGAGAGAGAGAGGGCAGAGATATAGATACAGACATTCGCATTTTTTATTAGATTATTGCGCACGCTTCATTAAATTGTACTTTAAAACATAGTTTTATACACTTACCGTCCTTTTTTTACCGGCAAAAAGTTGTGTTCAAGCTATTTTTTTAAACGTGGTTTCATAACTTATTTTCAGTTAGCGTTTCGCCAAACACATGCCGAGGTGATGATAAATGTTAAAACCAACCACACAGTGGATACTAGTTCTAGATTCCCCCTTGATACTCACAGGCGCCTTTTAAGACTGGAACGCCTTGTTCTCACTCCACCCAATCTCTATGTGTGAGCGCCCGGGGGGGGGGGGGGTGACTGAAGGCTCCCAAATGCAAACCATAATTAACTATTTTTAACCCCACGTTTCCCTAGGAGGCACCAGAATCGATCTCAGAGATTCAGAATTTGAAGAAAAAAAATATCCTTGGAAGGGCTCATAATCGCGGGAGGGAATACGCACAATTCTATAGTTCAAGCGTTGTATCGATCTAGTCCCCCCCCCCCCCACCCCACCCCCCCCTACCCCATTTCGAAAATATGAAATGGATTTTTTTATCTACTAGGGGCGTAACCAGGATTCTATAATGGGGCGGGGAGGGGGTAGCCATTTTTTTTGGTGGGGGGGAATCATGATATTTGGAAGGTCGTTGTGGGGTTTTCCACCCACCCCACCCCACCCCAAAAAAATGCAAACTGTCGCATACTGTTTTTAACCCCTACTTTTCTTCAGGAGGCCTCAGGATCGATCTCCCCCAGAGTCTAGCAACTTAACCTTCTTACCAGTGGTGGGGCTCCCAAATGCAAACTGTCACTTATTGTTTTTAATCCTCACCCAGGCCTTTGATTGGGGATCCTCGCTCTGCCACTGGGGCCACCGTTGATATTGTAATTAGAGAATGCCATGGTTTAGTGGTCAGTGTCATCCAGTGTAAATCTGAACTGGAGATTGGGGAGACCCCACAGCGACCACATCATGAAAGGGCCCATATAAAGTTAAATAAACAGTGTAAATCAACATTTGAATTGCTGGTTTTGATGAATCCACCCCGCCCCCAAGCCTTTCCCTAATAAACATGTGGAAGGTTGAGTTGCTGGAAAATATCGTATGTTCTTTTTTCAGCTTGGGATATCTTCCAATCGGTTTATTTCAACGTAATGAAAAACAAACAACTGTAAAACGAATGCTTTCAGTTGCCTCTCGATAACTTTGCATGGACAGCTTGTCTGGTGTTATTTTAAAAATGTTTACGATCATTTGTTTCTGGGGAGGTTTAGCCCTAGTTAGGCCTGGGTGGGGGACCCCACAACGCCTTCCAAATATCATGATTGCCCCCCCCCCCCCCCCATTACAGAATCCTAGCTACGCCCCGCTAGATATATAATCCATTTCCCATATTTTCGAAATGGTGTGTGTGTGGGGGGGGGGGGGGGGGGCGGCAAGATCGACATAACTCTGGCATATTTCAATGGCTTGAACTATGGAATTGGGCGTATTCCCTCCCACGGTTATGGGTCTTTTCCCGGATATTTTTTTTCTTCAAATTTTGAAGCTCTGAGATCTATTCTGGTGCCTCCTGAGGAAACGTGCGGGTTAAAAACAGTAAGTTAGGGTTTGCATTTGGGGCCCCTCAGAAGCGCCCCCCCCCCCTTCCGGGCCCAGCCCTGTGAGCTCACACATTGGGATTGGTGGAGTGAGCACAAGGGGCCCGAGTCTTAATAGGCGTATGTGGGTATCACTGAGGTGGGACTTACAGGAATCTAGAACTCGTATCCACTGATGTATGGTTGTTTTTTTATATTTATTATCACCTTTGTGTTTGGCGAAACGCTAACTGAAAATAAAATATGAACCCCCGTTTAAAAAAAAGCTTGAACACAACTTTTTGCCGGTAAAAAGGACAGTAAGCGTATAAAAACTGTTTTAAAGTACTAAATGTACCTCTGAAAGTGTGAAGTGACAATTTAATGAAGCGTGCGCAATATAAAACGAAGATTAAGTATTGTTTGTTTTATTGTGGACTATTTTCAAATTAAAAAGTTTCTCTCTAAAAAAAACTTTCTGTTAAATCCCCTCGTAGTGAACAGAAACATCTAAAATGATAATATTCACCCGTCGTGCACCTCAGTGAATTCGTTGTTTTCCTTGCACAAAATGGCGTGTCGATCAGTGTCGATGGCGAAATGATCTATTTTGTCTTGAAAATAGTCTACAATAAAACAAACAATACTTAATCTTCCTTCTATATATTTACATTACGTGTACGCTCCATTTAAAACCCCCTTTCGTCACACCCGGTGAACACATTGTCTTCACGGGTCCACAACCCCCTTTGCGAGGCTAATTGAAGACGACGGGAAAATCCAGACATCAAAGACGGTTCGTTTCTTGATGAAACCGAATTACTGATATCCAGTCGCATATGAAAAACATTCTGTGTTTATGCAATTAATACATCGATTCGTTTTCAAACATAATAAAAATGAATGTAGACTAATTCATTATTTACGGAAGCGTAATGATGCCACGCTAAAAAAAAAATTTGAAGTTTCGTAACTACGAAAACATTTTCGTAAGTACGAAAACATTTTCGTAAGTACGAAAACTTTTTCGTAACTACGAAAACACTTTCGTAAGTACGAAAACTTTTTCGTAACTACGAAAACTTTTTCGTAACTACGAAAACACTTTCGTAAGTACGAAAACACTTTCGTAAGTACGAAAACTTTTTCGTAAGTACGAAACCACTTTCGTAAGTACGAAAACTTTTTCGTAAGTACGAAACCACTTTCGTAAGTACGAAACCACTTTCGTAAGTACGAAAACTTTTTCGTAAGTACGAAACCACTTTCGTAAGTACGAAACCACTTTCGTAAGTACGAAAACTTTTTCGTAACTACGAAAGCTCTTTCGTAAGTACGAAACCACTTTCGTAAGTACGAAAACTTTTTCGTAAGTACGAAACCACTTTCGTAAGTACGAAACCACTTTCGTAAGTACGAAAACTTTTTCGTAACTACGAAAACACTTTCGTAAGTACGAAACCACTTTCGTAAGTACGAAAACTTTTTCGTAAGTACGAAAACTTTTTCGTAACTACGAAAACTTTTTCGTAACTACGAAAACACTTTCGTAAGTACGAAAACTTTTTCGTAAGTACGAAAACACTTTCGTAAGTACGAAAACTGTTTCGTATATACGAAAACTCTAGTTTTCACTGTCTAAAAGCATCAATCTTGGGGAACATGAAGTGGAGCCGGGGATGGAAGTTTCATTCCCGGTCCTTTCAACCATAAATTGTTTATAATGTGAAATCTGGATGATGCTTCTCCAATTTGTCTATTTCCATCTCTAAATCTTTAAATCGACAAAATTTTCTCAATATTGTATATAAAAAACCAACAATTGATCATATTTATTAACTCATTTCTCAAATTCTTGTGAGAACCACTGCTTTCCTGTTTTCCCATCCATGATGGAATCTTCGCCGCGATTCAATGGTTAACACGCTGGGCGTCAGAGCAAATTAAAACAGTCGTGACGCAACTGGAACATTTGCCCTTAGGAAACACACGTTTTGCGCACCCATCATACCCCCCCCCCCCCCTCCCCGCACATCATTCGGTGGTTGTATTAACATTCCCCCTTTACTTGATGGTCACAACTGACCGGCGCTTCGCTATTAAGACAAATCGCGTTTCCAACATAATATATTATTTTTTCCATTCTTTGTTTCAATTTTTTGCCAGCAAAACAAATGAAGCGAATGATCTCTGTGACAAAAATGAAAATTTGTAGTTATTCACGAAGTTACGAAGTTGTATTGTAAGTGTCATTTTGGGTAAATTGTTAAAGTTGAATTTTAACTAGCCCCTTATCGACACACCCCCCCCCCCCCTCCCAAGAACAATGGACAAACTGGCCCTCACATGTCCTTCCCTAAACCGAAAAGAAGCAATTTTAACTAAGCGCCCCTTCCCCGCTGCAATGGAGAAACTGGCCATCACCTGTCCTCCCGTAAACCGATAAACCGAAAAGAAACAATTTTAATTGACCACTACCACCCTCCCCGCGCACTGCAATGGATAAACTGGCCCTCACCTGCCCTCCCCTAAACCGAAAAGAAGCAATTTTAACTAACCGCTCCACCCCCGCTGCAGTGAAGAAACTGGCCCTCACCTGTCCTCCCACAAACCGAACACCCCGCTACAAAGGAGAAACTAGCCCTCACCTGTCCTCCCGTAAGCCGAAAAGAAGTAATTTAAACCCTTTACCTAACCTCAAAAGCTGTCGACACTTGCCAAAAAGTTATTGAATAACTAATTTTCTTCATTTTTTGTCTCCAAAACATAAATTGTGAGCCCTCATTGGAACGGGCTCGACGAGCTCGTTCCAATGAGGGGTCTAACCTATGTTTTGGAGACAAAAAAATGAAAAAATAATGAAAATTAATTGGCGATTTTTGAGAGTAGCGTTGGTCGGTTTTGACCGTTACGTTGGGTAAAGGGTTAACAAACTGTCCCCCTCCCCTGCTACAATGGAGAAACTGGCCCTTACCTGTACTGCTATAGGGCGAAAACAATACTAGGCCCTATGGCCTCCAGTATTTTTTTTCTATTTTGTCATCGGCCAGTGATTTAATCCCAACTGCAGGCGGTGGCGCAGTATTCGAAGACTCACATCAAGTTTATGGTACACGTGCCCACAATGAATGCCAGAACTGTTTGTGCGCGTAGTAGATGGTTACTGCGATTAATCTTCTCCAATTGACATCTCTCGGACGGCAAAATATATTAATGTCAATAAAGCCATGAAAACCATGAAAAGCAGATGCCCATATGAAACTAACATTCAAACAATGGGATAGGGCGGCACCAATAAGGTTGACTCCGTAGGGACAGTTAATGCTTGCCCGACACTGTTTTTGACCTGTTGAAAAAGTATCATTACACTCGAAAATTACAAGTAGATAAACATCTTAATTGATACTCCACGTAGCAACGGTAATCATTTATGAATCAAAAGTAGCTCGGAGAAAGACCTGACATGTAGGGTAGGCTGGTCCCGCTCCTACCACTGAGTAAAAATTCATCATTCCTTGAAAGTAGCATAGCACACGTGTACGAATCGTACTTTATTACCTGGATACCTGGACCATTGGTGGGGCCTTGTCAGACTTTTGGTGGAGCCGATGTGAGACCTGTTTTTTGGTATACGTACTTCACATATAATATGCTATTATGTGTCTGTGTATGGATATGCAGTAGAGGATTGTGGGGGAAGGAGAGTTTTCTTGAAAGTGTTCTCCATGGAACGGTTGGCGTTGCTAATGACTTGGTGACGCCATAGTGCGCACGCGGGGTCACAGAAACGTTGACCTTGTAGATTTCCACTGGACAATCCGATATTACGTTGTTCGGGACACAGTGTATCGGGCTTCTCGATCTGGACCGGTATGGCAGTTTTGTATTGGGGGTATATAGTACTATGTATGACTGAAAGTCTACAGTTAGAAGAACATTTGCTACTTTTAATCTATCAAAATGCTTTATTCCAGCATATGGGTACTAATGGTAGGTCATTTGGTGCATTGCTTGGTGGGCCGTCATGGTAGCATAGAATGAACGGTCTGTACTCCTCTCCTGTTGGTCCATTATCACTCATTTGCTCTACTAACCCGTCGAATGTGTTATATCATCGGATTGTTGCTATTGGCGGTACGAAATATGGACTAGCGGGGACTTTTGGAGACTGATATGACAATGGTGGTTAGGGGACTGATGGGCACTGAAGACAGGGCTGGGCTGGGCTGGGGACGTTTGAGGGCTAAGTATAATTATGGTTTGGGGACGACTGTTGAGAACTGAATATACTGGCAATTTGGGGACTGTTGGGGACTGAAAACAGTTGTGAGTTGGGAATTGAATATAATGGTGGTTTGAGGATAGATGAAGACTGTGCTGGTGTGGTGCAGTTGAAGACTATTGGAGACCAAAGACAGTGATGATTTAAGGACTGTTGTGGACTGAAGACATTGGCGATTTGGGGTCTGAAGACTGTATTACTTTGCGGGCTGAAGGCAGTGGTGTTTTGTGGACTGCTGGGACTGAATATAGTGGTTATTCGGAGACTGTTGGCCAGTCTGCTGTAGGTTGTTGTAGTTGTCAGTGTTGTAGTTGGTTTAGTGATTGTATTGGTGGATGTTGTAGTGTGCTTGGTATAGTAATGGTTCCTGCAGTAGTTGTAATGGTCAATCTTGTAGTTGTTAGTCTTGTTATTGTAGCTTGCTTCGTCACTGTGGCGTTGAAGTGGTTCGTATAATAGTGGTCGACGTATTAGTTGTAGTGGTCGTTGTTGTGTTTTTTGTGTTATAGTTGGTTTAGTCATTGTAGTGGTTTTGTTATTCTGATTGGGATAGCAGGGGACGAGGAAGTGGTATCCGAGGTGGCTTTTGTAGTTGTTCGTGCTGTAGTCGTTTAGTCGCGTAGTGGGTGGTGTTGTAGTGGTTGTTATAGTAGTGGCTGGTGTAGTATTATTGTAGTTGGTGTAGTAGAGGTTGGGGTAGTGATTGTGGTGGTGGTTGACGTAATGGTTAACAAAGTTCTTAGTGGCTGCGGTGGTTGATGTTGAAGTTGGTTTAGATATTACAGTGGTTGTTGTATTTGGTTATTTTTGTACTCACTTGTGTAATACTTGTGTTGGAGTAGTAGTTGTCGTGATTGTGTCGTAGTGGTTGGTCGAGTTTGTTTAGTTGTTTTTGTTGTGAACTTTGTTGTTGTAGAAGTTGGTGTATTAGTTATTGGTACAGTGGTAGTTGTAGTGCTTGGTGCTGTAGTGGTTGATGGTTTAGTAAAGGTCAGTGCACTAGTTTTGGAGTTGAAGTAGTTGATGTGGTGGTGATTGATATAGTCCTTGTTTGTGTTGTAGCAAAATACCCAGTGTGAGTGCAGTAGTGAATGATGGTGCCCACATAACCACGTGCTAACAAAGAAACCAAGGTGTCAGGCCTACATGACCACGTGCTAACACAGAAATCAAGGTGTCGGCACCCACTATACAAAACGAACGACGGAAACACATATCCCTGTAACAAAACGCACTGCGCATGTGCACAAACACCGCCCAAGTATCACTATGGGAATGACGTTATAACATGGCCGATCAAGCGGGCAACCATGACAACCAAACAAGACGTAACTGGGTCACGCGATATGACGTCATCTCTGGGGTCCGGGCAGGGACGTGTCGACAGGGTGTGTGTGTGTGGGGGGGGTATTACCCCCCCCCCCCCCCCCGCCCCCCAATCCTGGCCAATAAATTCCTGTAGTTGGAAATTCGGAGATAAGTCATGAGTAGTGGGGAATTGCATCTTTCTGGACTTTAGAGCTTCTTTGGTGATGCTGATGTCTCCTTTTCTTCCCAAAATTCCAACTCGGGTTCAAATCGGCAAAAATTCCAACTGGTACTATTTACAACTACAGTGTACGCAATATCGAGCTTCATAAGTATGCATGAATCGGATACAGTTGTAAGATTTTTTGTCGCATCTCCATTCTGTCAGCAATTGGAAATATGAATAGCTTTTGTCATTTAAATTTAGTTTTTATTCAGCCTCAACTGATTTGGTAATTCGTGATTATAGTGCGATAACATTGCCATTATTTGTGAAGCTATAACAAGGGTGTTCAATAAGTTCAACTTAACAAAGTCGAAGTAAGTTATCATATTGCCATTTCACGAGTGAATGTCTGTGAGGCTTAGTCTGTCATTTTTAGCTTAACTTGACAAAGTCAAGATAAGCTATTGCCATCACGCGTGCGGAAGTCTGCGAGTCTGTCAGTCTGTTCTCATTTACTTTAGCACAGGTTACACCCCGAAAACGTTTAGCACAGTCTATAGATCGTATTTATGAAGGGATTTTATTGTAACCGTGACGGCCGCAGGGGCGCGTAACCTAGATTCCTTTAGTACAGTTGCATTTATAAGGGATTTCATTGCGAATTTGTAGGATCACTCAGTATAATGCCTAGATGAGAACATGCTGTTTTGGTGTGATCGGTCAACCCTGACGGCCAAACAGGCCTGTGATCTAGACTTGTTTAGCACAGTCTACAGTTCATATTTATGAAACCATTTCATTGTAACTTGGAAGGGTAACTCAGTATGGTGTCTAGATGAGATTGTCCTGTTTTGGGCACGGTCGGTCAGCCGTTACCACCACCTGGTCACGTGACCTAGATTCCTTTAGCACTGTGTACGGGTTGTTTTTATGGAGGGATTTCATTGTAACTTAGTAGGACAACTTGGTATGCTATCTAGATGAGTCCCTTCTATTTTGGTCATGATCGGTCAACCGTGACTGCCCCGAGCCGTCATGTGACCTGGATTCCTTTAACAGAGCCAACACGTTATATTTATGAAGGGATTTCATCGTAACTTGGTGGGATGACTCGTTTTGGAATAATTTTACTGTAACTTGGTAACTTTGGTTGATATAAACTGTGAGGGCCACATTAACCCAGGTCTCAATTCTTTAGTACATTCTACACCTCAAATTATTTTTATTGAAAACCCAGCGTACAGGGAACAGAAATTAACGTATTCTCAGTTATCGCAATTCTTGTCGTATTTCATAATTCTGGTAGATTAGAAGTACCAAGGACTAACTGTAGACAAACGGGCGTATATACCTTCAATACTACAGCGCTATATCGGCCCAACACTAGAAGCCCGATATACACTGACCCGACCAACGTAATATCGGATTGTACAGTGGACAACACCAGCGGTCAATGTTTCTTTGAAGCCGCGTGCGCATCTTGACGCCACCATGTCACTATCAGCGCCAACCGCTCCATGGAGAAAACTTTTCAGAAAACTCGCAAAACCCCCATTCCTCTACTACATATACATACAAACACACATCATTATACATATCATGACGTATTATATATGAAGTATGTATACCACTTGCGGAACGCAGTTCCAAATGGAGCAAAAACATGTCTCACGTCGGCTCCACCAAAAGTGCGACAAGTCCCCATCAATGGCTCAGGTATTAAGACCCGATCCATACATGGCTCAGGTATTAAGACCCGATCCATACATGTGTGCTATACTACTTTCAAGGAATGGTGGAATGGTGGATTTTTACTCATTGGTTGTAGCGGGGTCAGCCCACCCATATCGCCTCTCATAGAAACTTATCGGGTCTTTCTCCAAGCTATTTTTCACTCCTACACGAATACCGTCGCTACTGTGCAGTATCAGTAGTGTGTAATGAGGTTTTCGTTCCTCATCACCCCGGCCCGGAACCAGAGACGTGGCTAGAGGTTTCCGATTGGGGGCGGGGGTGTGTAGGGTAGTGAATTTGAATTTCGAACTGGGGGGGGGGGGGGGGGTAGACGGGAGAAAATGCAGCCATGAAATGGGGCCTAAAATTGATTCTAGTAACTGAAATGCCAACACATTTTTGATAGAATTATCAGGTTATTATTATTTGGTATTATTCTAGGAACTGAATATTGGCTAAACAAATGCTCAAGCTGAGAACTTTGAGAAATTCACATAGTGGCACTATCAGGTAGTGTTGGAATAATATTGCATAACAATTACTTGTTTGAACTAATTTAGAGTAGTTCAGTCATTGAAGAATACACATGCATTTGTGTAACTGTTACCTGTACTGAGCCTGTACTAGTTAACAGATTGGTCAACTGATTTATATAGGATTTGAGGTTCTGAGAAAATTGGAGCATTAAACTTGATTGCTACTATGTGTATCACACAAAAATAGAACCAAGAAGATAAAACACAACTCAAAAGTTAGATGTTTCAACTAGCTAACTGTTCACTGAGCTGCTTATGGCATTCAAATTGAGCAAAATGTGTGGAATTCATCTACGATCATGTGCGTTGATTGAATTCATTTGCCACTGCTTGAACATAGTCAGATTTTGCTTGATTTGCTTGTAGAATGTACTATACTACCACTAGTTACACTACTACCATGAAATAAATCAACATGAAACTGTCTGGAGAATAAGACTCGAACCTCGCAGCCTTCATGGTCAACCGATCTTGGCCAAAGAAGAATGTTTAACATCTGAACATAGCAAGTCATTTTACTAAGCTGCAATGGATATCCTTCATGTATATACTGGATTGAACAATTTTGGGATTAGAACTCCTGCACCCAAAAACAACAGACCATAGCAACAAAGGAGTTTCTCATTTAGATATGACCCTGAACTTACAAGTTTTGTGGTGACCAGAATTAAAGGTTATAGACAATGTTGAATAAATGAAAGTGTCAGTGATACTGTAACTTAACTTGACTGTGTGTAGTGTTTGGTGAAAAGGATAATGTTCAATGTTTATGAAAGAATTTTGAGATACGACAAGCACTGTGATAATTGAGGATATGTTAATTTCTGTTCCCTGTACGCTGTGTTTTCACTAAGAATAATTTGAGATGTAGACTGTACTAAAGAATTGAGGCCTGGGTTAATGTGGCCCTCACAGTTTAATGTTTGTCAACCAAAGTAACCAAGTTACAGTAAAATTATTCTGAGAGTATGCTCGATTGAATAGGAGTAAAAAAAACAACCCCAAACCACCAAAAGGGACTTGGATTTCCCCATTTTGGTTTTATAAGAATAGTGCTATTAGACGCGTATCTTTGTTTAAGAGTACTGGTTCGGATTCCTGTAGAAACATCGGATAGTATTATATAAATAGACCCGACGTGTTTCGTTCAGAATCCTCTGCTTCTATCTATGCTATAGTTTCTGCCCATCCCGATCTGTTCGACTATTACTGGTAGAAGACTACAGTATTGGGTGACAACAATCGAGGTAAATCATAGAAAAGATAGTTGAAGAAAAGATGGAAGCCAACGGTAAAACTACCAGGAGCAATATAGGAGCTTGGAATCCCACTTAGGAATCTAACTTATAGAATCCCTTTTATGGACCCTCCCCCCCCCCCCCCCTTTGGGAATGTTTTTGTGGTTAATGTTGGTATAGTAGCTGTATTGATTGTTGAAGTGGTCGATAAAGTAGTGGATGGTATTGTAGTTGTTGGCGTTGTAAATATTGTTATGACAAAACTCTTGTCGGTGTCGTAGTTGTTTGTTTTGTCAAGGTTAGTGTGGTAGCAGATGATGTGGTAGGTGTTGTAGTTGTTAGTTTTGTCAAGGTTAGTGTGGTAGTGGATGATGTAGTAGGTGTTGTAGTTGTTAGTTTTGTCAAGGTTAGTGTGGTAGTAGATGATGTAGTAGGTGTTGTAGTTGTTGGTTATATCAAGGTTAGCGTGGTAGTAGATGATGTAGTAGGTGTTGTAGTTGTTGGTTATGTCAAGGTTAGTGTGGTAGTGGATGATGTAGTAGGTGTTGTAGTTGTTAGTTTTGACAAGGTTAGTGTGGTAGTAGATGATGTAGTAGGTGTTGTAGTTGTTGGTTATATCAAGGTTAGTGTGGTAGTAGATTATGTAGTAGGTGTTGTAGTTGTTGGTTATATCAAGGTTAGTGTGGTAGTAGATGATGTAGTAGGTGTTGTAGTTGTTACTTTTGTCAAGGTTAGTGTGGTAGTGGATGATGTAGTAGGTGTTGTAGTTGTTAGTTTTGTCAAGGTTAGTGTGGTAGTAGATGATGTAGTAGGTGTTGTAGTTGTTGGTTATATCAAGGTTAGTGTGGTAGTAGATGATGTAGTAGGCGTTGTAGTTGTTAGTTTTGTCATGGTTAGTGTGGTAGTAGATGATGTAGTAGGTGTTGTAGTTGTTAGTTTTGTCAAGGTTAGTGTGGTAGTAGATGATGTAGTAGGTGTTGTAGTTGTTGGTTATATCAAGGTTAGTGTGGTAGTAGATGATGTAGTAGGTGTTGTAGTTGTTAGTTTTGTCATGGTTAGTGTGGTAGTAGATGATGTAGTAGGTGTTGTAGTTGTTAGTTTTGTCAAGGTTAGTGTGGTAGTAGATGATGTAGTAGGTGTTGTAGTTGTTGGTTATATCAAGGTTAGTGTGGTAGTAGATGATGTAGTAGGTGTTGTAGTTGTTAGTTATATCAAGGTTAGTGTGGTAGTAGATGATGTAGTAGGCGTTGTAGTTGTTAGTTATATCAAGGTTAGTGTGGTAGTAGATGATGTAGTAGGTGTTGTAGTTGTTAGTTATATCAAAGTTAGTGTGGTAGTAGATGATGTAGTAGGTGTTGTAGTTGTTGGTTATATCAAGGTTAGTGTGGTAGTAGATGATGTAGTAGGTGTTGTAGTTGTTAGTTTTGTCATGGTTAGTGAGGTAGTAGATGATGTAGTAGGTGTTGTAGTTGTTAGTTTTGTCAAGGTTAGTGTGGTAGTAGATGATGTAGTAGGTGTTGTAGTTGTTGGTTATATCAAGGTTAGTGTGGTAGTAGATGATGTAGTAGGTGTTGTAGTTGTTAGTTTTGTCATGGTTAGTGTGGTAGTAGATGATGTAGTAGGTGTTGTAGTTGTTAGTTTTGTCAAGGTTAGTGTGGTAGTAGATGATGTAGTAGGTGTTGTAGTTGTTGGTTATATCAAGGTTAGTGTGGTAGTAGATGATGTAGTAGGTGTTGTAGTTGTTAGTTATATCAAGGTTAGTGTGGTAGTAGATGATGTAGTAGGCGTTGTAGTTGTTAGTTATATCAAGGTTAGTGTGGTAGTAGATGATGTAGTAGGTGTTGTAGTTGTTAGTTATATCAAAGTTAGTGTGGTAGTAGATGATGTAGTAGGTGTTGTAGTTGTTGGTTATATCAAGGTTAGTGTGGTAGTAGATGATGTAGTAGGTGTTGTAGTTGTTAGTTTTGTCATGGTTAGTGAGGTAGTAGATGATGTAGTAGGTGTTGTAGTTGTTAGTTTTGTCAAGGTTAGTGTGGTAGTAGATGATGTAGTAGGTGTTGTAGTTGTTGGTTATATCAAGGTTAGTGTGGTAGTAGATGATGTAGTAGGTGTTGTAGTTGTTAGTTATATCAAAGTTAGTGTGGTAGTAGATGATGTAGTAGGTGTTGTAGTTGTTAGTTTTGTCATGGTTAGTGTGGTAGTAGATGATGTAGTAGGCGTTGTAGTTGTTAGTTATATCAAGGTTAGTGTGGTAGTAGATGATGTAGTAGGTGTTGTAGTTGTTGGTTTTATCAATGTTAGTGTGGTAGTAGATGATGTAGTAGGTGTTGTAGTTGCTTTAGATGCTGTGGTAGTTGAAATTGAAGTTGTGGGTGTAGTAGTGGTTGTGCTTGTAGTTTAGTTTGATGATATTGTCAGGGGTGGTGTTGTAGTGGACACTTCAGTAGTTGTAGTTGTTGGTGTAGTGGTGGTTGTTGTGGACGTTGAGGTTATTGGTGGTGTTCTCGTTGTGGCTGGTACAGTGGTAGTTATCATTGAGGAAGCCGAAAAACTGCTTGCAATACGTAATTACATATGCAGTTCTTCAGGTCCACCGCTACTACACCAATGTTTACTGCACCATCAATCACTACTGCACCCACACTTGCTATATCAGTGTCTACTACACCAACAAGGACTATATCAAACACCCCCACATCAACTACTTCAACTTCAAAACTAGTACACTGATATTTACTACACCATCAACCACTACAGTACCAAGCACCACAACTACTACTGTACCAATAAGTAATACACCAACTTCTACAACAACAACGTTCACAAACAAATAAAAACAAAGTGAGCGGGGGCTCAATAGAAATACCCCTACCCCCTTTGCTGTTCAGCCATCTGAATGTGATGTACCCCCCCCCCCCCCACCCCCAGAAAGATGTACATCAAATTTAATTGCAATCAGTTCACCCAAACTCACGTTAAAATTCGGACAATACAAAAAACATGTTTCCTTAGTCCAAAAAAGGACCATAACGCTGGTGAAAATAAACGGACCATGTACATTTTCAAACTTACCTGCATTACCTCCCAAGTAAGCCCTATACCAAATTTGGTTACGATCAATTCAAGTTAAAATTTGGACGCCAAAGTGTTTTGGACGGACGGATGGAGGGACGGACGGACGGACGGACGAACGGACGGACGGACGGATGTCTCGGCGCACGGACGGGACATCTCGGATAGACGGATGGACGGGAGACAATGAAGTTACAGCTTCCGACACAACGATCGACATCTCAAATGCAACCACAGTATGAAGTTATAGCTTCGTACACAAAAGAAAACTAAACTTATTGCACGGACACCAAAAAATTATTTATAGTAACGGTGACATTGACCTTTGACCTGTTGACCTCAAACGCAGTCCCAATGATCGACATCTTAATTCCAACCACAATGTGAAGTTAGAGCTTCGTACACAAAAGAAAACTAAAGTTATTGGACGAAAATTAAAAATTATATTTATAGTAACGGTGACCTTGACCTTTGACCTACAGATCCCAAGAGCAATCTCAATCATCATCCCAATACAGGCAGCCTACCTGTGAAGTACGAGTACTGTGCAACCAATGGTACAAAAGTTATTGCCCGGAAACGAGTGTGACTGACGGAAGAAAAACCGGAAGGACGGACGGACGGACGGACGGACGGGCAGACGTTCCAGCGGACGGACATACGGACGGAACGGTGAACGGACAAAGTGATTACTGTATGCCCCCTCCCTTTTCAAAGGGGGTACAACAACCACATAACCACGATCAACCACTACGACACAATCACCAGAATTACTACATCAACACAAGTATTACACCAGTGAGTACTACAACAACCAATACAACAACCACTGTAATGTCTAAACCAACTACAACACCAACCACCGCAGCCACTAACAACTTTGTTAACCATTACAACGTCAACTACCACCACAATCGCTACCCCAGCCTCTACTACTACACCAGCTACAATACTACTACACCAGCCACTACTATACGAACTACTACAACACCACCCACTACAACGACTAAACGACTACAGCACTAACAACTACAAAAGCCACCTCGGCTACCACTTCCTCGTTCCCTGCTATCCCAATCAGAATAACAAAACCACTACAATGACCACACCAACTATAACACAAACAATCACAACAACGACCACTACAACTAATATGTCGACCACTATTATACAAACCACTTCAACACCAACCATCACAGTGACGAAGCAAGCTACAATTACAAGACTAACAACTACAACATTGACCAGTACAACTACTGCAGGAACCATTACTATACCAAATACACTACAACATCCACCAATACAATCACTAAACCAACTACAACACTGACAACTGCAACAACCTACAACAGACTGACCAACAGTTTCCGAATAACCACTATATTCCGTCCCCAGCAGTCCACAAAACACCACTGCCTTCAGCCCGCAAAGTAATACTGTCTTCAGTCCCCAAATCACCAATGTCTTCAGTCCACAATAGTCCTTAAATCATCACTGTCTTTGGTCTCCAATAGTCTTCAACTGTACCACACCAGCACAGTCTTCATCTGTCCACAAACCACCACTATATTCAATTCACAACTCACAACTATTTTCAGTCCCCAAAAATCCCAATATTGCCACTGTATTCAGTCCCCAAAAGTCGTCTCCAAACCATAATTATACCTAGTCCTCAAACGTCCCCAGCCCAGCACTCTTCAGTGCCCATCAGGCCCCAAACCACCATTGTCATCAATCTCCAAATCCCCGCTAGTCCATACTTCGTACCCCCAATAGCAACAATCCGATGATACAACACATTCGATGGGTTAGTAGAGCAAATGAGTGATAATGATCAACAGGAGTACAGACCGTTCATCCTATGCTACCATTACGGCCCACCAAGCAATACATCAAATGACCTTCCATTTGTACCCACATGCTGGAATAAAGCATTTTGATAGATTAAAAGTAGCAAATGTTCTTCTAACTGTAGACTAACAGTCATATATAGTACTATATACCCTAAAAACAGCACTGCTTTATCGGTCCAGTTCAAGCAGCCCGATACACTTTAACCCGAACAACGTAATATCGGATTGTCCAGTAGATATCCACAGAGGTCAGCGTTTCTATGACGCCGCGTGTGCATCATGACGTCACCAAGTCATTAGCAACTCCAGCCGTTCCACTGAGAACACTTTCAAGAAAACCTCCCTTCCCCCACAACCCTCTACTACATATCCATACACAGACACATAACTAAACACACCATAGCATATTATATGTGAAGTTCGTATACCAAAAAGCATGCCTCACGTCGGCTTCACTAAAAGCTTGACAAGGCTCCACCAATGGCCCAGGTAATAAAGTACGATTCGTACACGTGTGTTGTGCTACTTTCAAGGAATGGTAGATTTTCTCTCAGTGGTAGTAGTGGGACCAGCCTACCCTACATGTCAGGTCTCTCTTCGAGCCGCTTTTGATTCATAAACGATTACCGTCGCTACGAATAGCATCAATTAAGATGCTTATTTATTTGTAACTTTCGAGTGTAATGATACTTTTTCAACAGGTCAAATACAGTGTCGGACAAGCATTAAATGTCCCTAGGGAGTCAACCTTACTGATGTCGCCCTATCCCATTTTTTGAATGCTAGTTTGATATGGGCATCTGCTTTTCATGATCTTCATGGCTTTATTGATATTGATATATTTTGCCGGCCGAGAGATGCCAGTTGGTGAAGATTAATCGTAGTAACCATCTACTACGCGCACAAACAGTTCTGGCATTCATTGTGGGCACGTGTACCATAAACTTGATGTGAGTCTTCGAATACTGCGCCACCGCCCTGCCACTTGGCCAGTTGGGATTAAATCACTGGCCGATGCCAAAATAGAAAAAAATACTGGAGGCGATAGGACCTAAGATTGTTTTCGTCTTATAGCAGTAGAGGTGAGGGCCAGTTTCTCCATTGTAGCAGGGGGAGGGGGGGGGTTAAAATGGCTTCTTGTCGGTTTACTGGGGGAACAGAGGAGGACCAGTTTCTTCATTGTAGGGGGGGGGGGGGGGAGTAGTTAAAATTGCTTCTTTTCGGTGTACGGGAGGACAGGTGAGGGCCAGTTTCTCCATTGCAGCTTGGGGGGGGGGGGTGCGGTTAGTTAAAATTGCTTCTTTTCGGTTTAGAGCGAGGAGGGACGAGGGCCAGTTTATCCACTGTTATGGGGGGGGGGAAGAAGGGGCTAGTTAAAATTCAACTTTAACAGTTTACCCAAAATGACACTTACAATATAACTTCGTAAGTTCGTGAATAACTACAAATTTTCATTTTTGTCACAAAGAACATAACTTACGACTCTTCATTACAACGAGCTCGATCAAAGCGTTCGAGAGGAGATCATTCGCTTCATTTGTTTTGCTGGCCAAAATTGAAACAGAGAATGGAAAAATAATATATTATGTTGGAAACACGATTTGTTTTAATAGCGAAGCGCCGGCCAGTTGTGGCCATCAAGTAAATGGGGAAAGTTAATACAATCCCCGTATAATGTGCGGGGGGTGGGAAATGGGATCGCAAAACGTTTTTCCTAAGGGCAAATGTTCCAGTTGCGTCACGACTGTTTTAATTTGCTCTGACGCCCAATGTGCTAACCACTGAATCGCGGCGAAGATTCCATCATGGATGGGAAAACAGGAAAGCAGTGGTTCTCACAAGGATTTGAGAAATGAGTTAATAAATATGATCAATTGTTGGTTTTTTATATACAATATTGAGAAAATTTTGTCGATTTAAAGATTTAGAGATGGAAATAGACAAATTGGAGAAGCATCATCCAGATTTCACATTATAAACAATTTATGGATGTAAGCACCGGGAATGTAACTTCCGTCCCCGGCTCCACTTCATGTTCCCCAAGATTGATGCTTTTAGACAGTGAAAAACAGAGTTTTCGAATATACAAAAGAGTTTTCGTATATACGAAAGAGTTTTCGTACTTACGAAAAAGTTTTCGTACCTACGAAAGTGTTTTCGTAGTTACGAAAAAGTTTTCGTACTTACGAAAAAGTTTTCGTACTTACGAAAGTGTTTTCGTAGTTACGAAACAGTTTTCGTACTTACGAAAGTGTTTTCGTAGTTACGAAAAAGTTTTCGTACTTACGAAAAAGTTTTCGTACTTACGAAAGTGGTTTCGTACTTACGAAAGTGTTTTCGTAGTTACGAAAAAGTTTTCGTACTTACGAAAGTGTTTTCGTACCTACGAAAACGTTTTCGTACTTACGAAAGTGTTTTCGTACTTACGAAAGTGTTTTCGTAGTTACGAAACAGTTTTCGTACTTACGAAAGTGTTTTCGTAGTTACGAAAAAGTTTTCGTACTTACGAAAAAGTTTTCGTACTTACGAAAGTGGTTTCGTACTTACGAAAGTGGTTTCGTAGTTACGAAAAAGTTTTCGTAGTTACGAAAGTGTTTTCGTACCTACGAAAAAGTTTTCGTACTTACGAAAGTGTTTTCGTACTTACGAAAAAGTTTTCGTACTTACGAAAATGTTTTCGTAGTTACGAAACTTCAATTTTATTTTTTTAGCGTGGCAGCAATACGCTTCCGTAATTATTTGTCCCCCAATAGGAATCAACTATTTATTTAAACAAAAATGCAGCATAAATGATGGACAACAAGTTTGTTGTGAATGCGAATTAATTTCAAGCACATTGATAACAAGAACGCCCTCATCTTTGTATTACGTGTACATTGCATACAAAACCGCACTTGTTAATTACCCCGTCGTTTGTGTAGAAACGACCGTGTATGAAAAGCTGTTTTAGTGCGGTCATGTAAGAAGGATTACATAACCAATTAATGTTTGGCGACAAAAATCTTTCAGAGACTTCCCTGATTAGCAATTATATTGTTCAGTCAGAAAATTTCTAAACCCTACATCTAATAAAATATTCCGATACAAATGCAATATCTTTCATTTCCAGAACTCTGTACTGCGGTTTAATATAGGAATTGAAAAAATCCGTTCGTTAATTCGTGAGATTTTCGATTTGTTTTCATATTAAAATAAAATTTTCGCTGATATATGATTTGACCCCCCCCCCCCCCCCCCCTCCGTATAATTGAAGGTCGGATTGTCTCCGTCGAAATGATCTTGTCTTCATTCAATCTCATAACGCTTCATCTGTATTTTTTAAATGAAATTATGGAATAGAACGAGTATTTCAGTGAATAAAATGTGTTCTTGGTGTACGGTGTTTTTGAAACAACAATGTGACAGTCTTGGCGAAACATCCTGGCGTTTCGCTGCGGCAATAGCTTTTCCGATGCGGGATTATGGATTCTATACTGTGCCGAGTGCCCGAACATTTCAAAGTTAAAACCCAGTGATTTAATTTTTATTGTAGCATAAGCATTTTACCGAAATAGTTTAGATGAACTAAAATGAGAATGTATTATTCATTAAAAAAATTAATCGTCCAATATGCGGGAAAAAGCATGAAAACCGCTAGTAAGCTTTCTGTTTTTACCCAACGTCAACAGCCAAATTCGGCCAGCACTATACACAAAAATCTCCATTCAAATTTTATGTTTTAAATTTTTGTTAAAAAACATAGCTTATGACCTCTCATTGGAACGATCTCGATGATCGCGGTAAAGGAATGTCAACCAAGGTTTATGTTGTTTTGACCTGTGATGGAGCACTGAAAGGGAAAAAGATTCCCATTCTGACAAGGCAAGCACTTCGAATGGGTTATCCCGTCATGTCCTTCCATCACATCCTGGACTGCACTGACAGTAAAATTTGTTTACCAGCAGAAAATTATCAGTTAAATTTACCGAAAAATGTGTCCATTTTAAAAGATACCACCCTTGAAAAAAAATATTTTGGCAGGACACGCAACATGATCAGTGACTTGAAAAAAAAAAATGAAGAAGAAAAAAATAAAAACACCGGTCAAACATATCTCCCCTGGTCGAAACAGTTCTTTGTACTTTGTTTTCACAAAAAACAAGTGAAATTCTAAAAAATGACCCCGATTAAATTTTAAAAAGACTCGTGAATTGTTTGTGTTACTTCACGAAAATTGGAAGCAGTTATCTCCTCGCCAAAAAGATAAATGTCGCCAGCAATGGAGAAACGAAAGTTTAACCAGGGAAAGCTATTTTTTAAACAAGATAAAAAAACACGAGTTGCGTGAGTATAACCAAATCACGTCTCCCAACCACAAAAAAATTGTTAAAACCCCCCCACTTAAACTATTCTCGTGTGTTTAAACAAACACATGTTCAATGGATCACTACCTCACTCAAGAGGTGTGCTGTCTGAAATATTTGGGGGGGGGGGGGGGGTCATTGCATTTCCACAGAATGTCTTAGACAATAATGTACACTGTGATAATATTTAATAGTGCTTCTTTCCCCGTGGCAACGGGAAGTGAAGCAGTGCTTATTTACTATGGTAAGAAAGTTCCGCTTTACTGGTGAAATAGGACCCAGTCACCAGTGCCTGGGATGGATGTCCACTAAAATGGGCACCAAAGGGGTAAACGATCGGCTAAACTTGACTTTAGACATTTGTTGTGGTCACAATTTATTTATTTATTGGTGTTTAATGTCACTTTTCTGCAACTATGAACTAATTGCGACCGACGGGCACAATTAGCCATAGCTGATGAAAAGTGACCTTAAACACCAATAAATAAATAAATCGCTAATGCTTCTTGCAAAGTGTCTAGTTTGTTCACACAATTTATTTCGTGTGTGTAGATAAGTGCAGGGTGGATTACAACCAAATCACAAACAGAGTGAATTATCCACTCAACTTCAACTTACAGGCGCCGATAAACAGCAGCCAAGCAAGCAAATTGTCTCTTGATGGATGTGTAGATAAATCTGGTGGCCCTTAAAAAATCAGTCCGTGTAAAAAATATGAGTTCTGTAAAACATTCACTTGACAAGTGATTTGGTAGCAGTCCACCTGTCACGTACTGTGTATTTTTACCCATTAGTAGTTGAGTGCTAACTCCATGGAATATTAGCAGAGATTTTCTATTCAAAAGTGCAAACAAAACCCGATCGATATTATAGTGCTTTGAAAGAGTGCTTGTGTATATATTTTTTTTAAAAGATAATATATTCTGTCATCCATGTGTGCAAATGTTTATAGATACTTGTAAAGAATTAAAGTCTGATATCATTAATCACAAAACCCGATCGATATTATAGTGCTTTGAAAGAGTGCTTGTGTATATATTTTTTTAAAACATAATATATTCTGTCATCCATGTGTGCAAATGTTTATAGATACTTGTAAAGCATTAAAGTCAGATATCATTAATAAAAAAAAATTGCTTAATAAAGTATTGTTTGTTAAAATCATTTGTCCCATTTGATCAGTCAACACAGATGACTGTCCATAAGATCATCATTGACAACTGCACTTGTTATTGTTGAAGTAATTACCATGGATACTAAAAAGTTCCCCTCAAAGCCAATTAGCTTGTCCTATTTTTAGACACCCTATTATGCAATCGACCAATGGAGAGGAGAGAGTATTTTAAATGGACTGTACACGTAATGTTATTGTGTAAGCTTCCTTAAATAACCACATTTCACACATTCAGAGGTACATTTAGTACTTTAAAACGTAGTTTTCATACACTTACCGTCCTTTTTACCGGATACCGTCCTTTTTACCGGCAAAAAGTATTACCCTCCGTTCGGGCGTCTGTCCGGGCATACTCGCACTGATAGTTCGATGACTTGAACAAACGTTCTCCGATTTTACTTTTATTTAACATACATGTTTTATTGCAAAGACATCTTACCCTACAGAGAAATACAATACAATAAAATGGCGCAGGTGCAACTGTACATAAAACAGAAACTGATCCAATGAATTGGAAAGAAAGAGAAAGTACCATACTATATCCCACCATCTCCTTTAAATAATTTACCTATCTATTGGGTGTGGAGGCAATCTACTTTCATTTATATGATAGGCCCACTAAAATCTCTCTCACCCAATACAGCAAAGGTCATTGTCGGGGTTCTTTTCCACTGGAAATAAACCAGTCACTGGAATCTCATTGTTTCCCTAATATATTCTTGAACCGCACTAAATATACTGGCGTTTTCCAAGGCAGTTTTCTCCGTATCCCCATATAGCATAAGAGTGATATTAGTGGTGTGGCACAATTTTATTAGAAGCTAATTTCGTTGTTTTGCATATGGAGGACAGAATTGAACATGATATAATACATACAAAAGATTGATAATGTTACATTAACTGTACAGAATTTATAATAAAAGGTATGCAGTACAGCAAGACATGTAGAAATAGCCGACAATATCAAAGGAGAGGATTCGGCAGAAAGCACTTAGCTTATATAAGTCGTCTCCTGGAACATTTCTAAAATAGCAAAGTATATAGGTGGTTGCTAAAACTGAATAAAATATTGTTTGAACTCATAGTCGTTGTTGGATAGAAAGAGAAAAGTGAGAGAACTAGGGAAAAAAGAGGAAAAAAAGAAGAAACAACAAGGAAAGCACAAGAGAAGAAAAAAATTAAAAGAACAAAAAAGAAAGAAAAAAAAAATCAAGAAAGGAAAAACAAACCGTTTGATGGAAAAAAAGACGCAGAATAACCTGCAGATGAAAACCAACTTGAAAGCAGTATTACACACCAGAAGCTATCACATGAGTGTAGTCTATGACTCTATTAATGAACAGTACCATCGTCGCTAACAGACAAGAGAAGAGTCAAGAGTCCGCGCCTGGACTGTTCTCACCACTCTTCCAGCTCAGAGGAGTTAAAAATTAATTTCAACAGGATACTCTTGGTACGGAGAGACAGTCCAGGGGCGGACTCTGGGCAGTCCGCGCTATTCTTCCCCAGGATGGCTAATGTCCAAAATGTTATTGTGATGTATTTACTGATGCATATACACCTGTCGATATACCATAATGGAATAAATCTACATGTATATTGCAACTCAGTGAAAGCGCCCACTTTGCATGAAATATTCTTGCACGACTCTGAACACAAGATAGTTGTCAGTGATGCTCAGCTGCTCAGACCCACACAGGAGCATAGAAAGATCAAAGGTAAATGGCAATGTTTTAATTGTTAGATCACGTACATCTGAATAGTTTATACAGTGCAGAAGAAAGTGTTCAGTTGTTTCTATGCCATCACCCTGACACAGAGGTGAAGTCGAGAGGTGATTATCATACAGATGGGCGTTAACACCGCTACAGTGCAGACGCAACCTACAATGATAAATCTGAGCTGCTCGGGATTTGGCCTCGGCATAGAATGTGGGCGGACGTTGATTCCCACCACCTTCTGAAATTTATGATGGAACAATTTTCCCTAACCGAGACGGGCAACACATTTCCACTGCAATAACTTGAACAAACGTTCTCCGATTTGACTAGTATTTGCCATACAGGACTTTTGTAAGAATGTCTCAAGCAAGTTTGAAAACCGGCCCAGCCCGATTTTTCATTATAAAGTTATGGGCCTTAATAAGACGATTTTTACGAACTTTGAACTCGTTATAGCACAATAACTTGAACAAACGTTTTCCTATTTGACTAGTATTTGCCATACAGGTCTTTTGCAATATATTTCAAGCGGGTTCGAAAACTGGCCCGTCCGATTTTTCGTTACAGAGTTATGGGCCTTAATTAATTTTTACAAATTCTGAACTTATTAATAGTGCACACCCACGCAGTGGCGTGTGCGCACATAGGTAACCCAGGTACGTATCCATGATTTTATAATTTTTCTATATACCTGCAACAGAGTTTGGGGTGCCATCTGGCGGCGTGGCTCTCCCACTGGCAAAAAAAAAATCCAAAATCATTGTAACGGATATTTGATGTTTTTGGCTTTTCAAAGGACATTATGTAAAATATATTGTTACAGAATGATGGAAACTATGAGAAATAATTAAGTAATGAAGTGACTTTCGAAGTTATGTAGTTGTTGGCGAGTTAGGTATTGTTTGAAAGTTCGAAGTTCCAATGCCGTCCGTTGCCGGTTTCGTCAGATTCAAAGACCAGTTTCAATTTTAATTGAGAACGTACACTTCACAATTCGTTGACAACGAATAAAAAATAAAAAAGGTGATTTATTGACACTTTTAGTGGGCCCTTTTCATTTGTGGGGAACTTAGCGCGATTTCCTTAGAAACAGCCGGAGTTTGGATGAATTCAAGTTATGTTGACGTACGGTCTGGGGAAATCTTTGTTATCAAAACACGGACATACGGGACACACTAAAAAGTGTAGCCCGAGCTGAGAATACGGTGTAGCTGAGAAATAAACATCCGTTTTCTCTCTTGTTTGTCGTTCAATTTAGATTATTTTTGGTATATAGATCAGTGGTAGCCAAATGAAACAGGATAAAGTTAAATTGATTTTTTAGACAGTATATTTTGTGAAATATACGATAAAATATCTCTGAGAGACACTAAAAAGTGTAGCTGAATCGCCGAGCCCGTTAATTTACTCGCATGTGAAATTTCTCCTTGTGTTATCTAATCAGTTGTTTCTAGTGTTTTTTTAATCTTGTTTTCTTTGCTGTGACTGTTATCAACTTGATTCATTAAGTTATTGTGATAAGATTTATCAGTTTTTAGACAAAGGTGAATATTGATCAGTTGTTTCCAGTCTTATTATGATCTTCTTTTCTTAACTATGATTATCAACTTGATTCATTAACTAACTGTGATCAAATTAATCAGTTTCTCATTGAAACTGTTGAAATGCGAGATAACATATTCTTTTGTCACTGAAAAGTGTTTGTTTACTACTCATAATTGAATACAGGAGAGTCGGCACAAAATCAAAACTGAGGAGGTGCGAAGGGTGATCTCAAAACTGAGGAATGGAAAAGCGGGAGGGGTGGACGAAATTCCTAACGAGTTTATCAAAAAAGGGGGAGAGGAACTTCTGGAAAGCCTAACTGCCCTATTCAATTTAGTCATAGAAAAACAAGAGGTCCCAAAGGAGTGGAGGGAAAGTAAAGTGACATTTATTCACAAAAAGGGGGAAAAAGACGTCTTGGATAACCATCGAGTGATCTCTGTCAGCAGCAACACTGGAAAAGTGTTTTGTAAAGTCCTGTATGGGAGATTAGAGGAGGTGATTGAAGAGAAAGGTTTTTTGGGAGAAATCCAGAATGGCTTCAGGAAGGGAAGGAGAGTCACCGACCATCTTTTCACGCTATCCCAAATGATAGAATCTGCGAGGGCAAAAAAGAAAAAGATGTTCATGGCCTTTTTGGATGTTAAAAAGGCATACGATAGAGTATGGAGAGAGGGTATGTGGCGCAAGCTGGAGGCTCTGGGCTTGGGGGCGAGTTTGTTGGGATTATGAAAGCATTATATAAAGATGTACAGAGTGAACTTAGTTTATACAATATTTATTCATAAAGCAGTGTTACGCGTAAACATTACATAATAATAAAACCACAGAACGGCAAACATTTTTCATGGTTGTACACGGTATAACAGAAACAGAAGTAATCGGGATTGTAAGTAGACGAGGATTCGACAGGAAGCCATAGGCTTATATGAGTCGTCTCCTTTATTCAAGAACACCTGAACTTAGCCTGGGTAACATTACAACAAAACGTGTGCATATGGAGATAGGCCTAAAACAGGGGTGTATCCTTTCGCCAATTCTTTTTGCATTGTACATCAAAGGTTTAGGAGATGAACTCCTGCATAGCGACGAGGGGGTTGCAGTTGGTGACTTGAAGATCCCAGAGCTATTTTTTGCAGACGATATGGTGCTAGTGTCAGAAAGCGAAGAGGGGTGAGAGAAGAATTTGTCGCGGCTGTGTTTGATGTCTACAAAGGACCGATTGAAGATGGGTTGAAAATGATGCATTCGCGCTTTTAAATAAGGTGCGCTTGGACGATGCTGAGAATTTAGTTTTTTCTTGCAACCAACCATACTAACACAAGCGTCGACCGGTGTCTTTTGTCATAGTTTTACACTGACAAATGTGACAAATCTCCTTCACCGGAAACTATCTCCCAGTTTTCATATCACAATGAACATAACCGCTGTCCGCGTGACCGTGTGGTCAAAACCGAAACGAATTATCGAATCCGTGGTCAAAATTAGCTGCAATTGGCTTTTAGACAAATGAAATACACGAAATATTCGCAATTTCTTCATTATCCATGCCGAGTTACTTTTTAACCAGACCACATGCGTTCAGTTTCGTTTGTTGGCATCAAACTGATATTGTTTGTGGTAATTAATAGTACGAGAAGGCGAAAGAAGCCAAATATTTCCCGTCATCTATAAATTAACTAAAATTGATAATTCCTTTTATTTTACTGAAATTATGAATTGATAAGGTGGATGTGTTGCGATTATTATGCCCCAGACCTGGAAGTTGGAAAATCAAAGGTGCATCTAGGGCCATGCAGTAGTGACCTCTGTCCTCTTAGTCTTAGTCTTACCCATTCATCATTACATGTACCAACATTCTCCCTTGTATCTCAACCATTGCTACTCCAATTTGAAAGATATTTGGTGTTGTGCTCGAGCATCACGGAGAAACAATGCCTGTGTAGCTGCTGTAGCATGTGTTTCTTCCCACATTTTTTCAGAGTTGTGGTACTTTTTCACTCTTTTGAGTTAGAAAATTATGTTTATAACTAGTTGATTTGTTACAATTTGTTGCAAAGTGCCTGCTGATACCCTCAAATGTATTGCTACAAAATATGTCTGGTTAAGATTTTGTTCCTATTACTTATCAAGCAACAAGCTAATGAATATTCTGTATAAAGCCACCAATCTGATGTTGGACACTTTTATCGGAGCTGTTTTGAAGGCTTATGGAACTCAAAATGTTCATTATAGCAGGACTTTTCTATTCACCCATTAATCGATAAATTAAGTGTTATAGTTGAAGGTAAGAAGCATGAAAGGTTCAGAACTAAAAGTCCAAAAAGAATGTTTTGCAATGTAACATGATTTTTGAAGATACACATATTTGGAGGGTTACCTGTCTGATAGTGTTTGGAAAATGAGTGGCCAGGATCTTCAAAAAGAAAAAAGAGTTAAACTTTGAGAAAAAAGGCATATGCCTTGAGTGCCGGAGGTAGAGTCACACAAGGAAGAGAGACCCCCCCCCCCCCCCCCCCCCCACTCCACGGGAATTTGTTTGTGTCAAATGGAGCTCACTTGTCACCTTTTGGGGATTGCTTTGTGTACTGCGTTCTTGAAAAAAATATGTGAGACCCTCTGGGTGAGCCCTTTTGATCTTAATATGCCAATAAGCCTCGTTGGGGAAAGAACATGTAATAATGGTTATGTAAGGTTGATTTGATGTGTTTTGAATAACAATGTACTTTTAAGTACATTAGATGGTTTATTGCAGTGACAGGTTACAGTTACCCTTATTTCTTCTCCAACAGATATCATGAGTGTATTGGTGTCCAAGAGAAAACAGAGCTATTATACTTATTGATGAACTAGACAAATTTAACAATTTAATCACTATCAAATTGATGCATGGGATAAAAGGGGTTACAGTGCAAGGGGGTTGTAAATATATTTATTCAACTACAATGTATGACTTTGCAGTGCATTCTACATAGGAGAATATCATAGTTCCTTTCCAAACCACTACAGTGACACATACATCTTTATATTGGGAGACACTCTTTTGTCCTTCCATACTTCTTCTGGTGGACTCCTTCAAGTTGACCTTTGTTGAACTCCCCAAATCAAAACATAAACAAAAGAAAATGTCTGCCTTCAATCAGTGAGCACTCCACTGATAACATTTGGTTTAAACAATATTTTATTCTTTAAAAATGTCATATATAACAAAATGTTTACAAACAGTAAAGAAGTTGGATGAGATATCTTATATAACATTTGTTCAACATTGTAGAGTAACAGAATAATAGAGGGATTTGACAAAAAGCTGAAAGCTTATGTGCGTCATCTCCCTAAACCATGAAATATATCAATTATCTGAGGTGGTAAAAACACTTCTTAAATTTGTCCAAAGCTACCTAAGATCATGACCCATATTCGAAATTAAAATATAGTTTGAGCAGATGCCCAGCTAACTGGGTGGGGCCTCGCATCCACGAACACAACAGTGCATGGGTGCGATTCCCCAGCCAGTGCAAGGCTAATAGTCTGATCAAAGTTAGCTTGAAGCAAAGGAAATTAAGTGTGAGTTGTCAGAACATATGACGACTATACCTGATAATGCTTAAACCATGAATGTGAGAAAAGTAAGAAAGATGGAAAGAAGAGTAAAGGGAAGTGAGACAAGAAAGGACAGAAAAACAGAAAAACCAGCTTGAAGACAATGACTATTGCCTATATAATCGTAACAGCTATTATTACATGCAGCCTATGTAACTTACTTGGAAATGGGGCGGGGTAGAGGTGTTTTACAGTGTGATCGACACAGAGACCGACTTAAAAGAGAGCAGACAAAGATTCATCTTTGGAGAAATGCGATTTTCACAGTTAGCGAAAACGTCCACTTGATAAAATAAAGTCGTGAACCACTTTAAAAACAAGCTGGTTCTCCTGGTTATTCAAAAATTCAGATCCAAAAAGAAGCGTTGGTACGTCAATTGGGAATGGTAGTAGCTTAATGGAATTATCACGAACATTTGTGAAGACTGGGCAGTGGAGAAGATAGTGTTCCACGGTCTCACACACCCCACACTGACATAATGAGGTAGGCGACAGATGATTTGAATACAGATGGAAGTTGAGGCTACTGCAACCCAGACGTAACCTGGTGTGGTGAATTTGAGCTTTGCGGGACTTTGCACCACTATAAAACTTAGGAGGCCTTTGGTTCCCACCACTTAAAAATATCTTGAAGTTGGGCAATGAAGAGTTTTCACGCACAAACATGGGCAGGCTATTCCATTGCTCCGTAACGCTGGGGATGAAGGAAGACTGATATAATTGTGTCCGACAGAAAGGAATTCTGTGGTTGTTACAGGACCGAAGATTTTGCGATAAATTTGATGATGAGATGGTTGGAGGGACCTTATTGGCAATATACGGGGGCGACATTCGATGGTACATTTTGAAATATTGTAACAATTTGTGTTTACAACGTCTTTCTTGTAAAGAGTCCCAGCGTGTTTCAGTATTAAGTAGACGCTTACTGCAACTAACTGTTGCCCCTGTTATGATTCTCGCAGCTGCAATCTGTATTTTCTCTAATTTTTCAGCTTCGGTTGCAGAACAGTTGTCCCAGGCAACATCCGCATATTCGAGTAATGGCCTGATGAAGGCAAAGTAAATTTTTTCTAGGACATCCCGATCGAGGTTAAATTTCTGCTTTCTTAATAAGTCTAAACGAACCCAAGCTTTGGAGCAGATGTGGTCAATGTGATCGTCCCACGTACAAGAACTGTTTAGTATGACTCCTAAGTGTTTGTGTTTTTTTACTTCAGACATCGGCGTTTTACTAAAGAATAGTGGTGGGTGGGCAACAGGGGTGTTTTTGCGCGATATCAACATACTCTCTGTTTTATGGGGATTAAACTCTACCAGCCATGTCTTGGCCCAATGTTCAATTGTGGCCAAGTCTTGGTTGATTAAAGTTGAGACTTGCACGGGATTCTCTACTATTAAATACAGGGAAGTATCATCAGCAAATAGACGTATATTACTGAATAAGTTTTCAGTAATGTCGTTGATATAGATTAAAAACAATATGGGACCGAGTATCGAGCCCTGCGGAACACCAGCATTAATAGGTCTCCATGTTGAGGCATTGGATCCTATTACTACCCGTTATGACCTATCTGAAAGATATGATTTTAGGAACGACAGTAGTTCACACGCGACACCGATTCTCTCCAGCTTGTGAATAAGACCAACGTGCCATACCTTGTCGAAAGCCTTACTGACGTCGCAGAAAACTACCCTAACCTCCTTGCCCTCATCAAGGGCTCGACAGAATTCGTCATATAGGTCGGTCAACTGGAGGACAGTCGAGTCACCCGGCGTAAAACCTGATTGGAATTGACTAAGTACATTATTATCGACCAAACACTGCCACAACCGTTTAAAAACACATTTTTCAAATATTTTACCCACGCAGCTAAGCAATGATATCGGACGATAATTAGCAATTGAGTTTGAGGGTTGTTTTTTTAAGACTGGGGATACATTTGCCTTTTTCCACAGTTGAGGAAAGTACGAGTTATTCAATAGCACATTGAACAAGATTGTGAGAGGCTCACATATGGATGATTTGCACTCTTTGAGAAGACGAGGACTGACAAGATCGGGACCAGACGCTTTTGATACCCTTAATGATTTCATAGCTTCGTATATCTCACTAGATTGTAAAGTGATACTATCAATAACTTGTGGGGCGTTAGATGAAGAGCTGGGTAGGGAAGCGTTCTTGTCATCAACTGTTGAGATTGAGCTGAAGTGCTCATTTAAGACCTCAGCTTTCTCAGTATTAGAGGAGTAAATTTTATTCAGGTGAACAAGAGTTGGGACAGTTACTGCTTTATTTGTGCAAATGAGCGTTTTGAGTGTCTTCCACCACAGTGAAGACGACGTGTTGCTGCTTCTTAATGTAGTTTGGACTTTGGAAATATACGATGATTTTGCCTTCCTGACAGCTGATACGACTTCATTTCGTTTACGTTTGTATTTGTCCCATGCAGTTTGAAGGCCATTGCGTTTCGCTATTCGATATAATCGTTTTCTCTGTCTTATCAGAAGTCTGATTTCGTTGTGGTACCATTTCGGCTGGTCCGATCGCGAAGTAATTATTTTGTTGGGAATATGTTTAGATGCGACGTCGAGTAATTTATTGGTGAAGTCAGAGGTGATAGTATCAAGGCATCTATTATCAAAAAGAGAATTCCAGTCAGCGAGGGCAACATTAAGTGCTTCATAGTCACCCCGAGAGTACAGCCATATCCTTCTTCTAAATGACAAAGAGATAGATTTAGAAAAATCAGTCTCAATCGACACCGGACAGTGGTAGAGTATCATTTCCGGGATGATTGGTTCTAAGACCTCGCAATCTTTTACCCTGACCGAGTCGCTTACAGCAAAGAGATCTATCAGAGAGGCTGACGACTCCGTAAAGCAGGTTGGCTCACTCACAAGCTGCTTCAAGTTAAAAACATTTCTTATGTCAGCAAAACCTCCTTTTGGGGACACTAGTTGGTTATCATTAAAATCGCCGGTAACAATCAAATCGGCAATTGACGTGTCACGGGCTTTTTCGATCGATGCTGATATGGCATCCCATATTTCTGGGGGACTATTTGGTGGGCGGTAGAAGATCCCTAACAATAAGGACTTCTTGTGTTTATTGAATATTTCAGCCCATAGACACTCGGCGTTCTGTACCTCGAGATCGGGCCGCCGTCGAAAGGAGATAGTATTCTTTAAGTAGATGGCAACCCCGCCTCTCCTTGACGATCGGTCTTGTCTCAATGGTTCATGAAACCCGTGGAATAATATATCGGATGTGGGATCGTAGTTCTGCAGCCATGTTTCAGTAAGCGCCAAAATATCATGGAATGATGCCTCGCTTTCGATAATATCTAACTTAGGCTTTAAGCTTTGAATATTAAGGTGAAACACTTTCAAATTATTTTCATCAGTGAGTGACCTTGTGGAGCAAGGACCGGGATTTGGTTCAATATCACCAGATTGTAATAAAATTATACTCAGATAAAGGGCTGCCAAAACAGTGACAACTAGATTTAATATTCTCACAACTGTTGAGATATTTATGGCGTGAATAACTTTTTGGGAACACTTGTACTGTGCATCAGTTTTTTTAACATGCATGATGATTGATTTTGTATAGTACCCAAAGAACAGTGCTGTCATGGCAACAAAACTGTCATGACCTGTTGCACCACCGAGACGTAGGAACAGGTAATGTAATATACAATTAGACTGATCCTTTGATAGCTTGTGCCTTAGACTGCGAACATGAACTACGATGTTGAAGGTACCTATCCGGGCACGGTGTAGATCAATGTGGCCCGTTATGTGGCTGATGATATAATCTGATACGTAGAACACAAGCTCACTGCTCGGAAAAGAATACCAATCAACATTACTGGTAACAAGGCAATATCTCTTCTTGGGGAAATTGTATTCAAGCTGGTGGTGAGAGTAAGAGTACTGTAAAGAGGAATAGGAGTAAAGCAAATAGACATGGGAGCAGAAGAAATAGACAGCACAAGACAAAGATAAATATAGGTAGTATGTACAGATAGTCTGCAAAACATTTTCGTCTTAAGAAAAGTACGGTCCGCTTCATCGAAGTCATAAGTTCACAGTTATAGTGATGTGGATTGGCAGTTAAGCAGTTCAACTAAAAAAGTTCAACTAAAAAAGTAGGAAGACAAAAGATTCATACTAACAAGCCGAGAGTGGCAGGAATATTAGTGGTAGATAAGTAGGCTACTGATTTGTTTACTATTTGTGACCTTCCAGTAACATTTTCCTGATGACCTGCAGGCAAAATTAAATTAAATTGTGAGCTCACCTACATAATGTAATAAAACTGATTATTGCTTGATAACAAGGTTTCGAGGTGGGCAATAAGGAGGAGGACAACAATTCATGCAAAACTTGCGCTGGATACCATTACTAGAAGAGTACCACCAAGACACGGCTACAATCGAGTGTACATAGAGAAAGGGAGAGGGACCCCCCACCCCCTTGTCTCGAAACAATCGAAAGCTGACAAGGGGGTATGGCGTTAGTTCTGAATACAATGGTAGTACAGAGCAAGATGGGCTCACCCCTGTTTATGTTCCAATCTTGCCACAAATAAATTAACATATATGTCTGTATAGGCGCAATTTATTTCCGCAAGAGAGAACCAAGGGCGTCCCAGCTGCTAGTGTCTGACGGCTCAGATAGAAGCACTGACCCTTTGAGCTCGTGGAGGCCCTAAGACTGCACTGATAACATTGACCGGTAAAAAAAAAAAAAAAAAAAAAAAAATTACGTTCTAGAAGTTAGCAATCAGCTCAAAGGGTCAGTAAGGCCTGCTATCTACGTCACTACTGTTTTTTGGTAATTTCAAATGCGTTGTCAATGGAAGATCAAACAATGGTCAAGCCATGGACCCCATTCATTTTTGGAGTTGGATATCAACGTTTCAGCAGCAAATCAAGAGGTGCAGGTCACATCTAATTATGCATTATGTCAAACCATTTTTGTCGTTGAGTCGCGTGGGAACCACAAAGTTCTGTTTTCCAATGGAAAAACTGAGTCCTGAGGTACCACCGCGACGATTTGTCAACTTTATACAGAGCCAAGATGCATTGTTTTTTGTCGAATCTGAGACCCTCGATTTGGGTGAGCGCACAAACACGTGGCAAGAAAAAAAGAACATTTGGTCTCAATCTTTATTACTTTCATGAATTAGGAAAAGATTTCTTCGAGTATGTACTTCAATGTTTATAGAATACAGCTGTTATTTTATTTTGTGGTATTTTATTGTAAAAATTTTGTTCTCTTACTTATGCCATAGCAGACTTTTAGGTGGTGCTATTTTCACATGGCAGCAGTTCCAAGGCAAATTTCAGTTTCCACATGTTCTATGTTTCCTTCCAAGCATGTTGGTGTATAAATTATTGGGGTTATTCATTTTGGGCCTTTTTTAGACTTGAAAGAAAATTACATGAAATTTTACCAAAGTTAGGTTGGACGTCCCCTTCATGATGCTGATACTTTTTTTTAAAAAAAATATCACATCCATCAATTTGTTAACATTTTACTTGACTCTGTTTTTGCATTAAAGCATTTCAATCACGTCATAACGTGACTCAGATGCGTAACATCCAATATTTTTACATGACGTTTTTATGCGTAGTCCGAATTACACTGTCACTTTTTTGGAACTTGACAGCCATAAAAATGGGTCATTTTGTTCAGTTTTGTACATCTGTGGATGGAAAAAATCACTAAATCTCAAATACAGTCGCCGTGCGCGCGGTGGCGCAGTAGGTAGAGGTGCAGGCTGCAAATTTAGAGGTCCTCGGTTTGAATCCCACCTGCAGCAACCGCATTGTGTCCCTGGGCAAGACATTTCACCCCCTTTGCCCGCGTGGGGGCACAGTGACGTGGTGTACTAGGGTGTACTGCACGACGATGGTGCACTTGTCTTCAACCAATGCTAACTCTGCTTGTGTGGCGTTAGTATGTTGAGGAGCCAGCCAATTGCTCGCCATTGCTTGCATGGTGGTTCTCTCTGGGTTCCTCCACACGTAAAACTGTTCGACACGAGGTGACCCTGACTGTCGAAAGTGTCATTAAACCTCAATAAATAAAGAAATAATTACAATCGCCAAAACTAAATTATTTCTGTGTCATTTGTTATGAAAAATTAATTCATTGAATAGAGATGATCGTCTGATTGGCTCAATATCTGTTGGCTTTGAGCCGATTAATTAATTTTATGTTTATTAAGAAGGATTAAAAAGCTTGTAATTTTGTGCCAGAATGTGTGTAAATCTCCTAAAAGCATGAGGCATGAAAGACAAAAGTGTCAAGTTCATGCAGTGCTAGACCATAAAGTTGTAGTGAAAATTCAAAATTTCATATTCAAATTTCTGGGACCAGAGGGGTCGGGGGGGGGGGGGGGAGGGGAGTAAAAAAAAATGCTGGCAGGTATGCCAAAAATTTGCGCCGATTACAGTCACTGTTTTTAAAGTTTTTGTGGAATTGAAAAAAAACGAGAAAATAAAGCGATGTGTTGCTATCAATTCTTTGGAAGGACGGTCTAAACTTTCCGCACTTAAAAACATATAGTTATTCTGTGAAAATGTGTTGGATTAAAAAGTTATTAGATCCTGCTGTTCTCGCGCCTTGGAAAACACTAATTATAGACGACTTTGAAAAAAGTGGCAGCTATAATATTTGACTTCTTCACAAGAAAGGCTTGTAGCAAAAAGTATAAATAAGTTCTGGCAAATGTTCTAAATTCCTGGCCCCTATGACCGGAGGAACTGATCGAAAAGATATTTCGAACCGGGATCTCACTTCACAAACTGCTGGGACTAAAAGTCTTTACACTGTGTAACAAATTTATGAACTAGACTCAGCGTTCATGTATTACACAATGTTGACGGTAGCGGCTACCAGACACTCCACCCAAAGTTCTTGCCACAGGTTATCCGAATTACTAAATTTACAGATAACGTCAAGTATGAGCTATTGGGATGGGTTGCAATCCGTCGTCCGTCCGTCCACAATTCCTTTAGCACACCCTACGGGCCGCAGCACTCACCGGATCAGTTCCAAATTCCATACGTGGCTTAGGGGCAATGTCTAGATGGGAGTTAACGATTTTTTGCGAATTTTGTTGAAAAACATGGCTGCCAGTGGCCATCTTGGATTTGGATATAAATTGTCCAACAATTCATTTAGCACTCCCTACAGGCCCAGCTCACATCCGATCAGTCCCAAATTTCACATGTAGCTTTGGGAGCTTGGGCAAAAAGGACGGTAAGTGTATAAAAACTACGCTTTAAAGTACTAAATGTACCTCTGAATGTGTGAAAAGTGCTTATTTAAGGAAGCTTACGCAATAATAAATATATAGAAGGAAGATTAAGTATTGTTTGTTTTATTGTAGACTATTTTCAAGACAAAATAGATCATTTCGACATCGACGCTGATCGACACGCCATTTTGTGCAAGGAAAACAACGAATTCGCTGAGGTGCACGACGGGTTGAATATTATCATACTTGCTCGATTGAGGTGTAACCAATTCGTGTGCGTAACATTCAGATGTTTCTGTTCACTACGAAGGGATTTAACAGAAAGGTTTGGGGAGAGAAACCATTTATAATTTGAAAATAGTCTACAATAAAACAAACAATACTTAATCTTCGTTATATATATTTACTAGCGGGTGATACCCGCCGTTACACGGGAGAAGATGGATATATCAGCCGTTTTCGAAATAAAAGGTCATGGTCACCAATTTCAAGGTTAAGGTCACCCCACGCGGGCACCCCGATAAAGTCAAAATGATCGATGGGTCAATATACCCGCACATGTGAAATTTTAGACAGATCGGCCTAGCCGTTTTCTAAATAAAAGGTCATGGTCACCAATTTCAAGGTCAAGGTCACCCCGCACGGGCACCCCGATAAGTAAAAACCATCGATGGGTCATTATACCCGCACATATGAAATTTTAGCCCGATCGGCCCAGCCGCTTTCGAAATAAAAGGTCAAGGTCATCAATTTCAAGGTCAAGATCACCCCACACGGGCACGGCACCCATCATCCCATGTTACTCGCAGGGACGAATCACCCCCGTGTAGAAAATTTGAGAACGATCGGTCGAGAAACGGAGGAGTTCACCCGGAACAAAGATAGAGAGAGATATATAGATACAGACATTCGCATTTATTTATTAGACTAGCGGGTGATACCCGGCGTTGCACGGGAGAGGATGGTTATATCAGCCGTTTTCGAAATAGAAAGTCAAGGTCACCAATTTCAAGGTCAAGGTCACCCCACACGGGCACCCCGATAAAATCAAAATGATCGATGGGTCAATATACCCGCACATATGAAATTTTAGCCCGATCGGCCCAGCCGTTTTCGAAATAAAAGGTCAACGTCACCAATTTCAAGGTAAGGTCACCCCACACGGGCACCACGATAAAGTCGGAACGATCGATGGGTCAATATACCCGCACATATGAAATTTTAGCCCGATCATCACAGCCGTTTTCGAAATAAAAGGTCAAGGTCATCAATTTCAAGGTAAAGGTCACCCCACATGGGCACGGCACCCATCCCATGTTACTCGCAGGGACGAATTACCCCCGTGTAGAAAATTTGAGATCGATCGGTCGAGAAACGGAGAGTTCACCCAGAACAAAGATAGAGAGAGAGAGAGAGAGAGAGAGAGGGAGAGAGAGATAGAGATATAGATACAGACATTCGCATTTTTTATTAGATTATTGCGCACGCTTCATTAAATTGTACTTTAAAACATAGTTTTATACACTTACCGTCCTTTTTTTACCGGCAAAAAATTGTGTTATTTTCAGTTATTTATTTATTATATTTATTGGTGTTTAAGGTCACATACTTATGCACAATGGCTAATCGTGACCGTGACAGTTTTACGGGTGGAGGAAGCCGGAGTACCCGGAGAGAACCACCGAGCAACAACGAGCAGCTGTCAGCTCTCCAACATCGTAACTCTGAACTCTGCACCGCAGCACAGGCAGGGTTAGATTGGTTGAAGACATGCGCACCATCGACGTGCAGTACGCCTTAGTACACAGCTTCATCGTGCCCCCATGTAGGCAATCGGGGTGAAGTGTCTTGCCCAAGGACACAACGCGGTTGCCGCAGGTGGGATTCGAACCGAGGACCTCTCGGCTTGCAGCCTGCACCTCTACCAACTAAGCCACCGCGCCCCCTTATTTTCAGTTAGCGTTTCGCCAAACACATGCCGAGGTGATGATAAATATTAAAACCAACCACACAGTGGATACAAGTTCTAGATTCCCCATTGATACTCACAGGCGCCTATTAAGACTGGAACGCCTTGTTCTCACTCCACCCAATCTCTATGTGTGAGCGCCCGGGGGGGGGGGGGGTGACTGAAGGCCCCCAAATGCAAACCATAATTAACTATTTTTAACCCCACGTTTCCCTAGGAGGCACCAGAATCGATCTCAGAGATTCAGAATTTGAAGAAAAAAAATATCCTGGGAAGGGCTCATAATCGTGGGAGGGAATACGCACAATTCTATAGTTCAAGCGTTGTATCGATCTAGTCCCCCCCCCCCCCCCGACCCCACCCCCCTACTCCATTTCGAAAATATGAAATGGATTTTTTTATCTAGTAGGGGCATAACCAGGATTCTATAATGGGGCGGGGAGGGGGGGTAGCCGTTTTTTTTTGGGGGGGGGGGGGGTGATCATGATATGTGGAAGGTCGTTGTGGGGTTTTCCACTCACACCCCACCCCACCCCCAAAAAATGCAAACTGTCGCATACTGTTTTTAACCCCTACTTTTCTTCAGGAGGC
This sequence comes from Pictodentalium vernedei, assembly GCA_031216915.1. Classification (NCBI taxonomy): domain Eukaryota; kingdom Metazoa; phylum Mollusca; class Scaphopoda; order Dentaliida; family Dentaliidae; genus Pictodentalium; species Pictodentalium vernedei. Next base: position 766,185,113 of record CM062297.1, read on the forward strand.
CTCAGGATCGATCTCCCCCAGAGTCTAGCAACTTAACCTTCTTCCCAGTGGTGGGGCTCCCAAATGCAAACTGTCACTTATTGTTTTTAATCCTCACCCAGGCCTTCGATTGGGGATCCTCGCTCTGCCACTGGGGCCACCGTTGATATTGTAATTAGAGAATGCCATGGTTTAGTGGTCAGTGTCATTCAGTGTTAATCTGAACTGGAGATGGGGGAGGCCCCACAGCGACCACATCATGAAAGGGCCCATATAAAGTTAAATAAACAGTGTAAATCAACATTTGAATTGCTGGTTTTGATAAATCCACCCCGCCCCCAAGCCTTTCCCTAATAAACATGTGGAAGGTTGAGTTGCTGGAAAATATCGTATGTTCTTTTTTCAGCTTGGGATATCTTCCAATCGGTTTATTTCAACGTAATGAAAAACAAACAACTGTAAAACGAATGCTTTCAGTTGCCTCTCGATAACTTTGCATGGACAGCTTGTCTGGTGTTATTTTAAAAATGTTTACGATCATTTGTTTCTGGGGAGGTTTAGCCCTAGTTAGGCCTGGGTGGGGGACCCCACAACGCCTTCCAAATATCATGATTGCCCCCCCCCCATTACAGAATCCTAGCTACGCCCCGCTAGATATATAATCCATTTCCCATATTTTCGAAATGGTGTGGGGGGGGGGGGGGGGGGCAAGATCGACATAACTCTGGCATATTTCAATGGCTTGAACTATGGAATTGGGCGTATTCCCTCCCACGGTTATGGGTCTTTTCCCGGATATTTTTTTTCTTCAAATTCTGAAGCTCTGATATCTATTCTGGTGCCTCCTGAGGAAACGTGCGGGTTAAAAACAGTAAGTTAGGGTTTGCATTTGGGGCCCCTCAGAAGCGCCGCCCCCCCCCTTCCGGGCCCAGCCCTGTGAGCTCACACATTGGGATTGGTGGAGTGAGAACAAGGGGCCCTAGTCTTAATAGGCGTATGTGGGTATCACTGAGGTGGGACTTACAGGAATCTAGAACTCGTATCCACTGATGTATGGTTGTTTTTTTATATTTATTATCACCTTTGTGTTTGGCGAAACGCTAACTGAAAATAAAATATGAACCCCCGTTTAAAAAAAGCTTGAACACAACTTTTTGCCGGTAAAAAGGACAGAAAGCGTATAAAAACTGTTTTAAAGTACTAAATGTACCTCTGAAAGTGTGAAGTGACAATTTAATGAAGCGTGCGCAATATAAAACGAAGATTAAGTATTGTTTGTTTTATTGTGGACTATTTTCAAATTAAAAAGTTTCTCTCTAAAAAAAACTTTCTGTTAAATCCCCTCGTAGTGAACAGAAACATCTAAAATGATAATATTCACCCGTCGTGCACCTCAGTGAATTCGTTGTTTTCCTTGCACAAAATGGCGTGTCGATCAGTGTCGATGGCGAAATGATCTATTTTGTCTTGAAAATAGTCTACAATAAAACAAACAATACTTAATCTTCCTTCTATATATTTATTACTGTGTAAGCTTCCTTAAATAAGCACTTTTCACACATTCAGAGGTACATTTAGTACTTTAAAACGTAGTTTTCATACACTTACCGTCCTTTTTACCGGATACCGACCTTTTTACCGGCAAAAGTATTACCCTCCGTTCGTGCGTCTGTCCGGGCATACTCGCACTGATAGCGCGATGACTTGAACAAACGTTCTCCGATTTTACTTTTATTTAACATACACGTTTTATTGCAAAGACATCTAAAGCGAGTTCGAAAAGTTGCCCGGCTCGATTTTTCGTTACAGAGTTATGAACCTTAGCCAATTTTTATGAATTTTTAGCTCGTACAGCGCAATAACTTAGTTTAAACAATATTTTTATTCAGAATTTTTTTTTTTTTAAACAGTATTTTTATTTCCTCAATGAAATGGGGTTTGGCGAACAGGCAATGTCTATATTAACGCCGTACCCTACAGAGAAATACAATACAATAAAATGGCGCAGGTGCAACTGTACATAAAACAGAAACTGATCCAATGAATTGGAAAGAAAGAGAAAGTACCATACTATATCCCACCATCTCCTTTAAATAATTTACCTATCTATTGGGTGTGGAGGCAATCTACTTTCATTTATATGATAGGCCCACTAAAATCTCTCTCACCCAATACAGCAAAGGTCATTGTCAGGGTTCTTCTCCACTGGAAATAAACCAGTCACTGGAATCTCATTGTTTCCCTAATATATTCTTGAACCGCACTAAATATACTGGCGTTTTCCAAGGCAGTTTTCTCCGTATCCCCATATAGCATAAGAGTGATATTAGTGGTGTGGCACAATTTTATTAGAAGCGAATTTCGTTGTTTTGCATATGGAGGACAGAATTGAACATGATATAATACATACAAAAGATTGATAATGTTACATTAACTGTACAGAATTTATAATAAAAGGTATGCAGTACAGCAAGACATGTAGAAATAGCCGACAATATCAAAGGAGAGGATTCGGCAGAAAGCACTTAGCTTATATAAGTCGTCTCCTGGAACATTTCTAAAATAGCAAAGTATATAGGTGGTTGCTAAAACTGAGTAAAATATTGTTTGAACTCATAGTCGTTGTTGGATAGAAAGAGAAAAGTGAGTGAACTAGGGAAAAAAGAGGAAAAAAAGAAGAAACAACAAGAAAAGCACAAGAGAAGAAAAAAAATTAAAAGAACAAAAAAGAAAGAAAAAAAAATCAAGAAAGGAAAAACAAACAGACTGATGGAAAAAAAGACGCAGAATAACCTGCAGATGAAAACCAACTTGAAAGCAGTATTACACACCAGAAGCTATCACATGAGTGTAGTCTATGACTCTATTAATGAACAGTACCATCGTCGCTAACAGACAAGAGAAGAGTCAAGAGTCCGCGCCTGGACTGTTCTCACCACTCTTCCAGCTCAGAGGAGTTAAAAATTAATTTCAACAGGATACTCTTGGTACGGATAGACAGTCCAGGGGCGGACTCTGGGCAGTCCGCGCTATATTTCCCCAGGAAGGCTAATGTCCAAAATGTTATTGTGATGTATTTACTGATGCATATACACCTGTCGATATACCATAATGGAATAAGTCTACATGTATATTGCAACTCAGTGAAAGCGCCCACTTTGCATGAAATATTCTTGCACGACTCTGAACACAAGATAGTTGTCAGTGATGCTCTGCTGCTCAGACCCACACAGGAGCATAGAAAGATCAAAGGTAAACGGCAATGTATTAATTGTTAGATCACGTACATCTGTATAGTTTATACAACGCAGAAGAAAGTGTTCAGTTGTTTCTATGCCATCACACTGACACAGAGGTGAAGTCGAGAGGTGATTATCATACAGATAGGCGTTAACACCGCTACAGTGCAGACGCAACCTACAATGATAAATCTGAGCTGCTCGGGATTTGGCCCCGGCATAGAAGGTGGGCGGACGTTGATTCCCACCACCTTCTGAAATTTATGATGGAACAATTTTCCCTAACCGAGACGGGCAACACATTTCCACTGCAATAACTTGAACAAACGTTCTCCGATTTGCCAAGTATTTGCCATACAGGACCTTTGTAAGAATGTCTCAAGCAAGTTTGAAAACCGGCCCAACCCGATTTTTCGTTATAAAGTTATGGGCCTTAATAAGCCGATTTTTACGAACTTTGAACTCGTTATAGCACAATAACTTGAACAGACGTTTTCCTGTTTGACTAGTATTTGCCATACAGGTCTTTTGCAATATATTTCAAGCGGGTTCGAAAACTGGCCCGTCCGATTTTTCGTTACAGAGTTATGGGCCTTAATTAATTTTTACAAATTCTGAACTTATTAATAGTGTACACCCACGCAGTGGCGTGTGCGCACATAGATAACCCAGGTACGTATCCATGATTTTATAATTTTTCTATATACCTGCAACAGAGTTTGGGGTGCCATCTGGCGGCGTGGCTCTCCCACTGGCAAAAAAAAAAAAATCCAGAATCATTGTAATGGATATTTGATGTTTTTGGCTTTTCAAAGGACATTATGTAGAATATATTGTTACAGAATGCTGGAAACTATGAGAAATAATTAAGTAATGAAGTGACTTTTGAAGTTATGTAGTTGTTGGCGAGTTAGGTATTGTTTGAAAGTTCGAAGTTCCAATGCCGTCCGTTGCCGGTTTCGTCAGATTCAAAGACCAGTTTCAATTTTAATTGAGAACGTACACTTCACAATTTGTTGACAACGAATAAAAAATAAAAAGGTGATTTATTGACACTTTTAGTGGGCCCTTTTCATTTGTGGGGAACTTAGCGCGATTTCCTTAGAAACAGCCGGAGTTTGGATGAATTCAAGTTATGTTGACGTACGGTCTGGGAAAATCTTTGTTATCAATACACGGGCATACGGGACACACCAAAAAGTGTAGCCCGAGCTGAGAATACGGTGTAGCTGAGAAATAAACATCCGTTTTCTCTCTTGTTTGTCGTTCAATTTAGATTATTTTTGGTATATAGATCAATGGTAGCCAGATGAAACAGGATAAAGTTAAATTGATTTTTTAGACAGTATATTTTGTGAAATATATGATAAAATATCTCTGAAAGACACTAAAAAGTGTAGCTGAATCGCCGAGCCCGTTAATTTACTCGCATGTGAAATTTCTCCTTGTGTTATCTAATCAGTTGTTTCTAGTGAAAGAGAGTGCCAGATGTGTAACTTGGGCATGGTGGAGACTCTGGAACACTTCCTTCTAGAATGCCCAAAGTATCAGTCTAAAAGAATGAGATTCACTGGGAGAATAATGGGGAAGTGGGATGGGAGAATGAAGGACATGTGGTTAAGGGGAGACTCAAAGGAGAGGGTTAATGTGCTAATCGGAGAGATTGGGAAGAATGGGGCAAGGGATGTCATCAAGCAGCTCGTCTCCGAATGTTGGGAGGAGAGGAGAAGCGTGGGAACAGGGAGGCAGTTGGGAGTTCAGGGGTAACCAAGGCCTTCTCGTCCGAGATCCGCGACAAATCAGCGGCTGGCCAAAGTGTTATTATTATTATTATTAGTGTTTTTTTAATCTTGTTTTATTTGCTGTGACTGTTATCAACTTGATTCATTAAGTTATTGTGATCAGATTTATCAGTTTTTAGACAAAGGTGAATATTGATCAGTTGTTTCCAGTCTTATTATGATCTTCTTTTCTTAACTATGATTATCAACTTGATTCATTAACTAATTGTGATCAAATTAATCAGTTTCTCATTGAAACTGTTGAAATGCGAGATAACATATTCTTTTGTCACTGAAAAGTGTTTGTTTACTACTCATAACTGAATACAGGAGAGTCGGCACAAAATCAAAACTGAGGAGGTGCGAAGGGTGATCTCAAAATTGAGGAATGGAAAAGCGGGAGGGGTGGACGAAATTCCTAACGAGTTTATCAAAAAAGGGGGAGAGGAACTCTTGGAAAGCCTAACTGCCCTATTCAATTTAGCCATAGAAAAACAAGAGGTCCCAAAGGAGTGGAGGGAAAGTAAAGTGACATTTATTCACAAAAAGGGGGAAAAAGACGTCTTGGATAACTATCGAGGGATCTTTGTCAGCAGCAACATTGGAAAAGTCTTTTGTAAAGTTCTGTATGGGAGATTAGAGGAGGTGATTGAAGAGAAGGGTTTTTTGGGAGAAATCCAGAATGGCTTCAGGAAGGGAAGGAGAGTCACTGACCATCTTTTCACGCTATCCCAAATGATAGAATCTGCGAAAGCAAAAAAGAAAAAGATGTTCATGGCCTTTTTGGATGTTAAAAAGGCATACGATAGAGTATGGAGAGAGGGTATGTGGCGCAAGCTGGAGGCTCTGGGCTTGGGGGCGAGTTTGTTGGGATTATGAAAGCATTATATAAAGATGTACAGAGTGAACTTAGTTTAAACAATATTTATTGATAAAGCAGTGTTACGCTTATACATTACATACTAATAAAACCACAGAACGGCAAACATTTTTCATGGTTGTACACGGTATAACAGAAACAGAAGTAATCGGGATTGTAAGTAGACGAGGATTCGACAGGAAGCCATAGGCTTATATGAGTCGTCTCCTTTATTCAAGAACACTTGAACTTAGCCTGGGTAACATTACAACAAAACGTGTGCATATGGAGATAGGCCTAAAACAGGGGTGTATCCTTTCGCCAATTCTTTTTGCATTGTACATCAAAGGTTTAGGAGATGAAGTCCTGCATAGCGACGAGGGGGTTGCAGTTGGTGACTTGAAGATCCCAGGGCTATTTTTTGCAGACGATATGGTGCTAGTGTCAGAAAGCGAAGAGGGGTTAGAGAAGATGCTGGGAATTGTTGGGAAATATGGGAGCAAATGGAGACACGAACTTAATGAAAGCAAGAGCAAAGTTATACCCGTGGGCCACAAAGTGGACCCCACTCGAAGGTGGAGAGTGGGAGAGTTCTGCATTCCGGAAGGTAGCAGTAGGTTTCTTAGTGTAGGAGAGACTAGTGACTCTAAATACCTGGGGGTAAATATAAACATCACAGGAAGAGGCATCTGCCGAAACCACACAAATAAATTGATTCTGAAGGGGAAGCGAATCCTTAACCAAATGAAACTTATAGGGAGACACAGTTTCAATAAGGTTTTCGTGGGGAAAACCATTTGGGAAATGGTGGGTCTACCAAGTATAACATACGGCACGGAAGTTGTACCCCTAAACCAGACAGCTGTTAAGAGCTTGGAAATCCTGCAGAACGATGCAGGCCGATGGATAACAGGCTCGAGTAATGCCGCAGCACTAGAAGCAATCAGGTGTGAGCTTAATTTAAACAATATTTTATTTGAATAGAAATGCTATGTTACATGCTAACAATAAATAAACACATATGTAAAGAACAGAGTTAATAAATAGCACAGAACACAACAGAACACAAATTGGCAACAGTATAAAGGGGGATTTGACAGAAAGCTTTGAGCTTATATGAGTCGGCTCCCCACGTTCAGAAACCTACGCTGTTTTCTGTGTGGCAATGGTTAACTATGTGTATCGTCACCTAGTAACCCAGTATTCGGTGCCTATAATGTGTAATTCCACCATATCCCATCGACCGACTGCCTTGACCATGTCGTTCGAAACAACATGGTAGCCAGCTAGATGCCCACGAAGGATACTGGCGTTGGGAAATTAATACACAGTCCCGAGGTGACGACAACTATGCTTAGTTTAATTTAATGTTTTTGGGGTCCAAGAAATAGAATAGAGAAAAGTAAGAAACAGTAGGAAACGAAGTGTATATACACAGGGGGACAAGAAGTGGTTGGTTAGCCGACCTGAACACGTGTACATGTAGCTCGAAAAAGTATGCATGTTGAAGCACTATCAGCAGCAACCAGTCGTACCTGGATTGGGAGCGCGTATTACACGTGGGCTACCCGTAAGGAAACTCATGTGTTGCTCATTGATTAAAACGTTTACTTATTATAATAAAGTCGTGAACAGAATAAAACATAAGGCGATTTTCGCTGCTGCTCAATGATTCTGAGCCAAACAGTAGGGATGACGCATCTGTTTCAAACGGGAGGAGGCCAATCGTGTTATTGCGGATATCTGAAAATATTGGACACTCTAACAGAAAGTGACGGGATGTCTCGCGCATTCCACATTGACATAATGGATGAAGAGATAAGTGATTGTCGAACAGATGAGAATTGAGACTACTGCAACCTAAACGAAGTCTACAGTGATGTATCTGTGCCACCCGGGATTTGGCTCCAAAGAAGAAAGGTGGTGGACGGAGGTTCCCACCATTCAGAAATGTTTTGAAATTACTTAATGATGCGTTTTCTCTAACGCTTAACGGCAACTTATTCCACTCGTCTGTAGTACTTGGAATAAATGAAGATTTATAGTGTTCTGTTCGACAAAATGGCACTCGATGATTTGGGGCTGAACGAAGAGTCGGGTTCGTGGTCGATATGAGCGGAGGAACTTTGTTGCTGATGTAAGGAGGCACCATGTGATGATGCATTTTGAAAAACTGAATTAGCTTCGATTTTCGTCGTCTCTCAGGCAAGAGATCCCATTTTGTTTCTGCATATAAAAGTGTCTTACTAGTGCTGACCGTTGCCCCGGTGACAATTCGAGCAGCTGCGATCTGAATTTTCTCCAATTCGGCTAATTTAGTTGTTGAACCATTTCCCCAAACAGTATTACCATATTCAAGAAGTGGTCTTATGAAACCAAAGTATATTCTTTCAAGGATTTTACGATCCAGATTGAATTTGTGTTTACGCAACAAATCCAAACGAGGCCAGGCTTTGGAGCAAATATAGTTGATATGGTCATTCCATGTACAGGTGCTATTCAAAATTACTCCCAGATGTTTGTGAGTATTGACTTCAGATATCTGTGCTCCTCCTAGAAAAAGTGGCGGGTGTACATTGGGATCATTCTTTCGTGAGACGAGCATGCTTTCAGTTTTAAGGGGGTTAAACTCAACCAACCATTTTCTGGACCAGTGGTTTATTGTCTCAAGGTCGTTGTTTAGTATATTGGACGCCAGCTCGGGGTTTTCGACTATGAGATACAATGAAGTGTCGTCCGCAAAAAGGCGTATATTGCTAAGCAAGTCGTCGCTTATATCGTTGATATAGATAAGGAACAGTAGGGGGCCCAATATTGATCCTTGGGGAACACCGGCGGCGACTGGTCGCCACGACGACACCTCGGACGCGAGGACGACCCTCTGTGATCGATCAGATAAATATGATATTATAAATGACAACAGGTCCCCTGAAATGCCGATTTGTTCCAGCTTATGAATCAAACCAGCATGCCAAACTTTGTCGAACGCTTTACTAACGTCGCAGAAGACCACTCGGATCTCCTTGCCTTCGTCAAGGGCATGGCAGAATTCATCGTATATGTCAGTTAATTGTAAAACAGTTGAGTCATTGGGTCTAAACCCCGATTGAAACTGACTAAGCACATTATTATCAACCACAAAAGCCCACAGGCGTTTGAAAATGCATTTCTCAAGTAATTTACCAAGACTGCTCAGTAAAGAGATGGGGCGGTAATTGGTAACCAAATTCGAGGGTTGTTTTTTTCAAAATTGGGGAGACATTAGCTTTTTTCCACGCCATTGGAAAATATGAATTGTTGAGCAATATGTTAAATAATACCGTAAGAGGCTCATAGAGGGATGATTTACATTCACTAAAAAGACGGGGACTGATTAGGTCTGGGCTTGACGCCTTGGAACCCTTAATTAATTTCATTGCTTCAAGTACTTCAGTACAATGTAGAGTTATGTTTTCCAGTTTATTTAGTGGTAGGGGTGAGAGGTCCGGAAGTGTGGTGGACGAGTCGTTAACTGAAGAGATGGAACAAAAATATTCGTTAAGCAATTCAGCTTTTTCGAGATCTGCACTATATACTTTGTTCGAGTGGTTCAGGGTTGGGATCCCTCTTGGTCTATTGCCCCCCATGTATGTTCGAAGGGTTTTCCACCACTGTGCTGAGCTTGTTTCGCTGCTGCCAAGAGTGGATTGCACTCTAGAAAGATGTGAAGCCTTGGCTTTTCTAACAGCCGATACTACTTCATTTCGTTTTGATCTGTATTTTTCCCAGTCATAATGAAAGCCAGTCCGTTTGGCTACTCTGTATAGACGTTTTCGGTGCCGTATGAGTAATCGAAGTTCGTTGTGGAACCAGTTTGGCTGGTTCTTTCTCGACGTTATATGTTTGTTGGGTATAAACTTCGATGCAGTGCTCAGAAGCGTTTCAGCAGGAAGATTGGACACTATTTTGTCGAGAGACGGGTCGTCAAAAACGGAATTCCAGTCCTCGTTATTAAAGGCAGAGTTTAGCGCTTCAAAATTACCTTGGGAGTATAACCAAATTTGCCGTCTAAAAGTTTGAGGTGGTGATTTCGGAAATTCGACTTCTAGAGTGATTGGGGCATGATAGCGGGTCATGTTCGAAATAAGGGGCTCCAGAACCTCACATACTTTCACGTTGACAGTATCGCTTACAGCAAAAATATCCAGCAACGAAGCTGATGTTTCTGTAAAACAAGTCGGTTCACAAACGAGCTGTCTGAGATTATAACAAGAAATTACATCTAATAAACCGCTTGTGGAGTGAACCATCTGATTATCGTTAAAATCACCAGTAAGAATTATATCTGAAACTGATGTGTCCTTTGCCTTTTCGATAGAGGTTGATAAAGCTTCCCACGAATCAGGTGGACTGTTAGGTGGACGATAAAATACCCCTAATAAGAGTGGCCTTTTGTGATTCGTAAATACTTCGACCCACAGGGACTCAGTATTCGGTGTCTGAAGATCAGGTCTCGGTTGAAAGTGAATACTCTCTTTAATATAAATTGCAACCCCACCACCCCTCGTTGCTCGATCGAATCGTATAGGCTCGTGGAATCCTTGGATGAAAATATCAGAGGAACTCTCATTGCTATTAAGCCATATTTCTGTGAATGCTAAATATCATCATTTGAGGACTCGTATTCGATAATATCAATTTTGGGTTTTAAACTTTGGATATTAAGGTGGAAAATTTTTAAGTTATTGTGAGAATTGACAAAATGGCATGTGTTGGGACCGGGGTTTGTTTCAATATCACCAGCCAGTAATATAATTAAAATCAAATGGAAAAGAACCGTAATGATAGAAATAAATATTATTTTCCATATCACATAGCCAATCAGGGTATGCACATAATTGAATGTATTACTGTTTGATTCGGGTTGATATTTCCAGCAGTGGTTATAATTATCATTTGGGGTATTGTCGATACAAAAGAAGATGGCCGTAATTATAATAAAGCATTCATAAAGCCGCAAACCACAGAGACGCATGAGCAGGAAAATTAACATGCAGAGAGACTGGTCACATCTTAATCTGCGTTTGATGTCGCGTGCTGACACTCGTAGATTGTAACACCCGATCCGAGCGCGATATAATTCAGTGCAACACATTATGTTATCGCTTCATGGTGAAATAACCGTGAAGTTTGGTCGAGAGTCACAACATTGGTCAGCAACCGCAAGACTTTATTTAGAGGGCACATCGTGTTCAGGCAGGCTTTAGATGACGTGGGACAGTTTTCCGGAGAAAATGTGATTGGGCAAGGTGTGAAAACGGAAAGGGTAAACAACGGAAAGAAAATTAAAAAGGTAACATTCTGTACAAGATGCACAATTTGCATCGGCATGTTAGTGTGGAAAAAAAAAATCTGATGAGTCTGGTGAGATGAAGTCAGCTGACTAATTTCATTTAATTATTTGTGTTAAGGGCCATTCGTTCATGTGCAACAATGAAAAATCATGACCATAGCACAGATATAGTCTCACGTTTGAAGGACAAGCAATTAGCAGGAATATTCAATTATCAGGAATTTGGTTGTATTCTTGTGTTCTGGGTTGAACTGAACATTTTCCCCATTATATCTTGTTTGAAAGAGCTCGGCGAGCTCTATCAAACAAGATATTAGATTGAATGCATGTATTTGATGGACTTAGGCCAAATTAGATTGATAAACAAGAGGAATTTTGTAACTGGCTAAGTAATTATTCGACATATTGCAGTATTTATATACAATTAGCAGGAGTTTACTCTGTTACCCATAAGCAGTTAACATGAGTATACAATTACCAGGAATTTGGTTGTGTTCTTGGTTGAGCTGAGCCCCCCCCCCCCCCCCCCCCCCACCATATCTTGTCTGACAGAGCCCACTGGGCTCTGTCAGACAAGACATAATGGGGAAAATGCTCAGCCCAACAAAGAGATCCGTCACACAAGACACAATGGGCATTTTCCCCATTATATCTTGTTTGACAGATCCCGCCGAGCTCTGTCAAACGAGATATTATAGATTGAATGCATTTATTTGATGTACTTAGGCCAAATAGGTTGATAAATAAGAGAAATTTTGTGACTGGCTAAGTAATTATCCGACTTATTGCAAAATTTATATACAATTAACAGGAGTTTACTCCGTTACCCATAAGCAGTTGTCGGGAGTATTCAATTATCGGGAATTGGTTGTATTCTTGTGTTCTGTGTTGAACTGAGCAGTTTCCCTATTATATCCTGTTTGACAGAGCCCACCGAGCTCTGCCAAACAAGATATAGTAGATTGAATGCATATACTGGATGCACCCAAGCCAAATGGGTTGGCAAACAAGAGGAATTTTGTGATTGGCTAATTAATTATTCGACATATCGACATATTTGAAAATTTATATACAGTTGACAGGAATTTACTCAATTATTATTCTATTATCAGGAATTGGTGTTATTCTCTTGTTCTGTGTTGAACTGAGCAGTTTCCCAATTATATCCTGTTTGACAGAGCTCACTGAGCTCTGCCGAACAAGATACTATATATTGAATGCATGTATTTGATGTACTTCTACCAAGTGGATTGATAAATAAGAGGAATTTTGTGATTGGTTAAGTAAATATTCGACACATTACAATACTTATATACAATCAACAGGAGTTTACTCCCTAAAACATAAGCAGTTAACAGGAATACTCAACCATCAGGAATCTGGTTGTACTCCTGTAGTCTAGGTTGAACTGAGTGTTTTTCCTATCATATCTTGTCTGACAGAGCTCGCCGAGCTCTATCAAACAGGATATTATAGATTGAAAGCATATATTTGATGTACTTAAGCCAAATGGGTTGATCAATTAGAGGAGTATTTTGTGACTGGCTGAATAATGATTCGACATATTGCTAAGTTTAAATACAATTAACAGGAGTTTACTCCTTTACCCACAGGCAGTTAACAAGAGTTTTCAATTATCAGGAACTTGGTTGTGTTCTTGTGTTCTGGGTTGACCGGAGCATTTTCCCCATTATATCTTGTTCGACAGAGCTCACTGAGCTCTGTCATGCAAGATATTATAGATTGAATGCATGTATTTGATGTACTTAGGCCAAATAGGTTGGTAAGTAAGAGGAATTTTGTGATAATAAGATGAATTTTGTGACTGGCTAGGTAAATATTCGACATATTGCAAAACTGATATACAATTAACAGGCCTTTACTCCGCTACCCATAAACAATTAACAGTAGAATTCAATTATCAGGAATTTAGTTGTATTCTTGTGTTCTGGGTTGAACTGAGCATTTTCGCTGTCACATCCTGCCTGTCAGAGCTCACTGAGCTCTGTTAAACAAGATGTTATAGACTGAATGCATGTATTTGATGTGCTTAGGCCAAGTGGGTTTATAAACAAAAAGAATTTTGTAACTGGCCAAGCAATTATTCGACATATTGCAAAACTTATGTACAATTAACAGGAGTTTTACTCCTTTACCCATAAACAATTAACAGGAGTATTCGATTGTTGGGAATTTGGTTGTACTCTTGTGTTCTGGGTTAAACTGGGCATTTTCCCTATTATATCTTGCTTGACAAAGCTCACTGAGTTCTGTCAAACAAGATATCATAGATTGAATGCATGTATTGGATATACTTAGGCAAAACCTATATACAATTAACAGGAGTTTTACTCCTTTACCCATAAACAATTAACAGGAGTATTCGATTGTTGGGAATTTGGTTGTACTCTTGTGTTCTGGGTTAAACTGGGCATTTTCCCTATTATATCTTGCTTGACAGAGCTCACTGAGTTCTGTCAAACAAGATATCATAGATTGAATGCATGTATTGGATATACTTAGGCCAAATAGGTTGATAAATAAGTGGAATTTTGTAACTGGATAAGTAATTATTCAACGTATTGCAGAATTTATATACAATTAAAAGAACTTTACTCTGCTACCCATAAGAGATTAACAGGTCAAACCCGCTCTGGAGGCATGACAAACGGATCAGTGTTTGAAAGCTAAACTCGATCGACGGGAACACACAGCTAAGAAACACCCAATCAAGTGCGATTCTCTGTAGTTCGATTCTTTGACATTTTCGAAATATTTTGGATTAAAACCTTGAAAAAACATGGTCATTGATGGAGTCCGCTTGCTTAACAGGCATCACCAACATCGACGTAAGCGTGACCTGTGCCGAAGGTTTGAAAATATTACAAACTGAGAAGATTCTGCTTGGTAATCATTATGGACACTAGGTTGGGTAAAGGGTCAAAAGTTAATTACTTGAGCATGGCCTCGATTGCAGTAATCTGGGTTGAGTTAGTTAGTCTCTCGGTGTGGTTGTTTTTGAGTCTAACAAAAACAACACCATCAAAAGTCCAGCTGTCAAGTATTAGTTTTTCTTTTTTCAGAATCCTGGCTCTCCGAGCAATTGAGGCTCGCGTCTGAGTCAAATCTTCATTCAGGTAGATCTTTTGAGGGGAGCGAGTCTTATCTTGAGCACCGGTATTATTAACGGGGGTAATGTTTTTTTAACTTAGTTCGAGCACGATACAGTAGATCTCTTGTCCTGTAACTGGTAAGGCGAAATATTATGGGTCTCATTGGGGCCTTGTTCCTAGAACCCACACGATGACTCCTAGAAATATCACTGAATGATAAATCTACACCTATCTTACTGGCGGTTTCTAATATGATAGTGTCAGTGTTCTCGTTAGCTTGTTCGGGAATTCCGGAAAGTCTTAGGCTTGTACGTCTCCCATACTGTTCAAGATCATCGATCCTATCTTCCAAGATTTGAATTTTGTTGTCGCGCTCTTCGAGTTGAGTTTTGAGCGCCTCTATTGTCTTCTCTGCTTTAGATAACCGCTCATCATTGGCTTTTAGAAATATAGACCCAAGTAGTTGTTGAACCGATTCGTCTTGGAGTATTTCGATGAAATCCTGTTTGACAAAGGATAGAAATGGTCGACCAGATCTCTGACTGGTGTACATGGGGGAGGGGTCATCATCATCTTCTTTATATTCAAAGATTGATTGATTAATATTATCCTCCTCAATTTTATCAAAGTTACCTGAGGAGCCTTGCTTGGCTTTTTTCTTCTCGTGAGGGGATGGAGTGGAACTGGGCGTCCCCTGTTCGGGACAGTCTCTTTTTAAAGAAGGGGTTTCACCCACACCTCCTACACTGGACAAGTCTCTTGTATTTTCGGAATCCAAATTCATTGCAATATCAAGAGTCAGGCACCTGAGAGATATATTTTATGTTAAATATTATGTTATGTTGTGTGCAAGTTTTAAGTGGTCGAAGTTATTGTTATTGAAATTGTTAATCTTGTAAATGAGTCAAAACACAAATGCACACATCCAACATTCTGCTGATGACTAGCTACTCAGCGTTATTCAATCATAACCGTAATAGTAACGGTAGAGTGACTGGTGAAGACAGGTTCAGCAATTCAGTAGAACAATCACTAAGGACGCTCACTAAGGACGCAAACCAGTACAGTTCATGACCAAACAAGTTGAGAAATTATTCCGTTCAAATCTACTAATACTCAAAGTTTGACTACGAATTTTCAAACTTCCTGTGAATAAACAGCAACAGTAATAATCAATATACGTAGACACTATCTCGACAAGAAAAATCAAACCTCTTTGGAAAAGTCATTTCGAAAAAGTCACTCATGAACGATTATTTATGTCGAACTTAGGCGATCTTCTTCCATCCCGCCTGGTAACACAAAATACGCTCTTGAATCAATGGTGATCGGCTCCAACAAACTGATGTGAAGTGACAGACGTGACCTTTCACCTGCTTCCCAAGATGCAAGTTGTGACGTCATAACCCGCCAATTTGTGACAGATACATTATTCTACTAGACTTCTTCCAGATTCCAACGCTTGAAACACACGCTTACATTTCATCTCTTCGCATTTCACTTGTGCAATTTCTCTACGCAATCGGTAAGTACTCTTGTAGTAAATATCTCATGTAGCATCTATAAATACAAAGGCAATTTCGCTACATTTGGCGTCGCTGCGAAAAAAATTATTTTTTGATCGTCTTGTGCGTATATACAGATAGGAGCCGCCATGATGAATTTTTGTTTACTTTTCTCTCACTTCAATTTTTTTAACGTCAGTTATTCGTTAATTATTTAATAATCTGATGTTATTTTTGTATTAAACATTAATACAAATTACTTGCAAGCGATGTTACTTGCCGATTTGTGAAATTTTTGACAGAAATTGTGTTTTTGGTGTTGAGAAATTAGAATTTCCGTAACCATGGTGATTCGTGTGTGTTTCTAGTTTGTTTTCGAGCGTTGAAAATCAAACGTCGTACTGCGATGCTTTGAAGTCTAGCATAGTCGATTTAATTTCATTTTTGGGCATAATTAAATTCGATTTTCACAAAAAATAAAATTTAATTCCATGCAGTCGACCAGTAACATGAAGGTCGATTAACACTACTTTCGATTTCAATTGTGTCCCGTCGCTAAACAAAAATAAAACCGGTGTTCCTGCGATGATCCGCAATTGAAGTTGAACCGTCCGGACATATTTTAAAAGTGACAAATTTCAAAATTTCTACAAACACGCTATGTTTTCTTTAATTAAAACATTGTGATTTCATTAAACCAGGTTTAACAATCCTGACATTCGCTCTATCCTGTGATAGAGTGTACTTAGCTTCAATTTTCAGAGAAAAGGGAGGAGATTGGTAGATTTAGTTTTGGTTGATCTTGATTTTGGTTATAAGTCTCTTCTTTATTATAAAGTGAACAAAAGTATAAACAATATGTCAAAGAAAGTTTTTATAAATTCTGCTTCTTATGAAGAGCTGGCACAAATAAATCAAATAGGCTCTTTTGCTGCTACACAAATTGTTAACCGTCGTCGTGATGTGGGTTATTTTACATGTAAACAAGATCTTGATGAAATAGCATTGTTTCGTGGCACCCGTAGTTTATCGGCGATGATCGATCTCAGCACACCACTGGTGGGGCAGGTGGTAAATAATAACGTTCCACTAGGGAATGGATCATCTAGTCCACCAATGACAGAGCATCAGCTAATTGCCTCGGCACTCACTCCACCTGCTACGGTTGATAAAAGTGTCAGACCAAAAAATATAACAGGAACAGATCCACCTTTTGGTTTTAGCGAAAGTAAAATACAGTCGCCGGATCAGAGAACTTCGATCTGTGCGGATTCGACTTTCGTTCTTGCAACTGTTCCAATTACAACGTCACCTATTGCGCAGTTAACAACTGTGACCACTTTGGTGCAGCCACGGACTAGTACTGTGGTTAGAAGTTCCTTGGGACCAGACACTAATCGATCTAAGGACCTTGATTCTTTCGCCATGAGTGATGAGCGCAGTAGGCTTCTTGAAACTGTGAGGGTGATGAATACTTCTTTACAGACACATTTTAATGATACGCCTTCCGTTCAAATAACTCAATCGGAGGTGACCCAACCTATATCTACTTGTGATACTTTTACTGGATTACCAACAAGTTCTGCTCATCTGTCCTTTACCCCACCTCTTCCAACTCAGTCTTACTCTGTGACTCAACCCTCACTTCTTCAACAGACAAATTTTACCCCCGCCTCTCATCCATACAATACTAGTATGGGAGGTGATGCTACTAGGTATCCTAACCCAACTTACTCTGGTTACCCTTCTGTAACTCAAACCCAAGGTTTTACAGAGCAATCCAGATATCCTAGCCAGACTTTCTCTGGTTATCCTCCCTCACCACCTAGCCATGTTTTTGGACAACCTTCAGGATTCCCTAGCCAGGGTGGACCTGTCTATCCTGGTTCAACTTATCCCAGTTCTGGTTACCCACCTGCATCCCACAGTCTGGGGTGGGTAGATCACTCCAGATTTTCAAGCCAGATGAATTCTGGTTACCAGCCTCAATTTAGGTCACATGGGCCAACCTTTGTATGATGCCTATGGAAATGTGGTGTACCCTCCTTATTTTGGACCTTCGGCTCCCCCTGCGCCACATTTTAGGCCTCCACCTTTTTCTCAGCCAGCCTATAGGTCTGGTTCCGATTGGGGTAGAGAAAGGAGGACACCTTGGTTGCCCCGTGGTTTCAGTTATGATGGATCTGAGGTTTGGCAGCCTTTTCAATTGAAATTCAAAAAATATGCAGAGTATCAACAGTGGAATCCTGAAGAACAAAAACAAGTTCTTTGCTGGTCTTTGTCCGGGTGCGCTAGCGAATATTTCACTCTAATGAATGAGCGTGACCCTAATATGTCAATCGACGCTTTGTTAACGGCGTTGGAAAATCGGTTCGGGTATCATGACTTACCCGAAACCACTCAATTACGGTTCCAGCAGTCTAGACAGAAGCCAAACCAGTCCTTAGAGGAGTGGGCAGAAACTGTTTTAACGCTGGCAACACGTGCTTTCAAAGATTGCTCGCCTGATTTTACTTTTCGGCAAGCCATTCTTAGGTTTTGTCAGGGCTGTAATGATCCACATGCTGCGGTGGCTGTAGCTATGGAAACGCCGCAGACAATGGAACAAGCCATAAATAGAATCAGGTGGCACCAACATAACTATGCAGCTATTTTTCCGCATAAATCAAGACATACGTCGTGTTTCCTCAGACAATGAACAGGAAAGCGATGACGAATATGATATCCGAGCTGTGACACATAAGTCACGTGATAAAGAAATAAATCCACGTGACTCTTACAAGAGTAATAAGACAAAAACAGATACGACTGATATCGCTGCTCTCAAAAGTCGGACGTTGAACATTGAAACGACGCTCGACAAAGTTGTGTCGCAGTTGGATCAGTTGACAAAATTGGTCACCAATTTGGCTAGCAATCCATCAAAAACTTTTATAAAACGTGAGTCGTCCCCACAGTCGAGGTCGCCCTCACCTTCAAGAAAATTTACAATTGAATGTTTTACTTGTCATGGTCCACACTATCAAAAAGATTGTCCAACAAAAAATCCTTCAAATAGACCTAACAAGGACAATCGAGTTAAATTTGGAAAGTTAAACGAGAACGGGTCAGATCATCGAGAGGTCTGATTCTGGCCCCTTCTCTCTCCAACGACCTCGATTTTCAATCGGACTCACCGCCCATGATTACTCGGGTGAAATCTACTTCGTCAATCGCAGTACCTCTATCACTTTCTGGACATCAAATAAATGCTATAATAGATACTGCGGCTGATGTTTCTTTGATCTCGGATAAATTGTTTTATAATCTGAATCCCACACCACAGTGTATTAAGACAATACGTTTTAATACCGCAGCTCGTGATAGTCACATGTTTGGTAAACTGGTAGGGCCAGTTTCTATCTCAATTGGTAGTTTAAAATTTGAAGAAAACATTTATGTAGCTCCAATTGAAGATGATATGCTGTTAGGTATGGATTTTCTGAAAAAGTATAAAGCTCAAATTGACATTTTAACAGATACGATCACTTTGTGTAATCATGTTTTTCCGACTGTGTCTACTGACACTGTTGCCACAAAAATTGCTCGTGTTTTTGCGAATCACGAAACATTGGTTCCTCCCAACTCAGTTGTTCTTCTTGAATGTTCTATAAATCCGCCATTGAATGATTATGTTATTGAACCGCTTCATAGTGTAGAATCTGTGTTATTACCAACTCTCCATGAAGGTTATACGACACCTCACGTCTGTTTTATAAACTCAGATGATCGACCAGTGTTGATAAATAAAAACAAATATATCGCAGATGCCTATGAAGTGTCCGAAATATGTTGTGATTTTGACAATTTTGAATCTGCTACTGTCAGTCAAATCGGCAGTGATGATTCAGGAATTGATTCGTCTGAAATGCCAGAACATTTGAAAAAATTATTTGAGCGGTCCTCTAAACTAATTTCAGACAAATATGTTTCTCGTCTTGGTAAACTCTTAATTGAATATCAAGATGTTTTTGCAAAAGATGAGTTTGATTTAGGAAATTTTGAACAAATCGAACACACTATACCGCTAATAGAAGGTGCTCGTCCAATCAAACAGCCAATGCGCAGAACACCTGCTTGTTTTGTGGATCAAGAGGAAGCCCATTTGAAAAAATTATTGGCAGCAAAAATTATTCAACCCTCTACATCTGAATGGGCTAGCGCACCTGTATTAGTGAAAAAACGTAACCCAGATAACAAACATTCAATGCGCTGGTGTATTGATTATCGTTGTGTAAACGATGTAACTCGAAAAGAAGTCTACCCATTACCGCGAATCGACGATTGTCTTGACACGTTGAGTGGTAATTCTTGGTTTGGCAAGGCTGACTGTCTTTCGGCTTATCAAGTTTCGGTGAAAAATTCGGACCGCCCTATCACAGCCTTCTTAACCAAATATGGGATTTTTGAGTATTTGAAAATGCCATTTGGGTTACAGGGCTCGCCATTTACTTGGTGTAGGGTGATAAATCTAGTACTACAGGGATTAAATTGGGACATATGCCTTGGGTACATAGACGATGTAGTTCTGTTGGGTAGTTCTGAAAATAACCACTTGGAAAATATACGCAAAGTGCTTGATAGGTTTCGATTACACAATCTGAAGCTGAAACCAAGCAAATGTGAATTTTTTCAAAAGGAAATTGAGTTTCTTGGTCGAAACATTAGTGAAAAAGGAGTGAAAATGTTAGATTCATCAGTTGATGTGGTATTAAACTGGCCGGTTCCCACAAATACAAATGAAGTTGAACGGTTTTGTGGCCTCGTCAATTATCACCGCTCCTTTATTAAAAAATTCGCTGAGATAGCTCGTCCTTTATATGAAATAACTGGGAAGAAACCTTTCAAGTGGGAAGCTGCCCAACAAGAAGCATTTGATAATTTAAAACAACAATTAACTTCTCCACCTGTTTTGGCTCTTCCAAATTCAACTGATTTATTTATCCTTGATACTGACGCCAGTGCTCATTCTATAGGTGGCGAACTGCTTCAAATTCAAAACGGTGAAGAGAAAGTAATAGCATATGGTAGCTATGTTTTGTCCCCTCAACAAAAAAGATATTGTACCACTCGTTTGGAATTACTCGCCGTGGTAAGATTTGTTCGTCAGTTCCGTCACTATCTGCTTGGTCGAAAATTCATTTTAAGAACTGATCATAGTAGTCTACGCTGGTTGTTAAATTTCAAGGAACCTCAAAACCAACTTGCTAGATGGTTAGAAGAACTTAGTCAATATGACATGGTGGTAGAACATCGTAAGGGTATCCATCATACAAACGCCGACGCTCTATCAAGAATTCCGGTGAACGCTTCCTGTGAAAATTATTTCCCAGGTTGTGATTTAACTGAACTCCCTTGTGGTGGATGTAAATATTGTACTAGAGTTCATAACAGCTGGACCAAATTTGAACAAGAGGTCGATGACGTCGTGCCTTTATCTCAAGGTGTAATTGAATTTAGGAACGATGACTTTTCTAGTGAGTCCTCAGTGAAACAAACCACGCTGGTGGATATGCCGTTAGAAATAGAACCCGACCCAATCAAAATTGATCATATTTCTCAAGAAACTGGTTGGCTGAATACCAATCTGAATTTGGAGTATGCACCTGAGTCGTCTCCAAATTACAGAATTCTTAAAATTTCTGATCCTGAACAAATTAATCTATCTGACGTCTGCTCCGCAGATGAACTGGTTGACGTTCAGCGAGCTGATCCTGACCTCAAGCCAGTTATTGATTGGTTAAAATCTGGAGAAACTCCAACTGAAGGAGAACTTTTCCGGTGTAGTCCAGCAACAAAATATTTTTGGATAAATCGGAAACGATTTTTGATAAAAAACAATCTTCTGTATAAAATTTGTAGAGATGATAGTCAAGTTCTGGTAGAACCAAGTAAATTCGCACCAGATCTTTTGCATATCGCTCATGACATACCGTCCTCTGGTCATTTAGGAGTGTTCCGAACTCGTGAACGACTTCGAAAACAGTTTTATTGGTACGGCATCACTGATGACATCGACAGTTATGTTGCTGCGTGTTCTCAGTGTGTCAGGAGCAAAACCGGAGGCAAACACGCTAAGTGGGAACAAATAATATACCAGTCAGGTGCACCAATGGAAAGAGTGCATATTGATTTTCTCGGACCTTTACCACTTAGTGATAATGGAAATAAATATATTTTGGTTCTAACATGTCAATTCACAAAGTGGGTTGAATTTATCGCTTTACATGATCAAACCGCCGAAACAGCAGCATGTGCCGCTGTAAATGAATTCTTTTCCCGGTTCGGTTGTCCTTTACAACTATTTTCGGATCAAGGTTCATGCTTTGAATCAAATCTTTTTCAAGAGATGTGTAAAGTGTTACAAATTCATAAATCTAGGACAACGCCGTACCGACCGTCAGCTAATGGCTCGGCGGAACGCCAGAACAGAACGCTGATGAATATTGTACGGTGCTATGTAGATAAAAATCAGAAAAATTGGGACAAATTTTTGCCTCAGTTAGCCGGAGCAATTCGATCCTCTGTGCGTCGAATGACCGGTTTTACGCCAAACAAAATGATGTTGGGTAGGGAAGTAAATCATCCCAGCGACATCATGTACAATTTTCATCTTGGTGAAACTGAGAACAAAAATACTGGCCAATTTGTCCAAAATTTGGTAGAAAAATCTAAAGAATGTCACCAGTTAGCCAGGTCAAGATTAAAAATGGCATGTCAAAAGATGAAACGTGATTACGATGTGAAAACTCATAAATATGAATACAAGGTGGGAGATCTGGTTTTCTTATTAGACGATTCATCCAAGAAGGGCAAGTGCAGAAAATTATGTCCTTTCTGGAAGGGACCAGGAATCGTTTCGGAGGTTTTGACCCCATACTTGTACAAAGTGCTTTTCAAGAACTCCCTGAACGTCGTTAATCATGACCGTCTTAAGAAATGTTTTGATAAGTCTTTACCTGTTTGGCTGACTAAAACGCTTGAACTTTTCCACCAGACTGGTGAAGTGAAAGTGGAATCTCAAAAAGGAATATTTTGTATATGCCGTCAGTCCGCCGGTAAAAGATTCATGATACAATGTGATTATTGTTTTGAATGGTATCATGGAGATTGTATTGGTGTTACATCACAAGATGCTGATGCTATAGATTTTTATAGATGTTCCAAATGCTAAATGATACTTTTCTTTCTCTTTCAGATAAACATGTCTGACAAAACCTTTACCGCTGTAACTGAATCATCAATTACAGTGCCCACTAGTAGTGCTACACAGGTAACATCTACGCCTGATGCCTTCTCGTCAGGTGATCTCATATCATTTACTTCTCCTTCGCATGATGTCATTTCGTCATGTGTTTCTTCTGCATCTATGCCTGATGTCTCTGCGTCAGGTACTTCTTTGCCTACCTATTCGCTTGATGCTATTACGTCAAGTGCTCTATCTCTTACATCCTCTCCCATGCCTGTTTTCACCTTGGCTTATATACCGCTGAATCCTGTCAGTTCAGTGCCGGAAACTGTCACAATGCCAGTACCAATAGCTACAACTACTACTACTGCTACTGTTGTTTCAACAAGTCTTGGACTATCTGTCGCTCCTCCGCCTGATGTTTTTTCGTCAGGTGTATCCCCATCACTCTCTGTGACACCAATGGAATTAGACCCACCAAAAACAACTAACACTGCAAGCACCACACATACCACACATCCTTCTGGATTGTCCCGCACTGAAAGACGGCGCTTGAGATTTAAAAACATGTTAGCTGGAAGGAAAGCGTCAGACAACACAAATGGAAGCACTGCTGTTCCAAAACCTTACGACAAACAGCCATTATTATCCACTCCACCTGTAACACCATTAATGGCTGAAGCAGTGAGTTCTAAGGTCAAGGCAGAACAAGAAACATCTACACATGCACCATCTAAATCTAAGGTCAGCAA
Organism: Pictodentalium vernedei; assembly: GCA_031216915.1. Taxonomy (NCBI): domain Eukaryota; kingdom Metazoa; phylum Mollusca; class Scaphopoda; order Dentaliida; family Dentaliidae; genus Pictodentalium; species Pictodentalium vernedei. The sequence continues at coordinate 766,208,901 of CM062297.1, forward strand.
ACCAGAAGTACAAAGTGCAGGTAAAGGTCAAGGTGCAAACACCAAAACAAAGCCCCCAAAACAAAGGTCTTTGACAAATAAACTGTATGACACGCATTTTCACTTGGATCGGCTACACAAAAAATTCAACATTAAGTCACTACAGACTGCAGCACGTGCCATCCAAGCCGTCAACCTCAAGGTTGATGTTCCTACTTCTGTTGTGGGCGGCGTTCAAGTTTTCTGTGACCCTGAAACTTGGCCATCTCCCGCAGAGCTTGTGTGGCACCCACAATGGAAAGTAGCAGTAGGCTGTCATCCTAAAAAATATAACTGTTTATCTAACCCTGAGGTCAGAAACAAATTAGAGTCCCTAGTCCGACATCCTAATGTTGTTGCATTTGGGGAAATAGGCTTAGACAGGTCAACAAATTCACCTGTTGAAACCATGCTACAGCATGATGAAACATTCCGCCGGCTTCTGGGACTGTCCAGGCTGGTGTCTAAACCACTAATATTGCACATCAGGGGACACATGGGGGATTCACTTTCCCACGACGTGAGTTATACCGCCCTAGAACACATAAGGTCCCAAACTCACGTTGAACAAATCATACACCTGCATTCATTCATGGGGTCCAGATATCAGGTTCGTGCCTGGAGTTTGGCCAGACCCAATACCTATTTTGGTTTCACTGGCGCACTCCATAACTTCACAGAGATCCAGAGGGAGGGCGTTCGCGCTATCCGACTCGACCGGATTCTTTTGGAATCTGATGCTCCCTATTTTGGCAGACAGGACCGTCCTTGGACGACCCCGTCTGTAGTCGGAGAGAATGCTAGGGAACTGTCCCGTATTCTCTGCATGGACTTCAGGGTTCTAAATGACCAACTAAACGCCAATGCAACACGTGTCTATGGTTTTCAGTAAATTGACCAAAGACACACTTTTTTGTGTTTAGGCAAATAATTTCGTTGAACCTTTTTTCATATTATTTATTTAAAATATTTTTGTTGCATTGGTGACTTTAATCCACATACTTTTCAACCAGTACTCTATCGTTTACTCCTTTAAGAGTAAACTTGGCTATTGCCTCACTGACAGCAATATATTTATTGCTACATGTTTTCTCAAGAACAAGTAGTTTGAACATTCAGTTCTTTTTAATTCAGACTGCTTCCTTGAGAAAACAAGTTATATTCTTAATTCATAGTGTGAAGTAATTTGAACCAACATCACACAACATTACAGTTCAAATTACTAAATTTCATATAAAAAATGTTTGTATTGCTTTTCCTTTTTCAAGCAGTCTGAACCATGTTGTTCAGACTGTTTTCACATATCAAATATTGTAAAGCAGTTTGAACAATGTTCAAACTGTTTCCATGTTATTTATTCTTCTTTTAAGCAGTTTGAACCTTGTGTTCAAACTGTTTCCGTTTTATACCATGTCTCGGGTGAGTACTCGAGAAAAAACACTTCACAGCTTGGAGCCTATTCTTCAAAAGAAGGGAACAGTGATGTGAAGTGACAGACGTGACCTTTCACCTGCTTCCCAAGATGCAAGTTGTGACGTCATAACCCGCCAATTTGTGACAGATACATTATTCTACTAGACTTCTTCCAGATTCCAACGCTTGAAACACACGCTTACATTTCATCTCTTCGCATTTCACTTGTGCAATTTCTCTACGCAATCGGTAAGTACTCTTGTAGTAAATATCTCATGTAGCATCTATAAATACAAAGGCAATTTCGCTACAACAAACTTCGAATAACCTTCCAAGCAGCTTAACGGACATTTTTACAAGCAAACAGAAATATCACATTGATTACAAACAAATAAAACCCGACTTCATCCCAAGACGATAATATCAGTTGTCAACCACCATCGCCATTTTTTTAACCTCAGGGGTGAGCTTGGGTGGATGAGGATCAAGGACAGGATAGACCTATTGAAACTCGGTTATCTTAATTATTTGGTAAATCTCCCCGATAGCCGATGGTGTAAAGTAATGTTCCTGAGAACTTTCAACTCAAATATAAAGACGGGGTGGATGGCCCAAGTGAGGGAGCTAGTAGAAAACTACTCAATGGAGATCTCGGACCTTGACGTTTGGGTAAACCAGGGCAAAAAGATCGTCAGAGAAAGGGTCATGGAGGATTGTAACCGTAATTGGCGAGAGGGGGTCAAATCAAAGAGATCTTTGGGTGGCCTGCGTGATAAAGAGAAGACTGGTTTTGAAGAGTACCTTGATGGCACCTTTGGGGGTCACTGTTGTTCAAGCTGAGGTCGCGGTCCCTGGAGCTGAGGGGAAAAATTGGGAGAAACTGTGAAAAGGAGTGCCAGATGTGTAACGTGGGCGTGGTGGAGACCCTGGAACACTTTCTTATAGAATGCCCAAAATACCAGTCTAAAAGAACAAGATTCACGGGGAGTATAATGGAGAAGTGGGATGGGAGAATGAAGGACATGTGGTTAGGGGGCGACTCAAAGGAGAGAGTTAATATACTAATCGGAGGAATGGGGCAAGGGGTGTCATCAAGCAGTTCGTCTCCGAGTGTTGGGAGGAGAGAAGAAGCGCGGTTTGTCGCGGTTCTCGGACGAGAAGGCCATGGTTACCCCTGTACTCCCAACTGCCTCCCTATTCCCACGCTTCTCCTCTCCTCCCAACACTCGGAGACAAACTGCTTGATGATATCCCTTGTCCCATTCTTCCCAATCTCTCCGATTAGCATATTAACCCTCTCCTTTGAGTCTCCCCCTAACCACATGTCCTTCATTCTCTCATCCCACTTCCCCATTATACTCCTAGTGAATCTCATTCTTTTAGGCTGATACTTTGGGCATTCTAGAAGAAAGTGTTCCAGGGTCTCCACCATGTCCAAGTTACACATCTGGCACTCCATTTCACCGTCTTTCCCAATTTTTCCACTCAGCTCCAGGGATCGCGACCTCAGCTTGAACAACAGTGACCCCCAAAGGTGCCATCAAGGTACTCTTCAAAACCTGGCTTCTCTTTGCCACGCAGGCCACCCAAAGACCTCTTTGATTTGACCCCCTCTCGCCAATTACGGTTACAATCCTCCATGACCCTTTCTCTGACGATTTTTTTACCCTGGTTTGCCCCAACGTCCAGGTCCGAGATCTCCAATGAGTAGTTCTCTATAACACTGGCCATTTTTTCCGTTACGTTAGGTGAAGGGCTAACCGATTTTGTTTTCTTCATCATCTTATCTCTGAATATCTCATGTGTTGGGATATCTTTTGTTATTTATATATATTTACCACCATAAAATTAGTAAAATATCACATGAGTCGTTTGTATATATAATTTCTGTCACAATCGACGAATATCCAAGATAGGGCTCGTGAAATAGCCTGTAGCGTATCTATTGGCTATATCGCGGACGCCCGTGATATAGCCTGTAGACTATATCACGGGCGCCCGTGATATATCCTGTAGACCATATCACGGACGCCCGTGATATAGCCACTGCCTATAAGTAGTAGGCGAGGGGGTTTTGAGGCCCTATCTTATGGACCCCGGTTGGTGGACCCCGGAAGTGACGTCATACCGCAATGTATTATGGGTATCACGTGGTTGTTATGGTAACCCATGTGGGCGGCCATGTTGTGACGTCATTGTCATGGTGATAGGTGATGTGAGTGCGCATGCGCAGCTCGTGTTGTTAGGGTGATACGTGTTTCCGTCGTCCATTTTGTATGAAGGGGGCCGCCATCTTTGTTTCTATGGTAGCACGTGATTGCTATGTTACCCAATTGTTCTGTAATAGGACGGGGTATGTTTTGAGGGTATGTTCCTTTGTAGAAGAGTAAATCTAATTACCACAAACAACCCGACAATCCTTCCAAATCACCAAAATCCACCCGAAATCACCGAAATTGACTTTATTTCCCCAATTTATCAGCTTAGCACGTAGTGCTATAGTACTAAGGGGTACAAGGGGGTGCATTCGATTGAACAGGAGTAATGTTCTGGATTAGAATTCTCCCAGAATCCTCATTTAATTACCCAAATAAACCCGTCAAGTTGTATTATTTCGAATTCTTTAAGAATCCTTTTTTTGATCCCATGACGTTTTTTCCCTATTAAGAGTAGCATGTAATACCGAGGGGGTGTGTTCGTTTGAAGTGGAGTAATGTTCCCATTTTTTTTTGGATCCCATGACGTTTTATTTCCTTATTAAGAGTAGCACGTAGTGCTATAGGACAAATTTACCCAGAAATCCATTATTAAAATTATAAGTAGGACCCATATGTGTACATGAAGGCCATGAAGCTAAGTTCCACCATGTACTCATATGAGGATCTACCCACATTGTGGGTCTAGTAAAAGACCAGCACAACAATTTCGTTTATGATGATAATTTGTGTTTATTCAGGTGTCTGGCATTGTGGAGTGGTTGTACGAGACACAATCTGAATACAACCACTGATGCACTGTTCCGTAAATATACGGATGTTGATAAGACAGATTTCGGCGGTGTAAGCCTACAAGAAATATCCCAAGTTGAAAAACGCTTCGAAGTGAACATAAACGTGTACCGACTTGTGGAAAATGACGATGGTGTTGTTGCCGAGGTGGTTCAGCGCTCACATCGCCGATACCCTGAAACCATGTATGTGAATGTCTATGCAAATCATTTTTCCTACATACAAAGTATCGTCGACTATTGTAAGTCGTTTTCATGTAGGAAATGTGGCAAATTGTGGAAGACAGTTGACAGAGCAAATCGACATGAAACAACCTGTACGGAAGATGTTAGTTACCGTTATCCTGGTGGAGTGTACCACGTCCCCCAGACAATTTTTGAAAAATTAGAGGACGAGGGAATCGTGGTACCACAGGAGGATCGTTTTTCCCCTACAGGGCAACTTACGACTTTGAGTCGTATTTTGATAAATCGACATTGCCTGTAAATAGTGAAAAGTTAACCTGGGAAGCAGAACACAAACCACTCAGTGTGAGTGTGTGCAGTAACATACCAGGTTATGATGAACCACAGTGTTTCGTGTCAAAAGGTGAGCCGCAGGACTTGGTAAATGAAATGTTTACCTATTTAACGGCAATGTCGACAGAGAGCTATCACAGAATGCAACAGCTTCATTTTTATACAATGACTGCCCTCCAGCAAAAAATTAGAGACATGAAAGTACTAGAACAATCTACTGCGGAGGAGGAAAATTCCAAACCTCACCCATTGGAGAAGTTGGAGGAAGAACTCCATCGCTACATGATGGAATTACCTGTATTGGGTTTCAATTCGGGGAAGTATGACATAAATGTGATAAAACGTGAGTTTATGGCTTTCCTGAAATTGAAGAGCCCATTAAAATTTGTTGTCAAAAAATCAAACAACTTCATGTGTGTGAAAACGGACTCATTTAAATTTCTTGACATTACAAATTATCTGGCACCTGGATTCAGTTACGACAAATTTCTGAAAGCTTTTGATTGTTCAGCCACCAAAGGATTTTTACCTCACGAGTGGATTACCAATTTGGAAAAATTGGAATGTGATCACCTGCCAGAGTACGAGGCTTTTTACAGTTCTCTAAAGGCTGAGAATATTTCACCGGATGATTATTCCTATTGCAAACAAGTTTGGAAAGAGAATGGTATGACCACGTTTAGAGATTTTCTGACGTGGTATAACAACCGGGATGTTAAGCCATTTCTTGAAGGTGTGGAAAAGCAGTGTGCTTTTTATCGAGAAAGATCAATCGATATGTTCAAGGATGGTATAAGCGTCCCGGGGTTGACACTGAAATACCTCTTCAGCACAGTAGAAAGCGAGGTCTTTTTCACACTGTTTGATGAAAAAAATAAAGATTTACATCATCTGGTGAAAGATCATATTGTTGGTGGACCATCCATCATTTTTAATCGTCACCAAGAGAAAGATAGTACCTTTGTGAGGAAAGCAAACTTCGGTGACGAAGCAAAAGTGTGTGCCGGTGTTGTTGGGTACGATGCCAATGCCCTATACTTGTGGTTGTTGACACAGGATATGCCTACTGGTTGGTACGTGCGACGAAGGGAAGAAAATGGTTTTCGACCCGAGTATAACCACAAGTATGGGAGAATGGCGGAGCAATGGCTGGAGTTTATTGCGGCAAGAGACGGTGTGAAGCTTCGTCACCAGTTCAACGGAATTGAGAAACGCATCGGCAAAAGACGTTTGCCTGTAGATGGATGGTGCGCCACCACACAGACTTGCTATCAGTTTCATGGCTGCTTTTGGCACGGTCACGAGTGCCGGTTGAATAAGAAGAAAGATGGTTCTTTCGTTTTGTATAACGAAATCAGAAAAAAGCCCATGCAAGAATTGTTCGAAGAAACCGAAGCCAACTCAAAATATATTCGAGAGCTCGGTTACAATCTTGTTAAAATTTTTGAGTGTGAATGGAGAGACATGAAGAGAGAAGACCCCACTTTCCAAACATTCTTGCGTGGGTTTTCCGATTCAGCCAGCTCTGGAGGAAAAATGACAGAAACTGAACTTGTGAAACAAATCTTAAATGGTGAACTGTTTGGCCTTGTACTATGTGATATCCAGGTGCCAGATAAATTGAGGTTGCACTTTGAAGAGATGACGCCGATATTTAAAAATATCAACATCACCAAAATGGATATCGGCGATCATATGAAAGCTTTTGCTGAAGCAAACAACATTTTGAGACAGCCTCGGAAATCGCTGATCGGCAGTTATTTTGGAAACAGAATATTGCTTACCACTCCTTTGATGCAATGGCATATACAGCATGGGCTGGAAGTTACGCACATTTATCAGATTGTGCAATACCAGCCGAAAGCATGTTTTCAAAGGTTTGGAAATGAAATGAAATGTCCGAGGCTCGACGCCAGGGTGACCGAGATCCAAATCAGGCCATTGTAGCAGATACAATGAAACTTCTGGGCAATTCTGGCTATGGCAAGACTGTTACGAATAAGGAGAAGTTTCGTAGCGTATGTTATTGTTCAGAGGAGGAAGTCACCCAGGCAATAAATAATGTTTCGTTCAGAACTCTTAATCCCCTGAGTGATATCCTTTATGAGGTGGAAATGAACAAAAAAAGAATCAATCTGGACTTGCCGTTGACCATCGGGTTTTTTTTTGTATACCAGTTTGCAAAGCTGAAAATGCTTCAATTTTATTATGACTTCATTGATACCTTCGTAGATCGGTGTGACTACGAGGTATGTGAAATGGACACGGATTCACTGTATATAGCTTTTAGTGCTCCATCTCTGGAAGAAGTGGTAAAACCCGACATGAAAAAACAATTTTTCAAAGAGCTGCATCATTGGTTACCATCCGAAGCGTGTGATATACACAGAAATGATTATGTTGCAGCAAAAATGAAAGGTGAAAACTGGTCAGCTGAAAACCCATGCTGTAGAGACCGACAGGCATACGATAAGAGAACTCTTGGTTTGTTTAAAGTGGAGTGGCAAGGCGATGGTATAATCGGTCTCTGCAGCAAAACATATTATTGTTTCGGTCCAAAGGACAAGTTCAGTTGCAAGGGCATCAGTAAACGCCACAACGACCTCAAGAAGAGAAAATACTTGGAAGTGTTGCAAATGCAGGAGAGTGGAACAGGCATAAATCGTGGATTTGTTGTAAACGACAACCACATGTATACATATAAGCAGAGCAGAGACGGCCTCTCCTACTTCTACCCAAAGAGACAAGTGCAAGCTGATGGCATTTCCACAATTCCACTAGACATATAACACCTCCAAGTATTCCTCCAATTTCTCCAAGCATATAATCATACAGTTTCATTAGTCCTATCAGGCATGCATGTTTAAGGCATCAATATGTGTCTCTTTGAATTCTTCTCCAGTCTTGTAACCACAATCCACCCTCTACCAGTTCTGGTGTATAGTTGAAACAGTGAACAGAGAGCTGATGTTTACTGACAAGTATGTTGGTGACTTAATTTCCAACAAATGTGTGTGTTGGAGTTGTTGTGCTAATGTGTACACCGGACCTGGTGAATAGTTGAAACAGTGAACTGATGTTAACCGACAAGTATGTTGGTGACATAATTTCCAACAAATGTGTGTTGGAGTTGTTGTATTAATGTGTACACCAGATCTGGTAGTCTCCGTATCTGACTGTAATGCCACTTTTAAATTTTGAGAAAAAAAAAATTCTCTGAGGATCAAGATTGCATTGAGTTTAGGAAACTGACCAATCAGATTGCAGAAATTTAAACCAATCAGATTACATTTTCAAAAGCCAATCAGATTGCGAGAAGTGTCAGCTCGATCCCCCCAAAAAGTATAAATACCAGCGACCAACTTCGAATAGTATTCGGATTTTCGGGTCTGGATCACTGGTTGACTACCAAAAGCTAGGTTGGAGAAGAGCTTGGTTTTCACCAATTGACTGATTCACCAGTTGTGTTTGGAAAACTAAGAATTGGTTTGCACCAACAAAGTGTTTTTCTCAAAAGTTGTACTTGGAAAAAAGTTTTTTCCAGAGCTGTCTTTGAAAAACTAAGAGGTTTGGATTGCACCAACAAAGTGTTTTTCTCATAAGCTGAACGTTTGAAGAAACACCTAGTGAAAATGTTACGACTTGGTTCAAAGCAAACGTTTATGAATGTCACTCGTTATCAGGGTTAAGTAAAGATTCACATCCGAAGATTTGTTGACGATAAAATTCCTACAAAGACAGGAATTGCTCTGTCTATTGAAGAATGGAATTCGTTGAAAAGTCAAGTAGAAGAAGTGGAATCAGCCATCAACGCCAAATTGTTTCCACAACAAGATAGTAGAGTTGTGATAAGTGCTGAACCACGAAAACCAAATGGCGAACCAAGTGGCGACCTGCCACTTGACATAGAAATGAAAAGAACAAAGTGGGATGAGTTAAAGTCTCACAAGATCCCTGTAAGGGTAACACCTCAGCCAAACTATGGAAATATTGTTGATGAAGTTGATAAAGAGTTAAGAATGAAAAGAATTGAGCATGAGATGAATGCTGCATATGCTCATTTTGTCGAAGAATTGATTGACACTGTGGCTGTTGAGAAGTGTTATGGGTGTAGTGTGAATCATCCGAGCCAAATACAACACGATGTTTGTCTAATGATGACTCTAGAAGAGAGAATTGATGCGTGCTTTAACGCAGCTCTGGAGAGAGTCTGTAAAGACAAAGTCTATAAATTGTGGCACACGCACATGAGTCTCATGAACCCAATACCAACACCTTGTGAACACTCTCATCTCATTAACAAACAGTTGAGTGCTGAACAAAAAGCAAGCATACATGATATGGTTGTTAGTTCAATGACAGCCACAAGACCATTGACAACTGGTTTCTGAAAAGTTGTTGAAAAAAAAAAATTACAAAAAAAAAAAAAAAAAAAAAAAAAATGTCGTGGTTGCCCTTAAGCCACCTGATGAGTTTCCCTTGGGCAAGGACGAAACATGTTATTCTGAATTTTGTTTTGGCAACCACAGAGAAAGGTGTCGTGGATGTCTTTATGTGGCCTGATAGGTTACTTTTGGACAAGGACGAACCTTTTTCTTTCAACAAAAAGGAAAATTAGTTCCCTTGCATACAGTACAGTCATACACAATTTTTTTAACTCGCTAGATGCCCTCCTTCCCAAAAAACGTATAAAAGGGTGAGTAGATCATGTTCTTAGGTAAACATGGATCCCCACTGGAAGCACCCTTTTACTTGTTTGTTGTGTGGGCCAACTGGTAGTGGTAAATCATCTTTTGTGAAAAAAGTCATCCAACACATTGCAGAATTATTTACTCCTACTCCCAATCATATAATATGGTGTTATAGTGAATGGCAACCATTGTATGATGCTTTGCCCCAAGTAGAATTCGTAGAGGGTCTCCCTCAAGAAATAAAATCTGACAGTCTAGTAATTTTAGATGATCTGATGCTCGATGTGGATGAGCGAGTGTCTCGGTTGTTCACAACAGGAAGTCATCATCGTAAAATTAGTGTGATTTATATTGTACAAAATCTATTTGACAAAAACAAAGTTCATAGAACTGTGGCTCTCAATAGTCATTACATGATTTTATTCAAAAACCCCAGGGATCGTTCCCAGATCACACACTTGGCAGCCCAGATGTACCCTGGTCATTCCAAATTTTTGCGAGAAGTATTTGACGAAGCCACATCTCTCCCATATGGTTACCTGTTAATAGATCTTAAGCAGGACACACCCGAACACATGAGACTAAGAACCCAAATATTTCCTGGAGAAACCCAATATGTGTACCTCCGGAAGGTATAAAAGGGGAGTGCAAATCTGCTGTCGAGTCGAAATCATGTCTGACCGTCTTCACCGCAACATCGCGATTCTCAAGCTCTTGAGTAAATCAAAACCCACTGTGGCCAATTCTGTCTTGAAACACGCCGACAAAGACTTGATCAATTGTATTTGTGAGTGTGCCTTAAACATAGTGAAAGGTGCCGTACCTCTGAGTAAAGCTCACAAAGTTAAATTAGTTCGACACAAAAAACTTGTGAGAACAATTGCCAAGAAAGGTACGTCCGAGAAAAAAAAGAAGCAAATTTTGCAAAAAGGAGGATTTTTAGGGGCTTTGTTAGCGACTGTGTTACTTGGTGCGGCTAAAGGTATTTTCGGACAGTTGTGATGGAATACGCAAAAAAGATGGCCTTAGTAGAACCGAGGTTGCTCGAACGTTTGCAGGAGGCCCCTATCAGCAAACAGCCCAACGAGATTGCCGCAAGTTCTCTTGACAGGGAAATGCGTGAAATTTTAGATTCGAATAACCTTACAGAAACTGATAAGATAACCCATTATAATCAGATTCTTCAAAGATTTTTAACATTTCGCCAAAAAGCCATGGCCCCTCGCCCTATTAGGGTCGAATTCGAGAAAGATACTAGAGACGAAGATATCATAGACTCCGTTCCAATAACCATGAAAAGAAAAGCCAAACTGCTGCTGAACCGTATAAAAGCAGATACCAATCTGTCTTGGAATGAGAAGGGGGAGCTGGTCCACAAAGACGAAACAGTCGTAGGTTCCAACATAACCGATCTCTTGAACGATCTCTTGAGAAAGCGAAAGACTTTTCAACCCAAAGGATGGGAAGTGTTGGCACAGGCCCTCAGAGAAAGTAATATTCCCCAGGAGCTTGTGGGCCACAGGGAACGTTGGGATTTTATGCGACGTGAGCCTGTAGTAGAGAAAAAGCCCCAAGCCACCCCCTCTGCTAAAAGAAAGGTGAAAGCTAGACTCGTAGCCGGTACGTCAAAGTGGTCGAAATATTAATCCAATGGAAAGCGTTTATTACGATCCCGAAGCTCCCGGGAGTTTTGGTGGTGTGGATGCTCTTCGAAGAGCATCCAAGAAAAAAACTAAGCAAGTTGTAAAATGGTTGCAGGGTCAAGACACGTACACCCTCCACAAACCCGTTCGACGCACATTTCCAAGAAGGAAAGTGATCGTTAGTGGTATCGATGCACAATGGCAAGCTGATTTAGTTGATTTAACAAGCATCAGTAAATACAATAAAAACACAAAATTCCTTCTGACTTGTATCGATGTTTTCAGCAAATATGCGTGGGTGATTCCATTACAAAATAAATTTGGTGATTCCATAGTGCAAGCTTTTGCTAAAATTTTCAAACAGGGGCGAAAACCTTTAAAGTTACAAACTGATCAAGGCAAAGAATTTTTGAATTCAAACTTCCAGAAATTTCTTAAACAACGAGAAGTAGAATTTTTCACAACCCATAACGTAGAAACAAAATGCTCCATAGTTGAGAGATTTAACAGAACTTTGAAAACCAAAATGTGGAAATATTTTACAAAGAACGATACACTGACTTTCCCACTTCAAACTTTGGTGAAATCGTATAACAACACCCATCATCGCAGCATCGGTATGCCCCCTGTTGACGTGAGTTTGGACAATCAAGAAGAGGTGTGGCAAAAACTTTATGGGAACCACATAAAACACAAGTCTCCAAAGTTCAAAGTGGGTGACAGGGTGCGAATTAGTAAAGTCAAGAAAACTTTTGAAAAAGGTTACTTGCCCAATTGGACAGAAGAATTATTGACAGTGGCATCTGTCAAGAAAGGTCACCCCATCACTTATGTTCTAAAAGACGATAGTGGGGAAGTATTGAAGGGGTCCTTCTACACAGAAGAGCTTCAGCGTGTCACACCAAAAAACATTTATAAAATTGAACATGTACTCAAAAAACGTGGTCGCGGAAAGAAGAGAGAACTGTTTGTAAAATGGTTGGGGTATCCATCATCGTTCAACTCATGGATCCATCAAAGCCAGCTAGCCTATAAAAGGGTGTGAACGAGCTCAATTTCCACTAAAATGGAAGAGGGAGGAACTCCGAACGGATCGTGGCCTTTGTTTGGAAAGAAAGTCCCAAGGAGCGAGATTACTTACTTTTCCCAAATTATCATACTATACATAATCATCATCACTAGCATCGTTAACCTTACCCTCGACAATACGGACAGCAAGTTGTGGACGGCACTTTTAAGTAGTAGTATAGGATATTTATTGCCCAATCCTACAATTAAGAAAACGTGATGTTTTATCTGACCCTACCAAGTAACAGTTCCATGGACGTGTTTCCAGAAAACACACTGACAACGTACACCACCCAGTTATCACAACCAGTGAACCTCACTGGGGAATGGGAGGTAGGTTTGGCGGAGATCCAGTATCCAAACACTTGGTTTAACATTCGTGGCCATGAAGTTTTTTTCACAGTGTACTGGACTTCGAAAAAACATTATCAGATCATTCTGAAAGAAGGTCGATATTCGGAACCTTCCGATGTGATACGAGGCATCAATGGTGTTAAAGAATTGCTGCTACCACGTCACGATAAGATAGAGTTTGAATTAGACGAGGTCACTGGTAAAGTTCGAATCAATGTACGAGAAGGGGTCGTACTCACACTGAGTCCCACTCTGCAAAACATATTGGGTTTTAACGAATGTGTGTTCAAGTCGGGAGCTTTTGAATCTTCTCGAGTCGCCGATGTCAACCAAGGATTCTATTCACTCTACGTATATTGTGACTTAGTTCGTGATCAGGTAGTGGGGGATACTAGGGTGCCGTTACTTCGCATCGTACCCGTGAGAGGAAAATATGGAAACATCATTTCCAAAACTTTTGAAAACGTGCACTATGTACCGGTTGAAAGGAAGAATTTCAGCACCGTGCGGGTGTATATAAGGGACGACACGGGAGCCACAGTGCCTTTTGAACTTGGGAAAGTGACAGTGACACTACATTTCAGAAAGCGCCGATCTTTAAATTTTCTTTGATAAAACAATGCCTTACTGTTGTAATGCTAAATTATACGAAGAGTATTACACGAAACAGGCTGGTAGCGGTCTGCCAGCTTTTTCGGGATCACAAATACAGATGGGTCATGGGCTGGGTAGTTTACTTGGAGGACTGAAGAATGCAGTCCTTCCCTTATTGAAAACGACAGCCAAAACCATGGGTAGACAGTTATTGAAAAAAGGAGCCGCATTTGCTGGAGATGTCATCAGAGGAAAAAAATGTGAAACAGGCAGCTATCGGGAGACTTAAACAAGCTGGAATCGATGCTCTGAACGAAGTGGTGGGTGGGTCGAATCCTCCCGGCCGCAGAGGTATAAAAAGGGCAGCACCACGCAAAACTGGCAGATCGATAAAAAGAAGGCGAACTGTTAAGACAATTGACGCTCTGGGTGCATAATGTCTTTGATCAACGAAAAATCCTGTGAGTGTGTCACTAGCGAACTCGACTTATTTTCGATACCACCCACACAGACTAGTGTAGAACATGGTCAATGGATAGAACATCGACCGTTGGCCAACATAGGGAATAGTGGACCGATAGAATTTAACATTTCTGGATCTGGGGACGACTATCTGAACTTGGCTCAAACTTATCTGTACGTGAAAGCATGTATCGTCGATTCCAGTGGTGGACCTATCGCAAACGACGCAAAGGTGGGTCCCGTCAATCTCTGGCTGCATTCTCTTTTCAACCAGGTCGACATCAGTCTAAACGAGAAACTGGTGTCACCGTCCAATAATACTTACCACTACAGAGCATACATAGAGACTTTGTTAAGTTATGGCTCCGATGCCAAAAAGTCACAGCTGACTGGTGCTCTCTGGTACAAGGACACGGCGGGACACATGGATGATAGGACGGATGACAACAAGGGATTTGCCACAAGAAAAAAGTTTACGGCTAAAAGTAAAGTCGTGGATATGACTGGGAGGTTACATTTGGACATGTTCTTTCAAACACGTTATCTCCTAAATGGAGTTAACGTTCACATTAAAATGAATAGGTCAAAAGATGCATTTGCCTTAATGGCCGATGGGGAAACATTCAAAATCAAAATCCAAGACGTATCCCTATTTGTGAGAAAGGAGAGACTCAACCCTTTTGTGAGAGTGGCTCATACTAAAGCATTGGAAAAGGCAACTGCGAAATATCCCATTGACAGAGTAGAAACCAAAGTGTTCTCGGTGCCGAAGGGAAATCTGAGCATCACACAAGAAAATTTATTTTTAGGCCAACTTCCTAAACGTATCGTCGTGGGTTGTGTGGACAACGATGCTTTCAATGGAAACTTTTCAAAGAATCCCTTTAACTTTAAAAATTACAGCATCAGTTACCTGGCATTGTATGTGGATGGACAGCAGATTCCAGCAAAGCCCTTACAACCGCGATTCGATCAACAAGAAGTGGCGAGGTGTTATGCTACCTTGTTTCAAGGAACTGGTCAAATGTACGAGAACGAAGGAAATCACATCAACAGAGAGGAGTACATAAAAGGGTACACGCTCTTCGTCTTCGACCTGACACCAGACCTGTCTCATGGTCAACATTTCAATTTGGTGAAACGGGGAAATTTAAGATTAGAAATTCATTTTGAAGAACCGCTGCCCACCACCATAAACGTACTGGTGTATGCCGAATTTCAGAACATTATAGAAGTAGATAAAAACAGGAGCGTCATCTTTGATTATTCGACATGAACACTTTGCAAATAGAGAATATTTTCCGCTCGGATCGCGTGTTAAGAAATATCACTCTGGGTGTATTTTCAAGAAACAAATTACCAAGAAGATTACCAGATCACAGACCAGTGGCTTTGATAGCCAACACGGATCCAGACCACAGAAAAGGAGAACATTGGGTGGCTCTCTTTGTGAGTCACCACAACGCAGAATACTTTGATTCCTATGGATTACCACCACAACACAGACCATTCGAGAATTTCCTGAAGAAGAATTCCAGATATTGGAAGTATAATACAAAACGCCTTCAAGGACCATTACCAGTGTGTGGACAATACTGTTTGTTTTACTTGAAACATCGCTGTCGCGCTGTACCGATGGAAACCATATCCAACATGTTTACCACTGATCTAATGGATAATGATCTGTTGGTTAATGACGTCATAGAGGAAACCAGCCACTAGATGTCGCTGCATTGAAGGAAAACTATAAAAACTGGTGCACTTGGTGTTCAGCTCATTTGTGTTCCGACAGCCAAAGAAGAAGGATGTCTACTAATGTGACCGTCTTCAAACTTAACAACGATTTACAGATTCAACTATTCAAGAACGACGTTGGGTTCCAGTTTACCACCAGAGATTGGGAACAAGTGACCAAAGCAGTGGATATTGCAAAGAAGAGAAGTCTTGAAATAGGAGAACCCAAACCAAAAAGAGAAAGAAAACCAAAGAAGAATGAAGATAAAAAGGATTGAAGAATGTTCACTATTCCATGTTTGATCAGGATGGCACTGAATGATTATCAATCAAGAAACCAAGAAACAAGAAATCCAAGAGACTTTGTAGAGAGAATGAGCGTTTCATTCGAAACGTATTTTCGTGATGTTCCGCCACCAGTACTGGAGCAGTTATTACGTGGAGAAGAAAAAATAAGAAAGACACCAGAACAAAGACCACCAAAACACATCAAGTATGCATTGGAGGAAAATCGTCTCAAGACATTTCAATTCATGTTACAAAGTGAAAGTGTGAAAACCCCGAATGAACTGACAAAAGCTGGATTCTTTTATTTGGGGACAGGAGACAGAACTCAATGTTTTCATTGTGGTATTATTGTTCGTTTCTGGGAAACAGAAGATGATGTTATAGAAGAACACAGAAAATATTCTCCAGACTGTTATTACATTCATAATTTACCGCCTGAATTCATGGACGTTGAAAAAGAAGAAGAAATGGCCATCAGAGAAGAAGAAGAAATGGACACATCATTTCAAGAAGAAGATTCACGGAGGACAAAATGTAGTGTGTGTTTATTAGCTGAAGCCAATGTCGCTCCGCGACCATGTAACCATTTGTGCCTGTGCAAAGACTGCTGTAAACCACTCAGAAGATGTCCAATCTGCAGAAAGACTGTTTATGAATATCTGACAATCTACATACCATAAAAAGATGTATTTTTGTTGTTGAATAAAAGAAATTTAAATTTATATTTAGTGTTATTATTTTTTAACTTTCCATCGAAGTACAAAGAAAAATCAAAATGAGGGATAGTAAATTAGACCTCGTACGACACATCTGTTGGGTAGATCCTCATATGAGTATATGGTGGAACTTAGCTTCATGGCCTTCATGTACACATATGGGTCCTACTTATAATTTTAATAATGGATTTCTGGGTAAATTTGTCCTATAGCACTACGTGCTACTCTTAATAAGGAAATAAAACGTCATGGGATCCAAAAAAAAATGGGAACATTACTCCACTTCAAACGAACACACCCCCTCGGTATTACGTGCTACTCTTAATAGGGAAAAAACGTCATGAGATCAAAAAAAGGATTCTTAAAGAATTCGAAATAATACAACTTGACGGGTTTATTTGGGTAATTAATTGAGGATTCTGGGAGAATTCTAATCCAGAACATTACTCCTGTTCAATCGAATGCACCCCCTTGTACCCTTTAGTACTATAGCACTACGTGCTAAGCTGATAAATTGGGGAAATAAAGTCAATTTCGGTGATTTCGGGTGGATTTTGGTGATTTGGAAGGATTGTCGGGTTGTTTGTGGTAATTAGATTTACTCTTCTACAAAGGAACATACCCTCAAAACATACCCCGTCCTATTACAGAACAATTGGGTAACATAGCAATCACGTGCTACCATAGAAACAAAGATGGCGGCCTCCAGTATACAAAATGGACGACGGAAACACGTATCACCCTAACAACACGAGCTGCGCATGCGCACTCACATCACCCATCACCATGACAATGACGTCACAACATGGCCGCCCACATGGGTTACCATAACAACCACGTGATACCCATAATACATTGCGGTATGACGTCACTTCCGGGGTCCACCAACCGGGGTCCATAAGATAGGGCCTCAAAACCCCCTCGCCTACTACTCCTATACTTTAACGAACGAACGAAAGAAAGAATGAATATGTTATCTATACCTGGTTATAATTGTTATTCATTTTAATTTTATATTTATGTGAAAATAATAAAATAACTAAAATTGAAAAAACGGAATCTTCTTACTTTGTCAAATGACTCGGGTTTTAATGTGTGCCTCTGCGATAGAAACTTCGTCAATCCGTGATAGGTCAGTATTTGAGCCACTGCAGTGAACGACTTTACAGCAGAGGGGGGCATGCAGTCACGGCCTTCTTTTCCGGACCCCGCCCAACTTTCCACGACCCTGTTGAGCAAATTATAATCTTGATTAGTTCGAGTTTTTTACCGCCCTTACCCCCCCCCCTCCCCACGCACACACCCATTCCAGTGAGCTTCAAGTTTGATAGTAAATTCTCGCTTCTCGGGCTATTATGCTTGTGTTGTATTGACGATGCGTGATAAAACATCGAGTTCAAAATGTCGCCACAAGTTACTTCCCTTGGAAAATGTTTTGATCGAAAAAAAGCTTCTGAACGAGGAAGACTCTTCGCTAACCGCTTCCTGTACCCTGAAATCCTTTGAAATTTACTAAATCTTGAACGTGGAAACTTATTAGATAGGATTCCATTGCTAAAAGTGCTATATATGGCGAAAATGTAGTAAAATATGAGGGCATACCGGGTGATTCCGGTCTTTAAAGGGGATTCCGAGTGACTACGGTTTCTAGTAGGACCCTCCCCGGTCATGCAGTCTTGTAGTAAAATTTTACAGAAACAGACATGCACGCGAACAGCGATATTCATTTATTTCATAGATTTTTCTTCACAAGTTCCCTGGCTCCAGTCTGTGAACTATTTTGCCAGTGATACAATACAATGTCAGTTTAAGACTGTCAGAATTACAGTGTAGCGACCGGGACACACTAAAATGTGTACCCCGGCCCCGGCTCCGGAAAAGTTGTGCCTGGGAAATATAAAGTTCCATTTCTTTCTTATTCGAATGTATAATGTGATCATGTTTGGTATGTAGCATCCTTTAGAGGTACTTTAAAGGTTTGTGGAGAAATAATTTAGAATTATTTTATTTTTAGTTTTATCTCGAAGTTTTCCCATCAGAAACACACTAAAAAGTGTACCCCGGCCGGGTCGTTAATTTATTAGCTCGCACTTTAATCCGATGACAGTGGAGGTGTTGTACAACCTAAACCAGACGTCCGTAAAGAGCTTGGAAACCTTGCAGAACGATGCAGTCCGATGGATAACGGGGTCGAGTAATGCCGCAGCGCTAGAAGCAATCAGGGCTGAGTCGTTGCCCGGCGGTCGAGGCTGCCTTCCTTTACTCCGTATCTGATCAGATGTGCCGCTTAACTTATCGGCCACTTGATCTCCAATCGTAGCAGCTAAGAGTAATTTAATATGCAATGGAGAGAGAGTCTCGGCCTCCGTGTGTCGACGTGTGAGCTCTTCATCTGATTCGTACCACCTAAAGGAGTAAGTTCATAAGTTATCAGGGAGACGACTTACATAAGCTTTAAGCTTTCTGTCGAATCCCTCCTTTACACAGTAATCTACTTTCATTGATTTGTGTATATTATTGTATTGTATATATATTATTATTGTATCTGGTGTTGATCAGAACTTTTGTTACCTTACTGTTATTGTGAAATGTGTACACATGTCATTTAATGAATAAATACTGTTTAAACTAATCAGGGGTGAGCTTGGGTGGATGAGGAGCAAGGACAGGATAGACCTGTAGAAACTCGGTTATCTTAATTTTTTGGTAAATCTCCCCGACAGCCGATGGTGTAAAGTGATGTTCCTGAGAATTTTCAACTCAAATATCAAAACGGGGTGGATGGTCCAAGTGAGGGGGCTAGTAGAGAACTACTCATTGGAGATCTCGGACCTGGACGTTGGGGCAAAACTGGGTAAAAAAATCGTCAGAGAAAGGGTCATGGAGGATTGAAACCGTAATTGGCGAGAGGGGGTCAAATCAAAGAGGTCTTTAGGTGGCCTGCGTGATAAAGTGAGGCCAGGTTTTGAAGAGTACCTTGATGGCACCTTTGGGGGGTCACTGTTGTTCAAGCTGAGGTCGCGATCCCTGGAGCTGAGGGGAAAAATTGGGAAAGACGGTGAAAGGGAGTGCCAGATGTGTAACGTGGGCGTGGTGGAGACCCTGGAACACTTTCTTCTAGAATGCCCAAAGTATCTGTCTAAAAGAATGAGATTCACTATAGTACCGCACCAGTGCTATACGGTCGACGACATTGTTGAATTATCAAAGATCACCAATGTTCTAAACTCGATTCTAAATCAGATACCATGTCACTACTCTTTAGTTCATTTGAGATTGTCAGTGAGTATCCCGCGTTTCGAAATTCTGTGCGTTTATCTCACTTCATTGTGGACCCAAATTATTTTCTTTCAAGCACTAAAGTACGCCCCTTAGGCTTAAACGTTTCCCTAATTTATGCCTACTAAAAACATATTCTCCTCGTGGGAACCTCCTCGTAGTGAAATAGTGCTTGTTTACGTCGGTAAACTATTTCAGTTTGTTGGAAAAATAGGACCCGGTCATTAATGCCTGTGTTGGAAGTCCACTAAAATGGGTAATATTGGTATATATGATTGTTTAAACTTGATTTAATGCCCTTGTTGTGGTTGCATTTAGCCATGGCCGCTGAAAAGTAATCTCAAACACCAGTACATTATTAATAATAAACTCATTTTCGGTCGAGTCCGTATAGCACTGGACCAATACCTAATGTACAGTGCCAGAGGAGGGAGTTGAGGATTTGTAATTGAGACGCCTCATTCTCATTTCACTCTGCTAATGGTTCCTGGCCCGGGTGCCATCTCCTGGGAAGCTCGCAAGGTGACTCACGAGGGGTGGTGTCCGGGTTTGGTATTGTCAGCGGAGGATAACTGAGAGCTACTTTCTCATGTGAGTGACCTACAGCTTATCTCCTCTTATACTGTGCATCCTAGACCCCATCGACCATCAGTATTCACTAGAGACAAGATATTTACTTTTTTAATTTAAATTCAAATATTCTATTCTGGTATTTAAACAACCTCGATATATCGAATCAGCCAAATGTACTTAAATGCAATGGAGGCAGCTTTCATAAGCTTAAGCTTGCTGCTGGATCCATTTTCCGTCAATTATTTGTATTCTATATATATATTTGGACTTGTATATTTTTGCTTACCGGAAATAAAATATTGTTTAAACTAGATTCACCGGGAGTATAATGGGGAAGTGGGATGGGAGAATGAAGGACATGTGGTTAGGGGGAGACTCAAGGGAGAGGGTTAATATGCTAATCGGAGAGATTGGGAAGATTGGGAAGAATGGGGCAAGGGATGTCATCAAGCAGTTCGTCTCCGAGTGTTGGGAGGAGAGGAGAAGCGTGGGAATAGGGAGGCAGTTGGGAGTGAAGGGGTAACAATGGCATTCTCGTCCGAGAACCGCGACAAATCAGCGGCTGGCCAAAGTGTTATTATTATTATTATTATTATTATTATTATTATTATTATTATTATTATTATTATTATTATTACAAGTTGAGTGCATAAAAACTTGATTGAATTGCCCTACCAGTTCGCTAAGTGGATTATAATTCTCATTCATCTTATTCAGTTATTAGGACATTCTTGGTTGGAGTAAAATGAGGATGGTTTCCGTACAGACAAATAAAAGCGACATTCGGCGTTAGGACGATTCACCTGGATAACAGTGGCACGTTGCAAACGATTATCAAGTTAGGATTTTCCAATAAATATTATTTAGTTTAAACAATATTTATTCCTGAATTATAATATTATACATGCAGGTAAATGATAATTACATAATGTCCATGGAGACTTGTAATACAGGTGTATGCATAAAGGTAGTTCAACATAGTTGATATACAAGTTGTATGGTGGGATTCAGCAGTAAGCTATAAGCTCATGTTAAGCTGTCTCCCAAGAAAATCTGCAAAAAAATTGCAGGTAGTTGCTTGCACTATGTAAAATATTGTTTAAACATGAAATGGAGAGGTATACAAAAAGAGAGAAGAGAGAGAAAGAGAGGAGAGAGAGAGAGAGAGGGATAGAGAGTTTCAACCAAAGTGAGCTCAACGCACACCCGACAAATGAGAGTTAGTATACGCAACCTCAGAGAATGTGCTGCTAGCGGTGTCATTAAAGCGGACTCACCCGGGATCCACACCTGAGCCGCCATTAACGCGCGTGCATCTAACATTTACAAACTATCAACCAAATTTAATCTCTTAAAAGCCACAAAAAATCTACATCTTGTTTATCCTAGACTTCCTAGATCGAAGCACGCGAGGAAACACAGCCCAAGCGCGGAGCCCGAACTGCCCACGATGGCTCCGTCGTAACCTGGCGTCCTGTGACACTAACGCTCAGAATGCAAAATAAGGCTGCATTATTCACACTTCAGATGCATCCACAATTTGAGAAACGTGCATAGCCGCGCCCACCGTCGGGACCGACAAGCCACACCCCCCAACAACGGGTGCGGGGGAGCAACACCTGTCACATCACAAGTGCTACTCCCCCGCACCCATCGTCGGGAAGAGAACAGCCCACCAGCCCCGACAACGGCCGCGGCCACACTCGACTCCCAAACCGTCTATTCCTTGTTGGAAAGTCATCACATCATTCTCAAATGTTTGAATAACGAATATGTGAAATGAAGGTGATAAGTCATTCCCCAAAGAACTACAAATGCAAATTACTCACTGGAAGCGCCCACTCAGTGTGATATAATCCTGTACAACCCCGAATACAAGAGCATTATTAGAGTTGTCCAACCATTCAGACCCAAACAGAAGCGTAGAGAGGTCAAATGTGAAAGGCAATGTATTGATAGTTGAGTCGCGTGCAGCGTCATGTATTGGACAATACAGGAGGAAATGTTCAGTTGTCTCTGGATCACCACACTGGCACAGTGAGGATGACGGTAGGTGGTTCTCATAGAGGTGGGCATTGATACCGCTACAATGCAAGCGTAGCCTACAATGATGGATTTGTGCAGCACGGGATTTAGCACCAGTGTAAAATATCGGTGGTCGTTGATTTGCACTATTTAAGAACCTTCTAAAATTTATGAGGGACGAATTTTCCTTTACCAAGGTTGGTAATCTGTTCCACTGATTGGTAACATCCGGGATAAATGAGGATTGGTATAAGTTAGTGTGGCAGAAGGGTATACGGTGGTTAATTACAGATCGGAGATTATGACTTTGATTGATGGATGCACTGATGGGGGGACTTTGATAGAGATATATGGAGGTGTTAGCTCATCATACATCTTGAAGACCTGATTAAGCTTGTGCTTTCGGCGTCTTTCTTGTAGTGTATCCCATTGAACTTCAGTACAGAGGAGGCTTCTACTGGCGCTCACAGTGGCACCAGTAACTATTCTTGCTGCCGCCATCTGTATTTTCTCCAAGTCAGCTGCTTGCATTGCTGAGCAGTTGTCACAGACACAGTCAGAATATTCTAATAGAGGTCTAATGAAAGCAAAATATATTCGTTCGAGGACTTTTCGTTCAAGAGTAAACTTGTGAGCTCTAAGCATATCGATACTTGACCAAGCTTTAGAGCAAACGTGGTCGATATGGTCATTCCACGTACAATTTTTGTTCAATATTACACCTAAGTGCTTATGACTGGTAACCTCAGTAATTCCTGTTCCACTTAGATATAAGGGTGGATGTACAGGAACATTAATTTTACGGGATATTAGCATAGTTTCTGTTTTTTGAGCATTGAACTCAACCAGCCATGTTTTGGCCCAATCTTCGATTGTTGCCAAATCACGATTGATTAAGACTGCAGCTTGATCAGGATTCTCTACGATGAGATATAAAGATGTATCATCTGCATATAGACGAATGCTGCTCAGTAAATTTTCAGTAATGTCGTTAATGTATATCAGGAATAAGAGTGGGCCCAGAATGGAACCTTGTGGAACACCAGACGTTACTTGTCTCCAGGAGGACACCTCAGAGGATACCACAACCCGCAGATACCGGTCGGAGAGGTAAGATTTTAAAAAACAAAGTAGATCGCCAGATATCCCTATTTTCTCGAGCTTGTGAATAAGACCAACATGCCATACCTTATCAAACGCTTTACGGACATCACAAAAAACAACTCTAACTTCTTTTCCGTTGTCAAGGGCATGACAAAATTCATCATAAAGATCTGTCAGTTGTAATACCGTTGAGTCACCTGGGGGTAAACCCTGACTGGAACTGGCTCAGTATATTGTTATCACATAGGAAATGCCATAATCTTTTAAACACACACTTTTCAAGTAACTTGCCAGTACAGCTAATTAGTGATATCGGGCGATAATTGGTAACAGCATTAGAAGGTTTCTTTTATAATACCTGCGCAACATTTGCTTTTTTCCATAATTGTGGAAAATAACAGTTTTTTAAAAGGATATTAAATAATGTCGTAAGTGGTACACATAATGAACTTCTGCATTCCTTCAGTAGCCGTGGACTTATGAGGTCAGGGCCGGACGCCTTCGATATCTTAATACCCTTGATTGCTTCATACGTTTCAGTGCTTACTAACATTATTTTATCAAATGAATGCAGGACTGGATGAGATGAGTCGAGTAAAGTTGCATTTGTGTCATCCAATGTTGAAATGGAACAAAAGTATTCGTTGAACACTTCCGCCTTCTCCAGATTGGTTGAGTAGAGTTTATCAAGTGATTTAAAGTTGGGATTTCTTGGGTATTTCTACTGATAAATGTTTTTAAGGTTTTCCACCACTCCGACGATGATGTATTTGGGCAACTCAATGTTGATTGAACTTTTGAAATATACGTGGCTTTGGCCTTCCTAACTGCTGATACGACCTCATTACGTTTACGTTTATATTTATCCTAGTCGTATGGTAAACCTGCGCGCTTTGCTCTGCGATATAATCGGGTCCTTTGCCTAATCAGTAAGCGAATCTGGTTATGAATCCATTTGGGTTGATTGGGCCTGGAAGTTATATCTTTGTTGGGGATGAATTTAGATGCCGTGTTAAGTAGGATCTCGGTAAAGTTAGAGATTACAGTGTCTAGACATGAATTATCGAACAGGCTCTTCTAGTCTACACTGTTGAAGGCGTTGTTCAAAGCATTATAACCCCCTTCCGGATACAGCCAAATGCGTCTCCTAAAGTGTTTGGACGTTGTTTTTTTTAAATTCAACCTCAATTGAAATTGGGCAATGATATCGAGTCATGTCAGGAATAAGGGGCTCTAGAACTTCACATTCCAGTACAGGAACTGTATCACTTACAGCAAACAGATCAATCAGTGTAGCAGATGACTCAGTAAAGCATGTTGGTTCTCCCACAAGCTGCCTCAGATTAAAGTAGTTGCTTAATTCACGGAAGTATCCTCGGGAGGAACCATTTTGATTTTCATTAAAATCCCCAGTAATGATTAGGTCAGAGATTGAAGTATCTTTGGCTCTATTAACAGAAGCTGTAATTCTATCCCAGATATCTGAAGCACTATTGGGTGGTCGGTAGAATACTCCAACTAGTATTGATTTACTGTAATTTGTAAACACCTCAGCCCAAAGGCACCCAGTGTTATTTACCTCGAGGTCAGTTCTTCGTCGATAGCGCAAGCCATCCTTTATGTACATGGCAACGCCCCCTCCCCTCGATAAGCGGTCACGCCGCAATGGTTCCTGGAATCCACTAATCATTATATCAGATATTTGGTCGCAGCTTTGAAGGCAAGTCTCGGTGAAGGCTAGTATGTCATCTGATGACGATTCATACTCTATAATGTTCAATTTTGGCTCGAGGCTTTGAATGTTTTTATGGAAGATTTTCAGTGAAGTTTGGCTACAATAAGTGTTTACGGAGGCAGGCCCAGGGTTTAATTCAATGTCCCCAGACAATAACAGGAGTGGGGCCAGGAACAATGCTACCAAAATTATAAGATGCCACATAGCGGACTCGATTAGTTTTGGAGCCATTGAGTTTGGTGTCTGTGGGGTTCTAGCACCTCCTCCAAGAAAGTTGGGTCTCGTAAATTCCACACACCTATCAAGTGGTTGACCTTGTGAATCGGAGAGATGAAACAACGCTGACAGCACAGTTAAGCTAACCTGAAGAGTGATACCTACACTGCGCAAATACAAATACGTTAGAAAACACAGGGACTGCTCCTTGTTAAGTTTTCGTTTGAGGCCGCAGACATATATTGCAGTCCTGAATGTACCAATCCGGGCACGGTAGGAATCTAGACTACACACTATGTAATTTTGGATGGTAAAATCTGCACGGTGCCCGGAGACTGGTAACTTTCAATAACAGGACTGTTCTACATTGGTAAGAGTTGAGCTCAGGTTGGTTACGAGAAGGTTTGGGTTTGAAGAAGAGTGGATAGAGTAGCTTTGAAATGGGGTATAAAAAAATAATGGTAGAAAATACGAATAACGTATTGAAAAAGAATTCCATGAAGCAATGTGATATGGAATGCTTAAACTCAAAGTCAAGCACCATTAGTTATTAAGTGGATGTTACAAATGGAGAAATTGAAGAATGATTGGATTTTGTATTGTAAACCAAGGGCAAATTATGGAGAGAAGCATTTGGAAATATATACGTGTATACACTTATTTGACACGTCCATACACCTGCGCACACCCTCCAACACATGCACGACCACAAACGCACACACACATTCGTCAACACTACTACTGTTAACTAACTCAAAACAGCCTCTCAGTCCGGGTGCCCATTCCCTCTGTGCAGTCCCACACCCGACTAGTCAGTGCATGCATACTCTGACATAAATACCTTTGTATAAATACACTGACAGACCGTCAGACACTCACATGCATCTCCACATGCACATACATATGGAGCTACATGTGCACCTCCGACAGTCCGCCAGTATATTTATCTATCCTTATAAACATCAGGAGGAAAATGTTAAAGCACAGTTACGCACAGTATTTAATCTCGAGCAAGAGTCGGCAAGATTTATGTAGTCTGGCAAGCATTCTTTTACTTCCAAATCCAGAAAAATAAGGACAAATATTATTTGGAAGGTTACTTGAAAATCATTGATAACGTGCCCGGATCTACGGCGTTTCAACAAGAAACCAAATTCTCACGGAACTATCAAGATGTTTCAGCTTCAGCTGGGTACACCCGGTGCTTTATTAATTAGGATTTTGTTAATGATGATTTCTACTATCTGGTAAACAGATGCGTGGACATAACTGCCCACGTGTGGATTACGACGGGTCCACGGCGACTGTACTGTACTAATACACCCCTGGTCCCCTACCCAGAACCTGTTTGAGATGTTCTAGTATTGCAGATTGCAGACCAACTTGTATGCCGAAAATACAAAAATACAAATAGGAGGAAAAATTGATCATTAGAAATGCTTTGTTGCAAACGTATGGAGGTACCCCAGGGGCACTCTCCGGCAGTTTGAAACGAAGCAGTTCAATAGTAATCAAAAACTATCAATACACCCCAACCCAGAATTTGTTTGAGAAGTTCTACTGCCGATTGCAGACCTACGTTTGTACTGAAAATATAAAATCCCCCCCCCCCCTTCCAAAAAAGAATAAAAAAATAATAAAAAATTTGCTTATTCAAAATTGTTCTGTTGCAGACTGTTGGAGATGGCCCTTACTCTCCTGAAGTTTGCAATGAAGCAAGACCATATTGATCCAAAACTAGTAATATGCCCCTACCAAGAATTTGTTCACTGAGCTGTTCTGTTGTTGACCTACGTTTATACTAAAAACACTAATGGACAGAAGCCAACCCCGCCCCACCCCAAACCCCCAAAAGGGAAGAATATACATTTAATTTTTTTTTTTATTATTAATGTTGCTGTATTGCAATCTGTTGGAGATGGCCCATGGGCACTCACCAGTGGTTTGTAATGAGGCAATTTTATTCTATAGCATGCACCGATTCTTAAAGCACTTCAAATGCATGGGCTAGAACATCGGTGTAGCACCACTACTCCAGGACAAGATACATTGTGAAAATACCTCTAGAGTTACCAATTTCAACAAAAACATTCAACATCACTTTTATTTGGCCATTGCTATCAGTGGGCAAGTACATGTATGAGTACAATGAGTACATGTATGAGTACAAACATATTATTATTCGGTCAGTGATATTGTTCAAAATACCCCTCATTTGGAATCCAAGAGCTGTAACAAAATCCAAATGTTAACACATCTCCAGCACATCAGTTGCTTATATGTACATGTGCAATGTACTCCAAATTATTCACTCCAGACAAGCACCGTATTAAAGTTAACAGTAGGCAGCCCAGCGACTGGCAACTCATCTCCATATACCGCACATAAAATATGTAAAACTAAATTATATTTCCCAACGTGCCTGGAACACTGTCAGCTGTAGCAATTTCTCCATTTCCAACTGGTGATTTTTCCAACAATGACATTATGATAATGGCGACATACATGTGAGAATCTATTTAATGC
This sequence comes from Pictodentalium vernedei, assembly GCA_031216915.1. Taxonomy (NCBI): domain Eukaryota; kingdom Metazoa; phylum Mollusca; class Scaphopoda; order Dentaliida; family Dentaliidae; genus Pictodentalium; species Pictodentalium vernedei. The sequence continues at coordinate 766,236,866 of CM062297.1, forward strand.
ACTTCTGCTTCAGGTTATCCCCACACCTGTTGTAAAACACCAGAAACACTTCAATACTATCACTATCTTTCCAACAATGACATTATGATAATGGCATCATACATGTGAGAATCTGTTTAATGCACTTTTGCCTCAGGTAATCCCCACATCTGTTGTAAAATATCAGAAACACCTCAATACTATCACTTGCAGACTATCGAAACCACTGCGTCATTTTCATTTTCGAAAAGATCTATCACTTGATCATGAGATCTGTGTACCACACTTTAATTTATCACTTGCAAATGAGACCTGTGCTCCACACGTTGACTTATCGATTGATTACGAAGCATGCGTTCCAGACGTATCATTTGGGTAATTACTCACTCCCGTCGCCTTGGTTTTCCATTCCTTCAGAGGCCTGAGTGGCCTCATTCAGTCTTTATTTCGATCTCCCTCATAGACATATCCACCCTAAGAACACAAGGCACCGCTAAATTCCCTGCCACACTAATATTCGTTTTGAAACAAAACATTAAGGTGTACTGAAAATTCTGAACACAAACTGGGTACAGCTTGTGCCGAAGTTAGTATCCGACGAGTGTATAAATTCTACTTCACGAAAATTCGCAATTAGTCAGTGGATACATTCTTGGCGTCCCGCGACCCAAAAAATCCAACGATGTGCTGCTTCAAAATTCTGGACAGCGTACAAGACGGGGACGATAACTGCACTCGGAAATGGTGAATTTCGGTAACAGGAATTAGAATTTTGAAGAAAGTTTTCAGCGGTGTGGTGATTGTTACTGCAAATCCACGCGGACACACCCACAGACCGGTTTACTTTATAAACCTGTACACAAAAATAGCCGAGCAATTCTGTAGAATTATAGTCGCTATGTGGATGCACTTATCGTGAATCGCACTCTTACTGAAGTTTGACAACTGAGAGACATTAGTGTGCTGCACCGGGGCTGCTGGTTCGGGGGAGCGGTGTGTAACCTGCTCCTCGAGGTCCTGCTACTGTCTGATTAGATAATCAGTGAACAAAATGAATCCTTTTGGAAAACAAGGTAGACGAGTCTTGCTGGCACGCGTCGCAGCTCTGACGTTGTAGTAGCGTCGTCACAACATCAAGACGATGGGGCGGCGTTGTGTGTTTGCAGGGGGGTCCTACTACGGTGCAATCTATCGGAAACCTTCAGACCAACATCCCCTTTACCAATCCTGTGGCCTCGAGCCAGCCGGGATGGCATCCCTGCAGGCGCGCAGTGCAGCTGCGCCTTGACGTTGTGGTGACGTTGTAGTAGCGTTTCGGTCGCGTTGTGTGTTTGTAGGGACGGCATGAGACATGTGCCGTACTTCGTACATGTATGCTAAGCATTCGACTGGACGTAGCTTTGTACATTGCCACCGACGACGTTCGTGTACTAGTTGAACCCCTTCTGTTTAGCCATTTCGAGTCTGTGATGGAGGTTCTTCTTCTAATACTATATATTTTAATTGGAGGTAATCGAATCGGCAAGATAGTCTGCGAGTGAAGACATCACTACCCCACCCTCCTAAAATCTCCAACATTCAGACTATTCCAGATATGTCATACTTGTATATATATATCATAACCTTTTTTCTGCTCCTTATATTACTCATTCTCCAAATGCTACTTACATGTATCGTTTCCTATCACAAAGCCCAGGAAGGTTCCACACATCACAGCCTACATTCCGGTTTAGTCCCACTCTTAAGGTATACTAGTAGGATTAATCAGGGTAGGTCCATCTCAGACAATGGCTGATTTGGACACATATAGGAAAAGAGTGGGCCTGTTTTACCCAAATGCCCGCATGGGAAAGCGTCTCCAAAAATGTCCCTACTTCTCCGAGGTACTGTTTGCAAATATCCTGTGCCGCTTCGGCGCAAAAGGCGTAACACTGATGCTGTTACTCAACATCATAACAACTTGTGATTTGAACACAGATCACAACTATCACCTCGTCAACATTTGTTGGATCTCATAATCACAAATAACCAGAATTTCGTTAACGCTCAGTTTGTTGAAGACCCCTTTTATGCTGAACTTAAACGATATCATTGTCCTATCGTGGCCGAACTTAAATTTCCAACAAAACATTATTATTATTAGCCGATTTCACCGCATTTAATAAGTGCATTGTGGATACGGACTGGGATGACACTTTATCTTTGCAGTCGAAAGTCGCTGTTGTTGATCATTTTACAACACTCTTAGGTAAGATGGCTTCTAATTTTATCCCTAACAAACGAATCTCAACCAGGCCAAATGAGCCCAGGTGGATACATGCCGGAATAAAGCGTCTAATTCGTCAGCTAAAGCGCCTTCATCGCCTAGCGAAGCTAAAAGACACTGCGCATGCCTGGGAGAAATATCGTAAAAAAAAGAAATGAAACTACCTCTTCTGTAAGGGAAGCCAAGGCCAGATATTTTAGTGACATTGAAAATACACTGAAATTCCGTACTGTATCAGCCCAGCTTTGGTGGAAAACACTAAAATCTCTCCTCGGCAGTAAAACCTCGGAGATACCAGATCTCCACCACAACGGTCAAATACTGACCTCAGAAGTCGAAAAGGCCGAAGCTTTCAACGAGTTCTTTTGTTCGATATCAAATGTCACTGATTCCACTGTTGCACTCCCACCACTGGTGTTCGACTCCAATCGTCCAATCCTCGAAAATATCACCCTTACCCCAAAAGACGTCCTCGATGCACTGAAGTCATTCAACGCCTCGAAAGCATGTGGTCCCGACAAAATAAGCCCAAGAATTCTCAAGGAATGCTCAGATATCTTAGCCAAACCATTGACTATAATCTTCAACCGTCTCCTAAGTGAAAGTTTTTACCCCCCGCAATAGAAAAAGGCAAATGTTTCTCCGATATTCAAAAAAGAGTCCCCTAACCTCGTGACAAACTATCACCCTATCTCTCTTTTGAGCTGTATCGGAAAAATCTTTGAAAGATGCATATTCAAAAAAGTGAGCGCCTTCCTCAACACAAACTCCCTGCTGACCCGATTCCAATCTGGGTTTATGCCCAAAGACTCCACAGTCCTTCAGCTGAGTGAAATGTACAATACAATCAGTGGTGCCCTTGATGAGGGGAAAGAAATACGATTTGTTTTCTGTGATATCAGTAAGGCGTTTGACAAGGTATGGCACAAGGGGTTACTATTCAAATTGGAAAAGATAGGAATTGCAGGACAATTTCTCCGGTGGTTCTAGTCATATTTGGAGGATAGACAACAATGTGTAGTTATCAGGTCTCACTCCTCCGAATGGAGAAAAGTTTGTGCGGGTGTTCCCCAAGGATCAATACTGGGTGCCCTCCTTTTTTAATATACATAAATGACATTGTTGACGACGTCTTCTGTAACATTCGTCTATTTGCGGATGACACATCCCTTTACCTCATTGTTGAAGACCCTGGTAGAACAGCAAAACTTATAGGAGATGACTTAAGGGGGGGGGGGGTGAGAATTGGGCAAGTCAATGGTTAGTAGATTTTAACCCGACTAAGACTGAATCACTTATAATTTCGCGTAGAGTTTCTGGAGCAATACATCCTCCTCTGAGTATGTCAGGCACTACCACAAGAGAGGTTAGCAGTCACAAACATCTTGGTCTAATCTTCAACAACCGTGGTTCGTGGTGAGATCATATCACTGATATAACATCGAAAGCCTGGATAAGAATATCCCTTCTCGGGAAATATAAATTTTCTCTCGACCGTAAAACCCTGGAAACAGTCTACTTTGCCTTTGTACGCCCCGTGCTCGAATATGCGGACACAGTTTGGGATAACTGTTTCGAAGGGGAAGTAACAGAGTTGGAAAAAATTCAGGTTGAGGCTGCCCGAATAGTTACCGGGACAACTAGAAGTGCCAATAAAGATTCATTATATGCCGAGACGGGGTGGGAAAAGTTGAAAACGCGAAGAGAAAAGCATAAACTAAACCAATTTTATAAAATGTACCACCGCCTCGTCCCTGGTTATTTATCAACATTAATTTCCCCATCCTCTTCGGTTGCTCATGGCTATTCCCTTCGTAGGAACAGTGATCTATCTATTCCTTATTGTCGCACTACCTCACATCAAGACTCATTCATACCCCCCACAACCAAGATATGGAATAGCATACCCACTGAGATTAGGGAGAATAGTTCATTTTACCAATTTACGTTGTACTTAAAGAGGGACAAATTACCCACTCCCAGGTTTTTTACTTCCTAATGTCACGCAAAACCCAAATACACCACTGCAGATCACGGCTACGTTGTAGCAATTTAAATGATCACCTCTATAATAATCATCTGTCCATTTCGCCCCTTTGTGGGTGTGGAGAGCGTGAAACGACTGATCACTATTTCTTTAACTGCCAGTTGTACTCGGACATCAGACCTGAAACGCCCGAAACCCTACTATACACTATTGACACATATACTCTTCTATACGGAAGTACCTCTTATCCCCCTGAAGTCAATGGATATATTGAGGCAACCAGTAGATTTTAATGTGACGTTGCCTGAATGGTGGTTATCACACTAGCAAGTTACCGTAGGGACCCACAAGTTTTTTGTTTGTTTTGCTTCGTTTTTTTACAACCGCGGTACATATCATATACTCGCCCAAAAAAGAAAGTGTGCATTGCAGAAATTGATCAAACTCCAAAAAAATAATTTCGTAGGTGTAAAGAGTGTTAACCTGTTCATGAATAAGTTATATTGAACACAAAAACAGCTTTCCCCGTTAAAATTGCAATAACGTTAAATGACGTGATGCACGTTTGTGAAAAGGCATGTTTTGCACGTGGAGAGTCTGAAAATTCATGCAGCAGTGTGAATCCTTGGGTATTTAAACACTAAAGTAAGGCCTTCCTATCGTTCACATTCAAACTTGCGCTGCTGTTAAAACGACTCCACATTAGCATGCCAAGGTTGACAATGAATCAACGTCTCCTTGCCCTGGGTAGGGTTAGAGCTGGCAGAACACACAGAGAGGTTGCCCAGCATTTGAACTGCCACCGTAACACTGTAGACAGGCTAGTCCATCGACATGCGCAACATGATGACGTTCGAGACCGACCCCTCTCCGAGAGACCCCGAGTTACCACCCCTGCACAAGATCGGTATATCCGTGTCGTCCATCTCCGGAACCGGCAACAAACGGCAGAGACGACAGCCAGGAACATCCCTAACCTGAGACGGATACATCCTCAAACAGTAATCAACCGGCTGAGAGAATACGGCTTACATCCTCGAAGACCTGCAATTCGTCCGATTTTGACGTTACGTCACGGCCCCGGCGTCATTCTATAGCAGGACAACGCCCGGCCCCACGCAGCTCGTGTTGTTCAACAGTATCTGCAGCAACAACGAGTGGATGTTCTTCCCTGGCCCACAAATTCGCCCGATATCTCACCCATTGAGCACGTATGGGACGAAATGAAACGTCAGCTACGCCGGCTTCCCCATGCACCGTGAACGCTTGTGGAACTCCAAAGACAGCTTATCAGAATATGGAACAACATCCCACAACACTTCCATGCTAACTTGTTCGCTTCCATGAGGCGTAGATGCACAGCAGTAGTCGATGCAAACGGAGGTCATACCAGATATTGAGTGTGTGACTTTTGTGTTTGACCCTTAGTGTCTTTGACTCTCCATGGCACCAAGAGTATTCGTCGTAGCGTAATGAAATTTCTCGTGTTGATCACAAATTGATTCATCTGTGATTTAATAAAATTTCCATGAATGAAAATGATATATATATTTTTTTAGTGTTATTTTTTAGCATGCACACTTTCTTTTTTGGGAGAGTATACATTCAAACCCCATCCACACCCCTCTCCAATTCGGTTAATCACGATTCGTCCCACTTGTCTTTTCAAGTACCTCAAGTAACAAGGGTAACTCTATGATGATAAATGTCCAAATATGTTACCCGAATACCTCTCGTTTATTTACAACTCGCGGGTTCAGAGATCCGTGAGTCTCGTCCTATGGCAGATGACAGTGCGGCCAGCATACTGTGCAGGTCAGTTGACCAAGCTACAACTAGTGTTTCTACAAAGATTAATTAACGTCACTAGTATCGGACGCTTTCCAGGTGGGAACAGTTGTTAGATTATATGTGGAACCATTCCAAACCACCTGGGCTTCTCCTTCTTTATACCTTCACTCTACATTCCTTTCCTCACACTCTCTCATTTCATTATATCTCTTACTCTTTTTTGTTACATTCAACCCGTGTACGATAATTTATTTCCACATTTTCATCGTTTGTGTTTGAACTTCCTTCGTTATGTTGCTTCGTATGAGTAATTTGTCATAAGGAGACAGCTTACATAATCTATAGCTTGCTGCTGAATCCTCTTTCCTCTTTCACATTTATGTATCTTGATGATGATGATGATGATGACTTTATTCAGCAGTATACATTACAATAATTGAAGAAAAAGGACAATAAATACAAACATACGAATAGAAAAATACATGACATGTACAAAACATTTAAATGGACTGTCTGCATACTGCTAGGAGTAGTCATAGCCAGACTGACTGTCTTCCGACTTCCCCTTGAGGCAAAATTGTGATGATGAAAAAAGAAAAGGCTGTGCATGCGGATTTGGTGAGCAGGATATGTTACATAGGCTATTGAATTCGAGGCTAATTTGGGGTGCAATGCAAAGCCAGGACCAGACGATTTAGTAGTATCAAAATGTGGAGCTAAGATGAAATGGGAGATTTAACTGTTCTCCTAGCTCGGACCACCTCATTTACTATACTATACTGTACTGTATTGTACCGTACAGCACCGTACCGTACAATACTGTACCATATACTGCCATGTACTGCACTATACTGCACTGCACTGCACTGTGCCGTACCGCACTGTATTATACTATACTAAACTATAATTTTCTATATGTAACTTACAAAACATCCATCAATTACAGAACTACTAAAGCTCTTTGCAGGATTACAGGATGACGAGAAAATCAGATGCATCAGATCTGAGATTTTTCAATTTTTTTTCGCAAACGTTGTTAGGTACGTAAGACCATTCCAAGTTATGTGGAACAGTAGGGACAGTATGGATTGTTGCATTCCATTGTCTTCGAATAAGATGATATAAACATACATGATAGTCTTTTTTAAAAGATCTTTCTATTATTTATCGCACGTACTTCTGGATCAAGATCATTCCACAGTTTCGGAAAAAAATACGGTGGGAGGTTTTCTATAGATTTAGTTCTTGTTTGGCTTATATGAAGAAGTCCAGATTGACGAGTAATACTAAGGCTGTGGAAATCAACGTTTTCAAAGAACGAATTGAATGGTGTTGGTAGATTTCCTTGATGCCAAGCGAATACGAATAGTAAGGCATGTAACTTAAACAGATCCTGTACCTTGAGAATATTAAACTTGTAAAAAAGGGGGTCGGTGTGGGAATTGTATTTTTGTTGCCTATTATCCGCAGCGATCGTTTTTGCATCAATAAGAGTCTATTTGTAGATCTAGAATTCCCTCATGCCTGAATTCCGTAAACAAGATGACTTTGGACCAGGGTATGATAGAGCGTCTTCAATGCCTCTAGAGGAAGGATGTTTTTTGCCTTATTTAGAGCGTAGTTTACACGGGCAATCTTAGAGCATAATTGAGTAATATGATATTTAAAAGATAGTTTATCGTCAAGGTTTATTCCTAAGAACTTTAGAGACTTATCACTTTCATCAGAGTCCACCTTATTTATTTCTCGATTGTTTATAAATACGCTATTCAAATATATTTTCTAATTCATCACTAGTATTACTGGCTAGTTTGTTCATGTCTGCTTCCGATGAGTATACAGTGGTATCATCGGCGAAAGACAGGAGATTTAGTGAAGTTGATTCGCTGATGTCATTTATGTACAATAGAAACAAAATGGGGCCTAAAACTGAGCCTTGGGGAACACCACATCTTATATTTGCAAGGTCAGATTTTTGACCACCATAACTCACAAACTGTTTTCTATCTGAAAGATAGCTTTTGAACCAATCATAAGCTATGCCCCTAAAGCCATACCACTCAAGTTTTTGCAACAAAATGTCATGATTTATAGTGCCAAATGCTTTTGAGAGATCGAGAAATACAGTCAGTGTACTTTATTTTCGCTTATTGTCTGCTTCCGCCACATATTTCAAAAACTGTAGTATAGGATGGAAAGGGGAATGTCTTCTACGAAATTCATATTGCTGTTCGTATATAATATCAAATTTGTTTAGGAAGCTTATTAGTCTAGCGGATACAACTTTTTCTAGAATTTTAGAAAATGTCGGTAAAATACTAATTGGTCTGCAATTGGTTAATAAATGTTCATCTCCGCTTTTGAATACCGGTATTACTTTTGCAAGCTTCATTTGCTCGGGCACTGTACCATGAGCAAATGAACTATTTATGATGTGGGCAAGGAGAACGGCAATAAGATTAACTGTGTGCTTGAGAAGACGAGTCGTGATGCTATCGCAATCTTCACTCATCTTCGGTTTCATGCAGTTGACTGTACCATTAATTTCTGCAGGAAAAGTAGGGCTGAGAAAAAAATTATTAGGGAAATGTCTTTTCATATAATCCAAGATTGGTCTATTAGAACTGGGTATTTGCTCGCTAGTTTCTTTTCCAATGTTAGCAAAGAAAGTATTGAATTCTTTCGCAATTTGGATGGGTTCACTTATTTCGTTATTATTAAAAGTGAAAAAGGATGGAAGTTCATGCCTCTTTTTGGACTTATTTATACTATCGTTTAGAATTTTCCAGGTAGCTCGCATATTGTGTTTGTTTTCATCAAATATCTTTTTAAAATACATGGATTTACATTGTTTTTAACCCTATTATATATCCTACAATAATTTTTATAGTTTAGCTTATTTCTCTCATTTGGACATTTTAGCATTTTGAGATGAAATTTTCTTTTAGTATTAGATGAATTTATAAGGCCATTGGTCATCCAGGGCTGTCGTCTGAGACTTTTTTTTACACGGTTTAGACTGAAATAATGGAAAGGCATTATTGAACGCATGTAAGTAAATGTCGATAAATTTGTTGTAACTCAGATTTGGGCCGTTTTCCTCCGTAACAACAGAAAAATCGTACTCAGCCAAAAGTGATTTGAAGTATTCCATATTTTGAGGATTTATTTTTCTTCTGGGTGGAATATAAATGTCGTCTTCTTTCACGTTGTGAGGTTCTGAATAAAATGTACCAAAGTGGTCTGAGATATCAGTTAATATAATACCAGAGAATGGCGAGCAATGTGTATTATTTGAAAAAATATGGTCAATGATAGTGGCTGAGTTTGGGGTTACTCTCGTAGGTTTCGTAATGGAAGGTAAAAACCCTTGGCTAAACATCAGGTCAATGAATTCTCCAGTTTTGGCATGGGAGTCCATTTTTAGAAGATCAATATTGAGGTCTCCCATAATATAGGCTAATTTTTTTTTCTTGATTCAAAGTGTCGGTTAGTAGATTTAACCTAGACAGGAATAGGTCAATATCCGCCTTGGGAGGGGTATTTGGTCTATAGATAACTCCGATTATTCTCTTAGATTTTACTAACTCATAAAACGTGATTCAAAGACGTGAGGGATAAAGACAGACAGGTCATGTCGAATTTTATAATCAATATCATCCTTAATGAAAAGTCCTACCCCACCTCTGCCATCATTATTTCGGGTCGATTTTTTTTAATTAGTGGATGATGGCCAGGGAGAGTGTACGAAATATTGCTGGGAATATGAAATAGCTCAGTGAGCCCAATTACATCAAAGGTATTCCTAGGCTCTAGCAATTTGAATAATAGTTCATTTAGCCCATCCCAGTGAGCGCTGAGGCTTTGACAATTTATGTGAAACAGGGAGAACTTGCTATTTAAAGAAGTAAATGTGACTTGAAAATCATCGGGGGTATAGTAATGGCATAAGCGACTGTCTTCCTTGAATGGGGACGCATCTTCATCTTCAGCATTGAAATTCCTTTCGTTATATATTTTGATAAAATCAAATTCTGCCTGCATCCGGATCTCGTCTAGGTTTATGCTACCTGCCATCATTAACTAGAAATCCAATAGGTCCAAGATTTGTAGAATGCACCATAAAATCTGCCTGCGAGAGTAATATTACATAATCAGAAAATCTAAAAAGGTTTGGACTAGGCCATGGCCAGACCTATCCTGCTCACCGTCCACATGATAAACTTCGTTGGATATACATAAAAGAATTAAGATGTTTATGATCATCTTCAAGAAGATGGATCAAAGATACCTTGGTGTGATGGGCGTAGTCCAAATGTGTTGGGCAGAGTTCAAGTGGATGGACAGTTTAATTACAATCTAAAACAGACATAGGTGAAAGGATTCTTCATCGCACTTAAGTTTCCTAACTATTGCTGACTGGCGTTCAATGCACATTAACCCCTCTTCATGGGCTTGCTAGCTGACTGAACTCATAGAGAGCTACTTGTCTAAAAAGTAGCGTTATCATAACTATGCTTGGCGAAAGGCTACTTAACGAAGTAATTTAGTTCACACTTGAGAAATTCGACTGACTCCAAATGTTGAAATAGGTATAATTGTGATTGGATAAAACAGGACAGGAAATCATCTCTATTACAATGGCATTTCATTGTGTTGGAGTGGTTTGATGCGTATGGATACGAGGTCACCGCAACTGAATACGAAATTGGTCGGGGACGTACTTACCAGGGGGAGGGGGGTCCAAGATTTGACCAAAAAAAAAAAAAAAATAGATAGTTGGAAAACTGAATTTGCAAACTGGTGGGTCGTAACGAGACTTGCACAATGATTTTATATTAAACAAGGACACCAGACCGATAGCAATCGCGATCAAAATCAACTTCACAGCATAGAAGGAGAAATCTGAGATGAAGACTGGATCAGATCACGACACAGTCGCGATCCGATCGAGGCTTCATGACAGATTCTGAAATCATAACACACTAACTTCGCGTATTCGACATTACAGTTAATTGCAGAGTTGCGATTCAAACTTAATTGAATTTAGTTATATCACATTTATTTTCCGATAAATAAAATACTGTAGTTTTCGGGGGAGGCGTGCAAACAGTCTACTACGAACTGATCAAGACGCAGACGCGAGTGATTCGGTTACGCGACTGCATACCCGAGTTATGAGTGTGTGTATTTCAAGCAAAGTAAGCGGGCAGATAATCTCGATCGGATCGCGACACAGTCGCCACCCGGTCCACATTATCTGCCCACAATACGTACACACTATTGCATAAATATAGCAGAGCGGTGCGGGGTGGGGGGGGGGGGGATAATATTGGCTTGTCAAGCGATAATGTATGACTGGAAATGAGATGAGTGAGATAAGACAATTCACACGTATATAAGATAACATGTGATCGCAGAGTGATTGGAAAAATGCTCACCACTTTGGATAAGTCGATATTTACACAGAATAACATTCTGTAGAGAGCACTACAAAATTGTTGATTGAGACCTATTGAGGTCAAATCTTTGAACAATCCTGAATTTCTTCTCCCATTCAGCCATTTGCCACTAGGTTGTGATTCTCTGAACAGAGCCATCGCGATGCTTGACAAAGATGACCCCGTCAAAAGTCCACGTGTCCTGGATTTTACCATCACGAGCTATCACCCGAGCTCTGCGAGCTAACGAAGCTCTGATTCTAGTCAGGTCCTCATTGGTATAAACACCACTCCGACCTGTTCCTGAATGGGCACTCTGGGAATCAAACTTGGCAGTCTTTAGTTTTGTCCTGGATCGATACAGTTTGTCTCGCGTTCGATAATCATTCAGTCTAAATGTTATTGGTCTCGTGCTCACTTGATTTCCATTCACAAATCTAGCACCAAATCGGTGGCTCCGCGATATGTCCTGGGCGGACAGGCTAACTCCTATTTTGTTTGCAACATCCAAAACAATGTTATCGGTGTTCTCATCTGATTTCTCTGGAATACCCGTTAGCCTTAAATTGGTCCTACGGCCGTATTGCTCCAAATCATCAATTTTGTCACCAAGTCTCTCGAGTTTTCTGTCTTTTTCCAGCAATTCGTCTTGAAGTTCTTTGACAGTACCCTCCAGAGCTTCAATACGCTCATTGGCAGCTTCCAGAAATACACATTTCAGGCTCTCACGTACCGAGGGGTTTCTCAGAACTTTAACAAAAGCCATACACGTTCTGTCTTCGTAACTCATAGATTCCGGCGGTAGATCAGCTCCAGCCATCAGGATGTCTGATATGTCTGATATGTCAAAATCAGAATCAGAACTTAGTTCACCCCTCGCTTTCTTGTTTTCCCCTGGGGAGGGGGTGTGGTCGATCTCGTTCCATGTCCTTTTCTCACTTTTATCATTTTCATTTTCGGCAGGCACAATGTCTTTCTGAGAAGGCTGAGAAGGCTGAGAAGGCTGGGAGTTGTCCATGTTTTAATGTTCGTATTTTCTCACTGAAACCTTTAATAAAGATCACAGAATAAATCAGAAAGTTGATACGAGCAAATATGAATCAAATATAAATTCTCTTGTGTCAAACAATTTGGTTGTTCTATTTATTTGCCAGAGGGCGCTTGTCAACGGGGGGCCAAGGCTGGGGTGGATCAACTTTGCTGGGGACCTAAGATACTCTTTCACCGGGGACAGGGGATTTTCACTAGCTCACTTTTGTAGATCGCGATTGATTATTCACAAGCCACAGAGTAGCGCCGCGCTTTCATCAATTGCTTTCAACAGTAATGAACTAGCATGGGCTAATTTCTTGACGGGGGCTGAGGTTCCATCAATTCCTAGGGTACTCAGGGCTTCTTCATTAATAAGATAAAGACTATTAACAATCCAACAATTTTTATAGAAAAATCTTCTATACTCTTATTTACAAATAGCCAACAAATCCTAAATAAATAATCCCAACCACAAATGAAATGAGTTTTGTTACTAGTCACTGAATCCCACCGAAAACAAGTACTAAAATATTATCTAAAATTAAATTTGTTTCCCAAATTTATATTCGTAGAGAAAGGTCGAAGCTGCGACAACTGATAAGAAAGCACGAAATCTTTCACTCAACCGCTCATGCGCGTATTTATCCTGTTGCGCCTACCACATTATGGGGAATTACCTTTAATACTAAATTTCACCTTTTAGAATATTTTATCATCTACAATTTCTGCTAATAGTGCTTCTAACTCGCAATAATAACAACTGATCATCTAATAACACAGATTCCCTAATACACTTAAAACTGTTAACTAATAACTATGTAACTACGACGTGTTATCACAACTAAATACTATAAACTAAATACTACATATACTCATCGGTTCTTCTTCGGCGTCTCCCCTTGATGCAAATCATCAGATCGGGAATCCTGTCGTCCAAATGACGGCTTACCGGAACCACACAAATACATCAACGCTTTACTACACCGCGTGAACTAACGATTATTCCATCCTAGCGAGTCTGTCATGAAGTTAACTCGAGGGGTCTTATATAGGCGCGTGCATCACCTATCAAAAACTTGATTTGGACAAAGGTGCTAATTTAGAAAAGACGGCTTTGATGACTTGCATTAACATGAACTGACTTTTCAATAAGTTCTAATTTGGAATGCATTGTTTATACAGTCCCTGCATAACAGCGACTGAACAAAGAACGCTTTCCGAATACGAACTTAATTAAATTAATACGCATACCCAGTTTACGGCCGTCTGGTTAAGGGGTACCACTTCCGTACCGTATGTTATACTTGGCAGACCCACCATTTTCCAAATGGTTTTCCCCACGAAAACCTTATTGAAACTGTTTCTCCCTATAAGTTTCATTTGATTAAGGATTCGCTTCCCCTTCAGAATCAATTTATTTGTGTGGTTTCTGCAGATGCCTCTTCCTGCAATGTTTATATTTACCCCCAAATACTCGTAATCACCTGTCTCTCCTACACTGAGAAGTTTGCTGCTCCCTTCCGGAATGCAGAACTCACCCACTCTCCACCTTCGAGTGGGGTCCACTTTGCGGCCACAGGTATAACTTTGCTCTTGCTTTCATTAAGTTCGAGTTTCCATTTGCTCCCATATTTCCCAACAATTCCCAGCATTTTCGTTAGCCCCTCTTCGCTTTCTGACACTAGAACCATATCGTCTGCAAAAAATAGCCCTGGAATCTTCAAGTCCCCAACTGCAACCCCCTCGTCGCTACGCAGGAGTTCACCTCCTAAACCTTTGATGTACAATGCAAACAGGATTGGCGAAAGGATACACCCCTGTTTTAGGCATATCTCCATAGGCACACGTTTTGTTGTAATGTTTCCCAGGCTAAGTTCACTCTGTACGTCTTTATATAATGCTTTCATAATTCCAACAAACTCGCCTCCTAAGCCCAGAGCCTCCAGCTTGCTCCACATACCCCCCCCCCCCCCTCCATACTCTGTCGTTTGTCTTTTTGACATCCAAAAAGGCCATAAACAGCTTTTTATTTTTTGCTTTCGCGGATTCTATCATTTGGGATAGCGTGAAAAGATGGTCAGTAACTCCTTCCCTTCCTGAAGCCATTCTGGATTTCTCCCAAAAAACCCTTCTCTTCAATCACCTCCTCTAGTCTCCCATACAGGACTTTACAGAAAACTATTCCAATGTTGCTACTGACAGAGATCCCTCGATAGTTATCCAAAACGTCTTTTTCCCCCTTTTTGTGAATAAATGTCACTTTGCTTTCTCTCCACTCATTCGGGGCCTCTTGATTTTCTATGGCTAGATTGAAGAATCGGGCAGTTAGACTTCCCACGAGTTCATTTTTGAGATCACATTTCGCACCTCCACCGTTTTAATTTCGCTGCACACGAAGTTCGATAGGTTTTCCTCGACCTGATTCGGACACTCAGGTGGGCTCCCCATGCCCCATCGCTTATCGTTTACCTTTTCCCAGTGCTTGACTAGTTCTGATGCGACTTGATCTTGCTCGTCTGTAACTCTGCCATCTACTTTAATACTCTGTGGGTTACTTCCTTTGTTACGTTTATTCACCCATTTCCAAAGTACGTTCGAACTCGACACCCCCCCCCCCCCCCCCCCCCCCTGTCGTTCTTATCGTCCAAATAAGACTGCTATTTCGTACTCTCCGATTAGCGTCTTTTATTTACTTTATTTCGTGCTTGTTGGTATTCTTTCTTTGTTACTGTGGCCTCATTGCTTTCCGCCCCCTTAAGTTTTCTACTTCTCCTGTATGCAGCACATTTAGCTTTTCGTCCCTTTACAGCCCTTTTCAGTTCTTCATTCACCCTGTACCCAAGTTCCCGTGTTGGCGCCCTGATCTTTCCTACACTTTCCTTCCCTGCCTCCACTAGGCTCGAAACTATGGCGTCCGCCATCTTCTGGACACTGCCCCCTTGGGTACGGTTGCAAGCTTTGGTTTCAGTTTTTCATTGAACTTCGTCCAGTCAGCATCCTTTTTGAGTCCCCAAATCTCCTTAAAGCTTACTTTGCTTTTTATTAGATTTTTGGCCCTGATCGTCACTGTAAACAAGTTGTGATCACTATCAACCTCCATTTTACCATCATCATCCACTTCTACCCCTATCGCCTCCCTCCATAAATTAATATCTGTGAGAATGTAGTCGATTATTGATTTTCTGTCGTTCCTCTCCCATGTCCATTTCCCCTTACACCTCGCGTCCCTGTTTAGAATCTTCAGACCGAGCTCGTTTGTGAAGTTCAACAGCTTCCTTCCATTCCTGTTGACTTTCTTGTCCCCACCCTCTATGCCTTCTTCCTTGTCACCTATGTGGCCATTAAAGTCACTCACCAGAATTATACCGAGCCCCTTGTTTTGTAGCTCTGTGATATTGGCCCTTAGTGTTGAGTATATCGAGTCATTCCACTCGGGTTTAGTTTAAACAATATTTATTCATAAAGCAGTGTTATACGTATACATTACATAATAATAAAACCACAGAACGGCAAGCATTTTTCATGGTTGTACACGGTATAACAGAAACAGAAGTAATCGGGATTGTAAGTAGACGAGGATTCGACAGGAAGCCATAGGCTTATATGAGTCGTCTCCTTTATTCAAGAACACCTTTCAAAGGATGATGGCATGAATCAGCAGTGGACCTCGCACATCGCTGCCCAGGGGCATGATGATCCCGCTGGCAATGAACCACACCATAATTGAAAAGGTAGCCAAATTGTCCTTTAGGGTACTGCTATTCATTTGCCCACATCTACACAGAGAAGCATCGAAACTTGCGTAAGCAGTTACAAATAAAGCGGCGAAGGCCCGTCACAAAAACTGATTAAAGAGGAGGTCAGTGTTATTTCGTAAACAGTAGGACTTGATCTACAAGCCCCAGCTCCCGGGCAGCGATCTGCGAGATTGTTTAAACTATAAAAGGACAAGAGTAGAAGAAGTTAGGCAGAAGAGGGAAGAAATGAATAAGAAGTAGAAGTAGGTCATCCTGAATACATGATGCCGTTAGAATAAGAATTCAGATGATGCGTTGTCAACAATATGAATTCAAATCCTTGCCTTTGGGCAGCTGATTTAATAATTGCATAGGTAGGAAGAGTTTTATCTTGACGATGTTAATACTAAAGCGCAAAGTCCAGGGAAGATGAAGTTTGTGAGAATATGAGTTGTTATCACCGAAACCTGCCACTCGATAAGATAAAGTCATGCACTACATCAAAAATTATACTGTTTTCCTTGTTGTTCAAAAATTCAGAACCGAACAGAAGTATAGAAATGTATTTTGAAAAAGGGAATAAGTTGATCGTTTCATTACGTGCGTTAAGAAAGATTGGACAGTGGAGGAGAAAGTGCTCAGGTATCTCGAGCTCGCCACACTGACAATGTGGACTAGGTGCTAGGTGATTTTCGTATAAGTGGACGTTAAGACTACTACAATGTAACCTCAATCAACAGTGGTAAATTTGAGCTGCACGAGATTTGGCCCCGCTATTAAATAACGGTGGTCGTAGGTTGCCAGCTTTTAAGAAGGTCTTAAATTCACTTAATGAGGAATTCTCGCGAACTGGTAGCGGCAAGTTATTCCACTGATCAGTAACATTGGGGATGAACGAGGACTGATATAAATTTGTTCGACAAAATGGAACTCTGTGGTGTTGCCTAGTTTGAAGGTTGAATGATGGATTTGTCGAGGATATGAGAGGTGGAATTTTAATTGCGATATAAGGAGGCGACAAGTCGTGATACATTTTGAAGAACTGAACCAGTTTATGTTTACGACGCCTTTCTTCAAGAGGGTCCCATCGTGTTTCGGTGTATAGCAAGGATTTGCTAGCACTAAGTGTTGCACCTGTAACTATTCTCGCCGCTGCGATCTGAATTTTTTTCTAAATCGGCGACTTGGGTTAACGAACAGTTATCCCAAACAGTATCGGCGTATTCCAGTAGCGGCCTAATAAAGGCAAAGTATATCTTCTCCAAGACATTACGGTCGAGATCAAACTTGTGTTTCCTCAGCAAGTCTAAACGAGACCAGGCTTTGGAACAGATATGGTCAATGTGGTTGTTCCAAGTACATGTGGTATTTAATACCACTCCTAAGTGCTTATGAATATTGACTTCACATATTTGAGTGCCACCTAGAAATAGGGGTGGATGAACAGTGGGGTTGGTTTTGCGTGTTATAATCATACTCTCGGTTTTTTTAGGATTAAACTCAACTAACCATGTTTCAGCCCAGTGTTCAATTGCAGCTAGATCGTGGTTAATTAGGTTCAAGGCTTGGTTTGGATTTTCCACAATTAGATATAAAGAAGTGTCATCAGCAAAAAGGCGTATACTACTAAGTAAATTTTCAGTTATATCGTTTATATAGATTAGAAACAATAAGGGCCCAAGAACAGATCCTTGTGGTACTCCAGCATTTATAGGTCGCCATGAAGATGCCTCTGATGCCACCACCACACACTGAGTTCTATTTGAAAGGTACGATTTTATAAATAACAGTAGATCACCCGAAATACCAACACGCTCCAGCTTGTGAATGAGACCAGCATGCCATACCTTGTCGAAGGCCTTACTGACGTCGCAAAAAACGACCCTAACCTCTTTCCCTTCGTCCAGCGCTCTGCAGAATTCGTCATATATGTCAGTTAGTTGGAGAATAGTCGAATCACCTGGTCTAAAACCTGACTGGAATTGACTAAGAGCGTTTGTATTGTTCAGGAATAGCCATAGTTGTTTAAAAATACATTTTTCAAATACTTTACCAACGCAGCTAATCAGGGATATGGGGCGATAATTACAAACTATATTTGCAGGGTTTTTTTAGGATTGGAGAGACGTTTGCCTTTTTCCACATTGAAGGGAAATATGAGTTATTCAGCAGTATGTTGAATAAAACCGAAAGTGGTCCACTTAAAGAAGTTTTACATTCTTTAAGAAGACGTGGACTGATAAGATCAGGACCCGGCGCCTTGGACACCTTTAACGATTTCAGTGCTTCGTACACCTCACTACAGTGAATGGTTGTACTATCAATTGTTTGTGGGGGGGGGGGGGGGGGGCAGAGTATAAAATCTGGCAGGGAGGCACGGGAGTCATCGACGGAAGAGACAGAACAGAAGTATTCATTGAGTACTTCCGCTTTCTCAATATTTGAGGAATATATTTTGTTCATGTGGTTGATAACAGGAATTTCAGCAGGGCGTCTACTAACAAGGAAGGATTTTAGTGTTTTCCACCACTGTGAAATTGGAGTTTCGTTACTCCTCAAGGTAGACTGAACTTTGGATAAGTGTAAGGTTTTTGCCTTCCTAACAGCTGAAATAACTTCATTCCGTTTATGTTTATAGTTTGCCCAAGCGTTCGGAAGCTCACTTCGTTTGGCTATGCGGTACAAGCGTTTTCTTTGTCTTATTAGTAATCGTATTTCGTTGTGCATCCAATTCGGCTGATTGGACCTCGAAGTAAAGTATTTGTTTGGTATATGTTTAGAAGCAGTATCGATTAATTTGTCAGTGAAGTTAGAGACTATGGTATCTAAACATGGATTATCAAATCGAGAATTCCAGTCTTCGCGAGAGAGGGTGGCATTTAATGCATCATAATTGCATAGGGAGTACAACCAAATCCGTCTTCTGAAAGTGTGGGGTCTTGGTTTTGGAAACTCGACTTCAATGGTAATTGGACAATGATAGCGGGTCATGTCGGGGATAATCGGTTCTAAGACCTCACAAGTTTTCACATTCACTGTGTCGCTAACCGTAAAAAGGTCTATCAATGAAGCTGACGACTCTGTAAAACACGTTGGCTCACCCACAAGCTGTTTGAAATTAAAATAATTCATTATTTCTGAAAATCTGCTTCCTGTGGGGTTTAGCTGGTTATCATTAAAATCACCTGTAACAATTAAGTCATCTACTCGCGTATCTCTTGCTTTTTTGATTGAGGTTGATATTGCATCCCACGTGTCTTGAGGGATGTTGGGTGGGCGATAGAATACCCCTAATAAAAGCGACCTATGTCGTTTTGTAAATACCTCAGCCCATAAGCACTCCGTGTTCGGGGTCTCAAGGTCGGGTCTGTGTCGAAAGGAAATGCCATCTCTAATGTAAATAGCAACCCCTCCACCTCTAGTCGGACGATTAAATCGCAATGGTTCTTGGAATCCATGGATTAGGACATCAGTTGTTGGTTCGCTGTTCTGCAACCAGGTCTCAGTGAGAGCCAGAGCGTCAAATGATGAAGATTCACATTGGATAAGATCCAGTTTGGGTTTCAGGCTTTGAATGTTAACGTGTAGAATTTTCAGGGTATTGTGATCATGCTCTGAGTCGACAGAGTTCGGGCCAGGGTTGGTTTCGATATCGCCCGACAATAATATAAGTATAGCTAAGTACGAGAAAGCCAAAACAGTAACGGAAACTGCAATTCTAACTGAATGAGTCAGTGTTGACTTCGAGACATCCAAATCTTGATAAGGATACGGACTAACGTAAGTGCAGCTTATCAACCGGTTTGTGCAATGAGAACGCTCACAGGTTGTGGAGGAGTACTCGGTGTATCGCCATAGGGATAGAGCAACCATAGCAGCAACACTTTCATGCAGAGCAATTCTAATGAGGCGCATGAAAAGATAGGTTAAAATACAGATAGACTCGTCTTTCGGAAGTCTGTGCTTTAAGCTGCGAATATTGACTAAAAAGTTAAAGGTACCAATTCGCGCACGGTATAGATCAACGCAACACATGTGATCTGTGGATGACAATAAAAACTTTGTGCTCGTGTATAGGTACCAGTCATGATTATAAGTAAAAAGGCGGCTGTATGTAGGAAGGAAGGTGTATTCAGGATGGCTCTAAAACAGAAGTCATGGTGGACTGTGAAGGATGTAGAAAAAGTAGATGTGAAAGAAAAAGATACAACATAAACTAACAAAACATAAAGGTGAATGATATGTACAAGATACGTAAGTAGTATCATAATATATATAGAAGAGGAAGGCTGCTTTGGCCTTGGAAGCGATTTGGTAATTACTTTGGGAGTGAAATTTTTGGGAGGGATATAATATATGATAGATACCCGTATAGTGTCCGTATATATCTATTGCTACAAGCTAGTTTTTCAGAGTCGGAATATGACCTGAATACTGTATATCTGGACATTCCACATATTTTCATACTAAATATGGTGTAGCTGAATATGGGGGGGGGGGGGGGGGGGGGTCAAGGGTCTAGGTTACATGATCTCCCAGTATAATGGGGAGGGGTGGGGTAGAGTCATAGTGTAATCGATAGATGCATGATTGAATTTGAAAAAGATGTTAACTGGTTGTGGGCTAGATTATTTTGGGTGGTGTGGATTTGTCATACAAAATTTGTTCCGTTGGAAACCATTAATTTAAACAATATTTATTCATGAAAAAGTATGATGCATACATATAATAAACTACAACATGATTGTCATACAGAGTGCGCAGTACAATGGTATGCATTAAAGTAATGAGTCAAGAACGAGATTTGTTGAAAGGATTCAGCAGTGAGCTTTAAGCTTTTATAAGCCGTCTCCTCTTGAATACTGACGAAGTTTGATAGTAGCTGCAAACACTAAGTAAAATATTGTTTAAACATAGAAGACAGAGAGAGTAAGGAGAGCAGTAGAGAGAATGAGAGAATGGAAAGGAAAGGAAACTTAACCCCTTGCCCAACACGTGTAGCAGGCGACACGTGAAGAAAAAATGTTTCAATAACTGGAAATTTCAATGACAGTCTCTAGAACACGGCTCGCGGTCCCTCACTGGAACGAGCTCGTCGAGCTCATTCCAATGGGGATCATAAGCCATGTTCCCGAGACAAAAATTGAAAATATAAAAGGATTTAGATGGCGATTTTTATGGGTTACACTGGCGGTACATTGGGCAAGTGGTTAAGTAGGAAACGAGGGGACAGCCTGAATTCAATGTTCGCTACCAAAGAATATTCAATAGGGCAGCCTCAATAGTGTATCTGTAACGGTGGCCCATTTGTGTGACAATCAACACCGGGAGAGTCTAAGCGTGAACCGCTACTTATTGAAAGCGTCCACTCAGTATGATATAGTCCTGCACGGCTCTGAAGACAAGAAGATTTTCGTTATTATTTAGTCGTTCGGATCCAAATAAGAGTGTGGAAAGCTCAAGAGGAAATGGCAATGCATTGATTGTGGAATCACGAGCATCGTTAAAGATTGGGCAGTGCACAAGATAGTGCTCGGTAGTTTCGAGGTCCCCACACTGGCAACGTGGAGATGTTGAGAGATGGTTATAGTATAAGTGGGCGTTGATATTACTGCAATGCAGGCGTAACCTGCAATGATAAATTTGGGCAGCACGGGATTTGGCTCCATAATAAAAAATTGGTGGTCGTTGGTTCGCACCATTTATAAACGTCTTGAAGTTTATGAGGGAACAATTTTCTCTTACTGAGGGGGTTAATCCATTCCACTGGTCGGTAACTTCCGGGATAAACGAGGTCTCATATAAATTGGTGTGACAAAAGGGAACACGGTGGTTATTTTCGGATCGGAGATTGTGGCTTTGGGTAATAGATGAAATAAATGGAGGCACCTTATTGGAGATATATGGAGGTGTTAATTTATAATACATCTTGAAAAATTGGATGAGCTTGTGCTTTCGGCGTCTTTCTTCCAGTGGATCCCATTGGGTTTCTGTGTAGAGAAAGTCTTTACTGCAGCTCATAGTGGCGCCAGTAACTATCCTTGCTGCAGCTACTTGTATTTTCTCCAGGTCCGCAGCTTGAGTTGCTGAGCAGTTGTCCCAGACAGAGTCAGCGTATTCTAAAAGAGGTCGGACAAATGCGAAGTATATCTTTTCAAGGACTTCCCGGTCAAGTGTAAACTTGTGGGCCCTGAGCATGTCAATACGTGTCCAGGCTTTAGCGCATACATGGTCGATATGGTCGTTCCATGTACAACCTTTATTCAAAATTACACCCATATGCTTATGGCTGCTCACCTCAGAGATTTGAGTTCCGCTTAAATATATTGGTGGGTGCACCGGGACATTACCTTTACGTGATATGATCATGGTTTCCGTTTTAAGGGGGGTTGAACTCAACGAGCCAAGTTTTAGCCCAGTGTTCAATTGTGGCTAAATCACGGTTGAGTATGATGGCACCTTGGTCAGGATTCTCAATTATAAGATAAAGGGATGTATCATCTGCAAATAAACGTATACTGCTAAGTAGGTTTTCAGTAATATCGTTGATGTAAATCAGGAATAACAGGGGACCAAGGATCGAGCCCTGCGGGACACCAGACGTTATTGGTTTCCAGGGGGGTGCCTCAGAGGCTACAAGGACGCGCTGGTACCGATCAGAAAGGTAAGATTTTAGGAAACAAAGCAAGTCACCAGATATTCCTATTCTCTCGAGCTTGTGGATAAGACCAACATGCCAAACTTTATCAAATGCCTTGCTAACATCACAAAAGACAACTCTTACTTCTTTTTCTTCGTCAAGAGCATGGCAGAATTCATCATAGAGGTCTGTCAGTTGTAGGACCGTAGAGTCACCTGGGGTAAAACCAGACTGGAACTGGCTCAGTATATTGTTATCACATAAAAAATGCCATAATCGTTTGAAGACACATTTTTCAAGTATTTTACCAGTACAGCTAAGCAAAGATATTGGGCGATAGTTAGTAACTACATTAGACGGGTTCTTTTTCAACACCGGTGTCACATTGGCTTTTTTCCATAAAATTGGAAAATAACAGTTATCTAATAACCTATTGAAGACGGCCGTAAGTGGGTCACACAATGAGTGACTACATTCTTTTAAAAGCCTGGGACTTATGAGATCGGGACCAGATGCCTTCGATACCTTAATACTCGTGATTACTTCGTACACTTCCTTGCTTTCAAGTGTTATCTTGTCAAGCGTTTGAAGGGGAGGCAGGGGCGGAACTGGCAAGGATGCATTAGTGTCATCCAATGTCGAAGTGGAACAGAAGTATTCATTGAACACTTCCGCCTTTTCGAGATTGGTTGAATAGAGTATGTTAAGCTGACTTATAGTAGGGATTCCGGGGATATTTTTACAGATGAATGTTTTTAATGTTTTCCACCACACGGACGAGGGTGTTTCCGGACAACTTAGTTCTGATTGGACTTTCGATATGTATGTAGATTTGGCTTTCCTAACAGCTGATACGACTTCATTTCGTTTGTGCTTATATCTCGCCCAGTCGTGCTGTTGACCAGTGCGCTTTGCTCTACGATATAATCGTGTTCTTTGCCTTATCAATAACCGAATTTGGTTATGCATCCATTTGGGCTGGTTAGCCCTATAGGTTATCAGTTTGTTGGGAATAAATTTAGATGCTGTTTCAAGTAATTGATCGGTGAAGGTGGATACAATAGTGTCCGGGCACGAATGATCAAGCAATCTTTCCCAGTCTACGTTATTGTATGCTGTGTTTAGACCGTCAAAGTTTCCCTCTGCATACAACCATATGCGTCTCTTAAAGTTTTTAGACTTTTCTTTCTTGAATTCAAAAGCAATACAAATTGGACAATGATAACGAGTCATGTCAGGTACAAGTGGTTCTAGGACTTCACATTCCAGTACATATACAGTATTACTAACAGCAAATAGGTCAATTAGAGATGCAGATGATTCGGTAAAGCATGTTGGCTCTTTCACAAGCTGTCTAAGATTGAAATAATTACTTAGTTCCTGGAAGCGACCCTTGGGAGAACCATATTGGTTGTCGTTGAAGTCACCAGTAATAATTATGTCTGAAATTAAGGTATCTTTGGCTTTGTCAATAGACGCCGTAATTTTATCCCAAACATCTGAGGGACTATTGGGTGGGTGGTAAAATATTCCTAGCAGCAGCGACTTACCATGGGTCATGAACACTTCAGCCCAGATACACTCAATGTCATTCACCTCAAGATCAGTTCTATGCCGAAAGCACAACCCGTCCTTCACGTAGAGGGCAACCCCCCCCCCCCCCCTCCCCTCGACAAACGGTTAAACCGTACGGGTTCTTGGAAACCATGGATCATAATATCTGATGTTAGGTCCGAGCATTGAAGCCAGGTCTCAGTGAATGCTAAGATATCATTGGAAAATGATTCATACTCTATTATATCTACTTTAGGCTTCAGGCTTTGGATGTTCAGATGAAAGATTTTTAATGCATCGGGGGTATTTTCTGTGTTCACAGAGCCTGGTCCAGGGTTTGATTCGATGTCTCCAGACAATAACAAAACCACAGCCGATATCACTATAAAATAACAGATGGTTGAAGTAGATGGCGTTGCAGCTGGTATATTTGATGTCGGTCGGAGTTTGGGTCTTTCAACATTCGTACAAAGATCATTACTGCATTGGCAGCGTAGGATAAATTTGTAGAATAAAAGATGAAACAGGGTTGATGTCACAGTAAGGCTGACCTGAACCTCAACACGCATACACCACATGTAAAGATGCGCAAGAGCACAAAGGGACTGATGTTTTGTTAGTCATCTTTTCAGGCCGCGAGCCTAAACTACAGTATTGAATGTACCAATCCGGGCGCGATAAGACTCAAGACTACACATTATGTAATCTGTGGGTGGTAATATACAGGTATCCATGATGCCCAGCGGTTGGTAACTTTCAATGACAAGATCATTCTACAGTGGTACGAATTAAATTCAGGTCGTTTTGTACGAGAGTTTGGAAGAAAGTGGATAGAGTAACCTCGAAGAGAAATATAACAGAAAATGGTAAAGAGAAATGGAGAAGAGATATTGGAAAAGCAATTCATGTGATGATATGAACTGCTTACTCAAAGTCAAACTACATAAATCTCTAAGCGGATATTACAAGTAGAATAAATCAGGACTGGTTTGATTTCTTATTGGACAAAGAGAGCAAAGCAAAGGGGAAGACGAAATAAATTAAAAGGAAATAATATTTGTGGAGATAATAATTGTGGTATTTCTGCTTGGTGCAGAATTTATATAAACACATGTGCCCATACACACATGCATACACACGCATATATACATAGACATACACACGTATGTATTCATACGCACGCGTGCGCATGCATGCACATACATATCCAATTCGAACTGAAATCTGGAATTTCAGCACATATATACACTCACCTAGATGTACATACATGTACATATACACGTACGGTATATTATTTATATATATCTCCACCCCCAAGAAGGTAACACACAAAGAAGATCAGCGTTTGGTAGTGCATTTAATTGAGCAGGATCCATCAGGGTTGGTGTACCACTAGCAAGCTTTGTTTTTGGTTCTAAGAATAAAATCAATAGAAAAAATGGAAACCCTTCTGGCGCGAAAATCGAAAGTTGTCAGAAGGGGATACCTGTTGTGCTGGCGTGGTACCGAACAAGTGGATCCACCCTATATCTTGTTGTGAGGTTAATCCATCTTACAACAGATAAGTTTCCATAGGAAGACGATAAAATGGTAATGATTGTGATGTTGGTAATAATGATAATAATAATTCCAATGCCAAGAGGTTCACACAGGTCGGAAAATCATGACTGATAGTGCTAAGATGACATCGGAGGAATCGAACATAGAAAACTATAATGATAATTGTGATAGTAATAATTGTAATAATAAAAAAGGCCCTGGGAACCATTGGATAGTGCCCAAAGATACTTTCCAATAATTTCCAACAAACCAAATTTATATAAGCAAGAGACTACTTGTATTTGCCTGAATATGAAATGTAAGCGAGGAATACATAGGCCTTTGCTCCAGCACCAACCTGTTTGTGAAAACCCTGATAGTGGCTTCCAACACTCAGTATTTAGAGAATACAAGTTACAAGAGCACAATGTAGTGTGGGATTCTTTAGGAAATTTGAGGAGATTTGGATGCAGGCCATGCTATTCTGAAAGGGATGGCCACCAGAAATAAAACCTTCCTGTCACGATGTTGATGTTAAAACACGGAATCCCATTTTGCGGAGTCTGATAGGAATCCCATTTAACGGAATCCCTTTTTAAGAATCCCTTTTGGAAAACACCTGTGGCTATGGAATCCCTTTTTGGTCGCATGTGCCTATGTGCTAGGGCACATTGTGCCTTTTCACATAAGCACACATCAGCACATAAAGCATGTGCTTATGTGCTAGGGCACGTTGTGTCACATTGTGCTTTTTCACATAAGCACATATCGGCACATAAAGCATGTGCTTATGTGCTAGGGCACATTGTGTCACATTGTGCTTTTTCACATAAGCACATATGACAAAAAGGGATTCTCCAGAAGGTATCCTCAAATAATACAATACTAGGCCATAGGTATCCTCAAATACCCGTATGTGCCTATGTGCTAGGGCACATTGTGTCACATTGTGCCTTTTCACATAAGCACATATCGGCACATAAAACATGTGCTTATGTGCTAGGGCACATTGTGTCACATTGTGCCTTTGCACATAAGCACATATGACAAAAAAAGGGATTCTCTAGTAGGTATCCTCGAATAATACAATACCAGGCAATAGGTATCCTCAAATACCCGTATGTGCCTATGTGCTAGGGCACATTGTGTCACATTGTGCCTTTTCACATAAGCACATATCGGCACTTAAAGCATGTGCCTATGTGCTAGGGCACATTGTGTCACACTGTGCCTTTTCACATAAGCACATATCGGCACATAAAGCATGTGCCTATGTGCTAGGGCACATTGCGACAAATTGTGCCTTTTCACATAAGCACATATGACAAAAACGGGTGCTGAAGGTCATATGTTTTTCAAAAAAGGGGTGCCGAAATTGGGGTGCCCGGGGATATTGCCATTGGATATAGAGGTGATGAAAATCAGATACAACTTCGTTGTAATAAGGGGAGATAACTTTGTACGATTAAGTATAGGTTATGGGAAATCAAGCAATCTGATTGGTTAGTTACAATTTATATAAATGATCTAGATAAATGAAACAACAAGAGTACTTGGAATAGGGTCAGAACTAACAAGAATAGACCAGAATAGCTAAATATAGTAATAATAAGCAAAGCTGTTCCAACTAATAGGCTCTTCTATGATACTGGAGTATACTCCTATTCAATCGAACACACCTCCGGTACCCCCTCCGTACTATAGCACTACGTGCTACACCGATAAATTGGGGAATCCATAGTAAATAAAGTCAATTTCGGTGATTTGGAGGGATTGTCAGGTTGTTTGTGGTAATTCTGCGAATCGGGAAATTACTCTTCTACAAAGGAACACATCCTCCGAACATACCCCTGTCTTGTTAGAAGGTTTTGGGTCACATAGTAACCACGTGCTACCATAGAAACCAAGATGTCGGCCTCCAGTATACAAAATGGCCGATGGAAACACGTGTCACCCTAACAACACGCGCTGCGCATGCGCACTCACACCACGTATCACTATGGAGATGACGTCACAAGATGGCCGCTCACGCGGGTTACCATGACAACACAACATGACGTCACCAGGTCACGTGACATGACGTCACTTCCGGGGTCCTGCCCGGGGTCCTGCCAATGTGCCCCGTTTCATCCCTCTCCTACTACTGACGTCTGTTTCGACATTCAGTGGCACACAGCAGGTGGGGCCTTCCCCTAGTATTGGATGCCATTGTGCGACAAGAGTGACTCCCACGGAAGGAGGGCTACCCAGTCACGACACATTGGAGGACCAGGCACGTCGCCCCCACAATGCAAAACACACGCCCACCCACACATCCAACAGAACACACACACCCACATAGTTGAAGAGAAAGAATTCATATATGTATATATGAATTCACTCTCTCGAGCCACGCGAGCATCACCGAAGAGCACCCAGGCATTTCCAGTAATCCACAGCAAAGTAACAATGACATGCAAAGATAATTAGTGTGATATATGTCCCTAAGAACAATAATACAATCGAGCCGGTCACAGCAAGGTTGCAACTCATTTGCAACTCATTTCTATCTCTCGAGACCATGATGGTGTTGTAGAAGCTCCGATAGTTCATTAGTGTCCAAGAGAACAAGGAATGTGTGGACAGTGGTCCATTTCGTTAGGGTTTCCGAGCAGCATCACATTAATCTTAAATGACGAGCTTGGACTGCGCGTTGTGTCATTGTAATATCGTTTGATCGGAAAGACAAACATTCGTGGATAGAAGTCCTAATCAAAAGCATTGCCAACACAAGAGCTAGTGAACAACACAATATGTACACATTGTGCTGTTCACCAACTCAGCGTTAGCAATGCTTTCGCATTGAGCTTACTCCAGCGATCTACAGGAAAATAACTTCTTTCAGCGGGTAACATTTCAAGGGTAAACATTCACGCAACAGTATTACATCAAGTCTGTCAACGCCGAAATTAGTTCAATGTAAATTATTCGGCGGCCCTGCGACCAGACACGAGCTCAATGTTCCAGTAGCACAAGAGCTTGCAGAGGAAACAAAAATAAAATAGCTAGTAACCCGTTCCTTTGATTTTTGTTATTGTGGTGACAGTTGAGATGAGGGCGAAAATGTGAGCTGTAATATAAAACACGTGCACAGAGCTTGTGGGCTGCATGCCCAACTGCAGTAAACTACTCAGCATAATGTGCTAACAGATTCCAACCACTCCATATGACTCATCAACGAGAATCTAGTGGCACGTATTGCTGAAAACATGCTATGCGGCATACATGCTGTAAGGTGTACATGTTTAAAAAAAGGGAAAAAAGTCTCTATAGCTCTCAGTACCCCCCCCCCCCCCCCCCCCCAGGATTATAGCTCATGCCCCCTGTAACAAAATGCCCTCCATGGAGCGCGTCGGGTTAATTTCATTGCACTTGGGAGTCTCGGTTCCCTAAGTGTTAATCAGAGTGGCCAAGTCCTACTTGGTAATTATTCTCTGTTGAGTAAACTTCAATAATAGTATAAACGCTGTTCTTAAAGGCACGGTTATGTAATCGTGGAATTTTATTAATATTCCTAGTCTAATTCGAATTGCATAACATCAGTGCAACTGCCCTACAAGTTCTCTGCACACTTGGTGCAGAAGTAGAACATGAGACACGAAAACTAGACAATAGTCTGACCTATAGTAACCTCACTAAGGTGTTTTCGACAGAATTTGATATTATGATTGGCATAACTAGCTAGTATAAGCCTAACCTATGATAACCCCATCAGAATGCTTTTGGCAGATTTTAGCATTGTATACTGACCTGGCCTAACCTTAACACACCCAGTATCACTTTCAGCTCTGAGAATTGTGCAAGATAGCACGTTCGATGGGCGTTACTAACGGAATGAAATTATACACCAACCAAATGCCAGTGTCCTTTTAAATGCGAGAACGCATACTATTAGCACAGGATACCCACAGGATGCCCTACTGTCCCGGAATGGAAATAAGGGGTTAAGAAATACCTCTCCGCCATCTTGGGGTATAAGTGGTGTTCTGTGGTGTTTTATGACGTCAATTGGAATAAGATATGCACGAGTATGCACGAAAAGTCACGTCTGCAAACTGAATATAAACCGACGGAAACACCCGAATTTTCACTTCTCTCTTGGTCTTCCATCGTGTACATAGAAGTCACTCTCCTATTTTCGTGGAAGAGCACTGCCAAACGCTGCCAGGCCAGACAACAGTTCCAGACACAGGACGCAATGAGAACGATGCGATAGTTTCAACTTAGTCTCATTTTGTATCTGATATTTTTTTATAAATTTACCAGAGAGAGAGTATTTATTGAAAGTTTAAATTGTAGGCATTTTACTTAGGGTTTTGAATAAAACGTAGAAAACTGTAAGTAACTTTTATGTGTTTTGAATTCACCCTTTCGCTGTGGCTGCAGTATCAAGAATTGTTGCAGACTCCACAGAAACTGTTGCCTCCTTGATTGAACATTTGAATTGTCCTGTGGCCACTTGCCACGATTGAAGTCCTAACTCAAATCCACTAGATGATCATTTTTCCGGGGTACTTAACCCTGCTATGCCACAGACCAGTTTATATGGTGCCGTTCATCAGGATGTGGACTCTGACTTCTAACTATCTTGAGACGATTGGGTGAACATTCTAGCAACATCTATTAACCCTAACGGACCCAGTGAAGCCGAAATTGACTCTAAATGTTGCCGCTGGGGAGCACAAAGAACTTGTGAGAACTTTTTGCTAATATTTATGAGGGACAGACATCCCTTAATTTTACTGGTAAATTGAACGCCTGGCAGCTGAAATTTCTAAGGCAGCAGATGCAGACAGCGCCCTCTGAATCTAAAAACTGGTACAACTCCATGGTGGAACTGGTTGCATGTCCAACGTGCCATTATTTACACTGATGCCGACCGCCAATTGCTATCACATCCAAACCACGCTCGACTGGTCGCACCGAGCGTTGCTCATCAGATATATTGAACTTTTGACTGAACATCAGAGAAAAACGGAAACTCAAACAACTGTGAAAAATCTCGAGGAATTCCAGGAAATTCTGAAAAGACAACCGCGTGTGTTTCAACAGTTGTAGTGCTAGCAAGGTAAGTGCAATTTTCTTCATTTTACGTTCGTTAATTGTAAATTACTTCATAGTAATAAAATTTATTGAATAATTGAAAATGGCCTCACCGCCGACAGAAAGAGAGCTGCGGTTGATCGATGAAGTTACTCAAGTGAAACAGGAAAGGGAAGGTCTTGTGGGTCAGTATGAGCTGCAACTTGCTGAACTGGGCACTCAAGCTCAGACCTTGTCACAGCAGCATGCTGCCTCACAACAAACACTTCAACAAACGCAGACAGCCCTCGCCCAAGTTAAAGCGGAACTGATACAGCAAAAAGCTGATTTCAATTTGCAGTTAGCTACTGAGACAGCTACTGAGAAAGCTAGTGCCCAAACAAAACTGCAGAGAGCACAAAGAAAATTGGCAGAAGCTGAAAAGAAAGCCAAGGACCCCACGTCTTCTGCCATAATCGACCTGCATGAAACCGTGCGCCAAAGTGAAAATAGTAATGCAAAGACTGCTAACGCCACTCAGGCCCAGTCTATTCATTCCCATATTAAGAAATTTGACGGGAACCCCCTGAATTTTCGGGGTTGGATAAAATCTCTTGACCTTTTCTGTGAGACAAATGACGTAGAAGAGAAGCGACGACCTAAAATCGCCGCTCAAACCAGTGACTTTGTAGTTGCTGATTTTATTTTAAGAACCATGAAGAAAAATCCTGAAATGCCTTGGTCCGAACTGTATGGCGAATTGAAAAGTCGCTATAGCACCACTATGGATAACTCCATGGCCACCAATCAGTTGCACCATATGCGACAGGGGAAAAATCAAACCCCTGTCTCATATGCTGAGCAACTGCTTGATCTTGCAAAAGACGCCTTTGATCAGGAGACTGATAACCCCACCATCCAGAAAAACCTCTCAGATTACTTTTGTGACGGGTTGTATGACAACGATGTTCGGATGAAACTAATCCGTCGCATGCCCAAGATGTTAGAAAATGCTGTTAGTCAAGCATTATTTGAAAATGCCGCGAAAATCAAATTTCGCGCCCACTCTGAAGCCGCCAAAGGAAAAGTGCCCTTTGGGAAAGCTTTTGACCGACAATATGAAGAATATGAATGCTATCGGGACCCTGTATTTCGCGATCCCGTGGACGAACAGGAAGAACCTGGAGATCTCCCTTTGGAGACGAGAGATGAAACTCCCATGGACATAGGTGTGGTGCGCCAACGCCATAAGGTTAATATATTAACGAAAAACTATAGTGGAGGTTATGCGTGACCTCCATATCAGAATCAGAACAAAAATCAGTACAATAGTCAATACCGAAATAGGGGAGGACAAAATTACAACAGATATCAGAAACCGACACGATT
The DNA here is from genome assembly GCA_031216915.1 of Pictodentalium vernedei. Lineage (NCBI taxonomy): Eukaryota > Metazoa > Mollusca > Scaphopoda > Dentaliida > Dentaliidae > Pictodentalium > Pictodentalium vernedei. Next base: position 766,269,282 of record CM062297.1, read on the forward strand.
TTCACGACCGGTTTGCAATCGTTGTAACCACTTTGGTCACGTGAAACGTGATTGCCGCATTAACTTGACCAAGCAGGTGAGAACACTTGATATTCAGCCAGCAGGTGAAAGGTCACCAGGGGCGACCTTTTGCTGCTTTCGCTGTGGGAAGCCAAACCACTTCGCTCGTGATTGCCGAGTCAATTTAAACGAGGGGAACTCTGCCCATATGGGGCAATGAGCAGAGTTAATGAGAAGTCTCATGCTCCCAATAGAAGTGAAAATGGAAATCACCAGGGAGACATGAAAATTAATGTACAAAATGAATGTATGAATATGTGCAAAAACAAAATTGTAAATAATAAGACAGATGGAAATATGGGTAATAATGCTAACACATGTAATATAAAGCCAAGTACTCAGTCTCAAACAAGGAGAACCAAAAATGATTCTCCTCCAGTGAAAAATGAAAGCATTCAATGCACAAGGTGTGATCAGACCACACATAATAGGAAAAATTGTACAGTAAAATTCACAACCATTGCTCTGACTGGTAGGCCTAAGAAACTCAAGGCCAACTCACAAAATGGCTGCCCTGCAAAGGACAGTCAGCATGCAAAATGTACTTCACAAAATTGTTTCAGCTATCAGACCACCAGTGGTCTGGAAGTGAAAGTATACAGGACTGGAATAACTCAGGTAGCTACTGACACTATGGTGAATGTGGCTAATAGCCAATTGACCCATGGCAGAGGTGTTGCCAGAGCTATAGCTCTTGGAGCTGGTCCAGCCCTTGAACAAGAATGTCAACAATATATTCAACAGCATGGAAATCTTCCAGTAGGTGAGAATATGACTACCACTTGTGGACTGTTGCCATGTTTAAAAGTGATACATGCTGTGGGACCACGCTGGAATGATTACAGTGATAAAAATAAATGTCTCAATGTCTTATACAGTACTGTACAAAACGTATTGCAGGTATGTGACAACAAAAATTTTGTAAACATAGCCATCCCACTCATCAGTAGCGGGATATATGGTGTACCTAAACAGAAGTGTGCAGATGTTTATGTTAGAGTTCTACAAAACTTTACTCCTAAACAATTAAAAGAGATACACATTGTAGATGTAGACCCTGATATTATGATTTATATGAAAAATGCTTATGAAAATCAAACTATGAAAAAGTCTTGTGATTATAATCAACCAGGTAAGCAAGGTTGTATTGAAATAAATCATCAGAAACAGGAAGTAATTGAATCAGGAAATAAGAATCCAAGAATAAGGAGCCAGGAGAAATCACTTGGGAAAAACCCAAAACTACAAAACAGGAAAAACCCAAAGGGAAGTAATTGGAAAAACCCATGTCAACAGGAAGTGAAACACTCTATGGAAACCAAGGGAAATAACTTAGTAAACAATGATGATTACCCAAATGGGGAACAACAGCAACAAAAACTTAGAAATTCTCAACCGGAAACAGTAACCATAAATTATGGGGCTGCTTCTTTGAATAGTGTCTTAGTGAACATCAAAGGACAGCGAGTACGTGCCTTATTAGATACAGGGGCACAGACAAGTTGTATTAGTACAAAATTTTGGAAAAATCTTAAACACCGACCGAAATTAGTTGGTGATAAAAATTCTTTGCCTCGCATTGCAGGTATTACTGGGAATGACACTCTCCCTCGAGGAAAAGTTAGACTTGAATTTTATATTCAAGGAATTTATCAGGTGCATGAGTTCTTAGTAATAAATGAATTGAATCGAAGCATGTTATTAGGAATGGATTGGATTAGGGGCAATCAAGTTAATTTATATTGGGAATTTCATAAGTTGAGATTAGATGGTCACTATATACCTATTGTTCAAGATATACACGTGAGTTGTCTTACTCGACTGATCAATCAGGTGGAACTTAAACCACAGTCCACTTGTTTGTGTACAGCAAAAGCTTCCGGTGCCAAATCTGTCTTTGACACAAAATACTTAGAACATCATGGACAAACTAAAGGTCACGTGGCTGAACAGCCTGGCCTCTTAGTTAGTAATAGTATAGTAACTAATGGAAATGAAACCATACCTGTACTGTTGGTGAACAGTACCAATAAACATTACACCTTAAAGAGGGGATGTTTGATTGGAAAACTTGAGCCAATAGAACAGGAAGAAAAAGTCTTAGAAATTAATCAGATCTTAACTCACAATACACCTGAAGATCAGATCACAGATGCTGACATACAGGTGCCTGTTGATGCCAGTCATCAATAATAATAAAGACTTGTTTGCAAAAACTGATAAAGAATTAACCCAGACAGATACAGTTAAGATACGCATCGACACAGGTGATGCGCCACCAATAAAAAGTAGAGCATATAGAGTTCCATTACTTAAGAGAAAAATTATGGATGAAGCACTTGAAGAAATGCTTCAGTCCGGAATTATCCGAAGATCAAATAGTGCATGGAGTTTTCCGTGCTTGCTCGCGGACAAGAAAGACGGCTCGAAACGCTTCTGTGTTGATTTCCACAAGCTCAATGAAGTCACAAAAGTTACGAACTGGCCACTTCCATTGATTGACGACATCTTTACTTTATTGAATGGATGTCAATACTTCACCACTCTTGAGATGAAGTCAGGTTACTGGCAAGTCAAGATGGATGAAGAAGACAGACCTAAAACGGCCTTTGTTTGCCACAAGGGCCTTTATGAGTTCAATGTGATGGCCTTTGGTCTTGTTAATGCCCCCTCTGTGTATCAATCCCTCATGACAAGCGTCCTGGGGGGTCTAGAGGATTTTTCTCTGGCCTACCTTGACGATATTTTGATCTTCAGTCGTGACATAAAATCTCATATTGACCACATTAAACAAGTGTTTGGTCGACTAAGAAAACATAAATTGAAGCTAAAAGCTAAGAAGTGTTCCTTCTTTCAATCTGAAACATCTTATCTTGGTTTTGTAATTAGTAAAGATGGAATTAAACCTGAGACTTCGAAGGTCGAGGTCATTCGAAAATTAAGTCCGCTGAAAATGGTGACAGAAGTGAGATCTTTTATGGGCATGACCTCATACTACCGCAGATTCATTCCTCGGTTCAGCAAAATTGCTCAACCGCTATTAGAACTGACAAAGAAATATGCAAGATTTCATTGGCGAGACACACATCAAAAAGCCTTTCAGGAGTTGAAAGATCATTTAACTCAAGTTGCTCATTTGTCATATCCAAATCCCAGAAAGCCTTACGTGCCTTACACAGACGCCAGTGGCCGCTGTGTCGGAGCAGTTTTGGCACAACCATGTGATGACAAAACAGGTCAACTACCTGGAGTACCTGATGAAAAAACCCATTGTCTTCCTATCTCATAAATTGGGTGAAACCCAACAGAAATGGTCGACATTTGAGAAAGAAGCTATCGCTATCTCATATGCTTTGGACAAATTCAATAGCTACTTACAGGGAGCAGAGTTTGTTATTAAAACAGGTCATGCCCCCTTGCAGTACTTGTTGAAAAGTCTGCAAAAAAATGCCAAAGTACAACACTGGGCATTGAAGATAGCTAGCTACAATTGTAAGATTGAATATTTATCAGGTAGAAAGAATACATGTGCTGACCTACTTTCTCGTTTACCTGAGGGAATCGCAAACACTGACCCCGGGTACGAGATGGATAATGTGGAAAATCAGAAAGCATTACAAATTGGAATTATCAATAGTAATAAAATTGATCCTCAAAGATATGTACATGTCATCACAGATGAACCTCAGGTTCCGCCCAAACCACAAGCAATTAATTACAAAGATTTGGACATGAAGGTAGAGCAACAGAAAGATGAAAAGATTGTAGAAATTATTAAGAAGTATCAAGGTAACAATACCCCTGTACACATTAGTAGCCGATACCTCATGATTGAGGGAGTATTATATTACATCAGTACAGTTGACGATAACCCGCGGGTACGCTTGTGCATACCCGAACAGTTACATGCAGATGTGTTGAAACAATACCATGATGACTTAGGTCACCTTGGCATAGACAAAGTATACAATAATATCAGTAGAAAATATTATTGGAAAGATTTATATAAACATATTTATAAACATGTAGAAAATTGTCTTGTGTGTCGAGCTCGTAACACCAGAGCTCACACCCTGCCATTGCAAGAGACTGATAGACCTCCATACCCTTTTGCTAAAATAGCATTGGATATGAGTGGTCCACACCCTGAGACTTTATCAGGTAACAAATACATTGTGACCTTCATAGATATTTATTCTGGCTGGCCTGAAGCGTTTCCAGTGCCTGATAAAAAGGCGGAAACAATTGCTAACTTGATAATAGATAAAATTTTTCCATGATTTGGATGTCCTTTAGAAATATTAACAGACAATGGATCTGCAAATGTAAATGCAGTGATGAAATATTTAACTGATTATTTCAAGATACATCATGTGACCACCTCCTACTTCCATCCACAATCTAATGGGAAGGTGGTCAGGCTACATAGAATGCTGAATGACATCTTAGCGAAACTAGCTCGAGAAGAATTAGAAACATGGGATTTATTCCTAAACCAAGCTATGGCAGCCATCAGGTTTAATGGCAGCGAATCTTCTGGATTCTCTCCATTTTATCTGGTGTATGGCAGAGATGTGGTTTTACCACTCGACAATATACTTAAACCTCGAGAAAAATATGTAGGTGAAGAACCTCATAAGATAGCCATTCAGGAACAACATAAAGCATTTAGAAAACAACAAGCTGCACAAAAGAGATGAGTATTAAAGCAACAAAGATTGCATGACATTACAGCAAAGGATATCACCTTTGAAGTGGGTGATCCTGTTTTATACTCCTCAGGTAAATCTAAAGGAAAATTAGAATCGAAATGGGATTACCCATTTTGAGTCATTGAGAGAACAGGTCCAGTGAGTTACAAGATACAAGATCAATTAACTCGCAGAATAATAAAGTGTCATGGAGAAAGACTTAGTAAAGCACCTCAAGAATGGGAGGTGCCTCAGCCTGTCCAACCTGTCAGAGCGCGACGAATACAATGTTATGCAGCTCCATCAGAACAGTCGACTACTGAAGACAATAGCAGTAGTGACAGTAATGAAAGTGACGATATGCAAGGGATTCAAGAAAAACACCCCTTAACATCATTCATTAAAGATAAACGACAAAGACGAGAACATTCTTCTTCAGAAGAAGATGGTGTTCCTTTAGCAGAATTAAGACAACAAGTACAACAGGTACGAGATTGCAAGAGACGTATGAAAGAGGTACGAGCTCCTTCAGCTGATCAACAACCATCAAGGTTCATTGCTAACGATCGAAATGATCGATTAAATGATTCAACAATGGAAGTTGATCAATTACAAATAACTGATGAAAAAGGCCAAATTAGTGAGCCTCAACCAAAACAACCAAGTAAAGATATAACTGAGATGATCTCTTGCATACAAGCTGTGTTAAGAGATCATAATAAGATTAAAGAATCAGGTGAGAAATTAGAATTAGGAGCGATTATGATGCCTCCTACTACCTGGAGTACTAGTGATTAAACGTTACCACAAGACTAATGAGAACTATACGTAACACATAATGGCAGATGCCTCTCCTTAGGTGTGAGAGAGATGAGAGAAAGTGTAAATGAGTAACAAAATTATATTGAGTTTTGATTTGTTTGGAACGAAACTATAAGTCTTGTCAGCCTCGCGAACTGACTGAGACTTCTTGTAGTTAGATTAACCTTCTGACCTTTTACACCCGGGAAGTAAATCGTCAGAGTGAAAGTAATTGAATCGCGTATTACTCATTGCGCTAACGCTTGCTTCCTTTCTCATTTTAGGAGCAAGATGTTGCGTTGGATGTTATTAGTTGGTCTTTTGACTACAATAATAGATGGACATACTATTATTAGAAACAATGTGATTTTTAAGAAAGTGAAAGAAGTAAATATGGTAACTAGTGATTGGAGTACAATGTTTGTTTATGAACTTCAGCCCTTTATACAATATGTGCGTAGACTTGATCGAAGTATGAAATATACCGATGGTTTGTATACTGCTACAACCACAGCTTTTTGACAAACTTTTGTAGAAGTAAATGGTGAAAACTCTACTCTTGCCGTTGCGTTAAGATCAATCATAACGGATATAAACCAGGAGATCAGATACCTAAATAATCGTGTTACACGAGTAAAAGAGGATCTGAATGATTACCGCAGATTACATGGACATACAATCATCTCGTCTCGGAAGAAACGAGGTTTGTTCGACTTTGTAGGTGAAGGTTTGAGTTTTCTCTTCGGAACTGTGTCCCAGTCAGATTTAAATGGGATAGCAGATAATTTAAGACATTTAAGTACTAATCAAGCAATGATTCAACATATTCAAAGACAAAGTTTAACCTTCATTAAGATGAATCATGAAGCGATTCTGAAAAACAGAGAATTTATGTTAAATATATCGCGGGAACTAATGCTATTTCAAGGCCGAGTAAATCAAGTAGTTCAGAATCATGAAGATCGAATACTATATCTTGAACATTTCACTCATGCTTATCATCAGCTTGAGTTTGTAATGGGTCGATTGGAATCAATGATAATCGCCGCAGAAACCACTCTACGGGGATTACATGATCAAATGGATATTCTAGCCGATAAGAAGTTATCACCAAAAATAGTGGATCCCTCACTATTGACCTCAGTATTAATGAGTATTAAAGTTCAATTAGATGATAAGTCAATGTTGCCGCTAGATCTGACGACAGAACTATGGCAATACTATCATTTGCTCACGACGGCTGCCATTTTTGATGATGATAAACTGGTGATCTTTATGAAGATCCCCTTACGTAATTCGAATTTACAATTTGAAGTGTTCAAGGTGCAGGCTTTGCCTGTACCCTTTGTCAATGTAACCAAGAACGCGTCGCGAGTCACAAATAAATTAGTAGCAATATATACCCTTGAATCTGACATATTAATTATTAATAAAGAAAGGACGAGGTATGTCCCAGAAATAGGACATGACCAATGTGTAGATAACAATAAGTTGTTTTGTCCTTTAGTAGGTGCCGTACGAATGATACATACGACGACAAGTTGTATGTTAGCCTTGTTTCTGAATATGAAATCAGAGATTCCAAAAGTATGTCAAACGGAAGTTCGATTGAATATCGACCTCCCGTTCAGTACTAGAATCGATGAGGGAATGTGGTACATCACAACAGATGTCCCACTACGATTCTCAGTTACGTGTCCGAAACGAAGAAATCCGAAACCGAAATGGATTCTTCCGCCAATTGGAATTTTGGAATTAAAACCGTTATGTATGGCATCGTGCGGTCAATTAATGTTACCGAGTTATTTCCATAAAAGGGATAATTCTACTTTTCGGATTGTTACAAAGACGGTGTTACCAAATTTTTCATTGTTACAATGACAGATGTGGAAACCTGACATAGAGAGAGTGAATATATCGACTCTTACGATACCGAAAGGAATAGAACACTTAGATGATTTACCCATGGATGACTTACTCCTTGAACTTGACTCGCTAAATTTACAAATGACGGAATCATTTGAAGTCCCTAAGTGGGCTTATGCACTCACGACTGTTGCATTGATAATAGGATTATATCTGCTTTGGAAGTGCTATTGAACCGATAGACACAAACGGATATACAAATGGTTAAGAAACCGTAAAAGTAAACCGACTTTTTCTGCTGTTGATGATAGTGAAATGTCTAATTTTGCATTTGCCGATGATGAAATCTATACTAGTATGGGACCTAGACCACAGCCTTCAGCTCCTGTTAATCCAACTGGAGCACAACAACAACAACAACCACAACAACCTCCTAAGAGTATTAGAGACATGATGAGAAAAGCTGTTCAAAACTTTAGACCTTCTCCTCAACCTAATAGGAAATCAATATATCCCCGTGTACAGCATGATGTGGATTCTGCCAATGTCCACATAACTATGTTCGATATAGACAAAGAAACCGAAAAACAGTAGTTCACACACTGTGTGTTTTTGTTTCAGTGTACAAATGGCAGAATCTGATTCTAGTGTTGACAGTGGGATCGATGATTTCCCTGATTACCAGAGTTATTATAATGATCGTGACAATTTATATGATGATGAAACTTCAAGTACAGTTAGTACTGGAACAGACAGTAATAGTACCGTTTCACAAGAACTTTTCCAAGACACTAATTCATCTAGTATGAACGTAAATATAAATAGCAATTCATCTGATAATTGTGTATCTGTATTGGCCTCAATAGAAGCATCACCACCACCTATAGCATCTTCCGACCTTTTGTCGACCCCTCCAAGTAGTGTTCAAACCCCTACTGACTCTATTTTACTATATACACCTGAACGACTTCCACCTTATTCGCCTACGGATACCATGGAAACATTAGTTCTTCCTCCAAGGTTACCTGTGAGAACCCGTGATGCAATTATTCATCGAGACCCCGAGAACCAAGATGGACTCGGTGGATTTGTTTATGACATTACAGTAGGATCACATACTTCTTCTAGTATGACCACACCCACGAGTGATTCTATGCCTAGTGATTCTACCACTGTTCTGGACTCTGACGCAGCAGAGTCCGGTATCAGTGTGATACAGAATGAACTAGCGCGAGCTGATCTCGGTTTAGAAGTACACACTCCTCCTTTAAGTGATGTAGAAGCAAGACAAGTTACTCCATTACCCACTAATGTTGTATTGCAGGCTATAGTTGATATTCGACCGAGACTGTGGGAGTGGGCAAGGATTGAGTTTTTTGGGACACCTCACCCGTTGGCCTCTCCTCATGAATTTGATCAAGATATCATACGACCCAATACATATGAACAAGATTTTATGAAAGATACAGATCTCTTAGGTATTGAGGATGAATTTGGATGTCAATATTTTGATTTTGATTTGAATATACTATATATAGAGGTTGAGCGAGAGTTAATATATTATTATGACAGTGCTATTGATACTCATTTAACTTTTGCAAGTAGGTCTAGATATTTAGTGATATACAATTGCCCTGATTTACAATATCCAAAAATAAATGAACAGGGTGAGATAAGTGGACCTCTGCGGTATTATAGTCACCGGGTGGCTACTACCAGCAGTGTACATCATAGATTTCACATGCCAAGAAATGTAGCAGAATTTACTCCCTTCTGTGCAAGATATCGTGACTATAGTCGTCAGAAACGAGCACGATATCACTCAGATGGACGACCGAGGAGTTTTCAACCCTTCGTTGTCTATCGACAGTACCACCCAGATTATGTTGGACATTTCACAGGGTTAACGTTTGACTATCGAACAGGCCCAAATACCGTGTATCGGCATTATCAGTTGCCAACACAAAATGAAAACCTTCAGAGTGAAGATTGAGAAATGCATTATTACTATCATAGGCAGAAAAGTCTAACCAAACTATACACATCACACAGTGTATATATGTACATAAGATTTTCATGAATCTGGTTTCCCAATTTCTGTATAACCCTTGATTGGAAACCTGATACATGACAATCACAGGTCGTCTGTGTTTGTCTTGATTATTAGTCAAAAATTCTTACAAAGAGTTAGTAATTCTGTTATAACAGTGTAACAAATTTATTATAAAGTCGGAGTTCCTGGAGTGTATTAGATAAGTTACACACAGGACTCCAATAATCAGGGCATACAAATTTGAAAGTTGGTGAAAAGAGCATTGATTGAGTGCACCAAGTTGCAGACGAACCCAGGGGAGCGTATTATTCGAGTGTAAATTTTAGTGTAAAGTATAACATAATTCTGTTTTCATATAGTGGTTACTTTTGAGTATTAGTCTTATATTTTATTGATTACTTTGCTTGTTGGAATGGCTTCAGCAAATACATTAGAATTTGAGGAGGAGCAAGCGATGTTTCATTCGCATAGACGTGAAGCCTTCCAGCATGCAGTTTCTTCTTGTAATGCCTTCCGATTATTTTTTCCGAAGGATTTATGGAGTCGTCGCCGTGTAAGGTTCATTCGTTTATGGGACATGAGACATTACAATCCTGCCACTGGTCAAACGGAGATAATGCAACATCAGCTTTGCTATCGTTGTTATTTCTCAGAGGAAAGAAAGGTAATTTTTCCCCATCTTCTGTATCTCCCAGAGTTACCAATAGTAGTTGAACCCCATGAGGTCACTGGTCCCGGTCCTGATGAGGTCATTCATTATTTCAATGACCCCTGTTGGAATGGCCGGTATTATGACCATCGACAGAATCAATTGGATGCTGAATTGAACCTGATAGCCGATCCTGGTTTGGTTCGACCGTTCAGAAGTCATGAAATCTTCCCTGGTAGTACATATGACGTTAGTGAAGATACTGATGATTCATATGCATTTTACCAACATATCAGCAAACCTGCGCGATTCTTTCCTCCAGGTAATGTACGGATAACTTATAATTTGGAGAAACAACAAAAACAATATCGTCTCCTTCGTGAAGCTCTAATCCGACATGAAGGAGGACGATTACAACGATTTAGTCTTCGAAATCAAATTATCAGATATAATGAATTGAGGGAGGTACAGACTTATTATCGGGGTCTTGGAGACCCTTGCTGTATTTGTTTAATGGAAATTTCCCAAACTTGGCAGAATTCATTTATGTGTGGCCAATGCAAACAGCAAGTCCACTACTCCTGTGGTATTGCATGGGCCAGGTCAAAAGCAGGTGCACATGAGCAAGCTGCTTGCTCGCATTGCTGTGCACCCATGAAATGGGGCATTGGCAACGAGCCTAAACTTCCCGTACCACTTGAAATGGATCCTCATCGATTTTAGTTACAGAATTTGAGAATACGACTCCCTACAGCTGCGCGTCGTCGGGCACTGTTGTCATCTTTGGACGTCCTCGTATATAATTTCTTATTTCTTAACCGCTAAAACAAAAGAAAGTACTTAAATAAAAGTAAAGATTAATTCAAAATTATATAGTGACATACTAGACGTGACTCCTAGTTTTGTCACTGTCGACAACAGAATAAAAACTAACGAAGAACCGTTAACGGGGAAAGTAGAATTGTTCATACGGCACAGCTGTAGCATAGTGTAATATAGTTTTTTGATTTTGAATTACAAATTTGGAGTATAATCAGTCACGTTTATTTTGTTTTAAATTTGAATATTGCACTCGGTATATAGTAATACAATTGTTTACAGTTTTTCATAGTCGATATAGTTTTTAGTCGTCAATTAACAGTAGAAGTAATAATAGTGTAGAATTAACGTATTCAGTCTTTGTACTCTGACGAAAAATGGCCACTGCATATGCATACCGTATAGTTAACCCAACTTCAGAAGATTTTCTTCCAGAGCAATTAGAGTACTGGACACAAAGATTCCGCATCCCTGTCCCCATGATCTTTCAACATGGAACTTCCGCTTTTCAGCGTAAAATCCGTGTATGGGATGTGGTACAGTTAAATGAAGTAACTGGTCACCTGGAATTGATTCGAACTCATGTCTTGTACCGGTATTGTCTCCACACAACAGAAGTAGGACGAGAACTAGTGATGCCTCACATAGTGGTAATCGAACATGATGCCCGATTAGCGACCCCTCTGGAGGCAGCACGATCAAGCCGGACAAGTGTCATTCATTATTGGAATGACCAACGGTGGGACGGAACGTATTATAATCAACGAATCCCTTATGAATCGGAGAATGGGATCGATACATTCATCACATCTACTCCAGTCCGTCCATTTCGCCCTAGTGAATTTAGTCAAATCTCCCTACCTGAATTACCCCATGAATACCGTATGATAATTGGAGAAACGTTCCATCATGTGCAGGTGGAACATACTTATGAATGGGGAAAGTGCACAATATAGTTATCAAGTCTTGCAATCCGCACTTGAATTGTATGCAAGCCTTAGAATCTTTCAAGCCAGACAAAATTTAGTTGATGGAGATGAGAGACAATGTGCGATATGCTTGGTGGACATTGTTGGGCCCCGTGCAGCATATCGTTGTCCTCGCTGTACTCAGATAGTGCATATCTACTGTGGGTTAACTTGGATGCAGCAAAAGCAAAGTTGTCCTCTGTGTCGTTTTGACCTCCTATGGGGAACCCCTTTAAAGAAACATAGCTTTGATTATACAGCCTTCTATTACCATTTTTTCCCCACCAATCGAATAATGATGTAGGAAACCTAGAAATATAAGGTATTGTTTTAGGTATCAGTTAAATTTTGTTTTTGTTTAAGTTAATTTCGAATGTAATTCCTGAAGGTGATTCCTGTTGTCTGGAGGCGTTCCGGTATTGTCAATCGGTAACAAATAGAATCCATGTAGCGCATTTCTTATCCTTTAAACTGGTAGGGTCTGATCCTGGTCATGGGTCCCCATCACGGTGTTCTGACCATGATGTTGTACACATCCTGCTCACTGCATGTGATTGGTCACCCTGATTCCATGGGTCAGGTCATCCGGGTCACTTTCATAAATTCTGGAGTTCATCCGATCCAGACTCGAGCTCCGATAAATTTACCAGACCTCGCGTCTTGGTTGGGAGGATTGTAATGAAATGCCCTCCATGGAGCACGTCGGGTTAATTTCATTGCACTTGGGAGTCTCAGTTCCCTAAGTGTTAATCAGAGTGGCCAAGTCCTACTTGGTAATAATTCTCTGTTGAGTAAACTTCAATAATAGTATAAACGCTGTTCTTAAAGGCACGGTTATGTAATCGTGGAATTTTATTAATATTCCTAGTCTAATTCGAATTGCATAACATCAGTGCAACTGCCCTACAAGTTCTCTGCACACTTGGTGCAGAAGTAGAACATGAGACACGAAAACTAGACAATAGTCTGACCTATAGTAACCTCACTAAGGTGTTTTCGACAGAATTTGATATTATGATTGGCATAACTAGCTAGTATAAGCCTAACCTATGATAACCCCATCAGAATGCTTTTGGCAGATTTTAGCATTGTATACTGACCTGGCCTAACCTTAACACACCCAGTATCACTTTCAGCTCTGAGAATTGTGCAAGATAGCACGTTTGATGGGCGTTACTAATGGTGTTGAAATTATACACCAACCAAATGCCAGTGTCCTTTTAAATGTGAGAACGCATACTATTAGCACAGGATACCCACAGGATGCCCTACTGTCCCGGAATGGAAGTAAGGGGTTAAGAAATACCTCTCCGCCATCTTGGGGTATAAGTGGTGTTCTGTGGTGTTTTATGATGTCAATTGGAAGAAGATATGCACGAGTATGCACGAAAAGTCACGTCTGCAAATTGAATATAAACCGACGGAAACACCCGAATTTTCACTTCTCTCTTGGTCTTCCGTCGTGTACATAGAAGTCACTCTCCTATTTTCGTGGAAGAGCGCTGCCGAACGCTGCCAGGCCAGACACCAGTTCCAGACACAGGATGTGATGAGAACGATGCGATAGTTTCAACTTAGTCTCATTTTGTATCTGATATTTTTCATAAATTTACCAGAGAGAGAGTATTTATTGAAAGTTTAAATTGTAGGCATTTTACTTAGGGTTTTGAATAAAACGTAGAAAACTGTAAGTAACTTTTATGTGTTTTGAATTCACCCTTTCGCTGCGGCTGCAGTATCAAGAATTGTTGCAGACTCCACAGAAACTGGTTGCCTCCTTGATTGAACATTTGAATTGTCCTGTGGCCACTTGCCACGATTGAAGTCCTAACTCAAATCCACTAGACGATCATTTTTCCAGGGTACTTAACCCTGCTATGCCACACCCCCCCCCCCCCCGCCACACACACACACACACATCAAGTCTGTCAACGACGAAATTTGTTCAATGTAAATTATTCGGTGGTACTGCGACCCGAGACGAGCTCAATGTTCCAGTAGCACAAGAGCTTGCAGATGGAACAAAAATAAAATAGCTAGTAACCCGTTCCTTTGAATTTTGTTATTGTGGTGACAGTTGAGATGAGGGCGAAAACGTGAGCTGTAATATAAAACACGTGCACAGAGCTTGTGGGCTGCATGCCCAACTGCGGTTAACTACTCACCATAATGTGGTAACAGATTCCAACTACTCCATATGACTCATCAACGAGAATCTAGTGGCACGTATTGCTGAAAACATGCTATGTGGCATACGTTCTGTAAGGTGTGCATGTTTAAAAAAGAAAAAATAGTCTCTATAGCCCTCAATACCCCCCCCTCCCCCCCAGGATTATAGCTCACGCCCCCCCCCCCCCCCCACACACACACATACACACACATTTACATCTTTAGAATGGGGGCACAATCTGGGGTCAGCAAGAGAAACGTAATAAGCGTGACGAAAAGATAAAAATAAATAGATAAATAATAAATCCAAACAGTGTGATAATAAACTGTTTTACGCATGTAGCATCGTTTGAGTGTTCTAGTGTGTTGGGCAGTGGGTTAACCTTGGCTTGACGTTATTATAGAAACCAGACGATAATTCTCCTCAGTTGTTGAAATTCTGGACACGCTCGTTATCCGCTCAACAGAACCATCCTTGAACTTAATGAAGATCACACCGTCAAAGCTCCAAGTGTCCTGAATTTTGCCGTCCCTACGGAGGGTTCGAGCTCTTTTAGCTATTTCAGCTCTGACTTTGGTGAGATCCTCATTTATGTACAATGGATGGGAGGATTGCACATGCTTCAATTTAGAACGTGCCCTAAAAATTCTGTCACGCACCCTATAGGTTGTCAAACGAAAAATGATTGAGCGGGGCGGGCCTGACTGTCTTTTGGGTCTTACACGGTGGCTTCTTGCTATTTCCTCTACAGAAAGGGGAACTTTAATTTTGTTGGCCATGTCTTATACTATCTGATCAGTATTTTCACTTGCAGTCTCAGACGAACGAAGGTTTGTGCGTCTTCCGTACTGCTGGAGGTCATCTAGCTCACTGTGCAATGTTGAAATTGTTGTCTCCTTTTCGCGAATAGAATTCTCCAGATGTGTGACCCTATCTTCTAAATGACGCAACTTTTCCTCCATTGCCTCATTGATAATATCCTTAAATAAGGAACGTATATCCTCATCACAAAAAAGTATTTTAAAATCAGTTTTAAGTTTGTCAACGTCACATGAGTCTCCACGAAACATCTTGTTAACTGGTGATTTGGAATCAAAAAAGGTGGCTAATGAGACTGAATCAGAATCACTCTCGTCACTTGGAAGGATTAACTCAGAAGTGTCGGAGATATGGGGGATGCTTTTGGTTTATACCTTTTTCTTTCAGTGGATTTGGGTGTAATCTCATCAGACTCTCTTCTGCGTTTTTCTCTTTCAAGTCTGTTTTTTTTCACTTTTCTTACCCATATAGAAAATATAATTACCCTCACATCAGAGAAACAAGGTATATAAAGTCAACAATCTAGAAATCTTTTTATCGAAGAAATGGCAACACAGGTCCAAACACCCGTATTTACTCACAGGTACTTTATAGTACGTATAGTAATTTTGTGCAGCAAGGTGTGAAGTGTATTACATTCAAACAATTGTGAATCACCAGCGTAACAGTCACTGTGAGATAATTAACAAAACCATCGGCTTCGGATTGGTGGTCTCGTGGTCTCATTGATAATATTATGCTCTGAGAGGTCAACACAGCTCGTGTTGAAGTTTGTTTAGTTCAGAGTCAAACAAGTTCACGGCATTCAGAGCAGAAGAATGAGTTGAAACAATAGCTTAGTACAGTCATGATCGGAACTGCAGATAATTCAGGGCAATGGCTGCAACGAATAATAGGGAATTAATAAAGGAATTTTTGTCTTTTGAAATGATCACTAGATTTTCATACACTTACTGTCCATGATCGAAGGCTACACAAGACTGAACACGATCTATAGGCTCCAGTAGTGAAGTTTATCCCGAAATCCATCCCATCTGACAGAGATCCTCGCAGGTAAAAACGCTCCATGGCAGCAAGCAGAAGAAGGAGACACAAACCGAAATCTGCCATTATTTCTTTTTTCCACTCGGGTTTGCTTCCCTCCACCGCACAGTACACAAACCCAATGACAATACATTTGTTTCTCAGATTGATCCTTACCCATCCAATTTCTTTCGATACATCAGTCGAAGTGCTGACCTCTTCCAGGTCTGTGATCAGCCACGGTTTTAAATCCTCTTTAATGTACATGCCTTCCCCTCCACTTTTTTCAGGCCTTCCGTTCGCCCTACACCTATCCACACACATCCCCTTACTTGGTCTACCCGTTCCTCGTGTCTTATCCACGTTTCACTTAGGCCCATGACGTCAAACTCCTCTGCCTCGATCAATGTAGCAATTTCACTTGCTTTCCTATGGAGACCCTGGATGTTGCTGTACCCCACTTTTCAACAAGTCCAGTTATGGCTGCTCCTCAACAGCCATGGCTGGGCTTGTTGAAATGTTTTTCCAAATATTCTTTAAATCGAACTTACTTGAGACACTGAATTATGCGCTATTAGTGAATACTTTTGAATGTCTTTCAACAGCCATGGCTGGGCTTGTTGAAGTGTTTTTGTTTTTTTTTCTCGAATATTCTTTAAATCGAAATTACTTGAGACACTGAATTATGCGTTATTAGTGAATACTTTTGAATGTCTTTCAACAAATCCAGTCGTGACTGCTTTGTGGCGGCCATGACTGGATTCGTTGTAATATTTTTTAAAATTTTAATCAATTACGACTCGAGATTAGATGTTACCAATAAATGCTATGCAGCGAGATAATGACAAATCTCTGTGCACATGATTCTTGAATAGTGCTGATCCATGCCCCACTGAATATCCTCGTAACACATTCCCTCAGATTTGCCAAGGTTCTATGATATTATGAAGTTTTTGTGGCGCTATCGAACATGATAACGTTAATATCATTGGTGACCTGTCTGGTCGATCGTACTTTTCCACCAGCTCAGCGGAACTGCGAATATCTTTCAGCAAGTCCAGGTATGGCTGCTCTTGAACAGCCTTGACTGGGCTTGTTGAAAGATTCTTTAAATATTTCTGAAATCTAACTAACTCGAGACACTGAAGTATGCGTTATTAGTGAATAGTTTTGAATGTCCTTTAACAAATCCTGCTCTGCGGCAGTCATAACTGCTCTGCGGCATGACTGGGTCTGTTGTAATATATTTAAAATTCAACTCAACTACTACTCGAGAGTAAATGCAGCTATCAAATACCATACAGTGAGATGATGCAATACCTTTGTCAACATGATTCTAAAGCAACGTCGACGCTTGCCCCACTGAATATTCTCGTGACGCATTCCTAGTCATGGTTCTATGACATTATGAAGTTCAGGTGACACCATCCAACAGGATTACGTTGATATCCTTAGTAAACTGTCTGGTCGATCGTACTCGTTCGCTGGCTGAGCCCTGCAAACAGCCATGACTGAGTTTATCGAAATATATATATATATATATATATATATTTATTTTTTTTTTTTTTTTTTTCAAATGTGTCTTTTAAATTTAACTCACTTGAGGCACCAGATTATACGTTACTAGTAAATACTTTTGAATGTCTTACAACAAATCCAGTTATGACTGCTTTGCGGAAGCCATGACTGGGTCTGTTGTAATATTTTTGAAATACATCTCAATTATGACTTGAGATTAAATGCTGCTAATAATGACTAAAAAGTGACATGATGTAAAATCTTCGACAACATGATACTGGAGTAACGTTGACGCTTGCCCCGCCGAATATCCTTGTAGCACATTTCCAGTCCAGTTATGGCTGCCCTGCAACAGCCACGATTGGGCTTGTCGAAATATATATTTTTAAATGTATTTCTTAAATTTAACTCACATGAGTCACTGGGTTGTACGTCGGTAGTAAATATTTTTGAAGGTGTCTTACAACGAATACAGTTATGACTGCCCGGCAGCGGCCATGACTGGGCGTGTTGAATTGTGATCACAAGCCAACTGTGAAGTTGTATATGATCACAAGCCAACTGGCAAGATAACGTTAAATTATCTGGTAAATTCTCCGATCAACCACACGTTTTGACTAATCTAAGTCGAACATATGCAATTTACGTATTTTTCTATCAGTTGTGTGAGCCTTGAATGTCTTTCAACAAATCCAGTTATGACTGCTTTGCATCAGCCATGACTGGGTTTGTTGCAATATTTTAGAAACTCAAATCACATATTAACCGAGATTTAATGCTACTAGCCAATGGCTGTAGTAACACTTCTCAATGTTTACCGAAGATGGCCCAGTGAAGTTGTATATGATCACAAGCCAACCGACAAGATAACGTTAAATTATCTGGTAATCTCTCCGTCCGATCAACCACACTTTTTGACTAATCTATGTCGCACATATCCAGTTTACTTACTTTTCTATCAGTTGTGTGAGTTTTGAATGTCTTTCAACAAACCCGGTTATGACTGCTTTGCATCAGCCATGACAGGGTTTGTTGCAATATTTTTGAAGCTCAAATCACTTATTAACCGAACATATCCAGTTTACTTACTTTTCTATTAGTTGTATTAGTTTTGAATGTCTTTCAACAAATCCAGTTATGACTGCTTTGCATCAACCATGACTGGGTTTGTTGCAATATTTCTGAACTCAAATCACTTATTAACCGAACATATCCAGTTTACTTACTTTTCCTCATTTGAGTAAGTTTTGAATGTGTTTCAACAAATCCAGTTATGGCTGCTTTGTATCAGCCATGACTGGGTTTGTTGCAATATTTTTGAAACTCAAATCACTTATTAACAGAGATATAGTGCTACTAATAAATACTCTGTAGCGAGATAATGACAAATTTGTGAGAACACGATTCTAGAACAAGTTTCTAGAATATTTCTAGAACAAAGTTGACCCATGCCCCGCGGAATGTCCTCATAGCACATTCCCTCAGTTCTAGCCAGGTTTATACGTTGTTATGAAGTTTGTGTGGTGCTATCCAACAGGGTAAGGTTAATATTTTTGGTGACCTGTCTGGTCAATCGTACTTTTTCGCTAGCTGAGCGGAATTGTGAATATCTTTTCAACAAGTCCAGTTGTGGCTGCTCATCAGCAGCTTCTTGAAATGTTTTTTCAAATATTCTTCAAGTCGAACTTACTTGAGACACTGAATTATGCGTTGTTAGTGAATACTTTTGAATGTCTTTCGGCAAATCCAGTCATGACTGCTTTGTGGCAGCCATGGCTGGGTTTGTTGTAATATTTTTAAAATTCTAACCAAATACGACTCGTGATTAGATGCTACCAATAAATGCTGTGCAGCGAGATTATGACAAATTTCTGTTCACATGATTCTTGAACAATGTTGACCCATGCCTCGCTGAATATCCTCATAACACATTCCCTCAGATCCTCCAGGGTTCTATGGTATTATGAAGTTTGTGTGGCGCTATCCAACAGGACAACGTTAATATCATTGGTGACTAGTCTGGTCGATCGTACTTTTCCACTAGACTCGAGACTAAGTGCTACTAATAAATATTATAAGGCGAGATAACGTTAAATCTTTGACGACAGGATCGTAAAGCAACATTGACGCTTGCCCCGCCGAATATCCTCGTAGCACATGCCTCCAGATCTGTAACGGCCAGAATGGTAGTTATTACCAAAAGCTTATTTTATCTCATCTTCTATTTTATCACTTCATTTTACTTTCACTTCGCTCTAGATTGCTAATCCATTTTATCTCTGATGATTACTTCACTATCCGGTACATGCACCTACCACCGGTAGCGGGAATCTAATATTCTTATCCAGTTCGCGGCAATGTCCCTACCTCAAAATTATACACATTTGCATTATATTTGCGCGAGACATCTTACAACTAGTGGGTTGTCCCTTTCTCCTCATTGCAGACAACTTTATTAGAACTACATATACGGCTCGGACGTAAACAATTATTATTATTATTAGTTTTATAACTATTATTACTATTATTATTATTACTATTTGTATTGTTATTAGTATTAGTCATAGTCTCTATTTGTTGCAAGGTGGATGAGCATGAGGGATAAGTCCCACTTGCCTCTATACCCTTGGGACACAGCTGGAAGTCCTTCCTGGCAACTTTCGACTTTTCGTGCCGGAAAGACTTCTTTTCCTACTGAACCTACTAGTTGAAAATTGGGGTTTAGACAGGGTCACTGTTTCGTTCTGGATGAGTACTCCACTATCAAGTACATACTCCTTCTACTGGTTGTGACTATCTAATCTCTCATTAGTTATAATTGCTAAGTGCTAAGTCTTATCCTGATTGCTCTTGCTAGTAATATCCACCCAAAAGTTCTATGTTTTATGACTTCGAATAAGCAATCTAACCCTATATAAACACTTAAGTTATTTTGTAAATATTTTATTACTCTCACCTCTTTTTAGTGTCTTTTGTAACTTTTACTTTCAAGTCTAAAACTCTAACACTCTTTACTCTAGATTACATTACTCTTTTTCACGCCAGCTTGAATACATTTTGCCTCCAATAGTACAATTATATTCCATGTGCTCACTCGAACAATACCGTGCTCGGATAGGAAATTACAACCTTGCAGTTTATTCGAGAAGCTTAAGGCATTGCCTGCCGAAAGATAGATTTATATGCATCTTAATTTATTTGCTCTTGCGTCTCAGTGGTGCTGAGCTGCATGAAAGATTCACTGCCTTGTTTGCTCTGTTCATTGGCCAATCAAATGGGCTTTTTACCCCCAATCTGAAAATTCCACTGAACCAATTCCACATCACTCCGGTTGTTTGAATGCCTCGAGGGCTACGTCATCAATAAAAGTGTTAACTACATCTCTCCTATTAACGTCGTTTTTCTTCTTTTTTTTTAGTCATAAGCTTATTATTGTCAGGTGATATTGAAACCAACCCTGGTCCAAATTCTCTTAACTCAGACCACAATCAGAAAACACTAAAAATTGTTCATCTTAACATTCAAAGCCTCAAACCTAAACTGGAGATTGTACAATGTGAATATGGACCTTCTGATATTGTGGCTTTGAGCGAGACATGGCTTCATAACAATGATACCTCATCCGATGTCCAACTTCATGGGTTTGATGTACCATTGCGATTTGATCGCTCGTCAAGGGGAGGTGGGGTTGCCATTTATATTAAAGAGGGTATCTCGATTCGACTCAGACCGGATCTTGATACACCGAATACGGAGTGCCTATGGGCTGAAGTATTTACGAAACAAAGTAGATCGTTATTATTAGGGGTATTTTACCGCCCACCCAACAGTCCTCCTGACATATGGGATGCCATATCAGCATCCATCGAAAAAGATAGAGACACGTCAGTTGGTGACCTAATGATCACGGGTGATTTCAACGATAACGAATTGGCTTCCTCAAGAGGTGGCTTCTCTGAAATAATTAATTACTTTAACCTCAGACAGCTTGTAAGTGAACCAACATGCTTTACTGAGACATCCGCTTCATTGTTAGATCTCTTTGCGTTCAAAGGTAGCAAGACAAGTCAAGAGACTGTACACATATTTTATTAACTTGATATTCCATTCCAGTATTCTAGCAGTACAGGAGAAATCCTCTCCCACAGGTTGCTCCTCCCTCAGACGAGGCCTGCTGGAGAATATTTCTCCCATATTGGTGGACATTATCCTATGTAATAGTGCATTGGAGAAAAGTCGTCTCCTGTTAGCTGTATCCTCTCTTATGTAAATTTGGTCATTCCTGTTATATTCAGGTGACCCCCCCCCCCCCCCATCTCTTTCAGTTGAAGACTCACTTTTACATTTACTCAGTACTGGTGGAGTGTTTCCCCCATATGGGAGATATTCAAACCTGAGGGTGGAATTTCTCCCATATTGATGAATTGCCCCATCAGTCGGAGAAGTCTCCCAGCATCCGAAACAACTACATAGAACCTCGCTTATAGATCTTATCATAGTGGGAGAAGGCCTAGGACCAGGCTTGGGGGAATTTATACACAACCCTTCACCCATATGGGAGAAGCATAACCCTACTAGGGTTTTGTTGCTCCTTCATCGGTGAAGAATTGTCTTGCACCATCCCACAGTTTGTACAAGTTCCATAACACTCCATAATTCATTTGTAACCAGATATTATTCATCAACTGTGTTCGAAATAAACAGCATAGCATAAAGTAATTTATCATTAATAAAAATAAGTTAACTGTATTCCATTGTCTTTATTAAGAAACATGCTTTATTGGCTATTGCCACCTAGGTGATAGCTCCTGCTTCATCCATCCACTTCCATTATCCAGAATTAACCCCTCATTCTCCATCAGAGAGTGGAATGTAACCATATCCCTCCTACAGATTTTGCCCTATACACACTTGTTCATTGCTTGTTGCCTTCCTACTACTCCTCAGGCCTTATTCTGCCCTCCCTAGGGTATGTGATATCGGTAACCTTGGGATGAGACCATACTGGTACTTGTGAAGTGGGCCATTATTAATTGAGCGAACCACTCATTGTTGCACTAGTGACAACACTAGACTACGCCTTCCCATAAGAGTTTAGAAGGTATCCCAGGGCCTTGAATAAGCGCGGGTGGTGTCGGTCTCCTGACTATAAATATTTATTTTAAAATTTTACTCTTATGGTGCAGCTTATGTTAAGCTGACTTACTCGGACGCAACAATTTGGTGTCAGAAGTGGGATAATTAATTTTGGTATATAACTTTATTCTCAAGTGCCAAGTTTGGCTAAAATTCAGTTTCATATATAGTAAATTAGGTGTAGGTCATTATACCACCAAAGCTCCGCAAGTGAAATGGATGGATCAGGAGTTACGTTTAATGCAAATGGGTCAGTAGATTCTAGCACAACTATTGAATATGAATATGATGTTGATAAACATGTAGTTAAAACAGCGGATAATGCTCAAAAGGTGTATAATCCTCCAGTGGAGGAAGAGATGAATGAATTGCTGAAGAAAGAGATAAAAAAAATTTGATTTGCAGATGGACAGTAAGATGGATGGCATGAGGAATCAGTTGCAATCACAGTTGAATGAAGCCCTAGCAAAGCAAAGTGAAGTAACAAATTATAAGATTGATAAAATTTTGAGTTTGATTCAAAGCAATTCTACTCTAAGTTCTCCTTCAATGGGATCTAAGAGTGAAGCGGCAGTGAGTGAAGAAAGTATGAAGGATAAATCCTCCTCCTGGGTGACTCCCAGTGTTGCAAAATCGAAAGATGTGTGTAATAACCCAGTGCTTGGGCCCAAGGTCCAAGAAAGGGAACATGCATATGTCGATTGCAGGTGGGAGCAAATTACTCCAAAATATAATGTGATCGATGCTGGTATGGTCAATGTGAACTACCCAAGTGACAGTACGCTTCCAATAATGGGTGACAGTGGGCCACCTAATTTTGGAGTTGGTGGTACAGATAACCACGAAATGAGGAGGGCACCGGTGTATTACACAGAGTACACTGGGCCTCCTGTGAGTAGCTTAGGTATGAGGCCCCAGCCGTATGATGGGTAGGAGGACCTCGAGGAGTACCTATCCCAGTTTGAAATTCTATCCGAAATAAATAGATGGGGCTACCAACAGAAGTCGCTGTATTTAGCAGGTAGTTTAAAAGGTGGAGCTCGAGCAATTTTGAGCGAGCTCAGTAGTGGTCAAAAGCGTGATTATAACTGTTTGGTGCATGCTTTAAGTAACAGGTATGGGTCTACGAACAGAGCTGAAATATATAGAGCACAACTTCAAACTAGAGTGCGGAGGAGGGATGAAACTCTCCCTGAGTTGGCCCAGTCGGTGAAAAAGCTGACAAGGCAAGCTTACCCGGAAGCACCTGTGACATTGCTAGATATTCTCTCGTTGGACCATTTCATTGATGCGCTACCTGATAACGACATGCGCCTCAGAATTCGTGAGCCGAGACCTAGAAACATTTCCGAAGCTGAAACTCTGGCAGTGAGGCTTGAAGCTCATCGAATGGCTGACCGCCAGAGAAGTAGGGCTGTTAGGCTTATAGACAAAGTTGATGATGGTGGAGGGGTGCAACCACCTCCATCTAATTTTGAGAAATTTGACAGTTGTCAAAAATTGAAGATAGACATAGATGCTTTAAATAATGATATAAATGTTCTTACGCTTTTGGACACAAGGTGTTGGTTCAGTGACACAATCAACATGAAAACATGTGAAGTCCTCGAACAAATTATTCCAGACATGACCCGCTATCACTGCCCAATTTCAATTAAAATCGAATTTTTGAAACCAAACCCTCCTTCTTTCAGTAGGAGGATATGGCTTTACTCCCAGGGTAACTATGACGTATTGAACGAGGCTTTCTCTAACACTGACTGGAACTCCGTCTTTGATGTTTCATGTCTCGATACCATAGTTACCGATCTCACTGACAAAATACTCGATACTGCATCCAAACGTATACCCAACAAATGAATGGATCAACCGAAATGGATTCATAATGAAATAAGACTATTAATGAGACAGAGAAAACATCTGTATCGCATTGCCAAACGTACCAATTTCCCATACGCCTGGGCCAAATACAAACTTAAACGGAATGAGGTTGTATCGGCCATCAGGAAGGCCAAAGCCCAGCATTTTTCAAAAATCCAGTCCACATTGAGCAGCAATAAAACCCCAGCATCACTGTGGTGGAAAACTCTAAAAACACAAATCGGTAGCGGTAACGCAACAGGAATCCCCACCCTGATTCATCGAAACAAAATTTATTCCTCAAGTGACGAGAAAGCTGAAGTGTTTAATGAATACTTCTGTTCCATCTCTGCAGTTGATGATTCGCATGCTTCCTTACCAGATCCACCAGCCCATGTTTCTCAACACATTGATAGTATCACCCTACATTGCATTGAAGTGTACGCCGCAATGAAGTCGATAAAGGTGTCTAAGGCGTCTGGTCCCGATCAAATAAGCCCGCGTCTTCTAAAAGAATGTAAATCCTCTCTCTGCGAACCACTCTCAATCTTATTCAATATATTACTGAATAATTCATACTTTCCTTCATTATGGAAAAAAGCAAATGCCTCCCCAATCCTAAAAAACAACCCTCAGATACAGTCACTAATTATCGCCCGATATCGTTGATCAGTTGTGTTGGTAAATTATTTGACAAATGTGTCTTCAAACGCTTGTGGCAGTTTTTGAGCGAAAATAATGTCCTTAGTCAATTTCAGTCAGGTTTTACCCCTAGAGATTCAACCGTCCTCCAACTGACTGACATTTATGATGAATTCTGTCGCGCGCTTGATGAAGGCAAAGAGGTTAGGGTGGTTTTCTGTGATGTCAGTAAGGCGTTTGACAAGGTATGGCATGCTGGTCTTATCCACAAGCAGCAGAGTATTGGTATTTCAGGAGAACTTCTTCTATTTCTAAAATCGTATCTTGCGGATAGGTCGCAGCGAGTTGTGATAGCCTCGGAGTCATCTTCATGGAGACCCATTAATGCCGGTGTACCCCAGGGGTCTATACTTGGACCATTACTGTTTTTGATAGACATAAACGATATAACCAGCGACTTATTCAGCAGTATACGCCTCTTCGCAGATGATACGTCCTTATATCTAATTATTGAAAACCCAGAGCAAGCCGCGGTCATAATCAATAACGATTTGGCTACAATCGAGCATTGGGCCAAAACATGGTTGGTCGAGTTCAATCCCAACAAAACTGAAAGTATGTGTATATCACGTAAAAGCAACCCCAACTCTCATCGACCTTTATATTTAGGTAACTCACAGATATCGGAAGTTCGTGACCATAAACACTTAGGACTCATACTAAATAGTACATGCAAATGGAACAACCACATTGACCACATATGCTCCAAAGCCTGGTCTCGCTTAGACTAGCCGAGGAGGCATAAATTTAACCTTGATCGTAGTGTCCTGGAAAAAATATAGTTTGCCTTTATTAGGCCACTTCTTGAATACGCGGACACTGTCTGGGATAATTGTTCTGTGACGGACGTCCTGGAACTCTAAAAAATACAAATAGCAGCGGCAAGAATTATCACCGCAGCAACAGTTAGTGCCAGTAAGTCTTTGTTATATTCTGATACACGGTGGGAATCCCTGCAAGAAAGACGCCCAAAACATAAACTAATTCAGATCTTCAAAATGTATCATCACATGTCACCTCCATATATTTCCAACAAAGTTCCCCCATTTATCTCCTGGACGAATTCATCACGTAGTCTCCGATCTAGTTAAAACCACTGAGGTCCTTTTTGCCAAACGCAATTGTATCAGTCTTCTTTTATCACCAGTGTTACTGACCGGTGGAATAAGTTTCCGGTACCTGTCCTCGAGAACTCATCATTGATTAACTTTAAAACGTTTCTCAGTAATGGTAACCAAAGACCACCAAGGTTCTATAGTAACGCGAAATCTCGTAGGGCTCAAATATATCATTGTAGGCTGCGGTTGCGTTGTAGTAGTCTTAATTCCCACCTTTTCGACAATCACTTATCAACCAGTCCCTCCTGTCAGTGTGGTGAACTTGAAACTACTGATCACTTTTTCTTTCATTGTCCTTTCTTCTCAAACGCTCGTAATTAAACGATTAATTTACTGCCATATGTAGCTGATACATCCACACTTCTATTTGGCTCTGAATTCTTGAATAACGATGACAACCGCCTTATTTCCGAAGTTGTCCATGACTTCATTTTATCAAGCAAGCGATTTCAGTAAGTTGAAACTCAATACTACACCCCCATCCCCACTCTACGTGGGAAAGTCAACACTGAAATAGTGATTATTCACTGCATCAAACAGGTATTGTTTAGCTGGCATAATAGGACCCATTCGACGAATGCCTGTTGTGGAATACCCCCTCATGCCTTCAATCTTTCAACACCTCGAGGTTTACTTCCGCCTATTTACGCCTAATTCGCTATCAAATGAACCAAAAGTAAATAAGTTGGGTACCTACGATTCTCTTGAGTATTAAATCTATTTAACATATATTCAACATGTATCTCGTCTGCATTAACTCTGATTTATTCTCAAGATATTGTAGGGTAAACACATTATTACCATCTGTATGTATGTGAAGGGTGTGTGTCGGAGTCTTGCTCCGGTTTCTGGAGATAGATCGTGACTTGTTTTAGACTCGTCGTGAGCTGTCCTTGGAGGCCCGATTTTGACTTCGATACGTGCTCTTTTGCATCCGCATAATGGTGATAATGTCTATGTATCAAGTATTCAAGCTGTTTTCAACATATTAGTTTCTTTTCTTTTTTCCTTTTATCTTTTGTTTTTATTAGTGCTTCTTTCTTCTCTCTTCGTTCTTCCTTTCTTTTCACGTTGAAGTTTAAACATTTCCACAAAGTCGTTGCCTGGCGGTCGAGGTGCTTCCCTCTGCCTCGCATCTGCTCCGATGTGACGCTTAACCTATCCTCCACTTCACCTCCGATCGAAGCAATTAATTTGTAACTTAATTTATAATGGAGGGAGGGTCTCGGCTGTTCTGCGACGGCGCGTGGGCTCTTCTGCTGATCTCTACCACCTACAGGAGAAAGTCATAATTTGTCAGGGAGACGACTTACATAAGCTTCAGCTTTCTGTCGAATCCCTCCTCTACGTAGTAATCTGCTTTCCTTGTTTTGTGTATACTATTGTATCTAGTGCTGTTCAGAATTTTTTGTTACCCTTTTGTTATTGTGATATGTATACACATGTCAATTATTGAATAAATACTGTTTAAACTAAATGTGAAAATGTAAAAAAGATACAATAGTGCTTCTCGAGTATAACACTGGCCATTTTTTCCGTTACGTTAGGTAAAGGGCTAACCGATTTTGTTTTCTTCATCATCTTATCTCTGAATATCTCATGTGTTGGGATATCTTTTGTTATTTATATATATTTACCACCATAAGATTAGTAAAATATCACATGAGTCGTTTGTATATATAATTTCTGTCACAATCGACGAATATCCACGAGAGGGCCCGTGAAATAGCCTGTAGCGTATCTATTGGCTATATCGCGGACGCCCGAGATATAGCCTGTAGACTATATCACGGGCGCCCGTGATATATCATGTAGACCATATCACGGGCGCCCGTGATATAGCCACTGCCTATACTTTAACGAACGAACGAACGAACGAACGAATTAATGAAAGAATGAATATGCTATCTGTACCCGATTATAATTGTTATTCATTTTAATTTTATATTTATGTGTAAATAATAAAATAACTAAAATTGAAAAAAACGGCATCTTCTTACTTTGTCAAATGACCCGGGTTTTAATGTGTGCCTCTGCGATAGAAACTTCGTCAATCTGTAATAGGTCAGTGGTCAGTGTTTGAGCCACTGCAGTGAACGGCGATAGACTTTACAGCAGAGGAGGGCATGCAGTCACGGGCCTTCTTTTGCGGGCCCCGCCGAACTTTCCACGACCCTGGCTGACTTTCCCCCGCCGACTTCGGGGCTTATCTCTGAGAGAGCGTAGGGTCGATTTCTGTGCGGGTTTCTTTTTGAACAGTCATGAGCCAACCAAGATGCTGATTCGCTAAAGTTCTCATTCAAATTGAGCAAATTATAATCTTGATTAGTTGCCCCCCCCCCCCCCCCCTCCCCCACGCACACACTCATTCCAGTGAGCTTCCAGTTTGATAGTAAATTCTCGCTTCTCGGTCTATGATGTTTGTGTTGTATTGCGATGCGTGATAAAACATCGAGTTCAAAATGACGCCACAAGTTACTTCCCTTGGAAAATGTTTTGATCGGAAAAAAAAGCTTCTAATCGAGGAAGACTCTTCGCTAACCGCTTCCTGTACCCTGAAATCCTTTGAAATTTACTAAATCTTGAACGTGGAAACTTATTAGATAGGATTCCATTGTTTAAAAGTGCTATATATGGCGAACATGTAGTAAAATATGAGGGCATTCCGGGTGATTCCGGTCTTTAAAGAGGATTCCGGATGATTCCGGTTTCTAGTACAGTCATTTTACCGATATCGAACCACTTTCAGACCATACCCGATTTCGTTTTGAAAATGTTCTCCACCAATAACTTTTCTATGCTGTTTCAATTCAGAAAAGTATCCCAAATCATGTGATAAAAAATGGAAATTATTCTGAATGTTATATTTTATGGATAAGGAAATCGTTGGACCTAGCCATTTTACCATTTTCGAACCAATTTATGATAATCGAATCACCACAAATCTTTTCGTAAATTGAACTTAATTGCTGGAATTTTTTGTTTTAAATGCCATAGTTTGAAACACGGTTATGTTCTTTCACATACTGAGTGAAATCGTTGGCCAGTTTTCTCTTCCGTGCGTTGGATAACATGGATTTTAACTTGGGGGTGTTTTAAAACGAAATTAGGCGACAACAATGAGCGTTACCGACGTTCCAAGGACTAAATATTCGTGTAACCAGTACTAACCACTGGAAACGGATTATCACATTAAATATTTCGTTTCTGGTGCAACAGGAGACACATCTGCTTGCTTATTCTGAATATTTTGTGTCGATGATCCCCGGTGACCCGTGGGTGGGGGGGGGGGGGGGGCAGGTGCATCCTCAACTTTCATCCATGATTATCTAGGTCTAGATGAAATAATAAGTAACAAGTAAATTAGGGGATAACTATGTTGTATTGATTGTTTGGGGCCGTAAACGATGGTTTTACTGTCGCAAATTGAGTTTTGCCGGCGACGCGTTAGCGGAGCCGGTAAAACGGATATTTGCGACAGTAAAACCATCGTTTACGGCCCCAAACAATCAAATACAACATAGTTATCCCCATTCTAATATAATTCGACTAAAAACGGAGATAGATTTGATCTCCCAACTATAAAACAACGCCTTGTTGAAGACAACATTGTCAACAATTTAAAACTAAAAATACAGTCTTCGTGACGTCATTTGGGAGTTCCGAACCAAATCACGAAATATATTTTACGCTGCCACAATACAAATAATTCCAAACGTTTTAGTCATTTTATCACCAATAACAAAATATATTTATATTTGTACTGACAACATTTATCATGTTTAAATGTTTGTGACAATCTGAAAACAAAATACGCCGGCTGCTTTCTCTATTCAAAGTTTAGAGTTCACCTTGTGATGTTTCAGTCGGCGTCGGAAAGCACTCGAGGATTTCCCATTAAAGTTAAAAAATTTGATATCTTTGATTGGAAGCCCTTGTTTATAATTACTTATGGTTACAGAACAGTTGTTCATTTCAAACTGTTCTGGGAAGTGATGTCTTGTGGAATTGGGCTACTGCTATTGACATAATTGTTACAGAACGAAGAGTTCACCTCTCTCAGTGGTGAATGCGTTTCTGTACTGTAGCTGTACATGTGGTGCCACTGCCACGAACGCAGGTAACAAATTAGAAAATGAAAGGACCGCTTGCACTTGAAGTCGATGTTATAACATCGCTAGCGGATCTGTCAGAAACATTTGGCCTTGAACAATTAAAATTATTATTGCCAATTGTCGGAATTTTGGTTTTCTATTTTGCACATAGCGTCCATAAATTCTTCATCGTACGAAAAATGGCTATTTATAAATTATATTTTCATATCGCTTACTGGTTCCACACGGTTTCCGTTAAGACCGTCGAAATCAGTTTTTTAACACTCATTTCATTACTCAGCAGTCTCTGCCAAACCCCTATTCCACATTAATTTTAAACTTTCCAACTTCATCCATATTAAATACAGTTAATTACAAGAAAGATAGAGAACGTTTTTTACAGCAAGTCAACGCGTTCACAGCGTTTGTTTACATTGGATACGGTAGTCAATGACTCCAAATGGAACGAAAATAGAACGTCCACGAATACATGTCGCAAATTTTATTGATTAACCAATCAAATTTCGAGATTTACAGTAATTGTATTAGAATAAACATTTACAAATACCGTTCACACTTTGGCTGTGAAAAAATATATCTAATATTGTAATATTGCTACAAATTCCTGGAGAATGCCACAAGGCATTCTGCAGGAATTTGGGCCAATATAGGCATACTGTTAATCAATAAAAGGCTCTTCCAAGTCGAATAGGCTTCTACGACCTTACGACCTGCTGGTCCAACTTGGCAATGGGAACATTTGCATGGGCTGTGCTAGGAAAGATGAATATGGTTTACCCATGCATAGACATGGTGTGTGTAAAAGAGAATTTGGGCCTCTGATCAACTTGACATGCCTTCCAGGGGCGTAGGAAGCATATTGGACTTGGGAGGGCATTAGCATGTACAGCTGGAATTCACCACCATGGCTTTTCCCTCCAATACTACATACGTTATACGTGGTTAAAACCCACAACTTTGTTCATAAATATTATATTATTACAATTTCCTGGAGAATGCCTTAAGGCATTCTCCAGGAAATT
Source organism: Pictodentalium vernedei (assembly GCA_031216915.1). Taxonomy (NCBI): domain Eukaryota; kingdom Metazoa; phylum Mollusca; class Scaphopoda; order Dentaliida; family Dentaliidae; genus Pictodentalium; species Pictodentalium vernedei. The sequence continues at coordinate 766,300,672 of CM062297.1, forward strand.
ATAATAATAATCTTTTATGAACAAAATATTTTGCATAAAATCTATCATGAGTACATATTTATTCATATTACCCATACATGTACCCATGGAAGAAAGTTGGAAAGGCACGTGCCCCCACCCCCACCCCCTCCCCTGGTTCCTAGCCCTGATGCCTTCTATCTCTGAACACCTGTATACACAGGGTGGTGGTATCAACGAGCCACTCATATGTTGAGGCATGCTTCAAACTCCACATATGGTGACAAATCAACCAATATTTTTCTAGATTGTGATAGCAAAGGGATGAGTAATTTAAAATTCGAAATATCTCTCTCTCTCTCTCTCTCTCTCTCTCTCTCTCTCTCTCTCTCTCTCTCTCTCTCTCTCTCTCTCTCTCTGTGAGTGTGTGTGGAGGGGGTGTGGGGAGCAAAATTGCAGGAAACAATGTTATCCCTCCAGGCACCACTCAAAAAGAAAAAAATGACAAAAGTCCCCACAAACTGCTTCCACCACCCTGACGGCAGTGATCTGGATGACTTAAGAGCATCCCAGTCTGGCGTGTGTGTGTGTGTGTGGGGGGGGGGGGGGGTGAGGGTGTGTGTGTGTGATGCCCAGGTCACGCTACCACTAATTGTAAATGTGACCATATAATATTGACCACGATAACTGGCGTTTTGCCTATGACCCCCCCCCCCCCCAACTCTTCCCTTGATCTCAAGTGGAGAGGTGGTGGCACAGGTAATAGCAGGGTAACTTGATCACATTCAAAACAGTTTGGGGTTGTGCGGCCTGGGAATCATTCAAATCCCCACCCTATCCTCCCACTCCACCATTTGCACAATTATTCTTCACCTTATGGAATTCTGCCATTGCAACCAACCCCCACCCAACCCCACGTAATTTGACAGTTTGACAGACCTGTTGAAAACACTGACACAACATACTCCACAGAGTCACCCAGATACAGTTCACGTCTCTTTGATTTCCGCAGTTGTTCTAGTTGACCGAGAAAAGTTTGGAAAAAAAAAATCAATCTCGAGTTATTTTTAAAGTGTGGATTTTGCCGATTCGAAATAGGTAAAAATACACGCAAGCAAAACTAAATTCATCGTGAAAAATAGAATGCAAATAAATATGTACTTTTCCTCCTGCTAAAAGGTGAATGAAATGGCGATGTTTTCAGCCGAAAAGTAAGTCTCGATCCGATGGAATGACCCTGTTGTCGAAGAGTGAAAAAAATAGAACGGGGAATTCCCATACACGAAATTTGGAAACTAGACAGGGTGCTAATGATTTCCAACTAAATAACATAATATGCAGATGCCAGATAACACTGTAACTTTATCATTTAAAGAGTAAAATATTAATGAAACTTTTGATTCAAAGTTTTGTTACTTTGTGTTACCTTTCGATTTTTGCGACGTGATTAAAGTTGAAGTGACCCGCATTTGGAAAAGATTCGATATCGGTAAAATGACTGTAGGACCCTCCCCGGGCATGCAGTCTTGCAGTAAAATTTTACAGAAACAGACATGCACGCGAACAGCGATATTCATTTATTTCATAGATTTTTCTTCAAAAGTCCACTGGCTCCAGTCTATGATTATAGGTTAAGAATATACTGTACGTGAATCTGTGAGCTTGAGGAATGTGAGCTTGAGGAATGTTCGTCAAACTTTTGACTTCTTCCCTTATTGTTTTCTTACTCCCTTCACAAAACATATCAGATATGGAATTTGTTAAAAAGAAAAAAAGAAAAATTTATGTAAAGAATATTCTGTTGAGTTTATGGTCGAACTGATTTATGGCTGCTGCGAAGCAGTCATGGCCAGGTTTGTCAATAAGAATCTGCAATTGGTATTCTATCAAGCTATCGATTAAATCGGACCTCCACAAGCCTTTGTAAACTTGGCTCATCCATTGAAAATAAAGGGTAATATTTCCATGGCCTGTAAATTGTACTAAAAACGATATTTCAGTAATTTTCCATTTGGGTCGTGGCTGCCGTTGAACAGCTTCTTATCTATTTTATTTAATTTAATCCAGCTGTATTTTTTTTTATTTCTTCCCGCCAGTATAATATTCTTTCTTAAAGAAGTTAGTGAGTATATACATTTTAAGTATATTTAATTATGTCTACAGTGCCCCAGTTACAAATATCTCCTCTACTATATGCCTGGATCCTATCAACCATGTTCAGTTGTTCTGGATTCATGACTTCCCATCAACTGTGATGTCCTTATATTCGTTCCTTGCAATTACTCGCAGTGTTCGTTCGGCCTCAACCTTCTAGTGCAAGGAACGAAACCTAAGCTAGGGGCGAATCACACTTGATTTTCAGCTGTTGGTAGATTGCCTTCTCTTCCTGTCATATTTCGCTCTTAATTTCGAGACAGGAAGGGAGCCCAACTTACACTACCGGATTCCACCTAATTCACCGTACATAACAAACTGCTATCCTCGATAATGAAATTTTCTTTATTATTATTATTATTTTTACTTTTGTTATTATTATTATTATTATTATTATTATTATTATTATTATTATTATTATTATTATTAGCTCAACTTGACAAAGTCAAGCTGAGCTATTGCCATCACTTCTCGTCCGTCGGCGTACGTACGTACGTACGTACGTTAGTACGTTAGTACGTACGTCCACAATTTCCTTTGGCACACCTCACAGGTCGCATTTATGATCCGATTACTTTGAAACTTGGCATGCTTGTTTGGGGTGACCTCTAGATGGGAGCTATCGATTTTCTTCAATTTTCGTCAAAAAATGTTGCCGCGGCCAACATTCTTAGAACTTAGTTTCGTCAAACCACAATATTTCCCTTTGGCACACCCTACAGGGCACATTTATGATTTGATTGCTTTGAAACCTGGTATGCTTATTTAGGGTGACCTCTAGATGGGAGCTATCGACTTTCTTCAATTTCCGGCAAAAAATGTTGCCACGGCCAACGTTCGTAGAACTTAGTTTAGTCAGACCTCAATATTTCCCTTTGGCACACCCTACAGGGCACATTTATGATCAGATTGCTTTGAAACCTGGTATGCTTGTTTAGGGAGACCTCTAGATGGGTGCTATCGATTTTCTTCAATTTCTGTCAAAAAATGTTGCCGCGGCCAACGTTCTTAGAACTTAGTTTAGTCAGAAGACTCAATATTTCCCTTTGGCACACCCTACAGGGTACATTTATGATCGGATTGCATTGAAACCTGGCATGCTTGTTTGGGGTGACCTCTAGATGGGAGCTATCGATTTTCTTCAATTTCCATCAAAAAATGTTGCCGCGGCCAACGTTTTTAGAACTCAGTTTAGTCAGACCACAATATTTCCCTTTGGCTCACCCTACAGGGCACATTTATGATTAGATTACTTTGAAACCTGGTATGCTTATTTACAGTGACCTCTAGATGGGAGCTATCGATTTTCTTCAATTTCCGGCAAAACATGTTGCCACGGCCAACGTTCTTAGAATTTAGTCTAGTCAGACCACAATATTTCCCTTTTATACACCCTACAGGGCACATTTATGATCGGATTGCTTTGAAACCTGGCATGCTTGTTTGGGGAGGCCTCTAGATGGGAGCTATCGATTTTCTTCGGTTTCTGTCAAAAAATGTTGCCACTGGCAAAAAAAATGACATTGGTACCAATGATCTTCAATTTTGCCATTTCATTTATAATTTAACAAGTTCAAGTTTGTCAAGTTGAGCTACAGTGTCATTGACACTTTCATTATTATTACTTCGGGATTCAACCTGCAGCCTCACTCCTTCCCCCCTTCAAAGCTTATCGGTTTCTTTTTATCTGGGGATGTGATCAGTGGGCTGTAGTTACAGCAAATACGTGCCATTTTGAGCAAACAGCTGACACCGCTGACACTTTGCTCTGTTACCTTATTCAAATGAATCCAGTTCAACCGTCTTAGATTTAGTCTCACTCCATCAAGAATGGCTGCGAAGCTTATAGGGTTCTTTTCGTTTAGAGATGTGAGCTTTGGGCGATAGATACAGTAAGCACTTGCCATCCTGAGCCAACAGCTGACACCACCGAAACATGGCTCTGTTACCCTCTTCTCATAAAAGTAGTTCAACTATTTTAGATTAGTTTACCCCTGCCCCCTGTCCCACCCCCACCCCATCCCAACACACACCTATCAAGTATGGTTGATTATGTTTAAGGCAATATGTTCACACTTGATCTCACGATGTCACTAATAATATATGAATTGTGGTCCACAACTGCCCCAAATTCCCCCTACAACATTAACTATTGATAATCTCCTGTATATAAATCCTTTGTGAATCAACCTTCCGGAACTCCAATGACTTTGTAGCACTTGTAAATACAAATATTCCAAACGCCCGATATTCTCGGGTCTCTTCTTCTGTTGAGTACTGTTTGCCAAATATGTATATATGTTGATGTACTTTCCTCTTTAAATTATCTTTCTAATTATTATTCAATTGGAACACCTTTGTTATTTTCTAAGTCTACATTTCCCTAGCCAACTTGAACCAATACAATATCTACTATCCCTCAGATTCAAAATTGCTAAATGTGTAATAACGACTTGTACCGTGTTCGTATTGGAACATTCAATGCTGCTGTTTATGTACGTTGTAGACTGTCACGCCATCTTTCGTTGTGTACTCTGACTTACACTCTTTTAAGACTGAGTGGTGTGGAGCTGGATAAAAGCTTTACTTGTATAGTTGCTCTGTCTTTCTATATCAAGCTGGAATACTTCTCTGATACGCCACTGGCGATTCCTATCAACTTAGAGTGTCGTCGAGATGATTCACAATCCCATTGCCCGGATCTTTAACTGATGTGTGCTCATCCAAATCCAAATGTGATGTTATTCATAGTACTACCCTCAGCCCTCACTTGCTGTGTGTGCTTCTTTATCCTGGTTTTCCTACTCATATTGTTGGGAGATGTTGAAACAATTCCAGGCCTGTGTCCCATCAAACAAGTAAACAATCCTAATACCCTGAGAGTTCTGCATCAGAATATCCTGAGTTTAAAGCCTAAACTTGAACGTATTCAATGTGAATTTTCTGAAATGATATTCTAGCTTTTACTGAGACGTGGCTACAAAATGCTAATTCTTCCTCTGAAATTTTGATGCATGGCTTCCAGGAACCTTTGAGATTTAACCGCTCAACTAGAGGAGGTGGGGATGCCATTTACTTCAAAGATAATATTTGCGCTCGCCACAGACAAGGTCTGGACACTCCGAACTCTGAATGCCTGTGGGCAGAAATCTCTACAAAATATCGAAGACCATTGCTTCTAGGTGTATTCTCTCGCCCACCAAATAGTGTTCCTGAAATTTGGGAGAATATACAAGCATCAATTGATAAAGCTAAAGATACTGCAATTGTCGATATTGTCATCACAGGTGATTTCAATGATAACCAGTTAACATCTCCAAACAGCCAATTTTCCAATATAATTAGGTGTTATAACCTCCGTCAGCTTGTGAGTGAACCAACGTGCTTTACTGAGTCGTCTGTTTCGCTGATTGATCTCTTTGCGGTCAGCAATTAAGCCAACGTACTATCCTGTGAAGTTATTGAGCCACTTATACCCGAAATGATCCGATACCACTGTCCAGTTTCCATTGATATTGAATTCACTAAGCCATGCCAAGTCAACCTTAAAAGACGTATATGGTTATATTAATAAGGAAATTATGAAACGTTAAATGCTGCGTACAGTGATGAAAGATGGGACATCCCATTCGACGACCCATGCCTCGATACGATTGTGACTAACGTCACCAGTAAGATACTTGATATTGCATCCAAGCATATACCCACTAAACTAATTACATTTGGGGCACCCCAGCACAAATGGATGCATAATGAAATTCGTCTCTTGATTAGACAGCGTAAACGTTTATACCGTATTGCAAAACGCAATGGCACCCCAAGCATAGGAGAAATACAAAATAAAAAGGAATGAAGTTGTAGCGGCCGTTAGGAGGGCAAAAAATTCATACCTTTTAAAAGTCCAATCAACATTAGGTAGCCACGAAACAGCCCCGTCTCACTGGTGGAAAACCCTCAAGTCATCCTTAAATAATAATGTACCTGCAATTCCCCCTCTCTGTCATTTTGATATTCTCTACTCCTCTAATACTGAGAAGGCTGAGTTGTTCAATGATTATTTCTGCTCAATCTCAACTATTGATGATTCAAATGCCCACATTCCGACCCCTGCCCCTACTCTCGTACAAACCCTTGATAGCATAACCCTTAATTATAGCGAGGTGTATGAAGCGATCAAATGTGTTAAAGCCCCCAAGGCATGTGGACCTGACCTTATAAGCCCTCGAATGCTTAAAGAATGTAAGTTGTCCCTGTGTGGACCTCTTTTGGTCTTGTTTAATATTCTGCTAAATAATTCCCATTTTCCTTCTGAGTGGAAAAAGGCAAATGTGTCCCCAGTTCTGAAAAAGAACCCTGCCAATTTGGTAACTAATTACCGTCCAATATCTCTAATTAGCCGTGTTGGCAAGATATTCGAGAAATGTGTGTTCAGACGCTTATGGAAATTTTTAGCAGACAACAATATTTTAAGTAATTTCCGGTCTGGTTTTACTCCTGGAAACTCGACTGTTCTCCAGTTGACTGACTTATACGATGAGTTCTGTCGAGCTCTAGATGAAGGTAAATAAGTTCGAGTAGTATTTTACGACATCAGTAAAGCCTTCGACAAGGTGTGGCATGTTGGGCTTATTCACAAGCTTAAGAGAATCGGAGTTTCCGGTGATCTCCTATTGTTTCTTAAATCCTATCTCTCGCACCGGTCCCAACGAGTTGTCGTAGGTTCTGAATTATCTTCCTGGAAACCCATTAACGCAGGGGTCCCTCAAGGATCTATACTTGGGCCTTTACTGTTTCTAATATACATCAACGATATCACCGAAAATTTACTTAGCTCTATACGTCTCTTTGCAGATGATACGTCGTTATATCTCATTGTTGAAAATCCGGACCAAACATCAATTTTAATGAATCGCGACTTGACATCAATAGATAACTGGGCGAAAACGTAGCTAGTAGAGTTTAATCCCCAGAAAACAGAATGCATGTTGCTATCACATAAAAAAATCAGCTACTTCACCCTCCACTAATGTTTTGTGGTACTCGGATTTCTTAGGTTAATAATCACAAGCATTTGGGATTAACCATGAATAATACTGGCACGTGGGATGATCACATTGACCATGTCTGTAACAAGGCATGGACACGTGTAGACTTACTGAGGAAATATAACTTCATACTAGATCGCAAGATTCTAGAGAAAACTTACTTTGCATTTATCAGACCTCTCTTAGAATACGCAGATACCGTATGGGACAATTGTTCTGCGTTCAATGCAGCAGACTTAAGAGAAAATTCAAATAGCCGCTTCGAGAATCATAACTGGTGCAACTGTGAGTGCGAGCAAGACATTACTATACACTGAAACATGTTGGGAGCCTCTCCAAGAAAGACGACGAAAACATAAACTTGTGCAATTTTTTAAGATGTATCATACTATTACTCCACGCTACATTGCAACCAAAGTCCCGCCGCCTGTTTCGTCTACCGGTGTTCGTCACAGTCTGCGATCTTCCCAGAACCACCGAATCCCGTTCTGCCACACTAATTTGTGCCACAGGTCATTCATCCCTAGTACTACTAGTCAATGGGATAACTTGCCTCTATCTATCCGTAACAATTCATCTATTAGCAACTTTAAATGTTTCCTTGATAGCGGCAACACACGTCCACCTCATTGCTATAGTAGCAATAGATCTCGTGTAGCCCAAGTTTACCACTGTAGGTTGCGTCTGCGTTGTAGTAACCTAAATGCTCATTATTCGATAACCATTTATCAATCACCCCTTTCTGCCAATGTGGAGAACTTGAGACAACTGATCACTTTCTCTTATATTGTCCCCGCCACTTGAATGCTCGCATTCACTCAATTAGTGCTCTGCCATTTGTTTTCGATTCTCCAACTCTTCTGTTCGGCTGGAACTTACTTGGCAATACCGAGAACCGTCGTATTTTTGAAGAAGTGCAGAAATTTATTTTGCTAAGTGGGCGCTTCGGGTAGTACGGGACCTTAGTTATCTTTGTTGCTTAAGTTACTATCGTCGACGCTCTCCCAAATATAATTTATACATTATGCAGCTAAATAAAGGTATCCAGTCCTTATAATTTTAGCATATTGCTTGCTGGTATCCGTGTTGGTCCAACTGGACACCGGGTCGCTCTGGGCTGTGCTGCGCTGCACCGGGTTGCCCCAATTTGAGTACGAAGTGATTTATTGTTCCAAAATGGGGTCGTATACACCAAGGACATTTGGGTGTGGCGTGGCGCCGCTTGGTGCGCCCCGGGGCTTACTCGGACCCTTCTGTATTGTCCTTATATTATTAATATTCAAGTTGGCTTACTACTGTAACCCCCTCCACTTTTATTCATTTTTTTTTATTTTTTCTTCCTTTTTTACCACCTCTCTTCTGAAATGTGGGACTATAAGTTCGTAGACTTTACAACGAAGAAACCCATTGTCTGAAAGTAAGGCAAAACTCCATTGATGGATATAGACATGACATACCATTTCATCCATGCCGGCTTCTATCCCAACGTAGATGTTGGCATGGATGAAATGGTGTGATGTTTGTGTACTGACGTTACTTGTGTACGATGTACAAGTGATCTGCATGACGTGTTTCTCTCTATCCCATCTTTCGACAGTTGTTAGTTCTTGTTATCTCTCCCTCTCCATCTCTCCCCCTCTCTCTCTTCTGTTCACTTTAGTTCACTTTAGTTTGAACAATTTCGTTTTATAGCTGATATACTGTCAAAGCCTCATTTGTGTACACATTTCATTGATTGGGAAACGACCATTAATAAGCTTTAAGCTTTCTATCGAATCCCATCCTTAATTTGTGTCCTAGCCTTCCGTTATATTGTAATAATAATAATAACACTTTGGCCAGCCGCTGATTTGTCGCGGTTCTCGGACGAGAAGGCCTTGGTTACCCCTGTACTCCCAACTACCTACCTATTCCCATGCTTCTCCTCTCCTCCCAACACTCGTAGACTTACTGATTTATGACATCCCTTGACTCATTCTTCCCAATCTCTCCGATTAGAATATTAACCCTCTCCTTTGAGTCTCCCCCTAACCACATGTCCATTCTCCCATCCCACTTCCCTATTATACTCCCAGTGAATCTTATTCTTTTAGACTGGTACTTTGGGCATTCTAGAAAAAAGTGTTCCAGGGTCTCCACCATGCCCAAATTACACATCTGGCACTCCATTTCACTGTCTTTTCCAATTTTTCCCCTCAGCTCCAGGGATCGCGACCTCATCTTGAACAACACTGACCCCCCAAAGGTGCCATCAAGGTACTCGTCAAAACCTGGCTTCTCTTTATCACGCAGGCCACCCAAAGACCTCTTTGATTTGACCCCCTCTCGCCAATTACGGTTACAATCCTCCATGACCCTTTCTCTGACGATTTTTTTATCCTGGTTTGCCCCAACGTCCAGGTCCGAGATCTCCAATGAGTAGTTCTCTACTAGCTCCCTCACTTGGACCATCCACCCTGTCTTGATATTTGAGTTGAAAATTCTCAAGAACATTACTTTACACCATCGGCTGTCTGGGAGATTTACCAAAGAATTAAGATAACCTAGTTTCAACGGGTCTATCCTGTCCTTGATCCTCATCCACCCAAGCTCACCCTTGATTGCTTCTAGAGCTGCGGCATTACTCGTTATCCATCGGCCTGCATCGTTCTGCAGGATTTCCAAACTCTTTACGGCCGTCTGGTTTAGGAGTACCACTTCCGTACCGCATGTTATACTTGGCAGACCCACCATTTCCCAAATGGTTTCCCCCACGAATAAGTTTCATTTGGTTAAGGATTCGCTTCCCCTTCAGAATCCATTTATTTGTGTGGTTTCGGTAGATGCCTCTTCCTGTAATGTTTATATTTACCCCCAAATACTCGTAATCACCTGTCTCCCCTGCACTGAGAAGTTTGCTGCTACCTTCCGGAATGCAAAACTCACCCACTCTCCCCTTCGAGTGGGGTCCACTTTGCGACCCACAGGTATAACTTTGCTCTTGCTTTCATTAAGTTCGAGTCTCCATTTGCTCTCATTTCCCAACAATTCCCAGCATTTTTGTTAGCACCTCTTCGCTTTCTGACACTAGCACCATATCGTCTGCAAAAAATAGCCCCGGGATCTTCAAGTCCCCAACTGCTACCCTCTCCTTGCTATGCAGGAGTTCACCTCCTAAATCTTTGATGTACAATGCAAACAGGATTGGCGAAAGGATACACCCCTGTTTTAGGCCTATCTCCATAGGCACACGTTTTGTTGTAATGTTTCTCAGGCTAAGTTCACTCTGTACGTCTTTATATAATGCTTTCATAATTCCAACAAACTCGCTTACTAAGCCCAGAGCCTCCAGCTTGCGCCACATACCCTCCTCGCCTTCCCTTCCTGAAACCATTCTGGATTTCTCCCAAAAAAACCCTTCTCTTCAATCACCTCCTCTAGTCTCTCATACAGGACTTTACAGAAAACTTTTTCAATGTTGCTACTGACAGAGATCCCTCGATAGTTATCCAAAACGTCTTTTTCCCCCTTTTTATACGCCCGTTTAAAAAAACAGTCGTATTATGTTATCAGTCTGTCTGTCTGTCTGTCTGTCTGTCTGTCCGGGCCAACTAAACCTGCTTAGGAGGTATTATGTTTAGGGGGTTAGTCGAAATTAGGGTAGTATTAGGGTTAAGAGAGGGGTGGGGTTAGGGTTAGGGTTAGCCCCAGGGCAGGGCTAAAGGTTGGAGGGGGTTAGAACCCAGTGGGGTGGGGGTTGGGGTCAGGGGTGGGGTTTTAGTTTTTATTGCCCCTAAACCAAAAAATAGCCCCTAATCCTTTTGGTCTGGCTAGGGTGGGGTTAGGGTCAGGGGTTGGGTTGGGTTGGGTTGGGTTGGGTTGGGTTGGGTTGGGTTAGGGGTAGCCCCAGAGTAGATCTTAAGGTTGGGGAGGGTTAGGTCCCAAAGGGGTGGGGGTTAGGGTCAGGGGTGGGGTTTTAGGGTTTAGGGTCAGGGTAGGGTAGGGTTAGGGTTAGGGTGTGGTTTTTGAGTGGATGGGGTGGGGTTAGGGTTAAATATAAGTTCTAGGGTGGAAGGGGTGGGGTTCTGGCTAAAATAAGGTGATGGACATATAAAATGTTTTTTTCGTAGCCCTTAAACCCAAATAGTTGGAACGTCCGTCTGGCTGTCTGTCCGTCTGTCTGTCCGTAAACAATTTGGTTTCCATTCATTTAAAGTCGAACGCCTTGACGGATCGACATCAAACTTTCAGAAGTTGTTTTTAGCATTAAAATACAGGTCAAGTTCGATATTGGTGTTTCTCAGTCCATCTGCTGCAGAGATATGGCCCTTTGAAAACACAATTTTTCTAAAAAAAACTGGTTTCCGTTCATTTAAAGCTGAACGCCTTGACGGATTGACACCAAATTTTTCAGATGTTGTTTTTAGCAATGAAATACAGGTCAAGTTCGATATTGGTGTTTCTCAGTCCATCTGCTGCAGAGATATGGCCCTTTGAAAATACAATTTTTCTAAAAAAAAATTGGTTTCCGTTCATTTAAAGCTGAACGCCTTGACGGATTGACATCAAATTTTTCAGATGTTGTTTTCAGCAATGAAATACAGGTCAAGTTCGATATTGGTGTTTCTCAGTCCATACACTGCAGAGTTATGGCTTTTTGAAAACACAATCTTTCGAAAAAAATTGGTTTCCCTTCATTTAAAGTCGAACGCCTTGACGGATCGACATCAAACTTTCAGAAGTTGTTTTTAGCATTAAAATACAGGTCAAGTTCGATATTGGTGTTTCTCAGTCCATCTGCTGCAGAGATATGGCCCTTTGAAAACACAATTTTTCTAAAAAAAACTGGTTTCCGTTCATTTAAAGCTGAACGCCTTGACGGATTGACACCAAATTTTTCAGATGTTGTTTTTAGCAATGAAATACAGGTCAAGTTCGATATTGGTGTTTCTCAGTCCATCCGCTGCAGAGTTATGGCCCTTTGAAAACACAATTTTTGAGAAAAAAAATTGCTTTCCGTTCATTTAAAGCCAAACGCCTTGACGGATTGACACCAAATTTTTCAGATGTTGATTTTATACACCCGTTTCAAAAACGGGACGTATTATATGAATGGTCTCTCCATCTGTCTGTCTGTCTGTCCGTCCATGTACACATTTCGTTTCCGGACGATAACTTTAGTTGTAATGGTTTGAGCTGAGTTGAATTTGGTATGTGGGTTTAGTATGACAAAATACAGGATGGGTTCGATTTCCGTTTCTAGCGGCCCATTTACAGTAGAGTTATGGCCCTTTATTTATGGGAATTTAGCCCAACTTTTCGTGTCCGGGTGATAACTTTAGTTTGCCTTGACCGATTTATTTTAAATTTTCAGTTTTTTGTTTTTGACCACAAAATACAGCTCAGGGTCACTTTTGACCACAATCGCATATACCTTTCCAGAGTTATTCCCCTTGAATGATTGCAAATTTGTGGATTTTGTGGTTTCCGGATGATAACTTTAGTTTGCCTTGACCGATTTTTTTCAAATTCTCAGATTTTGTTTTTGACCACAAAGCACACTTCAAGTTTACCTTTGGCCATAATCGCATGTACCGTTCCATAGTTATTCCCCTTGAATGATTGCAAATTTGTGAATTATGTGGTTTCCGGATGATAACTTTAGTGTGCCTTGACTAATTTGGTTCAAATTCTCAGATTTTGTTTATGACCACAAAGCACAGCTCAAGTTCACTTTCGGCCAGAATCGCATGTACCTTTCCAGAGTTATTCCTCTTGAATTTGTGCATTTTGTGTTTTCCGGATTATAACTTTAGTATGGCCTAACTGATTTTTATACACCTGTTGAAAAACCGTCGAATTATGGAATCAGTCTGTCTGTCTGTCCATTTGCCCATCCATTTGTCCATCCGTCGGTCTGTCTGTTCGTTAACATTTGGTTTCCAGATGATAACTTTAGTATTTTTTTTTTCGATTGATTCCTAAACTTGGTATGTGATTTAATCAAAACAAAAGACAGGTCAAGTTCGAATATGGGATCAGTTCGAACTTCGAAGTTCCCCTGAATTATGGACCTTGTTGGACATAGAATGCATCAAATATTTGGTTTCCGGATGATAACTTTTATTATTTGTTTTTCGATTGGTTCCAAACTTGGTATGTTGTTTAATCACAACAAAATACAGGTCAAGTTCGAATACGGGGTTGGTCCAAACAATTTTCACCCTCACCCTCATCCTTACCCCAACTCTTCAAAAATACAAAACGGTCGTATATTGTCCCGCTACTCGGTGCTCTTGTTGTGAATAAATGTCACTTTGCTTTCTCTCCACTCCTTTGGGACCTCTTGAGTTTCTATGGCTAGATTGAATAGGGCAGTTAGGCTTTCCACGAATTCCTCTCCCCCTTTTTTGATAAACTCGTTTGGAATTTCATCCACTCCTCCCGCTTTTCCATCCCTTAATTTTGAGATCACATTTCGCACCTCCTCCGTTTTAATTTCGCTGCACACGAAGTTCGATATGTTTTCCTCGACCTGATTCGGACACTCAGGTGGGCTCCCCATGTCCCATCGCTTATCGTTTACCTTTTCCCAGTGCTTGACAAGTTCTGATACGACTTGATCTTGCTCGTCAGTAACTCTGCCATCTACTTTAATACTCTGTGGGTTACTTCCTTTGTAACGTTTAATCATCCATTTCCAAAATACGTTCGAACTTGTTTTGTAGCTCTCTGATATTGGCCCTTAGTGTTGAGTATATCGAGTCATTCCACTCGGGTTTGCTTCCCTTCACTGCACAGTACACAACCCCAAGGGCAATACTTTTGTTTCTCAGATTGATCCTTACCCATCCAATTTCTTTCGATACATCAGCCGAGGTGCTGACCTCTTCCAGGTCTGTGATCAGCGACGGTTTTAAATCCTCTTTAATGTACATGCCTACCACTCCCCCTTTTTTCTGGCCTTCAGTTCGCCCTACACCTATCCACACGTACCCCCTTACTTGGTCTACCCGTTCCTCGTGTCTTATCCACGTTTCGCTTAAGCCCATGACGCCAAACTCCTCTGCCTCGATCAATGTAGCAATTTCACTTACTTTCCGGTGGAGACCCTGGATGTTGCTATAACCCACTTTCAGGGTATCAAGATTCATTGGCTTCCGCCTACTGGTCCCATTATTATCTAGTCCCTGTATGTTTGTATATCCTATTCTGTGTACCTGTGCTTTCCTTGGGATGCTATGCCTATTGAAGTGGATTTTTGGTCCCTTTCCTTATGCCTCGTATCCCATCTTTTACAACTATGGTTCGTAACACATTCCCAGTGTTCATTCCCCCTTCTCTGTTCCCCCCTCCCCTCCCTATACCAAAAAAGGCTCCACCACCTGCAACATATTTCTTCCTAAAACCTCTGTACCCCTTGGGCTAAGATGGAGACCATCCCCTCCATCTAGGTCCTTTCTGCCCCAAAATGATCCCTAATTGTCTACAAAGGGTATCCCAAGTTCCTTACAATACTCCCCCAATTCCTCATTGGCCCCAATGATCCGCGAATTACGCTCGTCCCCCACCACCTAGTAATGGGAGAAGCCCCGAAACCACTACCTGTTCATTCTTGGCATTCAGTTGAGTTATTAAGTCCTTGTAAGTCTCAATAAGCTGAACGAATTTTTCTCTCCCTGATGTTGTTGGTCCCCCACGTGTACAACAACCACTGGGTCTGGGCCTGACCCCTTTACTAATCCACCCACTCTGTCCCTTAGGTCCTCCACCCTAGCCCCCGGAAAGCACAAATTGGTCCTGTTGACATTGTCGGGCCCACACACCACCCTATCTAACCCCCGCACTATTCTACTCCCTGCAACCACCAACCGCCTCTTTCCTGTCCTACTACCCTGTTACCACCTCTGTTCCCACTGGACCGGCTCGCAGTCTTGCACTCCGCCACACTAACCCCCAAGCCTACCTCCACCTCTTCAGACCCCACCTACTCCTCAGAATTCTCGAAATTACCCAACACATTGAATCTGTTTTGGACACTGCACTCCACTTTTTGCCCACTCCCACTACAAGCCTCCTTGTCCTCGTTTACCATCTTCCTAACCTTCCCTCTGACTCCTGCCCTGACAGACGCCACATGGTCACCGCTATCTCCCTCACTACCCGATTCTAAACGAATACGCCTTTTGGCCCCCCGACTCACACTACTAGTCTGGGGATTTGACACTCTAGCCTCTACTTCTCCCCTACCCTCCCTCAACCCGACGCACCTTCCTATTCCCAAAAGACCCACTATCCACGTCAAAAGTCCGCTTCCTACTACCCACCACCTTCCATCCCCCATCGAATGCCACCCTAACTGAGGTAACACCAGACTTTCCTGCCTTCCCCAGTTTCCCCATCACCTCCTGCACCTCTTCCTCCAACTTTACATAGGCCTCTAACAGCTGCATTAACTCTACGCAGTGCTTACACACAACCGACCGCTGGCCGTCCGTTGATATCTCACTAGCCCCCCCCCCCCCACCCCCACCCCGTGCTGGCCTCAACCACTGCTCCCACCTGTACACCTATACTAACCGTCTCTACACTGCTAGTCTGAACCTCCCGCGTCAAGAAACACTTACCGTCCATAGAGACCATAGCCAAAATTAAAATGAGAAACTTAAAATTTGAAAAAGCTGTCGGAAACGTAAACAAAACAAAACACCGAAAATGACCCGCGCGAAGATAGGGAACACGCCGCTTATATCCGACAAAGAAACTAAACTAAACACTAATATCACTATCTTTTATTACAAATCACATCTATACAACACTAAAACAATATATATATCAACATAAACACCTGGAAGAAAAGTATGAATAATTAAGCTAATTTTTGACAACTGAAATGACAATACTCCCTGTTGGTTCCGAGATGGACATGCAATTT
This sequence comes from Pictodentalium vernedei, assembly GCA_031216915.1. Classification (NCBI taxonomy): domain Eukaryota; kingdom Metazoa; phylum Mollusca; class Scaphopoda; order Dentaliida; family Dentaliidae; genus Pictodentalium; species Pictodentalium vernedei. The sequence goes on from CM062297.1 coordinate 766,316,743, forward strand.
GATGTATAGCCATTATTATGTGTATTGTTTTTTATATCTCATATCTCAAATTTTGTATACATTTAACGTGTTAACTTGAATAAAACTATTGTTTAAACTAACTATTTTTACCAGTGATACTAGACTATGTCAGTTTAAGACTGCCAGAATTACAGTGTAGCGGCCGGGGACACACTAAAATGTGTACACCGGCCCCGACTCCGGAAAAGTTGTGCCTGGGAAATATAAAGTTGCATTTCTGTCTTATTCGTATGTACAATGTGATCATTTTTAGTATGTAGCATCCTTTAGGGGTACTTTAAAGGTTTGTGGGGAAATATTTAGAATTATTTTATTTTTGTGAGTTTTATCGAAGTTTTCCCTTTAGAAACACACTAAAAAGTGTACCCCGGCCGGGTCGTTAATTTATTAGCTCGCACTTTATTCCGATGACAATGGAGGTGTTGTACAAGTTGAGTGTATAAAAACTTTTCTTTGAATTGCCCTACCAGTTCGCTAAGTGGATTATAATTCTCATTTATCTTATTCAGTTATTAGGACATTCTAGGTTGGAGGAAAATGAGGATGGTTTCCGTACAGACAAATAAAAGCGACATTCGGCGTTAGGACGATTCACCTGGATAACAGTGGCACTTTACAAACGATTTTTAAGTTAGGATTTTCCAATAAATATTATTTGGAAGGTTACTTGAAAATCATTGATAACGTGCCCGGATCTACGGCGTTTCAACAAGAAACCAAATTCTCACGGAACTATCAAGATGTTTCAGCGAAATAAAATCGGGGACGTTTCGGAGGGAAGAAAATGGGAATGGTGAAAGACAAAGAATATGAATATGGATATTTATAATATTTTTTATTTTAACCATTTTCAGTCAAAGTAATCAGTCAATAAAGTGGATATTCAATGTATTACTTATTCATCACTGCAACGACATCAATTGAGTTCGTTTCAATGAGGGAGCATGAGCTATGTTTTGAGTCAATACACTGAGAATATAATAGTCCAAACATTACACTTTAACAAACAATTTAGCCTTTGCCGCGCACATATAAAAATATTACCAAATCTAATCAAATTGTGTTTTTTTGCCGCTAAACATAGCTCAAGATTCATCATTGCAACGACATCAATTGAGTTCGTTTCAACGAGGGAGCCTGAGTTATGTTTAAGGGAATAAACTGGAGGAATAACAGTCGAAAAATTACCATATAATCGTTTGTTTAGCAGTTGGTGCTGACACCAAGATTGAATGTTGTGTCGTAAGACAACAGTGGTTGGCTGTCGGAAGCCAGCAGCCCATTTAGTTCCATATGAATCTCTTGGTTACCAACTACAATTTTCAACTCAGGAAACACACAATATTCCAAAACAAAATTGTCAAGTGTGTATGCTAATTCTGGTGTATTGTATGCAGCGTCAATTTTCTGGATTTATTGCCTACATATCGAACGTTCTCGATTTGTTTTCGGTTCCGGGTGTTTTGCATTCCCTGGTTGGTTGCCTATATGCCAGGTTGAGTGACACCATCTCGGTTCACTTGAGCAGGCTCTTTGTCGATCGTTTCAGTTTTTATTGTCTTCAGTGTGGATGGTAATGTCCTTTTGAATGTTTGACACATGTTCTTTGCATTCCCATGTGGTCTTTCCATATGTAATCCTTCATCTCCAATGTAGTGAATAAGCACAAGATCTGAATTGTGTGCAGAGTACATTTTCCTTTGGAAACCATCGTGTCCAGCTGTGTCACCGACAAATCTTTTTAACTTGTGGTCCCGTCGGAAGTAGACTGGCTGAGATTTTGGTACTGAAACATAAATGTATACTGTAAAAATGTGAAAGCTCGTTTCATCTCTCACACACACACATATTTATGGTGGACCGTAATAGGTATATACAGGAAAATACACAAATATTACAATCACGGAGTTCAAAGATTTATAAGAATGCCATTCAAACTGATGTGTCTTGACATCCACATTTGCGTGGTTTTATTATAAATTATTGAACATTCGTGGTGGGCCGTAATAGATATGCAAGGAAAATACACAAACAGAATGTCATTCAAACTTCAAAAATTATTAAGTACGTAGTGTATAAACTTACCTCCTTCTGGTTTCTGTGGGGTACATTGTGATATTTTATCAAAATCTGGATTGGAAAATATTGAAGCTCCAACAGTTTAGTTTTGAAAAACCGGGAGTCATCCATCAAGCCTTCTGGGAGATAGGATGCCGTATGTGATTGTGAGGTATCTGGTCATCCTTCGGGAATTCCAAATGACCTCCCCCCCCCCCCCCCAAAAAAAAAAACAACAAAAAACAAAAACACCCCCCCCCCCCCAAAAAAAAAACCCAAAAAAAAACCACCCTCTCACAGACACACACCCTCAAGCCCTTAAAAGGGCTGTTAAATCTTTATTCAAATGTTTATTTATATAAAATGTACACTCGTCCCCAGCAGCCAGACAAGCTTGTTTCAATCCTTGCCTGGTGGTTGGTGGTTTCTTGTGTATGTTGCAGAAAGGTTTGTTGCACCAATTCCTCTACGCTTTGGCAACAATTTCCATGCGTCTTCTTGATAAGAGTGTTGCAAGAAAATTTGAAAATGTTCAATTAGAAAAGTTATAGGTAGAGAGAAAGATTGGTATCCGCTATTGTATATTGTGACTGTTGTGTGATTGTTGCTATGGATGGGGTAAGGGGTAAGGGGTAAGGGGTGTGTTTCTTCGGAGCCCACTCCCCACACGCAGAGTTGCGAGGCGATTCTCACAGACTCAATCCTAAAGATCTCAATGAGTTGCGAGGCAATCCTCACTGACGCCACGCAATTTAATTCTATTGAGTAATTTTAATTTACTGTGGCTTATTTTGTTTTTCTGTTAAGGGTTCGGTGTTCGTTCAGCTTCACCACTGATTCACTATCCTGGCCGTATGTGGAGGGTTTTGTTATATATATCTTATTAAACGCATTTCAATCGCGCTTCAGCAGAGTTGCGAGGCAGTCTTCACAGACTCTATCCTAAAGCTCTCAATGAGTTTCGAGGCAATCCTCACTGACCCTTTTGCTAGCTCGTGAAGTTCCTTTATCAGTGTCCATTTGGGTTTGCATAGTGCCACACGTATAATGTTTGAGGTCGGCTGATGGATGATGATAATACATGATAAACTCAAAACAAAATATTTATTCCTGATCGATCGATTGATTTCCGTTTTCATATAACCGGTCATACTAAAATGTACCACTTCACAAAACCGGTCATCCTAATTGGACATTACATCCTTCCTTGAAAAAAAAACTGTAACGGTGAACTGATTGTTTTGTTTTTTTTTTTAAAAAAAAGAAACAGACATTACTCAGTCTGAAACATTATTAAATTACTGCTATTGATATCACTGGAACTACATAAGCTAAGAGTGATACCACTTAAAGGATATATAGTAAAATGATATGCAATGATATATCTTTTAGATTTTATGAAGAAAAGGATTTTTAATGACTTCTTACAAATCTAAATAAAAGGTTTAGATAAATCAACTGATTTTGCGTTCTGATTTTTACCACCGTACAAAATCTTTTAGACGATTTGTGGACGGGTTACTCGAACTGATCGTCTAACTGTTTGAAGTTCGGGTTGGGTATGGGACTCATGTTCAGATTCATTGGTTTCTGAAACATCACTTAATTGATCATCACAGTCAGATTCATCGGGTTCATCTTGCACAGATTTGAAGGCACAATTTAGTTTCTTGAAGAATGACACATTTCGGGTAGTCAAATGTTGAACATTGGTAGCAGTTATGATAGATCCTTTTCTCTTTACCACGCGATAGGTTTGCGGGTTGAATGGTGTACTCAGTTTATTTTGAGATTTTTGCTTAACAATAACTGTATCATCAACTGATATACCACTATGTGAGGTATTAAGTGTTCGATCTGCATGCGATTTCATTTTCGCCTTTTTGACGGTGTCAGTTTGACGTAACATGTTGTCATCACAAATGTTGTCACCCATGGAAGGTAAAGTTGTACGATGGGTCTAGTGAAGAGAAGTTCAGCAGGTGACTTATTTGTTGTGCTGTGAGGTGTAGCCCTATAATTAAGTAGAAAGGCATTTAAGTGTTCTTTCCACGAAAGATTTTCAGATGTAGTTGCAGTTACTGTTCGTTTTATCGTTTTCATAAAACACTCTGCTTCAGCGTTCGCACGCGGCCAGTACGGTGTGATACGTTGATGCTGAAAACCTAACTTCTTTGCAAAGTCACTGAACTCATGTCCATGGAATGGTGGTCCATTGTCTGTTTTTAAAATTTTAGGAACACCAAACATAGAAAATATTTTATCCAGGTGAGGTAACACAGCTTTAGATGATGTTGACCGAACAATTTCAACCACCGGGTAATGTGTATAGTCATCAATTACAATTAGTAGATAGTCACCACTTGGGGTTTGGCCCCAGAAATCAGCACTTAAATGCAACCATGGTGAGTCAGGTAAAGATGACATGTTCAAAGGTTCAATTGTTGAATGTGAGTTTGAGGCCTGACATGGAATATAAGATTTGATAGTTTTGTTCAACTTTGGAGTCTATTTTAGGAAACCACACCTTCTCACGCAAGAGTCTTTTCGTCTTTACTATTCCTTGATGTCCAATATGAGCAAGAGAAATTACACGCTCCTGAAGAGATTCAGGAATCACAATGCGATGGTCGCGTAAAATAATGCGGTGATCAAAAGAGACAGAAAGTTCATCACGAACATTGCAGAAATTGCTGAGATTGGATATTGGATGAGAATGAGATTTCCAATCACTGGATTGGATACATTTTATGACTTGTTGCAATGTTTCATCAGTCTTAGTAGCCATTTCAATTTCACTTAGTGTCAATGCTTTGGGAACAGCATGGTTGCATAAGAAGTTAATATATCCTTCAGCTACTTTAGCAGATTGACAACTTGTAGTGCTATCAGAAGACGGGTGTCGTGACATGTAATCTGCTGGGTTATTAACACCTGGTTGATATTTCAGTTTTATATCGTACGGTTGCAGTCTTAAACGCCATCTTTTAAGTCGAGCAGATGTATGAGAGGTAGTTTTGCCGAAAATATCCAGAAGGGGTTTATGGTCAGTTATTGCTGAGAAGGGTTGTCCATACACAAACAAATGAAAATGTTCACATCCCCAGACTACAGATAATGCCTCACGTTCCGTTTGCGAATACTTTTGTTCCACGGTCGTGAGTGCACGGCTTGCATAGGCCACTATTTGCCCTTCCGATTTATCATTGTCACTTTGCGTAAGGATAGCAGCAAGGCCTACTGGGCTCGCATCTACCAAAATTGTTGTGTGCTTACTAGTGTCAAAATATGACATAACAGGTTTTGTTATCAACGAGTCAATCAATTTCGCAATCGCGTTGTCATGTTTTGTTGTCTAATGCCATTTTGAATCTTTTCTCGTCAATTCACGCAAAGGTTGAGTGATTGTAGCGTAGTCTTTAATAAATCTAGAGGTATAATTCACCATGCCGAGAAGACTGCGGAGTTCTGATACATTTTTTGGTGTTTGAATATTAATGACTGCAGCTATTTTCTTTGGACCAGGTTCCATGCCACCTGAAGAAAAGACAAATCCGAAGAATTCAAGTCGTGTTTTATTGAACCTACATTTATCTCGATTCAAAGTTAGATTTTTCTCACTGAGACGTTGAAATACGGCCCTTAAATTGTTATTGTGTTCTTCTTTTGTTTTACCATACACAAGTATATCATCACTTAAATTGATAACTCCAGAAAGACCACTCAGCATTTCAGATATCGCGTTCTCAAAAATTCTTGCTGCTGAAGATATGCCGAAACTAAGCCTTTTTGTGACGACGAAGGCCCGCGTGTGTTGAAAAAGTAGTGATGTGGCGCGATTCAGGTGCCAATTCTAATTGATTATAACCTTGTGTTAAGTCAAGCTTAGAGAAAATGGTAGTACCATTTATATCATGTATAATGGCATCTATGGTGGGTGTTATATGACGCTCACGAAGTATAGCACGATTAGCCTCTCTCACGTCTGTGCACACTCGCACCTGATCTTTGTTGGTGGGTTTAGGTGTAATGACTACAGGCGATACCCAAGGAGTGGGTGTTCCATCCACTCTCTCAATTATTCTTGACTCTTCATCTTTCAAAAGATGTGTTTCGACTTGCTTTCGCATGTGGAAAAGTATGCGTCGATGAGGCTGAGCAACAGGAGGTATTGTCTCATCAATATGTAAATGAACTTGATAGTCTTTTAGTTTGCCAACACCCTCAAATAAGTATCTGTAGTCAGGGGTTAATGAGGTTATAAAATCTTGAGATTCAATAGTTCTGGTACGTGTGAAGCAAATTAGACCAAGATTTTCGGCAGTTTGACAACTCAAAAGAGACCCACTACTACCTGGGATTACATAAAATGTTGCTGGCTGTTCTATATTGTCAACTTGCACATTTACAGTCACTTTTCCAAGTACAGGTAACGGATCAATCGCAACGTATGAAAATATTTTCATGTTTGCTGGAAAAAGTTGAGGTTTAGGTTTAAATTTTTCATGAGTAGCTGAATGTAAAATGTCTATGCCTAAACCAGAACCTGCTATTAAGCTAACAACAGTGCCATTTCTGTTTATGTCAAAATGAGGTCGAGTTGTATCTGATGAGGTATTTAATGCAAAAATATATTCATCATCAGACTCGCTATCTTCAGATTCTTTCTCACTTATTATGTTATGAACTTGGCGAGATCGACGATTGTTGCTTTTTGACTTGGTAGCCCCCAACATACTACTTGCTCGCGTTTGTGAACGGCAACATCGAGAAAAATGATTTTGTTTACTACAGTTCAAACAGTCTTTGCCGTACGCGGGACATTTAGTCTTATCACCTGGGTGAGGATAGACACCACCACACAAACCACATACACATGACTGAAATGTCGTTTTTTAATTTCTATATGTATTTTGACGACTTGGACAATCACGAAAAGAACGGTCACGGTTGTTCGAATCACGATTATCAGCGTGTGTGTTGGAAGCAGAAGATGTTTTTGTCCACTTGTGTTTCATAGAATGAACATGTTGAGTCACTGAGTCAGATTGTGATGGTTGACTCGTCTCAATGTTGGTTGATTGTGAAATTGCAATTTCAGCAGCTCTCGCCTTATCAAATAATTTTTGTAGGGTTAATGTATTGTCACGTAATGCGTCACGACGAAGCTTGGAAGACAAACAGGTCTGAACAATTTGAGTTTTTATCTCGCGATCAACATCTGAAAATTCACAATAAGCAGATAAGCGGCGTAGACGTGTATGGTACGAGTCCATGGATTCACCCTCTAACTGCCTTGCTTGGCGAAAAATATAGATTTCATAGTCACGATTGCGTTGTGGTGCGAAGTATTTGGTTGACGCAGACACTGCTTCATCAAATTGTTTGATATAACCCTTGTCAGGTAAAGTGTCAACGATATCGGTCACATCATCCCCGCATAATGCAAAAGCATAGCACGTTTGCGTGCAGGGTCACTGATATTCAAAGCAACAACAAGGTTACGAAATTTGGAGAGACATTTTTCCCAACGGTTTGCGACGTCTCCCACTTCGGGATTAATGTCAAATTTGGGAAAACTTGGTAAAGTTGACATCGTTGGTGTTGTTTTTATCCTTGTCGCCAAATATAATGTTTGAGGTCGGCTGATGGATGATGATAATACATGATAAACTCACAACAAAATATTTATTCCTGATCGATCGATTGATTTCCGTTTTCATATATCCGGTCATACTAAAATGTTCCACTTCACAAAACCGGTCAATCTAACTGGACATTACAACACTCAGGGCATAATTTAGAACCCTCTGTAACTTCTGAATGTTGGTTTTCCTCAGGTCACTTGTTATTATGGCACCGTATTGTAGTACCGGACGTATAAATGTTTTGTAAAGCTTGAGAAGCACATCTTTGTTTGCTCCCCAATTTCTACCTCTGATCCTCCTCAGAAAATTGATACGTTTAATTTTAATTTAAACAATATTTATTCATGAAAAAGTATGATGCATACGTATAATAAACTACAACATGATTGTCATACAGAGTGCGCAGTACAATGGTATGCATTAAAGTAATAAGTCAAGAACGAGATTTGTTGAAAGGATTCAGCAGTAAGCTTTCAGCTTTTATAAGCCGTCTCCTCTGGATTACTGACGAAGTTTGATAGTAGCTGCAAACACTAAGTAAAATATTGTTTAAACATAGAAGACAGAGAGAGTAAGGAGAGCAATAGAGAGAATGAGAGAATGAAAAGAAAAGGGAAACTTAACCCCTTACCCAACACCTGTAGCAGGCGACACTTGAAGAAAATTTTTTTGAATAACTGGAAATTTCCAATGACAGTCTCTAGAACGCGGCTCACAGTCCCTCACTGGAACGAGCTCGTCATAAGCCATGTTCCCGAGACAAAAATTGAAAAATAAAAGGATTTAGATGGCGATTTTTATGGGTTACACTGACGATACATTGGGCAAGGGGTTAACTAGGAAACAAGGGAACAACCTGAATTCAATGTTCGCTACCAAAGAATATTCAATAAGGCGGCCTCAATAGTGTATCGGTAACGGTGGCCCATTTGTGTGGCGAGCAACACCGGAAAAGTCTAAGCGTGCACCGCTACTTATTGAAAGCGTCCACTCAGTATGATATAGTCCTGTACGGCTCTGAAGACAAGAAGGTTTTCATTATTATTCAGTCGTTCGGATCCAAATAAGAGTGTGGAAAGCTCAAGAGTAAATGACAATGCATTAATTGTGGAATCACGAACATCGTTAAAGATTGGGCATTGCACAAGATAGTGCTCAGTAGTTTCGAGATCCCCACACTGGCAACATGGAGATGTTGAGAGATGGTTATCGTATAAGTGGGCGTTGATATTACTGCAATGCAGGCGTAACCTGCAATGATAAATTTGGGCATCACGGGATTTGGCTCCATAGTAAAACATTGGTGGCCGTAGGTTCGCACTATTTATAAACGTCCTGAAGTTTATGAGGGAACAATTTTCTCTTACTGAGGGGGGTAATCCATTCCACTGGTCGGTAACTTCCGGGATAAACGAGGACTTATATAAATTGGTGTGACAAAAAGGAACACGGTGGTTATTTTCGGATCAGAGATTGTGGCTTTGGGTAGTAGATGAAATAATTGGTGGCACCTTATTGGAGATATATGGAGGTGTTAATTTATGATACATCTTAGAAAAACTGGATAAGCTTGTGCTTTCGGCGTCTTTCTTTCAGTGGATCCCATTGAGTTTCTGTGTAGAGAAGGTCTTTACTGCAGCTCACAGTGGCGCCAGTAACTATTCTTGCTGCAGCTACTTGTATTTTCTCCAGGTCCGCAGCTTGAGTTGCTGAGCAGTTGTCCCAGACAGAGTCAGCGTATTCTAAAAGAGGTCGGACAAATGCGAAGTATCTCTTTTCAAGGACTTTACGGTCAAGTGTAAACTTATGGGCCCCGAGCATGTCAATACGTGTCCGGGCTTTAGCGCACACATGATCGATATGGTCGTTCCATGTACAACCTTTATTCAAAATTACACCCAGATGCTTGTGGCTACTCACCTCAGAAATTTGAGTTCCGCTTAAATATATTGGTGGATGCACCGGGACGTTACTTTTACGTGATATGATCATGGTTTCCGTTTTAAGGGGGTTGAACTCGACGAGCCAAGTTTTAGCCCAGTGTCCAATTGTGGCTAAATCACGGTTGAGTATGATGGCACCTTGGTCAGGATTCTCAATTATAAGATAAAGGGATGTATCATCTGCAAATAAACGTTTACTGCTAAGTAGGTTTTCAGTAATATCGTTGATGTAAATCAGGAATAACAGGGGACCAAGGATCAAACCCTGTGGGACACCAGACGTTATTGGTTTCCAAGGGGATGCCTGAGAGGCTACAAAGACGTGCTGGTACCGACCAGAAAGGTAAGATTTTAGGAAACAAAGCAAGTCGCCAGATATTCCTATTCTCTCGAGTTTGTGAATAAGACCAATATGCCAAACTTTATCAAATGCCTTGCTAACATCACAAAAGACAACTCTTACTTCTTTTCCTTCGTCAAGAGCATGACAGAATTCATCATAGAGGTCTGTCAGTTGTAGGACCGTAGAGTCACCTGGAGTAAAAACCAGACCGGAACTGGTTCAGTATATTGTTATCACATAAAAAATGCCATAATCGTTTGAAGACACATTTTTCAAGTAGTTTACCAGTACAGCTTAGCAAGGATATTGGGCGATAGTTAGTAACTGCATTAGACGGATTCTTTTTCAACACCGGTGTCACATTGGATTTTTTCCATAAAATTCGAAAGTAACAGTTATCTAATAACCTATTGAAGATGGCCGTAAGTGGGTCACACAATGAGTGTCTACATTCTTTTAAAAGCCTGGGACTTATAAGATCAGGAGCAGACGCCTTCGATACTTTAATACTCTTGATTGCTTCGTACACTTCCCTGCTTTCAAGTGTTATCTTGTCAAGCGTTTGAAGGGCAGGCAGGAGTGAATCTGGTAAGGATGCAATAGTGTCATCCAATGTCAAAATGGAACAGAAGTAATCATTGAACACTTCCGCCTTTTCGAGATTGGTTGAATAGAGTATGTTAAGGTGACTTATAGTCGGGATTCCGGGGATATTTTTACAGATAAATGTTTTTAATGTTTTCCACCACACTGACGAAGCTATTTCCGGACAACTTAGTTCTGATTTGACTTTCGATATGTATGTAGATTTGACTTTCCTAACAGCTGATACGACTTCATTTCGTTTATGCTTATATCTCGCCCAGTCGTACAGTTGACCAGTGCGCTTTGCTCTACGATATAATCGTGTTCTTTGTCTTATAAATAACCGAATTTGATTATGCATCCATTTAGGCTGGTTAGCCCTAGAGGTTATCAGTTTGTTGGGAATAAATTTTGATGCCGTTTCAAGTAATTGATCGGTGAAGGTGGATACTATGTTGTCCAGGCACGAATGATCAAGCAATCTTTCCCAGTCTACGTTATTGTACGCAGTGTTCAGACCGTCAAAGTTTCCCTCTGCATACAACCATATGCGTCTCTTAAAGTTTTTAGGCTTTTCTTTCTTGAATTCAATAGCAATATAAATTGGACAATGATAGCGAGTCATGTCAGGTACAAGTGGTTCTTGGGCTTCACATTCCAGTACATGTACAGTACTACCAACAGCAAACAGGTCAATCTGAGTTGCAGATGATTCGGTAAAGCATGTTGGCTCTTCCACAAGCTGTCTAAGATTGAAATAATTACTTAGTTCCTGGAAGCGACCCTTGGGAGAACAATATTGGTTGTCGTTGAAGTCACCAGTAATAATTATGTCTGAAATTAAGGTATCTTTGGTTTTGTCAATAGATGCCGTAATTTTATCCCAAACATCTGAGGGACTATTGGGTGGGCGGTAACATATTCCTAGCAGCAGCGACTTACCATGGGTCATGAACACTTCAGCCCAGATACACTCAATGTCATTCACCTCAAGATCAGTTCTATGCCGAAAGCACAAACCGTCCTTCACGTAGAGGGCACCCCCCCCCCCCCCCCACCTCGACAAACGGTTAAACCGTACGGGTTCTTGGAAACCATGGATCATAATATCTGATGTTAGGTCCGAGCATTGAAGCCAGGTCTCAGTGAATGCTAAGATATCATGGGAAGATGATTCATACTCAATTATGTCTACTTTAGGCTTCAGGCTTAGGATGTTCAGATGAAAGATTTTTAATGCATCGAGGGTATTTTCTGCATTCACAGAGCCTGGTCCAGGGTTTGATTCAATGTCTCCGAACAATAACAAGGCCACAGCCAATACCAATATAAAATAACAGATGGCTGAAGTAGATGGCGTTGCAGCTGGTATATTTGATGTCGGACGGAGATTGGGTCTTTCAACATTCGTACAAAGATCATTACTGCATTGGCAGCGTAGGATAAATTTGTTGAATAAAAGATGAAACAGGGTTGATGTCACAGTAAGGCTGACTTGAACCTCAACACGCATACACCACATGTAACGATACGCAAGAGCACAAAGGGACTGATGTTTTGTTAGTCTTCTTTTCAGGCCGCGAGCATAAACTACAGTATTGAATGTACTAATCCGGGCGCGATAAGACTCAAGACTTACATTATGTAATCTGTGGGTGGTAATATACAGGTACCCATGATGCCCAGAGGTTGGTAGCTTTCAATGACAAGATCATTCTACAGTGGTACGAATTAAATTCAGGTCCTTTTGTACGAGAGTTTGGAAGAAAGTGGATCGAGTAACCTCGAAGAGAAATATAAGAGAAAATAGTAAAGAGAAATGGGAAAAAGATATTGGAAAAGCAGTTCATATGATGATATGAACTGCTTACTCAAAGTCAAACTACATAAATCGCTAAGTGGATATTACAAGTAGAATAAATCAGGACTGGTTGGATTTCTTGCTGGACAAAGAGAGCAAAGCAAAGGGGGAGACGAAATAAATTAAAAGGAAATAATATTTGTGGAAATTATAGTTGTGATATTTCTGCTTGGTGCAGGCTATATATAAACACATGTGCCCATATACACACGCATGCACACGCATATGTACAAACACACATACGTAGGTATACACATGTATGTATACGTGCGCACGCGTGCGCATGCATGCACATACATATCCAATTCGAACTGAAATCTGGAATTTCAGCCCGCACGCACGCACGCACGCACGCACGCACGCACGCACGCACGCACGCACGCACGCACGCACGCACACACATGCTCACATTTGCACATACATACACTCACCTAGATGTACCTACATGTACATATACACGTACGGTGTATTATTTATACATATCTCCATCCCCAAGAGGGTAACACACAAAGAAGATCGGCGTTCAGTAGTGCATTTGATTGAACAGGATCCATCAGGGTTGGTGTACCACTAGCAAGCTTTGTTTTTGGTTCTAAGAATAAAATCAGTTGGGAAAATTGATAGGTTTAGTAGCTCTAACCTTAATGGAGTTTACGTGACTGTTTAGACTGAGATTGGTATCTAGGATAAACCCCAAAAAATTGGCTTCTTTGTTTGCTTCTGATTTGTGATCGTATAACTGGAAGTCGATACAGGGGACTGATTTCTTCCTTTGCTTCTTGAAGAAGAAAGTTCACTCCAGCAGTAAAATATTAATCTTGTTTAAATTCCAGCTTCCTTTAACCTAACTAACACTTTGGAACCTAGTTTCCTGAAACGGTATCGTCTTTGTGTACACTGACGGTGAACGGATTGCGGATGTTGTCTGACCCCCCCCCCCCCCCTCCCCCATACACGCATTTTATGTTGGACTTAGACCATGTTCCTTCACCTACAAAGAGGTGAGCGTTACTGTCGGGGAGTTGGGGTTAAAAGGGTTAATAACCACACGAACAATGTCATCTTAACCCACATTTGGCTATGGCCCGTCTGCTCCAAAGCAACCATGTCTGAATTGTTGTTATCGTTGTGTAAATAATTAACCATTTCGTTGTAATGTAATTCAGTTGTACAGAAACCCACCTGAGCATCCAAGGAGTCTCAGACTCTTTTTGGAGTAATATGTATACACAGGCAAGGTGTAATACGTCATTATTATTTTATTATTATTATTATTATTATTATTATTATTATTATTATTATTTTCTGCTTGTTTGTCTATGGTGAAATGTCACATCCTGATTTCCTCAAATTAAACACCATAAATGCTCCTTTTAAAATCCATTAGCACAACACTCCTCTGAAATGTCAGTTTTATTTACAAAACAAAACAGATCAACACTAGTTAACGACAGTTCCCAAGTAAATTTAGTAATTAATCCTCTCCTCTGCAAGGTAATATTTCCACAAACACTGGCATAACAGTAGAACGCCTGTTTTGATGAGTAACACTATTCTGTTGTTACGTGAAAAACACAAGGAAAGTCGACCTGAGACTTACTCAGTTTACAATATCTGACTGCAAGAATACTGTCAGGTTCGGTTAAAATTTGTCAGTTGCACTGATTTGAACTCGAAGGAACAACGCGATCTCGAACTTCTGATCAGTAAATTACACACATTTTCAAACACGGCAAGGGTGTGATAAACATATCCAATTTAATCATTTTTCTAATCCATTGCAGCCTGAATGTCTGCTTCATTTTTTTCCAATCCGTGAAGCTCCAAATATATATATATGTATGTGTTTATATATAAATATAAATGGTTTCGTCGATTTGCCATCGTGTTCGGGAGGTTTCTCCCTTCTAAGCCGCTTGGAGGGGAGTGATCTCCCGGGCATGGCGGCTGATTGACGAAATTATATGGGGTGCTTGGTGAAGGGTATACATATAATCAAGGTAGCCGTGTAGGTCTCGTTGGCGTATGGAATGTTGGTGGGTGTGGCACCTTGAAGACCTATTTTGGTTATTTACTAAAATGGGGCTTCGGGGTGTGGCACTTGCCGATATTTTATACATATATATATGTATGTATGTGCTTCATCGATTACTTTTTATAGGTTTGTCGGGTTGCCGTCGTGTTCTGGGGATTGCTTCCTTCTGGGCTGCTTTCATTTCTGACTCATCTTTGAGTCAGGGATGGGGGCCGCGTGGAGGGGAGTGGTCCCGCGGGCATGGCGGCGGTTTGACAGGGTTATATGTATATATAAGGAGCAAAAATTGGAACCAAAATGTCAGTAAAGCGACCCACATCATTATATCATCCATCCTAGGGCCGCCCGAAAGGTGGGACACGCGGGATCAATTGCTCCTTGCCCTGAAGACAGCTTCCATACCTTAATGGTAAAAGTAGGGAAAACGCCCTGAAATAAGGCTCCCCCGCCCCCGCGTCTTGAGCTTCCGGTGGCCCAGCATCATCCACCCGGTTGAACCACATCACCTAAACCCACCCTTAAAATCGATCTCAATATGCTTAAAGCTACTTCAGATTTGTGTACAATAGTTTGTATATCTCATGTTATTTATCTTTTTCTCTTCATTGATGTCCCTCTATGCTTTTCCGATTTGGATCTTTGTCTGAAAGAAACTCTGGACAAAACTAAACATGATCAGATGACTCCTTCGTACTGCAGTTACCTACCATATAGTGTCTTACACTCATATCACAATGGGGTTGAAATAACACAATATAGGCAGTCGGTGGGCGTCTTCTACAACTCCATGTACTCCAAAGTAAAGGTCCGTCATGGGCGCTATACTGCGTCATCGTACACAAATATCTTGTTTTTGCTCACATTCTTTCTATTTTCTATTTCTGTCGTCTTGAACCTCATAATCGCTCGATGTGGAGACATCCATGTAAATCCCGGTCCTACAAAGACATCAGTTGCCGAATCATTTACTGTAACAATACTAAATTACAACATTCGGAGTATTCGTCACAAACTGCCTCTTCTTATTGATGATATTGACGATTTTGACATACTTTGCTTCACGGAAACTCACCTTGACGACGAGTATGATATTAGCAATATTTTATTACCCAACTTTTCAATTCCTTTCACACACAACAGGAACCAGTTTGGTGGTGGCATCGCAGTGTATTTCTCAGACAAAATTTATCACAAGCAAATAGACGGTCTCTCGTTCAACGACGACATTCTCTGGTTCGAGGTTGGAACTAGCCACAAATTTCTTTTATGTGTGACGTACAGGTCCGAGAGAGAAAGTATTGCAGAATATTGGTCTAAATTAGAAGAGAAAATTGATCTTGCATTAACCATTAACCCGGCAATAGTTATTACAGGAGATATCAACTCTGATCTCCTGAAGCCTCAAAGTAAACTGTACTCTCTCATTACATCGTTCAACCTAAACAACGTAATAACGGAACCCACCAGAGTAACTACCACGTCACAGTCACTGCTAGATCCGATAATTGTAAGTGACACAGTCAGCGTGGTCAATTCAGGAACACTTGAACTGGGGTTATCTGATCATAGAGCTACATATGCCCACATTTCTCATTCACGTTGCAACAAATCTGTGACCACACGCGACGTTTGGCTTTACAATAAAGCCAATTTTGAAAGAATGAATATTATGATAGCTGAAACAAACTGGGAAAATCTAATATGTAAAGCCCCAACAGTAAACGATTCTGTATCCAACTTTGTTTCTGAATTCTTGAAAATAGCACAACATTGCATCCCCAATTCCACAATAACAGTGAGGAAAAATGACAAACCATGGTTTGACAGCGCCATTAGAAGAGAGCTACGCCACCGCGACCGACTAAGGAAATCAGCCTTGAAAAATAATAAGCCCCAACTATGGGCAAAGTATAAGTCAGCCAGGAACAAGGTCAACAACATGAAAAAATTTGCCAAAAATGCGTATTTGGAAAAAGTTGACGATTCCTTATCTCATAATACGGAACTTCGGCAGTTTTGGCGTGTTGTTAAGAAGTTTTGGAACAACTTTTCCAGCTCTGCAGGCATCCCCTATCTCCAGCGTGAATCTGATGAGGGCTGTGAAATAATCGAAAATGACACAGAAAAAGCAAACCTCCTAAACGAGACTTTTATTATTAACAGTGAATTTAACTCACATTCCAAAAAACTCCCACCCTTTATACGTATAGTAGATGTTCACAATCCATAAGTAACATATCTTTTTCTGAACAGGACATTATCGACATTCTAAAAAGTTTGAAAACCAACAAGTCAACTGGTCACGATGGAATAGGCCATAAAATGTTGAAGGAAACAAAGTTTTCTGTCAGTAGACCGCTTTTCCTTCTTTACGAGAAATCCCTTTCAGAGTGTGCCTACCCAGACCAGTGGAAATTAGCTGATGTGATTCCACTATTTAAAAAGGGGGACAAATACGCCCCCAAAAATTACAGGCCTATATCCTTATTATGCTGTATTGGGAAAATCATGGAACGAGTTGTTTTTAAAGATATTCATAAATATTTCCTTAATAACAGGTTATTTTATAAATTTCAATCTGGATTTTTGCCGAACAATAGTACGGTATTCCAATTAATAGAAGTCTATCACAACCTTTGAAGCCAGGTGTCAGTGAATGCTAAGATATCATGGGAAGATGATTCATACTCAATTATGTCTACTTTAGGCTTCAGGCTTAGGATGTTCAGATGAAAGATTTTTAATGCATCGAGGGTATTTACTGCATTCACAGAGCCTGGTCCAGGGTTTGATTCAATGTCTCCGAACAATAACAAGACCACAGCCAATACCAATATAAAATAACAGATGGCTGAAGTAGATGGCGTTGCAGCTGGTATATTTGATGTCGGACGGAGATTGGGTCTTTCAACATTCGTACAAAGATCATTACTGCATTGGCAGCGTAGGATAAATTTGTTGAATAAAAGATGAAACAGGGTTGATGTCACAGTAAGGCTGACTTGAACCTCAACACGCATACACCACATGTAACGATACGCAAGAGCACAAAGGGACTGATGTTTTGTTAGTCTTCTTTTCAGGCCGCGAGCATAAACTACAGTATTGAATGTACTAATCCGGGCGCGATAAGACTCAAGACTTACATTATGTAATCTGTGGGTGGTAATATACAGGTACCCATGATGCCCAGAGGTTGGTAGCTTTCAATGACAAGATCATTCTACAGTGGTACGAATTAAATTCAGGTCCTTTTGTACGAGAGTTTGGAAGAAAGTGGATCGAGTAACCTCGAAGAGAAATATAGGAGAAAATAGTAAAGAGAAATGGGAAAAAGATATTGGAAAAGCAGTTCATATGATGATATGAACTGCTTACTCAAAGTCAAACTACATAAATCGCTAAGTGGATATTACAAGTAGAATAAATCAGGACTGGTTGGATTTCTTGCTGGACAAAGAGAGCAAAGCAAAGGGGGAGACGAAATAAATTAAAAGGAAATAATATTTGTGGAAATTATAGTTGTGATATTTCTGCTTGGTGCAGGCTATATATAAACACATGTGCCCATATACACACGCATACACACGCATATGTACAAACACACATACGTAGGTATACACGTGTATGTATACGTGCGCACGCGTGCGCATGCATGCACATACATATCCAATTCGAACTGAAATCTGGAATTTCAGCCCGAATCGAACATATACATACACACATACGCGCACGCACGCACGCACGCACGCACGCACGCACGCACGCACGCACGCACGCACGCACGCACGCACGCACGCACACACATGCTCACATTTGCACATACATACACTCACCTAGATGTACATACATGTACATATACACGTACGGTATATTATTTATACATATCTCCATCCCCAAGAGGGTAACACACAAAGAAGATCGGCGTTCAGTAGTGCATTTGATTGAACAGGATCCATCATGGTTGGTGTACCACTAGCAAGCTTTGTTTTTGGTTCTAAGAATAAAATCAATTGGGAAAATTGATAGGTTTAGTAGCTCTAACCTTAATGGAGTTTACGTGACTGTTTAGACTGAGATTGGTATCTAGGATAAACCCCCAAAAATTGGCTTCTTTGTTTGCTTCTGATTTGTGATCGTATAACTGGAAGTCGATACTGGGGACTGATTTCTTCCTTTGCTTCTTGAAGAAGAAAGTTCACTCCAGCAGTAAAATATTAATCTTGTTTAAATTCCAGCTTCCTTTAACCTAACTAACACTTTGGAACCTAGTTTCCTGAAACGGTATCGTCTTTGTGTACACTGACGGTGAACGGATTGCGGATGCTGTCCCCCCCCCCCCCCTCCCCCATACACGCATTTTATGTTGGACTTAGACCATGTTCCTTCACCTACAAAGAGGTGAGCGTTACTGTCGGGGAGTTGGGGTTAAAAGGGTTAATAACCACACGAACAATGTCATCTTAACCCACATTTGGCTATGGCCCGGCTGCTCCAAAGCAACCATGTCTGAATTGTTGTTATCGTTGTGTAAATAATTAACCATTTCGTTGTAATGTAATTCAGTTGTACAGAAACCCACCTGAGCATCCAAGGAGTCTCAGACTCTTTTTGGAGTAATATGTATACACAGGCAAGGTGTAATACGTCATTATTATTTTTTTATTATTATTATTATTATTATTATTATTATTTTCTGCTTGTTTGTCTATTGTGAAATGTCACATCCTGATTTCCTCAAATTAAACACCATAAATGCTCCTTTTAAAATCCATTAGCACAACACTCCTCTGAAATGTCAGTTTTATTTACAAAACAAAACAGATCAACACTAGTTAACGACAGTTCCCAAGTAAATTTAGTAATTGATCCTCTCCTCTGCAAGGTAATATTTCCACAAACACTGGCATAACAGTAGAACGCCTGTTTTGATGAGTAACACTATTCTGTTGTTACGTGAAAAACACAAGGAAAGTCGACCTGAGACTTACTCAGTTTACAATATCTGACTGCAAGAATACTGTCAGGTTCGGTTAAAATTTGTCAGTTGCACTGATTTGAACTCGAAGGAACAACGCGATCTCGAACTTCTGATCAGTAAATTACACACATTTTCAAACACGGCAAGGGTGTGATAAACATATCCAATTTAATCATTTTTCTAATCCATTGCAGCCTGAATGTCTGCTTCATTTTTTTCCAATCCGTGAAGCTCCAAATATATATATATGTATGTGTTTATATATAAATATAAATGGTTTCGTCGATTTGCCATCGTGTTCGGGAGGTTTCTCCCTTCTAAGCCGCTTGGAGGGGAGTGATCTCCCGGGCATGGCGGCTGATTGACGAAATTATATGGGGTGCTTGGTGAAGGGTATACATATAATCAAGGTAGCCGTGTAGGTCTCGTTGGCGTATGGAATGTTGGTGGGTGTGGCACCTTGAAGACCTATTTTGGTTATTTACTAAAATGGGGCTTCGGGGTGTGGCACTTGCCGATATTTTATACATATATATATGTATGTATGTGCTTCATCGATTACTTTTTATAGGTTTGTCGGGTTGCCGTCGTGTTCTGGGGATTGCTTCCTTCTGGGCTGCTTTCATTTCTGACTCATCTTTGAGTCAGGGATGGGGGCCGCGTGGAGGGGAGTGGTCCCGCGGGCATGGCGGCGGTTTGACAGGGTTATATGTATATATAAGGAGCAAAAATTGGAACCAAAATGTCAGTAAAGCGACCCACATCATTATATCATCCATCCTAGGGCCGCCCGAAAGGTGGGACACGCGGGATCAATTGCTCCTTGCCCTGAAGACAGCTTCCATGCCTTAATGGTAAAAGTAGGGAAAACGCCCTGAAATAAGGCTCCCCCGCCCCCGCGTCTTGAGCTTCCGGTGGCCCAGCATCATCCACCCGGTTGAACCACATCACCTAAACCCACCCTCAAAATCGATCTCAATATGCTTAAAGCTACTTCAGATTTGTGTACAATAGTTTGTATAGCTCATGTTATTTATCTTTTTCTCTTCATTGATGTCCCTCTATGCTTTTCCGATTTGGATCTTTGTCTGAAAGAAACTCTGGACAAAACTAAACATGATCAGATGACTCCTTCGTACTGCAGTTACCTACCATATAGTGTCTTACACTCATATCACAATGGGGATTGAAATAACACAATATAGGCAGTCGGTGGGCGTCTTCTACAACTCCATGTACTCCAAAGTAAAGGTCCGTCATGGACGCTATACTGCGTCATCGTACACAAATATCTTGTTTTTGCTCACATTCTTTCTATTTACTATTTCTGTCGTCTTGAACCTCATAATCGCTCGATGTGGAGACATCCATGTAAATCCCGGTCCTACAAAGACATCAGTTGCCGAATCATTTACTGTAACAATACTAAATTACAACATTCGGAGTATTCGTCACAAACTGCCTCTTCTTATTGATGATATTGACGATTTTGACATACTTTGCTTCACGGAAACTCACCTTGACGACGAGTATGATATTAGCAATATTTTATCACCCAACTTTTCAATTCCTTTCACACACAACAGGAACCAGTTTGGTGGTGGCATCGCAGTGTATTTCTCAGACAAAATTTATCACAAGCAAATAGACGGTCTCTCGTTCAACGACGACATTCTCTGGTTCGAGGTTGGAACTAGCCACAAATTTCTTTTATGTGTGACGTACAGGTCCGAGAGAGAAAGTATTGCAGAATATTGGTCTAAATTAGAAGAGAAAATTGATCTTGCATTAACCATTAACCCGGCAATAGTTATTACAGGAGATATCAACTCTGATCTCCTGAAGCCTCAAAGTAAACTGTACTCTCTCATTACATCGTTCAACCTAAACAACGTAATAACGGAACCCACCAGAGTAACTACCACGTCACAGTCACTGCTAGATCCGATAATTGTAAGTGACACAGTCAGCGTGGTCAATTCAGGAACACTTGAACTGGGGTTATCTGATCATAGAGCTACATATGCCCACATTTCTCATTCACGTTGCAACAAATCTATGACCACACGCGACGTTTGGCTTTACAATAAAGCCAATTTTGAAAGAATGAATATTATGATTGCTGAAACAAACTGGGAAAATCTAATATGTAAAGCCCCAACAGTAAACGATTCTGTATCCAACTTTGTTTCTGAATTCTTGAAAATAGCACAACATTGCATCCCCGATTCCACAATAACAGTGAGGAAAAATGACAAACCATGGTTTGACAGCGCCATTAGAAGAGAGCTACGCCACCGCGACCGACTAAGGAAATCAGCCTTGAAAAATAATAAGCCCCAACTATGGGCAAAGTATAAGTCAGCCAGGAACAACAACATGAAAAAATTTGCCAAAAATGCGTATTTGGAAAAAGTTGACGATTCCTTATCTCATAATACGGAACTTCGGCAGTTTTGGCGTGTTGTTAAGAAGTTTTGGAACAACTTTTCCAGCTCTGCAGGCATCCCCTATCTCCAGCGTGAATCTGATGAGGGCTGTGAAATAATCGAAAATGACACAGAAAAAGCAAACCTCCTAAACGAGACTTTTATTATTAACAGTGAATTTAACTCACATTCCAAAAAACTCCCACCCTTTATACGTATAGTAGATGTTCACAATCCATAAGTAACATATCTTTTTCTGAACAGGACATTATCGACATTCTAAAAAGCTTGAAAACCAACAAGTCAACTGGTCACGATGGAATAGGCCATAAAATGTTGAAGGAAACAAAGTTTTCTGTCAGTAGACCGCTTTTCCTTCTTTACGAGAAATCCCTATCAGAGTGTGCCTACCCAGACCAGTGGAAATTAGTTGATGTGATTCCACTATTTAAAAAGGGGGACAAATACGACCCCAAAAATTACAGGCCTATATCCTTATTATGCTGTATTGGGAAAATCATGGAACGAGTTGTTTTTAAAGATATTCATAAATATTTCCTTAATAACAGGTTATTTTATAAATTTCAATCTGGATTTTTGCCGAACAATAGTACGGTATTCCAATTAATAGAAGTCTATCACAACCTTTGCAACGCAATAGACAAAAACATGCAAACCTGTGGCGTTTTCTGTGATATTTCCAAGGCTTTTGACAGGGTATGGCACAAAGGATTAATTTTTAAACTAAAGCAATATGGTGTTTCTGGTCCACTCATACGATGGTTTCATAGTTATCTTACAGACCGAAGGCAAAGAGTGATAATTAATGGCTGCAAATCGGATTATAAAGATATAGAAGCTGGAGTCCCACAAGGTTCCGTTCTTGGCCCTTTTTATTTCTTGTGTACATCAACGACATAGCCGACTATGTCGAGTCTGTTGTTCGACTGTTCGCTGACGATACTTGTCTGACAGAGTCATCTTCTGATACTCATAGAATTCAGTCTAAAATGAACACCGAACTCCAAAAAATTAACAAATGGGCTGACACGTGGTTGGTCACATTTAATGCTAAAAAAACGAACGTAATACTATTTACACTCAGC